>OU426946.1:30300000-31757500 GCA_911387765.1 Pyrgus malvae
CGATTTATTCTTTTGGAAACCGTATTGATCAGGTTGAATCACTTTATACTTGGTCCAAAAGTTAATAATCCTAGTGTGCATACATTTTTCAAACACTTTTGATAAGATTGGTATTAGAGTTACAGGTCTATAGTTATCGATTAATGTTTTATCCCCTTTTTTATACATTGGCTTTACAACAGACCGTTTAAGACTATTTGGGTAGGATCCCGTTTCGAATGAAAGATTTACTAAATATACTAAAACCGGAGTGAGCTCATGAATACATTTTTTAAGAACTCTTGTCGATATCTCATCATATCCGACTGCATCAGAGTTATTTAGGGTTTTAATTATAGTTCTTATTTCCACTTCTGTGCAGGAACTAAGAAATATTGATGATGGGATCGGCTTTAATAGTTTTGCATTCTGTTGACAATTTGTCGACCCCCTATTTACTTGTGTAACGTTGACAAAATGATTATTAAAAGCGGTCGCAATCGAAGTAAGATCTTTTATTATTTTATTGTTATGAGATAGGGACTCAATCTGGGTGGTTTGGACGGTACTAGTTTCTCCTTTTATGATGTTCCATGATGATTTGCATACATTTTTACTTTTAGCTATATATTTCTGGTTCATATGTATTTTCGCAGAATATATACAATTTTTCAAAATTTTACTGTAGTTTTGATATTTTATTTTATTTTTTATTAATTTATTTTTATAATATTTAATCCGCAATTTAAATTGTTTCTTACAGCTTAATTTTATACCTTTGGTAATCCATTTTGGTTTTTTGTACTGATTACTACACCTAATTTTATTAAACTCGTCATTAAAATTTCTGCTTCGCCGGGAATCGAACCCGGGACCCTTCGATTGGCAGTCCGGCATGCTAACCATTGCGCCACGCGGGTCATCAAAATGATGAACGAAAAGTTAGAGATAAATATGATATTTTGATGTGGTTAGTGCTTATCTTCTGTGTGTATTTTTATGGATGGAACATTTTTAAATTAGACAAAAATACTATTAAAGAGAACGAAGAACTGTCTATTAAAGAGAAAGATTAATAGCTTTCTCTTTAATAAACAACTCTTTATGTCTTTTTCTTCATAATACAATGATTTTTATTTATTGTTCAATGGTTTATTTATAAATTACTTCTCTTTGGGATTTCGCCTTTGTGGTCCACGTGTTTTTTTTCATATGAATGAGATTTTGACTTGGGTAAAGCGTAGCTTATGCCCCTTTTCAGCCCCTCAATAGGTCAATTCATTCCGACGCGAAAGAAGGACAAACCAACAAACAAACACACTTTTATAATTTATAATGGTGTAGATTTATTTTGTCAGATTTTTTTTTCAACCTTTTTTTACATACAACTGCTGGGCACAGGTTCCACTCACAAGTGAGAGGGATTTCAACTATAGTCCACCACGATGGCCAAGTGCGGATTGGTGGAAGTGCTTTCGAGAAATTATGAATTTCTCTCAGGCATGCACGTCGACGGAGAACATCGTAATGAATCCAACATCACGATATTTTTCATCAGCTTGGAGCAGAAATGCGCACATTACAAATTTCTTTTGTCAGAGGTGCGCGTCCAGGATTTGAGTCCGATATCGGTCGCGTCGGAGACCGCGGTCTTTTACCACTAGGCCATCGCTGCTCTATTTATATTATCTGTGTTGTAAGAAATTAAATGTATAAAATAATAAAATAGTCCTGTTATTACCTCTTCTCTCTTTAATATATAAATTCTGGAACACCCTGTACTGAGTAGGTTGAATATGCTCGTAGTCCCAACAGGAATGTTTTATGAAATACCGAAACCTGTAGATATTTTTGGAGAAACAGAAATTGTTCGTTACGACATTGATATGCCGCTGTCTGATATTGAAAGCCGTACAATAACCTACAATATGGATGCCAGAGAAAATTGGTGTGGGGTTTTAGCTTTTGTAAAATATTAGACATCAACAGCCGAATGATAAAGATGGTTTTCGACACAGGCATCCCTTGTTCAAACCTCTTAGTCTTAGAAATTTGTTGTACCATATATTTAGGCATCACCGCTACACAGTATAATATTTAATTAATATATTATTATTTATATCGGCGTGCATTCCTGAAAATTAATCATAATTTTCTCTTAGGCATAATGTCCCCCAATCCGCACTTGGCCAGCGTACATGAACACGGTCTGAATCCCTCTTAATTCCATGGGAAATTAAAAAAGGTTTAAAAGTAAAAAATATCAGACATTTACTGGTCTTAGAATAATTACAATTACATTATAGAAACCAAGTTCGCGCGCCCAAATTGAAGCATGTTGATTGGTGCCATTAATAACACCAAACGCCGGGCCGCTCCGTAAGACTTAAGGTAAAATTTTATATATGTTGTTATCACAACACTTTTTAAAAACAAAATAAATCTAATAAAATAACTTTTCACAGTGTTCTCAATATTTTGTAGTATTTTATAGTTAATTTGGTCAAAATAAAAATATTTTGTTTGTCAGAAGTGACAGCTGTAGGAATCTATTTAGTGCTTCAATTTTGACAGCGCGCTTGTATGAAGACACTCATTCTATACGTATTTATTCTAGGTTACTGGTGTTTATGTGACATATGACTAAGTTTTATAGCAGTAAACAAAAAATCTTTTGTTAAAGAAGCTTTGTAATATCAGAAATGTGTACCGATATTATTATAGGCTACTTAATGAAAACTGGTGCCCTGATAGTAATAAAGAACGAGTGTTGTGAAATATTTGCTTTACAGATAAAATGGCAGGTTTCAGTAATAGACCTACACCATTTTTTTAAATTATAACCAACTAGCGGCCGCCCGCGACTTCGTCCGCGTGAACTTTGGTGTGAAATTTTTCCTGAATTTTCTTTACTATAAACCTCACGTAGCCCGAGGCCTTTCCAACGAATGCAAAACCGTGGAAATCGGTTCGTGCGTTCTGGAGTTATAGCGTCAGGAAGGAAAACCAGACTTATTTTTATTTATAACCAATAATCGCATCCACAACATTGGATGTTACTCAGGTAACGCTAATGTTAATGATGCTACTTATAAATCCATTTAAAATCACATCCACAACATTGGATATTACTCAGGTAAAGCTAATGTTAATGATGCTACTTAAAAATTCATTTAAAATCACATCCACAACATTGGATATTACTCAGGTAAAGCTAATGTTAATGATGCTACTTAAAAATTCATTTAAAATCACATCCACAACATTGGATATTACTCAGGTAAAGCTAATGTTAATGATGCTACTTAAAAATTCATTTAAAATCACATCCACAACATTGGATATTACTCAGGTAAAGCTAATGTTAATGATGCTACTTAAAAATTCATTTAAAATCACATCCACAACATTGGATATTACTCAGGTAACGCTAATGTTAATGATGCTACTTAAAAATTCATTTAAAATCACATCCACAACATTGGATATTACTCAGGTAACGCTAATGTTAATGATGCTACTTAAAAATTCATTTAAAATCACATCCACAACATTGGATATTACTCAGGTAAAGCTAATGTTAATGATGCTACTTAAAAAATCATTTAATACATTAAATTCTACTAAGGGCCACTTTTACCATCTCCAAGTAAAGTGTTGAATAGTTACGTCCCAAGTAAAGTTAATTGGCAAGTAAAAGCTATGAGTACAGATCAGTTTATCATTATGATTAGTGCTACTCGAACATCGTGAAATTAAATTTTAGGTTACGGGTGACTTTAACCGACAATTAGCGTACTTGTACTTTACTTGAAGGAGGTGAACGAGGCCCTAAGTCATGTATTTAACGGTTGAACATCAGAGTATAAACTTTTCTAATGCTCTGATGTTTGATCTACATCGAAAACTTGAGAGAATTTTCTGGTGCTAAATGAAATTAGTTAAACTTCCATTAAAATCGCAAAAGATATTACGGATATTTAATTTCGTTATTAATTTAATATGTTAATGATAAAGACAAATACTTTTATTTACACCAATATGGGTATTAAGAAAAGTTGTTTATACGTATTTAGGTCGCCATATTTACCTTCTTGTGGTATGCAAATATTACAAAGATAAAAATATAAAATAGTAAGCTTAATTATAACACAATTATAAAATGTACATTTACATTTTTTTAATTTGTTCTCATCGTCGGCTTTGGGCACTCATATCACAAGGTGTTTGTACACTGAGAGGAAAAAAAGACTTCGGCAAAAAACCCCCCCAGGTTTTTATGGAATGCCTTTATGCCTTTATTTATGATACTAAATTCCGTAAAAATCACCACTCTGCAGCTATATGCATGCAGTATAGCATATGATGTTTTCCATCGCCATGCCTGCCTGAGAGAAACTCATAATTTCTCGAAGGTATGATGTATATCAATCCGCACTAGGCCAGCTCGGTGCCGGTACTTAAATCTCTCACTTGTTACAGGAGACCTGTGCCCAGTAGTGGGACATAAAAAGGCTGAAAAGAATCTCGAACAAGTTAGTAATGACGTTCTATGCAGTGAAGCTCATAATTTTTCACATATATGCTAGTAAAAAATCAGGCCCAAATAAAGATCCTTGTGATACTACTCAACTTAACTCAATTAAATCTTCTGTATGAATAAAAAAGGAATAAACTTACATGGAAATATTCAGGAAGACTGAGAGCAGGAATTCGTTGTATATCGCCATGGATATGAACCGGCTCTCGTTGAACTCCGAGGGAGCTTTTCGCACCATGATGCACAGTCGAATGCCCCACACAAGGAAAATGACCTCCACTGCAAAAAAGTATAAATTTTGATTTCATATTGTTTATCTAACAGCAAAATTACATACTAAATAGGTACAAATAAAAAAGTCATGAAGCTCACTTGCACAGTAAACAGTCAGTTAGTAATATTTTTGTGAATGGAAATTTTATCAATTTAATTTTCATTCCTGTTTCGAACAAAGAAGGCTTTTTGCAGATTAATATTTTTGAGTGTGTTATAAACTTTTGAGTAGATTGAATATTTGCAACAAAATTTTTCGTCATTTTGGATCTGTGGTGTACTTCGGTGAGTAGATGCACATCACAAAATATTTGAGGAATCCAGGAAATACGATACTAGGAAGCAAATATTTGAAAAGCTGAGTCAGTTCAAATATGGAGAGTTGTGTGAACTTCCTCAACAGTATTATTTCATAAAATGTTCCGAAGTTACTTTAGATTTAAACTTCGTTTTTAACTGCTTGTTGTATTAACATTGTTATATGTACTTAGTAGGTACTTACTTTAATCAGTTAGATACAGACAAATAATATTGAAGTAATTTTTTATTTCATTTTTTTAAATAACAATTTATCAAATAAATGTTTATTAAAATTTTATATTTATAAGTATTGTAGTAGCAGTAATTAGATTAAGTTTTCGCAAAATCTTCATTGATTGATTTTAAAATGCCTTTTTTACGTATTTTATTTACTTATTTTATTTAAAAATAAATTTAAAATTTTAAAACTAAATCAGTAAGTTAAAGTGTTAATAAAGTGTAAAAGAACAAAATAAAATGGCAATTATCTTATAAAATCAAGAATATACTTTAAAATATAAAAAGAAACTCACGTGTTGTAAAAGAATGGTCCCACCAGTCGGTATTACACAAGTATGCCTTGAGGTCATCCTTGGTCCGTCCAACGATGACAGCTGGGGGCGCCACTAGCGTTCGTATTGAGAGCAGCACGCAGGCCACGCCAACTATGACACCTATCCGCCGCAGTAGATACATGTCCGATATTTTGACAGCCTTCGCTGACCTCACTTGAAAGATCACGGATATCCTGGTTAGTAATAAAAATAATTTTTAAACATTTGATTGAAAATCGGGCAACTAAAATGTTTGAATTTGGCTCAAACAAAAAAAAAACACATAAATATAATAACATGAGAGTGGGGAATAAGATAAAATATATTATTATTGCATTTTTGGGGGAAATAGTCAAGGCCATGGGAATCCTAATTTCCACGCTGTATTTTTCTAGCTAGCTCTCTCTCGCCTTACTAGAGTTATGAAAGAAAGACTATTGGAGACCCCAGAAATGAAGGATCCTTGTTGATAAAGGTAACACGTCAACCCAGTTTAAGTCTTAAGTATCCCGATATTTCTCCCAAGATCCTCGGGTTCTTATTAAGGTTTCCCTACAATCCCAAGAAATCTACGCCTTACAATACCTAGTAATTAATTCAAAACCTAGACTTTAGCATTGATTTTAGCATCGCTACACAATGATTAACTATAACCTCAATGTAGTTTGGCGTAATAGAATCTGTCACCCAATTTATAGTTCTTGGCACAGTTTCCCCAGATACTGTGCGAAATTACTAGAATATCGGTGACCTTTGGCATTAAGCAACCTTTGCCTAACATGGCTTTCACCTTTGCCTTCGTGTTCGGTAATTACTTTCTAACCACGCGATAATACGCATGTGAAGTTTATTGAGTGCGCCTAAAGTGTGTTTAAGTTAGTACTAAGTAATTCTGTACGATAGGTACACCTATTTTCGGTGGAAAAGGCAGATTGCTAGGTAAATTGTCACGATACCACTACTGATAGTGGTACTGGAGTGATCCAGTCCTGGACTTATAAATAGGCCGTAAAGCTCGATTTCAGAGGATAAAAGTGAAACACGTTCACTGGTTTTCTCATGATTTTTTTATACTTTAAAAAGTCCCTATAGAAACTCATTCCTATCGAAACCTATATTGTCGTGTGACTGATAGATGAGAGCAGCAAGGCGGGCGGACGGCAGTGGCAACGTAGCAACCCCCGCTTTCCTTAGGTATGTACATGGGGCGGAGGAAATAAAGTGGCCTACACTCATAAAAAATATAAATCCGGCACTGTATCAGTCTATAAGGAAGCAGCGCAACGCATACAATCGCGAATACGACGCAATTCTTCCTTGCTTTATTAAACTTTTTCTTTTTTTTCCATACATAAATCGAACGAAGAAGTATACGAACAGCTTGATGTTTATAGATCGATGGGTTCAAATCAGCGTTGCATTTTGAATGAGAGCTTTTTTACGACTATCTAGAAGAACAAGTTTTCCATATTACCCAGGGTTGGCCGGGAGAGAATGCCAGTAGGCATTAAGCACACTCTTAAATCCTTAGAATAAGGTTATACTTAAAAATAAAAGAACCCCATGTGATAGTGCACTGGAAATGCCTCAGCTGAAAGGTTTCTTTATCTTTTCTTTTTCTTTGCTTTATCCGTTAAAATTTAATTTAACGGATTCTTAAAACTTTTAAATAAACTTAAAATCTAAATTAAGTTATAATTGTAATTAATTTAGTAAATAAATAACTATAGGTTAATTAAGTGATTATTGGATGCCTGAATAAGGTAGACTGTTTAAATACTATTGTTAGACGCAAACACCTAATTTTTTTTTGTAAACAGTCATCAATAAACGTTTTTCATTTCAATTTCATTTCATTTCTTCTCTTCTGTTTCAAAAGTAAAGTCTTGGCCACTAACCAGTATTTGAGCGGCATGTCCTACCAGCTGCTGTAAGGTACGGTTAAAGCCAGAAAATATAATAACTTCTATACAAAGTGATTAAAATAAATGTTACCAAAATCCTATTCAAGTAGAAAAAGAGATCTAGATGGAAAATTGATATTTATGAATAACTAACAAGGTTTTATTGTGAACTCCGATCTTCCATTAGTCTAAAAATATAATGAGATTAAAATAATTTAATCTCATTATATTTTTAAATAATAACAAAAAGGTGCCTACAGATATTTTTATGAATATCGGCATTTAGTGTGTGGGTCGAAAACTTTGAAAAGCATTTCAAAGGATCTTAAAATCTTTAAGGTATTAAAAAGCAAATTTTATGACTAAATTCTGAGATAAAGTTATTAGTCATTTATTATAATCTCTATTCTTTTCATTATTTTGTTAGAGTATCTAATGATGCACGAAATATAGGCCCTAAGAGAATTAAAAACTTAAGAAAGTTCGAATAATAAACTGAAAGGAACGAAAAAGGAACGGTACGATACGAAAATCTTTTTGGTGTGAAACATCTTAGGCGCGGGTAAACCGGATTGTTGGTGTGGCGACGTGGCGACGCTTGCCGTGGCGACGGGTCGTCACACTCAGTTGAAGCAACTTGAAATTAATAGCTATTGAATTTTTGTATTAAATGAAAATAAATGTTAGTTAAATAAATAATCGTCATCCGCACCATATTTGGCTGAATGGCCACCCATCCTTCTTTTGACCGCACTCGACGTTGCTTAGTTTTATTAACACCAATCTTTTTCATTATGCTGTGTTTAGTTCCTGTCGTAATCTTGTCTTTTATGCATATTACTTGTACGAACACGATTTTTCACATCTACCGGGCGTCCCATGACGGTTCATTGTTTTTTTAATAGTATAGTATAGCAGAGCACGTAAGCTTCGTGGTGTTCAGTGTTCGATGCAGCCAATTGACACCAACACACAACCTCAAGCCAGCCCGAGTGTGAGGGCGTTTGCAGTGCTACGTCGCAGGCTGATAGCTGCTCCAGTGTAAGCTTGGGCGGCAACTATACCTTTCCACAGAAACATAATAGTTTTACAGTAAAAATTGTTGAATCGGTAGTTCCTTAACCATAAATGTTCTGCCTATTTAATTCGAGATAACATCGTACACATTAAAACCTTGGATAGAACTAGACTTAACTGTAGTGCCTGGATAACCGAGCTTTGCTTGGATAAAAACACTTGATTTTCTTGGTCTAATTTAAAAAAGAAACTTGAAAAACATTGACTATGGATGAGAAACGTTATTTATTTTAAATATTATCTTATGAATGCTACCTAGTAATGTCATTGTAATGTTGGATATATTGAAGATTTTCTTCCCCAAACATGAATTATTATCTATGTCCCATCTTTCTATTACTGTACAGGGATCAAAGTCCCAAATGATATGACCTATCGAGACCCTTTCAAATTAGGTACCTTAGAATTTAAGTACAAATGATTGCCTGTACTCGTATAAAAAGATTTAGGCTACAGATAATGTTCTAAGAAGGGTCTGACAAAACTGTAGATTAAATTGATTTGTACCTACTTTGGCACCATTTACTGTATTGCGCAGAGATGGCCACATGGTAAGGACCGCGGTCTCCGACGTGGGAAATGCCGGGATCAACTCTTCGGCGCGCACCTCTTACAAAAAAATAATTAATGTGCGCATTTCATCGCTACTCCACGGCGATGGAAAATATTGTGATATTTAATTGATTACAATGTGATATTTAATTGATTACAATGTTTTCCAGAGCCGTGCTTGCCAGAGAGAAACTCATAATATCGTGAAGGTATGATGTCCACCAATCCGCAATAGGCCAGCGTGGGGGACTATGGCCTAAATCCCTCTCACTTGTTAGAAGAGTCTGTGTCCAGCAGTGGGAAAAGGTTGGGAAAAACTGTGTTTGATGTAACTTCTATTTTCTATCATAATGCTTAATTGGCTTGGTCATAAGTAACTCGTATTTTAATACACTTACTTTTACCTTGAGTTATTTTTTTTACAAAAATATAAGGTAGGTATTTACTTCAAATGTATGTAAGAGAGTCCGTCTGACAGATGGTCTTATCATCAGGAAATTTCTATTCCTATTTATCAGAAACAAGAATGTTACTGGTGGCTGGTAATTTAAAGTAGCGCGCATGGTCCAGCAGCTAGAACGCAAGCGATCTACGCAGCTAAGTGAAAAGAGTGGGTTCGGGTGTGAGATCGGTGACCGTTAGTTTTAGTTAGTGGCAAACGCTTTTCTCGGTTGTTTTCTATAGAGTGCAGTCGTTAAACCAAGTCGGAGGCCTTCTGGGCGATTTGTGAATATTTGACATCCAACCGACCACTAACTCGCATCTCCGCCAACACACATTAGAGCAGCGAGGTGGACTAAGCTTGGGACAGACTCGTGTCCAAAAAGTGTTGCAACCAATTGTAAGCCAGAAATCCTTAGTACTCATTGTTCTGTCGCAACAATAACGTCTGCACAAAAATAAATAAAAATCAAGCAATCGACTGTTCAAGGAAGAAACGAAGCTTTTAATTTATAGTGCTTAAAACGGGCAAAGAAAAGAGCTACCTACTTCACGATTGAAAAGTAACAAACTGTGATAAACTGTCTTCGAACGGCTCACGATTGAAGTGCTTTTGCATAGTCTTCGCCATTAAATGATTCAGATGGCAATAGAGTTAGTTAATGGGCGCTTATGTATGAATGACAGACATCGAGAGGCAAACGTTTTAAGTGATATATTTATGGCTGTAGAATGTGAAGTTCTGTTTGTATTTTAGGCACAAAATGTGCAAGATTTGAGTAAGTTTTTTACATACACACATTAGTTTTACCAAGATCTTAAGAAGAAATAGATGAAAATGAATGAGATGTAATAGGGGTTTAAAATTGATTGTTTTATATTTCAGTTTCAAACCAAAGATTTTTGAAGTGAAAACTTCTTTAGCGGCGTTGTGCACTTCTTTTGGGATGGGTAAAAAATGTTAAACTCGCGTCAGGACACGAGGCCTGATCAAAAATTCGTAAGACGGAGGGGTGACAGCTGATGACGGCTCGACTGTCTATACTTGTAAAGTAAGTTTATATCAAGTATTTAAAATATGGACATTGAACAAAATGCATCTATTAATGAAAAAAGTGACGAAGAAATAGTGAAACAAAATGAGTGAGTAAAAAGTATAAAAATACTAGATGAAAATCTACTGAAAATACTAAATGAAAAATAATACTGATAATAAAAGCAATTCGTGCGAAATTATTCCCTAACCATTCCAAAATATCAAACGTACACAAGATTAATGTTCAAGTTTTCACTTCTGCCGGCACTACCGGAGTGCAACCCGTTTTTGTATTTTTTTATTTTTCTACCGGTAACATATTATGTTTATTTATTCTAGGACCAAGAAATAACGTTTCTAGTAATGAAGATATATTTTTCAATGGATAATAAATTTATTAATTTTAAAAAGACAATCAAAGACAAATTAGACGTTAAATAACAAAAGGAACAAATTTTAATGTACTGTCTTCAAATGACTAAAACTTAAGTGCTATTACCGCAGACGGCAATAGAGTTAATGGGTGCTTAAGTATAAATGACAACTCAGATTGAGAGCTAAATGGAAATGAGTGAGGTATTAAAGTGTTTGTTACAGACATTGTAGATGTTTGGAATGTAATATTGGTTAAGTTGGGAGGAAAAGAAAAACAAGGTCAGGAAGGAAGTCTTTTAAATACTTGTGATTAAGTCTTTATATGCAAATGCTTTAAATACTAAGAAAATATAATTTTTATTTTTTGTCACTGTTGAACGTCGTATGTTACCATTTAAAATTACAAAAACAACTTTTAGATTTTGATATGGTAAGCTCATTTTATTTCTATTTTCTGAGAGACGAAAAAAGCCATTTTCCAACAACATAATGATTCAAAACATTAAAAAGCATTAGGACCATAAAGACAGTAGTTTGTTAGTAATAAAATAAAAGTCGCCATATTGTACAAGAAATTAAAAAGCGCAAATTTAAGACTCTACATCGAATGACCCTACATCTAAATTGTCTTTACATGTTTTAATTTAATGTGCTTTTGATTCTATTTATTTATCATTTACCTAGAGATGTATGAAGCTCAATTCTCAACAATAAAATGAAAACATAAACAAAACATGAAACAGAATATGATCCTAAAATTGTAATTTATGAGTAGTGAATATTCGCTAAAACTCTAAATCTAAATTTAGAGAATTTGAGAAAAACAAAGCTTTAGAGTCTATATTGAATATATACATATATATTGAACAATGTACTCCCACATTTCTCTTCAAGGATCATATTCTGTTTCATGTTTGTTAAATTTGCGCTTTTTAATTTCTTGTACATTATGGCGACTTTTATTTTATTACTAACAAACTACTGTCTTTATGGTCTTTATGCTTTTTAATGTTTTGAATCATTATGTAGTTGGAAAATGGCTTTTTTCGTCTCTCAGAAAGTAAATATAAAATATAAATATATATATAATTTCAGACATTTATATGCTATTATATTCTCAAATTTTTTAGATACTAAAATAAAGATAATTAGATGAAATTTTGATATTGAACAAAGTACTCGTATGAACTTACATATAACATTTGGAGTTTGACATGGTGGTGGTTTTTATTTATTTAGAGTAGAACAAAGCTAAATTTTATTCAAAGAAATCAGTCAAACTTGAAACAGAATTTGATCAACCTTTAAAATTTTTATTTCACTAAAATTTCGAAGCAACGAAACTTTAGACTCCATATTGACAAAAAAAAAAAGAACTGTGGATGTAAAGTCTTCAAAAGGCACTAAAGTGCTGCTACCATAGATGGTAATATAGTTAATGTTAAGTACAAATGACAGGTCGGATCGAGAGCTCAATGGAAATAAGCGAGGTATTAAATCGCTCGTTAAAGACATTGGAAATGTAAAGAAGAAATATTGGAAGAGCTTACTGGAATTTGTAGGGTCGTTGATATATTAGTTAAATAACTTCCTAAGCATAATTTAATAAATAATTGATACATTGTACATATATTCCTGTAAGCAGTGTTATCAGTAAGGAAGTTAAATTTCACAGCTAATTCAAACAGATGATTAGCACTAAACAACGTTTGGGTGAAAGATTTTTAACATTCCTTTAATATTTCTTAAAATTAAAATAATTTATAAATAAGGCTATTAATCATTTTTTAATCTTATTACAAATTCATATATATATATATATTTTTGTGGTATAAAGTACATTGTTAGCACTTTATGTATATTACAATCTAGCCTAATATATATGACTAATGAGTAATTTTACGCTAACTTAAACTACTACTTAAATGTTATTGAAATGCACGTCCACTGACACATCACTTCTTAGTTTTAGCACATAAAGGTTATAACACACTGTTCTTGTGTTCTATAAGTTACTTTTTTTTTCTAGCACTACACTATATAGTCACTAATTCATATGGTTTTGTCCGTTTGAGTCTTCTAGTTTGGTCCGTGGTGTCGAGGAGCTGGATGGCCTCGACATTCACATGATGATGAAGTCGGTGTTGGTGAGCTTCTGCATAGTTTTTTATAACATTTTTAACAAAGTCTACTTTAAGGTCCTGATGTAGATCTTTGTTTTTTACATACCATGGGGCATTGGCAATCTCCCTTAGTACTTTATTCTGAAATCGTTGGATAATTTCTACGTTGCTATGTTTGGTACAGCCCCAAAGCTGAATACCATACGTCCATATAGGCGTTAGGACTTGTTTGTATAACAATACTTTGTTTTGGATGGATAGTGAGGAATACCTTCCAAGTAACCAATGCAAAGCTCTATATTTGAGCTCTAGCTCTTCTCTTTTCTTCTTGATGTGATGCTTCCAGCGCAGCTTTGCATCAAGTGTCATGCCTAAGTATTTAGCTGTGTTTGCGTACGGAATCGGGATGTTGTTTATGCATACAGGATGATAATTTGGATTCTTATAAGTAAAGTCTACGTGTACTGACTTGCTTTCATTAAGTGTCATACGCCACTTTTTGGTCCAATCATATACTTTATTGATAGCCTTCTGACACTTCTCCGCAGCTTCCTTGTGATCGTTTCCTACAGCTAGTACAGCCGTATCATCAGCAAACGTTGCAAGAAAGCTGTTTTCCATTACTGGGATGTCGCAAGTGTATAACAGGTACAGGACCGGCCCTAAAACACTTCCTTGCGGGACACCAGCCTTAATTTCTTTCAGGTTTGAGTATGCCTCTCCATGCCTCACCCTGAATACTCTATTAGATATATACGACTCAAGAATGTTTGCTAGTTTTATTGGAAGAATGTTTCTTAATTTTAATATTAAGCCTTCATGCCAGACTTTGTCGAAAGATTGCGCTACATCTAGAAACACTGTAGAGCAAACTTTTTTTTCTTCCAGTGATTTCTCTATAACATTTGTTATTCTGTGTACTTGGTCTATGGTCGAATGTTTTTCTCTGAACCCAAATTGGTGCTCCGGTACTAGATTTTTTGAATCAATTATAGGTTTAATTCTTTTCAATAGTAATTTTTCAAAGAGTTTTGACATAATTGGCAAAAGGGAGATAGCCCTATAAGAGCTTGCTTCGTTTGCCGGTTTTCCAGGTTTAGCTATCATTATGACCTCGGCTACTTTCCACAGATCCGGGACGTATTGTTGTCGAAATGCAGCATTAATAATCGTTGTAAGTTTTACTATAGCTTTTCGAGGAAGATTATGCATAATGGCTCCAGTAATAAGGTCAAATCCGGGAGCTTTCTTTTGATTAATGTAAATTTTTATTTCTCGTAATACTTCTTTTGGTGTTGTGGGTTTTATGTTATTTATTTATTTATTTATTTATTTATTTATTATCTTACATGGTAAACATTACAGATTTTCCATCCAAAGCGTTTACAGAGTCTCAAGATATCTCCCGGCCGTTCTGCGAAATACATCAGGAGTAGAAAAGAATAGATCAAGACTTTGATCAAACTCCAGAGCACCATTAAGCAGGGTCAATGCTCGTATAAGAGGTGACTCCCTCACCAGTTGCAACCTACAACCCGGCACTGCGAATAACGAATGCCGTCGGACGTGGGCATACTTTGGTATGCTCAGTGATATCAGCCTTAGCACTGATGGGTTACAAATTCTGCCTGTGATAAGTTTATAAAAATATTCTATAAGGAACATGTATCTCCTTTTTTCAAGGGAATCGTATCCTAACATTCCCTGTATGAATAGACTGGGGTACACCTTAGGATAACCTACGAAGTAACCATACTGCTTATGGTAAAGCCATCTTAAAAATTTCTTCTGGAGTTTCTCCAGCACGAGTTTGTATTTTGCCTCGTGTGGACTCCAGATAATTGCGTTATTTTCTAATATGCTTCTAACGAAACTATTATATAGTATTTTTATCGCCGCAGCACTTTCAAGTTCTTTCGACTGCCTCAAGACAAAACCAAGTGCTTTGTAGGCTTTAGACGTGATATAATTAATATGGTCAACAAAGCTCAGATCTGACCGCATTATAATACCCAAGTCAACTACTGACGTTTGTCTTCCTAACGTAATACCATCCAACTGATAGTTATACTCTACTGGGTTATGCGCTCGTGTAAACGATATCACAGAACACTTGCTTTTGTTAAATATCAGCTTATTTCGCATGCTCCATTCTGCGACCCTCTCTATATCACTCTGTAATAACTCGCAATCAGAGTGTGTTCCTATTTCCAAGAACAATTTTAGATCATCAGCAAATAATAGACAACGAGCCGTACTAACCGTATCAGGCAAATCATTTATAAAGATCACAAACTCCAACGGACCAAGGCTTGAGCCCTGGCTTACGCCGGAAAACGTATATTCTTGTTGATCATTGCAGAAGCCCATATCGCTAAGCTGTTCACCTTCATTAGGTTGAAAGATTTTGTCGAGGTGAAGAGCAAACCTATTAGCTTTCTGAATGTCATCTTTTACCCATTTACCGTTAAGATCTCTTATAGGAGGAATTTGTGTAATTGGACGTTTCATTCTTTTTGTGGCTTTCCACAGTGAGTAGTTTGTATTGCGGTCATTAGTTAAACTATTAAGGTAGGTGTTCGTAATGTTATCATTTACGTTTAAGGAGTTTTGTTAAGCTGTTCAACAATTTTTTGTCGTTTGGGTGTCTGGATTGTTGCCATTTCTTTCTCTGTCTTCTTTTTTCTTTTAAGAGGTCCAATATTTTCTTCGGATAAGTTGTCCGTTTCTCTCTCATATTTATCTGCGGAGTATGTTTTCAGGCAATTTGCTGTATTGTTTTTATGAATATGTCAACTTCTTTGTCTATTTGTTCGGTGGTTTTTAATGGGACTTGAAGATTTATGCTATTTCCGAGGTCTCTTTTGAAACTTTCCCAATCGGTGTATTTGTTTGCTAATGTTGGTGGTTTAATTTTGTACTTGGCAGAATCATTTTTGGTCAGAAATATAGGTGAATGGTCCGAGCTCATATCATATGAACCTGCAATGTGCATATGATTTTCAGGTAAATTTCTATAAATGAAAAAATCTATTAAGTCTGGTATCTTATTGGGATCTGTTGGCCAATAAGTTGGTTGACCTGTTGAGATTACCTCTCCTTTTGTTTCTTTAATGGCTCTGTAAAGTTCTCTTCCTTTACTGGTTGTTAACCGGGACCCCCAGAGCGTGTTCTTGGCGTTAAAGTCTCCTCCTACGATAAACCTATGGTCTAACTTGTTAAGTAATTGAATATATTGTTCTTTTTTGATGGAGTATCTAGGCGGGCAATAAATTGCAGCTACAGAAATAGTATAGTGTTTGGTCTGAACACTGACTGCCACACATTGGATATCACATTCTTGCTGTTTGAACAGCTCCAAATGACTTAGTTTTTCATTGATAATGACGGCGCTTCCACCTCTGGCACAGTTGTCGGGATGAATCGCGTGATATATTGCATACCCTTTAAAGTGTATGTATGATTGTCTAGTGAAATGCGTTTCAGAGATCAAGCATATATCAATGTTTTTGTGTTTAGGACTACTTGTAGTTCTTGCTGAGGTTTTAGCAGTCCATTCGAGTTCCAAGTCATAATTTTAAGAGGACGATCCATATTATTTACCTTGAGCGTATTTTTCTAGTTTATTCAGGCGTTCGTTAAATGAACCCATTAACTTTAGGATTTTATCTAACTTTTCTTCGGAGGCGTTTGAGTTGGATTTTATACTTGCCTTATTACTCGCTACCTGCGCGTAGGTTTGGCTATTGGTGACCTGCTTAGAGACTGAGACAGTTGTATTTGTTTTAGGGCCAGTCGACTTTTTGGGTTCAGAGATATCCTTTTTTAAATCTGTGTATCTACTTTTCTTCAGATTTTTGTTTTTAATCAATTGCATTTCTTTTGCAACCATGCATCCTCTATAGTTGGCTGGATGAGCTTCTCCACAGTGTATGCACTTTGCTTTAGAGTCTGCTGGCTTTTGGCAATCAGCTGTCAAATGTTTTCCTGTGCACTTGACACATCTGGGTTCTCTGGAGCAGTATTTCTGCGTGTGGCCATATGCTTGACATCTCTTACATTGCGGTATGAGCTTCGAGGTTCTTAAAGGATGGATTTCTACTCTACATCCCAAAATAGATTTTATAGTATATATTTTATTTATGTCCTCCTCGTTTTTGAAGGTAAGCATGAACATATTAAGCGGCTCCTTATTTCTCCAACTTAATTTGTTTACGGCTTCCATGATCATAAAGCCTTTATCTAACAGATCTTCTACGATTCTGTGCGGGTCACACGTGTGATGCAATTTTTTCACTATTACTCTTATAGGCCTCTCACGTTTATTTTCATATGAGTGCCAGAGTAAGTTTTTTTCTGCGAGAGTATTTCTTACAGCTCTATAAGCATCTTCATTGACTGTATTAATTTTTATACTTTGTCTACCAACCATTTTTATGTTGAAAGTATCTGCTGACACATGTTGCTTCAGAAAATCGTAGAAATTCTGGTTGTTGTCAATCCCATCCACAACAATGGGTGGAGGCTGGGGCACTTTTTTTGTTTTTATTTTGGCTTGATTCGGTTCCGTAATGGGTGTCTCCTCGTCTGTCAGAGTGGGTGATGTATGTAATTTCCGTTTCTTTCGAGATTTCTGTCGAATCCACTCCGTTTCTTTGGCTAGTTCCTCCTCATCCGTGGTGTATTCGATGGGTTGAGAGGATTGGGCTTTTTTTGGTATTTTCTCACTATCCATATTGCTTATTTTCTCTTTACATTCAGCAAGTTGTTGCTGAAGCTGAGTTATTTGTTGTTTCAAGTCGTTTATAATGACTTGTAAGTTTTGTCGCTCAGATTTTTCAGTGAGATACGCATCATAAAGCATGCGTTCTGTTTCAGTTTTGATTTTAATAGGAGATTGCTTTGCCATGATTACGGTTGATGTAGCAGCACCTTAATATGATAACACTATTGTCTAACTCCGATCACTCACTATGCACTTTATCTAGGTCATTGCAACGCGCGATCGGCCGGCAGCGCGGCAACAATGTTTTGATTAGTACGCACGTTTTGCTCTAATTTAGAGCTCGCGGGCGACACAACTGATCTATACGGAAATCAGATGATCACTGATATATATAAATATAAAATAAATTGTTTAGATTTCATATTATTATAATTAATGGAATTAGGTGTTACTTTGCGGAACTCCATTGTTATAAATTTAGGTTAAAACTACTTTAAACAATCCGCAATCAGAACGTACGATGGTGTATACTTTTTTCATGCAATAGCACCTCCCTCCCACATAGGATACATGCACTTGCAGCAATAAAAATATACACCAACATACGTACCACTACCAACACGTGTTTCGCCCCAAAACAGGGCATCATCAGAGTTATTGATTCTACGACGGTTACTCGCAAAGTAGATTTTAACTAATTGTGATTGCATTTGATAAAATTGCATGTGCCTTGGAAATCTTCACGAATTTAGTCGCAGCATTAAACCACGCAATTCAAAGGACCTGCTCTAAGCAAGCCGGTCCAAAGATTAACGTAAATTTGTTATTTATTTGCCTTTTCAATGGCTTACGTACAGTTCGGGTAACTTTGAACATTTTTTACATTATTTGTATTATTAAAACTGATTTCTATTTATGACACCTTTATTTAATTGAATGAATAGTGTCCTTTTGAGTTGGTTTTTCTGTCTAACAAAATAAATTTGCGGAAGAAACAACAGAACTACCCATAATTTCCCCTAAAACTCGAATTTAAAGTTATCATGAGTTTTGGGTAACTTTGAATATTATTTTTTTTAGAATGTAAAAAAACCTTAATATTTTAAGGTTTAGGTAAAACATAAAAAGAAGTTATTATTAAATTTAAGAACCTTATCTATAAAAATGACATCTACACTGACGTAAAAAAGTAACAAATAGATTGGTTTTGCCATATGAATCAAAGTGGACTAATTTACGATTCCAAATCAGAGCTCAAAAACTTCTAGAAACTTAACCACGGAAAAGGTGGGAATTTTCAAAATTATGGCATTGACAGTTTATTTCTTTAATTTTCATTTGGTACAAAAACATTTTGGCAATCCATTTAACACAGTTATTATATTGAAATATCAAAAAGTTTCGATGTAATAAATTGTTAAATCTTTTTTCCAACTTTGTTCAAAGTTAAACGTCAATTCAAAGTTACCCGTAATGACTGTACTTCGCAGATTTTGATAATTATTTATTATCAACCATTCACGGTGGAAACTCTCAATAATCGCACACAGCTAAACCGAGAAGTGAGTTGACAATATTATGTATTACCTAAAAATATTACACACGACCTTAGAGCATCACAGGTATTGACAGGTGATACCGGTCAGAGAAGTGGCCTTTACGGGAGAACCCCTGGTCCCAACGTGCATGCGCAACGTTCCTTCTAGTTATATACAAACTAGTGTGTATGTGTGTCGGTGTCAGTGTTGTATTAATTGAAATTGGCATATTTAGAAATGTATGCGTCTGTAGCGATGAAAGAATATTTGTGAATGTGTGACAAAATTAAGATGTGTGCGTCCTTCCCCCCGCACTAGATTTGGCACAAAAATTATGTATCGTAGCGAGGTGCAATGCCCTCTCCACTGACGGGGAGTCAGTACCTTTGATGATTTAAGCACATGACAAAGCTACACAGTAGCGGTGACAGCCCACTTGTTTTACTAGAAATTGATTACAAAAATTAAATCTAATATAAAAGATTCTCCTGTTATTAATTTATTTACCTAACTCCTGCGAAACAGCCTGTTTTTGTTGAAATTTTATGCGTATATTGAGTAGGTCTGAGAATAAGTTGTTATCTAGTTTTATACCCTTTAGTGACGACCACCCTTAGGTGGTCCACCATAATTTTCATTTATATTGTTTTTTTATGTTAAAATACATGACATGTAACCCTAAATTTTCACTCTTTCCACCAACAACGACCACGACGACCCACCTAGCCTTGATTAATGACTTTGGAGTAAACCAAATGCTATTAGTGAATTATATTTTTGTTACCAGGTCCCAATAATAGTTAACCTAGTTTAACAAATAGTTTAACCGGTTGAGGCCTGCGGTTTCATTGTGCTAGAAAGTTTCATTACTATGAAGTTTTATGTATCCTATTTTAACATTTATTTTTTACTAGCCTTCCGCCAGCGGCTCAGCACGCGTGGACCCGTTTTATAGGTTCCCGTATGTCCTTTCCCACGGTCCACTCTATCTGTGTTCTTAATTTCATTAAAATTGGTTCAGTAGTTTAAACGGGAAAGCGTAGCAGACAGACAGACAGACAGAGTTACTTTCGAATTTATAATATTACCACAGTAGGGATATTTTTTTTTATAAATTAACCGAACAAAAAGGCAGACGGGCCGCGTGATTTTAAGCGATCACCGTCGCCTATGGACACGGGAAACCCAACATAAATAAAATTAATTTAGTCTTGAAAGTATTTAAGGCAATTTTTTATAATATACAAACTTTCTAGTGACGAGTGGGATTCTAACAAACGTGAGACGACCTGTGTATATATGCATTTGGGATATATTTTCAACCCATCATAGCGATTATCATCCAAATCCGAGGTGGATGACCGCTAGTGGAAAAATTGTCAAGCGCGTTTCCGTATTTCAGAGGGAACGTAAGACGTTGGTCCCGGTTTTAATTTTATTCTACAAGCGTTACCATTGTCGAATGCCACCTACAGATGATATTTTATAACGAAGTTAGCAAAACTTTAATTCAAGTGTATTTTATCAACACGTGCAAAATGAAACGATTTTACGATGCTTTTACGGAAGACAAAAAATATAACCTCCAAGTTTTCAGCATTAAGGCACCATAGGTGAGACAGAAGCCAACTTCCCGGAGCCAGACCCTGGCTGTGCAGGTGAACACTGTTGGCCTCCCGTACATGACGAGGGTCGTGCAGTAGATCAGCAAAGCGCCTAGTACAATGACCCTTAACAGGGCCGGACTGGCTGCTCGAACCACCTGTAAAATAAATACTTACTAAGATTTTCATGATTTCATGAGATTCTATATACCAGTACCTAGTTGCGAATTGATTTTCGATGGATAGGTATTTAAAGAAAAGAATATACTTTATCGTTTACTGTTTATATACATACTATGAGATGTAATGTGAAAATTATTATTAGAATTTTAAACAATCATGGTAGATTATTAAGTCTGGCTTACAATAAATAAATGAACCTAAATAAAATAGCATGAACATGGAGGTCATGTGGTATAAAGAGGTCATTGCAGTCCATGAACAACACTGTTGCGACATTAAAGAAGGACAAACAAACAAACAAAACAAATTCACATTTGTAATATTACTTAGTATGGATAATTTATTACATAAAAGTCTTTGGTTCGGCCTCAAGCTACCAGGAAGTACCATGAGAAAGGACAGCGTATAAGTCTAAAACGAGTTGATCTCTCACATGCACGTAAAGTAAGGCTAACTACCGTTACCGTTACCTAGTTACATTGCGATAGCGAGCGATTATTATCTCTGTCCATTTCATTCGTACGCAGTAATGGCATCAGTTAGTCGACGACAGCTGTCGTTGCGTGTTTCGTGGTACAGAAAAGCAGTCAGTACCTCAGTTGTCAACATTTGGTCCACCATTTTGTGAACAAGTTCATTGGACTGGACGTTCACTGTTTGGACTGCGTTCGCAGTAATATCACATGAAGATGTGAAAAAATTGTTACAAGAGGGAATCCAACGTGTATCTGCTGATAAATTGTGTGGATCACATCATAAATGTCGAGGACAATTTTTATAGCCATATTGACAACATGATTGATAAAACAATAGATAGTTTTGTCAATACAGATAACAGCGATTAGAATGTGGAATCAAAAATTTGTATATATGTAATTTATTCAAATAAAAATATTTTTGAACTCCTGAAACTTTGTTTACATTCTTTATCTCCTCTCGTTGGCCTTACTTTAATGTGAGTAAAGCTGAATATAACTAAAAATTATTCTCTATTACTTACCCTGACATGCCCATACTTTATGGTGAAGTACACTATGAAAGGAAGACAGGAGATGACGAGGCACGCTAGCGCGAAGATGGTACTCCTTACCACCCAGTTGAGGGCGGCAACGCAGGGGGACCCGTCAACGCAGGCCTCGCAGCCCTCCGCGCAGGGAAGGCACTCGAATGCCGTGACCTCGGAGTACAGGTTCTCTTGTTGCTGTTAAGAAAAAGAGGTAATTTTACTAACGATCAGCTACACATATAAGCAAAATGTGTATGGCTGGGACAAAAAGAAGTATCTAATAGTAAAGTGAAGCGGAATATATGGGAAAACTACTTATAAATAAAAAAAATAATTAAAAAACATTTCCAGTGGCCCAAATTATGAATCTAAACCATCCTCGAATCCATTTGAATACGCACAAAAAATTTCATTAAAATCTGTCCAGCCGTTAAGGAGGAGTTCAGTGACATACACACTCACAGAAGAATTATATATATTAAGATAAGATTTACTGGTTGAAACACTCGAGGTAAGTCATGTGCAGAATAGGTTGGTATTACATTTTCTATCCTATTATACGACAATTTTTTTTATCGACACTAGTTTGTTTATTGAACTTTTATACCCAAAATATCTACTTGTTTCCAATAACTACTACGTAAATTTACTTCGGCATACATTATAACGGAACACCAAATAAGCAGCATACAGTTATTTTGACAGCACAGTGTTGATAGCGAGCAAAAGAGCCCTGTAATTGGCATAAATGTGTATCTATGTAATGACTGGTGTGCTAGTGTTTGGATTTGAATTAGGGTAAAATAGTGGTACAGATAAATTTTAGTGGAATTCGATGAATCGTGTGGCGTAATGGTTATCATGGACTGCACATAAAGGCTCCCGGGATTGATTACTAAAATGAGAATGATAAGTTTGAATTCCTTATCACAATCTGGGTGTTTGTGATTATGTTTGTATGTGTTCGGGAACCATATTTTGTAATACAATTAATTATTCATCTGATCTATAAGCTATTGTTTTTGCCAAATTTTGCCAATCTAGGTCCTCTACTAAGGAGTTTAATGTTTCGACCGCAGTCACAACAGATTTCAAATTTAATTCTTTAACATTAATTTAAAAATTATAAAGTAAGTTAGAAAATTACTCACACTTTTGATCAAGACGTCAAGTAGACAAAATAAATAATTGGATACGGACTACAAAATGACTTTAGTATTGAGATTGTCTTTTTAGTTTCGCGGTACTCATGCCTAAAAAATAGTACAAGAAAACACATCTTAAGAAAAATGAGAATAAAAACTCTCCAAACTTTTCCTCAAAACAAAAAATCACCAGAATTCGCCGAGAAAGGAATATTTTTCCACACACTGCTTACAGATGCTAACCTCGTTACAGATACTTCAACTCAGTTGTGCGCGCGGCGCTATGTGTGGGTAAACCTGTATTATACACAGTGACTTTGTGTGCGTGACAAGAGGTACAGTGAAGTTGCTCGGACGATCACGGCCGCGTCACTGTCACACAAATTAAAACTGCATAATTACTAGCCCACGCACACATAGCGCCGCGCGCACAACTGAGTTGAAGTATCTTTACTTGAGGAAAATTGATTTTCATTAAGGAATGTACGCTGAAATTTATTCACGAAAAATTTCATGAATTTTAACTTTTTGCATGAAATAATTTCAGCATGATTTATTGTTGAAGTCTCTTGGGCTCGGTTGAATATGTTTATCGAAACTTCTCCTTAAAATCTGTTATGAATAGCAAATTAAAATTTATACCTGAAAGAAATGCTTATATTGAAACGAGTTTTGACTTAGTACCTGAAAAGCTCATACTTATTTCATGTAAATGAAATGTTGAGTATCTTTATAGAAAACTAATTATATTTCACGGACATAAATACCTATCTGAATTTGACACCCGCCAAATCACGCCAGGAATATTTTATTATTATAAAAGCATGTTAAAAAGTGACATAATAATATTTAATAATAATAAATCTTTATTTCAGGACATGCCCATATCAACAAAAGCTTCCTTTTTTACAGTTACATAAAAGATCAAATTAAAACATTAGATATGGAATAAATAGTTGGCTGCAACCCTTTTTACGTCCCACTGCTGGACACGGGTCTCTCCCCATTATTGGGGAGGACTGGAGCTTACTCCACCACGCTGCTCCAATGCGGGTTGGTGTATAAATAGCATTCATGGTGGTGAATAAATAGCATTCATGTAAAAATAAAAATAAAATAAAATAATACAACATATCTGCCTCATTTTAGATTGTGTTTCTAACGGCAGGTGTCCATTGTTCTCCATAGCCCATATATCAGTCTCTCATTCGTTCATCCCCATTTTTGTGATGTTGCACATTAAACGGATGTACAATTGTACATCCAACAGACTTTCTTTCCGTTCTCCGCCCCAGAATAGCACTACACAGAGCTATAGCATATTACTTTGATTTGGAATCGTTTTCTTATGAAGACGGATTTATTTATTTATTTCTGTAAACACAAGCAAAGCATAAAAATGGTAAAACAAAGAAAAAGCGTACAGGGGCACCGCTTACTCCTTAATAGGAATCTCTTCCAGCAGACCCGCAAAAAGGAGAGTTGAAACAGAGAGGCAAACTTAGTGTGTACCAGAATTAAAATAATAAAAATACTAGAGATAGCTGATTTGATTTTTTGGCTTCATCTTCACTTACAGGAGCAAGAACAAACGGAGTAATCGGTGGTTGGTTATTTGATATTTTTTGGTTTATTATCCTGAAAAATTTACTGTTTCCGTGGGATGATAACATAACACAATAACAAAGTTTCACACTCCACAACCACCCAGAACGAGAACAGAAATTTAAACTCATCATTAAAATTTCTGCCTCGCTGGGAATCAAAAACGGATCCTCCGATCGGCAGTCCGGCGTGGTAACCATTGCGCAACACGGGTTGTCATAAAGATTAGTATTTATAATCGTGTAAACTCAAATCTCCCGGGCGAAACCGGGGCTGACCACTAATCCCTACTAATATTATAAATTCGAAAGTAACTCTGTCTGTCTGCTATGCTTTCCCACCTAAACTACTGAACCAATTTTAATTTTTGGAACACAGATAGAGTGGACCTTGGGAAAGCACATAGGATCGTTTTTATCCTACGGAAACCTATAAAACGGGTCCACGTGGGCGAAGTCGCTGGGGCGAAAGGTAAGTAGATTATAAAACTGCCTGTTTCCAAAAAACCATTACAAAACTAACGGCCTAGTACAAACAAAGGCCCATAGATGGCTCACCTGAGGCCTTTCCTTTGTTCGCACAAACTTTCATCATTTGCAGTGGTCTGAATGGACCACTTATCCCAAGTGCCGAAGTTTATAGGTACAAACATAATGCAACCAAAACTTTAGTCATTACGTATTAAAAACCGCTTAATATGAAAAGTTTCTTAGTCCACGAGGGTGTAAAGGGTTGAGTCTAATCTATTTTTCATGGAAAAGTTTTTGAGTGTTATTGTTTGAAGTACCTGAAGTAACAGTATTATTTTATGAGTTTTGTCTTTTAATTTTCTGTTAGTTTGTTTGTTTTAAACGTTATATCTTGATTTTTAATTTTATTTGAATTCTATATTATAAGTTTTAACCATAATATTATTGTTAATATTTTTATTATATAAATAATCGTAAGTGTAATTTAACATGATTATATAACCTGCGCGCGCTCTCTAGCGACCGCCTGAGGCGGCTCATGAGGCAGGACCTCGATCAGGTCCGTTTCGGAGCACCATCAACTATGCATCATATATACATCAATATACCGTGAGTATTATAGTAATAAATAACTGACCTAATTACTAATAACAATTAAATTAACTTATAAACAGCGTCAATCGTCCGAGTTGCCTTTTAAGCAAAGGGTTGGACTGAAAATCAGCGCCATGGTTATGTATTTTACCATGGCATAAGCCAAGTCCAGGTCCCATTCGCAGTGCATTGTTGCAGCACAGATTTTATACATAAAGTATAAAAGTATAAAAATAATGTATTTTTTTGTTTTGGTAAGTTTGTTTGGCGGCTGAGTATACAACGTTACCTTGTACATTGTATACTCAGCCGCTAATTAACTTAAAACATTTTTATGTTTTACTCTACTGGCATTGAAGTGTATATACCTTCACCTTCTAAGATGTCCCGAGAAGTCGTTTATATGGAGATCATTAAGAAGAAGCAAAATAATTTCTTTAGAACTGACTGTGAGTGGTGCTCCATGACACGAGTAGTACAGGTTAGGTTTATGTTAAGTCTAGAAACATTCTGTGCTGGTAGTAGCTCGCTTTTAAAAATGAATCTACTGCTGTTTTATGATCTTTGATAAATAAGTAATTAAAAGTTGAGTAAAGGCCAAGTGTGAAAAGTTTTTTTTATTTGTGATCTTATTCTTTATATAGGGTTATGTAGCTGCACAGGCATACAGCTACAACATTACATATACCTTACATATGTCGGTCGAAGTACCGCCTAGTATGCAGTCACGTGAGGTTTGCGTCTGGTAATCTATTCTCTATACTAATATATAAAGCTGAAGAATTTGTTTGTTTGAACGCGCTATTATCAGGAACTACCTACTGGTTCGAATTGAAAAAATATTTTTGTGTTGGATAGTCCATTTATCGAGGAAGGCTTTAGGCTATATACAATCACGCTACCACCAAAAGAAGCGAATCATCAGTGAAAAATGTTGCAAAAACGGGTATAAGTTTGTTTGTTTGAACGCGCTAATCTCAGGAACTACTGGTTCGAATTTAAAAAATTCTTTTTGTTTTGAATTGCCCATTTATTGATGTAGGCTAAATAACATCATGCTATGACTAATACAAAGTCCATGCGGACGAAGTCGCGGGCGGCTGCCAGTCTTGATTTAAATTGAATGAATGGCGCGATACTTTTTGCGAGGACCTTAGAGCTGTAACGATATTAGGGGAACGGGGGTAGGGGTTGTTGTAGTAGTCCCTGTAGCTTCGAGATTAAGAATAGAGGTACGGTATCCCCTGCCTGATTGTATGGCGCAACTAAAAGGGGGCTTTTGGGGCTGCGGACGGTGAGAGTGAGAGCCCCGGGAAGGACGGCGGTGTGAGTGTGGCCGCGTGCCGTAAGCATCTGAAGGTGCAGGAGAAAACATTGCTCTCCCGAAGACGGGCCCGTATAAGGCGCCGCGCGCGGAGAACACCGTTGCGATGTACTTGAGATCCTGGAATTCTCCCCAAGTGCAGAGGCAGACCACCGAGGGGGTTTTAGTGCGGTACAAATCCCACATAACCCGGTATCTCCTCTCCCAAGGTGCCGGGTACCTTTTGAAGGTTTCACCCTCCGATACCAAAAAATATATGTATGTTGTAGTAACTGGTCTCCGCGGGGGTCATGTACAAACATTTGTGGCGATTTTAAATAGGACAGATAATTATTTTGACCATACATTAAACCAAGTGAACAGTGACGTCATAAGTCATGGAATTCAAGAAATATTTTAAAATAACCCTTACCAACAAATGTTTCTCGTACTCCTCCTCAATATCGCTGCCGTTGTAGTACCTGGTCTCCGCGGTGGTGTTGGGGAAGAAGAAGCCACGCTTGCAGACGCATCGGTACGAGCCTCTCCGAAACCCCAGCCCTGGGACGGGGACACACTGCAACAATAATAGAAAAATTTACAAAAAAATTACATGTACGACAGGTATATTAAAAAATTGCATGTGGCTTTTCAGTGCAAATTAAATTGATATAAAAAAATATCGTAAAAAATCAGCTTAAATAAAACATTAACTGGAATTATAAATAAAAATAATTTGACAAATAATAAATTATTGTTACGTAAGAATAATCAAATATTAATATTTTAACAATCTCTTTTAACGTTGAATTGAATTACTATATATATTATGTGATAATTAAAGTGATAATTAAATAAATGTTATGTATTCAATTAATTTAATAGTGACAATATGTCAGCTTAAATAATTAGTACCTGGACAACCGTGCGTTGCTCGGATGAAACAATTTATTTTCTTGGTTTAATTTCAAACGAAATATTCATTTGCTTAGTGTTACTTAACAATGCCATCTGAAATAGCGCCCAATAAAAAAAAATCACAAAAAATAAAAAATTAACGCAATACGGTTTTGAACCCCGGTTCCGCAGTCAGCTCACGTAACAATTGGGCCAAGGAAGCTTTAATTCAATAAACGAAATTTTTATAGAGCTATTTCAAATCGACATTGTCATTTCTTTGAACGTCGGATTGGCGGATGGAGTTTGACGGCGTTCTACACCACAATATTATTAATACTCTCCAACAGATGTCAGGAAGAGTCGTACTTTTCAGTTTATATTTAAGTTGATTATCACTGAAAATAGTTTTTAATAATTTAAAATTTCTAAAAATAAAATAGAGATAATTCGAAACAATGAAATCCGTTGACAAACGTAGGTGATCGCCATAGCTCTTAAAATCTGCACGCCAAAGTGGCAGTTTAAAAACATGAGTGCGCTATGAGTGTTTCTAGATGTAAATATACTCGTAATTTAAACAAACAAAATTCCTGATTTGAATCCCGGCTAATGAAATTGGTCGCTAAAATGTAAGCCAGTGGGCCATAGCGCTCTGAATGAAATTTATGGAGACGTGCGCATTGGGAAATCATTAAGCTCGTAAAGATTTATTCATTATTGGGAGGTCCCTCGGGCAGGGGCTGACGAATGTTCGTTATTTTGTTTATTATTCTCTGCTTCCTCCAATTTATTATTTGTACTTAGTTGTTCTGTAGGACATTAAAAAAAGTCGACCACAATAAATCTTGTCACTTGTTATTGCCAAGCCTTAAGTTGTTAACAATAGAAGTCGTTAAGTCTTCTTGGAGATTTGAAATCAATCGGCAGTGGTTGAGCTACTAAGTGGCATCTCCACCAAACCACATAATATATGCTTCTCATGTTAAGGGTGAAGATGCTTTCCCAGTAGTGAGACGCAATAAAGAGCAAAAAAAATAGTTTCTCCCATGGATAAAATAATACGGCTTGTTTAAGAACATAATTTATATCATTGGTGATGACCGAGCGTTGCTCGGATAAAACAATTGATTTTTCTAGACTCATTGGCTGGTTGTAAAATATACAATATAATATTAAGTACGAAATGCCTACGCCTACATAACCTACTACGTTATATTACTCGAGTATTTCTCACAAGTCAGAGGGCCCACTCTGTACGCCCGTATCCGAAACTAAGTGAATTTTCGAGCCTTATTGTTGGATTAGATTGAAGAAATTCTAGCAATATTATAAAATATATACGGTACAGAAGTGAAACACTTGATGATAACTATGAATTAAGATGCAAGAGACACCATATACTACCTCTACAACAAAGACGAAAAATAGCAGGCGTGAGTTATTTAGCTAAAATTGCACAATATCATGTAGACTCTCCGTATCTCTCATCGAAACGAGGTCTGTACGGCAACCTCACATAGTCCTTGAAATTGCTTGTAGCGCAACTAAGTACAGGAAAAAACTTTTTTTATTCGATCCAGTATGTATGTATGTGAACAAACTGGGTGACTTCCCCGAACTAGATATATTTATTTATTTTATTTATTTATTTATTTACCCTTTATTGTGTTTTAACAAAAGGCGGACTTAATGCCTGATGGCATTCTCTACCAGTCAACCCTTGGCGATGGTGAAAAATTGTGGTAGGTATCATAAATAAGATTTACAAAGGCGCCATAGACAAAACTAAGCAACAATTTAAACAATAAGTTTAAAATAAAAAATAATAAAATACTAAGTAGATAACATACACAAATAAATACACATTATACCTATACTAAAATATATACATAATATGATAAACATATATATTTATTACTTATATAGATATATATTCATACATACATATATAAATATATAAAATATATAAATATGAATATTAATTTCTTACACATTTGCTGTTAATAAAATTCGATTAACTAGACTTCAGGTTCTCGCACAAGCCTCTTGAAAGATACTTTGCTGGGCGCTTTGCGGATTTCTTCGGGTAAGGCGTTCCAGAGGAGTGAAGCTTGTATAGTAAAAGATGAATGGAAGAAACTGCTATTATGCGAAGGAATTGCAAGTTTTAAGTTAAATGAAGAGCGAAGCATTCTATCATCTCCATGCGTTGCATGGAGAAACTGGAATCTTTCCTTAAGATAAGCAGGAGAAGAAGGATCATTTAAGATCGAATAAAGAAGACAAAGAATTTTGGAGAAACGCCTCTGACGAATAGGGAGCCATTTGAGTTGACTGCGAAATTGAGAAACATGGTCATACTTGCGTAGACCGAAAATATAACGAATGCAATTGTTAAGGAGGCGCTCCAATTTATTGAGATGCTCTTCATTCAGATCCGGGTAACAAACATCTGCATAATCTATAATGGGCAAAACAAGGGCGTTAACCAACAATAATTTTGTTTTTGGCGGTAAGAAATGTTTTGTCCTATACAGAGACTGCAAGGTAGCATTGACCTTCCGGCTGATTTCTTTGATCTGCACATGCCAGCTCATGGTGTTATCCAGGAACAGTCCTAGATTTTTCACCGAGTCGGAAAACTTTATCGGAACTCCATTAGAAATAATAGGTGGTAATTTGTCGACGTCAATTTTGCCAAGAAGTCTGGAGCTTCCAATAAGAATGGCTTGACATTTAGTGGGATTTACCGTTAAACCAAAGCGAGACGACCATGCTTTCAACTTATCTAAATTTTGGTTTATGATAGTTATTGCATTAGGCAAGCCATCTATCATGGCTTGGGAATATAACTGTAGGTCATCGGCGTACAAATGATAAGAACAGTCGAAGTTAGAGATCAGGGTATTGACAAATACCGAAAACATTAAAGGAGACAAAATTGCGCCTTGTGGCACACCAGCTAGTATATTTTCCCATCCAGAGGATGCGTTTTCCAAACGAACCGATTGCTGGCGGCCACGAAGATAGGATGAAAACCAGTTTAATGCATTGGGACTGAATTTAAGAAAGGAGAGGATAGCAAGAAGGATTTCGTGGTCCACTGTGTTAAATGCATTGGAAAAGTCAATCAACACCAACACTGTTATCAGTTTATTATCCATTCCGAGACGGATATCATCCGTTATCTTAATGAGAGCAGTGCTAGTGCTGTGACCCGGACGAAACCCAGACTGCAAAGAACTCAGTAGGTTATTTTTGAAAATATGAGCAGATATTTGCGAATGCACACAGGCCTCTAAGACTTTTGAGAGGAATGGAAGAATAGAGATAGGTCTGTAATGGCTAGGATTGAGAGGGTGTGGAATTTTCGGCAAAGGGCGGACTAAAGCCTTTTTCCATATCGTGGGGTATTCCCCAGTCGATAAAGAGAAATTTATAATATGAGTAATATATGGTAGGAGATACTCCACGATATTGGATATCATAGTCCTGCTAATGCAATCACAACCCATTGCCTTAGATTTTATTGAGGATATGGCCTTTTTAATTTCATCCTGATGGACTGGTAAGAAATTAAAAGTTGGGGTATTAGGAGATTGCATAGAAGAAAGAGAAGACAGCGTTTGAGAATGAAGTAAGTGGTCAATAGGAGAAGTGGAAACGAAATGACGGTTGATGTTATCTAATGTAAGAGAATTGGGACCGCAATCCGTTTGTGGCGATTTGCAGATACCCAAAGATTTAAGAAATTTCCACATATCAGCTGGAGAAGATTCACTCAGATTAATAGCGGCGTTTAGCTATTCGTATCATTTGATTACACCGATTTCTTGCAATTTTAAAAGCAGACCAGTTATGTGCAGTGCGTTCATTCTTATACACTCGGAAAGCCCGATCGCGTCTGGCCATTGCCGCTCGAACAGTCTCAGTCATCCAGGGTGCTGGGGGTCGCTTGAGCTTTACTTCATGCACTGGTGCATGGGAATCATACAGCGTCAAGACAATGTTATTAAGTTTTAATATCTTGTCGTCTACTGTAGAAGCGGCAGTCACCATAGACAGATCTACTTTACATACATCGTTCCTCAATCGGTGAAGATCAATTTTTGAGAAACTTCTGATGTTTAAACATATTGGCTTGTATTTTGGTGGTCTTAATTTATACGAGAGGTAAAGTAGATCATGTCGCGAAAACCCAGGTGCAGGGAGTTGCCCATAAATCTCGGCAAGTTCCGGCGAACTTGTTATTAAAAGGTCTATCCACGAGTCATCAAAGTCGACATTGTGATGAGTGGCCTGTAAGGGAAGAATAGATAGATTGACCGACTCAATGATAGACCGAAGCTTAAGGGAACGAGCAGAAACTTTTGGAAGATCCGTATTAAAGTCGCCCATTATTATGAAATGTTTGTACCCAGACCCAATCGAATCAAATGCGGATTCTAAAGCTCCAAGTGCGACGGAGGGAGGACAATACACCACCCCTAAAACTACCTTAACACCGTTGAAATCGAGTTCTAGGAAGAGATACTCAGGGGAGGCAGAATAGGGAGAAGCCGATGCTAAAATAACCTTATGGGTTATGGATGCTCGTAGATATATGGCTACTCCACCTCCTCTTTTCTCTGTTCTATCATTTCTGACTAAGACATAATCAGGCAAATGAAAAAGCGACGAAGGTAATGATGGTATAAGCCAGCTTTCAGAGATTAATATGCCATGAATGTTATGGTGTGCTGAAAAAGTAGCTTCAAGTTCCGCATAATGGCTTGGAATGCTTTGTGCATTGATGTGACAAATATTAAGTGACTTTAACTGCGAAGAAAATAAACCCGATAACTGGCAACCCAGTGAAGGTATACTTTCGTCAAGCGAGCTCTTACAAGAACAATATGAACTATCTGAATCATGCGCTGAATAAAATGAATTATCATTATCTGACATTATGTGTAAGAATAAATAACAATATAAAAATATATAATATAATAAATAACAAATAAAAATATATATAAGAGAAAAAGTCTATTAAGTTTACGTTTTCGCACCAACCCAACAGTTGACTGTTTACAATACAATTCAACGAGAAACAGCACAAAAAAAACAAACAAAAAAGGACCCATGGAATTCACCAACAAAAAGAATGCGTAACATGGCTGCATACATTATGTTGCCATTGCCATAAAGTAAAATTTATACTAGCCAAACAACTGTCGTCCACGTCAAAAAAAAAAAAAAAGAAGGTTACACGATGTAGTGTCAAGTCAAGTAAGCTGTCATGTCAAGTGTCAGTCAAATCAAATCGAAAATGAAAGGTTCAGTCAGTGTCGATCGAAATCGAAAAATTTATCATTAGAATGTACCTACAACTGATAAAATAATTTCTGAATTAATCTAAACATGAATATCTACATAAACGTGTAGCCAAAGGATGGTATATACGTTAAAAATACTATTTAAGTGGACACAAAACTACGACAGCAATATTGAAGTTACGCAGCCATGCAGTTAAAAATCAATGGGGACTATAATTGGAAACTTTGTTTACATACAAAGAAACTATTTCTTCTGAGCCGCCCGCCTTGATCTCTTGGTTTCGTCGCCTTGTTTCACGGGAGTATCGGGCTTTCGACGCACATCTTGTTGACGACTCGAAGATTGTTGAGCAGTTTCTTCGCCACCAGAGGTCTGATCGCCACCAGAAGCCGGCTGATCTGGGGTTGCCGGATATTTGGGCACGAGTTTATCCAGCTCCTCTTCACTAACAATCTTTACCCGCTCACCACCAGGAGTTTTAATATGTATTACCCCATCAAGAGTCCAAACATTCTTCATTTGGAAGTGGCTCCGGGCCCTCTTGTGCACAGACTGCCTTACTTTCGTAAGAAACTCCGACAAAGTGATAGTGGAACCCTTAAGCTTGGATTTGGACTTCCATACCTCTGCTTTAGCTTCATGGTCATGAAAGTGAACAAGCACAGCTCGAACATGGTCCTCACTTTGTGCTCCAAGTCGGTGACAACGTTTGATGCTGTCACTATTGATGCTTGAGATGCCCAACTTCTTCTGAATGACTTGTAGCACCCTCTGCTTATCATCACTCTCCGAGCTCTCTTCGATACCATTAAACAACAAGATTTTTCTTCTCTGTCTCATGTCCATGGTATCTAGTACTTTTGCAGACTCATTCAGTTGCCTCTGCAGTAATTGGAGCATTCCACAAACCATATCTTTGAAGGCCCTGAATTCATCAACCAATTGCTCAAGAGTTGGGCTAGAAGGGGTAGAGATGGCTTCAAGACGCTTACCAAACTCAGCCAACTGCCTGGTCCAGCGTTCATCCAGATCAACAAGAGTTGGATTTGCCATTGTGTTGTGAACTTGCAAGTGAATACCAGTGGGTTCTTAAGTGAAGTTATAATACTAGTAATAAAGTGACTGTTACATATAGGTTATGCTGTCGGGGTGGTGCAGTAAGTAATACCAAATTGTTTACATAAATATAATTTTATGCAAATTACACAGGCAAAATGATAACTAATAAAATATTTGCAAATATACATATAAATAATAAATCCGGAAACTATTTTTAAAGAGAATTAAAACTTTAGAGCAATGAAAACGTTGTTATATTTTTGACACCTACCCCCGAAAAAATTTAATTCCATACCAATCATGATTAAATCTAAAATAAGTAAGAAATGGTTCGAAATTCGCTGATTTTTACTGTATAAGTTTATTATTTTTTCTTCCTATTTTTATTTTATTTTATTATTATGTACAGCTATAGAATAATGTTAAAATTAATTATTTTGTTATGAAAGCCAACAAGCATTTAGTTTCGATATGCGGAAGCGAATAATTGGTGTGAAGATATGTATTTAGTTACTAGCAAAATTGTCATAACACTGTATGTTTCCTAAATAAAGTAAAATAAAATAAAAATATTACATATTACCTATTGTGTTACAATTAGCGAATGCATGATAACAAAATATCGCTATGCAGACGATACGACCTTGTTTGCATCTAATGTTCGTTAGGTATATGGAGGAATTACTTATCAAAATGGAACGCGTAAGTCAAGAGTTCGGATTGAAGATTAACCGCAGTAAGATAAAAATTATGATTGTCGAAATATGATTGGGTTGCGAAGTTATCCATTTCTACATTTACCTTGGAGCTTTGATATCGAACAACGGCGGTTGCGTTGATGAAGTCAAACGACGTATGGCGATCACAAGAACCGCAATTTGTCCATTGCGGCTGAAGAAAATATGGAAGAACATAAAAATTACCAAAGACTCACGGATCCGGCTCATACAAACAATTGTTTTTCCCATAATTCTATACGCTGCAGATACGTTGATCTTGCGTGAGGTTGAGACAAAGAAAATAAATGCTCTAGTTATGTGGTGCTGGAGGCGAATGATCGGAAAATCTCGGACCGAATTTCGCGCTAACATCTCCATTCTTCAAGAACTCTGCATCAAGCAACGCCTCTCAGCTTTGGTTCAAAAGCGCAAACTAACATTTTTCGATCACGTCTCACGAGGGAATGACTCCATTGAACGACTTGTCGCCCAGGGCAAGGTCACGCAGAAGGTTACCGATGCGCTGGACTAAGTGAAGATAATTGTTGGTGGTCGTGTACACAAATGTACCGGGCTTACTACCTTTCCAGAACAGTGGCGATTGCTCGTGAGGCGTTTAATATCTGCCCGCAGTAATGATACTACATGAAGACCATGACCGCTCTGACAAGTGTTACGAAATGGCTGCAACCCTTTTTGCGTCCCACTGCTGGGCACGGGTCTCTCCCCATTATTGGGGAGGCCTGGAGCTTACTCCACCACGTTGCTCCAATGCGGGTTGGTTGTTACGAAATAGAAGAAGAATATTACCTTCTCGTATACCTATAACCAATTTTTTAACTGACTTCAAAAAGGAGTAGGTTACTCAATTCGACCGTATATATGCTTTTTTATTTATTCGTTTGTTCGCGGATTACTTCGTCGTTTATAAACCGATTTTGATGATTCTTTCTTTGTTCGAAAGCTTATACTTCCGAAGTGGTCCCATTGTCACCAAGTCAAGATCTGATGATGGGACCCCAGAGAAATTGAGGGGAACTCTCTAATTTTATAGGCACACATCGCACATCGGCAAGAAGAGTGTCACAACACAATAAATGCAGTTTTTGGGAAATCACGATTTCCTTTTTTTTAGAAATTATAATTCCATTAATAATTTTCTGAGAGAGTATATCGAAGAACTTAAGATATATTTCAGAAGATTATTTAATGCTCTAATATATTTTTCTGGAAATTAGAATCTAAAGATATTTTTTCCATTTTATATTAATTTTTTTACATTTAAATTCCTCTAATGTGTCACTTTTTTCGACAAAATTATCATGGATTTCATGAAATGAAACACTTTTATTAGTTACTATTGTTACTAATATTTATTGTTTTGACGTGATAACGTCTTTAAAATCGTTTTTTGACGTGATAACGTCTTTAAAATCGTTTTAGTCGGGTGACATGTTCAGAAACTTGTGTCACACCAAAACCTCACGAGCGCGATCGCAGGTATAACGAGAGAGAGACGGACCGATCTCCCGTCTCATCTCGAGCGCTGCCAGTCATTCCGTGAAACTTGTCACGCGGAATCCTCACGAGCGGAGGCTGGCATAGCGTTCGAGTGAGTGGACCGATCTTCCGTCTCTCTCACTCTAGCGGCATACAAACGAATGGAGATTTTCTCGTGCGGACGTTATCACGTAAACATCTCGATCGTAAACCTACTTTACAAACAATTTGCCGTTTTTTTAAGATTAATCAGGTACTATTAAATATCTTTGAGGGTAGTTACTATTAGTTACATTAGAAACAAATAAGGTATCAAAAGTTTTCATATAAAATCAATATAGCACATATTCAGACAATAGATAATCTCTCCACTAGGATACTGTTATCAAAATTATTGTACCTATGGCATAATTTGTGTGAACTTAACCTAGCCTAGAAGTGAAAAATAACAAAAATAGCTCTGTACTTTCGTAGTAGGTACTTGATCTATAACTAAAATATTCTAAATAGAGTAAATAGTAAAGTATTAGAAAAAATAACAAAATTATATAAATCTTAACTTTAAGAAAACAAAAATGGTTCTCACACTCAATCACTATTTAAATTATTCAAAAAAAATAAAAAATACTCCCTTATAATTAATAGGAACATAGAATCAACAGTCTTCTGATAAGGAGATCTTTAAATCAATATTAATTGTTATTGAGAGATCTGTAAAACGACGCATAGAATTAAGGAATGTGATTACTTTCAACCAAACCTATTAGGTAATTTATTTTGTTCGGTTTTACTTTAGGTTTTGTTCTGTAGGCTGGTTTCAAATGTATGTCGCCCAAATTTTTTTTTCGAGATAACTCAGCTGTCAGGAACTCTGTTTGATTAAACGATGTTTTATAAAATATTGTTGTAGGTGTATCTTTCATTATCTTCAATATTTTCACGTCTAATATTTTGAAGGATTTTGTATGGAAGCCTATATCCTGTGCTAAAGTTTTTAACGACATGAAATCGCTGGAACTCATTTCAGTCAAGTTGTACGGTCTCCCTTTTTTCTTCGCTGACCTGAACTCTTCAACGTACTGGCTTGGCATATAAATATATATATAACGATAAATAATAATAATAATAATAAATAAATAAATAAACCTATTTTTGTTTTGGCCACAGCAGTTATCCGAATAAAATGTGAAATCAAGACCTGGGCCTTCATAAGACTGCAATTTGCTTTGTATGTATTTGAATACACATGAGCCAATTTCATCAGCCCCACGATTAGCTTCCCCTTCATGCCAAAAATAACATTCGTTCCTATCAGTGCTCAATTCTGAAATCGATAGGTTAAAATTATTTAATTTTGACTTATAATAAAATACTGAGGTATTTCCATGAGGTAGCTGCAAGACAGCTTGTACGTCATAAATAGCTACTACATTATCTGGACTAATATTTCCTTTATCACGCTCTTTTTCTCTTCTTTATTCTTCTTTTTCTTCCAAATGTTTCAAATATTTCAGCTTTAAGTTTTCTTTTACACTACCTTCGGCATTTTCATAACTTGCACAAAGTTCACATCGGTCTTTCTTTGGCGTAAAAAAACTTTCATTTCACATTATGTGACAGTTCTATTCTCCAATTTGAAAATACTTAGTGAGAATAACTCAAAAATATGGTCACTAAACATGATGTGACTGTCTTTTTGTCGAAATCAAAGCAAATATATTTTAGAAATGAAAACCAGAAGCAGAATATATATCACCATTTAATTCACAAAGCCTTTGATACAATTTACAGATAACGATTTAAGGTTTCTGATTAATACAACAACAATTAAATAATAAGTAAGCACAGATACAGAATTTCGGTACGCAATCGGGCAGAGTAACTGTCGTTATTACGATTACAGCACTAATAATCCTCCCTTAGAGGAGGCCTCGCTTTTATAGGCGTTTTCTCCTACTTCGTCACATTTTTTATTCAACTACCGACGTTGATTCCTAACACGGCCTCTCCTGACATCCTGGCGTCCCCGCCAGGCGGTGAAGGTCCTTCAATGCCATACACTTAAGTAGCAGTGCACTGAAGCTCTTGAGCGCCCGGTGCCACGTAGAAGCACACGAGAGCGCCACGTACCGTACAGTGGCGGAGGCAGCAGCCTTCGAACGCATGATGACATCACATGGATTAGCTTCTGCAAATGAGAACAAATCAAACTAAATACCAAACTTAAAGATCGGCCTGTCGTCTGCAGCACTTTTTGAAATTTAAAGTTTTTTTTTTTGTAATAAATCTAGCAATTAGGTTTTGAATCATAAAGCATGAGATGTTCTAGTGACTTAACTGCAATTTATAACAAGCGCTTCTAGATAAGAATTAAGCTTATGAGATAATTCATTAAAGTTTTGGGACAGTCATTAAAACTAAGCTTCAGAATTAAAACAAAAATAGTAATGGAACTTTGAAGCGAAAGGTAAAAGAACACAGTAAAATAAATAAAATAAATGGCTATAAATAGAATAATAATTAACAGGTTGTTGCTTTTTTTTTAAATGAATGTACTCGTAGCGCCATCTAGTTCAAAAGTTTAACATATCAACTGAGCTCCTTTTTAACGATAACATCCGGCCGTCCTGCTTACACGTTCGTCCTCGATCGTGTGGGTCTGATGCAAGAACTGCAAAATGAAACAAGTTCTGTTAAAACCTTATATTTTTCTTAAATTTTTATGACTTCTTACAATACCGGCTTGCATGTGAACTTGAGTAGCCCAAACTTAAACACGGCTTGACCTAGGTGATGTTCGTACAATATCACACTAGTCGTGTATCACCGCATTGCAATCTGTAACAACAGTGTTCATCACGGATCTCTGTTAACAATAACACGGCTTCAACTAGATGTTTATATAGGATCCCACTAGTCTTGTATCACCGCATTGCAATCTGTAACAACAGTGTTCATCACGGATTTCTGTTAACAATAACACGGCTTCAACTAGATGATTATATAGGATCACACTAGTCTTGTATCACCGCATTTCAATCTATAAAAACAGTGTTCATCATAGATTTCTGTTGTACATATGTTGTTCACAGGCACTCTTTATAGGTAACATTAAATGCGCAGCCGATATTGCAGAGAATGTAATTGTGTGCAAAAGTGTAGACTTATTAATTGTTCGAAAGGCAATCGTTTAGAACACTTAACTATATCAAAAAAAAATGAATCAGGTTTCATTTTATGATAACAGTTTCAAAAATGACATGTAAAGAAAATTAATATATTTGTGCATAAATTAGGAACAACGTACTTCGAAGAACTTTTAGGTCCAATAAAACTAACAAAAATTTACCAATAAAGAAAAAAACTTGGGTCAGATAGGATGTAAAATATAAAAATGAAGTCACCAGTAAAGCCCCCGGGGTTACAGAGCCCGCGGGTTGTATGCTAGCATTTTTCTTAATATTTTCATCTTGCTGTCAATAGTACACAGTGTGTTACACTTTGTTACAAATGTTTATAGCACCATGGTAAAAGCGTGCTTAAACCTTGTTTTATTACAAGTTCAGCCAATATCGTCACGCTGTCATCACTAGTACCTAATACCCGGGCATTACACAGTCTTGGCCAACAGACGACACCGTCAACTACCAAAAATAAAAATTCGATAGCAGACATAATGACAAGTTTAGTATCACGCGAAAAAAAAAACTTATTTGCACATTGAAACACAAGCGTAACATTAAGAAAATGAAATTTTATGAACAAACTTATATAGGAAAAGTAATTTGTTATTACGAAAAGATTTATGTAACTCACTGTCGGTTCACTTTTGCTACCAGCTAGAATAACAATGTGCACAGTTAGAACTGACCAAATCACATGTCCTCGTGTTCTCCCGTAGTAAAGGTACACAGGTTGAAGCTCGGCCTACCTGACATTACTCTGCTACAACTTACAAAACCGTTTCTGATGAAATCTTTACTAATCGCAGTCAGTAACAAATGTTCAAATTGGTCAGCGGTAAAGGTATATAGGTAGTCGAAAAAAAAAACTCCCTGTACCTATTTCATCTGAAAATGGTTTAGCAATTTGTGCGTTAACAAAATGATTAACAAAGTAGGTAGGTAGTCAAAAAAGAACAATAGTATCCAGTATAAACCTAATCTGTAAATGCACTAGACATCAATTAAATCTGACAAACAAAACGGTTATATCACATTATACCGTTGGTTTATAATTGAGCTTGCTTAATGTCACTTATTTACCTTAAAAATTCATTAACCATAAATAGTAAGTGCAACTTTCTTTTTAGTACTGTTATTCTTGGTTGTCAACACTACTTCAACCACTGATCTAGAGTGTCATTTTTAAGCTTCCAGCACCCATTCTCAACTTGCTTCCTTCATTAGAGACTCAAGAAAAATCTCAAGGTTTTGTCCAATGTTACTTGAATAAAAATTGATAGATACTCGTAATTCTCAGCCAACAACTTTGATAGTTAATTATACGAATACTCATAGCATATGCAATCTATATAAAATATCAACTGTCACTTTTAACTTTAAGATTGTATTCGGTTATGCAAGTTTGCCAAAATTTACTTTTGGTACAGACCAACCAATTCAATTTTTAAAGTAAAGATTAAACGTCTTTGCTTAATGTCTTACATTTGTAGGTATTCAGAAAAATATCAGATACCAAGTTTATAAATTGACTTCTTGCTTTGAAATGACTACAAATATTCAAAAACACTGTTTCACGGAAATAATTGCGTGCACTCTCGATTCGGAAATATTTAACAAAAATGTTGCCATTACTTACTCCCCAGTGACGGTACTGCACTCGTTGGGTACAAATAAATACTTTTGAAAAGGTAAAAGTAACCGACTGTAAGAACTAGGTACTCATTTTCTTCATACATAAACTTATCTCAAAAGCAAAGGATAAGCAGAGTATTTTTAAAGTAACAAAAAAAAATTTTTTTTTCACTTGGATTCGCAAAACTAATAAGTAACAAATGTAGCATTAAAATTTTATCATGGATAGACGTATCCATCGTTGAATCTTAGATACAGAATACTACTCTGGGGAAACTACAGATTTCAATAAAGCGTTTATAGCACAAAAGAGATGTATTCGCGCTATAGCTAATACTACTCCATTAACAAGCTGCGAGCCTCTCTTTAAAAGGTTTAAAATAAAAAGGTTTAAAATATTTAGTGTGCCCTGTCTGTACATATATGAAGCCCGTTTATTTGTAAAGACAACTTTTTATTTACAAGGAAAGATGAATATTGTAAATTTCTTACTTGTTTTCCTGATAAGAAAATTGGTGCCTGCCAATAACCTAGTCAGCTATAAGGTCAAAAAATTGCTACCACATGTGCGTCAAAATTAACAATAAATTACCGACAAATATTTAAAGCTTCACTATGGTAAAAATTAATCTTTACAATTACTAATTTATGGGTGAACAGAAATTTGATACTTATCGACATAAATAATAAAATTATACGAAAAATTACATATATTTGCATAATTAATAATAAAATCTATGACAACTAAAATAAGCAAATGTCCTTGTAATGAAGATTAATTGAAATACCTAATTTAATATGAAACATAAAACTATACCACATTCGAGCAAATAAATATTTTCTTAAAAGAATTTTTTTTTTACTTACGGTTTCTGACCTTACCCAACGTGAAAACGTACGAGTACGTACTTGAAAAAGTACGAGTATAATTCTCACTCAAATCAATTACTTCGAGTTATCATTATCACTGAACTGGTACAGATTGTTTAATCGATACACGAAGAATGTAAAAAAAACCGTGCGTACTGATTTCTGCATTTGTTCAGGATGCAACGTTAAAATGTGGGACGCGAGGAGATCCCACTTCTGATTTTAGAAATGAAAACCAGAAGCAGAATATATATCACCATTTAATTCACAAAGCCTTTGATACAATTTACAGATAACGATTTAAGGTTTCTGATTAATACAACAACAATTAAATAATAAGTAAGCACAGATACAGAATTTCGGTACGCAATCGGGCAGAGTAACTGTCGTTATTACGATTACAGCACTAATAATCCTCCCTTAGAGGAGGCCTCGCTTTTATAGGCGTTTTCTCCTACTTCGTCACATTTTTTATTCAACTACCGACGTTGATTCCTAACATATATGAAAATTACTTACCGTAATAGGGTCGTTACACAGGTTATGACAGTATTACACACACTAGATGCACGTCCGATCTGTATCAACTGTGATGTGACACTGTTTACGCTACAAAAGGTAGGAAAGTGGCTCGGTGAAAAAGGGTATTAAATGCCATCTCTCGACGAGGAATCGCACTATAATTATGACGTTTTTGTAGCAGATAAAGTTTGACATTGCCTTTCTCATAGCATACTTATCTCAATTTCGTATTTTTATGTGTTGTGACTCTCTTCTTGCCGATGTGCGACATATTGATTTTCTTATACTTTCTGAACCAAAACTGATATTTGTGCATAATAATTATCATCTCATGTTGCTGAGCTGATGATGGAAGGTACCACGATGGTTAGGAGTTGAGAGAAAATTCTTTCGATAAATGTTTTTTTGTTCAAATGTTTGTGCTCCCAAGCTGGTCCAACTGTCACTAAGTCAAGATCTGATGATGGGATCCGAGGGAAATCGAGGGGAACTCTCAAATTTTATAGGCACACATATGTGGAAATATCGCCAATTATGCTTAAACAATACAGAATTATTAAATTAAAGGTACTAAAAAGAGTGAAATTAAAACTTTTGAACATAAAAAAACCGCCTTCAAACGGTAAAAAATAATATTGTTAAGTACTTCGCATTTGATACTTTTCCTTGCTAATAGTAGTGACTCTTAAAACTATTTTGGAGTCGGGCCCTTAGTAAAATGGAGTACCTTTCGCTCTGAATGGGCACCGACTCTAAAACAGTTTTGAGAGTCACTACCGAACAATATTATTTTTTACCGTTTGAAGGCGGTTTTTTTTTGTTCTAAAGTTATAATTCTCAATCTATGATTTCTATACACTACGTGAAAATGAATAACAAAAAATTGAAGATCCTTTGTGCCGCATGATAAATATCTGCGACAAACATCAAAAAATATTTGCGTCTGTCAGATACAAACGACTGTTGATCGGCTTTAGGTGAGATCTAACAAGCTAGGCGTGTTTCTGTGAAGGGTTGCTATTTGTACACAATGACATGCGACGAAAATGGCAACACTCTGGCCGATGTTTGACTTTGTTGTAGTCAAGGTAAGAGCTTTCGGGAAATTAAATAATGTTTAGTTTATACAACACTATATTTCGCGAGCTTTGAACATCGTCACATAGCAAATTGTAATTGGAATATTCAGAATGCTGGGGGAAATTTTCATTCGTAATTTACAACAATATTACTGCGCGGAAGGATTAATATTGCAATAAGATTTATTAATTGAATGGAGTAGCTGACAAGCTCGCAGGGCATATGTTTATTTATTTATTTATTTGGTTGCACCAACAAAGCAATCACTAATACATACATTTTTACACTAGAATACAATTATTACTAAGTGTTGCTTCACTTACAGGTACAAACATCATGCACCAATATAATAAGAAAAGCTAAAAAAACATTATTAAATTCAAAATATTATTATACAAAATGAAATAAATTAATACAATATAAATTGGAAATATTACTAAGATTAAAATTATATTAATATAATATACTATTATGTAAATCAATTAGGATAAATCACCATACGTAATAAAATTCATTACCAGTTACATTATAAATTCGATTCAATTGATTAAAAATAAATTGGAGAAAAATTATTAATTATGATTTAAAAAAAAAAAAAAAACTGAATTTAAAAACATAAGATTTCAATTATCACTGTGAGAGATAGATGTAGAATTTAAATGTGTGCAGGCTATTAGAAAATATATCGATAGCTTTATCAGATTTAATTGACGTATTCGTAGATGTTTTAAGGCTTAGGTTATGAACATTGTTATAGTTTCTCAACATTCTATTTAAAGGAGAATAATGCCCAAGATTAGAGCGAGCAGGTCTTACAAAAAATGGCTTATACTTAAGTGATCTGGGTATTCCCCTTGGCACCGATAAATTAATCTGAGACAAAAGATGAGGGGCATCAGTTATACCATTGACTAGCTTATACAGAAACAGGTTGTCTAATTGCTTTCTACGATTAAAAAGAGATGTCAACTGAAAGTGTTTCAAACGGTAATCGTAAGAAGGTAGTGACTTCGCTAAGTTGCAGCTATATGACAGGTGCCACAGAAATCTTTTTTGAATGCCTTCTAGGCGTTTGATATATTCGTAGTGTGGGTTCCACACAACGCTTCAATATTCTAGGCCACTTCGAACAAGAGCGGTGTAAATTACAGTTTTAGTGGTTGGTTTTTTAAAATCCCTACAGTTGCGCAAGACGAATCCTAAGGCTTTGAACCCTTTTTTAACAATGTAATCTATATGCAAGTTAAAACGTAATTTACTATCGAGAACGACACCCAAGTCATGGACATGAGTTGTTTCGTATAGTGGCTCGCTGTTGATATAGTAAGTTGTAGTAAGAGATTCAATTTTCTTTCTGCTAAATCGAATTTTACAACATTTTGATATGTTTAAACTCATACCGTTCAAATCACACCATAAAACAAGGCTATTTAAATCATTTTGAAGCAAAATTCTATCCTCATCTGTGTCTACCTTCCTAAAAAATTTCAAGTCATCTGCAAACATATAGAATTTCGTATTTTTAAAACAATTGCTAATGTCATTAATGAAGATATTGAACAAAAGAGGGCCGAAATGGGAGCCTTGTGGGACCCCAGAAATGGCAGTAAATGGCTCAGAACTATGTCCACCTATTACCACTATGGATTTTCTATCCATTAAGTAAGAATCCCACCACTTAAGGAAAACCCCGGCAATTCCAAGTGATGCAAGTTTGTTCAGCAACATAATGTGACTTACTCTGTCGAAGGCCTTGCTGAAATCAGTGTAAATTGCGTCGTAAGAGTGGCCTTTGTCAACTCCCTCAACAAGGTCTTCCACAAAGGAAGTCAAGTTTGTTGCCGTAGAACGAGTTTTTATAAAACCGTGCTGTTCTGGTACTATTTGCTGTTTTATATGCCATGAAAGAATAGGATACAGTAGTTTTTCAAAGACTTTAGCAAATATTGGCTGTAAAGAAATGGGCCTATAATTTTTCACGGAGCTAGGATCCCCACTTTTATATAAAGGTATAACTAAAGCGGTCTTCCATGCAGTCGGATACGAGCCAGAACGTAAAGAGATATTGAAAATCATGGAAAGTGGTTCTGCTAATGCTCTGGCACATCGCGCGACAAAAATTGAAGGTAAACCATCAGAACCAGCTCCTTTCGTAACGTCAAGTCTTTTTAACACCCTATAGACTTGGTCTCCGTGAAACTAGCAGAGGATTTGTTAGAAGAGCAAAAATAAATTGGTGTTCTGATGGCAGGCGCATGAGTTCCAGAGTTCCTTATAGTTTTCTTGAATAGTTCTGCCGTAAATACAAAGATATAGGCAGTATAAGATATTCATGAAATGCGCTGCTAACTTCCCATAGCCGTAGCAGAGCATTTTTAACGGATCCGAATGAAACTTGGGGTCTTGTTACATATCTATAAAACTGATAGTTCCTGATAGTTTTTTAAAAAAAATCTGTTTTACAAAGCGAGAAAAAAAACATTGTGTTTTTTTTTGCCTAATGTCTATAATTTGGATTCTGACGATGATAAATGCTGAAGAATTCCATGTAACTTCAAAAACTGATAAGGTAAGAAGAGACACACAGTAATACTATGAAACTAAAGCATAAAACATTTAAATTACTCTATCAAGGTACAAGTAACCCAATCTCAAATGTAAAATGACGTAAATATTGCGTCGCATCTAAAAAGAAATAATTTAAATACAACCTATTAAATCAAATAGAACTCTGCGGTTTCTGTTAGAGTAAAATGTATTGTAAAATAATAATAATAAACAAAACCTAGAACTATCACATAACTCTCAGCAAAGCAGATTGAGTTCCGAATAATATCGAAGAAATGAATCAAAATTTAAAAAAAATCTTAGTAACTTATACACAGCACCCACAAACTAGAACTGTGCATTTTCTTATATTGTGGAATGTATTGTATAAGAATAAAAATAAATAAAGTCTAGAACTATCACGGATGTCTCAACAAAGCAGATTGAATGCGGAACAATATGAAGCAATTAATCAAAATTTTAAAAAAATCTCAGTAACACATACACAACACAAATCAAATAGAACTCTGCGGTTTCTGTTAGAATAAAATATATTGTAAAATAATAAAAATAAACAAAACCTAGAACTGTCACAGAACTCTCAGCAAAGCAGATTGACTTCCAAATAATATCGGAGAAAGGAATCAAAATTTAAAAAAATCTAAGTAACTTATACAATGCACCCATAAACTAGAACTCTGCAGATTCTTATATTTAAGAATGTATTGTATAAGAATAAAAATAAATAAAATCTAGAACTAACACGGATCTCTCAACAAAGCAGATTGAATGCGGAACAATATGAAGAAATTAATCAAAATTTAAAGAAATCTCAGTAACATATACACAACACCAATCAAATAGAACTCCGCGGTTTCTAATAGAGTAAAATGAATTGTAAAATAATAAAAATAAACAAAACCTAGAACTATCACAGAACTCTCAGCAAAGCAGATTGAGTTCCGAATAATATCGAAGAAATGAATCAAAATTTAAAAAAATCTTAGTAACTTATACACAGCACCCACAAACTAGAACTATGCAGTTTCTTATATTGTGGAATGTATTGTATAAGAATAAAAATAAATAAAGTCTAGAACTATCACGGATGTCTCAACAAAGCAGATTGAATGCGGAACAATATGAAGCAATTAATCAAAATTTAAAAAAAACCTCAGTAACACATACACAACACAAATCAAATAGAACTCTGCGGTTTCTGTTAGAATAAAATATATTGTAAAATAATTAAAATAATCAAAACCTAGAACTGTCACAGAACTCTCAGCAAAGCAGATTGAGTTCCGAATAATATCGAAGAAATTAATCAAAATTGAAAAATTCTCAGTAACATATACACAACACCAATCAAATAGAACTCTGCGGTTTCTAATAGAGTAAAATGTATTGTAAAATAATAAAAATAAACAAAACCTAGAACTATCACAGAACTCTGAGCAAAGCAGATTGAGTTCCGAATAATATCGAAGAAATGAATCAAAATTTAAAAAAAATCTTAGTAACTTATACAGAGCACCCACAAACTAGAACTATGCAGTTTCTTATATTGTGGAATGTATTGTATAAGAATAAAAATAAATAAAGTCTAGAACTATCACGAATGTCTCAACAAAGCAGATTGAATGCGGAACAATATGAAGAAATTAATCAAAATTAAAAAAAAAACTCAGTAACATATACACAACACCAATCAAATAGAACTCTGCGGTTTCTGGTAGAGAAAAATGTATTATAAAATAATAAAAATAAACAAAACCTAGAACTATCACAGAACTCTCAGCAAAGCAGATTGAGTTCCGAATAATATCGAAGAAATTAATCAAAATTGAAAAATTCTCAGTAAGGCGGCCCCTAGACCTACAATAACATTGTACAATATTTTTATTGTACAATAAGATTGAAAGGCGCTCTGAGTCCAAACGATCAATTATATTGCACAATAATACGAACTGGACAATGTTTTCGTGTTCAGTCGGAGAATAGGATTGAACCCGTGTGCACCGTGCGAAGCAACATGTCCGATTAAGGATTTTATAAATTTTGTGACATGTAGGATGTAATTTTTTTAAATGTTATTGTTATATTATTATGCACTACTATTATTAGGGATTTTGTTACATATTCATATTGTTCGGAATTTATTGTTAGTTAAAAGTATTTACAGATATTATGTCATAGCAATCAAGGACTCTGGTCATTCCAGAGGAGCTTTTGTAATACAAACAAATAAAAATCAAAATAAAAAACATGTCCGAACAAGATTAAACTGCAGCTGTAGTTTTGTTGCTTGTGGCTAAACTTAAACATTCAAATTCAAAATAATTCAAATACATTTAAGTTAAAAAAATCTCTTATAAATTCACTTTCGTTTTCTTTTGGATTCTCTTTTGTACGTGTACTCCTCGTGACGACCAACCACAGAATGAAAAATATTGCGCAATACTGACCCTACACGATGCAATGAAAAAATATTGTGCAATAAAAATTAAACTCGCTCAAACTTTTGGTCAATCATTGCGTAGTCTTCAATATTAACCCTAAACGGTCAATTATATTGCACAATTCGCAATATTGTGCAATATAATTGACCGTTTAGGGGGCCGCTAACATATACACAGCACCAATAAACTAGAACTATACGGTTTCTGTTAGAGTAAGATGTATTGTAAAAGAATAAAAATAAATAAAACCCAGAACTATCACAGAACACTCAGCAAAGCAGTTTGACTGCCGAATTATATCGAAGAAATAAATCAAAATTTAAAAAAATCCAAGTTACTTATTCACAGCACCCATCAATAAGATCACTGCGGTTTCTAATATTGTGGAATGTATTGTACAAGAATTAAAAACAAGAAAATCTAAAACTATCCCGGAACTCTCAACAAAGCAGATTGAATGCCGGAAAATATCGAAGAAATTAATCAAAATTGAAAAATTAACAGTAACATATAATACACAATACTAATAAACTAGAACCATACGGTTTCTGTTAGAACAAAATGTACTGTAAAAGAATAAAATAAATAATACCTAGAACTATCACAGAACGCTCAGCAAAGCAGATTGACTGCCGAACAATATCGACGAAACAAATCAAAACTTAAAAAATCTAAGTAAATTAGTCACAGCACCCATCAACTAGAATTCTGTGGTCTCTGTTAGAGTAGTAAGTAAGTAATGTAAAGTCATTATGGAAAATAATTGGGATCTAGAACTTTCACGAAACTCTCAGCAATACAGATTTACCATACAATATATACGACCCAAGATTGACTGACTGGCTAGAACCGCTTAGCTTGCGAAGAGATATAGGCTTGAGTGCTCCGAGGATTTTTTCAAAATGATACCTACGTCCCACCGGCAATATCTGGACTCGTGGCGGTTCTCCACAGTCCGCTTTACACGCTCCTTTTTTTATTTGAATGGAGTAGCAGACGAGCATGCAGGCCACATGGTGTTAAGTGGTCTTTGCAGCCCATGGACATCTACATACAACCTCAAGCAGCATAGGTAAGTCTTGTCTGAGGTAGTATGCAGTTGCGCTGCTACTCCGGAGGCTGGTGGTCGCCTCATGTAAGTGTGGCCGGCAACTGCACCTTTCCACCGAAACACAATATAATTGCTTCACGGCAGAAGTGGGTGCAGTGGTGGTACTTCCCCGGGTGAACCATAATAGTTCTACCACCTACAAAATAAAGCTATACTTCTTTATTACCACGATTTATACACTAAATAAAAGTTATGCATTAATTATTATATTTTTACTTACTTTCGCGATGGTATATGTCTTAGACATTGTGGTTTATCTCTAATAGATAGCAATAGATAACAATTTTTTATCCTTTACTTTATACGAGAAATAATGGCTTATTTACGAAGCAACTTTAAAGCAATACAGCATTAATCCTATGCATTTAATATAGGTCAATTAATAAACTAATAATAAATAAAATAATAAATAAAATAAAATAGCTTTTATTGATTCCTTTACACAGTTGACATGAATTTCACTTACGTTTTACTGTATTTACTTATTATATTGTTTGGGTTAGTGTTGTTAGTATATTAGTAGCTTTTAAATGAAGGTATTAGTTAGTAGTTATTAGTATTATTATTAGTTGTTCTCTGTGTAAGGACCGCCATGTGCGGTAAAAGCCTCCTCCAATTCTTTCCACTTTACTCTTTGCTTGTAATTTGTAATGACTCTAAAATGTGTGTATAACAGACTTCACTAGAAAAGAGAAGGTTATTAATTCTTTATAAACAGTAATTAATAAAAAAATAGTAGTATTAAAATACTAGTATTCAAAAATGATTCATATGTCGAAGTGTTCGTTTATGAGTGTAAGACTAGTGTATGTGGTAATTTATAAATTCAAATAAATTCTTAGACATTGTTCAGTATACTAAATGCACTGCTTTTTTTGAGAGGTCTACTTATTTTTTATTGTTATAAATTAGGTTCTATTCTATCAAAAATATGAGAATTCTCGTTGATTTAAGTTATATAAGGAAAACTGATATATATTTTTTTCAATTAAGATTAATTTCTTCGATATTTTTCCGTACACAGCAGGTATGCTTTGCTGATGTTTTTTCCGAGCGTTCCAGAATCTAATTATTAATTTTATTGTAGTCAAGGATTGATACTATTTTATCTTAAGTAATAGAGTTCGCTTTAATTACTGTAATAATTTATAATTTTTGTCAATAACGAAAAATTTCTGTGATGTTCTTCGGTATGCTACCTGCTTTATAATGGCAAGCAGTTATCTGAAACTTCTAGTTAAAAATTATATTTGATGATACAAGATACATAACATTTTATCAAAAATCAAAAAGTTCTCACTGATTGGTGCTGTAACTATACTGTATAACAGAATAACCGATAATTTTATTCAATTAGGAATACTTTCTTCAATCAATCAATCTGCAGTCAATCTGCTTTGCTGAGAGTTCTGGGATAGAACTAGGTTTTTTTTTTTTATTTCATTACAATACATTTTATTCTAAAAGAAACCGCAGAGTTCTAGTTGAAGGGTGCTGTGTATAAGTAACTGAGATTTTTTTTAATTTTGATTAATTTCTTTGATATTGTTCGGCAGTCAATCTGCTGTGCTGAGAGTTCAGTGATAGTTCCAGATTTCATTTACTTTTAGTATTATACAGAAATCACTACATTATCAGAAACAGCATAGTTCTAGTTTATTGCTGTTGTGTATATTTTACCGACATTTTAAAATTTTAATTCATTTCTTCGATATTATTCGGCTATCACGTCATTCTGCTTTGCAGAGAGTTTTGCGATAGTTGAAGATTTCGTTTACTTTAAATGTTATAGAGTATATTTTACTCTATCAAAAACCGCAGAGTTCTATTTGAGTGGTGTTGTGAATATTTTACTGAGATTTTTTATTATTTACTTATATTTTTTTACGCATTCAATCTGCTTTGTTGAGAGATCCGTGACAGATCAAGATTTTGTTTATTTTTATTCTTATACAATACATTCTACAATATAAGAAACTGCAGAGTTCTAGTTTATGGATGCTGTGTATAAATTACTTAGATTTTTTTTTAATTTTTAATTAATTTCTTCGATATAATTCGTCAGTCAATCTGCTTTGCTGAGAGATCCGTGTTAGTTCTAGATTTCGTTTATTTTTATTCTTATACAATATATTCCACAATATAAGAAACTGCAGAGTTCTAGTTTATGGGTGTATTGTATAAGTTAGTTAGATTTTTTAAATTTTGATTCCTCACTCCGATATTATTTGGAAGTCAATCTGCTTTGCTGAGAGTTCTGTAATAGTTCAAGGTTTTGTTTATTTTTTATTATTTTACAATACATTTTTTTCTACCAGAAACCGCAGAGTTCTATTTGATGGGTGTTGTGTACATGTTATTGAGATTTTTTTTAAATTTTGATTAATTGCCTCATATTGTTCCCCATTCAATCTGCTTTGTTGAGAGATCCGTGATAGTTCTTGATTTTGTTTATTTTTATTCTTATACAATACATTCCACAATATAACAAACTGCAGAGTTCTAGTTTATGGGTGCAGTGTATAAGTTACTCAGATTTTTTTAAATTTTGATTCCTTTCTTTGATATTATTTGGAAGTCAATCTGCTTTGCTGAGTGTTTTGTGATAGTTCAAGGTTTTGTTTATTTTTTATTATTTTACAATACATTTTTTTCTACCAGAAACCGCAGAGTTCTATTTGATGGGTGTTGTGTACATGTTATTGAGATTTTTTTTAAATTTTGATTAATTGCCTCATATTGTTCCCCATTTAATCTGCTTTGTTGAGAGATCCGTGATAGTTCTAGATTCTATTTATTTTTATTCTTATACAATACATTTTTTAATATAAGAAACTGCAGAGTTCTAGTTTATGGGTGCATTGTATAAGTTACTAAGATTTTTAAAATTTTTGATTCCTTACTCCGATATTATTTGGAAGTCAATCTGCTTTGCTGAGAGTTCTGTGATAGTTCTAGGTTTTATTTATTTTTATTATTTTACAATACATTTTACTCTAACAGAAACCCTAGAGTTCCATTTGATTGGTGTTGTGTATGTGTTACTGAGATTTTTTTAAATTTTGATTAATTGCTTCATATTGTTCTGCATTCAATCTGCTTTGTTGAGAGATCCGTGATAGTTCTAGATTTTTTTTATTTTTATTCTAATACAATACATTAAACAATATAAGAATCTGCAGAGTTCTAGTTTGTGGGTGCTGTGTATAAGTTACTAAGATTTTTTAAAATTTTGATTCATTTCTTCGATATTATTTGGAACTCAATCTGCTTTGCTGAGAGTTCTGTGATAGTTCTAGGTTTTGTTTATTTTTATTATTTTACAATACAGTTTACTCTAACAGAAACCGCAGAGTTCTATTTGATTGGTGTTGTGTATATGTTACTGAGTTTTCTTTAAATTTTGATTAATTGCTTCATATTGTTCCGCATTCAATCTGCTTTGTTGAGAGATCCGTGTTAGTTCTAGATTCTATTTATTTTTATTCTTATACAATACATTCTTTAATATAAGAAACTGCAGAGTTCTAGTTTATGGGTGCATTGTATAAGTTACTAAGATTTTTAAAAATTTTGATTCCTTACTCCGATATTATTTGGAAGTCAATCTGCTTTGCTGAGAGTTCTGTGATAGTTCTAGGTTTTATTTATTTTTATTATTTTACAATACATTTTACTCTAACAGAAACCCTAGAGTTCCATTTGATTGGTGTTGTCTATATGTTACTGAGATTTCTTTAAATTTTGATTAATTTCTTCATATTGTTCCGCATTCAATCTGCTTTGTTGAGACATCCGTGATAGTTCTAGACTTTATTTATTTTTATTCTTATACAATATATTCCACAATATAAGAATTTGCAGAGTTCTAGTTTGTGGGTGCTGTGTATAAGTTACTAAGATTTTTTAAAATTTTGATTCATTTCTTCGATATTAATTGGAACTCAATCTGCTTTGCTGAGAGTTCTGTGATAGTTCTAGGTTTTGTTTATTTTTATTATTTTACAATACAGTTTACTCTAACAGAAACCGCAGAGTTCTATTTGATTGGTGTTGTGTATATGTTACTGAGATTTCTTTAAATTTTGATTAATTGCTTCATATTGTTCCGCATTCAATCTGCTTTGTTGAGAGATCCGTGTTAGTTCTAGATTCTATTTATTTTTATTCTTATACAATACATTCTTAAATATGAGAAACTAGAGAGTTCTAGTTTATGGGTGCATTGTATAAGTTACTTAGATTTTAAAAAATTTTGATTCCTTACTCCGATATTATTTGGAAGTCAATCTGCTTTGCTGAGAGTTCTGTGATAGTTCTAGATTTTGTTTATTTTTATTATTTTACAATACATTTTACTCTAACAGAAACCGCAGAGTTCTATTTGATTGGTGTTGTGTATATGTTACTGAGATTTCTTTAAATTTTGATTAATTGCTTCATATTGTTCCGCATTCAATCTGCTTTGTTGAGAGATCCGTGTTAGTTCTAGACTTTATTTATTTTTATTCTTATACAATATATTCTACAATATAAGAAACTGCAGAGTTCTAGTTTATGGGTGTATTGTATAAGTTAGTTAGATTTTTTTAAATTTTGATTCCTCACTCCGATATTATTTGGAAGTCAATCTGCTTTGCTGAGAGTTCTGTGCTGGTTCTAGATTTTGTTTATATTTATTTTTTTACACTACATTTTACTGTACCAGAAACCGCAGAGTTCTATTTGATTGGTGTTGTGTATATGTTACTGAGATTTCTATAAATTTTGATTAATTTCTTCATATTGTTCCGAATTCAATCTGCTTTGTTGAGAGATCCGTGATAGTTCTAGATTTTGTTTATTTTTATTCTTAAACAATACATTTTTAAATATAAGAAACTGCAGAGTTCTAGTTTATGGGTGCATTGTATAAGTTACTTAGATTTTTTAAATTTTGATTCCTTTCTTCGATATTATTCGGAACTCAATCTGCTTTGCTGAGAGTTCTGTGATAGTTCTAGGTTTTGTTTATTTTTATTATTTTACAATACATTTTACTTTACCAGAAACAGCAGAGTTCTATTTGATTGGTGTTGTGTATATGTTACTGAGATTTTTTTAAATTTTGATTAATTTCTTCATATTGTTCCGAATTCAATCTGCTTTGTTGAGAGATCCGTGATAGTTCTAGATTTTTTTTATTTTTATTCTTATACAATACACTTTTAAATATAAGAATCTGCAGAGTTCTAGTTTATGGGTGCATTGTATAAGTTACTTAGATTTTTTTAAATTTTGATTCCTTTCTCCGATATTATATGGAAGTCAATCTGCTTTGCTGAGAGTTCTGTGATAGTTCTAGGTTTTGTTTATTTTTATTATTTTACAATACATTTTACTCTAACAGAAACCGCAGAGTTCTATTTGATTGGTGTTGTCTATATGTTACTGAGATTTCTTTAAATTTTGATTAATTTCTTCATATTGTTCCGCATTCAATTTGCTTTGTTGAGACATCTGTGATAGTTCTAGACTTTATTAATTTTTATTCTTATACAATATATTTCACAATATAAGAAACTGCATAGTTCTAGTTTATGGGTGTATTGTATAAGTTACTTAGATTTTTTTAAATTTTGATTCCTTTCTTCGATATTATTCGGATCTCAATCTGCTTTGCTGAGAGTTCTGTGATAGTTCTAGGTTTTGTTTTTTTTTATTATTTTACAATACATTTTATTCTAATAGAAACCGCAGAGTTCTATTTGATTGGTGTTGTGTATATGTTACTGAGATTTCTTTAAATTTTGATTAATTGCTTCATATTGTTCCGCATTCAATCTGCTTTGTTGAGAGATCCGTGTTAGTTCTAGACTTTATTTATTTTTATTCTTATACAATATATTCCACAATATAAGAAACTGCAGAGTTCTAGTTTATGGGTGTATTGTATAAGTTAGTTAGATTTTTTTAAATTTTGATTCCTCACTCCGATATTATTTGGAAGTCAATCTGCTTTGCTGAGAGTTCTGTGATAGTTCTAGGTTTTATTTATTTTTATTATTTTACAATACATTTTACTCTACCAGAAACCGCAGAGTTCTATTTGATTGGTGTTGTGTATATGTTACTGAGATTTCTTTAAATTTTGATTAATTTCTTCATATTGTTCCGAATTCAATCTGCTTTGTTGAGAGATCCGTGATAGTTCTAGATTTTGTTTATTTTTATTCTTAAACAATACATTTTTAAATATAAGAAACTGCAGAGTTCTAGTTTATGGGTGCATTGTATAAGTTACTTAGATTTTTTAAATTTTGATTCCTTTCTTCGATATTATTCGGAACTCAATCTGCTTTGCTGAGAGTTCTGTGATAGTTCTAGGTTTTGTTTATTTTTATTATTTTACAATACATTTTACTTTACCAGAAACAGCAGAGTTCTATTTGATTGGTGTTGTGTATATGTTACTGAGATTTCTATAAATTTTGATTAATTTCTTCATATTGTTCCGAATTCAATCTGCTTTGTTGAGAGATCCGTGATAGTTCTAGATTTTGTTTATTTTTATTCTTAAACAATACATTTTTAAATATAAGAAACTGCAGAGTTCTAGTTTATGGGTGCATTGTATAAGTTACTTAGATTTTTTAAATTTTGATTCCTTTCTTCGATATTATTCGGAACTCAATCTGCTTTGCTGAGAGTTCTGTGATAGTTCTAGGTTTTGTTTATTTTTATTATTTTACAATACATTTTACTTTACCAGAAACAGCAGAGTTCTATTTGATTGGTGTTGTGTATATGTTACTGAGATTTTTTTAAATTTTGATTAATTTCTTCATATTGTTCCGAATTCAATCTGCTTTGTTGAGAGATCCGTGATAGTTCTAGATTTTTTTTATTTTTATTCTTATACAATACACTTTTAAATATAAGAATCTGCAGAGTTCTAGTTTATGGGTGCATTGTATAAGTTACTTAGATTTTTTTAAATTTTGATTCCTTTCTCCGATATTATATGGAAGTCAATCTGCTTTGCTGAGAGTTCTGTGATAGTTCTAGGTTTTGTTTATTTTTATTATTTTACAATACATTTTACTCTAACAGAAACCGCAGAGTTCTATTTGATTGGTGTTGTCTATATGTTACTGAGATTTCTTTAAATTTTGATTAATTTCTTCATATTGTTCCGCATTCAATCTGCTTTGTTGAGACATCTGTGATAGTTCTAGACTTTATTAATTTTTATTCTTATACAATATATTTCACAATATAAGAAACTGCATAGTTCTAGTTTATGGGTGTATTGTATAAGTTACTTAGATTTTTTTAAATTTTGATTCCTTTCTTCGATATTATTCGGATCTCAATCTGCTTTGCTGAGAGTTCTGTGATAGTTCTAGGTTTTGTTTTTTTTTATTATTTTACAATACATTTTATTCTAAAAGAAACCGCAGAGTTCTATTTGATTGGTGTTGTGTATATGTTACTGAGATTTCTTTAAATTTTGATTAATTGCTTCATATTGTTCCGCATTCAATCTGCTTTGTTGAGAGATCCGTGTTAGTTCTAGACTTTATTTATTTTTATTCTTATACAATATATTCCACAATATAAGAAACTGCAGAGTTCTAGTTTATGGGTGTATTGTATAAGTTAGTTAGATTTTTTTAAATTTTGATTCCTCACTCCGATATTATTTGGAAGTCAATCTGCTTTGCTGAGAGTTCTGTGATAGTTCTAGGTTTTGTTTATTTTTATTATTTTACAATACATTTTACTCTACCAGAAACCGCAGAGTTCTATTTGATTGGTGTTGTGTATATGTTACTGAGATTTCTTTAAATTTTGATTAATTTCTTCATATTGTTCCGAATTCAATCTGCTTTGTTGAGAGATCCGTGATAGTTCTAGATTTTGTTTATTTTTATTCTTAAACAATACATTTTTAAATATAAGAAACTGCAGAGTTCTAGTTTATGGGTGCATTGTATAAGTTACTTAGATTTTTTAAATTTTGATTCCTTTCTTCGATATTATTCGGAACTCAATCTGCTTTGCTGAGAGTTCTGTGATAGTTCTAGGTTTTGTTTATTTTTATTATTTTACAATACATTTTACTTTACCAGAAACAGCAGAGTTCTATTTGATTGGTGTTGTGTATATGTTTCTGAGATTTTTTTTAAATTTTGATTAATTTCTTCATATTGTTCCGAATTCAATCTGCTTTGTTGAGAGATCCGTGATAGTTCTAGATTTTTTTTATTTTTATTCTTATACAATACACTTTTAAATATAAGAATCTGCAGAGTTCTAGTTTATGGGTGCATTGTATAAGTTACTTAGATTTTTTTAAATTTTGATTCCTTTCTCCGATATTATTTGGAAGTCAATCTGCTTTGCTGAGAGTTCTGTGATAGTTCTAGGTTTTGTTTATTTTTATTATTTTACAATACATTTTACTCTAACAGAAACCGCAGAGTTCTATTTGATTGGTGTTGTCTATATGTTACTGAGATTTCTTTAAATTTTGATTAATTTCTTCATATTGTTCCGCATTCAATCTGCTTTGTTGAGACATCTGTGATAGTTCTAGACTTTATTAATTTTTATTCTTATACAATATATTTCACAATATAAGAAACTGCATAGTTCTAGTTTATGGGTGCATTGTATAAGTTACTTAGATTTTTTAAAATTTTGATTCCTTTCTCCGATATTATTCGGAACTCAATCTGATTTGCTGAGAGTTATGTGATAGTTCAAGGTTTTGTTTATTATTATTATTTTACAATACATTTTACTCTAACAGAAACCGCAGAGTTCTATTTGATTTAATAGGTTGTATTTAAATTATTTCTTTTTAGATGCGACGCAATATTTACGTCATTTTACATATGAGATTGGGTTACTTGTACCTTGATAGAGTAATTTAAATGTTTTATGCTTTAGTTTCATAGTATTACTGTGTGTCTCTTCTTACCTTATCAGTTTTTGAAGTTACATGGAATTCTTCAGCATTTATCATCGTCAGAATCCAAATTATAGACATTAGGCAAAAAAAACAAATTTTTTTTTCTCGCTTTGTAAAACAGATTTTTTTTTTTAAAAACTATCAGGAACTATCAGTTTTATAGATATGTAACAGGACCCCAAGTTTCATTCGGATCCGTTAAAAATGCTCTGCTACGGCTATGGGAAGTTAGCAGCGCATTTCATGAATATCTTATACTGCCTATATCTTTGTATTTACGGCAGAACTATTCAAGAAAACTATAAGGAACTCTGGAACTCATGCGCCTGCCATCAGAACACCAATTTATTTTTGCTCTTCTAACAAATGCTCTGCTAAGTTCACTGAGGCATAGACTTGATCCTTAGTGACCGATGTTATAGTCAGAGGGTTCGGGGCAGAGTCTATATGAGGTGGCCTTGAGACCATGGCATTGTTAGGCGTTTTATTGTATGAAGAGGAAAACTGCAGCGCAAAAAGGTTACAAATACTTGATCCTGTACTTGCGATAATACCGTCATGGGACATTTCTGAAGGAAAGGTAGTATTGGTTCCTCTTTTACGTTTAAGGAAAGACCATATTAATTTAGGATTCGATGACACTGATAACTCGAGCCTATTTAGATATGTTTTATAATTAGATTTTAACAGTTTAGTGCTTCTTTCACGCAATAGTTCAAATGTAAGTAAGTCTCGAGGGTTGCTATATTTGCGGTATTTTAATCTGAATTTATTTTTCTCGTTGAGCACTTTAATTAATGAAGACGAGAACCAAAAGGGATACTTACAGTTGTTGTTACGGGGTCTGACTTTAGGAACATGTTTAATGATTACTATCTTGAGTATTTTGTAGAATTTAGCGACCATATCGTCCACCGTTGTGCACGTCGAGAGTTCGTCTGACCAGGAAGTGCTGTTAAGGTCGTTTATTATTTTTTGAAAATCTGCTTTATAGAAAAGAAATTTCTCCTCGCGTTTTTCTGGAAGAACTTTAATGTACTCAGATGCAAAGTAGAATTCTAGAGGAGGATGTAGAGGGTCAATTATCGAAAGTGGATTTGCAGATACTTGTAATTGGTAGATAGGCACGTTACTCAAAAGTAGATCCAGTATTTTATTTTTATTATTATAATTGCAGTTGTATTGGGATAGATTATTTTGTGACATAAAGTCAATTACCATGTTGTTTAGGTTACTGTTAGAGGTCTCAGCTGCTAATGCAACGGTATTAGTACGCTTCCAGCACAAACTACTCAAGTTGAAATCGCCCAGAATAATTGTATCGCCATTGTGGTTTGATAAAATGCTATTTGTGTTTACGATGAAATGATTTAATATACTCTGTTGGACGGGTGGAGGTAAATACACACTACAAATATATAAGATCTTGCTTTTCCCCGTTTTATCAAGCATTTCAATCCCAACCCACAAATCCTCGCAATTAGATTCGCTCAAATGTAAGCGATACGATTTAAGATGTTTAGCAACTGCTATTAAAACACCCCCACCATCTTTTTTGTTGTGAAATCCACTACTTTCACGATCACGTCTAAAAACATTATATCTGTCATCAAAAAGCTCAGTGTCATGAACGCCACTATTCAACCATGTTTCCGTAAAAACGATTATATCAAAATAGTTACACACAATGTTGTTGAAAAGTTCATTAGTTTTTGTCCGTAAGCCTCTAACATTCTGATAATAAATGCTTAAATCAGTTTGCGAGCCCTTAAGTAACAATATGCAATTATAGCGTGGTTATGACAAACGATTAAGTGTCTCTAAATTTTTTACAAAAATATAACTTGACTCTTCGTTTTTCCGCATGAAAATCCTGCCATCTCTAATCCATACGAATTTATATTTTAATTCTTTAGCCTTACTACGAGCAGCAGCATGCAAGGCCTTATTTTCAGGTGTGAGGTGTTCTACTACATAGACAGGACTCTTTTTACTTCCGCCTATGCCCAAATGACTAGTATTTAATTTGTCATCTTTATTGTTTTTATTGAATTTGTTCGTAGCGGCTAAAAACTCGTCGCGTAACCGTGGACTGCTAAATTTCACCAAGATGGAGCGTGGTCTTGGACTTGCACTATTAATCTTCGCCAACCTGGAGCAAACATGAATCTCAGCCTCATTCAGTGGACATTTAATTACTTTTCCAAGTTGCTGTACAGTTTTAATTAAGTTTTCTTGCTTGCTCTCCGGTACACACTGGATCTCGATGTTGGAGGAGCGTGACTGTTGATCGAATTGCGCCAAACGTGACGCAAGTACTAGGTTGGCAGACCGCAGAGATTCATTTTCTAATCTTACGCTCTCTATTTTAGCGGCCTGTGCAGCGGTCTCGTTCTTAACTTTTTCCAGCTCCTCGTTGAAGTAAGAAACGGATGATTCAATAGTCGTTAGAGCATTTCGAACTTCAGATAGTTGAGGGTTTATTTTAAATTGAAAGAAGTTATGCAACTCCTCCCTCATTAGGTCGCGAATATCGTCAGCTGAGAGGCACGAACAACTAGTGTGACGTGCCTTGCTGCGCTGTGTCACGAAGTCAGCCTGTGGTGAGTAGATGGTGGCCCGAACTGGAGTGTTAGTATTATCTCCACCTTTCCGATCTTTGCTCCGACACAATACGCAAATCCAGTGAGATAAGGCCTCATTGCTCATTGCATCGTAATCCGACTGCGTTAAATTCATGCAGTAATAATGGTACTTAGCACTGCAGCGGGAACATTGCAATGTAGGTATATCTTTTAAAGTACTAAGGCAGCCGGCGCAATCATTAGAGCTAGCCATGGTGTGTAAAGCCCGATTTGCTGTAGGACGATACCAAAAAAAAAATTATCTCAATACAGCAAAAGATTATGAGTTCAAGTCAAGTAGATGTGAACGCAGCACCGCGTTGTTCGAGTCGAATAAATGATGCACGACGCACTGCAGCGGTGACCGATGACTCAACGCTATCGAGCAAACTGCGAGTTGTCGTAGGTCACGGTTTTCGCACGTTATTAGAAATATTTTAAACTTTATTTGTTTATAACTTCAAAAATAGGCAGAATTTTCAAAAACCGTTTTCGCTATATGATAGATCTTTCCACTGCACACAAAAGTTTCACAGTTAAATTATGTAACACACACTTTAAACTGGTTAAAAATTTAAAATTTGCAGAGCTGAATAAAACAGATGTTGCTTATTCGAGTTCGAGTTCACTGTTCCTGATGATGTTGTGAAGTGGTCAGTAGTTACAGTCCATGCAATGGTCATCTCTATCCACAAATTTGCTCGCTGTTACTCCAGAGGTTGATGATCACCTCATGTAAGTCTGGCCGACAAGGAATGTATCCGAATGATCAGTGAAACCTTTTTGTTTATTTATACCTTATTTCATACTAGCGAACGCCCGCAACTTCATCCGCGTGGACATTAGTTTTAGAATTTCCCTAAAATAAAAGTAGACTAAGTTACTCCTTGTTACATCAGTTACCTGCCAGTGAAGGTCCCGTCAAAATCGGTCCAGCCGTTTCAGAGATAAGTCGGAACAAACAGACAGACAGATAGACAGACAAAAATTGTAAAAAAATGTTATTTTGGCATATTTTATGTACCGTGTATAAATTCATATGCATGTAGTAATAAGCTGTTATTTTAATATTACAAACAAACACTCCAATTTCATTTATTTGTATAGATGTTCATCGTAAAATTACAGCAGCTGCTGTACAAATATTTAAGAAAATAGAACATGATTAGTTTACTTTTTTAATGTTGCAATTATGTAGAAAGGCTTTTAAGCAGCTAGTTTTCATAATGAGTATCAATCATCAAGTAATTGGCGGTTTTTGCTAGGAAAATGTAGAAGTTAAATATTCTTAGTACAATATTCAGGAAGATGGAGCAAATTTTAATCATATTTCAACTCCCAACTATATCCATACTATCGAAGCAGTATTAAAATTGTATTATGTGACCAGAATACATAACACAACATACAACAAAAATGACATCCTTTAGAGCAGCTGCTGTAACTTTGTGATGAAAATAAGAGAGAAACATATTTAATTCTGTTTACAAATAAAAAGGTTTCGCTGAAAATTTTATTTGTAGGTGTTGAACATCGTTGTACCAGGGATACATCAATGTTCCACCCACTGCTTTCTGCTGTGTAGCAATTCCATAGTGTTTAGGTGGAAAGTTGCACTTGCCGTCCGGATTTGGACGAACATGAGCATGAGGAGACCATCAACCTTCGGAGTAGCAGCGCAACTGCAAACGACCACATGCAAGACTTAGGCCGTGCTCACTTTGGATAAGATTTCATCCGAATTTGATTCGCGCGTAAACGTAGTCTACGCACGAATGATCCCGACCTTCCAAGGACTATGGGAGCGCTCACACTGCATAGAAGAAGACTATCTTGAAGATACATATTATTATTCATCGCAACAAAAATGACTTAACGTATGCAATATCACCGGTGCACTTCCTATTTGACGGAGGAAAACGTATTCAGTGTGAGCACTCAATTTGTACGAACAGAGCCCTTAGTGTTAGTTTGTAAACGCGCAAACGTTACTTCTGCGTCCGAGTTAAAATTGGACAGATAGATCTTAACCTGAAAGGAATAAGGTCGATAATTAAATTCTTAACGTAAATGCGATAGTAACGTTTTCGCGTGTACAGACTTACACTAAGGCCTCTGAGGACGAGAGTACTCGTACGTTTACGTACGAACAAATTCGTGTCCAAAGTAAGCACGGCGTTAGGCTTGCTTGACGTTGTGTGTAGATATGTCCATGGGCTGCGGCAACCACGTTGAAGAGTTGTTGAAAGTAATAATAACGACTAAACAAAATGGCTATATCTAAAATTGACCAGTGTAAATCAATAAATTCTTCGATGTTAGATCAAGATTGCTAAATAACTACAACATGGAATATTTTGATAGGAATTTCGTATCTTTTCTGGCACAACTTACACGGTAGAAAAAATAAAATAAATGACATATTTGGCCATCCGTCGCGCAACTCACCAAAACATTTCTGTGTCGGTCCCAGGAAAATAGTAAGATACGATGTCTATGCGTAACAGATAATAATAGCAAGGATACCAAAGTTGTTAAATTAATTGATTTTCTCGAGCGCCGTTTGGATATGTTGCATGTTTTATCATCATCATATATACGGCATTACAGCCGCAGGTGGGCCTTGGCCTGGTCTAGTAATTTCATCTAGATGAATCTGTTTCTGGTTTTCTCTTTCCAAGTCCTGATGTCCATATTATTTAGGTCGTATTCTACGCCTGCCATCCAACCATCTCAGTATAGGCCTGCCTTGACTTCTGCGACCATCTGGGTGACTGTCCAGTACACGTTCAGGTATCCTAATAATATGTCCTGCCCATCACATATTTCGTGGTAGAAATAAAAAGCTTTCATTATCTTTATCATTTCATCAAATAAGTTAATCTATACTAATATCATAAAGAGGAAAGATTTGTATTTTTGTATGTTTGTAATGAATAAACTCAAAAACTACTGTTCCGATTCTTTCACCAATAGAAAGCTACATTCACCCTGAGTAACATAGGCTACTTTTTATTGCGGGAAAATGCTTCATTCCTACGTGAAAACGGGTAATAAGGTCAACGCGGTTGAAGCAACTGGCTAAACGCCTATGATTTTAATATAGCAATGAAGCCTGGAATAGCACATAGGCTATTTTTTATCCTACGGGAATCAATTAAACGAGTCCATGCGGGTGAAGCCACTGGCAGAAGGCTATAACATTTTATAGTATATTTAAAAAAAAGAGAATAACAAGATAAAAAAGAAGTAAAGCCAGATCTTTATTCCAATGTTCGAAAATAAGTAGTCGAATCATATTCAGGATATTTAATACACAATAGCTGAATTAATAGAAATCATCAAAAAAATATCGACCCTATATGGACTGCGGCGGTTGTTAGGGGGGATTAGTGTAGTGGTCCCAGCCCTCCCAAGCGGAACGTGGTGCCGCCGACAATAGATAGGTTCTTAATAGTTAAGGGATAAATAAAAGTAAATTTTGATTCTAGTTAAGGTGTATGTATTTTTAATTAAATAATTATTTTCTTACTTTTTTATAAACGTTAGTAAAATAGGTAGGTATTACAAGAGCAGCGATGGCCAAGTGGTAAAAAATCGCGGTCTTCGATGCGACCGATCCCAGGTTCAAATCCTCGGCGCGCACCTCTGACTAAGAAATTTGTAATGTGCACATTTGTCACTGCTCCACGGCGATGGAAAATATCGTGATATTTAATTAATTACGATGTTCTGCATCGCCGTGCATGCCTGAGAGAAATTCATAATTTCTCGAAAGCATGACGTCCACCAATGCGCACTTGGCCAGCGTGGTGGACTATGGCCTGAATCTCTCTAACTTATGAGAGGAGACCTGTGCCCAGTGGTGGGATATGAAGAAGGTTGAAAAAAAAAGAAAAATAGGTAACGTGCTACAGCAACGTTATAGGACGGCCATCGAGGACGGCTCACCAATCCGCGCTTGGCAAGCGTAGTGGGCAATGGCCTAAAACTCTTTTACTTTCGAGAGGAGACCAGAGGGATGCCCAGTATTGAGACATTCAAGGGGGTTAAAAAGATAGACGGCTTAAATAATATAGGGGATACACCTGTGGAATACATAACAAACAGCAAAATATACCTCAAATACTATAATGATGTACTTGAGTAAATCTGAAAATCCCGTCTTGGGCTCAACTATCACTATAGTATTTTTGTATTGATTCTGTAACAGGAAAATAAACATATTACAGTCAAAAGGACAAACTCTGCAAGTTAAGGCGATATCTTGTTTGGCAAATTACTGGCGTGATTCGACATAATGATACAAAACATCGTATTGCATAAACCAATAGGGAACTTGCGTGATTTTTGAAGTGAAAACTTCTTTAGCGGCGTTGTGCACTTTTTTGGGATGGGTAAAAAATGTTAAACCCGCGTTAGGACACGTGGCCTGATCGAAAATTCATAAGACGAAGGAGTGACAGCTGATGATGGCTCGACTGTCTATACTTGTAAAAGTATATTGTCGCTTATGTCAAGTATTTTAAATATGGACATTGAAAAAAGTGCATCTATTAATGAAAAAAGTGACGAAGAAATAGTGAAAGAAAATGAGTGAGTACTTATAAAAATACCATGAAAACCTACTGAAAATACTAGATGAAAAATAATACTGATAATAAAAACAATTCGTGCGAAATTATTCCCTAACCATTCCAAAATATCAAAAATGCACAACGTTAATGTTCAAGTTTTCACTTCTGCCGGCACTACTGGAGTGCAAACCGTTTTTTTATTGTATCAAGTGATCCTATTTGGCATAGGGATCAAGTGTTCTTAAAGGACCATATCGATTGAAGCACCCCGAAAGACAGAAATTTGAGCAAAGTTAAACCTCACCGCATAGCGTTGAAAATGGCCCATATTAACGAAGCGAAAGATAATATGACGACAACGCAGTACCAAATACTATGGGAAAAACAAGTAATTTGCAATTTTAACCGTTACAAACTGCGTTATATAGTAGTCATGCATGCATTCACTTTTTCAACAAAGCACAATACAATCATTGCACGGCAAAAACATGGTAGACGCTGGGAAGCGATGGGAGCGCTGCACCTATCACACGTACGCTGCACGTTCTACTAAATCAGATATAATTTTAATATCTTTTTCATTCCTTTCGAATCAGCTCCAAACTTGAAGTAGCCAAATAAACTCGAAGTTGTCGTCCTAATTTTAATACTGGGCTATTGACGTAACGACACTTGATAATGTGATTGCGTCTTAATATTCCTGCTTAAGCTCAAGGCGATGCTCATTCACACATACCACAAATACGCCACATAAAAGTGACAGTAAGTACCAAGCAATTTTGGATTTAAATTGTATACTAACAGACAGAAGTTGTAACTAAAAATAATAAGGAAATAATTTTGAAGTAATTTCTTACTGTTAAATATGTACAAACTATTCGCTCATAATAATTAATTATGAGCGAATAAACAATTATTTTTACGTGGTCATTATTTATTTAGTTGCCTTTACATTGACAAAGGCAACGTAAATGAACGTGATTTCAGGCAGTGTTAGAATAAGCGCTGATTGGCTCAAAGTATAGGTAATCCTCAGAGGTAATCGTTGCATTAATATACATGGCATAACCAGCCTTAGAACGGCTGCCTTCTTCACACGCGTTCAAGTAATTAGTAATGAAAAAGATGAGTTATATGTATTAAGTTTTTTACTTATGTACGGTCAATATGTCAAACTATGACAAAATACCAAATTTTAGTATCAGCTTCTTCATGCTCTGGACACGATAAACTATTCATCTACACTTGATAAAATCTTGTTAGTATCAACTATATAAGTAACTATAAATAATTTTTATGTTTAGGGGATGTTTGGTCACTACTATCTCTGACTGACGTCTGACTGATAAAATATAACTTCGTTATAGTGACCTTAATAACATATTAAAAAATCAGACATGTAAAAATAAGTAAAGTTCATTTATTTTTTTTTGAAGCTTAAAACTGTCTGACAAAAGTTTTGGTCCATGGAAAGTGTCTGACAGTTATGATAATACTTCAGAATAATATTCTATAAAACATATATAAAAATCAGCCGTGAAAATTTAAGTTAAGTAAAACTTATTTTTAGTTACCTTTCTCACCTGGTACCTGCCCAGGTGTCACGAGGCAAGTTCCACAAAGGTACAGGTATTCAACGCGCATGAGCCTCTATTGAAAACCTAAAGTTTCATCCGTGTGAAAATAAGTTATGTCTGATCGTTCTGGGATCTTGGACCATTATAACATCAGAGGATAAAGGAAAAGATAAAAGTGTATACCGTGTTTAATAACTTTTGGGGGCGTCTAAGAGTAACAGTAACACTCCAGTGTATGTATGCTACTTTACCAAAAGTGAAGTGATCCTCATTTGAAAAATTCTGTTGAAATTGAACATAAAAGAATGCATTCAATGCAAATTTGGTCTAACCTGTAATTATCATCGTAATGTGGTTGCTGTGGTCATTGTACGTGTGTGCCGAATTGACGGAGTTAATATTCATGCTTCTAATTTGAGTTGTCGTGTCGAAATTGGTTGGATGTTTCAATAGATTTCTATTTGATACGTTACATTTTAGAGTACTGTACATTGTCGCAAGCACAGCAGCGTACGCGAGGGCTAATAAATGACTGGTCCATGTGTGTGTGGAGGAAAGGAGGAGATCCCAGGCGTTATCCGACTGGGGACCGTGGTCTAAAAGCTAACTGCGGACCATTTGTATATAAAATGTTAAGATTCTATAAAACATTGATAGCGTGATTGAGGATACGTCTTCCGATTGACCCGTGCAGTGTAATGTGTGTGACGTAGGTATTCTATTGTTTACTATATTTGCTGCCTGCGTCTTCATGCGTGGTCAGATTTTCATGTGAGGCGCGTGCTCATGGTACTGTAGGTACCTCCACTCGCACTCCTGAACGTATTAAAAAAATGTAGCATTAACAAGATAAAAGAGTGTATTTAGCGCCAATTGGTGCTAACCCACGTAATTATCATCGTAATGTGGCTGCCGTGGTCGTTGTACGTGTGTGCCCGAATTAAGCGAGTTAATATTCATGCTCCGAATTCGAGTTGTCAGTCGGTTCGATATTGGAAGTTGTTATGTGCTCTTTGGGCAATCCTAGCGAGATTTTTGCATTTGAAATTGAAAATTATACTCAATTTTCCAAAAAGGTATCTGCAAAAATTGCTGATTGTGTGATTCGTTTGTTGAATATATTGAAAACGTGGTTGGATTTTTGATGAGATTTTAATTTGATGTACTGGTTTCGCGGTTATAAAAATAAATTATATGATACTTTATAAAAAGTGAGCGAGAGGGAAGTTGTGGTTTGGTTTACTTATAAAGGATTAAGTGGACATACAGTGTTTAGCAGATTGCCATGGGTATCCGAATTTTCTACATGCCCAAGGAATATCTGAAAAAATATTTAAAAAATATTCTGTTTTGTTTATTTCATATCATATTCTGATTGAATAATAGAATAATAATATTTTCATACTCATTTAATAATATTTTTATCACAGTTCAATATATCAATGGTATATTGCATATACGGTCTTAACTTTTGCGACATACTCGACACAGCTATAAAAATCTTCGCTCAGCACAACCTTACGTTTGAAAGAAGCCTCTAATTAAGTTTCGCCTTCAATTTAAAGGTAATTTGTACAATTTACATTTTTCTTCTTTCAATCCTTTTTTATGTCTCACTACTGAGCACATATATCTTCCTTCAGAAGTGAGAGAGATACATGCTGACTAAGTGCGTAGGTGGACATCACGCTTTCGAGAATTTATGAGTTTCTCTCAGGCATGTACGGTGATACAAAACATTGTATAATTAATAAATCACGATATTTTACTTCAACACGGAGCAGCGATAAATACGCAATTACCTAATTTCTTTGTCAGAGGTACGCGCCGGAAGTGTGAACTCAGTTACTCCGTGTCGGAGACCGCAGGTAATGAAACTTGAAGAATATTTTTTAGCAATATACCGAACTAAAAATGACAAATAAATATAGTTTAAAAAACTAAAAAATACTATATTATGAAAAAAGCGTGGCGGCGCTCTGTGTCATATTTTTGGTATATCGAGCAACCCACATTTTTTTCACAATAATACTAGTATTTTTTGTTCATTATTATTTTCTGCTTATATTTAGGATTATATTTCACTTGTTTAGTTTTATGTGCTTCAAAAGTTTTTTTAGTTTTTTAAACTATAGTTTTTCCTCGAGACTACTGTTGTTTCACAGTTCGTTATAAAGTATTTTTTTTCTTTTACAAGCTACAAATATGAGAATAAAAAGTGTTTTTATTTAGGACTCTTAAATATAGCCCCACACTCATAGCCCCACAATAGGGTAGATATACCCTGTGTCGTGGGTACCATGGACACACACAATGACAGAAACACAAACACCCAGACCGAGAACAGGAATTTAAACTCATCATTCAAATTTATATTTATTCCGGATCTGGATTGGCAGTCCAGCCATTGCGCCACGCATGTCGTCTAATTTAATTAATCTATAATCAAATTAAAGGATTGGACTTTATTTGATGTAACTCAAAAATAACCAAAATAAAAAGCAAATAAAATATACATACTCTATCTACAACATGCCACTTTCGAAAACTCGGCTGTTTAAACTCCACCATTATTGACCAGCGCACATGGCCCAGCGGTTAGCGTAGAACGCAAGCGATCTATGCAACTAAGCCAAACGGGCGCGGTCGGGTGTGAGGTGGGTGACGACTAGTGGCAAAAAATTTCATACGCGTTTCCATGCTTCGGAGGGCGCGATAAACGTCGGTCCCAGTTGTCGATAGATAACAATCGTTAAACCTAGTCGAAGGCCTTATGGGCGGTTTTAAAACATCCGACAGCGGGTTGGCTACTAACCCGCATCTCCACCAACCCGCACTGGAGCAGCGCCTCCCCAATAAGAAGAGACCCGTGCGCAGCAGTGGGACGTGAAAAGGATTGCAGCCATGAATGACCAGCATGGTGGACAATAATCCGCACCAGAGTTAAAACTCGTGCAATGCGTGCATGCATAAAGAGTTGTTAACGAAGATTATGACCATTATATCCTACAGAATTTACATTGTACGGTTCTAAAGTCATTAATTCTGGCGTTGCGGTTAAAAGCCCAAGGGACATAAAATGTTGCAGCCGTGTCATAAAAATACAAAATCTATCCTGTAATAGGCTTATGTATTGTTCATTTATTTTTCACTATAAAATCTTTTACGCTCGCCGCCCGGTTTTAGTTGATTTCCCAGCAGGAATCTTGTGCTCTCGGTATAAATTCATAACAAATAGCCATTTTTATCATACTAGCTGTAAATAAGAGTTTCATTATATGAAGATTAGAGTACACAGAAATATAAACACGAGGAATTTTTTAACTTATTTTCGAAATAGGTACCTATTTTAAAAGTTTTCTAACGATATTGCTAGAAACGTTGTGGAAAGCTGTATTAAAATTAGTTTCTTCTAAGAAACTTACGATTTGATAGAAAATATAACACAATACAAATTACAAAGTGTAATGTTTCCAAACAAAAAAGCACCCAGCCTAGTCTCTTTAAATATAAACGTATTTTTTCCATCACGCTAGTAAAGAGGAGATAAAATTCATTAATGTTATGTCACTTGAGATAATGTTGGTTTTTAAAACATAGCGAACTATCCCTTCATTCTGTGTTTTAAACACTACGCATTAGGTGAAACCCTTTTTTGCGTCTCACTGCTGATGACGTGTCTCTCCCCATTATTGGAGAGGCTTGGACCTTAATCATTCTGCTCCAATGTAAGTTGGGGGAGATGCGGGTTACTGGTCAACCTGATGTAGGATGTTTTCAAACCGCTCATTAAGCCTGGTTATGGGACACGACATGGTTAAGGGACCATTATTTTGTATCGGGTGGGATACCTTCAAAAGGTACCCAGCATCTTGGGAGAGAGGATACCGGGCTATGTGGGATTTGTACCGCACTAAAACCCCTTCGGTGGCCTGCCTCTGTGCTTGGAGAGGACTCCGGGATCTCCAGTGGAACGCATCAGTGTCCTCCATGCAGCGCGCCCCAGAACGAGCCCATCATCGGGAGAGCAAATGTGATCACGCACACACCGCCGTCATTACCGGGGCCGTTGGCTGGACGGATCGAGCTTCCACTCTCACCGCCCGCAACCCCGTAAACCCCTTTTATTCGCCTCTGACGATCAGGCAGGGGATACCGTAAGTCTATTCTTAATCCCAAAGTATTGGGACAAACGGCTCAACTTGGCCTCCAAAGCACAGTAGCGTACTGAAATTTTGGCCACTAGTGGTAGCTCATATCACATTCCACCACACCCGTTTAGCTTAGCTGAGTTTATCGCTAGCCGCCGGGCCATGCGAATTTGAAGCTTTCGCTCTGAAGTCACATGTTACTCATTTTTTTTTTCAACCTTTTTTATGTCCCACTGCTGGGCACAGGTCTCCTTCTCACAAGTGAGAGGGATTTAGGCCATAGTCCACCACGCTGGCCAAGTGCGGATTGGTGGACGTCATGCTTTCGAGAAATTATGAATTCTTCTCAGGCATGCACGGCGATGGAGAACATCGTAATCAATTATATATCACGATATTTTCCATCACCGTGGAGCAGCGATAAATGCGCACATTACAAATTTCTTTGTCAGAGGTGCGCGCCGAGGATTTGAACTCGGGATCGGTCGCGTAGAAGACCTCGGCTTTTACCACTCGGCCATCGCTGCTCCCTCATTAGTTAGATGGAACAGAAAATTTATTTGAGGTTCAATAAAAACATAGATCTGTGACAGATGAGTGAAAAATAATTACCAAAAAGCTTCGAGTATCAAAAGTATTTACATGTATTTGATCCTTAGAGCATCAAGGTATTGACAGGTATGACACCCGTCAGGTTTCATCTTTCATTGCTCTGTACCAAAAAGGTGAGAGATTATGAAATAAAATAACAATTGAATTTTCAGGCCAATTTGTAACTGAATAGTGAAATATTTTTGGAGATAAATAAAGATAAAGCCGATGATACATACTAATACTCAGCTTGCAGAGTCGTGTTGACTGTGGGCCTTTTCGATTATTATTTTATTTTAGGTACCAATTGACAGTTTTCAGTGACATTTTCAAAAAATTGAACAGTGTTAAACAAAAAACTTTTTTGCCCATTCATGGTAGACAATGATGGTTGTAAATAATAATAAAATTCAGTAATGTAGTAGTTATTTTTTATGTCTATGTCATAGAGCATCAAAGGTACTGACTCACCCTTCAGTAGAGACGGCATAGCGCCTCGCTTCGATACATAATTTTTGTGCCAAATCTGGTGCGGGGGGAAGAACGCACACATTTTAATTTTGTCACACATTCACACCTATTCTTTCCATCGCTACAGTTTTATAAATTCCTAAATATGACAATTTCAATTAACAACGTCATTTTCTATACACCGACACCACTGACACCGACACACACAGATACACTAGTTTTATATGTGCTCTAAGGTCTATGCTTGTACATTTGACCAAAGCTATTATGACATTAAAATTAATGTACAACAAAGTTCGGATATATGTTAGGATAGATGTTTGTTGAGCAATCACGCAGAGACGGTAGAATAGATCTTGATGAAATTTAGCATAAAGAGAGATTATAATTGGGAATAGTATATACATATGTTACTTTTTAACCCCGAAAAATGCATTGTTTCCGTAGGATAAATTTGTATAATCATATAAACTCAAATTACCTGTGCAAATCGGGAAGGATCACTAGTAAAATAATAAAACTTGTTAAACTGGCTGCAAAAATAAAATAATATTAATAAAATATGCCGATTAACTTTTATATTTCTCAAGTACATTTTTATCGAAAGTCAATCCACAACTGGCTGCAACCCTTTTTGCGTCCCACAGCTGGGCACGGGTCTCTCCCCATTATTGGGGAGGCCTGGAGCTTACTCCACCACGCTGCTCCAATGCGGTTTGGTGGTAATGCGGGTTAGTGGCCAACCCGCTGTTGGATATTTTCAAACCGCCCATAAGGCCACCGACTAGGTTTAACGACTGTTATAATTATTTATCGACAAAAAACGGGACCGACGGCTTAACGTGCCCTCCGAAGCACCGAAACGCGCATGTTTTTTTTTGCCTCTAGCGGTCACCCATCTCACACACGACCTCGCCCGTTTAGATAAGCTGCAAAGACCGCTTGCGTTCTACGCTTGCCGACGAGCCATGAGCGTTTCCATTGTTAATTGCATCCATTCAAAATTCGTTAAACTAAAACCTTCTTATTTGTTGTACAGATGGAAACATCGTTACGACATTGCGCATAAAAATTTCTTAAAGGTGCGCGCCGGGATTTGAATCGGCGCTCCCTGTCTCAGAGACCGGTATTTTAATCACTCGACTTGCTTCTGCAGTATTCAAGTATTCAACACATTTTTTCATGCTTTTTTATGTCCACTTGTACTTGTACTTTTTTAACACCACGCGGCCGTTCTGCCTTCTAAGTTATAAATATTTTTCTAGAAAAGTGTACTTATGAAAAGTTAATATTAAAGTACACTTCCATTCGTATTATATTTCTCTGAGCGCCATTTGAAAGAAGAGAAAGGGTAATTACAGGAAACATCTTCATCTTGAACTTGGATAATGACTGCCATACCCGTAGTCTTGTGAAAAGTTTCTGTGAAGTCTTTATACTCGTAGTAGACTGAAATTACTTTAAGCTCTTTTTCTATAGATAAACTAGATGACCCCGCGAACTCCGTACCTCGTTAAAATGTTTGGATTGGGCCACCCTTATCACTTAATGGGACGAAAAATAGATGTTGACCGATTCTCAGACCTACTCGATATGTAGGTACACGAAATTTCATGAGAATCGGTGGCGCCGTTTCGGAGGAGTATGGTAACTAACATTGTGACACGAGAATTTTATATACCTATAAGATAGGATTTTTTTTCAACCTTATTATGTCCCACTACTGGGCACAGGTCTCCTCTCATAAGTGAGAGGGATTTAGGCCATAGTCCACCACGCTGGCCAAGTGCGGATTGGTGGACGTCATGCTTTCGAGAAATTATGAATTTCTCTCAGGCATGCACGGCGATGGAGAACATCGTAATTAATTAAATATCACGATATTTTCCATCACCGTGGAGCAGCGATAAATGCGCACATTACAAATTTCTTTGTCAGAGGTGCGCGCCGAGGATTTGAACCTGAGGTCGGTCGCGTCGAAGACCGCGGTTTTTTACCATTCGGCCATCGCTGCTCAAGATTAAGGTTAATTAAGGTTTATTAAGGTTAAGATAGGATTAATTTTCAATAAATTTTTCCATAGAAATTATTGAGAGTATGCCAGCTTAGTCAAACAGGCAGGTTTGATGAGATATGGGTGGTGTAGTGGTAAAAAATCCATTCACATTTCCGTGCTTCGGAGAGCACGTTAAGCTGTTGAACCCGGTTGTTATCGATTGGCTGCAAACCTTTTTACGTCCCACTGCTGGACACGGGTCTATCCCCATTATTGGGGAAGCCTGGAGCTTACTCCACCACGCTGCTCCAATGCGGGTTGGTGGAGATGCGGGTTAGTGGCCAACCCACTGTCGGATGTTTTCGAACTGCCCATAAGAGCTCCGACAAGGTTTAACGACAGTCGACAACAACCGTGACCGACGGCTTAACGTGTTCTCCGAAGCACGGAAACGCGCATGAATTTTTTTTGCCACTAGCGGTCACCCATCTCACACCCGACCGCGCCCGTTTGGCTTAGTTGCATAGATCGCTTGCGTTTTACGCTAACCGCCGGGCCATGCGCGCTTTAATCGATATTATCGATAGATTACAGTCGTTGAACCTTTTATTGGGTGGTTTTAAACATTAGAAAGCGGGTTGGTCACTAACCCGCATCTTCACCAACCCGCTTTGGAGCAGCGAGTTAATCATAATTAACCGAATGTTTTAAACAACAAAAGTCATCAGATACATTTGTAAAACCCTGATTCTTTTATTAAATTATGAGCTTCAGTTTTAAAAAGTATTTTTAATAACTCAATAACGTTTCAGTGTTCATAATCGTAACTAGAGAACGAACACTCAATATACGTTTATACTGACATTTTAATAAAACAATAATGTTAACATATAAAAACGTAATATGAGAAATTGCGAAATGCGTTCTCCCCGTACGAACTCACAAGATAATGTTACATACGCAATAACCGTAAAAAATAACTGGCCAACTTATTGTTTATATCGCTGTATATGAAATGCTCTTACGGGGTTATTTTTACACCTGCCAAACGATTGTAAACCTAGTGTCTTGGAATTAAGGGATAAGATACAAAAGTAGTAAAGGAGGGGTTTATCAGATTTTTAGAGACTACTTTGTCGTAAAATTAGGTATAACTTGAAGAAAAAATATGTCTCTGACTTTTGGCCGTGGATTTGTTTAGATCAATTAATGACCCAATGTTTACTTCTACGTTTTTCTTTCAGATATAATTGTCTTTAGGGGTTCCTTATATTTATTATGATACGGGCTTATGAAATCAATTACGTAGTCCATCCATCCATCAGCCTTTTAGAGTCCACTGCTGGACATAGGCCCCCCTAATGTTCGCCACTCCGTCCGGTCCTGCGCCCTCTGAATCCAGCGGTTTCCCGCTATCTTCTTGAGGTCGTATTATAATAATATCATACACTAATTCATATGTTTTACAACACGGAGAGCGGAGAGATAATGCGGAGAGTCATTTTTAGTTATAAGTATATGGCTTCATTGAAGCCACATGGTAAGTATTCCTCATTCTATATAATATACGAATATAACGTTATTTCTAAAATTCAGCCTTTCGAAATTGGTTGCAACTAAGCGTTTTAGGTACTATAATTTAAAATATATAAATATATGATTATTCAAACAGCTAAAGAGTAAAAAAATCAACATATAAAGTATATAAGTGTTGTTTTAACGTCTTATCATCTAATAAGGCCAGAATACATATTTGAATTTTTAATCTAATCACAAAATAATATAATATGTATGTATAAGTAGAGATTAAACTTAAATTGAACTAAAAAGGACCTATAAACAATATTTATACTTTAAATGCCTCTGCACAGTTAAAAAAGAATTTTTTTTGAAAGCACAATTTTTTATTTTACGCATCGAAACTGGAGTATGCAACATTTAAACTGTAAATGATGTCAATTGAAGAGGCTTCAATTACAGGAAAATCGTGCGTTGTTCGAAACAGAAACCTATGAAATTATCCTATTTAATGACGAATGAAAATTTACCTTTTAATTACTTATACATATATTACCTTACTAAATAAATAACCTTTAAAATTACTATTATTGAAGTAGTTGAATAAGAATGTATATTATTGTGTAGGGACTTTTATGAAGGACTCACTTGGTATCTCAAAACCTATGCATAAATTTGGCAAGACGACAGTTTTTATGTGGGGCTTATAAATAAATTGGGGGTAAATACATCAATTAAAATGAGTTTCCATATTAAGGACAATTTTTTTGAAATTTGCTTAGAGTTCCCTGATTTGCAGAAAATTTTGTAATTACATGGAGAAAATTACGAAATTGAAAGGAACTTAATTTTATTAAAAGTGTTAAAAGTACTATAATTTATATGCCCTAGCCCAGCAAGCTGAAATCCAAGGAGTGCCCTGAGGGTATCAGAAGCTATACTTGGGATGTCGCTTCGTAGCGACGTCGGAGTTTCATCTTGCTATACGAAGTCGTTTGCGATATGTTTCTAATATACACTATGTATGCCAAGTGAGAAAATTATTTATCGTTAATTAGTTGAAAGAAGGATCAATCATTGAATACTTACTAAATGGCAATGATATTGTCTTAGTACATATGATTTGATTCCAAATTTTTGTTCGATCAGCTTGGTATACATGCTGTGGTGTTTTCAAACTGAAATCCCACGAGATCCCAAGGTTATCATAAATGGAAAGGTAATAAATGTATCAGCATATAAATGAAAACACTGTCAGTAAATTGAAACGTTTCGTGGCCAAGGTGTGCTCGGGATAGTACTTCGTAGCGATTTCGAAGTTTCGTCTCGCTACACAAAGTTGACACAGATTCCTAGGGCTAAGAGAAAGAGAAAGAAGAGAATTTTATCTCAGAATGAGCACAATTTGAAGCATAGTCCAATGTGCTGATGTTATTAGGCATTTTTCGAAGGGCCTTGAGGAATTTGATGATTCCTAAGTTTACGTATTCTACGGTATCATCAGTCTTCTATAAAATCATGATTTTATATTCAATTCAATGACACGCAACTGATACATGTAGTTAACAGTTTTCAACCATTTATAAGTAGAAATATAAGAAGACGTTTTTTCAAACGTACGAGTAATAATCCTTCAAATAGCGTGAGTATAGGAGATCGCAATCACGCCGTGCTAACTGGCACTGCGCCTTCAGGGATGCCAATGGCTCTTAAACAATCATTGCAAAAACACGTCTTTCTGTCGACACTCAAATAAGTGTCTTACGATTATGAGAACAAAGTCTAAAACAATTAAAATATCTTGTCCAAATTCTAGTGAGTTCACGTTATTCGATAGCGACACTGGTTATGGTACAAATAGTAAGTTAGGGCACCTCTACTATAATTTGTTTTCTCTGTGGTTTAGCCTTAGCTGTTCGTACTCATAAAGTTGCTCTCTACTGCATACTACGTCTATTGTCTACGACACGACACGAAGTAGGTCTTCGTAGGCGTTGTATATGCTACGGTGCCGGTGCAGAACTTACGGTGCAGATGTAAAGTTTTGAGCGCGCTGAATATTCAGATATCAAGATTATATGTGACAAAATCATCAGTCGAACGAATTATAACCCAACTAAAACCTGAATAGAAAAATGACACACTAAAATATCAAGTGCTTGCTGATTCTCTAGAATATAATTAAAAATTACTCCCATAAATCGTTTATTTGTATAACACAGTTTCGGGTTTACGAAGCCTTCTCAATTTTTTTTGATTTTTATATTGAAATTCCGATCGCAGAATGCATGTACCTATACAATTTCAACTGTGTAGTCACAATAATTTCAGAATAGATAATGTATCTGATACTGGCGAACACATAAAAAGACATGACAAATCTATAGGGGTTTTGTTATGCTATTCGGTAACGAAACCCGAAAATTAATTCTGAATTTCTTTATTTCTAACCATAACTAAACTAAACAGGATACTGTTTGTATCAAAGCTAGTTTTGATACAAGTAGTATCCTGTTTATTTTCCTAAAAGCTAACATGCAGAAATGCATAGCAATACATAAATTCTATAAAATCATCCCGAAGCAACTCGGCTCGATCGAGCCAAGGATATATATAGTGTACGCTCGAGGGTCGTCTTACAGAACTCCCAGGAGTGCTTTCCAAGTAACAGATGCTGTTTCCGCGTTTGGAAGAGATGTGAGAATTTCGTTTTGCTGTAGTAGTCATTTTAAATAACTAGCAGGTATTTACTGATCTAGTTTTTATAGTGTGAATTCTCCTTCATTGTTATTTTTGATATCCTACCGTTGGACATAAAATTAAGAGGGATTTAGGTCATAAGGACCCACGCCGGCCAAGTCAATTGAAGGACCGAGGCAATCTGTCTCAAGTAAAACAAAAAGCTTAAACGACCCTGCATCTGCCGTAAAACGCAAACGATCTACGCAGCTAAGCGAATCATGAGAGATCAAGTTTTAAATGGGTGGGGACCGCTATAAGTAAAAGTTTCTTCACATTTACGTACGTTACGTACCAGCGCCGGATTTAGACTTCGGCTGCCCTTAGGCAGAACATGTGGTGGAGGCCCTCAAATCGTTTGTGCTAGTTAACCACAAACGTGTTGAATGGGAAAAATAAAACGCACACCGTGTGACTCGTCATTTTACGGTGTTGCTATTGGTCTAGCGTGGCGCGGTAGAATGCGAGAAGACACCATTTGTGTTCATATTTCGTGCTGCTGGATCACGAAGATTTTAAAATGTTATCTTTTTTTTAAAGTTAAAAAAGTTTTTCATTATAATATTAATGATAAAACTCAGTATTCTCTTTTTGTTTTATGCCTTCTTTTGTTTTAAGCCTTTGTCGATTTAATTATTTTTTTTGCGTTGTGGTGGCAGCCCCCTTGTGGTGGCGGCACATAGGCAAGTGCGTATTTTGCCTATGCTTAAATCCGGCACTGTTACGTACGTTAAGCTGTTATAACTGTTTTTGTAGGTATGATGCAGTCATTAAATCTTGGTAATTTTTGAATAGTATTTAATTTTAAATTGAATTTAATTTAATTTGAAAAGTAGATAATAATAATTTTGTAATTTTGAAATGAATCTAACTAAACTTACTTTTAATGCAAACACCTACTTTTTAGCTATATGCAAACAGACGTACGTAATACACAAATTATAACACGATTCCGAAGCTGGTCGGCTCGATCTAGCCCGGCTATATTATTTTATAGTATACGCTCGATAGTCGTCTTACAGAACTCCCAGGAGTGCTTTTCAAGTAAAATATGCTATTCTCGCGCTTGGGAGTTTTTGAGGGTTGTGAGAGTTTAATTTTGCTACAAGTAGTCATTTTAAATGACTACCAGGTATTTAATGGCCTCATAATATTGTAAACCGTCGATACACGATATCTTTCTGTTACACACAGGTCCCTATTCAATGTTTAGAGGGATTTAGGCCATTGTTCGTCACGCTGGTCAAATAAGGTTGGTAAACGCATGCAGATCGCCTTGAGTAAAATAAAGCGCGCTTTGCCCCACGACTGACGTAGAACTCTAGCGATCCATGCAACTAAGCGAAGTGAGAGCGGTTGAGTTGAAGATGGGTGGCAACAAAATCCGACAAAGGGTGGGTCACTTATCCGCATCTTTAACTAGGTTTAGAGTTAACAACAATTGGAGCAGCGTGCTGGAGTAAGCTCTACTAAGCCTACTTTACTGAGAAGAAAGACCTATTGCTAGCAGCAAAAATTTAATAAGGGTTGTAGTCTTCCAACAATGATTATTTTGACCTTCAATTACGATACACTATTCCGCAAACACGCATTTTGTAAAATTTCACCGCAAAATAATGGTAATAGTACCCAGTTAACCATAGAAGGTCAACCTAATGAATGTGATAATCCATCTGAAATCTATCAAAACGTAGAAATGAACGAAAAAGAGGGTAATAAAATAAAATAATGAACAGTTCACAGAAAAAAAGAAACCTTCGTTTCCTAAATTCGCTAAAGTAACATCTTTCCTGAGAAAAAGACATAAAAAGGATTTGTAGGTCATAAAATACGGTAGAACCTCTAACTATAACCTCGATTCCGACTTTGAGTCAATCAACGGGCTCTATGGTTCCGAGAGGCGAGTGTCCAAAATAAGCAAGTATTTTCTAAAGGCGGAGATTTATTATGAGGTCGCGTTGAATCGGTAGTTTATTTATTTATTACTTACATGAGGAGATCATCAGCTGTAGTAAAGCAACTGTGTAGCACGACCAGAAAGACTCACACTTACTCACTCTTTGTCCATGGGCCGCACTTAACAATTTGTCACTGTTGGTCTACATGTTTTTTTAGTATATTTTCTATACTCTATACTAATGATATAAAGCTGAAGAGTTTGTTTATTTGAACGCGCTTATCTCAGGGTTCTAATTGAAAAAATATTTTAGCGTTGAATAGTCCAATTAATTTTATTGAGAAAAGCTGAAAAAAGAACAGACGAAAACCCAAAGTCCACGTGAATGAAGTCGCATGCGGCCGCTTGTTAAATATAAAATCAACGCACTAGTCATGTGCTGTGTTACAAGTTGTAAAATATTTTTTCAAAATATGAAATCATAGATACTGAATGATGATGAACACTTGCTCATTATAAAATACAGATTTTGTTTAAATGTAATTTGAATGACTGGTAACTATAAATGCATGAATAACAAACATATTTAGATTCAGACATACTATACCGACCGGTAGAACCGGTGTGCAAATATTAAAATATACAGTTAACATAATATTAATTGATTAAAATTAATTTTTAATAAAATATTTAAGTCAATGACATATTCTTATTTTTGACTAATGCCAATTGATTTTAAGGGTTATAAAAAAACAAAAATTATTATAAAAAAACAATAAAGCGTTAAAAGCTATTCAACTGATTTGCGGTATATTATTACATATATTTATATGTACACGTCTCCAATGTGACGTACCAAAAATTTAGACTTTACAAAATGCTTGTAAATTTGGGCTGTCGACTCTATCTCTACCTCGCCGACGGGAATATACTACATACTATATCGATGGACGGGAAACAAGATTCCCTCAGATATGTTTAGTAGAAACGGATATTGGCGATCGGTAACAGATGGTTGGATATTCGCCGAGAGTTGGACTATAGTAAGATAAATAACTATACAGTAACAGAGGCATAGTTCATGGTGTCTATAGAAATGTCCTGTTTGTTTTCTTTGTACTTTTCCAATTTGTCAATCAGTTTAAATATTTTGATACCGTTTCATTGTAATTTGGATGTAGTTTTCAACATTAATTAGTTAATACTTTTGTTTTTAGTTGTACTTTATTATTATTGTTTAGTGTTCGTATGCTCCACCAACCCGCATGGGAGCAGCGTGGTAGAGTAAGCTCCAGGTCTCCCTAAAATGGGGAGACTCTCGTACCCACCAATGGGACGCTAAAAGGGTTGCAGCCATCCAGTGTTCGTTTATGAATCATTTTAAAATGTTCGCCATTTTTATTTTTAATGGTCTTAAAGTAAAATACATAAGTATAAAAACTAAAAAAACTGAAACAATGACAACACAATTTTGTTGTATAATGCACTATAAAATTATGTTGTTACTATAGTTTGTTTAGAGGGTTGGCCTCTAACCCGCATCTCCTATATATATAAATCAATGCCACTTTTCGTTGTAATTTTATAACTCAAGAACTGGCTCACCTTTCCAAACCAAATATTTAAGCTTTGTTCGGACTATTTAGTAGATGGTTTATGTGAAGTTTGCACAAAATCGGTCGAGCGTTTCTTCATTTATCATTGTTTGTAACAAATGAATACAATGAATGGCGGATCATTTTGTTAATGGGGATTTTGCTGTCAAATTGAAACTTTTTTCAGTTTTCACAGTACAAGCATGTTGTTATGTCATTCACGCGGTCATTTCATTTAGTACGTGCTACGATTAAAGCAAATTGCATCTTGAGAATGGCCAACGTGTTTATTTTTATGAAGCAAATGTATTGGAAAGAGCAGCACAACCACCAGCAACTACGTTGACCGCTATTTTCAAATTATGCGAAACTGATACATTTGCGGTAATTTTTTAATATTCTGAAGTGCACAAGTACACACATTCCTTCCATGTATTACACATGGAATGTGTCTTCGAAAAAAATTCAAAGACGTAAACAAGGAACAGCAATCGATGGGCATCCAGGCATTTTCCAAAGAGATGCAATTGGGAGAATATATACAGTACATCCAAACAATGCTGAGTGTATTTATTCTAAGTTTTAAAATAACTAGCAATTAATAAAATATTTTTTTGTTTGAATAAATGAATTTTATGTTCCAATTTTTTTTATTTCACTTTATACGTAGCGAAGCACGTACCTGGCTGCTAGTAACCTAATATAAACGGATCGAACGAACTAATAATCTTCACGGATCATCGGCTTTTGATGCCTACCCACCACTGGGTCATTGAGAAAAAAAGCCGGCGGAAAAATAAATCTCAGGCATTGCTTAGAGGTTTATTTTATATATTTTACGCGGAAGCTCCCCAAACCATTTTTATTGCACGTATCACGATGTCTTATCTTCAAAAAATTCCTTTATATTGTAGTATGTTTTTTTTTATAAGCCATTGTTTTATATAATTAATAAATAATAATATATAACATAAAGGTTTGGGTTTCAATTGGACCCACGAAATAAAAGGAGAATAATTGTTCACTCCATGCTAGTGGTATTTTGTAACGCGGACGAAACTGGAGGGCACAGCTAGTTAGAATATAAAGCTAATCAACTTACTGCTTGCAATGAAAAATACGCTCGAAAACAAGCCACAATGACGCGATCGAAACCGAAAGACAATCGAGGCTTGCCTCACTATTTCCGTGGTGGAATTGCCCGTCGCGCAGTATTAAGATGCAAGGGTATAAACGCACCCTCGTTTATACCCTTGCCGTTTATGTTGGCGAGCGAGGGGTGAAAAGATAAGAACAATGTTTTTTGCCAATTATATCAAGTATAGTTTTTGGAATTTCCTGAAGGGAAAAGGAAGGAAGGGAAAAGTGAGAAATAATATTTACGTTACGTTTATTATTTTACGTTTTTTTGAAAACTTTATTTTTATGAAAAAAAAAAACTTATAATAATGTAAAAGGCAGTCATATTTTCTCACTCACTAAATTTCTTGCACTTCCTTTGTGAATTTTGAGGCTGCTAAAAGCCGACACTCGAACACGCTCCGTTCACTCATGGAGATTGCAAGCAGTGCTTGTGGCATAAGTGTATGAGAACGGTAATTTTCCGAAAATTTTATTTCAATATCTGCAGCCATTTTTTGTCTGCTCAACACGGCTCTATTCTTAACGCTTGAAGCTTACTCGGCCACGCTGTTCCAATGCGGGTTGGTGGAGATGCGGGTTATGCCTGTTACACAAGATTTATGATTTGCACAGTTAAATCGCTACGATTTATCGTTACGTATACAGCACGCATAACAATAAATCCGGGACCGACGGATTATCGTGTACGCACGCCCGAATCGGAACACGGAAACATGTATTCCACTATTAGTCACCTATCTCACCTCCGAACGCGCCCGTTTCACTTAGCTACGTAGATTGCTTACTGCATCTTTGTGCTTTAATTAACTTTTCGTAATAAGTACTAGCTGTGTCCCGTACGTTCACTCACGTTAGAAATTTATTTCCACAGTAAAAAGTAGGTAATATCCCTTTCAGGGTCTCGGTTTCTATTCCAAATTTCATTAAAATCGGTTTAGCCGTGTTGACGAAAAGCAGAACTTGCCGACAGACAAAGAAACACATTAAATGTATAACATTAGGGATGTAGCGCCGCGCTGTTTAATCTATAGCAAGTAATATTATTATATAGATAGCAATACTGGCAAGTAATTATGTATTTATATTTAAAAAAACTTATTAAATTGATGTAGTTATTCAAAATTACATTTATTCGTTCAAAATTAAAAAGTAAACACTGAAATTATTTTCAATTTACAGTTGAACTTCCGGGGATGCTATTGCTGTGTAAATTTAAAGTCGTCAAGAGACACTCGAACATGTTTCGTGTATGTTGAACTGCCTGTGTTCGGCAATTTAAAAATATTTCATTTCAGACAGCTTTAAAAATTAGCTATACTTTTTTATAAAGTCTATGAAAAACCATTTTGTTGTTTGATATACAAAAACAAAGATTAATATTTCTCTACTAGAGGGAATCTGAAACATTAAAATCCGTGGATGAACGATTATGAATTTGACGTTAAAAATCGCTCGCGAATCGATCGCACGCGATTATAAATGAACAAATCACACCCAAGCATTCTTCTCTCTCTATTACGCATATCGCAGCGCGATCGCGTGTTTCTGTAGGGTTAGACCTGCCCTACACGTTGCGAGAAATCGTTCAGAGATCGGCCGATTTTTCTCTGAACAGAGAAATCGGAAGCCCATAGTGCCTCCACACGTCACCGATATCTGATTCGATCGTCAGTTTTCCGCAGAAGTTCGCACATTAAACATGTTATCAAGATGAAAAATGATGATGTCGCTCTTGCGTTATATATTAATTTATTCATTTAAACATTAGTGTGAGGCATTTAGTACAATATTTGCAGGTCTTAATGCATAATACGAGTTCAAATAAATGCTACCTTTTCAGGCTTCACACATCATAATATTGTAAACTTACAAAATAGAATATTAAAACAGTAATTATGTAAGGAACTGAATATTTATCATTAAATGTCAATAATACAATTATAATATTGTTATATAGCGACGACCCCTGTGGCGCAATGGTTATCATGCCAGTCTGCCGAGAGGGTCCCGGGTTCGATTCCCGGCGAAGTAGAAATTTGAATGACGAGTTTAAAAATTTCTGTCCTCGGCCTGGGTGTTTGTGTTTGTGTCTGTGTGTGTGTCCATGGCACCCACGACACAGGGTATATCTGCCTTACTGTGGGGGCTTTGAGTGTGAAATATTTATTATTATAATAATGTCCGACAAAATAAACGAGGGCTGTTTGATAAGTCGTTTTAAAAAGTTACAAATATATTTTTTGAAACAATTATTGTTTAAGTCTAAAATAATCGTAACTTTTCAATTTATCAGGTAGTTGGTTGTATATTCTAATTGTCATAATAAAACTATTTCCAGATGTCAAAGATAACTTGGTTCGATGTATGTATGTATGTACATTCATATAATTTGTGACTATTTAGAGTGCGCAATTTGCGGGTGTAGATTTCACTTGGATGCGATAGTAGGGGCCTAATTATGTGCTTAAAGGAAAAAAATCGAGGAGCATACATATTATTGCATAAAGCACGCTTTGTCCGAAAACAAGCGGGGTCCGAGACGAAGCCGGCGAACTGTCGAGTGCCGAGCCGAGTTCAGCCGAGCGATCCCGAAGCCGCCCGAACCGCCGACGAACGATTTCTCTGATGAAATTTCATACTGCCGACGACGTACGAGAAATTGAAACGAATCGGAACGATTTCCATCCACACGTTGCGAGAAATCTGAAGAAACAGGTTTCTTCAGAGAAATCTGAAGTAATCTGACCGATTTATCGCAACGTGTAGGGCAAGCATTATGAGCATTGCTCATAGCCTTGGCGCGTCTGCCCCACCAACATTTCCATTCTAACCTCTTTCAATATGTTCTGTGGTATTTACATACATTTACTCTTGAGAACTGATGCCCTATATTTAAAGTTATTTGACCATTCACTACCCTAAGGCAATCTGTAAGAAATCGCTATCAGCGATAAGGCCGCCTTTTGTATACACTGTATTGTACAATAATATGTTTAATGCTGTACTCTTGAATTTTTGGTGTATAATAAAACAGATTTATACGTGTATTTGTTTATTATTTTCTTATCTGGGATACCGATTTGAGCTGCTACACAGGCGACTGATATTCGAATCATGTGAGTATGTTCAGTGAGCAAATTTTCACCGAAATATCGTTAAATTACTGAGCAGTAGAAATTACTCTAGCGATGGTACTTTTTCAATCAAGCGATGTCAATTCCACGTAATCTTTTACAATGAAAATCTTCTTTTTGTTACGTGATCCTACGGAAGCCTTTAAAAGTACCTGGGCATCTTAGAAAAGACACCGGGTTATGTGGGATTAGACCTCACTAGCCCCGTAGGTGACCTTACCTCGCGCTTATGGGATCCAAGCCAGGACTTTCAATGGAGCTAACTGAAATACCTTGTAGCTTTTGACATCATGATGTTCTAACTGTTGGGTAAAGGGTGGGACCTCCGGTTCGATATGACCAAAAATGGTGGTGGAATAAAGGGTGGAAAGGAGGGTGGGCCCCCACTGCGGGTGCAGGAATTGTGGACTGTAAGTTGCGTGTCGAATTAAAGGTGGAAAACGAGAAGGATTGATAGAGGGAAAAGCGCACTCACCTCTTGCCCGGGAACTGATGTTGTCTTTCACACTACACTATAGCACTTATTCATCACTTTAAGTCAGTTAAATCACAAACTATTGACAGCGGTGATGGCGGCGATGCGGCGAGTCTGATGACCACGTGTTAGGTGGCTTGCGGTGCGGTTGTCACTTGTCACGAGAGGACTTACATGCGCGTCGGCGGCACGGCGGACGAAGCCAGACTGATTGATAGATCTTCCTGATCCATATGCGTGCGCCCAAGTGCGAACGATGCCGATATAATACAATAGTGCGCTTGCGGGAAAGAGAGGGAGGATGAAGGGGAGGGAGGTGAAATGACTTAATTGGCGCGAACACTAACATTCATAAAAAACAACGGGTTGCACTCCGGTAGTGCCGGCAGAAGTGAAAACTTGAATATTAACGTTGTGCATTTTTGATATTTTGGAATGGTTAGGGAATAATAATACTGATAATTGCTTTTTTATCAGTATTATTTTTCATCTAGTATTTTCAGTAGGTTTTCATCTAGTATTTTTATAAAGTACTCACTCATTCCGTGCTTCGGAGGGCACGTTATGCCGTCGGTCCCGGTTGTTGTCAATAGATAACAGTCGTTAAACCTTGTCGGAGGCCTTATGGGCGGTTTGAAAACATCCGACAGCGGGTTGGCCACTAACCCGCATCTCCACCAACCCGCATTGGAGCAGCGTGGTGGAGTAAGCTCCAGGCCTCGCCAATATTGGGGAGAGACCCGTGCCCAGCAGTGGGACGCAAAAAGGGTTGCAGCCAGCCACTCACTCATTTTCTGTCACTAGTTCTTCGTCACTTTTTCATTAATAGATGCACTTTGTTCAATGTCCATATTTTAAATACTTGATATAAACTAATTTTACAAGTATAGACAGTCGAGCCATCAGCTGTCACCCCTCCGTCTTGCGAATATTCGATCAGGCCACGTGTCCTGACGCGAGTTTAACATTTTTTACCCATCCCAAAAAAAAGTGCACAACGCCGCTAAAGAAGTTTTTACTTCAAAAATGTGAGTCGTATTTTTCATTTTAAAATAAAATCACAGCTTTGTTAATTTTAAATTTGCTAAGAGTAGGCGCTACATCACGCCTCGCGCATTTTAGATGACGTTACTATATGAGCTGAGTACTGTTAAAATACTAAAATAATAACATTTTACTGAATAACAGCTTAAAGAGCGCAGTTATTTCATTTTTGTTGAACATTTTAAACGTAATGTTTAACCTTTAAATGTGGAATTGACTTGTTACAATTTGGTGTAATGTATCGCGTTCGTGTAAAATAAACCAAAGACTGACTTGTAACGTTAGTTTATAATGTATCAACGAGCGCAGCATGCTCCAATCTGTTGTCGGTTTTTTTTGCGAATCCCTTTGAGTGTTACATTACAAGTCAGTGCTCGTCGCGTCGCCGCAGTAAAATTGGAAGCGGAATCCATGGATGGAGCACACTTGAGCCAAGAATTCGAATGATATTACAAACATTTGTAACAAGATCGCCTCGAATGATACATTACAAACACACGTTACAAGTCAGTCAGTGTCGCCGTATTGTAACAAGATCGCCTTGAATGATACATTACAAATAAACGGTACAAGTCAGTCAGTGTCGCCGTATTGTAACAAGATCGGCTCGAATGATACATTACAAATAAACGGTACAAGTCAGTCAGTGTCGCCGTATTGTAACAAGATCGCCTCGAATGATACATTACAAATAAACGGTACAAGTTAGTCAGTGTCGCCGTATTGTAACAAGATCGCCTCGAATGATACATTACAAATAAACGGTACAAGTCAGTCAGTGTCGCCGTATTGTAACAAGATCGCCTCGAATGATACATTACAAACACACGTTACAAGTCAGTCAGTGTCGCCGTATTGTAACAAGATCGCCTCGAATGATACATTACAAATAAACGGTACAAGTCAGTCAGTGTCGCCGTATTGTAACAAGATCGTCTCGAATGATACATTACAAATAAACGGTACAAGTCAGTCAGTGTCGCCGTATTGTAACAAGATCGCCTCGAATGATACATTACAAATAAACGGTACAAGTCAGTCAGTGTCGCCGTATTGTAACAAGATCGCCTCGAATGATACATTACAAATAAACGGTACAAGTCAGTCTTCACCTTAAAACTACTCCCTGAGTTGTTTCCTCCATATAAAAAAAAATCCCAACTGATAGGACATGTAAATACTGTGGCAGAAATTACCAAAACTTTGCAATTCATACTACATAATAATAGAGCGACTTCTCTCTACGAACAAACTTGCGTTGGAGACGCACCAAAAATTAATCTCCATTTTGTGACTACGACCCGAAATTAGATTTTAATAATTTGAAAAATATGGATTATTCCGACGTTTCAAATTTAACGTTGCTATGTGAAGGAAAAAACCAGTCAAGTGCGAGTCGGACTCACGGATGAAGGGTTTCTTACCTTTATCTATAAACATCACATTTATTGTATGTGAGCGCCCTTAAATATTAATTTTATTCTATTTTTAATATTTGTTGTTATAGCGGCAACAGAAATACATCATATGTGAAAATTTCTAATGTCTATCGATCACGGTTCATGAGATACAGCCTGATGACAGACAGACCGACAGACAGCGGAGGCTTAGTACGAGTAATAGGGTCCCGTTGGCACCCTTAGGGTACGTAACCCCAAAAAACAAACAAACAAACATACTTCACTTTTAAAATATTAGTTTGGATTGTAAGTATGTTTCCAAAAAAAGTCAGTGTACCACTAAATTCTTAAGCACTGGTGTTCAGCGTTTATTGAACGACCCGCGTGGCGCAATGTAGTAACCATTGCGCCACGCGGGACTGCCGGACTGCCAATCGAGAGATCCCGGGTTCGATTTCCGGCGAAACAGAAATTTGAATGAGTTTAAATTTCTGTTCTCGGTCTGGGTGTTTGTGTTCCTGTCTTATTATGTTTCCATGGTACCCATGACACAGGGTATTAATTACCTTAATGTGGGGCTATGAGCGTGTTACATGTATGAGTGTGTGTTTTAACTAACCTCGGTGGTCTTTTTCTTGCATTTGTCGGTACCCGCGAAGATGTTGATCTGCGTGGAGCCCGGCTTCACAGGACACTGGTCAATGTCTACTCTGCGAAGGTCGATGTCGATGCCACTGGTTCCCCTGAAAGAAACGATGATGTTAATTCAAAATATTACTGCATTTTTTTTGTTATAACTTGTTTAAATAATCTCATATTATTTTAATGGTAAGTGAAGGTGATATCCAGCTTAGAGTTTAATTAAAGTTTTTTAAAATAGAGTTCTTTTCTATATTTTGCTAGTGAACCAGGCAGACGTTGTCCTGCCTTAAATATATTGAAAGAGGATTAGTTTCTTTATCATCTCAAAGAGTTTTTATGTTACTGCCAAATAAAAAATATAAAACAAATAGTGACAGATGTCTTGTTATTCAGACAATGTCAAACTTCTGGACGATGGCGCAAAATCAATGTTTGACAGTTACTAACAGAGCGAATCCGGCAGACGTTGTTCTGCCTTAAAATATAAAAAATAAAATAATATTGCGACTATAATTTGAGATTTAAACTATCCTATCTCTCAAGTTGGATCGAACTGCACATGGTATGCGAATTTTATTATAATCGGTTAAGTGGTTTAGGAGTCCATTGAGGACAAACATTGTGACACGAGATTTATATATATTAAGATTTAAAAAAAAATTGAGAAAAGGAATGGTTATGGTCCTATTCTTTTTTATTTACTCTTTTTTATTTACTTTTTTGTAAACTGTCATCAATAAACATTTTTCATTTCATTTCATTTCATTACTGAAAACATTGTAGAACTATTAAAATAAGTGTTATTTTTTTGTACCTTTACATGGTGTAAGATATTATGTTGTTTGTTTCCCGCAACCACTGGGGAGCCACCCGAGCATTGCCGGCTTAACCGGATAACAAGCGAGCTTGTGCTGTGTTCACGGTGCAAAACCGTGTTCATGCATGACCTTGTTTACACCACATATGTATGCATTTTCTTCTGCTACACCATCAAACTAAAAAATTACTACTAGTAAAACTTGATTGTGTTATTTCTCCAAAAATCTATGAAATATTGTTTTTTAAATGTATTATATTAGTTTGGAACGGCAATAAAACTATCAACTGTGAATATAAAGTATTCCTGTCCAAATACAGCATTAATTTAGCTGGAGGTTTATTGGAAAATAATTTTACGGAAGCGAGCCACAAATTCCAGAATTCAGTTTGTAGCCGTAAACCGGACGGTAATTCTGATTGACTTTATTAGCTTCTGTTAGGAGATCATTTGTACCGATAAAATTATTGTTATATACTGTACGATTTAAGAGATTTGGCTGGGCGGCTGGCGTAATACAAACACATAGATAATTATAAAGACAAAGACTATTTGCACAAATATGGGTGTTTACAAATGTTGTTGTTGATATTTAGTTCGCCATATTTATCTTCTTGAAGAATGCAAATAAACGCAAGCGATCTATGTAACTAAGCGAATCGGGTGTGGTCAGGTGTATGATGGGTGACCGCTAGTTACAAAGATTTTAATGTGCATTTCCGTGCCTCTGAGGGCACGTTAGGCCTTCAGTTCCGGATAACAGTCATTTAACCTGATCACCTGACAGTGGGTTGGCCACTAACCCGCATTTCCACCAATCCGCATTGGAGCAGCGTGGTAAAGTAAGCTCCAGGCCTCCCCAATAATGGGGAGAGATCCGTGCCCAGCAGTGGGACTCAAAAAGGGTTGCAGCTATATGAGTAGTGATAACTATAAAATTACGGAACCAAATATTTTTACAACTACGAGTAACTTTAACTGAAACAATATTTTTGCCAGAAATTAGCTTTTCACAGTATCAAACTGAATTATTATTTAACCCTCGTCTTAACTTTATCAGCTTTTAAACTTACTAACCAATTTGGATGCCAAAATTCAACCAGCAGGCGATTCAATACAATTTACAGCAAGCGCCTGCTTCTAATTAGATTCCACCGATACCGGGCGGCTCACCGATACTCGGCGCCGCAATTGTGAGTCGGATTTGCATAAACCGAGAGGAAAACATACCGCTGGCGTTTACCAGGTAGTTAGGGACTGGTTATAGTCCCTGTAGCTTTGGGATTAAGGATAGAGCTATGGTATCCTCTGCCTTGATCGTAAGAGGGACTAAAAGAGGGCTTTCGGGGTTGCGGGCCGTGAGAATGGGAGCTCGATCCGTCCAGCCAGCAGCCCCAAGAAGGACGGAGGTGTAATCGTGGCCACATGCCGCCGTAAGCATCGGATGGTGCAGGATATTTATTTATTTATTAAACTCTTTAATGTACACCACAATACAAAAAATGAAATATATACATGAATCAAATAAAAAGAGTACATATGGCGGCCTTATCGCTAAACAGCGATTTCTTCCAGGCAACCACAGGCAAGGAGTTAAAGATAGAAAAGATATAAATCAACACTTCACTTCCACGAGTACACTGGACCCCATAATCCGATCTCATACACTAACTTCTATCCGGGCATTGCAACCGCTCCCTACTTCAAGCTTTCAACTCACTCCAGTCTCGCAGGATGAGATAAAAAAGACGATAATTTTAATCAGATCTAAGGCGGTGGGGTTTGACGACATAAGCAATTTCATGATTTCTACCATCCTAGATTATCTCCTCCCTACGATTACTCACATAATTAATTACTCAATCACAACAGGTCAGTACCCGTCCATTTGGAAAAAGGCTTATGTCAAGCCCTTGCCTAAATTGCCAAATCCTACCTCTCCCCATCACTTTCGCCCCATCTCAATTCTTCCTTTCCTATCTAAGGTTCTGGAAGCCTGTGTGCACAAGCAAGTATCAACTTTTCTATTCAACAATAACCTCCTGAGTAGATATCAGTCGGGGTTTCGTTCTGGTCACAGCACTACTACAGCTCTTATAAAGGTTATAGACGATGTTAAGCGTGGCATGGATACGAAACAGCTAACATTAGTAGTGCTTGTTGACTTTTCTAATGCTTTTAACACAGTCGACCACGATATACTCCTAGCCATCCTTTCGCATATGAATTTCACACCCTCTGCCTTGAGCTGGTTCTCGTCTTATCTTCGCGGCCGTCAGCAATCCGTCCGAATTGGACAAATGTCCTCTAATTGGGCCGATCTTCACTCTGGCGTGCCGCAAGGCGGTATACTTTCTCCGATATTATTTTCAATGTTTATTAACTCTCTTACTTCTTGCCTAAAATGTTCGTATCACCTGTATGCTGATGATCTCCAGCTCTATGTACAGTCGAGCGTGAACCAACTTCATAAAGCGTTTGACAACATAAATGCCTGCCTTATGACTCTTCACAAATGGTCCAGCCAACATGGGGTACATGTAAACCCCTCGAAATGTCAGGCATTACTTGTCGGCAGCCCAGGGCTCCTATCCAGAGTTAACAAAGATACACTACCCTCAGTCTATTACAATGACATTCAGATACCGCTGAGTGACTCGGTGCGGAACCAGGGCCTTTACATCGACAGTACCTTGAGCTGGCGACCACACGTAACAGAAACCTGCCGTAAGGTCGTTGCTGCGCTGCAATCACTTGGGCGTCTTAAAAATTTTCTGCCTTTTAAGACAAAGCTTATGCTTATCCAGACACTTGTGCTACCCATAATTGATTACGGTGATGTATGTTATCCGGACCTAACAGAAGAACATCTTAATAAACTAGAACGCCTACTTAATAACTGTATCCGTTACATCTTCGGTCTTCGCAAGTTCGACCACATCTCTCAATACCGACAGCAGCTAAAATGGCTGCCTATTCGTCAGAGGCGTAATTCTAGAATACTATCCTTACTATACTCTATTCTAAATGATCTATCCTCCCCATCCTACCTCAAAGAGAAATTTCATTATCGTGGCACTATCCTGAATAGAGTTCTTAGTTCTTCTGAAAATTTATCCATGGATATTCCATCCTTCCTTCAGAAATCTTTTACATTTCGGGCTACATCACTTTGGAACGCTCTGCCAACAGACATCAGAAAAGCCCCAACTAAACCTATTTTCAAGAAAATGCTCCGAGAGTTTTATTTAAAGTCGGTCGATATAGTCTAAGATATTCAACGTTCCTACCACGATCATATTTATGTATTTATATATATGTAGGTATATTATTTATGTATATTTATTATATTTTTGTATGTTTTATATTTTTATATATATTATGTAAATGTGTGTATATTATATTATAATGTTTGTAGATATAAGTAGTTAATTTTAATTTTATTTAAAACTGTGTCAGCTTCTCTCACTCAGTACTCTTTCTACCTACCTACAAATTCTCACCATCACCATGGGTTGCATTAAGTCCGCCCATTGTTAGCCTAGTTTTTAGGTGAACAATTAAAGAATAAATAAATAAATAAATAAAAGATGTTGAAGAGGCAGGTGTACAGTTAAGGCTAGTAAAAGTAATAAATAAAAGTAGTTGGGTAAGAACAATGATAGATAGACAGATTAAAATGTAAAGAAGAGAAAGTGGATGAAAAGGAGATACCAAGTCAGGATTGCAAGTAATGCTTTTTGACTTGGCACTTAAAGGAGTGGAGTGAAGTAGCAAGACGGATGGTTTTGGGAAGAGAATTCCAAAGGCGGACAGCAACTACAGTAAAGGAGTTTTGGAAAAAAGAAGTAGAGTGAGAAGGAACACTTAAGAGGAGATTATCTGCAGACCGAAGGGATAGATTGTGAGTAGCATGCAGAAAATGGAATTGTTGTTTAAGATAAGGGGGAGATTTAGGATTGAATAAGATGCAGTAGAGAAGAGATAGAATATGAGCATTTCGGCGAAGTCTGATTGGGAGCCACTTGAGCTTAGAACGATATTCAGAGATATGGTCATATTTTCGGAGTCCAAATATAAACCTTATACATAAATTTTGGAGACGCTCAAGCTTATTTAGTTGCTCAGTAGTAAGGTCTAGATAGCATACGTCGGCATAGTCAAGAACTGGGAAAAGAAGAGACTGCGCAAGCAAAATTTTAGTAGGAATGGGTAAGACATTTTTGTGCCTCCGAAGTGAACCCACAGCGGCAAACAGTTTCCTGCTAATCTCAGAGAGTTGTGGTACCCAACTGAGACAGCGATCCATGTATATGCCAAGGTTTCTGACTTTATCACTGTAGGGGATGACTTCATTTCCCAACCTGATGGGAGGTAGTAGAGAAAAGTCTAACCTTGAAATTAAGCGAGAGCTCCCAATAACAATCGCTTGTGATTTTTAGGATTTAATTGAAGCCCATAAGAATTACTCCAGTCCAAAATGTTACTTAAGTCTTGGTTGACTGTAGCAATGGCGCTAGATAGGTTATTGAGGGATGCCTGGTTGTAAATCTGTAGGTCGTCGGCACATAGATGGTAGAGAGAAGATAGACTTAGACTTATAGAATTAGGATATTAATATATAGATTATTATATATAGATTGATAGAATTAGGACTTATACAATTAGACATATAGGATAGAACATCTGCTCTCCCGAAGATGAAAAATTCATGCGCGTTTCCGTACTTATGAGGGCACGTTAAGCCGTCGGTCTCGGTTGTTATCGATAGATAACAGTCGTCAAACCTACTCGGAGGCCTTATGGGTGGTTTGAAAACTTCCGACAGCGGGTTGGCCACTAACCCGCATCTCACCCGCTTTGGAGCAGCGTGGTGGGGTAAGCTAAGACCCGTACTCAGCTGTGGGATGCAGAAAGGGTCGCAGCCATTGGTCCAATTTGGGCATAATAAAGGTGTAATCAAAAAAGAATTTACTAATAAAAAAATTAATTGTAAAGTAGGTTTACGATCGAGATGTTTACGTGATAACGTCCGCACGAGAAAATCTCCATTCGTTTGTATGCCGCTAGAGTGAGAGAGACGGAAGATCGGTCCACTCACTCGAACGCTATGCCAGCCTCCGCTCGTGAGGATTCCGCGTGACAAGTTTCACGGAATGACTGGCAGCGCTCGAGATGAGACGGGAGATCGGTCCGTCTCTCTCTCGTTATACCTGCGATCGCGCTCGTGAGGTTTTGGTGTGACACAAGTTTCTGAACATGTCACGCGACTAAAACGATTTTAAAGACGTTATCACGTCAAAAACTTTTAGTTATGTTATGATTTTTCAACGATTTACACCAAGCGTCTGTTTCTAATTAGATTCCATCGATACTATCGAAGGTTTTCCCAATACTTGGCGCTATAATTGTGAAGCAAATTTGAATAATCCGGAAGGAAAGCAGACCGATGGCATTTATCCGCCCCGTTATTTGCAGGCAAATTGAATAGTGGGCAGATACATAGATTAAGGCAAAGTTAGATTGGCTGCAACTCTTTTTGCGTCCCACTACTGGACACGGGTCTCTCTCAATTATAGGGGTGGCCTGGAGCTTACTCCACCACGCTGCTCCAATGCGGGTTAGTGGCCAACCCGCTGTCGGATGTTTTCAAACCGCCTATAAGGCCTCCGACAAGGTTTAACGACTGTTATCTATCGACAACAACTGGGACCGACGGCTTAAGGCTTTCCGAGCTTCAAAGCACGGAAACGCGCATGAATTTTTTTGCCTCTCGCGGTCAGCCATCTCACACCCGACCGCGCCCATTTGGCTTAGTTGCATAGATCGTAAAGATTAACCAATGTCTATATTGGTGTCTTTTCAAATTGTAAATAATATCAAATTGGATTAATATTTATTGTGGACAATACTATTGAGGAGGCAATCGAGAATCTAATAAAGAAGGTTTAATAATGTTTTATAACGATGGTAACTTTCTCCGTAAATTGATCTCTAATTTTATTTAGGTGTTACCATAGATTTTTTATATGTACCAAAGTCATAATAAATCTATGTGTGTTACATACACAGACCTCCACAGTAAGGTAATTAATACCCTGTGTCGTGGGTACCATGGACACATAAAAAGACAGCAATACAAACACCCGGACCGAGAACAGAAATTTAAACTCATTATTCAATTTTCTGTTTCGCCGGGAATGGAACCCGGGACCCCTCGATTGGCAGTCCGGCATGGTAACCATTGTGGCACGCGGGTTGTCAGGTCGTCACCTTATAATTTAGTGTTTTGAGCTAGTCACTGAAAAGATAATCGTAAGTAACGGGTAGTGACAAAATATTCACAAACTTATACGTTTACTTTGTTAACTACCCATAAGGCACAGTGGTAACCACGGCAGTGTGCAGCGCAAAGAGCGCTCAGTTTGATTCTCAGGATAGGTGAATTAAGACGTCTTTTATATGTCTATGTTTGTATGTATGTCCAAAGAAGAAAAATTCGTATGTGGATATGTAGCGCCAAATCATTTTGTTTTAATTTGTACTATCATTCACTTAATTTTTAAAATAATATATTCCAAAGACAAATACATTTATTTGCACAAATATGGATGTTTACAAAGTTGTTTATATATATTTAGTTCGCCATATTTACCTTCATGAGGTATGCAAATAATAATAATAATAATAATAAATCATTTATTGCCTTAAAATAACATAAAAAAGTACAAAAGAGGTATAATACCACTTAAATAAATTAAGGCAAAAGGATATGACTCAGCTTTGCTGCCACAGGATCGAGACCATGTGCAGCGCTGTTTTTCAGTCATATCCTTTTATCCTTTAGATTTTATGCGGGAGTATGTCTGTGTCCGCCGCCGATTTACAATAAATCTACTAATTATAAAAATAAGTCGGGTTTTCCTTCCTGACGCTATACTCGTACGCGTACTCCAGAACGCACGAACCGATTTCCACGGTTTTGCATTCGTTGGAAAGGTCTCGGGCTGCGTGAGGTTTGTAGTAAAGAAAATTCAGGAAAAATTTCATACCAAAGTTCACGCGGACGAAGTCGCGGGCGGCCGCTAGTTTCTTATATAATTACTTTTAGGTACATATTTACATGCAAAATTTAAATTTCAAAAAATATTTTTATCATTCATAAAATATTCAATTCTAATTTCTAATATACCAATTTCAAGTATAATTTTTATTCAAATTATTAAATTAAAACACCAATTAATAAATCATGCAAAAAGATAAAAAAAAATGATTTCATTCAATTAAACATAAAAACCATTAACAATTATACAATGATAAAAATATAAAAGGAAAAAACTTAACTATAACACAATTACGAAATGTACCTTTCCAAGAAATCATGTTAAAAAGAAAATCGTTCCAAAACCTCACGTACGAAGCAAGAAAGATAGTGCAAATTCCATCTATATGAACAAGTCTATCCTTCACCGTTTATTCTCCGAGTTCGAAATCAAGAGAAGCATATATAAATGATAGTTCACGTTAGGACCAGCATAAATCCTGAATTGTCTTCATTCGTTCCTCGGACAGTATTTTTCCCATTTGAAAAATAGACTCCTTCGACAGTTGACAGTTACTGTCACTTCTAAGTCTAGTGTAATTGTAATCGATGAGATGAAAACCGGTCAACCTTAGAGAAAAGGAGTTGTGGCGGGAAGTCGGAATGTCATATTGTGCTCTTGTTTTATTTTCGTTTCCTTGGTGTATTTTTAGTTATATCGAATAAAGTTGATAGCGTTTTGTTCGATATAGCTTAGTTAGCGTGCACGAGTATTGTAAAGTAAAAAAACAGTGCTAAAATATGTTTTTTTCAGATTGCCTCCAAAATTCCATCGGTCACGTTCTCCATTGAACATCTTGAATAAACTGACAGATTACTGATTTTTTCTATGACTACTAAGTGATGAAAAAATTACACTTGACGCTGGCAATGTGTACAAAGTTTGAGATGCAATTTAAAAAAAAAGTAACCTATAAGACGAAAACTCCGCACGTGATACTCATTCTAGAACTGATGATTTCGTAAATATATTTATGTGAATTGTTTATCATCTTGGACATCAGCATATTGTGGAAATAGGAGTGTGTTGCTGGTGTGGTAGTCCGTGTAGGTTGGAGCGAAGATATTCCAAACACCGTTATGTTTCACTACACGTTTTATTGCGCACACACACGGAAGAAATAGTTACAGACAGATACACGAGATAAAGTACAGAAGGAGTAATACAGCGAGCACAAAAGAGTAGTACACGGAAAAAGTTACACGGAAGAGTAAGAAACGTAAGCACTATAACACAGTAGGTAGAAAGACAGTACAGATATGGAAAGTCACACACGAAGGAAATTACTAATTAACAGTTAACTCTAATAGGCACGTTAGCGAAAAGCGTAAGCGGCGGACAGCGGAAAGCAACGGTAGGCAACGGTAGCAGAGCAGCACGGGCTTCGCGTCGAAGGATCGTGAGTCGACTGGCGTGCCGCGTGCGACGCTAGCTGTCAGGGGCGAGAGGTGCGCGGCGTGTGCGCCCGAGCAGCCGGAAAGCTAACGGGACTCGGCTACGTTTTCAATGCACCTAGCGACCGGCCCGTATGGTAGATGACCGGCGACGCTTGACGTGTATGTTATGTAATATGTATGTAGATATGTATGAATAAATATATGTATGTTTGTGTGTATGTGTGCGTGTATGTTTATTATGCGTGTGGGTGAGTACGTGTATATGTGGTGAACTAGTGAGCCCACATCACTCCCCCCCAGAGCCTTGGTTAGGGTCGATAAAAATCGGGGAAACGTACTCGACGACCAGAGCGTGTCATCCTCTCTGTTGGCTGAGTGGCAGTTTGCGGTGATGGTGGTTCTACTGCGGTTTTGGGAGGTGGAACGGATGTTCGTTCGCCTATTACAGTATCGTCGTCAATAAGTATGTGCGCTGGTTTCAAGCGGTCCATACTTACGACGACGGGTTTTCCTTTAATTAATAGCTTGAAGGTTTTTTCTCCCCTATCCAAAACCTTATGCGGGCCTGTATATACGGGTTGGAGAGGAGGACGCGAGGTGTCATCGCGAAGGAAGACATGTTCCGCGTTAGCCAGCTCTTTAAAAACAAATGTTTTTGACTTTGAATGTCGCGAGGTTGCAACGGGCTTAAGCTTGTTGGCGAATGAGCTTAGCCGCGCAGCAAAGTCCGACAGGTCCGTAGTGTCTGGGGGACTCGGGTTGAAAAATTCTCCCGGAAGGGTTAGCGGCTCACCATATACGAGTTCCGCCGGGGAGGCTTGTAGGTCTTCCTTGATGGCGCTGCGGATACCTAAGAGCACCAGAGGAAGGATCTCCGACCAACTGCTATTGGCGTGGCAAGTGATGGCCGCTTTCAGCTGTCGGTGGAAACGTTCCACTAGCCCGTTACAGGCCGGATGGTATGCAGTGGTACGTTTCCGTTGGAAGCCGATAGTTTTCGACAGATATCGAAACAGCGCAGACTCGAATTGCTGGCCGCGGTCTGTAACGATATCCGTCGGACATCCGAATCTGGCTATCCAACCCGACAGGAGAGCCTTCGCAACGGTTTCAGCCGTGATGTCGGCGATCGGTACTACCTCGGGCCACCGGGTAAAACGGTCAACGGCAGTTAGGCAATACCGAAAGCCCTGTGACACCGGAAGTGGGCCAACAAGGTCGATGTGGACGTGCTTGAAACGAGCGCGAGGTAAGTCGAAAGTGCCCAACGGCGCGGACACATGTCGACTTACTTTGGCTCGCTGACAAGCCAAACACGTCCTAGCCCAGTCGCGGCAGTCCTTTCGTATCCCGGGCCACACAAAACGTTCGGCCACTAATTTTGCAGTAGCATTGGCACCGGGATGGCTAAGGGAGTGCAGGCTCCGAAAAATTTGTTTCCGGTACTCCTTAGGGACGAACGGTCTGGCAGTCGGTGTACTGGTGTCACAGTACAGAGAAACACTACTACCAGGCCATTCCATTTTTTCCAATCGCAGAGATGTGTTATCCGCGAGGTACTCGGCCAACTCCTCATCTGTGGCTTGACTTCGGGCCAAGTCGGCAAGGTTAACTGGAGACTCCAGTTCACTAACGCGAGACAGTGTATCAGCGACAAGGTTATTCTTGCCGGAGATGTGTCTGATATCGGTAGTGAACTGGGATATAAAGTCAAGGTGTCTATACTGCCTAGGTGAACAATTACGTTTCCGCTCGTGGAAAGCGAAGGTAATTGGCTTATGGTCAGTATAGATAACGAAGTGCCTTGCCTCCAGCATGTGCCTGAAGTATTTGATGGCTTCGTAAATGGCGAGTAGCTCGCGGTCATAAGGCGAGTAGTTGGCTTGGGAAGGACTCAGCTTTCTGGAGAAGAAGGCTAACGGCTGCCATACGTGATCTTGCAGCTGTTGAAGGACAGCGCCAATGGCAACGTCTGACGCATCTGTAACCAATGCAAGCTTGGCGCTACAGTGAGGATGCGCAAGTAAAGCTGCATTGGACAGGCTTTCCTTGATGGCCGAGAAAGCCTGCAGAGCGTCACCTGTCAAGTTGATGGGCGCTGATCCCTTGACCGCCCCTGCGAGGAGGGCGTTGAGAGGTCCTTGGATCTGGGCGGCGTTAGGCAAAAATCGCCTGTAAAAATTAACCATGCCCAGAAATCTCCTAAGCGACCTCACGTCCTTCGGGGGTGGAAAATCACGTATGGCTTGTACCTTCGTGTCCAATGGTTTCGTTCCGCTCTCCGAAATTCGGTAACCTAAAAAAGTTACCTCGGGAACGCCGAAGACACATTTGGACACGTTCAAGACCATGCCGTAGTCCTTGAGCCGAGTGAATACCTGCCTTAGATGGTCTTTATGCTCAGCCTCATCTCTGGAAAATATAAGGAAATCGTCCAGGTAGCAGTATACGAAGTCCAAGCCTCTGGTGACTTCGTCGACGAATCGTTGGAACGTCTGGCCTGCGTTCCGCAGTCCAAACGTCATGAAGGGGAACTCGTATAGGCCAAACGGGGTGGTAATAGCGGTCTTTGGGACGTCCTCAGCACTCACTGGTATTTGGTTATAGGCCTTCTCCAGGTCCAGCGTTGTAAAGATCCGACACCCTGCAATATTGTGTGAAAAGTCATGCAGGTGTCGGATGGGATACCGATCAGGTATGGTGCGCGCGTTTAACTGCCTATAATCCCCGCAAGGACGCCACCCGTTATCTTTTTTCGGCGCCAGGTGAAGCGGCGACGACCATGGACTCTCCGACGGCCTAGCTGTGCCGTTAGCCAACATGGACCTGAATTCGTCCTTGGCTATTTGGAGTTTGTCGGGGGCTAGGCGGCGTGGAGCACAAGAAACGGGGGGGCCTGGTGTGGTGCGTATATGATGTATAGTGTTGTGTGGAATTGAACGTTGTGTCCCAGCTGGTCGGGTTATATCAACAAATTCGGTGAGTAAATTATTGTACTTACCGTCACCGGTCATCACCTTTACCGACGAAAGCTGGTTCTCAGAAGCGAGTGTTGCTGAGACGGAAAGCGAAGTAGTGCTGTCCAGCAAGCGTCGGTTACGACAGTCGACTACAAGCCCAAAGAAACATAAAAAGTCAATGCCTATTATTGGCTTCGTTACGTTCGCTACTACGAAGCGCCACGGGTAGCTACGCCTGAGTCCCAGGTCCAGATCCAGGTGATGGAACCCGTAGGTCTCTATGGTTGACCCGTTGGCTGCAGAGAGCTTGTAGCTCGTTGGTGCTCGACGATCACGCAGCTGAGAATGAGGGAAAACGCAAAGGTCGCTCCCAGTGTCGACCAGGAATTGCGTTTACGTTTTTTTATCGGTGATGAACAGGCGACCGGAGGTGTTAGAGCAATCGTTGGCCGCCATTACTGATTGCTCTTCCCTTTTCCCGACTTAAAATCACAAGGCGTCTGGCATTTGTGTGCCTTCTCGCCGTATCTCCAGTGGTACCAGCATAATGGTTGGCGCCGGTAGCTGGACTGCGATCTGGATCTGCTGCGAGAGGGCGGGCGTGAAGAGCGTCGCTGTGGTCGGGAACGGTGATGGGGACCATATGAGTCCCTGGTGAGGCGGTCGAGCTTCGTCGAAAGGTGTTCGACCATCTTCCTCAGTTCAGCTATTTCACCAGAACTGTCGTTGGGTCCCGGCGTCGACGTCGCTGCTACCTGGTGTGGTGCTGGCCCAGTGATTTCCTGGATGCGGTCGGCAAGGTCCGCCAACTCGTCCAGGGTGCGGGTGGACTGCGACGCCAGCACAGTCTGGAGACTATGCGGCAGTCGGCTGCTCCAAATGGACCGCAGGAAATCCTCAGGAACGGAAGGTCCGGCAAGGTCTTGTAGGTGCCGAAGGAATTGGCTCGGCTTCCTGTCCCCAAGCTCCTCATATATCAGCAGCTGCCGTACCTTCTTCTCGTGAGAAGCCGAGAGTCTCCATATTAGCTCCGATTTAATTTTGTCGTAGCGGTTGTTGTCCGGAGGTCTCACGATAATATCCTTCACCGCCTTTGCATGCTCCAGGTCAATATTGGTGATGACCTGGTTATATTTTATATTGTCATCCTTTATGCCCAAATTTTCAAATTGCCCCTCCAATAGGGCAAACCAAATTTCCGGATCGTCCGGTGAGAATGGAGGCACTTTGAAATTAATTTTATTAATGACGGACGACAAATTCTCGCGTTCCGTGGAAACGCGCGCTTTAGGCGGGTAACGGCGCTTGGTAACGTGGCTACCGCCGGCCGAATGCATATCGTCGCTGCTATGAGACATTATTAATGTTAATGTCGGTTATTTATATGCTCACTGTTTCTTCTTTTTAAATGTTCAAAAGGGGTCACCAATGTGGAAATAGGAGTGTGTTGCTGGTGTGGTAGTCCGTGTAGGTTGGAGCGAAGATATTCCAAACACCGTTATGTTTCACTACACGTTTTATTGCGCACACACACGGAAGAAATAGTTACAGACAGATACACGAGATAAAGTACAGAGTTTTTTACTCTCAGTGTACAAAAACCCGTTCAGTTAGCTTCTCTAAACTGACAGCAAGATTTAACTGCATAACGGCTTCAATGTATAATAGTAATACATAAGATTATTAAAATTTATCAACTTATAAGATATATAAATAAAAAAAATAAACGTTCCGCACTCCTCGTAGTCCCACAGTAAGGAAGTGGGTGCCATGGACACACGCAAAGACAGAAATACCAACACCCAAACTGAGAACAGAAATTATAAACTCATCATTGAAATTTCAAATTTTTTTTCTAAATTTGCCCAGCAATGGGCAGTCTGGCATGGTAACAATGGCGCAACTTGGGTCGTCTTTTTTTAAAATAAGGGTTATTTAAATTAAGCTTTGTAAAATTAGTGTTAATTGGACTAGCTCATCGAGACTTCTGTAAAACCTTAAATTTCTATGTTTTAATTACAATCTATTTCACCCGCTATTTTAACACATTAGAAAGAATAAAATTCAGATCAAATATAGCCTGTGTTACTCCCCAGCCCCTAAACATTTTCTACTTACTATTGCATTTTTAGTATTAGTATTCATATATACTCATACAATTTGAAAGGTTTATTAAAAAGTCAGTCCTTGTAACAAAGTTAGCTGTCTAGGTTATAAAAGCAATCTAAGGCTGGCTGCAACCCTTTTTGCGTCCCACTGCTGGGTACGGGTCTCTTCCCCTTATTGGGGAGGCCTGGAGCTTACTCCACCAAGCTGCTCCAATGCGGGTTGGTGGAGATGCGGGTTAGTGGCCAGCCCGCTGTCGGATATTTTCAAACCGCGCATAAGGCCTCCGACAAGGTTAAACGACTGTTATCTATCGACAGTTTATTATAGTATTATATACAGTTATTTATCGACAACAATCCGGACCGACGGCGTAACGTGCCCTCCGAAGCACGGAAACGCGCATGACATTTTTTTGCCACTAGCGGTCACCCATCTCACACCCGACCGCGCCCGTTTGGCTTAGTTGCATAGATCGTTTGCGTTCTACGCTAGCCGCCGGACCAAGCGCGCTTCAAGCAATCTAAGAAAGTCACAAAATTATACCGAGTACATTATCCTGTCTGTGGTACAAAGGAATTTCACGGTACATTTCTCGTGCACAAGTAATGGGACGATTTGTATAGTTTTTCTTTTATTAAATACCACAACTGAGACAAAACTGACGTTAGGCCTCGGACACGCGAAAGCTTTTTATTTTATAACCAAAATTTTGTTGTTACAATTTGTTCAGAAAGAGATTGGGATCACGCCCAATCTCTTTTATGAGAATGTTATTTATAAAATATTTCATTTAATGTACTTATAAAACCCGCATACAAAACAAAAGAGACATTTTCATACTTTCGAAAATGTAAAAGAGAATTCTGATTTCATGTTTATTTCTGAACAGAATCCAATATATCGTAATAGTAATATCACAGTATCTCGCTATTTTGTGCCTATAGCTTCAACTATCCCTACTTCCCTTCTAATCTCTACTTAATATTATAAATTCGAAAGTATCTCTGTCTGTCTGTCTGTCTGCTACGCTTTCCCGCTTAAAGTACTGAACCAATTTTAATGAAATTCGGAACACAGATAGAGTAGACCTTAGGAAAGGACATAGGATGGTTTTTATCCTACGGGAACCAATAAAACGGGACCACGCGGGCGAAGCCGCTGGCGGAAGGCTAGTTTTCTATAATATAAAATAGCTTAATGACCGATTCACAGATAAACGCAAAGTTTTGTAAACATAACTTTATACGGATGACGTCAAGGGCGTCGTATAAAATGTAATGAAACGACCGATTAAGAAAAAAGAAAATTCAGGTATCATGTAATATAAACCTATTTTTCTTAAAGATCTTATATTTAAAAACCCTTATTCTTCTGACAGATCCACTCTGTAGATTTTAAGATAGAAAAGATAAGCCGCAAGATTACTTATTACAGTCCTCTGTCCCTTGTCCAAAGGAATTTCACGGTACATTTCTCGTGCAAAAATAACGGAACGATTCGTACTGGTTTTCTTTTAGTAATACTGCACCTGACATACAAATAACCGCACACTAAGATTCCTTATATTGTGGGTTTCATAGGTGATTGTGTCCATGTAAGTATTTGTGATGGACTTCGAGGACAATGCAAGTTTAATTAAAATCAAGATATGTATTACCTGTCAAAATCATAATCGATTTTTAACCTCTTTGATTTCAAACCCCCGTCTTTGAGATAAAACTACACATGAAGATTCGATACGACTTCAAAAAAAGAGAGGGTTACTCAATTCTACCGTATACATGCTTTTTTTATGTTTCTTCGCGGATAACTTCGTCGTTTATGAACCGATTCTGATGATTCTTTTTTTGTTCGAAAGCTTATACTTCCGAGGTGGTTCCATTGTCACCAAGTCAAGATCTGATGATGATATCCTAGGGAAATCGAGGGGAACTCTCAAATTTTATAGGCACACATATTGATTTTCTTATACTTTCTGAACCAAAATTGATATTTGTGCATAATAACTATCATTTCATGTTGCTGAGCTGATGATGGAAGGTACTACGATGGTTAGGAGTTGAGAGAAAATTCATATAAATGTTTTTTGGTCAAAATCTAGGAGAACTCTCAAATTTTATAAGCTTTAATTGTGCTTAAAAATACATAATTATTAAATTAAAGGTACTAAAAATGGTGATTTTATATAACTTTTTACCTAACTAAATAATAACCGCCTTCAAACGGCAAAAAATAATATTATTTAGTATTTCGTATTTTATACTTTTCCTTGCTAATAGTGGTAACTCTTAAAATTATTTTGGATTCGGGCCCTTAGTAAAATGGAGTACCTTTCGCTCTGAATGGGCATCGACTCCAAAACAGTTTTAAGAGTCACTGCCATTAGCAAGGAAAAAGATAAAATGCGAAGTACTGAATAATATTATTTTTTACCGTTTGAAGGTGGTTATTTTTTTATAAAATGTTATATAATGAAAAACCCTTGTTGAAGCAGCATGGTGGAACAAGCTCCACGTAACAGATCTGTACTTAGCATTGGGACGCGAAAACGGTTGCATTCACTTTGCAAAAACTTATTATATACTCTCAACTTTTTACTTGAAGCGCGCATGGCCTGGCGGCTAGAGTAGAACGCAAGCGATCTATGCAGCTGAGCCAAACGGGCGCGGTCGGGTGTGAGATGGGTGACCGATAGTGACAAAAAAATTCATGCGCGTTTCCGTGCTTCGGAGGGCACGTTAAGCCGTCGGTCCCGGTTGTTGTCGATAGATAACAGTCGTTAAACCTAGTCGGAGGCCTTATGGGCGGTTTGAAAACATCCGACAGCGGGTTGGCCACTAACCCGTATCTCAATCAACACGCATTGGAGCAGCGTGGTGGAGTAAGCTCCAGGCCTCCCCCCAATAATGGGGAGAGACCCGTGCCCAGTAGTGGGACGCAAAAAGGGTTGCAGCCAATACTCTCAACGATTTCAATGGAAAATGAATGAAAATGTTATGGTTAATATTTCAACCTCCAAAAGCTTCTAAAGGATTAAAGTAGCTCTAAATAATGTGTTTGGAGTTTCTTTGAACTCGAGCATTATCTTGCCTGTTTTGATCTCGCGAGTTTAAAAGGTTTGTCATATTGAGTTATTTACTTTATATTTTAAAATGCGGAGCTTACCAAAAGTCTGTTTCTATAATTATATAATATAATTTGTGTTAATTTTTACTATTATTAACACAAAGGTTTTAATCTCATCACTCCCTCTATCTATAAAATATGAGAGGGAAAAAATATGCTATAGATCTTAAAGAACACTTTCAATGAAAATTTGTTTGAACGAGATATACGTAGGTAGTAGTTTTCGTAGTAAATATAGCACTTTAACATGACCGCAAATATTATTTTTGTCTTTTACATACATGGACATGATGAACAAGTTATTTTGCTGGCGATACCTTAGTTGGACGACTGCTCAACGGAATTCTGTCCGAATCGCATTTGCCCGCTTTTTTATTTCATTTCATGTACTCAAGGAACAGTGTAAGTGTCATCAAACTCGGTTCAGTAATTTCAAGGAGTTAATTTTAATTTTGTTAGTGCCGCAAGACGCTATTGTTTATATTTTTTAAAGTGTGAACCATCGGCACTGAATTTATTTATAGTAAACTAGCTTTGCCCCGCGGTTTCACCCGCGTTAGAGAGGATCATTAGCATAAAGTGAAGTCCTTTCTGAAGTGCCGCGGACCGGCTTTTTTGTAGGACTATTTAAGATAAACATTTCCATCACACATTACGAATGTATAACCCGGTTTTGGTAGCGCACGCCAGAATAGCTCGCAGATGGTAGATTTATTTCTACTTACTTGACACTTATCGTCATATTTTGGACAATTTACACAATATCTTTATAAATTGTAACCTATGTGTTATTCTGATGTATAAGCTATATTATTGTAGAGTTTCATTTAAATCCATTCAATAATTTTACGTGAAAGAGTAACACACATCCATACTTACAAACTTTTGCCTTTATAATATTAGTGGGATTTTACTGATCATTCGAGAAGTTTCTGGAACTTTCTCGAACATTCTCAATTAATTAAAACAGTTTGAAATTATTTTAAAAATCTTCAGATCATTCGATAAGTTTCTGGAACTTTCTCGAATATGTTCAATTAATTAAAAAAGATTGCAACTATTTTAATAATCTCCAGATCATTCGAAAAAATATTACAATTATTTAAAAAAATCCAGATTATTTGAGAAGCTTTCTCAAATATTCTCAATTATTATTATTAATTAAAATTATTTAAAAAAATCCAAATGATTCGAGAAGTTTCTGGAACTTTCTCGAACATTCTCAATAAAATTAAAATTAAAATAGTTTGCTAGATCATCCCAGAAATTTTGAGATCCACCCAGAAGCCCCTATTGGTTAGAAAAGTACAGAATTTTTTTTTCTGATTTTTTCCACCCACTTCCACCCACCGCAATCAAACTCCCTTACTATCATCTACGTACTAAGGAGTATTTACCACCCCAACGGGAAGTTGATAGGAGTTAATGATAATAGAGAAAACCGTGTCCTTAGGTACAAAGAAAACCCTTTACTTTTTATACATATATTAAGATTTTATTGGAAATACCAGGTAATTCATGATTATTACTGTAACCAAAAAAGCTTGTAAAACATTAAAACAGTTCTAAGTAATGTGTTCTCTAATCCACAAGTGGGTTGGAGTTTCTTTGAGCGCGAGCATTATCTTTTCTGTTTTGATCTCGCGAGTTTAAAAGGTTTGTCGCATTGAGTTACTTTTTGTTAAAATACGGGGTTTTCCGAGGTCGATTTTCTACTTGGATTTTTTTATTATTTTTGTGTATACACATAAATATGTGTTGAACAAAGTAATGTTATAAAAGTGAATGGCAGATTTTTATATTCAACTTGAAGAAATGTACCGAATCCATTCGACATGAGTATGTATATTAGACGTTATATTATTATATGTTATATTATTATTAGACCTATAGTAGCTCTATTTTTAGATTTTTTACCCGACTGCGCCAGAAGGAGGGTTGTTTTTCGAGAGTATGTATGTATGTATAATTGTTTGGCACACTCTGCAGCCTGAACGATATGATGGCTTTTAGCTTGAATGGTGTCGTTAGTATGATATTCTTTCAGAGATTGTAAATGAATGCAAATTTTTTGGAAGTTTCCTTTTTTTCCGCCGGCTTTTTTTCTCTCTTTGACCCAGCGGTGGGTAGGCATCAAAAGCCGATGGATCATCGTTAAGATTATTCTTATCGGATCTTAAAACAAAATATTTTTAGTTAATTTTAATTAATAATATTTGAAATGAAATGAAAATATTTTATTTGCACAAATATGGGTAGGAAAAAAGGTTTTACAAAAATATTTAGATCGCCATATTTACCCTTTAGGGTGTACAAATTTTATTGTAAAAGTTATAAAATTACAAGTTAAATTATAAACTAATTATGTACAGTAAACACTAAAATATACAGTAATTACATACTTCAATGATTTTGCATTATTATCACTTTAGCTACTTAAATTCAATTTAACCCAAGTTTGTACTTTTAATACAAATTTATTTTAATTTATCTGAACCATACGTGGTTGACCGTCATCAGCTTTGGGCACCCACCATGATGGGTTTTTGTACGCTGAGAGGTAAAAAAGCTGGCGGAAAAAAAAACCTCCCAGGTTTTTATCCCGCGAAATATCTTAATTATGTTATTTATTTTAGTTTATTATTTATTTTCGTTAATATTTTATTATATATATTATTATTTATCGTTTAGAAACTCAGTGACCGAATAGCACGCTTTTTTAATTAAATACATTTTAAGTTCTTTCTTAAATTCATTAATAGTTTTAGTTTTTAGGGAGTCTGGTAGATTATTGTATATTTTTGGTCCCATGCAAAATACACTATTATGATATTGTTTAGTTTTGGAAGGTATTGAGCACAACTTATTGTTGTCTTTTAGAGTTTAAGGTATCATACTAAGAGATGTCGCATTTGACCATTACAGATATTTCATAGATATATTGCGAAGGGAGTGTCATTATATTAAGATTTTGAAAGTGTGGTTTACATGTATCTATCTGCCGTAGTTGACAGATTGACCGTATGCATTTCTTTTGCGCTTTGCTATTGCATGCCAGAATATGGTAGACTGTTTAAAACTCCAATTATAATTTTAAACATCTTATTCTGTGTATGTAAACAGTCAACAATAAAGTTTTTTCATTTTCATTTTCATTTTCTATGTTTATATATTCTGTTCGTCGACAAGCCTAATGTGTGCATGCAAACTTCTCTGACAGCACCAGTTGCATGCAGAAAGCAATGGACCGTTTTTTTTTTCGTTTTCGTTATTTATCGTCGTTTCATATTAGCTTTAACTCGGGCATGGTGAAAGTTGTATTAAAATTTAAAGTTGAAAAGTTGAAATCACATGGCTCTAATTTTACTACAATTTTAGTTTTAAACTACCATTTAAAAATTAAAAAAAAAATGAATATATTATTAATTAGAAAAACCCGTACCTTTTAGAGTTGGCTGCAACTCTTTTTGCTGGGCACGGGTCTCTGCCCATTATTGGTGAGGCCTCGAGCTTACTCTACCACGCTGCTCCAATGCGGGTGGGTGGAGATGCAGGTTAGTGGCCAACCCGCTCGGATGGCGGACAAGGCTGTTATCTATCAATAACAGCCGGGACCGACGGCTTAACGTGCTCCTCCACGGAAACGCGCATGAAATTTTTTGCCACTAACGTTCACCCATCTCACACCCGACCGCCCCCGTTTGGCTTAGCTGCATAGACCGCTTGCGTTCTACGCTAGCCGCCGAGCCATGCGCGCTTCACGTTTTAGAGTAGCAGATAGAAAATAATGGGAATATTATTATTTTTTATATTTTATTTATTTATTTATTTATTTATTATCTTATATTTGTTAGAATCACTAGCTAAAATAGATGATTGATGGTTGTCTGATAAAGCCTGGAGTTGAACAATGACAATGTGCTTTCAGCATTTTGAATAATCGTCAACCAAATGTTATCAGCATGTTCTGGACATTGTAATTCAAGGCCATTTAAACTAATATACTACCGTCATTTTCAGATGGCTCTCTTCAATAATTCATGTTCTAAGATTCTAATTCAAGGTCATTTAAACTAATATGCTACCGTCATTTTCAGATGGCTCTCTTCAATAATTCATGTTCTAAGATTCTAATTCAAGGTCATTTAAACTAATATACTACCGTCATTTTCAGATGGCTCTCTTCAATAATTCATGTTCTAAGATTCTAATTCAAGGTCATTTAAACTAATATACTACCGTCATTTTCAGATGGCTCTCTTCAATAATTCATGTTCTAAGATTCTAATTCAAGGCCATTTAAACTAATACACTACCGTCATTTTCAGATGGCTCTCTTCAATAATTCATGTTCTAAGATTATAATTCAAGGCCATTTAAACTAATATAATACCGTCATTTTCAGATGGCTCTCTTCAATAATTCATCTTCTAAGATTCTAATTCAAGGCCATTTAAACTAATATACTGCCGTCATTTTCAGATGGCTCTCTTCAATAATTCATCTTCTAAGATTCTAATTCAAAGCCATTTAAACTAATATACTACCGTCATTTTCAGACGGCTCTCTTCAATAATTCATGTTCTAAGATTCTAATTCAAGGCCATTTAAACTAATATACTACCGTCATTTTCAGACGGCTCTCTTCAATAATTCATGTTCTAAGATTCTAATTCAAGTCCATTTAAACTAATATTTAAGATTCATTTAAGATTCTTGATTCATGATTCTTGCATAGAAACTACCACCTTCTTCTCCAAAAAAACTTTATGACTGAGTGTTTTGATCGTCAAGAACAAACCATTTTATGAAGGTCTTCACTTTGTACGATCCTGTGCGTGTTACAGAAAAAGTGTAAACTTTGGCGTTGCTTAATTCTTTTTCACCGTCAGCACAAAATATACTGGGATATGATGATATTTTTTTTATTTTTACCTTATAATAATTGACTTACGATCATTTTTATACAATTATTTTATTAGAGTAGATTTATTTATAAATTTGTTTGGATGTTTTACGTCGAGAGATGTTTGATGAGCTTTGGAGTTATGAACAAACTTCTTTCCTAGTATTCGTTATTCTATTCTATTGGTAGGTGGTAGAACTATTATGGTTCGACCGGGGAAGTACCACCGCTGCACCCACTTCTGCCGTGAACCAACTCTATTGTGTTTCGGTGGAAAGGCGCAGTTGCCGGCCACACTTACATGAGGCGACCACCAGCCTCCCGAGTAGCAGCGCAACTGCATACGACCTCAGACAAGACTTACCTATGCTTGTTTGAGGTTGTGTGTAGATGTCCATGGGCTGCAGCGACCACTTAAGACCACGTGGCCTGCATGCTCGTCTACTACTCCATTCAAATAAAAAAATCTATATGAGAGCATACGGCTATTACCCTTACTTGTATCCCACTACTTTTATCCTAGGAATGGTCGGGACGCAGATGTTGGAAGTACGCCGTAATAATTCACTGGTCCTTTACTTTTTCCGGCTAGTGCGCGGAATGACATACAATCCAGAGCTTCTATCACAAGTGCGATTCGCGATTCCCTCCCACGGCGCCGCGCGTGCCGCTCGCCGCAATGTGTTTGCACTACCTCAGTCGCGTAACGCGTTGCACCGGTGGGCTCCACTCCAAAGGGCGTTACGACTCCTTAATGAAATATCTAGGGAGAATGCAGACTTGGATATTTTTACATGTACCTTAAACCAGCTACGCAAAGCTGCGACACATTATCTTGAGGGTCTCACTGCTGGCAGTTGTATTACAACCACATAGTTTTAGTTAGTTATTTTTAATCTTAATACAATTAATTATTTTAATTGAATTAATCCACTCTTGTGTTTGGTTCTTACTGTAAGCAAGATGTTTACAGCTTTAATAATAAATATATAAATAAATAAATATTCATTTGAAGTTAAATAATCTTTTGGTCCGGTGCAGTATCAATTGGTGACTAATTTTCAAATTTCAATTATGCGCATACTTTTGGTTGGTACTTAGGTACATTTGGTTTATATTTTTATTTGAACAACTCAATATTATTATTAGACGACAAAAAAATTAAACAGGGATTATGCATTAGCTACCTCTTTGATTCTCCAATTAATTGGGATTTGCTGAATATTGCCAATTAGAAGGCAGTGATTGCTTTTCGTCGGCAGTATTGGAAGATACTGTCTGTGTAATTTGATAATTACAGGATTCGTTAACCCACGGGTCAAATTTGTTTAGCAATAGATCAAATTTCAATCCTTTGAGGATCGTAGAGCACACTTTTTGATAGGAATACGATTAATCATCAATTGCTTTTTAACATATTTCATACTAAACTTAACTTAGAATAACTTATTCTTCCGACATTTTCTTTAATTTTAATCTTAAATATATATTTTATTATTTGTACTGTAATAAGAAATAAACAAATAACAAAACATTTACGGAAAAAGTTACTGAATGAAAGCTGAGAGAAAGTAGAGCGAGGCTGAACCCTGAACACACTATTCTGATATTTCACACGGAAAACGCTGACACTAGTTCTGTGCCCAGTATACAAATGAGATCTACAAAGGAGAAAAGCCTGCTGCTTTTGAACGTTTTTAAATAATAAATAGATGAGGTGTAAGCGAGTAACATGAAATAATAGTTCAGTGTTATCTTTTATGTGGTATTTTTTGTTTACTATTTATTTATCAATTAGGTTGCTCAATAGAAACATAACATTTTAAAACAAAATTAAAAATAAGAATTTTGAAAGATTAAAATAATAATAATATGGATAAAATATTAATAAAATAATATTGGAATTTATGAAGTAGAAAATCAGCAAACTGAGCACGTAGTATGCAGTAGTCGCAGCCCTTTGCCATTAAATTCAACTTCACAGACATCCAAGTTCTCCTATTTTTTATTTATTTGTTTTTTATTTATTCGTACCACCTTAAAATAGGGGTTATAGGGTATGACTTAATGCCTAATGGCATTCTCTGCCAGTCAACCCTGGGATGGAGAGAACTTACGGTAGGCAGGAAAATGTGTTAACACTATTTCTATGCGTTATGATCAGAACTGAGCCCTTAGTGTGAGTTTGTAAACGCGCAAACGTAACTGCTGCGTCCGAGTTAAAATTGGACAGATAGATCTTAACCTGCTAGGAATAAGGTCGACAGTTAAATTCTTAACGCAAACGCGACAGTAACATTTTCGCGTGTGCAGACTTACACTAAGGCCTCTGTTGGTAAATAATACGAAGGCAAAGTTTTTAGCGTTTGTCATTTATATTGTCCTTTTTTTAGTACAATACCCATTGATTTGAAGAAAACACTTCAGCATCCTTTTTTAAAAGTTAAATTGTCTTTTTGTTGGATTACTTTAAAAATTAAATTGAAAATAAAAAAAATTGCGAATAAATAAAGCATATTTGAGAGAAACGGTTACTTAATACAAAAAAGGTTTCCTAAATTTCATTTTTTTTCAATTAAGGCATCGCAAACTCTGTGCATAGGTACTGCCAGTGTCAAGTATAATTTTTGCATCAATTTTTTGCCAGTTTCAATGAAACTGGACGAAGTAATAACAAAGTCAGTAAGTCGTCAGTAATCAGTTAGTCTAGTCAGTCCAACATTCAAGTAAAGCGATGGCTACTTTACTAGAACGTGTCCGATGGAATTTTGGAGGCAAGCAGAAAAAACATATTTTAGCACTGTTATTCTATTTCACAAACACTCGTGCACTGTAATTAACCTATATCAAACAAAATGCCATCAACTTTATCCGATATAACTCAAAAATACACCAAGAAAATGAAAATAAAACAAGAACACAATATGTCTTTTTCGACTTCCCGCCAAATCTCCAAATTTTATTTTATTATTTAGATTCATGTTTGAACAAAAAGTAGTAAAAGGATTGATAGAAAAAAAAAACAAGTATTATTACCCGACACAAAAAAATGTATACCATCGCTTCTCGCTCGTTGTGGGAAAAGTGGATATCATCATAATATATAGATAAAAGCAGAACAATTCGGTGAAAAAGAAAAATTCTTTAAGCTGATTTGCTTATCACAGTAATATGCCTATCAATAGATAATAGAATTTCTAAGCGGGAAGGCCTTGTTTGTTTTTGATATCAAAAGTAAGTATCTTTTTTGCTATTGTGTAAAAAAGTTTTTAGAGCATTCTACTTGGTCTTCCTTGCTAATGAGAATTTTTCCCGCAAAAAATGTACCAAGGAGTCTTAGGTACAAGTTTCTGCTTGGAAAAAATACAAAGATTTTTACTATATTATGTGTGTTACTGCCTGTAACCGTAACTTGAACTAAAAGCTTCAGAAGGTTTTTCTTACGTTATGTTCACTACGTTCGACGCGGTTGGCTGGTATTCCATTAAAATAGCCTCCCCAAAATTGTGAACCTTGCAGCCTCTCTTTTATTAACCTTTATTCATCTACGGATTTCATCGTTTCGGTTTCTGAACGTAGAAAAACCCAAAACTAGACTTCTCTTTAACTCACCGAGTGACTTTGAGCCTGTAGAGATAGCCAAGGGTAAAAGAACAGGTCTCAGCATCGTAAGTCCTCACTGGCAACATATACTGCTCGAAAACATTCTATAATATAATTAATAAACTGGACGTGAAGGTACTTTGCAGTTTAGCGCACCTGCATAAAATTTAATCATAAGTAAAGAGCTGTTTGATTTTTTGTTTTTTTTCTTCTTACAAGTCATGTCATGTCATGTCATGTCATGTCTTATTATACTAACGTATCTTTTTTTTTCAAATTTGATTTGATTTGAATTGATCAAATTCGATTCCTGAAGAAGTTTGAAGTTTATTAGTAAGTAGTTTCAGAAAAGTACATTTGGGAAGTGACGTATCTTATGCCGAACAACGTTTTTCTCGAGTTGAAGTATTTTTATATTTTACTATGATACACTAATTTTAATAACGAAAGATTTGTCATAAGACCTTGATTGAATTTACATACGAACAGCTTCAGCAATAGCCTTGAAGTATCTCTTTAAAAAAAAAGAACGAATCATTTAAATTAAATTTAGCGCTTGTTTTTACTATTCAGAGTTGTGTGTATGATATGTGTTCAAACTGAATAGATCTTTAGACATTTGTCACGTTTTACAAAATAATATAGAGCCTCTGCAAGTAGCATCTTTCAAAGAATAAAAACAATACATCACAAAAGGAATTTTAAGATGGTTTACGTACTTTTTATGTATTTATAAAGCTTGGTTAAAATACATAAAAAAGCAGAAATTGGTAAAATTAACCTTATCGCTTTGAAGACGTTTAAAGATATGAAAATCTGAGCATGTAATGAGAAATATGTGTTTTATGTTGCTTATGGAGAGGAAGGTAATTCTGGAGACATCCATTATTCCGGTAGATGGAACAGTGTCGGGAGAGACAGTCCCGGAAAATCGTGTTTCTTGGTCACTGAGCGAAACAATTCTACGTAAAAATAAGGCGAATGAGGGAAGCAATTTTTGTTCCAATGAATGATTATGTCTGCATTTGTTAGTACGATATATGAAAAATTTAGTGTTTTTGAGAGGAATAAGTGAAAGGGACAAAAATTGCTAAAATAATTTCGGTATATAACACCAAACAACTAAATAAAATCTCATAGTTAAGATTTACTTTTAACGAGATACTCCGTACTGTCATTTACTTAGAAAAATTAGCTTAAAGTAATAATACATTTTCTATTCTTTTTTATGTACCTGCAGGATATAGATCTCCTGTCGGAAATAGAGAGATAAAGGCCATAGTCCACCACGCTGACCAAGTGCGGATTGATGTTTAAATTTCATAATACTGTGTAATAATAAGCGATCATAATCTGTAATTCTTGTATATCAAAATGTCGAAGTTGCTCAGAGTGAAAATATTAGTAGGTAACGCTCATTCCATGTCGTTGACTTGAAAAACCTGAAGAAAAGTAAGACCGAATAAAACTTGACCTATATTCAGCAGTCTGTTTAGACGTCTAGGTAATTCAAATGACTCACAAAACTGTTCAACTTTCCCTCAAAAGTATGATGGTACATAACAATCAAATGGGTCTTTCGTGCTTGGCTTACCTTTAATATTTCGGAGCCGGGCGACCTAAAATTGCAAACATTTTAGAAAATATGATTTTGAAATTTACTTCACAAACTTCACATTGGTTTAGTAGGCAAATAAATATAGGTATGTAGAGCAAATTAATAAAGGATCAACGTGAGTAATAGTCGAAAACATAATTAATGGAGGAACGTATTTTTGTTTTATTGATTACATTATGCGAATTCTTTAAAGAATTAATAACCGACTAATTTTCAAAATTTTTAAAGTACCAGCACGTACGTACGTGTACGTGCAAGTACGTGAAAATTTAAGATATTTTTTTTAACACGACTACGGAAAGTTTTGTATGTGTGAAAACTGTGAAATGTAATGTGTCTAACTGATATGGTTGCGTGTTTTGAGTTCAGTTTGATTTTGAGGTTTTATAAATTATTGGGATACATACTTGAATGAAACATAAAGGATGATGAACATAGGCACCGTGCTGGATCTAGCAATTTTTCGTATTGCAGCAGGTCTCCGGCTTGGTGTCGAGATGTGTGAGCCTCATATTTGATCGTGTGAGTACGGGGTGGACATGTTTGGGCGACATGGCCTGTCCTGTATCAGAAGCACTGGTAGACTTTTTCGCCTTGGTACCCTTAATGATTTAGTCCGTTGGGCTCTTTCCACCGCTTCAATACCAGCTACACTGAAGCCCTCTGGCTTATCTCGAAGCGATGGCAAGAGAATTGATACCGATTGATTGAGCTTTGGTACTGTGGAGATTGAGCCGGCCTCTGGTATGGGATGTCAACTGTGCGGACACCATAGCAGCATCACACGTGTGAATGTCCACTGAGAAAACCGCTTCCGCGGCCGATTATGCCCAATGTCTCAAACGCCATAAATATAGTAATTTATCGACTAGGCCATGGTATTCTGACATGAAAAAACTCATGTCAGAAATATCGCAAACATTGTTCTGGCACGTGGTAGCCTAAGAGCTAGCGGCTACTTTGGCCAAAGGTTGAGCCTTGCGGTTCAACGTGGCAATGCCGCCAGTGCTTGAGTACCATGCCTCACGCGGGAATTTTAAATGAAGTATTTTATTTGCAAAGCTTTTATATTTTTATATAGATATATTTTGTGTATATTATTGTATATTATTATATTCAGTTATAACTTTAGTTTCATAAGTCTTGTTTTAGTATAAAATACACAGATGTGATTGAAATAAAGTTATATAACATTATAGTTAATGGTAAATTACTCGTAGTGTATAGTTATACTACGAATAATTTACCCTAACAATATGATTTTGAAAATCTGCCTTAAGATAGTTGCAATTATTGGTACCTTAGCTCTCGTGATAAAAGATGATTACGTCAAAAATTGGTCGGCGTCTTCAAAAGCCATTTCGATAACCAGAGACATAAAAAGAACTAACGAAAATTTACCCAACTGATAACACAAAAAACTTTCAACTAAAAAGATGCGATTCAAAACTACTGGAGTGTGAATGCGTTTGGAATCAATTGGATAACTTCCCTGAATTGTGAGGGGATTAAGATAAAAGGTACAGTTTGGGACGCCACAGGCTAAGGGATTTATATTCACCAATGGACACGTAAAATGAAAGGCAGTTTTTCGCTTTTGGGGTCACAGATACGGGATCGAATAGACGAAACAGATATGGCTACCCGGCACAATATGGCACGATATTGAAGAATTCAGTTTTGATTCTTACGGATTTTTTTAGAGACCTCTAAAATTAGTTTCAAAGTATAAATTAAATAATTGTGCTTTTATCTTCACAAATCTTTTCAAGGCCCTTCCTTCACAAAAAGCTTTACTTAAAGGCTTAATTAGCTGAATCTTATTCAATAAGTAGCTAATTCGTGCCGTATGTTTAATGTAATTTGCGTAAGTTATTTAACAGACGAAAAATTTGGAACTAGAGATTGACATATAATATTAAATCATGTAAGCACATAATACTAACTATTACTAACGTAAAGAATCCACCAGTTCATCGCGTCAGTTCCTTGGTCACGCCTCAGACCGCACTGCACTCTGGCAGTAAAAATAGTCACAAAGATTCAATTTGTCTTGTCAGTGCTCGCAGCGTTTCCGTGTAGTTCGTGTTTAAACAGTCTACCATGTTCTGGCATATAATATTATATTATTAATTAAAATTAAACTTAACTAAAATAGTTTTATAGTTTTATTTTAAGATCCGCTAAGAATATTCTTAACGGATCATAGTAGAAAGAAACATTCCTTGCGGGCGCTTGGTATGGAGTGGTGAATGGGATGTCAGGGGCCTGATGTAAGCGAGGTTCAATTGCTAAGAAGTTCGGTGAATATCAAATATATAATCAATAGTATTAAAAATATAGTAATAGTATCAACTCCAGTCTTCTTCGTTTACAGCCAGTCCAGTGCAGTATATCGTTGGAGCTAGAATTTAATACTAAAACTAACAATTTAATGCAAATCGAGTTACAGAAGAACTATTATTATTAAAACTAGAGTTAGATTCCAATCTTGTTTGTGAATTTAGTGAATGAAGTGAGAAGCTCTTACGCTGAATTAATTTTAGCACTCTATTGAATAGCTAGTTCATTAGCGCTTAAACTTTGATATATCACAAGTTAGTTTAAAGCGCTTGAACTTCGACGAACGGTTTAGTAGGGCAATACCTAATATCTATATTCAATTTTGTGTCTTTGAATCCTTTGTAAAAATTATTTGGAAACTAATTTATCCTAACATGTTAACGCTTTTTCTTTATCTAAATTTGCGATATACTGAATGATTACAGACAGATCGAAGCTTAGATGGAGCAGAGATGGCCAAGCGGTAATGACTACGGTGATCCCGATTTGAAACCTCCGTCGCGCACCTCTAAGTGCGGTATCAAACTAGCCTGCGCGTACGGTCCGTACGGTACGTACGGTCGTTTCGGAAAACGCGCTTACACGCGCGCTTTCTTTTGGGCCGCAAAATGTATATCTCACTGTTTCGTGCGTACACGCGCTGCGAAAAACAAAAAAAAAAAATTAAGGGGCCGTATACGAAATTTTGCTTATTTAACTGATTTAACACATGAGATTTTGCAGTTAAATTAAGTTATTTCCATAAGTTTCAATACACAATATAACTGATCATTTCAGTAATAATCTAATACATTAGCCACTTTTTTAGCTTGCGTCAAGAATTATAATGCCTAACCAACCAACCTAAATCTCGGTTACATTAAAAGATTTTTAATACCAAATTTTCATTGTTAATTTCCTTTTTTTTTCAGGAAACTGTAGTGTATTTATGTCAAATAAATTTCATGAAAGTATACTCCAATTTGCCGAAATCAAATGCAATTTCTGGCCCATTTTCTATCAAAATTGATAAGTTCAATGTTTTTTTACCAATATTTTTGTATGAGACTGACAAAAATTGGTTCTTTTACTATGTATGTGATTTTTACAGCAATACATAGCATTTTTTCGATCTGTTTAGATTTTAAAATGATCCGGAAATATGTAACATTCTATCCTACCTATTATAGTAAATTTCACAAAACCATCACCGTCTTCAGGTCTATTAAGCAAAACAACGTAATAAAAATCGAAAAGTGGCTCATTTAATAGTTTATTATTGAAATGATCACTTATATTGTGCAATAAAACTTATGGAAATACTGTATTTTGACTCCAAAATTTCATGTGTAAAATCAGCTAAATCAGCGAAATTGGCAAAATTTCGTATACGGCCTCTTAAGTGCGAAAAAATACGTTAGTTTGAAACCACTCTAAGAAAACTATTTGTTAAGTGCTTAATCGCTGCTTAACGGTGATGGAAAGTTGTGCTATTTAAATAATTATGATGTTTTCCGTTATCATGCATGGCTAAAAGAAACTCATAATTTTTCGGCAGATGTAGGCATGATTTGAAGATTTGGGAATAAATATTTTCCAGTCAGTATGGCATGATATATGATGGCTACATGTAACTGCTGATGAAAGGACTCTACAAGGCTGTTGCATTGAAGATGGTAGGTATGCAGTTAGCCTGCGGTGATAAAAAATTAGTTAGGCAGTTTAAAGCTAAAAAGTTAGTAGCTTATTAATTTTGTAACGAAGAAGAAGGAAATTAATAGCGGTTTTAAAAGTGAAGAGAGATAAAAAATGAGAACGGCGGACTTAGCACTGCGAAACTTACAATAGCCTTTTTTGCGTTCACAAATTCTAATGAACTCTGCAATGCAGAATTTACTATGTGGAATGAGAAATATTTAATTATATAAGTATTTATAAAAGCTATAGTTGTATTAACTCATTAATACTAATTTACGTGGTTGTAATGGTATATGTGCGTGACGACTGTCCCTGTGTACCATCTTAAAGATTTTTTTAAACCACCAGTCACAACCTTTATTTTTTGGTATTCGAGGGAAACCTTCAAAAGGTACCCGGCATGTTGGGAGGGGATACCGGGTTATGTGGGATTTGACCGCACTAAAACCCCCTCGGTGGCCTGCACTCCGGGATCTCCAGTGGAACACACTGGTGTCCTCCACGCGCGGTGCCCCAGATTGGGCCCATCTTTGGGAAAGCACATGTGCTCTCCTGCACCTTCCGATGCTTACGGCGACACACACACCGCCGTTATACCCGGGGCTGCTGGCTGGACGGATCAAGCTCCCAATCTCCCCACTTTTAGTCGCATTTTACGATCAGGCACGGGATACCGTAGCTCTATTCTTAATCCCGAAGTTACAGGGACTACCAGTCATAACCTTTTTTTTTGTTGTCGGGGGGGGGGGAAACCTTCAAAAGGTACCCGGCACCTTGGGAGAGAGTACCGGGTTATGTGGGATTTGACCGCACTAAAACCCCCTCGGTGGCTGCCACTGCGCTTGGGGAGGACTCCGGGATCTCCGGCGGAACGCACCGGTGTCCTCCACGCGCGACGCCCCAGAACGGGCCCATCTTCAGGAGAGCAGCTTTGCTCTCCTGCACCTTCACCTTCCGATGCTTACGGCGACATGCGGCCACGCACACATCGCCGCCCTTCCCGGGGCTGCTGGTTGGATGGATCGAGCTCCCACTCACACCGTCCACAACCCCGGAAGCCCCCTTTTAGTCGCCTCTTACGATCAGGCAGGGGATACCGTAGCTCTATTCTTAATCCCGAAGCTACAGTCATAACCTAGTAAACACTATAATAACCTGCTTGTAACTAGAATCATACACCCCTGCTTTTACAAATCATATAAGATTACAAATCAAATTTATTTCTCTTAAATACAAAGAGCTCCATTGCACAATTTCATACCCTAATTTTTGTACGGTAACTGTCATTTAAGCGCGATAATAATTTGATTTACGAAAATTACATTATAATAGGTTTAGGCGTTTCCAAAGTACGCTTGGTAGGCAGCTCAAATTATTATTTTCATATGCTGCGCGAAGCAACAGGGGTTCTTTATTTACCTGGGCGAAATTCTTATTATTTATTAGAATGTCACCCAAGGTTTTGAAAAACCGGTATTGTATATTATACTAGTGGCTCGGCCTAGCTCCACCCGGGTGCAGACGTTGTCCTGCCTTAAAATTAATGAAAGAGGATTTGTTTTCTTATTATCTTAAAGAGATTTCATATTACTGTAAAACAATAAAAAAAAAGTGGTTTACGAACTGTCCTGTTATTCGGACTGTGTCTTTAGAACGACACGGCACAAAATACAAACGTTTGACAGGTAAGAACAATTTATAAGGGGAAACTACTTATAAATAAATAAATAAAAGAAAACAATTTCCAGTGGAACAAAATTGTGAATCTTAACCATCCTCGAATCCACTTGAACACACACAAAACAATTCATTAAAATCGGTCCAGCCGTGTAGGAGGAGTTCACTGTCAACACACGTACAGAAGAATTATCTTATATATAAAATTCTGGTGTCACAAAGTTAGTTACCATACTCCTCCAAAACGACTGGACCGATTTTTCTGAAATTTTATATGCATATTCAGTAATAGGTCTGAAAATCGGCTACTATATATTTTTCATACCCCTAAGTGATAAGGGTGGCCCACCCCAAACATTTAAGCGCGGTGCGGAATTCGCGGAGTCAGCATAAAGATAACCGTTATTGTTTCCTAATATTATAATTTACACAATATTTGCGATGTACACATAATGTATATTTGTTTATACTTTTCGTAGCGCAATCAGTTCAAAATACATCCAAGTCCGGATCAAAAAAACAACTGCACTGAATACGGACAGAAAAAGCACATCGTATTGAAAATGTCAACGTGAGGCAATTTCGTAACAAATCGAACAAGCCAAACTTTTTTATTGGTAACCAAAAAGTTAAATTGAAAACCACAGAGTCCGTTGATCGAATCACATACGAATCTCACATGAACAGTGTGATTTTTTTTTAACTTGCTTCCTTGCTTACGTAAGAATTCATCAGTCTTTTTCATAAACCTATTTTATTTTTTTTGCAATGCTTAAAAAAAATCCAATTTTAAACTTTGTTTATTGGTGACCATGCGTTTAATCTGTGTGTTAATTGCTGTCCAATTACTCATACACCAGTTATGCTCTTAAATTGTTTAGTACGTAATTAAATAACTTAAGCTATTAAAGGATTTTTTATAAATAACGCTGTGTAACTCTATATGTGTCATGTACTCCATAAAGTATCATATCATCATCATCATCATCATAGATATCAGAAACAAGTGTAATCTTTTTTTAACCATGATACGTTCCGTTAGTCTCGTGAAGTGCTCTGATATTATTGTGAATTGATGAGAAGTAATAAATTAGATAAGCAGGGAGCCCATACTTTAGAATCTTAAACTACCATGCCTAATGATTCAATACCAAATTGGTGCAAACGTTTCACTAATATAATATTGTATATTTTATATTAATATCCACTTTCTCCGGAGTACTTGAAAAGTAAATTTCAGTATCGCGACTCTCACAAGCGACAGCTTCGTTCTTCTGACTCATTGGCCTTGTCTTTTCCTATTCACCACTCAGGATTTTTATCCAATTCCTTCATGGTCCAAGCGACTTTCTCACTTTCTCCGGAGTACTTGAAAAGTAAATTTCAGTATCGCGACTCTCACAAGCGACAGCTTCGTTCTTCTGACTCATTGGCCTTGTCTTTTCCTATTCACCACTCAGGATTTTTATCCAATTCCTTCATGGTCCAAGCGACACGCCTCTGGAATGCTTTTCCTGAAGACCTTAGAAAAATGTGCTCAAAGCCCTCTTTCAAAATGGGTGTTTTTACTCATTACTTGGAGCTTTGCTCATAATGTAGGATGATTAAGTATAATATCAATTATAATCTGTCTTACAATATTTATATCTCATTACCTGTACTGCTCATAATTTTGGAAGATTAAGTATTATATCAATTATTTTCTCTGTCTTATAATATTAGTATCTCTTCATATTTATCGCACATAGGTATTATTCGCTTTTATTTATCATATTTTTACTTCTCTTTTCTTTCTTCTGATCCTTCTTGCAAGTATTTTTTCTTTATTCTTGTTGCACCCCCTTTATGTTTTCTGCACTTCTTGAATGTTAGCTGGTAGAAAATGCCAATAGGCATTAAGCTCGCGTTTTGTTCAAATTGTAAATTTGGCAATAAATAATAAATAAGTAAAATATTGCTTATGTGTTTATTGTACGGAGTAAGAAAACATTAACACACCGTATTACACATTGGTCACCACGCCTAGGTCTATTGGTTTCCTTGCGATTCTTAAGAAGAGGTATTCATTATAATGATACCAGTTTGCCTAAGATGGGCCGAAGAGACTTGTTAACAATGGATAACGATGGTCATGTCGGAATGCTGCATTTTGTTGATTCAGCTAATAAGACACAGAAGGGAAGAAGGTTAGATAAATATGACCTATTGACCCTGAAATTAGGCGGCTTGAGGCCTTTTTCCACTTGAAAAAAGAAGATAACATTAGTCTGATAGGCCGATTAAGAGCTCCTTAACAAAACTTTATATGATTTCATGTACAACGATCTGAAGTGACTTGGTATGAAACCAAGAAATAGCGATGTATATGATGAATTTTTTCGTAATATAAGAAGACTTACTTGAAGAAATAAGTGCCGTTGTTGTACCCGAAGAATGGCACTGTGTACGTCAGCATCCAGATGTTTCCACCGCCACAGTCGTAGTACGGCTTCGACCATTTACCATCTTCATAGGTAACTGAAAGGATCTCGTCGAACTCCCGCTCAGTGTGCGCAGTGTCGTTGTATGTGTAGGTATTGTAGCCTGTGAACAAGAAAAATATAAATAAATAACTCTTCAAACTCTAAGTCCATAGATGGTTGTTCTGTGCCGAGGATGCCATGGATAGACAAGGATAAGGACACAAACACCCAGATCAAAAAAGACTTCTAAGTGCAGTTTCACACCAGCTTATTTTTCGGCGCGTTCGCGCGTCTTTTGTTTATTTTTTGCAGCACGTATTTTCGCGAAACGGCGAGATTTGACATTTTCAGGTACATAAAGTAGCGCGGGTGTAAGCGCGTCTCCCGAAACGACAGTATACGCACCGTTTGATTGTTTCTTAAAGCGCGTGTATCCGCGAAACGTCAAGATTTCACTTTTCCAGTTGCAAAAAACGCATTTACGCGCGGGAAAGCCGAAAAATATGCTACTTTGAAACTGATCTAAATTTAGCATTTCATTTTTCTCTTGATTCAAATGGAACCCAGATATTAGGTAACTTCTTTTTATGTTTTTATTTTATTTGAATGGAGTAGCAGACGAGCATGCTGGCCACGTGGTGTTAAGTGGTCGCTGCAGCCCATGGACATCTACATACAACCTCAAGCAAGCATAGGTAAATCTTGTCTGAGGTCGTATGCAGTTGCGCTGCTACTCCGGAGGCTGGTGGTCGCCTCATGTAAGTATGGCCGGCAACTGCACCTTTCCACCGAAACACAACAGAATTGGTTCACGGCAGAAGTGGGTGCAGCGGTGGTACTTCCCCGGGCGAACGATAATAGTTCTACCACCTACAAAATGAATGCAATTATGTGCACTACATACTGCTGAATGCCGTGCCCAGTAGTCGAAAATAAACCAGTATCTGGACAATAGACACTGTCGTCTACTTGAACGACTCTAAATATTTCCAAGACTTATAACGCTTAAGACGCAAAAGATATAATGCAATTTCATGCAAAATCAAATAATGAATTTTCCAGACGCGTTCAATTACCTTTGTTATTGCATTATTTCTAAGAAAATTTAATTCCAATGAATTTTCTCGCGCAGGCACTCTATTTCTTTGATTTCATAATATTATGAGGTGAATGACCCTTTATTTTTTAGACAATGTTTTATTACTATTTTATATCGCAGTAACTTGATATTACGGCCTCGCATTACCAGTAGTTCGTTATTTCGTTAGCATTTCGTCAGTTTTAGGTTTCGTATCTATATATATAAAAAGGACAAAATCAAATCCAAACAATAACTCAACTTGGATATCTATCTGCCTTTTGTTGGCTGTCTGTTCCATGGGTCCAATTTTTAATATCTAGCGAGGATGTGAAATTTAAAAAGGTAATCAATTTATCCACTAACCCGCATCAGAGCAGTGTGGCGGAGTAAGCTCCAGGCCTCCCCAATAATGGGGAGAGACCCGTGCCCAGCAGTGGGACGTAAAAAGGGTTGCAGCCAATCAATTTATATTTTCGTTCGGGAGGAGCAGCGGAATTTAGCAGCGGGCTTTAGAATCTATGGGCTTTAGCGATCATTTAAAATTACGTCGCAAGATCGTTTTTCGGTCCATGTTAATGTTAGTCTAAGGGCCTCGTTCACCATCCCCAAGTAAAGTGTTGATTAGTTACGTCCCAAGTAAACTTAATTGGCAAGTAAAAGCTATGAGTACGGGTCAGTTTATCACATGATTAGTGCTACTCGAACATTGTGAAAATGAAATTGAAGATACGGGTTACTTTAATCTACAATTAGCGTACTCGTCATGTATGTATAATATATGTATTATGTATGTATGTTTGTTTGTATTTTTACGTATATAGGTTTATACATTTATATTTATTAATATTACTTACTTTTTTCTAATTTTTTTATAGAAATTTTCCTGTCTACTGTTATTTCTAACCATGAATCAGGGTTGACTGGCAGTCTGACGATTAGACATTAAGTCTTACCCTTTAACCCTTAATTTAAGGTTCTTTAAATGGTAAATAAATAAATTAGTTCTTCTACAAACTATTCTGTTAGGTATGTATTAAACTCTGGGGTTTCCTTTTGCAAAAACAGATCTATTAATGCCACCAAGCTCCATATACTTAAAATATCATCCTTTATTTTAAGTGTAAAGCTAAAAAATGACAAACATGCATAATAACGTTTTTAATCTTACTTTCTTAAGGGTGGAATTGTCAAAAATACTTCATTATTGGTTTTGTAGCGACCTTAAGCGACTCATCAAGAGATGGCGCCACGGGTATTCCTCTATCACGCTATCGAAGTTTTCTGAATATCCGACCAATATACAAGCTTCGAATTGAGTCAGTTGGAGCGCGGCCGCTCCCCGGGCATGACCACCTCGCCCGGCGGGATATCTCCCTTTACCAAAGTTCTATTCAATGAAACGACCCCTTTATATAACATTACATATAACATTAAAATATGATGCCGCCCAGAAGGAATTAGGGGAGCACGTGATGGTCATGGACGAAGTGATTCAATTATCTAAATATAATGAAGAGCGATTCCAGTCTCTTATCAATAATGGCCAATACTCGGATTCTGTAAGTTCAGGGCCTCCGTCTCAACTAACTCCTTTAGAAAAAAAGAGTCAAAATGTCGGCTCAACAACCTCAGCACCCTTTAAGAATCAAATTTTAATGTTCAGTGACGAATTAGGTAAAAATATGGGTACGAAACTGTTTAATCTCACTGACAAAAACATCTGTAATTTTAGTATGCCTGGGGCCACAATGGCGCAAGTATTGAATAAGGTAATTAGTGGCACTTATGACCCCAGCTCTACACTAATCTTGCTTTGTGCAAGACGGGGTAATATGAAACAAAAACTGTTACTTACATATTTGCAAAGATTACAAGAGTTAAATGTCAATAAAATCATAATGTGTACAATTCCTTATGTTAAGGATGACTTTACTGAAAACAAATTACGACAACAATTAAATATACTTTTGTATAATTCAATTGGCAACAACAATAATGTCATAACACTTGGATCTGATTGTAACGATCCAAATAGGTTTAGATTCATTGACATAAATAATTTATCTAGAAACAATTTTAATATTACGAAAGATAGAATTATTCTATCGAATTATATTTATAAACAGATAGCATATTTGCTATCTTATTATTTGACTGATAATGTATGTAATACTTTATCTTCCAAGACTACTGCTTCTATTGAGCACACCTATCTTTTAAGTAGTAATACTTGTTGTAGTACTACTTCGACTTGTTTGGATGTTGCCCCAAACACTTTAAATTAAGTAATCAGACAACAGAGGCTCACGTCTCTAGCAATAAAAATATGAACATGTATATTGAGAGCCCGTTGTCGAGTAGTTTTTTAAAGAACAATAATTGTCTAAATTTGGTGCATCAAAATATGCAAGGCTTACAAAATAAAGAGCTTGAATTGGACTTATTTTTAAAATATTACAATATAGATGTTATTTGCATTACCGAACATTGGCTGAAAGATTGCCAAGTTGTGTTTAACTTTGATAAGCACCAAGTTGCCAGTTCGTTTAGTAGAACGACAGCAATTCGCGGTGGCTCATTAATTATTTTAAAAAAAGACCTGAAATTTAAGGTCCGTAAAGATATAGTGAGCCTTTCTATTGAGCGAACTGTAGAAATAGCTTGTGTGGAGCTACCTTATTGTGTAATTGTTTGTATTTATAAACCTCCAAATGCATTGTTTGATACTTTCGCGTCAGTTCTTGATGAATTATTTCTTAAATTATGTACCAAGAAGAAGAAGGACATTATTATTTGTGGTGATTTTAATATTAATCTCTTGGAGGAATCATCAGTTAGCAAAATGTTTTTATCGATAATGAAATGTTGTAATCTTACTAACCTGTTTTTAGAACCTACCAGAATTACTGATTCCACAGCAACTTGCATTGACAATATCTTTACTGATTGCACACCAGCTCATTCAACGATTATCAATAATCTAAGTTCAGATCACTGTGGTCAACTCGCATGTTTTAAATATGAAATTGCTAAACGGGTTGATAAGAATAAAGTGGTCGTTCCGGTGAGTAATAAACGAATGGAGAGATTTAGAAGTAAGTTTGTAAATGGATTGTCAGTTCCTTTCCATGGTAGTGTAAATAAACAATATGGTATACTATCCGATCACATCAACAAAGCATATAATAATGTATTTACCCCAAAGACAATCTCTCCAAAGATATGTAAGTCATTCAATGATTGGGCAACATTGGGACTACACCGAAGTAGGCAAAAATTATATGACCTTTATCATGAGAGGTCCTATAACCATAGTGAGTCCTTTTGTAACCATGTTAAAAATTACTCTAAAGTTTTTAAGAAAGTCTGTATCGCGGCCAAGTCCTTGCATATTAAAAATCAGATTAAATTCAGTAACAATAAAATAAAGACGACTTGGAACATCATTAATGCCGAAACTGGAAGATGCAAGGACCGTAACCATGATTTTAAACTTATTGCGGATAATACTGTGGTCAAACAAGATGAGAATGTAGCTACTATATTTGAGAATTTTTTTAGTGACATTCCAGTTTCGACAACTAAATCGCTTAACTCTTCCCCCGATGTTGCTGAATTGTTGCTCAAAGAAAATGTGAGTGAATGCAAATGTAACTTTAAATTCAGACCCATAGACGCCAATCATATTGTAAAAATATTCAGGACATTAGATGTTAAGAATACTACTGATCTTTGGGGTATTTCTGTAAAGATTCTTAATTCCATAATAGACTTAGTTGCGCCATACTTAGCCCTAATATTTAATAATTGTATAAAAAGTGGTGAATTTCCTGACTTAATGAAACATAGTAAAGTGATTCCTTTGTACAAATCGGGCAGTACTACTGACCCCATGAATTATAGACCAATTTCTGTTCTCCCCACGTGTAGCAAAGTATTCGAAAAAATTCTTCTTAACCAGCTATTGTCTTACTTCACAATTAACAGACTCTTACATAAGAACCAATTATGTGAAAACAGTCATGAGATTGTATTGTTCGCAGATGATACTTCTTTGTTATTTAAAATCGATAGACGAATTTCCAATTATGACGACGTGAACAATGCTCTCTCTAAGGTAGTTCAGTGGTTCAATGTAAATAATTTACTATTAAACAACAAAAAGACTAATTGCATAAGGTTTTCACCCCCAAATGTTAGAAAAGAAAATGTAAATCCTCAATTAAATGGTGAGGATCTTGCTATTGTTGAAGCAGCTCCTTTTCTGGGCATTACAATAGACTCGAAATTACAGTGGGGACCCCACATCTCTCAGTTGGCGAATAGACTTAGTTCTGCAGTTTTTGCGATAAAGAAAATTCGTTCCCTCACAGACATTGAAACAGCCAGATTAGTTTATTTCAGTTACTTCCATAGTTTAATGTCATATGGCATTTTACTGTGGGGTAATGCGGCTGATATTGAATCAATTTTTATTTTGCAGAAAAGGGCTATTCGCGCAATTTATAACTTAGGTGTTAGAGAATCACTTAGAGAAAAATTTAAAGAGATCAATATTCTTACATTTGCTTCACAATATATCTACGAAAACATAATGTATGTACGCAAAAATAAAGAGAAATTCACAACCATATTGGACTTGCATAGTCCTAACTGTGTCTCAACTAGGAACGGCCACAAGCTGGCATTTCCGAAATGCCGGCTCCATAAAAAAAGCTCTTCTTTTATTGGGATGTCCATTAGGATATATAATAAAATCCCAATAAAGATTCAATCCCTGCCTTTAAAACCTTTTAAGAAGACAGTCAAACAAGTCCTCTGCTGCAAAGCTTACTACAACACTAAGGACTATCTTAATGATAAAAGAGCGTGGGAATGAATCTCGCCCACACAAAGCTATTTCTAAATTAAATGTAATATATAGTTTTAGTAATTACTCGCAACTGTGAGCAGCTGGAAGTGGGTTTATAGTGTCTCATACGATCAGCTGTCACGTGTGCCCATTATGTACCCATAGCCATACTGTTATCTCAATTATATATGTACTGTTTTTTTTAAAAGAGTGCTGGGAGTTTTTTTCCGCCGCCTTTTTTCTCTCAGCTCAACATCTAGCCCAAACGGGCACTTAAAGGCGATGACCGGGAAAAAATGACATTCATTAAGCGAATATTTTGTATTCCTAATATGAAATAAATATTTTTTTCTTTCTTTTTTTCTTTTTTCTTTTTTCTTTGAGCGAAGCTTATGATCAATAGTTTGCGCTCGACGATAATCGAATCAGTCAATCAGTAAATCAGCCCATAATATTTTATAATTACCGGATTAAAATTAAAATAAAAACCGGCAAAGAGCGAGTCGGACATGCGCATGGAGGGCTCCGTACATTATCTACAAATTACCACTTTATCTACAAGCATAGAACTACACTTTATATATTTTTTCCAAAATTTTAGTTTCAGGAGCGAATTATCAATTGGACCTATTTACACAAACTGGAACCAATCCACACTCATGCCAAAATTGAGTTAAGTACACCGAAAAGCTTAAAATTGCACCTTATATCGACCCTGTAAAGATCAAAATGATCTGACAATTTTGACAGAACAATACATTTTCATGACATGTTTACCAATCCACAAAACATCAGTTGTCTAATACATTAAACAGCTTTTTCTCCAAACTATCATCATCATTATCATGTGTGGGTTGGTTCCGGTTTGCATAAATAGGTCCAATTTTCGTTTTTTTTTAAATAAAATCATAGCTATTTATTTTACAATAATTACAAAAATATTATTGAGATCCTCATAATGAGTCCTTTCGTTTGATATAAGACACAGTACAATGTTTGTAAAACTATTTTTATTATTTCTTAATTTGTCCCCTGAAAATTACCTAAATAAGGGTCATTTCAAGGATTATTCCTAGGATTACACTACATCTGATTCAGAACAAATTGGTTGTAATAGACGGACGGACAGACAGCACGCAAATGCATGAATGTTCGTATAAGGGTTCCGTTTTTTTCTGTACAAAATTATCCGTCTTATATAAATAATGACTCGAGTGGAGTCAAATTTTTTATACCTACGTGTATTTTACCCCTATGAACAATTATCGAAACTATTGACATACTCCGCAAATATTTGGTGTTAATTTGTTGCAATCCGAATCTAAAATAAACATTTCTAAATCGAAACACTATTAACTGGGGACTTATTACGTCCATGATCCCTGCGTAGATAATTAAGGTGTATCTCCAAATAAATGGGTCCGTATAGTGCATGTTATGCAATAGCAGCAGGGACTCGATAGTTCAGCTGATTAGTTTGAGAGTGTACTGTGAAATTGGTTGCCTGATAAAGCGATTTTAAGCTGATAATGAATATATTATGCCGTCATCATCACTACCACCTAAATAATAATTTAAAGGTAGCTGGTAAGTGTCAATGTGAATGTGGACCTACTTTTAGAAATGTTAATTTTATTCTGAAATAGGATTCTGAATAGGAAATAGGATCTAACGTTGTAGTTATATATTACACGAACAGTCGTAGGAGTACAGAACAGGATTACAGACTCACGTTTATGTTTATCGGGGATGCCGACATGTTTCGGTCCTGACAGAGGACCTTCTTCAGGAGGGAACGCTTAGGTTGTTGCAGATGCTTTTTCTTCTTCTTCTTTATATCTTGCGTATCATCATCATCGGCGATGATGATGATGACATCGGCTCTCGCGCACAGGTTCAATAGACGTATAGTATACTGACCGTGTCACTCTCCAGGGTGGCCGTTTCACAACAATCGACGTACTCGTAGTCGGTTTCCAGGAAAGGGGAACAGTCCAACCACTATCATGGTTGAAGATTGGGCGACGACTTATCTTAATCACTTCGCGAACTTTTCGGGGGCCGAGGTACTTTTCTCTCGCGTTTGTCGAAGCGAATGAAATGATTCATGTCTTGCGAGTGAGCGTGTTTACAAATATGTCGGCATGTCGGCATCCCCGATAAACATAAACGAGAGTATGTATAGTCATTTAATATATAACTACAATGTATATGGTACTGATTACCAAACCACGAAAGAGTATAATAACCAGATATTTCTAGAGCTCCCTACTTAGGGTCTGAATTTTGAAAACCTGCCTACGGAATAAAAACCGGTACGCACATTGATTATGCAGTATCAGTAAGGTCTCACTTCAAACACTACCTAGCCTTGTAGTCATGCAACTAAATGGAAATACAAGCCTTTTTTGTAATTTATAAAACCGTCAAAATACTAAAAATCTTCCAATAAACGGCGTCTTCGGCAAACTGCACAAATGAGTACTAGGAAGTATCATGTTAATTCTCGTCTACCACCAGCTACTTAACAAGCGAAAACAAACAAAGGGAGAACAATAATTGGCGTGCTTTCTTCATCTTAATTATATTTCATATTGAAGTGAAATAAAGGCTTGACTCCCTAACAGAGAGCGATCTCTCGATATAATTAATGGAGAGACGCGAAAAGAATTGATATCTATCTTTCCTGAGTTTGTAGGTGAGCGACATTTTGTCCCTGTAGCTCGGGACCAAGAATACGAGCTAAAGTATCCTCTGCCTGTCGTAAAAGGCGAACAAAAGGGGGCTTTTGGGGTTGCGGGCGGATTGAGTGGGAGCTCAAACCGTCCAGCCAGCAGCTCCGGGAAGTAATAACGGTATGTACATGTGGCGGCACTCCGTTAGAGTAGAAGAGATCATACTCATGCGCAAAAAGGGCACCGGTGCGTTCCTTTTGGAGATCCCGGGGCTAGGGTAAGATTGTAGACTGCTATAGCTAAAGATAATGTGTGGTCACAATTATAAATTAAATTAGCAAAGACTTATATTTGCAAAAATAGGAAGGCTGCTAGTTTTAAAAAACGTTGTCGTATTACATCGGAGTATGGATTTTATAAAATACGACAGCAGATTGGTCACAGTGTAGTCTACTCGACTGGCAAATATTTGCTAAGTTAACGATGGAGACAGCTACCCATTCTCTACGCGACTATATCCGGAAAGATGAAGTCCAAAGACAATAGAAGATTACCAGTATAGTTTAGCCCCCAAAATCTGAAAACTGAAATGGCAATGACAGTTCGCTAGTAGGACCAACGGGAAAGAAAAGTCCTCGAATGGCGACTACGTCTCGACAAAAGGCGCACATACTGCTTTCCAACCAGGGGTAATCTTCATTCCACCTGGTTTAACAAGGTGAGGTCATTGCCTCAAGGACACAGCGGAAACCGTTGAATACAGAGGGTGTAGCACTGGACGGAACTTGTAATTTATGTATAAAAATAAATAAAATGTCTGTTCTTCTTTTCAACCTTTTTTTTATGTCCCACTGCTGGGCACAGGTCTCCTTCTCATACAATTGAGAGGGATTTAGGCCATAGTCCACCACGCTGGCCAAGTGCGGATTGGTGGACGTCATGCTTTCGAGAAATTATGAATTTCTCTCAGGCATGCACGGCGATGGAGAACATCGTAATCAATGAAATATCACGATATTTTCCATCACCGTGGAGCAGCGATAAAATCGCACATAACAAATTTCTTTAGAGGTGCGAGCCGAGGATTTGAACCTGGGATCGGTCGCGTCGAAGACCGCGGTTTTTCACCACTCGGCCATCGATGAAGTGTCTGTTAGTAATATTAAAATAACCGCTTTTTAATACATGCATATATTAATGTATATACGGTACATATACATTTTTTTTTTAATTTTTGTCTGTCTTTCTGTCTGTTTGTTCCCGCTAATCTCTGAAACGGCTAGGCCGATTTTAATATGAATTTCACTGGCAGGTAGCTGATATAATAACGAGTACCCAAGGCTACTGTTACCTAGGAAAACTGTAAAACTAAAGTCCACGCGGACGAAGTTGCGGGCGGCTACTAGTATAAAATAAAATTTTGCACCATCAGTACAAGTTAAAATATGGTTACTGTTTTGTAGTTATTTAGTTGTCATATTCAAGCATTTTTAACACGCTTTTATTAACTTGACCTGTATGTATGTATGTATGTAATTGAATCTTTTAGCTTCATTTTCACCTACTTCTAAGCGTCTGGTTAATGTAAAAATTTGCACAGGGGTCAAGGGCCGATGACAATGCAATAATATGAGCATAAGAATCCAACTAAAAAATAAATAATGTAGTTTAAAAAACTAAATAACACGCTTTTCTGAAAATACGAACTAAAAAGTAAAAAAATAAGAAGAAAATATATTTTACTGTAAAAAAAAGCGTGGGGTGGTTTTTAAGATACTATTGACACCATGCACCCCACGATTTTTTTACAGTATTTTAAATCGATTTCTAATATGGTCGATATCCACACAAGTTTTTGCTAGTTAACCTAAGTACGAGTATATCAAGTTTGTAAGTTTTTTTTATTATTTGAATGAAGTAGCAGACGAGCATGCAGGCCACGTGGTGTTAAGTGGTCGCTGCAGCCCATGGAAATCTACACACAACCTCAAGCAAGCATAGGTAAGTCTTGTCTGTGGTCGTATGCAGTTGCGCTGCTACTCCGGAGGCAGGTGGTCGCCTCATGTAAGTGTGGCCGGCAACTGCACCTTTCCACCGAAACACAATAGAATTGGTTCACGTCTGAAATGGGTGCAGCGGTGGTACCGGGCAAACCATAATAGTTTTACCCCCTACAAAGTATGCTAAGTACATATGTTACTTCAGTGCTAGGGCAAAATATTGTTTTTAACGAAATATAAATTTTAATGATGAATTTAAATTTTTGTTCTCGGTCTGGGTGTTTGTGTTCCTGTCTTTGTATGTGTCCATGGTACCCACGACACAGGGTATTAATTAACTTACTGTGGGGCTACGAGTGTGTATGATATGTTTATGTTTATTTATTTGTTTATTACTTATTTAACAAATTACAGGATAACATGAGATTGAGTTCAACATAGAATAAATCCTGAAGCCTTGGCTGTACTGGTGCTTTATTACAGCACTTACAGACGAATAACCAATCTAGGATGTAATCAGGGCAATGCAGACTTACTCGCCGTAGCTATTTCCTTATTAACGCCCCGTTGAGATCCTTTGATCGCCATTTTAATGGCAATCAATGAGATTTTCTATACTTACTGACTTCGGTATTTAAGAGCATTATTATACATAATTTTAAAATATGGAATAAAATGTTTTCCGAATATTTTTACCAAATAAACAATTAGGTAGGTATATAACTTTTTAACAAAAGAAAAATCGTGTTCAAACGGTAAAAAATAATATTGTTCAGTACTTCGCATTTGATAATTTTCTTGCTAATGGTATTGACTCTTAAAACTATTTTGGAGTCGGTGCCCATTCAGAGCGAAAGGTACATCATTTTACTAAGGGCCCGACTCCAAAATCGTTTTGAGAGTCTAACATTAGCAAGGAAAGTATCAAATGCGAAGTACTGAACATTTTTTATTTCACTCTTTTTATTACCTTTCATTTAATAATTCTGTATTGTTTAAGCATAATTGGCGATATGTCCACATATAGTGCCCATAAAATTTGAGAGTTCCCCTCGATTTCCCTCGGATCCCATCATCAGATCTTGACTTGGTGACAGATGGACCACCTCGGGAGCATAAGTTTTTGAACAAAAAAACATTTATCGAAAGAATTTTCTCTCAACTCCTAGCCTTCGTAGTACCTTACATCATCAGCTCAGCAACATGAGATGATATTTGCTATGCACAAATATCAATTTTGGTTCAGAATGTATAAGAAAATCAATATGTGTGCCTATAAAATTTGAGAGTTCCCCTCAATTTCTCTGGGCTCCTATCATCAAATCTTAACTTGGTGACAATGAGACCACCTTGTAAGTATAAGCTTTCGAACAAAAAAAGAATCATCAAAATCGGTTCATAAACGACGAAGTTATCCGCGAACAAACATAAAAAAAGCATATATACGGTCGAATTGAGGAACCTTCTCCTTTTTTGAAGTAAGAAAAATAGGATAAAATAATTTAAAAAAAAACTCTTTAAATTTAAGGCAGGTTTTTTAAAAAATGGAGCCCGCTTACTTCCAGCAATTGATATAAACGCTAAGTATGTTGGTAAAGATAATAAAAAAGTGGTCTCAGTAGAAAAATATTCAATGAAATCAGCACTTGTGGATTCTCTTTTCCTTTTATATTTCTGTAGCAAAGGTCCTGGAGACCACATCTCGGCAAAAGGAGTACAGGCCGCCGTCCAACAAGGTGGACTGACGACCTGAAGAAGACAGCGGGTAGTCGCTGGATTCAGAAGGCCGGACCGTGAGGAGTGGCGAACGTTAGGGGAGACCTATGTCCAGCAGTGGACAATAAAAGGCTGATGGATGGATGGAATGGATGGAACATCTGTATGTGTAACATCTGCATTATATTGAACTTATCATCTAAGGTATATTTCAGTATCGCAGCTCCATACGTCAGTAAGAACAGAGGATTAAAAAAATTTATTCGTCATAAATCTAAACTTCATATATAAAGCTGATGAGTTTGTTTGTTACGCGCTAATCTCAGGAACTACTAGTTCGAATTGAAAAAATATTTTTGTTTTGAATAGTCCATTTATTGGGAAAGGCTATAGGCTATATAAAAATGCTATGACTAATACCGAAGTCCACGCGGACAAAGTCGCGGGCGGCCGCTAGTAGAATATATATCGGGCCTTGCATTACATAAAACTTATTATGTGAATAAAATCCCTACGGTATTCTAGCAATATTATTACGATTATGACTTCCATCGGTCAATAGCCACCAATCGTTTCCGGTTGAACTAGTAGACCTCCCATGGATTTTCCTTTGAGGCATTTTCCTGCTGTTCATAAATATGTATTTGCTTTTCGTCTCCGGGGATCAGGCATCAGGGGATTAATGTTTATGGGTCAAATGCTGTAGCTGTTTGAACTTGCTTACAACCGCTTTTGCGGTCTAATACTAATATTATAATTAATGTGAAAGTATGTTTGTTTGTTTATTTCTGTGTTTGTCCTTCGTTCACCGTATTTTTTGAATACTGATGGTTTGGTAAAATAGTGAAATATGTAAAGGATAAAAGGATTTAGTATTCAATAAAATTTTATTTTATTTAATTTTTTTTAAATTCAAATTATTTATTGGCATGAACATTGTTAAAGATTTTTTTTACATTAATGTAACTATTCCGCCATGTTCCGCCAGTTATGGCATGCAAATTTACAATGAATTTAAATATACAATTCAGATAAATAAAATTCTAAAGCTAAATTATTGTAAGCATAAATTTAATTCATGATAATATAGTTATATTTTCTTGTAGTCAAACTTTTTTGATTTTGGTAAAATTGATACTTAATTGAGTATCTATGGCAGTAAAAAAAAACTTTAAAACAGTCGCAGGCAACGGACCGTGGGCTATCGTGGTGGATTAAGGTAAAAGAGATCAGCAGTGAAGTTAGCTAAAAACTTAAGGTTTTTGGTTTTGCACTTTAAAAGCTACGAATGTAAAAGTTTACTCTAGGATTATATAAGAACCAGTATGACTATTTAAAAATACAATAAGTGTTTAGTATTTGTCATAACGGGATGTTTTGAATCTAAACGTTTCATGATAAATGAGCTATCCAACACAAGAAAATCAATTCGAATTAGTAGTTACTGAGATTAGCGCTTTTAAATAAACATACGCTTTAGCTTTATAAAATAAACTAGTGGCCGGTCATGACTTCGTCTGCGTGGACTTTAGTTGTATATTTTTTTTAAAGTAGCCTTAGTTTATCCTCATTACATCAGCTACATGCCAGTAAAGGCCTCTTCAAAATCGTTCCGGCCGTTTCAGAGATTACCCGGAACAAACAGACAGACAGACAAAATAAAAGTAGCCTGAGTTACTTCTTATTACATCAGCTACCTGTCAGTGAAAGTCCCGTCAAAATCGGTCTAGCCGCTTCAGAGATTAGCCGGAACAAACAGACAGACAGACAAAATAAAAGTAGCATAAGTTACTTCTTATTACATCAGCTACCTGATAGTGAAACTCCCGTCAAAATCGGTCTGGCGGTTTCAGAGATTAGCCGGTACAAACAGATAGACAGACCGACAGACAGACAAAAATTGTAGAAATGTTATTTGGAATTTGTACCGTATTCGTATGGTGTAGTAAAAAGCGGTTATTGTAATATTACAAACAGACACTCCAATTTAATTTATTTGTGTAGATTAGGGCACAAAATAGAGGTTGGTTGATACCATAGAAATATATGGGAATATTTCGGTGCCATTAAGGAAAACACAATACAGGAAAATCTATTAATGGACGATCATTTGTTTGCTATCCTGAACGTTAATTAGATTCCGCTGTTTATTTACTTCGGCCAGTGTCGTGATTGGGGTGATCGTTTGATGATTAGGATTTATATCAGTGTTGTTCCTTTTCTATTATTATCGGATAAGCTTTTGAGAATACAAAAGTCATGTGGCAGTGAGACGTTCATTAAACTTACACGCTCTGGACATTAAACTTACACGCACTGGACGTTAAACTTACACGCACTGGACATTAAACTTTCACGCACTGACGCGCATGCACAATTGCACCTACAAAAACAACCGCGAATGAACACAAATAAACATACTTTTTAGCTTCATAATAGTATTAGTATATCCTCGAAAAAGGTCTTTGACAATAAATATTCTGTATTATAGCAATGAGAAGATCATTAAAAATAGTCATTGACTGGCTGCAATCCCTTTTGCGTCCCACTGCTGGGCACGGGTCTCTCCTCCTTAGTGGAGAGGTCTGGAGCTTACTCCACCACGCTGCTCCAATGCGGGTTGGTGGAGATGCGAGTTAGTGGCCAGGCCGCTGTCGGATGTTTTCAAACCGCCCATAAGGCCGACAAGGTTTAACGATTGTTATCTATCGACAACAATCGGGACCGACGGCTTAACTTGCCCTCCGATGCGCGGAAACGCGCATGAAAATATTTGCCACTAGCGGTCACCCATCTCACACCCAACCGCACCCTGCTGCTGCTGCTTAGCTGCATAGACCGCTTGCGTTCTACGCTGGCTGCCGAGCCATGCGCCGTCATTAAACACATAAATACACAATAGCACACACACGCACTCACACAAACACATACACAACGTTGTTGGCATTCTTATTAAGTAAATATAAAGATTAAATTTGTGGTGTTAAAGGAGACCTCGTTGGTCCCAACGATGTACAAGATCCGACTGTGTAGCTGGAACTCCGTTCAAACGGAATACAACAGAATTGCTTAAGGGCTTGATAGGACAATACCGACTTCTCTTGACAAAATAAGTTCTACAACTTCTAAAACGCATACTAATTACATCACCTTTTTAACACGCTTATATTAGCTTGACCTGTATGTATATAAGTATGTATGTAACGGAATCTTTTAACTTCATTTTCACCTACTTCTAAGCGTCTGATTACCTTGAAAATTTGCACAGGTGTCAAGGGCCGATGATAATGCAATAATATGAAAAAAAATTCAACTAAATAATAAAAAATGTAGTTTAAAAAACTAAAAAAACACGCTTTTCTGAAAATACGAACTAAAAAGAAAAAAATAAAAAGAAAATGTATTTTACTGTAAAAAAAAGCGTGGGGTGGTTTTTAAGATACTATTGACACTTTTTAAACTACATTATTTATTACCATTGCTCTCCGCCTTTACGTGAAAATACAAAATTTTTCTATTTATCTTTAAATAAAATCTGTTGGAAATGTTAAGATAACACAAAAATTTTCTCTATGCATCAATTTTGATGTTATCTAATACCTTTCAACCGATAATAAATCAACATATTTGCGTATGAGCGATTATCGTTATCGTTTGCTCATTTTACGGCGTATTACAGTTATATGTTGTCTTTCCTATTAGTACGGAAATAAAATCATAAAAAACTTATTTCACTTTCTTTTTTCTTATCAACACTATGTGTCAGCCATATTGCCTTTATATCAAAATACGAGAATAATTTCATGACACTCTAGAATAAAATAACCCATGTCAGTAACAATTTTTAAAGGTTTGGGATATGATAAGTGCTCCAGATACCCAAAATTTTCACAACAAACCACTGGTTAGTAAACAACTCGTAGATAAGGAAAAAAATAACAAAAAGGAAAACAACATATTTATATAAAGTACAATAATCCAACCCATGCGATAAGAAAAAATAAAAAAAAACAACGTAAATTCAAACGCAGAACGTAATTTGTAGTAAAAACAATAAAAGTTTATCAGCAATCTTGCCTGACGATGTATAAAATGAAAAAAGGCTGCGACTGTAATAAAGTATCAGCCGCGTAACAAATGATACGCAAAAGGTCGCAGGAATAAAATATATCAGTGAGAATGAGGAAAATAGTTTGTGTGCTTTCATGGTCTAGAAAAACTCTTTACATTACCATACATTAACCGGAAAAGACATGTATTTTTTTTAGAAAAAAAAAGGTTAAGATCAAACGAGCGCTATTAATAGAATGGCGATTGTAAGTGAATTAAAAGCGTGACGCCGGGAAAGATTGCGAGTTAGATGGGTGATAGCTAAACGCAAATAATATCAAGTGAACTTTTGGGTACAAAGGCTTGGTCTAGTAAAGCCTTTTCTTTCAATAATCGCACTGGAGAAGCGTTGTGTCATAGAAAATTGTAATGGGCGAAAAATATTTTATAATATTAATATTTCTTTTTGTCTACCTAAATATTTTTTTTCAAAATGAAAAAAAAAACAATGAAATGAAATGAAATGAAAATACTTTATTGTTGACTGTTTACACACATAAAATAAGATGTTTAAAATTATAATTGGAGTTTTAAACAGTCTACCATGTTCTGGCATACAATACTATTAATTAAAATTAACTAAAAAATATTTTGTTTTAAGATCCGATAAGAATAATCTTAACGGATCATCGGCTTTTGATGCCTACCCACCGCTGGGTCAATGAGAGCAAAAAAGCCGGCGGAAAAAAAACTCTCAGGCATTGTTTAGAGTTACACTTATTTTATAATGTATTTTACGCGGAAGCTCCCCAAACTATTTTTATTACACGTATTACGATGTCTTATCTTCAAAAAATTCGTTTATATTTTAATATGCTTTTTTTATAAGCCAATGTTTTAATGGCTTTTAAATTTAGTATTTGATAACTGTTTTATATCTAGCACAATTATGTTGATGTGCAAAATTCACACATATTTATATGCGTGTGTATAAAGTTGTTTTACTTGCGTAAGTTATTATGTCTGAGACATTTATATTACGAGAAGGAAACAGTAATTTGTTTGTTCGTGTCAACATGCACTAGCAAGACGATTTACATACATTATCATTCCATTTCCTAGAAAAAGGTATTATTGTTACAATCTTCACCTATTATATTGTTAAGTAGATTATTTTTCTTTATCTTGAAGGCGAATACATACGCTGAATTATTATAACAAACTACTTATGACAGACTAGTAAAGTGCCTCGAATAATACTCATATTACACTTACTTTTTACTGGTACACCGAAGCTGTTATCTTAGCAAACACTACACGTATGTACTCTCTCTCTCACACACACACACACACACTCACACACACTCACACTCACACACTCACACACACAAACACATACTTAATTATATAATTTGTAAAATAGAAACCAAAACTCCAATTATAATGTCACTGTCAATGTTTAAATTTTATTGATGTAAACTGTACATTTTATTGTCTCGGTGGATGAGCGGGGTACCTGTAACACAGGTCTAGAACCAAGTACAGGGCCCTTGCGTCTTGTATATGTAAACGTGTTTATATCAATAAAACATTATTTTTTTAGTATAAATTGAAATCATAATCAAAATTATTATAAATAATAATAATATTTAAGTAGAAGCCCTGCCAGAGCACTATATAGGCTAGTTGAAATGGCTGTTAGCCGTAGGTTTTAAATGTATGAGTCTAGGTCATAATGTTATGTAAGGCTTTGTAATTTTTCTGGCTTACCTAACAGAGCGACATTGTCTCATGGACAGAGCTCTTTAAATAAAGAAAAAAAAGTAAAGGCCCAAAAAGTCATGTAATTTTAGAGGCATTATTATTCTTTCACGAAAGAATGAAAAATGAAAAATTTTACGAAAAATGATAAGCTCTTAAAGCTTATTTATTCAGCTTTATTATTTTGATTTCATAAAGATGTTTTGTACATTTATATGATTGAAATGAATTCGATTTCTCCAGTTTGTGAAACATACACTATGTGCGAAGAGATCCAGGTTTTTTAATTTATATGTTAATGACTCCATTGAGGAGCAGAGGGGTGCGCGAGTTGAATATCATATTGATTGCATGTCATGTAGGTCCTCTTTAGACCCACTTAGATCTTTGATTGCTTATCCAGAACACGTCATGATTTTATTACAGCAAACAATCACCGTGATGGATGGTACGTCCCACATACTCTGGTGGACGCGAAGAGAGTTTTTTTTTTATAGGGGGCTTCTGAAGTTGAGGTTTGACAGACAGACAATGTGACAAAGGCCTACTTGTTAAACCCCTAGGCCATGTATATAGTGTAAAACGTTTTAAAAAAACTTATTTATTTCATTGACTGTCACTGCTGTAGGCTTACTCCACAGATGTGGATTAGTGACCAACCCGTTGTCGGATGTTTTCAAACCGCACAAGACTCCGACAAGGTTTAACGGCTGTTATCGATAGATAGTTATCGTGCTCTGGAGAAGGGCAACAAGCATGATATTTTTGCCACTAGCGGTCACCAATCTTACACCCGACCGCACCCGATTGGCTTAGCTGCATAGATCGCTTTCGTTCTACACTAGTCGCCGGGTCATGCGCGCCCCAATTTCGGATTTAAGTCATTGGCTGCAACCCTTTTTGCATCCCACTGCTGGGCACGGGTCTCTCCCCATTATTGGGGAGGCCTGGAGCTTACTCCACCACGCTGCTCCAATGCGGGTTGGTGGAGATGCGGGTTAGTGGCCAACCCGCTGTCGGATGTTTTCAAACCGCCCATAAGGCCTCCGACAAGGTTTAACGACTGTTATCTATCGATAACAACCGGGACCAACGGCTTAACGTGCCCTCCGAAGCACGGAAACGCGCATGAAATTTTTTTTGCCACTAGCGGTCGCCCATCTCGTACCCGACCGCGCCCGTTTGGCTTAGTTGCGTAGATCGTTTGCGTTCTACGCTAACCGCCGGGCCATGCGCGCTTCAAGTCATTACATTATTTTAATTTATCTCTCGTACTATTTATGCGCTATACGAAACGGATTCGAAGACACATATTTTATCTCGTAATTTCATGTCAGTCGTATATTGTAGAAGATGTTACGTTGCATCTTCCTGCAAGCTTACGTAAGCAAGAGAGTGATTCATATACAACATGATAAATTGGTTTAATAATTGGGTTGTGTTAGACTTTTACACAATACTATATTCTGCTTTAAAAGGTACTAGTATATAATAAATATAATATAATATAATAAATAAAATAACCGTTTTTTACTACATGCATATGAATGAATATACGGTACATATACCAAAATAACATTTTTAATTTTTGTCTGTCTGTCAGGCTTTTTGACTGTACGATCCGGCTAATCTGGCGGCTGAACCGGTTTTATTGAAACTTTCAATGGCATGCAGCTGATATAATAAGGAGTAACTTAGGCTACTTTTATTTTAGAAAAAATTAAAACTAATGTCCACGCAGACGAAGTCACGGGCGGCCGCTAGTTTTTCATAAGTCGTGAAAGAAGTCGTGGGCGGACAGTTAGATGTTAACACCCGTATTAATAAACAGTACTATGAGGTTTGATAGTGCTCGCCAACGCACATAGTCATCTAAACGAATTCATTCTTGAGTGAAGCCTGCTACTATGCGTTTGTCAAAATCGACATGAATCGATGGCTTGACACAACGAACGCACGTCAAGTAGCGCTCTTTGCATAGTGTTGCCTGCTTACTTAAGCAAGTATACTTCTTGAATACGGCTGTTAAATACAGCACGCAGTTTGAACTGTCAGTACAATTTCATACTCAAAGAGAAATTCAAGTTATTACAGCAGATACGTAATTAAGTTTTCAGTTCTCCCTACACTGCATTCTAGTATTTTATTGTTACGTCACATACAGCTTGAATTGTTTTGTTTCTATTGTGATCTACGACACTAGTGCACTCTACAGAACACTCTGTTATAGCTTGTTCTTGTTAAAATATTAACACGATGCCGCGGGGTTCTCTTATGTGTAAAGAAATTCTATTTTCTTTCTTCTATTCTAATGAATGAATCTTTGCCATTCTTGTCAAAAACAAAATGTCAAAATTCACGAAAAAAAAAACTAGCACACGATACTCTTGGATTTTATTTATTTATTTAACATTCGTACCACCTTAAATTAAGGGCTACAGGGTTAAACTTAATGCCTAATGGCATTCTCTGCCAGTCAACCCTGGGTGATGGTGAGAGCTACGAGTAGGCGCGTAATAAATTAAAAAAATGCTGTTATTTAAAGAGAAATTAAAAAAAATAAAATAATTAAAAACAATTAATTTTGGATTGTATGTGAAGCGAGAGAATACATACTTTATGTATTTTAAGAAGAACTGAATGGTAAGTGATAGGAGGTAGGAACCACCCAAGTTTGTAGCATGAAGGCTCTAGTTAGAGAAAGTAGAACAAAAGAGAGCATACCTTACAACTAGTATACTCTTAAGTTAGTTCATTTATGATAGAAATTAAATCATATTTTGGACTATACAATAGGTCTTCTCTTCTACTTCTATCCCTAATCCCTAATAATATTATAAATTCGAAAGTAACTCTGTCTGTTCGTCTGCTACGCTTTCCCTCTTAAACTACTGAACCAATTTAAATGAAATTTGGAACACAATTAGAGTGGACCTTAGGAAAGGACATAGGATGGTTTTTATCCTACGGGAACCTATCAAACGGGTCCACGCGGGCGAAGCCGCTGGCGGAAGGCTATTACGGAATATCATTGTGTTTCCTTAAAACACATACTTAGCAAACCCAGTATAACATGATTCCAAACAGGTTAGTTCTTGAATTAGTGATTAAAAAGGGTTCAATTAGTGTACCTTTTTAATTTAATTTCGAGACCCGCGTGGCGTAATGGTACCATGCCGGACTGCTGATCGAAATTTGAACGATGAGTTTAAAATTTCTTTTCTCGGTCTGGGTGTTTGTGTTTCTGTCTTTGTGTGTGTCCTTGGCACCCACGACATTGGGTATAACTACCCTACTGTGGGTCTATGAGTGTGATACGTTATTATTTAGTTGTGTCAGGTGCGTTCATGAATCCCTTGCATAAGAGGTTCATAACAACACATTAAATATCAATCTTGCTTATAATAAGAGTAGAATAAAAAAAATTATAAACCCCCTGACACAAAAAACTAAACTCTAAAAAGTAACAAAGTAATTAAGCAGCAGTCAGCCTCCGTGGCGTAGTTGGTGATGAGCCGACTGCGAAACGTGAGGACGTGGGTTCGATTCCCACCCAGGACAAATATTTGTGTGATGAACATGACTATTTGTTCTGTGTCTGGGTGTTAATTTATATATTTAAGTACTTATGTATTTAGAATTATATAAGTATGTTTATCAGCTTTCTGATTACCGATATTATTATTACTGATAGTACAAGTTCTGCTTAGTTTGGAATCAGATGGTGTTGTGTGAATTGTCCAAAGATATTTATATTTATTTATTTATTTATAATCGTCGACATAATAAGTAGTTCTGTACTGGTTTGGTGTAAAATATCGGTGTAAAATAGTTTTTTTTTTTCAATAATTAATTTCAAATTATTCAGAATAGGAACGTCAAACGTCCAAATAGAATCATTAATAGTTTAATTTCGGCCCGGGTGAAATCACAAACAGAGGCTAGCGCAAGAAAACATAATTAGAGATTGGCTCTGATTTTAATTGGATTTCCTTATGGCGATATTAAAATTAAATCGTGAATTAATTGACTTCATAATTTTTATTTCAATTTAGTTATTTATTAATTTAACTTTTTTCAGCGTCTCCAAAATTCCATTGGTGACGTTCAGATACAGAAGCCATCGCTTTACTTGAATGTTTGACTAATTTGACTGACTGATTACTGTCAACCTACTGACTTTATCTACTATTACCTTAGATCATCAAAGTTACTGGCTCACCCTTCAGGAGAGACGGCATTGCGCCTCGCTTCGATACATAATTTTTGTGCCAAATCTGGTGCGGGGAACGAACGCACACATTTTAATTTTGTCACACATTCACAAATATTCTTTCATTGCTACAGACGCATACATTTCTAAATATGTCAATTTCAATTAATAACATCATTGACACCGACACACACACACTAGTTTTATAACTAGAAGGCTCATTGTGTATGGACGTTGGGACGAGGGGTTCGCCCGTAAAGGCCACTCCTCCGACGGGTGTCATACCTGTCATACCTTGATGCTTTAAGGTTATTTCATAATAACTAATTTTTTTTCTTTTTAAAAGTGATGCAAAATTCATACTTGACACTGGCAATATGCACAGAGTTTGCGATGTCATAATTGAACAAAAAATATTTGTGACGTCACTAATCATTTATACTCAATTATTATTGACTTATTTATTATTGACTAAAAGCGCAATAAAAATCATGTATAAAAAGGATTAACAGTAAAATTATCCTGCTTTCCATGCGTGGTTTAATGAAAGCTTTTAAGGTACGCATTTTGAATTTTTTTGGGCATGGTGTCCAAGACACTAATCCGCCGAGCGAACCATTAAAGTTCCGTCACATACACAAATTATTTATTCTATACCTATACTAACTTTGTATCTGTACTGCATTTGAGGTTAAAATTCTATCTGAATTTTCCTTCGCTACCGTACCGTGCACTTTTCTATGATATCTCGAAAAATGGATCACTTTTCACATACTCGTAATATGCAAAGCTGACATCGCGGTAATGCCATTCCTACGATAAAGAACGTCTTAGTTTTGGCGGGAAGTCGAAAAAGACATATTGTGTTCTTGTTTTATTTTCATTTTCTTGGTGTATTTTTTAGGTATATCAGATAAATTTGATGGCATTTTGTTTGATATAGGTTAATTACAGTGCACGAGTGTTGTGAAATAAAATAACAGTAAGAAAATATGTTTTTCAGATTGCATCCAAAAATTCCATTGCTCACATTCTGGTGAAGAAGCCATCGCTTTACTTGAATGTCTGGCTAACTTGACTAACTGAACTGAACCGAAACTGGTAGAAACGTGATGCAAAAATTATACTTGACGCTGGCAATATGCAGAGTTTGCGATGCCATAATTGTGCATTGTGCATCTATTAATGAAAAAAGTGACGAAGAAATAGTGAAAGAAAATGAGAGAGTACTTTGTAAAAATACTAGATAGAAATTAATAGGTACTGACAATTCAAGCAATTCGTGCGGAATTATTCCCTAACGATTCCAAGACATCAAAAATGCACAACGTTAATGTTTTCACTTCTGCCGGCACTCCCGGAGTGCAACCCATTGTTTTTTTATTGGGAGCTATTTAACATGGCGTTATTAAGTAACACTAAGCAAATGAGTATTTCGTTTGAAATTAAACCAAGAAAATAAATAGTTTTTATCCCAGCAACGCTCCGGTGTCCAGGTACTTTAAAAAAACGGAGATATAAAATGTTTGAAATAGTAAAAAACCATGTCAAAATTCTGAATTGGATTGCGACCAACTTTATGATTTTTATGGGTATTAAATAGGGATTTAAAAGTAAGGTACAAGCTCCAAAATAACTTTGATATGTTTTCTTGTTCTTATATTATTTTGTTCCATTTCATTACATACAGTCTATTCTTCCGAATTTACGCATTATTCATAAGAACTTATTAATAAGTTCCTAAGAATTATTCAATTAATTCAATAAATCAGCTCTTAAATGGTGTTTACCAGTGAGGAAATTTAATTTGACTGCTTTTTAACTTATTAATAGGTTCCTAAGAATTATTCAATAAATTCAATAATTCAGCTCTTAAATGGTGTTTACCAGTGAGGAAATTTAATTTGACTGCTTTTTAACTTATTAATAGCTTCCTAAGAATTATTCAATTAATTCAATAATTCAGCTCTTAAATGGTGTTTACCAGTGAGGAAATTTAATTTGACTGCTTTTTAACTTATTAATAGGTTCCTAAGAATTATTCAATTAATTCAATAAATCAGCTCTTAAATGGTGTTTACCAGTGAGGAAATTTAATTTGACTGCTTTTTAACTTATTAATAGGTTCCTAAGAATTATTCAATTAATTCAATAAATCAGCTCTTAAATTGTGTTTACTAGTGAGGAAATTTAATTTGACTGCTTTTTAACTTATTAATAGGTTCCTAAGAATTATTCAATAAATTCAATAATTCAGCTCTTAAATGGTGTTTACCAGTGAGGAAATTTAATTTGACTGCTTTTTAACTTATTAATACCTTCCTAAGAATTATTCAATTAATTCAATAATTCAGCTCTTAAATGGTGTTTACCAGTGAGGAAATTTAATTTGACTGCTTTTTAAGGGGTTAACAGGTGGTTATGTAACTAACTATAGTTATAATATTTCTAATATGACTGCGAATTATGTTAATTTTTATTTTTTTCAAATGTATCTAATTTAAAATTATATAATGTTATGATAACTAAATTTAAATTTATTCAATTTAATATTATGTTAACTGTATATTTAACTTTTAATTTTAAAAATTTGCACACCGGTTCTACCGGTAGAGTATGTAGGAATATAAAAAAACCTTTGTTAACTCATATGTACCCATATTTATGCAAATAAATTCATTCATTCATTAATTCATAACATATTTATGAATGCCAATATTTTAAGCCTGTGTCCAGCGGTGGGTTTCACAATGCTGATGATTGGAATATTTTTAAACGTCCATTTAAATATTACTTAAAATTCAAATAACGTTTATGGATAAGACTGTGAATATTAAAAGCCTATTGAATTTCTACCCCTTGTAAACCATGCGCGAACGTTATATTATAGCCCCTTTCTATGCAGTCGCAGAAGACGGATCGCTTTTCACTTATGCATAGCCGACGTTGTTATCATAAGGCCGTATTATAAAATAGTTAAGAGGACAAGAGAGCGTAACATTTGCTACGGCAACGTTAAAAAAATTAGAAGGTGCATTTATTTTTACCATGAATAATAATAATAACGTTTCACACTCATAGCCCCACAGTAGGGTAGATAAACCATATGTCGTAGGTACCATGGACACACACAAAGACAGAAACAGAAACACCCAGACCGAGACAGGAATTTAAACTCATCATTAAAATTTCTGCTTCGCCGGGAATCGAACCAGAGACCCTCTGATCGGCAGTTCGGTATGGTAATGGTAACCACTACGCCACACAGGTCGTCAATCTTAGTGTGTTTCATGGTGTGTTATTTATGCCCTTAAAGTATTTCAGTTTTGTGGATAAAAAGAGTTTTGTGGTCGTTGGACATATTGAGTATTCTTGTATGAAAACATCTTTAAGGCAAATCAATTCAGATGAGACATTTAGCTCATATTTTTATGTGCCATTTTGCGAACCTAAGTTTAATATGTATAGTTTTTTCGTGGCTTATCAAGGGCTTTGCATAAATCAGTTGGGCATATTTTACCGTAGCACTGAATGATAGACCCGTCAACAGTTTGGATGCAAATTTCTTATCGAGTTATATGACATACACAACAATGAAGTCGGCTAAGACCCTTATTTCATCCAAGATTAAGAGTACTTACAATAAAAGGGGAAAGCAAAGACAATCTTCTTAATCACTTACCTTTTTAGATAAGTAGATGAATTAGGGTCACTACTAGATATTTAATAAAGGCATTATAGTGAAAATTAAAACTTTAGATTATTTTAATTAAGAAGATAAAAATAGAAATTGCTTGATATATGTTTCTTTTACAAAGGGATAAACATGCATAAAGGCCACGTGGTGTTAAATGGTCCCTGCAGTCCATGGATATATTCTATATGCTATATTCTATATATGGGACTTATTTTTGTACTCTTATGTATATCTTGGACTTGGGTGGCAGGAGAGCAAGTGACGGGCAAAATACATATAATGTCATTTTTTGGGTTACACTTGTGGTCGCAAAAAAACGCCCCTCCATGTGGGTAGAGCTGCGGGCGAAAAGCTATGTTCTTAGAGCATCAAAGTATGACAGGCATGACACATGTCAGAGGAGTGGCCTTTACGGGCGAACCCCTCGTGCCAACGTGCATGCACAATGTGCCTTCTAGTTATACAACTAGTGTGTCTGTGTATATCGGTGTCAGTGTTGGCGGTGCATAGAAAATGACGTTGTTAATTGAAATTGACATATTTAGAAATGTATGCGTCTGTAGCGATGAAAGAATATTTGTGAATGTGTGACAAAATTAAAATGTGTGCGCTCTTCCCCTCGCACCAGATTTAGCACAAAAATTATGTATCGAAGCGAGGCGCTATGCCGTCTCTACTGTAGGATGAGTCAGTAACTTTGATGATCTAGGGCTATGTTAGTTTTTTCGTGGCGCAAGCGATCTACACAACTACCTAAGCTAAACGAGCGGTCGGATGTGTCACCGCTAGTCCTTAAAAATTCACGCTCGTTTCTGTGATTTGGAGAGCACCTCAAGCAATCAGACCCGGTTTTATCTAAATACAACAGTCATCAAACCTTGTCCGCCTTGAAGGGCTTGAAGGCCTTATGGGTAGTTTGAAAATATCCGACAGCGGGTTGGCCTATTACCCGCATTGGAGCAGCGTGGTAGAGTAAGCTCCAGGCCTCCCCAATAATGGGGAGAGATCCGTGCCCAGCAGTGGGACGCAAAAAACTATCAATTCACGATTCACACTCATAGCCCCAAAGTAAGGTAGATAGGTATAATATACCCTGTGTCTTGTGTACCATGGATACACACAAACACCCAGACCGAGAACAGAAATTTAAACTCATCATTCAAATTTTTGTTTCGCCGGGAATCGAACCCGGGACCCTTCGATTGGCAGTCCAACATGGTAACCATTGCGCCTCGCAGGTCGTCGAAAGGGTTGAAGTCATCAATTTTGATTGTGGACAATTGTGGACGAAGCAATTACTCACACATTACTTGAAATAGAGAAGCCATGAGCATTAAATAAATAATTCTAGGGCAATTAATTAATACTCCGCCACACTTCTCCAATATTGATTAAACGGTAGCTCGTTTGCAGAATAATTTCAATTTAATTCTTGACAAGGTTTAATTAATTACGAAAATTGACGGTTATGATTTATATTCAGGTCACGTTTAAGATTCACGTTCCTCCGAGACATGAAAATGCACGTGAAATACGTACAATTCGGGTAACTTTGAACATTTTAACACGCTTTTATTAACTTGACCTGTATGTATGTATGTATGTAATGGAATATTTGAACTTCATTTTCATTTACTTCTAGGAGTCTGATTAACTTGAAAATTTGCACAGGGGTCAAGGTTCGATGACAATACAATAATCTCATAACTTTATATTAAAGTCATAACTAAGATCATCAGGATAAAAAAAATATACGACGGGCGGCTGATAAATTCGTGGCCTAAGGTACTTAATGAAACAAATATAAAGTTTATATTTTTAACACGTCTAAGCGTCTAAGCGTAAGCGTCTAAGGGTGATTAACTTGAAAATTAACACGGAGGTCAAGGGTCGATGACAATGCAATAATATGAGAATAAAAATCCTACTAAAAAATAAAAAATAAATAATGTAGTTTAAAAAACTTTACTGTACAAAAAAGCGTGACATCCTGCATCCCACGCTTTTTTACAGTAAAACACATTTACTTCTTATTTTTTAAATTTTTAGTTCGTATTTTCACAAAAGCGTGTTTTTTAGTTTTTTAAAATACATTATTTGTATTATTAAAACTGATTTCTATTTATGACACCTTTATTTTATTGAATGAATAGTGTCCTTCTGAGTTGTTTTTTTTAACAAAATAAATTTACGGAAGAAGCAACAGGACTACCCATAATTTCCCCTAAAACTCAAATTTTAATTAATCATGAATTTTATGTAACTTTGAATAACTTTTTTAGAATGTAAAAACCTGATTATTTTAAGGGTCAGGTAAAATAAAAAGAAGTTATTATTATATTAAAACCTTATCTATAACAATTACATCTACACTGACGTACAAAATTAACAAATAGCTTGGTTTTGTCATATGAATCAAAGTGGACTAGTTTACAGTTCTAAATCAGAGCTCAAAAACTTCCAGCAACTTTACCACGGAAAAGGCGGGAATTTTCAGAATTATGGCATTAACAGTTTATTTTTTTAATTTTCATTTGATACAAAAACATTTTGGCAATCCATTATACACAGTTATTATATTGAAACATCAAAAAGTTTCGATGTAATAAATTGTTAAATCTTTTTTCCAACTTTGTTCAAAGTTAAACGTCAATTCAAAGTTACCCGTAATGACTGTTTAATATTCTCTTAATATATTTATATATATACATAGATATATTTCGGGCGATTTGAGAATGGTTTATATTCACAATTTAGTCCACTTGTGTTTTTTTCATAAGTATATTTCCCATATAAATTGTTCCTAGTGCAACTGTATACGACCATAGGCATTACCTTGCTTGTGGTTGTGTGTACACCATGGGCTTCAGCGACCACTTAATACGTGGCCTTCATACTCGTCTGTTACACCATTTAAATTTAATAAAACATTTATTAAAGTTAAAAAGATATAATACAACAATGTTAAAAAATCTAAAACGTCATTGAATATAATGTAATCTAAATTCAACCCAAACTTGCTTTTAGTGGCGTGTTTTTACAAACACTAAATCAGGTGTCTCGTCGAATATATCCGAAGACTTGTGCCCAAGCTTATAATTAATCAAAGAAATATTTCACTCAAACAACAAAACCGAAATAACGCAACAAACACAAATTTCACTAAACAAACTTCTATTCCATTTCAACGGTATCACTTTTTAGTTTTTGACGTGATAACGTCTTTAAAATCGTTTTAGTCGGGTGACATGTTCAGAAACTTGTGTCACACCAAAACCTCACGAGCGCGATCGCAGGTATAACGAGAGAGAGACGGACCGATCTCCCGTCTCATCTCGAGCGCTGCCAGTCATTCCGTGAAACTTGTCACGCGGAATCCTCACGAGCGGAGGCTGGCATAGCGTTCGAGTGAGTGGACCGATCTTCCGTCTCTCTCACTCTAGCGGCATACAAACGAATGGAGATTTTCTCGTGCGGACGTTATCACGTAAACATCTCGATCGTAAACCTACTTTACAAACAATTTGCCGTTTTTTTTTATAATAATAATTAGTATTTACGATTTCAGCTTCATTTATTTGCGACGGGTTTAGTTTTGTTATTCTTCTTAGAATAGTCCTTTAAAATAAGATACTTATTACTAAGAACTCACCTTTTCTGAACTGAGTGTTGTTCCGTATCACGCGTTCGGCATTCTTGCGGGCGATGTAGAACCATTCCGAGGTGTTGCTCAAGTATTTGTACTCGACCGCGAGATCCTTCGCCAATATCGGACCCTCGGGCAATCTGTACGCGAACGGGCAGAACAGCTGGTAATCTTTATACTGATACTGATCGTAACAGTTACCAGCAGCGAAAACGTCATCATCGAATTCGACCATCGAGAACACACTCGCGTGGAGTAGATACTCGTTGTGCATCACCGAAGGGCCCGCGTACTTCCAGAGTCGAGTCAACATGTTTGCTCTATTCACAGCAACATCTGCTTCTATACGAAAGCGTTCTTGTGCGTACCTATCTACCACTCCCTCCCCAAGATTCAAATGCGTTCCCGCCGTACAGTTCTCCCCCAACAAATGCTGCGTCTCTATCAACCTTAAAAACTTTGTCACTACGTCTTCATGCACACTTTTAGTCACCGTCACATTTGTGTCACTCGTATCATTAACACTAACAGTATCCTTAATAGTCTCTGGCATGTCGTCCATAGTCAATTTCGTTTCGTTGTCGTAACTATGTTCTACGTTAATAAAGTGATCTAGCAACGAGACTTCATCGTTATCTCTAGAGTCTCTGTTCGAGAAGTTTCCGAAGTATTTTTGGAACATATCTGGAGGTTCCTTCAGACCGTCTTCGTCTGGTGCTCCAAGAGGCCTGAGGGCTGCGACGACTGGATCTTCGCCCGATTTGTCGATACTCTCTGCAACAAAAAAAGAATTTTATTAGTTTATTTACTGCTATTTTATTCTTTAAGCATCAAGTTATGACAGGTCAGAGGAGTGGCCTTTACGGGCGATCCCATCGTCCCAACGTCCATGCACAATGTGCCTTCTAGTTATACAACTAGTGTGTCTGTGTATGTCGGTGTCAGTGTTGACGGTGCATATAAAATTACGTTGTTACTTGAAATTGACATATTTAAAAATGTATGCGTCTGTAGCGATGAAAGAATATTTGTGAATGTGTAACAAAATTAAAATGTGTGCGTTCTTTCCCCGCACCAGATTTGGCACAAAAATTATGTATCAAAGCAAGGCGCTCTGTCGTCTCTCCTGAAGGGTGAGTCAGTAACTTTGATGCTCTAAGATTTTATTTCTTGTTTATGTTTCGATCCGATTGGCTATATTGACTGGTATAAAGATATAAACTATCCGTTTTATCCACGCCGCCTGTTATCCAGTCTAAACGGAATATTTATACGGTTCTTTGAAAGTAAAATAAAAGACCACAATCCAATTGAATTGAAAGAAATGTTATCGTATTTTCACCGTATAATAAAGTGATATACAATAACCTTTTATTTATAAGTGCAATAAAATTGTATTATAGTTTCTCTGAATTGGAGTATCTTTATGAATAGATGAATTTTTACGATCATGTTTTATAAGAAATAAAACTGTTATATCAGTTCTGTTGCGTTTATTAGTATTAAAATAAAAATATTACGAGTGCGCAGTACTTGTGAGAGTAAAGTGGTATATTTTTATAACATTTACAAATCCAAATTGTTGCGTTTTAAGAAACTTTGTTTTTTGAATGTCAGCTTTCAGCAGTGTATTTCAAGTAACATAAAAACTCAATACGAATATATGATGATAGTAAATATCTAATACCTTTAAACGAGCAATTCTTGTATATACCTATCTAAATATATATTTTTTGAATCTCGGAAACTGCTCCAAAGATTTTGATGAAATTTAGTACTGGTTTCTGGTATGATAAATCGATCCATCAAATTTTTATTGATAGAAATTGTCGTTTTATTTAATGTGTATGCCGTTAAATACAAAATTACTCTTACTGACATCTATTGGAGAATATTAATAATATTATGGCGTAGAAAGCCGTCAAATGTCGACCGTCAAATGTCGATATGAAAGACCTCTATAAAAATTTCCTCAATGGAATTAAAGCTTTCTTGGTCGAATGGTTACGAAAGCTGACTACGGAGCTAGAGACCCGGGTTCAAACCTCAAGTAGGCTAGTTGCGTTTTTTATTTTTTGTGACATTTTTTTAAAAATTGGGAGCTATTTCAAAAGGCTTTGTTAAGTAACACTAAGCCAATGAATGTTTTGCTTAAAAATAAACCAAGAAAATCAATTGTTTTTATCCGAGCAACGCTCGGGCGTCCAGGTACTAATTGGTTAAATACGAAACTATAACAATTTCGTAATACAAAACTGAGTTGTGCAATTTGGTGTAACTGAAAGCTATAATTAGTAGTACAGTCTACAAATAACTAACAATCAGCGTCCATCATTGACAATTTGTAACAGAAATTACAAGGTTTTGAAAATTGCAGGGTACATCCTGAGACCATTATGTCATTTTGTAATTAATTGGTGTTGGTATAATCAAGTTACTGTATAGAATTCAGAATGAGGTAATTTTTCTTTGTAAACTGAGATTTGTATATATAAAAAATTAAATATTACTAAATAATGCTTTCTAAATAATTAATTATTTTGTGGCAATGAAAATATTCGTATACTTTATACTGGAGTCTACTTTTTTGTGACTTATCGACACAGAAACTTGACAAAACCAATGCTGTAATCAAAAGTCCTCGGGCGGAGAAAGGCACTCATCAAAAAATAATAACAAAAGCAAGATTTCTAGACGAACTCTGTGAATGGGATTTATATCAACTACCTATCGCTATGGAATCTGTGCGGTGTATGGGGAAACAAATCAGACTCTACGGAAGGGATATTGATAGCTCGGTATTTATTAGAGCTATATTGGAAAGTAACGCAATTCCAATGACAATAGTTCCAGTTTATGACTGGCTGCAACCTTTTTTGCCCCCAACCCACTGCTGGGAAAACTATTATTTCTTTTCGTATTATTTGAGAGCCCATTTTTGTATTTTGTAGGTACCTTCAAAAGGTACCCGGCACCTTGGGAGAGGATACTGGGTTATATGTGATTTGAACACACTATAACCAACTCCGTGGCCTGTCTCTACGCTTGGGGAGGACTTCGGGATCTGCAGTGGAACGCACCGGTATTCTCTACGTGCGGTGCCCAGAATGAGCCCATCTTCGGGAGAGCAGATGTGCTCTCCTGCACCTTCCGATGCTGACGGCGGCATACGGCCATGCACATACCGCCGTGACCCTTACTCCATCACGCTCCAACGTGGATTGGTAGCGATGAGGTTAAGTGACCAACACGCTGTAGGATGTTTTAAATTACCCATAAGGCCTTACGACTGTCATCTGTCGATAGTAACCGTGCCATCTAACTAACGTGCGTTCCGAAACATGGAAACGCGCATGAAATTTTTGCCACTAAAGGTCACCCATCTCACACATGACCGAGCCTGTTAGACTTAGCCACCGGGCCATGTGCGCTTCGTAGTTTCGTACTTATTCGGAAAATATCGGAGCGGAAGTCAAAAATTAGAGAAAATTATTGGGAAAATGTTTTAGAAGTTGTAAGCAGACAAACTAGTTTGGTTTGGCGAGTGATGGAGTGATCCATCACTCCGTAACTGCTACTAAGAAAATCCTTTACGTTTTGATGTACGAGCAGTGAAACTTTATAAATTTAACTATGTAAGCTTTACTACCGACACAATAATAAAAAAACGCACATTAAGAGCCCCACACCTAGGATTCCATGTGACAGTCCCTGTAGCTTTGGGATTAAGAATAGAGCTGCGATATCCCCTGCCGTAATGATCCGTAATGAGCCTGATCGTAAGAGGCGACTAAAAGGGGGCTTCCAGGGCTGCAGGCGGTGAGAGTGGGAGCTCGACCCGTCCAGCCAGCAGCCCCGGGAAGGACGGCGGTGTGTGCGTGGCCGCATGCACATCTGCTCTCCCAAAGATGGGCCCGGGCCGTTCCAATGCGTCGCGTATGGAGGACACCGGTGCGTTCCACGGGAGATCCCGGAGTCCTCCCCAAACGCAGAGGAAGGCCACCGAGGGGGTTTTAGTGAGGTTCAAATCCCACATAAACCGGTGTCCTCTCCCAAGGTACTGGGTACCTTTCCCCCCGATTAAAAAAAAGGATTCCCTGTGACACACACGCAAAGATATAAACACAAACACCCAGACTGGGAACAGAAATTTGCCAAGAATCAAACCCGGGACTCGTTGATCGGCTATCCAGCGTGGTATTGCGCCACACCGGTTGTCGATACCGGCATTGCCAGATACTAAGATTTCCTATGTCGTAGGAATCACGGATACACACATAACACAGGAACATAAACACTAGACCAAGACAGAAATTTTAACTCATAATTAAATTAAATTTTAATTTTTTTTTCAACCATTTTTATGTCCCACTGCTGGGCAAGGTCTCCTCTCACAAGTGTGAGGGATTTAGCTCATAGTCCACCACGCTGGCCAAGTGCGGATTGGTGGACGTCATGCTTTCGAGAAATTATGAATTTTTCTCAGGCATGCACGGCCATTGAGAACACCGTAATCAATAAAATATAACGATAATTTCCATCACCGTGGAGCAGCGATAAATGAGCACATAACAAATTCCCTTTTGACTTTTATCAAAGTTTTTTACCACTCGGCCATCGGTGTTCTTTAATTAAATTAATTTTCTTAAATTGAATCCGGGAATTGAATCCGGGATCGCTCGATCGGCGGTCCTGCATTCTATTATACGCCATGCAGTCTACGAGTACAATAACAATCCAAACATAACGAGCGCTTACAAAAAGTCCAGTTCGCGTATATTTAGAATGTTCGAAGCTTTTTTCTAAAGTATTCAATAGGTTTTTCCATAAACGAAACTATTTGCAACGGATCGAGCAAGCGGATCTAAATTCCTATACAGAAGGTTCCCATTATTCACTGTTTGTTTAACATACGTCTACATTTACTGTTAACAGTATTGAGTATTTGTTTTTCAGAAGTTATTCGACTAATATGCACAGCAAATTAATATCGAGTTTTTATTTCTTTATCAATACTGTGTTGTGTTCTTTGAAATGTTTTTATTAATATGTTACAGTTTTTAATTTTGGAATAAAAATAACATAACAGTACATGTTTATATAAACATAACAGATATACGTATGTATTTACATAACAGTCGATGAGAAGAATGCCATATTGAAGAGGTTAGAATGGAATTGTGGGAGTGGCAGACGGGCCAAGGATATGAGCAACGCTCATATCTCTACAGAAACACGCGATCGCGTCGCGATATGCATGCTTGGGTGTGATTCGTTCATTTGAATGATTGAGCGGCGCTAAGATTGGCTGGATTTGAAATTGCAAATATGTGCGTAAGCTTTATATTTATTTTAGCACAGATTATGTAGTGGAGGTGGAAGAGAACCCATTTTCTTATGTGCAGATGTTATCCCGTAATCACTGGAACTAAAATTATGGGATTAAATATTATGTATATATAGGATATATTGTAGGATACAATTCAAATATATAGGATTTTAAGGATAAAAGTATTCATACACATCAAAGAATGATCCAGCTTATTTCATCGTAAAACGTATGAAATAAGCTATGATAATGATAGTGTATTCAAAACCAAAAAAGCGTTTGTAAAAAAACAGAAAACGGAAGATGGTGGACACTCAACCAAGATGGCGATCGATTTCTTTTCAAGTTTATTCGCTAACCTCAGTCTCCCACTTGTGTGATTCTTTCAACGAGTACTTAACACATAATTTTCCTTAAAGAGGGTGCCATAATAGGCACATTTTCTTTATTTTAGACGCGTTTAAGAACTTTAACGTATATTGATTGTGACCAATTTTATGGTTATTTATCTGTGTGATGGTGTGTGTTAGCACATGCCCTGATTGGTTTGAAAAGAAAACTGAACTTAGATCAATATACTGATTGAGGACCATTTTTAAATTAATGAAAAGATAACAAATGCGGGCTTTAAGTAAACTCAACTCAACTCAGCGATCAAGCGATAAAGACCGCATTCTCCGACACGCAGAGAGCGTGTTCAAATCCTCGGCGCACGGTGAGGGAAAATATTGTATTTTTTTATTAACAACGATGTTCTCCATCACAGTACATTCTTATTCAAATGTTTTGAAGCCATGATGTTGACCAATCCACTCCTGGCCCTGGCACTGTGGACCTGAGGAGCTGAGGATGGACCAGCGGGAGAAGACCTGTACCTAGCATTGGGACATAAAGAAAAGTGGAAAATTAAAAAAACTCGTCTTAGTATCGGGATAGAAAAGTATTTTAATGTCACTAACAGACACTTCAAATCTATTGAATTTAGTTGAACAAGTTGACATGAAACTTGGTGATTGGTTCGCCGGCTAAGTTCCGAGAGCTGAGTAAGTTTCTTGTTAGAAACTAGGCACTGACCTGGAGGTTTACTTCTACCGTCAAAGTAAATGGAATCGATCTATTATAAACATACGGTTTATCGAGACCTATCACGCAAATTGTGCTAAACTATAAACTTAATTAATAAGGATGTAATACAGATGTTTGTAACAGAAGAAGAAAATTCACAGTTTTAATTAATTCATCGTTCATCATTTATTAATCATTCAAATTAAATTCTAGAGAGTCTCTGAGAGAAAAATTTAAGGAGGCTAATATACTAACATTTGCATCGCAATATATTTATGAAAATATAATGTATGTTCGTAAAAATAAACACGAATTTATGTTCTTTTTTAGATTTACATAGTTCGAACTGTGTTTCGACAAGGAATGGCCACAAACTTGTATTCCCCAAGTGTAAGCTCCGCAAAAAGAGCCACTCTGTTATCGGGATGTCGATCAGAATACATAATAAAATCCCGGAAAGTGTTCAATCCCTTCCTTTGCACAGATTTAAAAAGAAAGTCAAACAAGTCGTGTGCCGCAAGGCTTATTACGATCTTAAGGACTATTTAATTGATAAAAAGCTTGGGATTGAGCTGTAGTCCCACAAGGCTGTTTATATAACTGATGTAATAGACTAAAATCAATCAAACTGCCAATGTTAACAGATAGCTGTGAGATGACATTGACACATGCGGTAGCTGTCACGTATGTTCCTTATCTGCCCATAGCTACTCTGTAAGAAAGCTAATTATTGTATACCTCATATTTTAAAACAGGGCTGAAGTTTTTCTCCGTCTGCTCTTTTCTTCAGCTCAGCATTGCCTATGCGCACCCAGAGTAGACAGAACAAAAAAATAAATAACGTTCACTAAGAGTTTGTAAATGAACCGTACAGTGAATAAAGAATATTTCATTTCATTTCATTTCATGGCTTGAAGTGCCAAATTTCGGTTTTAATCATAGGTTTGTTATGAGAACACAAGCGATCTATGCGACTATTCATGCGCGTTTCCGTGCTTCGGAGGGCAGGTTAAGTTGTCGGTCTCGGTTGTTGTCGTTAGATAACAGTCGTTAAATCTTGTCGGAGGCCTTATTGGCGGTTTGAAATCATCTGACAGCCGGTTGACCACTAACCCTCCACCAACCCGCATTGGAGCAGCATGGTGGAATAAGCTCCAGACCTCCCCAATAATGGTGAGAGACCCGTGCCCAGCAGTGGGACGCAAAAAGGGTTGCAGCTATAGTTACCACTTACAAAAAATCATCTAAGACTATCTTAAATACGATCGATTTAGACAATAGTTAAGCGAAGCGCTTTAATACTGGAAAATTGATATTGCAAATCGCGGATTTTAAAAGTCAAAATTTTAGGTATATAACATTGGTTTCATGAAAAGAGAAATGGAATTCAAATCGGGTTTCCAGTTGACAATAACCTTACACAATGTGAGCAAATGGCTTCAAAGGAAAAAAATCATGCAGCCGCATGGTAATCCCTGCTTCAATTAATAAGAAGCATTAAACACATCAAAACCAAACAAGCTACACATAAATTCGTGTTTATAAGAAATGAGGCAGTCACTTCTAACGGAATGAGGATCAGTAAAGTTATAGCAAATTCAATCAAACTACAACACACTTTATTCTATATGACATAAGAATGATATATCTTTTTGAATTATCAAAATCGGTCCATAACTTACGAAGATATTAAGTAATAAAGTTGTGCCGTTCCTCTCGCTAAAAAGTACACGTGTGACGTCACAATTACCGAACCGAGCGCAGTCGGCATACGATTCGACGAGACGGATGTTTGAGATTCGAGTGTAAAGTGTAGTTCGAATGTAATTTTGTAATAAAAGTATAAAACTTACCTTAATACTTAATATTAGTGCTAATAAAGTAGAAGTTTTGTACAAGCTCAATCAGATTAACGTCCGAAATACCTATATAGGTGTACCTACCTTCTCGTACATATTGTACTGATCTTTTAGAGAAATTCACGTATTTTTAGCGTTTTTGAAACTAGTTGAGACTTAAAATCACTCATCTCTTTTTAATTTTGATTACCTACCCACGGAAGGTTGTGGAAATAAAACTTTATAAAAGAAACGTAATCATTTTTATTTTTACACTTTTAGGCTAGATCATAATAAAAATAAAGTATTACCTTATACATAACAAAAAATCCTGTAAATTAACTAAACCACAGGCTATCGTTACAATATTATCCAAAAAATATTCATACATACCTCACACCTAATTTTTTTATCGAGACGAGACCCGTGACGGTGACGACCGATCCGTGTGGCGTAATGGTTACCATACCGATTGGAGAGCCCGGGGTTCTATTCCCGGCGTGGCAGAAATTTGAATGTTGAGTTTATATTTCTGTTCTCGGTTTGGGTGTTTGTTTTTCTGTCTTTGTATGTGTCCATGTGAAAACGACCTCTGCACCTGGCTACATACAACACCAGGACACTGAGGACCGACGAAAAGATACATGAGCTGGAAGCAGAGATAGATAAGTTACGCTGGAGTATCATAGGATTATCTGAAGTCCGAAGAGAGGGGGAGGACACGGTAATCCTTAAATCCGGTAACTTATTCTATCACCGGAGGGCGAACATCTGTCCCAAGGTGGTGTCGGGTTTCTCGTCCACAGGTCCCTCGTCAACAATGTGACGAAAGTCGAATGTGTTTGCAAGGGCAAGGGTACCTTATACTCAGAATATCAAAACGGTATTCGCTGAAGGTCATACAGGTATATGCGCCGACGGCGACACACCCAGACGATGAGGTTGAGGCTATGTATGAGGACGTAAGTAGAGCCATACATGCCTCTAAGACTCATTTCACGGTGGTGGTCCCCCATGAATTTCAATGCAAGACTGGGCACGCGAGACGGCGACGAGCAGAAAGTAGGGCTCTTTGGATTTGGTCAACGAAACCACCGAGGCCACTTGCTTGCTAACTTCTTGGAGAAGGAGAACCTCTTCATGATGAACTCCTTCTTCAAGAAGAATCCTCATCGCAAGTGGACTTGGATAAGTCCCAACGGTTCCACGAAAAGCGAGATAGCAGACAAACGGCACATATTTAATGTCTCCGTGATCAACAGGTATGGTACGAGGCACATTAAATATAAACTGGAACGGTCATGCCTAATGAAGTCTACGCTCCGACCAACACCTGTCCAAATCCAGGGTTCCGAGAACCTTCAGCTTGACTTGCGAAATCGTTTCGCGGGCCTAGAAAAATGCGAGTCTGTGGACGAATACCACACCAGGATGGTACAAACCGTCCACGAGGTAGTGTCCAAGTTCTTTAAGGCACCCTCCAGTAGCAGACCCCAAGTGCTCTCTGAACATACTCTCGGTCTTATAAAGGAAAGGCGTGAACTATGCGTTCGGTCCCCGTCTTCAATGTCGAAGTTGAGCCGCCTGGGCTCAACAAACAGATCTCTTGCTGCAGACGACGCGATCTGCGTGCTCACAACACACAGTGCGTCAAAAACACTATTGAGCGCAACCAAGGCACAAAAGTGTTCACAAGAGATCTGAGTGTAGGGTAAAGCCAGTAATGTGATTGAGGACGGAGTCTGGCGCTGTAGTTTCGTCTAAGCCTGAAGTTCAGAGAGAAATTGAGAGGTACTACGGACGGTTGTACAGCTCCTCAAAAGCTCCCGTTACTAGATATGAGCGCCGATGGGTGGGAGGTCGGCGGCGGCGCGCCGACTTTTTGGAGTCGGCGGCGGCGGCGTCGTCGGCGGCGTGACCTCCAAAGGATTTTTTAATACAGCTGTTGCTCAAAAAGTACCGTACTGCAGGGACGTATAGAGTGCGGGAAGTGGGCTATTACACACTCGTGCTTTTTCTTTACCTTTTCCGCACTCGTGCGTTCTTTTTCCCAACTGTCAAAATAATGTCTATTAAAAAGAAAATAACAACCACGAAGTTTTAAAAGTTTTTATGATTCATGCAAATATTTCTAAAAAGAAGCTACTAATTTGTTTCAATATCAGATTTAATGATTTGATTCAATGAGTTAGGTTAGGTTTCATTTCATTTCATCTCATTAACATTTTCATTTCATATCAATAAAAACATCTACTGAAGAAGAACTGTAGGCTGTATGGGCATAGTTCCCTTTGCCTACCCAGAATGGGTGAAGAAAACAAAAAAATAATCTCTGCATATAGGTATCCTTTTACGGTTGGCGCCATTTTTCAAAATTGTTCTTTGCGAGTTTTTATTATTTTATGAAATTGCTTCATTTTTTCGCAACATTATTAAAAATAGTTGTTCAGTATACGTGCGGAACCGTCATTGGAAGGAGTTCCGACTGTCAACCCTCACCTTCGGCTGCGCCTCGGCTCGGGTAGACATTTGTCGGCGGAACTCCTTGCAATGACAGCCTTTCCGCACTTGTAATGAAATATACTATTTAAATGTTGGCAGATAAAAAAAAAATACGTTGTTTATCGATAAAAATATTAACATTTATTAAAACTTAAAAATAATGCCCGAATGGTTGGGATCCAGAATCACCGACTTTGCTGGCAGGGCCGCTTACAACCTCTCCTTGGCATATGGGTTGACGCAGGTGGTACACACTTTCACCAGAGTACCAGATATTGAGACCCATACTGCCTCTCTGCTGGACCTTCTGCTGACCACCCATCCATCTAACTACCGGGTGACGGTTGGGGCCCCACTTGGGACTTCTGACCATTGCCTGGTAGATTCTGCCGTACCATTGCCGCCCCCAGAAGGTTCTCGACCCAATGGGAAGCGTCAAATCTGGCATTACGGGTCAGCGGACTGGGATGGACTCAGGGAATTCCTGGCTTCCTACCCGTGGAGGCAGCTGTGCTTCACCTCGGGTGATCCTAGCACGTGTGCGGAATCGATAGCCGATGTGACACGACAGGGCATGATTGGTTTTATTCCCAACTCTGTAGTATCCATTGGCGGGCGAAACAAGCCCTGGTTTAATGGTTCTTGCGCTAAGGCTTCTAGCCTTAAGCAAGAAGCTTTTAAAATCCTGGGCTGATGCGCACACGCGCAAGGACCCCGAATCGTCTAAGCTTCGGAAAAAATTCAACGCTGCCTCCCGTTCGGCAAAGAAGCAAATAGCCAAGGCGAAGTTTAGGCACGTCGGCAGAATTGGCCAGCGTCTATCAAGCTACCCTTGCGGGAGTCTAGCTTTTTGGTCGCTTGCCAAGCCTGTCGAAGGTAACTTCTGTCGGTCGTCTCTACCATCTTTACGTAAATCGGACGATACTCTGGCTCACACGGCAAAAGGGAAAGCCGATCTCCTGGGTACCCTGTTTGCCTCAAACTCGACTCTGGACGACGGAGCTGCCACACACACCACCGACCATGAAGAAGTGTGAGAGCTCGATGAAAGACGTGCGATTCACTGAAAAGGCCGTCAGACGAGCTCTGCTAGCCCTCGATGTCAAGAAGTCGAGCGGGTTGGATGATATCCCCGCGATCGTATTAAAGACGTGCGCTCCTGAGTTGGCTCCCGTCTTAACGCGCTTCTTCTCGCTTTCCTACACCACTAGTTAAGTACCGTCTTCGTGGAAGGTAGCCTTAGTACACCCAATCCCGAAAAAGGACCCGTCCAACTACAGGCCCATTGCGATAACCTCCCTGCTCTCTAAGGTGATGGAGCGTGTTCTAAATACGCAGCTCCTTAGGTACCTCGAGAAGCACCGGTTGATTAGCGATCGTCAGTATGGCTTTCGCCAGGGCCGGTCGGCCGGTGATCTCTTGGTATACCTCACACACCGCTGGGCTGAAGCCGTCGAGGGCAACGGGGAGGCTCTGGCAGTCAGATTGGATATCGCAAAGGCCTTTGACCGGGTCTGGTACAGGACCCTTCTCGCGAAGCTTCCATCTTACGGTCTTCCCCTGAGGCTATGCAACTGGGTGGCAAACTTTCTGTCTGAGCGGCAGATTAAGGTCGTTGTTGACGGATGCTGCTCAGATATGAAGCCCATTAATGCCGGTGTTCCCCAAGGCTCAGTGCTGTCTCCTACACTATTCATTCTGCATATCAATGACATGCTGCAACAATCACGCAGTATACATTGCTATGCAGATGATAGTACGGTGGACGCACCTGTCGAGCCAATGCCTCTAGGTCACAAGTGGAGGAAAGTAGAATCAAACTTGTGTCTGAAGTCGAGAACTCTCTGGAGCGGGTCTCGGAATGGGGTCGACTTAACCTTGTTTTGTTTAACCTCACGAAGACACAAGTTTGCGCGTTTACCGTTTAAAAAAATCCCATTTGTTATAGTGCCCAAGTTCCAGGGTACCGCGCTCACCTTCGGTGAAAGTGTCGGTATTTTGGGAGTTGACATTACGAGTAAAGTGCAGTACCGGAGTCATTTCGAGCACAAAGCCAAATTGGCGTCCAAAAAGCTTGGTGTCCTCAATAGGGCGAGGCAGTACTTCATTGCGGGGCAACTCCTGACGCTGTACAAAGCCCAGATCAGACCCCATATGGAGTACTGCTCTCATCTCTGGGCAGGAGCACCATAATAAATAAATTTGACTCCGTTGAAAAGCGCGCAGTCCGAATCGTCAACGACCCAAGATTGACTGACAGGCTAGAACCGCTCAGCTTGCGAAGAGACATAGGCTCGCTCTGCGTGTTCTACCGACTTTACTATGGTGAGTGCTCCGAGGAACTTTTCAAACTAATGCCTACATCACCATTCCATGATTATACCACCAGACGAAGGTTAAAGTTCCACAGGCACCATCTGGACTAGTGGCGGTCCTCCACAGTCCGCTTTGCACGCTCCTTCTTACCACGGACGTGTAGGTTATGGGACAACCTTCCAGCTGAGGCATTCCCAGTGGACTATAACTTGGGGTTCTTCAAGAAAGCTGTAAAAAAAACTATCCTCCAAAGCCGGCAATGCTCGGATGGCTCCCCTGGGGTTGCCCGTGTCCATAGGCGACGGTGATCGCTTAACACCACGCGGCCCGTCTGCCTTTTATATCTGCCTGCCTCTTATAGTGACCGATTCAACTATCTCTCTCGCTCACTCGGCGCGCCGTTACCTTTTCGCGGCGGCGGCGGCGCGGCGAAATCTGCGGCGGCGGCGGCGCGCCGGCGCGGCGCTCATGTCTACCCGTTGCCGATGTGGTAAACGATAAGAGAGCCAAATTGACCCGACACTATACCGAAGATATCACGGACGTCAGCCTGTATGAAATTAGAAGGGCCCTTAATCAGCTTAAAACAACAAAGCACCGGGAGATGACGGTATCACATCAGAGCTGCTGAAGACTGGATGGAAACCCCTCCAAGTGGCGCTCCAAAAACTGTTCGATACAGTCATCAGTAGCGGAACTGTCCCGGAGGCGTGGAGCGGAAGCGTGGTGGTTTTGTTCTTCAAAAAGGGTGACAGAGCCCTTTTGAAGAACTATAGACCCATCGCGCTTCTGAGCCACGTCTATAAGCTGTTTTCAAGGGTTCTTACTAATAGTAGTGCGCGCAGGCTAGACGACTTCTAGCCTCCCGAACAAGCCGGATTCCGAAAAGGCTATAGTACCATGGACCACATACACACGCTGCGACAGGTTATACAAAAGAGTATAATCTGCCGCTATGTATTGCGTATGTGGACTATGAGAAAGCCTTCGATTCTATCGAGACCTGGGCGGTGCTAGAGTCTCTCCAGCGATGCCAGATTGACTGTCGGTACATCGAGGTGTTGAAGTGTTTGTACAAAGCCGCAACTATGACAGTCCGAGTCCACGACGGAAGCACTGGACCTATTCCATTGCAGCGTGGAGTACGACAAGGGGATGTTATATCCCCGAAGCTGTTTACCGCTGCACTGGAAGACGTGTTCAAGCTGATGGAGTGGAACGGACTGGGTATTAACATCAATGGCGAACACCTCACATACCTTCGATTTGCCGATGATATAGTAATCTTGGCGGAGAGCCTGGAAGAGCTCAGCACTATGCTAGGTGACCTCCATAGCGCCTCACAAAGGGTGGGTCGTAAGATGAACATGGACAAGACGAAGATCATGTCTAACGTCCATGTCACACCTATACCGGTCGTTGTTGATGGCGCTACTCTCGAAGTTGTCGACGAGTACATATACCTAGGACAAGCTATTTGTATGGGTAAGTCCAGCTTCGAGAGAGAGGTAACTCGTAGAATCCAACTCGGTTGGGCAGCGTTCGGGAAATTACAAAGTGTCTTCTTCGTCCAGAATACCTCAGTGCCTGAAGTCGAAAGTTTTCGAGCAGTGTGTGAGTACAGGCCGCCCTCCAACCAGGTGGACTGATGACCTGAAGAAGACAGCGGGTAGTCGCTGGATTCAGAAGGCCCAGGACCGGGAGGAGTGGCGAACATTAGGGGAGGCCTATGTCCAGCAGTGGACTATAAAAGGCTGATGGATGGATGGTATGTGTCCATGGTACCCACGATACACCCGACCGTTGATCGGCAGTCCGATGGTAACCATTGCATCACACGGGGTCGTCTAATATAATACCTAGTTCCGAAGTCCATAAAGGGATCCACCGGGAGTGTCCGGGAGGGCCCAAGGTAGTTTCTCGTTCACAGATCTCATGAACACAACGTTACGCAAGTCGTAAGCGTAATGTATTTTTTATTCATAATATCAAAACGGTATTCATTGACACTGATTCACTAGACAGCCATTTTTTTTTTATTTGAATGGAGTAGCAGACGAGCATGCAGGCCACGTTGTGTTATGTGATCGCTTCAGCTCATGGACATCTACATACAACCTCTAGCAAGCATAGGTAAGTCTTGTCTGAGGTCGTATGCAGTTACGCTGCTACTCCGGAGGCTGGTGTCGCCTCATGCAAGTGTAGCCGGCAACTGCACCTTTCCACCGAAACATAATAGTTCTACCACCGACAAATATATTTAGTGAGTATAATCTATGGGGAAGAAAGGTCATCGAATGGCGACCACGTCTCGGCAAAATGAGCCCGCCTTCCAAGCAGTTGGACTGACTACCTGAAGAAGACAGGGGGAAGCCGCTGGATTCAGAGGGCGCAGGACCGGTCGGACGTAGTGACGAATATTAAGAAGCCTATGTACAGCAGTGGGCTAAAGTACATTAAAATAATCTTTACAACAGTGTCTTGTAGTCTGGGTAGAGGCATAAGAATAAATAATTATTGTTATAAGGGTAGAGGCTGTAGTTTTATCATCTCTTTTTACAACAGAAACAATTTTTTTTACGAAGTTTTGGGTCTCTCGGCACGTTAACAAATATTTTTCTGGCATTTTAACGAGCGTATTTTTAAATTTGACACTATACAATATTAATACATAGTTGAAAATGTGAATTAGATACCAATCGGACACTTATTTGTTTTTAAAGTCAAAATTAACCACACAAAACACTGCGCGCCTAACCGCTGCTAAAGGCTAACGGTAATTGTGACGTCACAGCTATCGCGGCGGCCTTCAATGTATTTTCGTTAGTAATTTGGTCATAACTTCGTCAATTTTTGTCGTAGAACAAAAAATTTTGCACTGTACGTTAAGGATTTCATAGCTCTACAAATTTGCATTCTCAACTAAAAACGTGACTGATCCTCATTGTAGGCGAACGGACGCCCGATAAAAGATTGATATTGGCGGATAGCGAAAACCAACGTTGTTTGTCTTTATGTTGTTTGTTTCAGAACTGATGACTGCAGGTTCTAGATTGTTTCTTTTAAAGTTGACGTTGCTGAGCTGGTAAACGGAGATATACAGAATAGTGATTAGAATCAGTCCAACCACTGTCGGGCATTTTCAAACCGCCCATAAGGCCTTCAGCAAGGTTTAATGACAGCTGTCAAACGATAACAACCAAGACCGATGGATAATGTGCCCTCAGAAACACGGAAACGAGCGTGAAGTTTTTACATCACTTACATACAGGGCTATGCGCGATTCAACTACTATTAATAAGCTGAATTTTCATCAACTCTTCATTGCGTAAATTCGAACTGATAACGATCAAGCCGTTTTCCCTAGTCAGACTCACCCACATCATATTTTTATACCGCTGAGAATGGTTGACTTGCAGAAATAAATTTATTTGAACTACAGACGCTCTCTGGAGTTGAGTGAGGTTGGCATCCCTGTCAGGTCCGTAATAAAAAATTAGCCTTACTTTGGTATCCAATCTATACCTTATAGGATCTGTTAAAATTAAAATCTATTTTATAAGACATTTACAACAGATTTTAACAAAAAGGAGGTAATAAGTGTATTGTATTCGTTTATTGTTTATGTTGTATATTCGTTTATTTATAATATGCAATTCGTCGGAATCTACCTTTATTTGTATATAAAGGTAGAAAAAGTAATATATTGAATTTGGATTATAAATAATGGTTTCAAAGGTTCTTGTAGTCAAAGGTGATACGCAGTCTACGTCGTTCGTTGACCTCTGAGCTACATCAATGAGTGGCTCTCGAAATGCGGTTTCAGGACTGAAAGATAGATTATTTGATGTACTATCAAGATGAGTGCTGAAACTACTATTTAGTATTCAAGTCACATTTCCATAATCATTATCTGTAAGATACGCGGTAAAGGGTTATCCCTTTACCTATTCTACGGTGATTTAAGTATCTATTGGCTGCAACCCTTTTTGCGTCCCACTGCTGGGCACGGGTATCTCTCTATTATTGGGGAGGCCTGGAGTTTATTCCACCATTTTGCTCCAATGCGGGTTGGTGGAGATGCGTGTTAGTGGCCAACCTGCTGTCGGATGTTTTCAAAAGGACCATAATGCCTCCGACAAGGTTTAACGACTGTTATCTATCGACAAAAACCGGGACCGACGGCTCATCATGCCCTCCAAAGCACGGAAACGCGCATTTATTTTTTTGCCACTATCGGTCACCCATCTCACAGCCAATCGCGCCCGTTTTGGCTTAACTGCATAGACCGCTTGCATTCTACGCTAGTCGCAGAGCAATGCGCGCTTCAAAGTACCTATTAAAATTAATGTAAATAAGTAAGTACTTATTATAACTTTAATATTCAAGTCCTAACAATTCTTCGGTGAATAAACTTTTTCTCATCCGAAAGTCGTTGAACGGAGTTTAAATATCTGATGTTGTAATATGAGGCTATCAGACCTCAAAGCCAGCATCGCTTGTCGACCTCTGGCCCCATTTGAATGCGACACCACTGAGAGGCATCCTCCCGGAATTCAGTATTAGGACTGGAAAGTAGAAAACTTACCGACCATTGTCCTATTCTGTTTGGTATTCAGATCATACTTTCGAAGAATCAAGGGTAAGTTAGATCTCTGTATTTTCTGCGAGTTTTCGCATATATTTTTTACATAATATGTTTAACCTTATGCTATGACTAGAGGCCGCCCGCGAGTTTATTCACGTGGACTTTGGTATCAGTCATAGCATAATGTTACATAGCCTATAGCCTTCCCCGATAAATGGAATGGTCAACACAAAAATAATTTTTCAATTCGAGCCGGTAGTTCCTAAGATTAGCGCGTTCAAACAAACAAACAATCGTCCACGGAGACGAAGTCGCGGACGATCGCTAGTCTCTAATAATGGAGAGAGACCCGTGCCCAGCAATAGGGCGCAAAAAGGGTTGTTGCCACAAAAGTAGATGCGTGTTAAGTTGTTTGATCGTTTAGCAGCAATGTGACATAAAATAATAAGTTCTAACTCGTTACAACTTAACCAGTAAAAATACTTAATAGTTACTTTATAATAAACTGGTTAAGTGAAGATAGAATCTAAGAAAAAAAATCTGTTAAAGTTGTTCTTATTCTGGCTTTTATACATTGAAAATCAAAATCAAAAGCCAGTTGACTTGATTTATTTACTCCAGGAAGCTCTCAGGCGTATCGCCGGTTCTAAAATTCGTATTCGATGAAAATTTCCCGATCATTAAAAGAAAATTAAACGCGGTGACGACTGCTCGTTTTATCACTTCGGGGAATTTTGGTACATTCCGTTTCGCCCCAGGAAACTCTCAATTATTCACAATTATTACATTTTTACGCGACGAGGAAACATCGCTTGAAATGTAAATTGTACTTTTCCTAATCAAATCGTATTTTTCCTTTTTTTACGCGTATGCGGTGCGGCGGCAGTCGCACTTGGCTGCAACTCTTTTTGCGTCCCACTGCTGAGCACGGATCTCTCTCAATTGGTTACTCCACCACGCTGCTCCAATGCGGGTTGGTGGAGATGCAGTTTGGGGGCCAACTCGCTGTCAGATGTTTTCAAACCGCCCATAAGGCCTCAGCCAAGGTTTAACGACTGTTATTTATCGACAAAAACCGGGACCGACGGCTAAACGTGCCCTCCGATGCACGGAAACGCGCATGATTTTTTTTGCCTCTAGCGATCATCCGAATCATCTCACACCCGAACTCGCCTGTTTGGCTTAGTTGCACAGATCGCTTGCGTTCTACGCTAACCGCCGGGCTATGCGCGCTTACTCGCGCTTACTGTGCGCTATTTTTTAAACGTTAATAAACCACACGCGCATAGTCGGACTTGTTCTGCCGTTTTTGCACTCGAACTGGGGTAACTCAAGTAACATTATCGAATATCGTAAAGTTGTAGAATAGAATGAAAAATGTATTATAATATTAGAGCATCAAAGTTACCGACTCACCCTTCAGTAGAGATGGCATAGCGCCTCGCTTCAATACATAATTTTTGTGCCAAATCTGGTGCGAGGGGAAAAACGCACACATTTTAATTTTGTCACACATTGACAAATATTATCTCATCGCTACAGACGCATACATTTCTGAACATGTCAATTTCAACAACGTCATTTTCTATGCACTGACAACACTGACACCGACACACACAGACACACTAGTTGTATAACTAGAAGGCTCATTTGTGCATGGACGTTGGGACGAGGGGTTCGCCCGTAAAGGCCACTTCTCTCTGAAGGGTGTCATACCTTGATGCTCTAAGATTTTAATCAACTTAACATGAATAGTATTACTGCGGTACATTCGCTACAATTATTGAACAAAGATCGCATTTGTAAATCACATGCCCACTATGTAATATTATTCACATTAAAATAACAATATTCAGGACATTCCTGGGTTATATTTGTTATTTTCTAAAATTATAAAATTATTATCTCGTCCTTTATTTTTCAATATGTATTTCTAAGTTTTTTTAAGAGACTCAAAGACAAAGCCCCACAGTAGGGTAGTTATACCCTGTGTCGTGGGTACAATGGACACATACAGAGACAGAAACACAAACACCCAGACCGAGAACAGAAATTTAGACTCATTCGAATTTCTGTTTGTTCGGGGATCAAACCCGGAACCATCCGATTGGCAGTCCCGCATGATAGCCATTGCGCCACACGGGTCATAGAACATCAGAAATTGCTTCAGAACGTCAAAAACGGTATCTAACTTTTAAAATCGTAATGCCGAATTTATATTTAGCAGCGATAGAGGTGAACTTAAAAAACGGCAAATTGTTTGTAAAGTAGGTTTACGATCGAGATGTTTACTTTGTTTCCATTCGTTTGTATGCCGCTAGAGTGAGAGAGACGGAAGATCGGTCCACTCACTCGAACGCTATGCCAGCCTCCGCTCGTGAGGATTCCGCGTGACAAGTTTCACGGAATGACTGGCAGCGCTCGAGATGAGACGGGAGATCGGTCCGTCTCTCTCTCGTTATACCTGCGATCGCGCTCGTGAGGTTTTGGTGTGACACAAGTTTCTGAACATGTCACCCGACTAAAACGATTTTAAAGACGTTATCACGTCAAAAAACTCTTTGCAGTAGCTATCGAGATAAAGAAAGCTTTGACTTACCCAGACTACTTTCGAAGCACCGAAATATTTCCTTATTCCCTCCTATCTATAACAGGTACACTGAGTGGAAAAAGGCAGCAAAATTCGCTGAATTCAAAGAGCACTAAACTATTGGAAAGTAGCCAACTACTGAAGTCTATCTCTAAAGTCTGGATGATGGAAAATTCATTCCTTTTTTACTTATTTTTGAATTGTTTCTATCTAAAAGTAAGTTTTTATTCATAAGCAAGGTGTTTTGATAGTTACAACAATGCTTGCTTCGAGGACAGAAGTTCTAGACCAAATTAGAAGCATTTGTTTCTGTTTATAAATTTGGAAGGAGAAATAAATGATAACCAATAAAATACCTATATCTCCATAGTCTTTGCTGTGTGTAATACCTTGTTAATATATCACGACCTGTTATGAAATGCTCATTATTGGGGTGGCCTGAAGTTTACTCCACCACGCTGCTCCAATGCGGGTTGGTGGAGATGTGGGTTAGTAGACAACCCGCTGTCGGATGCTTTCAAACTTAATCGCATTTGAGCAGCGTGGTGGATTAAGCTGCAGGTCTCCCCAATAGGGGTGCGGAGCAGGTCACCTTCACGTGGTGCACCCCGGGCCCGCTCAGTAACTTTCGTCGACGTAGATTTTATCCGTGGACAGGTTACTGAGCGGTGGCAGAGAACCTGCGGGGCGGCGTATTTCGCGCATCCCTCTGTCTTGGCAGGGGACGCAGTGGAAGAGACGCTAGGACGGGCCCGATGTGTACTTACCCTACCTTCGGGCAGGCAGGGATATATCCCGGCCACCGTCACATATCGTAATCCCACATGGGGTGTCGTGGACATGTCTCACGGCTTCGGGACCGAGGGTCACGCCTTAACCGGCCTGACCGCGAGGAAGAAAACCTCTATAAAAAATTACCCGAAGCTCAAGTGGCGGCGCACCGCGAGGGGCTGAATGGCTGGCGGTAAAGGGCCTTGTGCCTCCAGTCGCTAGTGCGTCCCCCGGCACTGGTACCAGCCGACACCAGTGTCGGGAGACAAATTTAGGCTTATCCGGGTAAGGGGCCACTGCCCGGATGGACTGTTACTTGCATCCCATTCTCGTGGGAATTAAAATGGAAAAATCAAACTTTAACTTAATAAAAAATGATGTTGAGACGGGAGGAATGGAAAGAGGGAGAGGAGAAACGGCGAGGGAGAGGGAGTCTGGAAACGAGACGTCCCGGGAGAGAGTGACGAGAAGCAGGGCGGGGCTTTTGTCCGCTGCAACGTCAGAAAATGAGGATTCGGACTGTTCTTTGATGTCCGCTGTATCCCGGGCCACGTCGGTTGCCTCAAGAAAGAGGCTCCCCGCACACGGGGGAAGCAGTGACGACAGACCGGCACGTAAAAGTGCCAAACCTGCTCGAAGCGGACGAGATGACGAAGGGTTCCTGGACCCAAGTGTTCCAGTGGCAACGACGCACGCCAAGGCCTCTTTGCCCAGCGTAGAGGAACTGGGTCGAGAGATGGCACAGCAGCCGACAGGTGAACTAGGTTCTCGTATAATCGAGAACCTAGAAGCTATTGATAAGGTGGCCGACAAGTCGGGTCGTTTAAAGGGCGTGCGAGCCCTTAGGTTAGCGGTCCGCCACATCCAGGCGGCATCAATAGAGATGGTACAGAGGGCGTTTGCATCGAACCTGGAGCAGGAAAACGCCCTTCTCCGCTCCCGGCTCTCAGAGCTGAATAGTAAAGTGGAGGCCCTCACAACCGAGCTGGCAGCACTTCGGGCTGAACGCCGAGTGGATCTTAGCCCACCGACCGCGGAATCATCAGAGAGTCGGAGCTCGGACGTGGTCCTCATGGAGAGGCTCGGTAACCTTATCGAGGGAAAGCTGGCCGCGTTCAAGGCGGAGTTGTTCCCCGATAGGGTTTTGAGGCCCCCTCTGGGGAAAAAGCCTACCCTTGTTTCCCCCGCCCCACCCAGACAGGGAAAAAGCTGTAAAAAAACGGGGCAGCTTTCAGAGCCGGCAAAAATTCCGACCGCACCACAGGCTACAGAGCCGCGCAGAGTGCAGCAAGATAGCTGGAGCACTGTGGTGAGCCGGAAGGCAAGGGCTAAAACCCGTAGAGCCGCCGCCCAACCAGTCCCGGCTCGACCAAGAACGGCCTCGAGCAGGCGTCCGGTGTCAAAAGCGCCATCGGGAGCCCAGACTTCCCGGGCGCCCAATGCCCGTACGGCGACGAAAGGAAAAGAGCCTAATAAAAAGGCAATTAAAAAGAAGGTGCGGCTCCCGAGAGTGCCGAAGACGGCGGCGGTGACCATCACGGTTCCAGAAAACAGTGAGGTCACCTACGCTCAAGCTATGGCAGCTGCCAAGGAAAGAGTAAAGCTGGCGGAGGTAGGGATCACCGAAGTGAGGCAAAAGCGGGCTCTCAATGGTGGTCTTCTACTCGAGGTGGCAGGGCAGGAGTGCGCTGAAAAAGCCGCTGCACTGGCAACAAGGTTGCAGGAGGCCATCGGCGACTTGGGCGTGCGGGTGGCGCGACCCATAAAACTCGGGGAGGTGAGGGTAACAGATCTCGATGACTCTGTCACCCAACAGGATGTCACCGCTGCCATCGCCGATGCCGGTGGGTGTGACATCGGCGATGTCAAAGTGGGTGAGATCCGGCGACAGCCTTTCTCCCTGGGAACAGTATGGGTGCGTTGCCCTGTGACGGCAGTCCGGAAGCTGGCCACCGCAGGTCGGGTCCGTATCGGGTGGGTGTCTGCCCGTGTGGTCGCTCTGGAGACACGGCCACTGCAGTGCTACCGGTGCCTAGAGTTTGGACACGCCAGGCACCAGTGCAAGAGCAAGGTGGACCGTAGCGCGCTGTGCTACGTTTGTGGCGAGCCTAACCATACGGCTCGTCATTGCGTAGTACAGACGCCGAAATGCGTCGTATGCGCAGAGCTCGGCCGGAGGTCTGACCATCGGCTGGGCAGCAAGCGTTGCACGCCTCCAAAAAGAGGCCAGAAGAGGAGCGGGCGAGCGAACACCGCCTCGAACCGGGTTGATGGGCCCGCGCTGGCTTCGGCCAGCACTTCGTCCCATCCCCCGTCAGAGGAAATGATGGAGACACAACATGCATAGGTCTCCATCATTTCAAATTATCCAGGGGAACCTCAACCACTGCCGAGCTGCACAGGATTTGCTCTTGCAGACTCTTGCAGAGCGCTCTGTCTCCATGGCGGTGGTTGCAGAACCATACAATGTCCCCGACCATCCGCGTTGGTTTGGGGACATTTCTCGGACAGTCGCCATTTATTGGGGAGGGAGTAATGGGGAACCCCCGTGCACCGGGCTACACGCGGAGCCTGGAGTGGTTGTGGTAGAGTGGGGGCCCCTAGCAGTCGTGGGCTGCTACGTCTCCCCAAACTGCAGTCTGGCAGCATTTGAAGGCTACCTGGACAGAGTGGGTAGCTGTGTTCGCGGTTGCCTTCCCCGCCCCATACTTGTGCTTGGCGATTTCAACGCCCACTCGCGGGCCTGGGGAGGCAAACGCGACACCGTCCGGGGCAATAGCACCTTGGAGTGGGCGGCAGGTCTGGACCTTCGGCTTTTAAACCGTGGGGCTGTCAGTACCTGTGTACGCTGGCAGGGGGAGTCGATAGTTGACCTTTCATGGGCGACTCCGTCTGCCGAGCGCTTTGTGACTGGCTGGAGGGTGGCGGAGGAATTGGTTACTCTATCCGACCACCGTCACATTATTATCCGTTTGGCCTTTGACCTGCCGAACCAGCTAGGTCACCGTAATGACGGCCCCCTACGACGCTGGGCACTAAAGCGAATAAACCGCGATTTGCTCATCGCTGCTGCCCACGTCGTAGATTGGACCGGACCTGCCGAGTCGACCGCTCAACAATGTCCGGACGAGGAGGCTGCCAGATTGCAATCGGAAATGATGGCAATATGCGAAACGGCCATGCCGCGGGCCAGTTCCGGCCGCCGTGGATCCGCCTACTGGTGGTCGGAACTCATTGCCCAGCTGCGAGCGACCTGTTTACGCTCCCGGCGCCTGTTTACTCGCGCACGCAGACGTCGGACTGCCGGCGCCGAGGAGAGGGAGCAAAGGTACCGGGAGTATAGGAGCGCGACCATGGCGCTTCAGGCTGCAATTGCGGATAGCAAGGCAGGCAAGTGGCAAGAGCTGCTGGAGGGACTCGACAGGGACCCCTGGGGACGGCCTTACAAGATGGTGTTCGGTAAGCTGCGACCGTGGGTGCCCCCACTAACAGAGACCTTGGCCCCCGTCTTCGTCGATACGGTGGTGGGCACGCTGTTCCCCAGAGTCTCGGGAGGCCCCAGCGGCTCTACACAGCCGCCGAGCCATGCAGACTGGGCAGTTGAGCTAGCCGTCACGGAGGCGGAGTTGGAGTGCGCAGTCAAGCGCCTGGCCGAACGCAATACCGCCCCGGGTCCCGACGGAATCCCCGGACGGGCCTGGGTGCTGGCGCTTACGGTTCTGAGCGTGAGACTACAGCGTCTTTACACTGACTGCCTTCGTTTTGGTCGGTTCCCCACGGTGTGGAAATCCGCCAAATTGGTGCTCCTCCGCAAAGTGGGAAGGCCGGAGGACTCGCCAGGTGCATACAGACCCATATGTCTGTTGAACGAGGCGGGCAAGCTCTTCGAGCGTATCTTAGCCACTCGTCTCAACAGACACCTGGCAAATAGCGGCCCGGACCTGTCCGACAGCCAGTTCGGCTTCAGACGGCAGCGCTCGACCCTGGATGCTATCATTCGGGTTCGAGAGCTCACTGAGCAGGCCGTCTCCCAGGGCAGAGTTGTCTTGGCTATTAACCTTGACATTGTTAACGCTTTTAATTCTCTGCCTTGGGAAGCGATAAGGGCGGCACTCGACTACCATCGAGTGCCTGCCTACTTACGAAATGTGCTGGTTGACTACCTGTCGGACAGGTCCATTTGCTACCCGGGCCGCTACGGGACCGTACAGACGAAGGATGTGGTGTGCGGGGTTCCTCAGGGCTCAGTCTTAGGGCCGCTCCTGTGGAACCTCGCATACGACGCGGTGTTGCGGACGTCGCTTCCACCAGGTGTGAGCGTTGTCTGCTACGCCGACGACACCCTCGTCCTTACAGAGGGCGAGTCCTTCGAGAGGACCAGCAGGATTGCTGAATTGGGGGTGGCCTGTATAGTGGCGAGAATTAGCGGGTTAGGGCTCCGGATAGCGCCTCAAAAGACCGAGGCGCTATGGTTTCACGGCCTCAAACGGCGTGAGGAACCCCCTAGCGTGTCAGTGCGAGTAGGTGACGCAGATATACAGCCGGGCCGGTATATGAAATACCTTGGGCTGGTGCTCGACAGCCGCTGGAGCTTCGACGAGCACTTCAATCGTCTCGTTCCCCGGATTCACAAGGTGGCAGGTGCTATGCACAGACTGCTGCCGAATCTCGGGGGACCAAGGGAAGAAGTCCGCCGCCTCTACGCAGGCGTCGTGCGCTCTATCGCGCTCTACGGCGCGCCCGTATGGTCTATAAGGCTATCGGGTAGCCGGCGCCGCGCGGCGAAACTTAACGCCGCGCAGCGCATGATCGCGATCAGAGTCGTACGAGGTTATCGGACGATTTCTTATGAGGCGGCCACAGTCTTGGCGCGGTTTCCGCCCCTAGACATCCTGGCGGATATGGACGCAGAGGTCTTCAATAAGATCCGTGTCCTCCGCCAGGGGGCTGACCCTTCGAACGAGACGATCGTCGAGCTTCGTCGGAGAGCCAGATGGCGGGCTCTGACGCGCTGGCGCGTCAGACTGCGCGAGCCGCAGAACGCACGTCAAAGAGCCGTCGGCGCCATTCTGCCCAGCTTCCGGGCCTGGCTAAAAAGGGAGGGTCGCGTCACCTACCGACTGACTCAGATGCTCACCGGACATGGCTGCTTCGGTGAGTATCTGAACCGCATTGGACGTGAGAGGTCTGCCAGGTGTCATCACTGTGGACATGACCAGGATTCCGCGCAGCACACGCTTGAGCACTGCCCAGCTTGGGAGTCCGAGCGGCGGGTCCTGGTCCAAACAATCGGACATGATTTGTCCCCGGCGGCCGTCGTCGAAGCGATGGTGCGCTCCAGGGACGCGTGGGGCTCGGTAACCTCCTTCTGCGACAATGTCATGTGCGCAAAGGAGGAAGCCGAGCGAGCTCGGGAGCGTGCAGATCCCGCTCGGCGAAGGAGCCGCCGGGGCCGACGTAGATAACGTCCCCCGGCGCTAGTCCCTGTAGCTTCGGGATTAAGAATAGAGCTACGGTATCCCCTGCCTGATCGTAAGAGGCGACTAAAAGGGGGCTTCCGGGGATGCGGACGGTGAGAGTGGGAGCTTGACCCGTCCAGCCAGCAGCCCCGGGAAGGACGGCGGTGTATGCGTGGCCGCATGCCGCCGTGAACACCTGAAGGTGCAGGAGAGCACATCTGCTCTCCCGAAGATGGGCCCGTTATGGGGCGCCGCGCGTGGAGGACACCGGTGCGTTCCTATGGAGATCCCGGAGTCCTCACAAACGTAGAGGCAGGCCACCGAGGGGGTTTTAGTGCGGTCAAATCCCACATAACCCGGTATCCTCTCCCAAGGTGTCGGGTACCTTTTGAAGGTTTCCCCCCCGATACCAAAAAAAAAAAAAAAAAAAAAAAAAAAAAAAAAAAAAAAAAAAAAAAAAAAAAAAGGTCTCCCCAATAATGGGGAGAAACCCGTGTCTAGCGATATTTGATCAAATAATATAGTAAAATATTTCCCGAAATAACAGTAATTGCACCTACATTATGTGATAAACACAGATCGTACTACATATTGATGAGTAGAAAATATAAGTTGACTATGTTCTGAGGTAACAAACATAAAAAATATAATAAAATATAAATAAAAATAAATTGAAACCTTCTACTTTTTTATTGATGTCGGTTAAAATTTTTTGAGCTTCCAGTTGATGGCTTAACATTCCAAGAAAGTGAATAAAATTTGCCACATTGCCACTGTAAAGTCTTATCCCCTAGGTAGCTATGTAGATTACTTGCTTTATATATCTCTCCTTCAAATTTAATCCAGCACATTTTTTAGTACGAGGACGTAAAGTTTTATCTGCAGTTTCTTGTTGAACACTATTAACACTCCGGTAGTCGCGCGTTCTACGAGTAGAACGCGTGTGCATTTCATTGAATTTTATCAAAAGTTGAAGGTCACTCACGAACACAGTCTTAGTATTCCTCTATTACTAGACAGTGAACATATTCAGTGTCCTTGCGGCGACCGACGCGGCTGTATATCATTGAAATTTGGTACCAAAAGTGAATTTCTACAACTGTAGAACGCGCGACCACTCGCGTGACGTTTTTTTCGTGAGTTACCGTTGATGTTTGTTGGTTGTAAGTATGTTTATTACCTTTTATTTACGTTTTTATGATATGTAAAATTTATTTCAAGGTCAGTAGAAACCAGAATGATGATTTTTTTCAGAGTAATGGCTTCACGGAGTGGAGAAGAGAGAATTTGTAGATGGCTAGAAGAAGAAGATGATGATGATGGTGATATAGTGGAGAGTGACCCTGAAGATCTGTTACTAGAAGAAGACTGCTTGGCAGAATCCCCACACAACACGGACACGGAACAGGAAGGAAGTAGCACAGAGTCCGACTTGAAAATATCGAACAAAGTATGACCGACACTCAGGAATCCAATTACACATGTAACAAGTGGATTTGTCCTAACCATCAGATTCTTCTTTGTCGTGAATGCGCTAAATATGAAGAAATTTAGGTGGAAGACATGAGTGAATAATAAAGATGAGATTTATAATATTAAGAGTAAAAATTTTGCGTATTTTTTATTATGTTCAAGAAGTCTAATTTTCAGTTCCTAATAAGTTTAAATTGATTATGTTTAGTTTGTTTTTGTTTTATAATAAACTCTTACTAAATAGTATATAAAAATACTTTTCGATTTTTGAAGCTTTCCTATAAAACCTCTTACATTAAAATGTTCTACATACGTAGAGCGCGCGAGTACTCACGTACCAAACAGAGGCGCGCCTACTGGAGTGTTAAGTTTTAATATTCTTCTTTTACTATTACAACTTTTTAAAAGTCTTCGCTGACGAGATTCCTCGCAAAATTTGTTAGTTTTCTACAGTTTTAAAATCAAGTGCCTTCGTACGAATACAAATTTTGAGTTTACTGTGCTTCTTATTTCATTTTGGAAGATCCTTTGGAGACTAAGCGGAAGTACAGAGTTCAAACTCCGAAACGCAACACTGACAAAATTAGTTTTGTTTATATTTTATTGCTATTTCACGGTGACGAAAAACAGTATCCTAAATTTTTCATCACCGAACAAACCTGAGAATCGAACAAAATTTCTTTAAAGGCGTGTTATATTCACATACACAATTTTACGAACCCTTTGGCCAATATTACTGTTCAGAGCGAAAAAGGAGATTTAAAATAGTTGAAAAGATAACCCGGGCCTTGCTGGATTAAAATCGTATATGTCCCTACGCTGCTTGCATTGTCGGTAACTTCATTAAACACTCCTAAAACAAATAAAATAAATAAATGTTACACACTTATAGCCCCACACTAGGATTCTCTGTGTCGTGGGTACTATGGACATAAACACAACACCCAGAACGAGAAGAGAAATTTAAACTCATCATTCAAATTTCTGCCTCGCCGGGAATGGAATCCCTCCGAAATGCAGTCCGGCATGGTAACCATTGCACCAAAGTCGTCAAATGAAATACATAACATTTTGTGAATAGCTTGTTTATAAATTTTAATGTATTACCTGTCTAACTTTACTGTAAGGAGGATACTTACATAATGTATGCGAGACTAAAGTAACTTTAACGTTCTTACGTCTTGCTTTACTTTGCAAATTAAGTTGTCGTGAGTTTAAAACTTCGACTAACTACATTATAAAACATGTGTTGCAAATAAAACCATATTAAAATAACGCTTCATACGCATAGCCCCACAGTAGGGTAGATATACCCTGTGTCGTGGGTGCCATGGGCACACATAAAGACAGAAACTCAAACACCCAGACGGAAAATAGAAATTTAAATTCATCCTTCAAATTTTTGCTTCGCCGGGAATTGAACCCGGGACCCTTCGAATGACAGTCCGGCATGGTAACCATTGCGCCACGCAGATCAATTTTTGTATATACTTACCTATATAATTATGTATATGTATATACCTATACATAATATTATGAATCTCCACGGCTCCAACAACTTTCATAAAATTTAGTACTATAGACTTTTCGGCCGCAATAAATCGATCCAGATAAGTTTCATGTTTAGAAAATATCGTTTTATTTGTTTTTTAGCTATAATCAACTTAAAAATAACTGAACTGTTCCTTACTTCTGTTGACGAGTATAAGTATTATGTAGTAGTATACGCAATTTTTTATTGGGAGCTACTTGATGTAGTAGAAGAAAATCAACTGTTTATCCGGGCAACGCTCGTTCATCCGGGCAGTATAATATGTGAGTAGAAAAGGGGACAGTCGTGAAATTATGGAAAAGACTAGCATTTTGACCACGGCTCTGCCCGCGTGGGCTACACGTTATTCCCCAAAGGAATGAGATATTTTCACCGGGTAAAAATATCCTATGTAGCAATCTCACGATCTCCATATAAAATCTGGTCACTTTGTTCTGGTTCGTTGCGACGTTAAAGAAGAGTCAATAATCAAACATACAAACGCAAACATGAACGCAAAGTTTGCGACAAGCTTTTATGATCATACATATGAATTGTGTATAATGATGGTATAAGTTGATATTTAAAATTTTAAAGGAACATTTTATTTTTTTCTTTGTAGAGCATTTGAAAAAACTTTTTTTTAAAGTTATTTTGCTTTTAATTTATTTTTTACTTTTGATTTATTTAACTTCGATTTTTATTCTCAGCAAACACTTTCATTTAATACCCATACTATAGGAAAACATAAAAAAATCAAAACTCCGCCATATTGGATTCAGAGTGATGTCAAAATATTTTTTTTATCTCGGAAAGCACTTAAATTTGATACCCATATAGCAGATTCTTTTCTTCTTCTTCATGTTCCGCCATATTGTATTTAGAATGACGTCACATTATTTTTCGAATATCCTCTCAACAAACCCTTTCATTTGATAGGTCTATATTGTAGAACATAAAAAATATTTTTTGCGCCATCTTGGATTTGAAAAGCTTTTAAAAATTGCGAAATACTCACATAGTTGCAACCATATAAATGAGAGGGATACAACCATCTAAGCAATCAAACTTTACTCTGATTGCTTACGATTCTGTGATCATAATTATATTAAATGCAATTGAGAATTAGCTCTGTGACTACTACGTTTGAGGGGCAAGCAGTAAGACTTAACTTACCTATTAGACAGCGATACCATCTATTTGTATACCCAAAGTATACACCCATGAAAATTAAAACGGAATCCGAGCAGAATTTTCATCTTATCATACAAATACTGTATTAATCTTAATTTTTAAAGCTGAAGAATCACTTTGTTTGTAAGCGTTAATCTAATGAAATACTGATTCGAATAGAAAAAAATATTTTAATGTTGGATAGTCCATTACCGAGGATGTCACGTTACTTTTAATAGGAATGGATATATTTTTTTCAACCCTTTTCATGTCCTACTGTTGGACACAGGTCTCCACTTAGAAGTGAGAGGGGTTTAGGCCATAGTCTACCATGCTGGCCAAGTACGGACATTGTGCCTTCAAGTAATTATATTTTAAGGTATGCACGGCGATGAAAAACATTGCAATTAATTAAACCATAATATTTTCCCTCACCATGAAGCAACGATAAATACACACTTAACAAGTTTATTTGGCAGATGTGCGCGCCGGGGGTTCGACCTGGGTATCTCCGGTCGGAGACCGCGAGCTTCCGTTCGGCCATCGCTGCCATTATTCAAACAAATAGCAACGGATTAATATGTCTTTGATTTACAAGTATCTATAAACGCGAAAGATATCGCGGCACAGCTAGCTAGTAAGGAGGGGATGGAGGTTAATCGGCGGCTACGACCCATAAGACTTTTGAAGACGATAAATCGCTTCCTTTGAAAGCGTAAATCGCCTCCTTTGAAAGAGTAAATCGCCTCCTTTGATAGCGGAGCATTTGCATAATCGACTTCCATGAGGTTTTTAACAAGTGAGCAGTTGGACTACCAACTACTAGTAGATTGGTTCGTTGTGTCGAGATGAAAGTTTTCGATACCTAAAATAATCGAATTAAATTATAAAATATGTTAACAAATAGAATTTTATGCTAACACCATGTTCAAAGCATAATTGGCGTGGAATAGCTATGTCCAATGTAACGCTCTTTTTGACACATAAGCTGTGCCCACGACGTCAGCCACATGGATAAAGACTTGTAAATCAAAGACAAATTAATCTGTTCTTATGTGTTGTAATAATGATCTTTTACAGCCCTAAAATTGTTGAGTTTTAGTACTGGAGGTCAATCGGCGGCTGCGACCCTTCATCGTCTTGAGACCGGTAAATCGCCTCCTTTGAAAGCGTAAATCGCCTCCTTTGAAAGTGTAAATCACCTCTTTTGAAAGCGGAAAATTTGCATTTACAACCTCAATGAGATTTTTAACACATTATGTAATATACATTATACCCGGCAACTTGGGAGAGGATACCGGATTATGTGTGATTTGACTGCACTAAAACCCCCTCGGTGGCCTGCCTCTGCGCTTGGGGAAGGACTCCGGGATCCTTAGTGGAATGCACCAGTGTGCCGGAGAAAAGTACAAGTAGATCGGCCGTTGTGTTGAGATGACACTGTTTTTTTTTATTCCTTCTTTTTATTTAAAAGGAGTCCCAGACGAACACGCAGGATACGTGATGATAAGTAGTTACTGCAGCTCATTAATATTATTTATACAACTTTAAGCCTGAGGTCTTAAGCAGTTGCGCTGCTACTCCGGAGGCTGATAGTCGGCTCATGTTATTCTGTCCGGCAACTGCCGGGCTTCTGCCTCCTACAAAACCTTCTTTAAAATTATTTGTGCAAGTAGGTATTTTTAAAATTTTAACCAAGAAAACTCAACCTTATTACACCTGCCTTCGAGATAAAATAATGATATATGAAATAATGATAATGAATATATACCTATGTTGGTAATTTTCCCGCCTGACCATTATATACTCGTATATTAAAATTTCGCATGGTGGTCAATCGACTTGACGACCCTTGTGGCGCAATGGTTACCATGCCGGACTGCCAATCGAAGGGTCTCGGGTTCGATTCCCAGCGAAGCAGAAGTTTTAATGATGAGTTTAAATTTCTGTTCTCGGTCTAGGTATTTGTTTTTCTGTCTCTGTGTGTGACCATGGTACCCACGACACAGGATATATCTACCCTACTGTGGGGCAATGAGTGTGAATCGTTATTTTTAAAAAATTGGAGTTTTTTCCCTCAGAGCCGATAACATGTCTCCTTCGAGAACAAATCATTTACAATGACATATTGAACTTTATACCCACAATAGCGTCGGAAAAACTAGCACTAGATAGGCAGTTTCAGTTGAGATAAGGTCCTTTTAGAATCTCTTTCACATATAATTGAGTAAAAAATAAAAAATGTAGTTTAAAAAAATAAAAAAAAACACGCTTTCGTGATATCATGAACTAAAAAGTAAAAAAATAAGAAGAAAATGTATTTTACTGTAAAAAAAGCGTGTGGTATTTTAAGATACTATTAACACCACGCACTAACTAAAAAACATGTATTTTACTATAAAAAATACATTTTCCTCTCATTTTTTTACTTTTTAGTTCATGTTATCACGAAAGCGTGTTTTTTAGTTTTTTAAACCACATTATTTATTTTTAATTTTTTAGTTGGATTTTTATTCTCATATTATTGCATTATCATCGGCCCTTGACCCCTGTGCAAATTTTCAAGTTTACCAGACGATTAGACGTGTTAAAAATAAAAAACTTTATATTTGTTTCATTAAGTACCTTAGGCCACGAATTTATCAGCCGGCCCTCGTATATTTTTTGTTATCCTGATGATCCTCGTTAGGACTTTAATATAAAGTTATGAGATTATTGTATTGTCATCGGCCCTTGACCCCTGTGCAAATTTTCAAGTTAATCAGACTCCTAAAAGTAAGTGAAAATGAAGTTAAAAGATTCCGTTACATACATACATACATACATACATACAGGTCAAGTTAATAAAAGCGTGTTAAACAAATAAATTTTTTTTAGTTTTTAGTTCGAATTTTCACAAAAGCGTGTTTTTTTGTTTTTTAAACTACATTATTTATTTTAATTTTTTTAGTAGGATTTTTATACTCATATTATTGCATTATCATCGGCACTTGACCCTGTGTAAATTTTTAAGTTAATCAGACGCTTAGACGTGTTAAAAATATAAAACTTTATATTTGTTTCATTAAGTACCTTAGGCCACGAACTTATCAGCCGCCCGTCGTATATTTTTTTTATCCTGATGATCCTAGTTAGGACTTTAATATAAAGTTATGAGATTATTGTATTGTCATCGACCCTTGACCCCTGTGCAAATTTTCAAGTTAATCAGACTCCTAGAAGTAAGTGAAAATGAAGTTCAAAGATTCCATTACATACATACATACAGGTCAAGTTAATAAAAGCGTGTTAAAAAATATATAGCAGAAGTGAAATTATGCGCGAAACTCTTAATATCGAAAAAAAATCGGCATTATTTTATCGGGCATAACAGATATTTTATCAGAAAAAATATTAAAAATTCATTTATTCTATTAGAAGAAGAATGGTGAACTTTCATCCCGGTTGTCATTAAAAGTAACAGATGGTTAATATGTATACCTTATATTATATGTATTTTAATACTACTATTACTACTACTTACTATTTTAATGAAATGAAATGAAATATTCTTTATTCACTGTACGGTTCCTTTACAAACTCTTAGTGAACGTTATTTTTTGTTCTGTCTGCTCTGGGTGCGCTTAGGCAATGCTGAGCTGAAGAAAAGAGCAGACGGAGAAAAACTTCAGCCCTGTTTTAAAATATGGGGTATACAATAGCTAACTTTCTTACAGAGTAGCTAATAATACTATTTTAACGATAATAATAAATTTAGCTAACTGTAAATCGCACATAGTTACTATTTCTTTCAATTACTTTTAATTACATACTTTTAATTCTAACTACGTCAAAAACTTTATAGCTTTAGTTGTGACAAGTTCAAAGAAATTATACTATTTCATGTAAATACATATAGTACAATGAAGCTCAACTTCATAATGGAAGCAAAATAAACAGTGAGCTGTTCATACACAGAAATCATTTATAAAATCCAATACTTACCTGAAGTTTGAGTACATTAAATAAATGTTTGTGCACAAAGGCACGAAATGTACTTTTCTCATCAAAAGATATTAACGACTAGCTGATGGGATTATGATATAAAATCTGGTCTTGGACTAACAAATCCACTGAGACACTTTTAATGAGCTCTCAAAACGTGACAGCCTATGAGGATGAGGATTTATATGACAAAATGAGTTAGTTGACATTAATAACTCATTTATAGTCAATTGACAAAACTTTTATTGATTGAAAAGATAATAGATATCTTGTATATGTAAATTTTTTAATTTTTCTGTACATAGTGTGCAAGGCCCGATTGTGGTGTTGTAATTATTTAATAAAGACCCTTTTAATGTCCAGTTGCCCAACCTAACAGAATTTATGAGACCCAGTATATTTTTTTTCAAACTTTATGTCTTACAACTGGGCACAAGTTTTCTCTCAGAAATGAGAAGGGTCATAATCTAACACGCTGGCCAAGCGCGGATTGGTGGACGCGTCAATACACGAACACTGTAGGCGACTCGAAATAATTTTTTTTTTAATAGGAAAACCTCTAAGGTAGCGGTGTTATCTATTTTTGATAAATAGTACTTTTAGCGTTTTTGGAATTGTCAAGGAATTTAAAAAAATATATAGTGAAAATTTTCTTAGTTTCTTTGATTTCCCCGTATGGATGCGATCTTTTTGCCGAACTAGCACTGAACAGTAATAAACACGTTACATTTTTTTAATGATCCACTGCCAGGCGCAGGTCGCCTTACACAAATGAGGGGAAGTACACAACGCAGGCTAAGTGCAGATTAGTAGTCATCATGCTTGCGAGAAATTATGAGTTTCTCTCAGGCATACATGGTGATGGAAAGCATCGTAATAAATTAAATATACCAGTGCCGAGAATTTGAACGCGGTGTCTCCGTGTCGGAGATCGCAGTATTGTTATCTCAATATTACTATCGCGCGTTATTTGGAACTCCGTGATTATTATCTTATCTCACTGTTTGAAGCTTGGTATACAGTAAGGTTGACTTTCTATTTAAACTCTCCTTCTTGCGGGTATGCTTGAAGAGATTCCAATTTAGTTTTCTTTAGTCCTATTCCTGTTTAGCAATTTTTTAGTTTTAACTACATTATTAAGAAGTTAATTTGATGTTGATTATCACGAACATATTTTTAATTTTTCGCTTTTTTCCAACCTTTTTTATGCTCCACTGCTGGACACTGGTCTCCTTCTCACAAGTAAGAGGTGCTTAGGCCATAGTCCACCACGCTGGCCAAGTGCGGATTGGTGGACGTCATGCTTTCGAGAAATTATGAATTTCTCTCAGGCATGCACGGCGATGAAGAACATTGTAATCAATTAATTATCACGATATTGTCCATCATCGTGGAGCTCGTGAGCTTTCTCGCTTAGAAACGATTAATTCGCTACCTTTTTATTGCACAACTGCTTGAATTTAGTACTTTTAGTACTTTAGTACTTGTAGTATAGTATTATCATCATGTGGGTATTTAAAAATATGTTAGTGATACTCAACTGCAAATTAACTTCTTAATAGATAATTTAGTTTAAACTAAAAAAGTTAGCTATAAAAAGGTAGCGATTTAATCTTTTCTTTGGAAGCGAGAACTATTAAATCGCTACCTTTATATTGCACATACCTTAATGAAATATATGCACTCAGAACCTATGCAAAGATGCTTAAAAAATGTAAATACGAAACGTTTCCAGGGTACTTACGCAGCGCTTTACAATTCAAAGCAGAAATGTTTTAACGAATACGGGTATATAAGCTTATTTTCTTTTATGAAGCTACTGTTTTTAATTTAAACTTATGTACAGAAATCAAAGAGTAACATTTTACGCATATTTTTGTTAAACCCTTTTCAATGATCCGATACGGGTACAGGTTTCTTTCAGAATTGAGAGGGATTTAAGCCATAGTTTACCACGTTGGCCAAGTGCGTGTTGTCCACAAATGACGTGCTTTTGACACATTTTGTTTAACTCTCAGAGATCATCCATCCATGCATCAGCCTTTCATAGTCCACTGCTGGATATGGCTGCAACCCTTTTTGCGCGTCCGCTACTCCTCCCGGTCCTTTTGAATCAATCTTGAAAAAATCTACCATCTACAAGCTATTCTGATGTGCGCTGCCAAAACCGCGCCTAATAGTCCTACAAAAAAGGCGGCTACAGTATATATCTACATATTATTATATCTCATGTGCAAGCCATTATAGCCAAAATAGTGAACCATAACTACAATTAATTCTTAATTGAAAATACTTTTATAACAAATAAAAATGATCTGCGTAGGCAAAGATAATAAGAAATAAATTTTGGGTTCCGAATGGACTTCAAAATCTACGGAAAATATTCACTTCATGCTTATGATCCTTTCCAACGCGGGTAAAACCGCGGGGCATAGCTAGTTATCCTTATATTAATTGTAAGAGAACTAACTTGAATAATAACTTTACTTTACGTTAACGGAGCACCACCCATAAAGGAACCCAATCAGAGAATTGGGGATCAAGGAGGAAAATAGGGACGTGAATATTAATCCCTGTTATATGTTGATCACGGTGCTTTATTAACAAACTTTTCGACCCGTAATTATTGAAACGATTCTTAGTTAATCTTCTAAACATCGGTTTATTATTATACGCTGGTAAATCGGAATTCGTAAAATAAAACTACACTGTTTTTCGATTTATTTCTATTAAAGTAAAAACCAACGATTTAATAAAGTTAAGATTTACGAGGTACTTATAATTTATGTAAATCTTAATTTATAATCATTAAACTACCAAACACTATTGACCAAAATCAATTGACCAAATTCAATCAACAATTTTATAAAATTACACATTTTTTGCAATAACTATGACCCGCGTGGCGCAATGGCTACCATGCCGGAATGCCAATCGAGGGGCTCTGAATTCGATTCCCAACGAAACAGAAATTTGAATGATGAGTTTAAATTTCTGCTCTCGGTCTGGGTGTTTGTGTTTGTCTTTGTGTGTGTCCATGGTACCCACGACACAGGGTATATATACCCTACTCTGGGGCTATGAGTGTGAAGCGTTATTATTTATTTATTTCTTATTATATATGTTCTATATCACGAAGTCCGTTTTGCTATGAATGTTGTGATGTACATGTACATTGTGCGTAACTACGGTGCTCAGTGTCGACAGTGTCACCATGACAACTAAACTTGGAAGTCGTCCATATCCATAGTACGTTGAATTTTTGAAAGGTTTTATAACTTTTCATATTTCTTTGCTAACGTTTCAAAAGTTCATGCATAAAAGTGTGCTTATCATTACACATCACTACTACAACCAGAGAGAGAGATCGGACTTCGTGAAATATAATAGCTACACTCGTCTCAAAATATTCGTTTAAGATCACACAACTACTCTTCGTCTAAATTCTCCTTCATCTTTCGAAGAAATATCTACCTCGATAAGTTTATTTAACAATTATATTCCTAGAAAAACTTCCTAATATAGGTTTCTACTAGGGTTTGTCATCTCTATCACTACAATCGAGTATACTCCACAGCCTCGCAATATCTGCGAAGTAAATATTATTTTTACCCATTCCAGCTGTCTAGGGTTGTCGAATAAAGAATGTTTTTGTTTCAGATATCCTTGTGACGTGCCTTCGATGAGCAGACTCAATTGACCATGACTCCGATGAGCGATGATGGCCACGTATATAGAAGGTTACACGGGTTTCCTACGCAGAGGAAATTTGGCTAGGGTTCGAGATTTTGCTAGGACACTATATAAATTAGTAAGATGTGTTTTAAATATAGACCACGAATGATAGAGTAATATATTTTTTTATGTTTTTGTATTATTTGAACAGAAAAAAAATTTGTTGGTGCATCGATTTAACTAGATATGTATTAGTATAAGAATTAAATTACAGAGCGACATTGTCTATAAACGTAAAGCTCTCTAAATAAAGAAAAAAAAAACGCAGAGGCCTCCGCTTTAAATCTCCGCGTGCACCTTTGATTACTAAATTAGTCTTTGCGAATTTACTGCGGCATTTATTAGGAAACAACAGTTACAACGTTTTTCATACTAGAGAATGCCTACGAATGCTAGAAAAACATTTGCGAAGATAATGTCAATTTCAGACATCAGGCACATTACATAAATAGCAAAAATTAATGAAATCACAAAAACTCAAGAGAAACATCTTTCTAACCCTAGGAAAGTACTGTATGGCGTGCCTCAGGGAAGTATTTTAGGCCCTTTACTCTTTTTAATTTATATAAATGATTTTCCTAAAGTCATAAAACAACCGATGATACTATTTGCTGACGATAGTACAGTAATATTTACAAAAGAAAACACCGACTCTTTCGAAAGAAGTATAAATAATGCTCTTGAATCCCTAATAGATTGGTTAGACAGTAATAATCTTAAAATTAATCTCGATAAGACAAATATAATGTCATTTAAAAACAGAGTATCATACGGGCAAACAGTAAATATTGACTATAAAGGAAAGTTGATATCAGAAATAGAAACAACAAAATTTTTAGGACTATACATAGATAGCAAACTAACATGGCAGTCACATAAAGAGCACGTCTGTAAACAGTTAAATAAGTTTTCTTTTGCTTTATATAAATTAACAAAAGTTGTAAGCAAAACGGCGGTTCTGGACGCATACCATGCGTACGTTGGTGCCACATTAAGATATGGAATAATATTTTGGGGTAACGCGACGGGAATACAAACCATATTTAAGGCCCAAAAAAAGTGCATTCGAGCCATATGTCAGCTAAAGGAAACGGATACTTGTAGGCCACATTTTCAAAATTTAAAAATATTCACTTTTCCTTCTTTATATATTTACGAAATCTCTTTAATGGTCAAAAATGAAATAGCTAAATATGAAACCCTTAAATCAAAAAGGCATCCTAATAAATTATGTTCAATTGCTTCTAAAACGAAACAATACCATAATAGTGTCTTTTGCATGGGACCAAAAATATATAACTGTCTACCGGAATTCCTCAAAATCAAAACGGGCAACGAGTTTAAAAAAGAACTTAAAACGTATTTACTGAAAAAGGCGTATTACTCAGTCACTGATTTCTTAAACGACAAAACGGCATAAAGGAATTCCATAAAAACCTGGGAGGTTTTTTTTCCGCCGGCTTTTTTTCCTCTTAGTGTACAAAAACCCTGCAATATGGGTACCCAAAGCCGACGATCGGATTCGATCCGAAGTACAAATAAATATGAATAAATAATTAAATAAACAAACAACTAAATAAATACATACTTGAAGAAATAAAATTTAAAAATTTTAATTTTCAAAATGCGCAATATGGGATCAAATAAAAATAAAATAAATAATAATGTACATTTTTATAAATTGTGTTATTATTAAGTTTTTTTTTTCTTTTATCTTTGTAATATTTGCATACCTCATGAAGGTAAATATGGCGTACTAAATATGTATTAACAACTTTTGTAAACACCCATATTTGTGCAAATAAAGTTATTTGTCTTTGTCTTTGTCTTTGTCTTCACCAACCCACACATGACCAGTGTAAACAAGATATCCTTCCGTATTTTGAGGGAGAACTATGACCAGAACGTTACAGAACTTATTTAATGTTGCCAAAAAGTAATATCGTGGTATCCAATTGTATGGTTGTATCTAGTTGTATGGGATTGCTTGTCTGAATGAAGACTAAAAAATGTGTCTTTTTATTTCCGTAAATAATGATAAACAACATTTAATTGCAACAAATATAATTTACTTTGAAAATAACACATGTTATAACGTGAATTTTCAATTATCCGTATCTAGCAGACCTAATATAATTTGGTACAATTTTAATCCACACAAGGTTCGGTAAAGTCCTTTATTAAATTTGAACTCTTTTTCGACGACCGTAAGAGATAAACAAACGCTTTGTTGACCGCCAAGATATCGTTTATTGGATTGAAAAGGTCGTTGTACGTCTCTTTACAAATATTAATTAAAATTGCTTTGTTTCTTTAGCACGATAGACAAATAAATGAAAATAGACACAAAAGAAATAGGAATCCAAATAAGAAGTTTGTGTAACTTGAATAAAAAGTACCTACATTGTCCGTCCATTGACAGGCCTAAAAAGATTTTTTTTTCAATTGCCAGCGTCAAGTATTCTTTTTGCATAACTTCTTTGCCAGTTTCTTTGAAACTGGATGAGTAATAATAAATAAAGTCAGTAAGTCATCAGTAATCAGTCAATCAAGTCAGTTAGATATTCAAGTAAAACAATGGCTACTTTAACGGAACGTGACCGGTGCAAGTTTGGAGGCAAGCTGAAAAATATATTTATCGCACTGTTAATTGTTCTTTCTCGGCATTTTCACAATATAGTGCACAAGGCTCGTGCACCGAATTTAACCTATACCAAAAAAATGCCATCAATTTTATCCGATATAACTCAAAAATACACCAAGGAAATGAAACAAGAGCAAAATATGTCTTTTCCAACTTCCCGCCAAAACTCCGAAAAGAAAATTTATTAACTCATAAAATCCTTTCACTCTATGAAAAAAGGGTTGCAACTAACCTCACTGATAGCCCAACATTCAATAATAAAAATTTAACTCATCACATTCTGTCTTGCTGGGAATCGAACCCAGAATTCCTCGAATGGCAGTCTAGCACGGTAACCAATGTGCCAATCAAATCATGAAAGAAAATAAAGTGTGAATTTAGCAGGTGTTGAATAAAATATTTGAACAGTGCCTTGTAAGTGCTCTTTTAGTACCTTTCTTGAATATAAACAAGATATAAATTATTAAGGGCCCTAAACAAAGGAAAAATGGAAAATAAAGGAGAGGAGAAGTACGTTCATTATTTGGAGCTATTATAATAAACAAATATTAAATAATTAATAGAATCAGGCGTTACTTTGCGGAACTCTATTGTTATAAAGTTACACGCAAAGTCTTTGCGAGTAACTGTCATAGAGTCAATAACCCTGATGATGCTCTGTTTTGGGGCGAAACACGTGTTGGTGGTGGTACGTATGTTGGTGTATATTTTATTGTATTTGCATGTATCCTATGTTTATAGCATAGCATCCCTATTGCATGTAAAAAAGTATAGGTACACAATCATACGTTCTGATTGCGGATTGTTGCAAAGTAGTTTTTACCTATCTTTATAACAAATATTAAATAACGCTACCAAATTACTCATAGCCAAACACCAGGATTCCCTGTGTCGTGAGTACCATAAACAGTAATGGACACACACAACGACACGAACACAAACACCCAGAATGAGAATAGAAATGGAGTTTTGTCATGCTAATTTCTGCTTCGCCGAGAATTGACCCTGGGCCCATGATTGGCGTCCGACATGGTAAACATTGTGCTATACGGGTCATCAAATATTTCAAAGATGTCTTGTAAGTGCTCTGTTTGTAGATTGCTTTATGAAGTTGAGGCAAAACAAAATATGCTAAGAATTTGTCATTTTTAGAAAAAAATATTTGAACGATTTATTGCAATTAGTACCTTTTTAATGTTTTACTTAAAACACATATATGTGGGATGTATGGTTAATGCTTAAAGCATCAAGGTATGACGGGTATGACACCCGTCAGAGAAGTGGCCTTTACGGGCGAACCCCTCGTCCCAACGTCCATGCACAATGTGCCTTCTAGTTATACAACTATTGTGTCAGTGTGTGTCGGTGTCAGTGTTGACGGTGCATAGAAAATTACGTAGTTAATTGAAATTGACATGTTAAGAAATGTATGCGTCTGTAGCGATGAAAGAATATTTGTGAATGTGTGACAAAATTAAAATGTGTGCGTTCTTTCCCCGCACCAGATTTGGCACAAAAATTATTTATCGAAGCGAGGCGCTATGCCGTCTCTCCTGAAGGGTGAGGTAGTAACTTTGATGCTCTAAGGGTTAAAGTAATGGTGTCCAGAGAAAAGAGATTTTATAATAAGTGTGTAAGATATGATGGATGACTGGCTGGTGACATGAAAGACGAAGGAGGAAAGACGTGACATGGATTTGGAATAGGGAGAACAGAAGACGATTTCAGCTAATGTATAAGTGTGGTAAATTTCTTGTGGTGACAATATAATAATAATAGTAATAAATAATAAATATATATCTTTGGACAATACACACAACACCATCTGATTCCAAACTAAGCAGAGCTTGTACTCTGGTAATCAGAAAGCTGATAAACATACTTATATAATTCTAAATACATACTTAAATAGATAAATTAACACCCAGACACAGAACAAGTAGTCATGTTCATCACACAAATATTTGTCCTGGGTGAGAATCGAACCCACGACCTCACGCTTCGCAGTCGGCTCATCACCCACTACGCCACGGAGGCTGTCAATAAAAGATTAATAATGATGTAAATAGTTATTTTCCTTGGCCACCCACATTATATAATTTGCATCATGGAAATAAAAGAAACTGCAATATTGGAAAGAAAGGAACAAGTTGTCAGGTGTTGGATCAAATATTAGAAATGTATTTTATGAGTATCTTTTCAGTACCTTCTTCGCTACAAATCAGACATAAGTTTTTGACAGCCCTAAAGGTGAATAGAACTTTCAACGCGTCAGGTGTAGAATCAAACAATATAAAGGTGTAGGCAAGTAGTTTTGAAGTAGTTTTCTTATTTTATTTATCCATAGGAAACTATGTTTAAATTGTGTTAACCTTAAACAAAAGTGAAATGGAAAATAAACTGTCAATTCGTTAGGTATTGGATCAAATATTGGAAGCCTTGATTGGTAGCCTTGAAGGTGTTTTCTCGAGTATTTTTCTTTTGTACATCAGAATAATTTATTGATATGTATGTTCGATCGCAGCTCGCCTTGGCTTCATTTGAGGGATATAACGGTGCTTCTTCAATTTGGTTTGATGTTGGCATTTTTCATGAATAATAATGTAGCTTGTCTTCATAATAAATGAATCCTCGGGAGAATGTTTTTTTGGTAACGCTGAAATACATCTAATAGGCTTATAGTAAAGTCTTAGAGGATTAGTCTTAAGAATCTTTGGAACTGGATAACTCTCAAACATATGGGTGTTTTTTTGTATGTAAGTTTCATAAGTACCTGAAAACTTTATAAGTAAGAAAGTAGGTATATTTACTTTATATGTCTATGTGAAATACACCTTCAGTTCTAATGATAATGCAATTATACACCATCATTTGTAGGAGGGTGGTATTTGTAGGTGGTAGAACTATTATGGTTCGCCCGGGGAAGTACCACCGCTGCACCCACTTCTGCCGTGAACCAACTCTATTGTGTTTCGATGGAAAGACGAAGTTGCCGGCCACACTTACACGAGGCGACCACCAGCCTACGGAGTAGCAGCGCAACTGCATACGACCAACAAGACTTAGGTACCTATGCTTGCTTGAGGTTGTATGTAGATGTCCATGGGCTGCAGCGACCACTTAACGCCACGTGACCTGCACGCTCGTCTGCTACTCCATTAAAAAAACATTATTTTTGTAAATAAAATGTCCGCCTCAAAAAAAAGCGGATAATACTTTTTTGTACAACCCATCTGATAAGGGTATCGAATGATAGGTCTTGTACAATATACGAGTAGTACATCAAAAATAAATTATATTTAAGATGGCCACCATCACAAGGTGGATGATTAAATATTTTTTACTTGACCGACTTCCAAGAGAAGTAGGTAATGTATTCGGATGTATGTATGTATTTTTTAAGTAATATATGTTGACCGAATATTCGGCTGTTTGTGAACCGATTCAAACTTACACTTCCGAAGTGGTCCCATTGTCACCAACTCAAGATCTAATGATGGTATCCCAGTGAAATCCAGGGGAACTCTCAAATTTAATAGGCACATATACTGATTTTCTTATACTTACTGAAACAAAATAGACATTTGTGCATTATATCATTCATTTCATGTCACTGAGCTGACGATAGAAAATACTACGACGGTTAGGAGTTGAGAGATAAACCATTCAATAACTGTTTTTTTGTTCGAAAACTTTTACTCTCGAGGTGGTCCAATTGTCATCATGTCAAAATCTGATGATGGGATGGCAATGAAATCGAAGGAAATTCTAAATTTTTATAGGCACCCACATTGATTATCATATACCTACTTACTAATGCAAAAAAGATATTTGTGTATCATCATCTCATATTACTGAGCTGATGAATAAAGGTACAACTCGTCAACGCTTAGAAGTTGAGAGCAAATTCTTTCAATAAATTCATACGTTTATATGGACTGATTGTAGTTTCTCTAATACAACCTAACAGTCTTAAAGAACATGATTAAAAAAGGTAAATCTCATTAATTTTTAGAAGTTAAGTGGAAAGCGGTTATTTTGCTTAAACAATATGGAACTATTAAATTAAAAGTACTAAAAACAGTGAAATTAAATAACCTTTAACAAAAAAAAAAAACGGCTTCAAACGGTATAAAGTAAAATTGTTCAGTACTTGGCATATGATACTCTTTCTTGCTAATGATAATGATTCCTAAAACTATCTTGGAGTCGGTGCCCATTCAGAACGAAAGGTACGCCGTTATACTAAGGGACTGAGACACTTGGTCTGACCATTTCTGCAACCTCAAAGCTCCATTCCTTCAACTTTTCTTATCAATATTATAAGAAATAGATGAGCTTTAAAATCCGAAAAAAATCGGTGACATATACTTAATTATTACGTTAAGTTTTTACTACATAAAATATCACGCCTGAACGACGGTTCACTAATATAAAAGCCATGTAGATGCTCCGCGGTGACAGGACCTAGAGTAACTACGTGACATGACTTAGAATTTATTATAAGAGTCCCCGCAGACTCCTTGCATTTTATCGGCTGATAGTTCAGTCATAAACTTAAAATGTCTAGTTTATATTTCTAGCCAATATTGAAGGCGTCTTTATATTGCCTTTAAACTATTTTTACTCTTTTACCGTTTTTACACGATGCATTTTGTCCGGTATTTTTAATCATTGCACATATTAAAAGTCACGATAAGTTTTTCAAAGGCATGAAGTCCAGTAGCCTGCACTTATAGTGGCATTAGTTTAACTCTAAATTGATCTTAATGTTGCTTACTTATTTCTATACTCTTGCAAAAAATAAAATAAAGCATTTCAACATTGCCGCATAAAAATTTGGAACGTGCTTAAACTATTATCTGATTCGGTCGTTTTAATATAATCAGCAGTACTTAACAGTTCTGATACCTACGTTAACAACCGAGAACGTAATAGCGATTCGAACCAACATCGGAACATTTTCTTATTGACACAACGAGACACAAGTACTATGCGAATGTATTTAATGAGTAACTTAAGCACATTTTCTCTTTCATTTCTCTTACTTTGCCGTTATGTGACGTCGTGTTGACGTGACGATGACGATGACGACGTTTTTGTGTGACAAAGTCAAAAACTATCGATCTGTTTTAGTAGTAAGCCCCCAATAATTTTCAGGCTTCTATTTTTCAAACTTTGTGATTTTTGCCTTTAGGTACATGATAAATCTAAAAAAAAATTTTGCATTATTTCGAGCCCAATTGAATTATAACTCAAAAAAGAATGTAGTCTGAACAAGCTTTAGGTTCTATCTTTACCTCAAAGTTCCGATTTGGCGCTAGAATAGGGAAACACTATTATATAATTCAGACGGTCCTACAGGATGGATCGCTTATTAATAATGCAACCTCGTTCTGTAGATTAGTGAGCCCCAAGGAATAGTGTCTTTTATTTTCGGCTACTCGTTTTCTTAGAATGATATTGCGAAGGAGATTGTAACATGAGGGATTCTTCATATGCATAATCCCTATGTTTCGCCTGTTAGTATATCTATGTGTGTATGACTATCATGATCAAAGTCCGCGGTAAACTCCGAAACTACTGAACTGATTTGGATCAAATTTCATAACTAAACTAATTTTGATAGATAGGATAGTTAATTCAGTCCAGTTTAAAGCGGAGAAGCTCGCGGAAAACATAGTCTCGTAACTACTAATTGGACACCGACGTTGTCACCTCTGCTCCAGTTGTCACGTGTACCGATTATCAACCCATAGCCGTCCTGTTATCTCAAATAAATATGTACTTTTATTCAAAAACGTTTGAGAGTTTTAGTCCCGCCACCATTTTTCTCTCAACTCAAGATTTAGCCCAAACAGGCTAAAGGTGACGACTGACGACCCGGAAAACATGACATTCAATAAGTGAATATTTTGTATTCCTAATACGAAATAAATATCTTTTTTCATTCTTTATTTCAATGTTTATCTAAAGTTATAGCTACTGACCCACCTACAAACCTCATACCTACTAAAAAAAGAAAAATAAAACGGTAATTTAAAAAATTAAAAACCTGACTGCATCTCTGTGTAATTTGGAAATGAAAAAAACCCTAAAACAAGAAAGTCGTCATACTTGATACCACTTATGATACTTTTCTTGTTGGTCGTAATGACTCTTAAAACTACATATTTTCGCTCGACCGTTCAGTTCTAACATTTGAATTTGGCGCCAAAAAACCGCCATTTTGTTTTTTTTATTTTGCTTTATACCCAGTGTCACTCTTACAGTAAATACGCATCTAATGACACCTCTCAAGCTAAAATCCGTCTAGTCGTTCAGTCTGCAGAGCGTGCCATACAATTATACGTACATACTCTCGAAAAACGTAACCCTCCTTCTGGCGCAGTCGGGTAAAAAATAGTTTCATTTTTAACAATTATCGATTCATTTTGGTATGAAACTGTTCGTCTCTTTCAATCCTGGCAGGCGCTGTTCAGTGACAAATTTCTAAACGAAAATAAATTCAAAATCCGAATTATTTTCAAAGAATGTAAAGCGATATTACCTTTTTTATTTCCACCGAGTGAACATTTTGATGAGTCCCTTCACCAAATCCCTTCGCAATGTTATAATGTAATCTCTTTGATGTATTTTAATCACACCCTTTTAGGATTTTTAATAACAGATCAAAATTTTCAATCGGATTACGTAACTAAATCTGAAGGTGTTAAATAAATTTTAAATGGTCTGCTATTTGAAATTAATAAGTTTGACGAAGTAAAAGTTATAAACTTAATGCCATATTAAAATTAAAACTTAACGAATTTACTCAACTATAATTTAAGTTACGGAGTCTATTTAAGACTTATCATATGCTTAATATTTATAGAGCCGCATTTTTGGTAATAAAAGTTATGATTGCTAAGGAATGGTTGGATGTTTTTAAACAGCCTGGCCTTCGACAAGGCTGACTGCTATTATACATAGTAAAGAACCAGTAATCCTTAGCGCCTTTAAAGTACGAAATTAGACACATAAAAAGAAAAGGTCATAATTTTAAAAGGTAAGGATTGTTAACTTGTTATATTGAGTCATGTCACCTCAAGAGAGGTCTGGATGATAGAATAAAAGCTGTAATAATGACGATTTCCCTTCACACACATTTGCTACTAATAAATTAATGATTTTATAACCACAAACGGCTAAATCTCATGAAAAAGAGGAATCGTCACGTCTTTTGTTTACACGGTGGAATGATTAAACTGCATATTTCCATCTCGTTCATGGAATATTGGAAGCGCTCCCCTATTGTGTGCGCTGATAACATAGAGGGAGGCTGATGAGTCTATTTGTTAGAATTACTGCAGCACAGATAGATTTCATGTAAGCTTGTAGTTAGGTAGATTGCGCCAATTTATCCGATACAAGGAATAGTGATTGTTTCGTAAGATGTAGGTAATATTTAATTTGATATGCAATTAGCTAAAACACATAGTTCCATAATAAACCATAATATTTTATTTTGATTAATTCTATTGATTTTTTTTGTAAAATAATAATCATGATTTTTTTGGGATATTTTGTTAGCTATTATTATTATTATTATTACTACATCAATGATCGTCCAGTGAATACCCAGTCGGTGTGCTATGCATTTTTTTTTATTTGAACGGAGTAGCAGACGAGCATGCAGGCCACGTGGTGTTAAGTGGTCGCTGCAACCCATCGACATTTACATACTATTATGGTTCGCCCGGGGAAGTACCAGCGCTGCACCCACTTCTGCCGTGAACCAATTCTATTGCGTTTCGGTGGAAAGGTGCAGTTGCCGGCCACACTCACATGAGGCGACCACCAGTCTCCGGAGTAGCAGCGCAACTGCATACGACCTCAGACAAAACTTACCTACTATGCATGCTTGAGGTTGTATGTAGATGTCCATGGGATGCAGCGACCACTTAACACCACGTGACCTGCATGCTCGTCTGCTACTCCATTAAAAAAAGAATAATATAAAAATTCTTCATTCTGATCATTGAAGTAATATGTAAGGTAATTTTAGTCTATGAATAAATGATATATCATTAAAAGATGGCGTTACTGCCAAGTACTTTAAAAATATAAGTATAAATTTAGCGCATCCACAATGTCTAATAATAAAAATACTTAAGTTAGTAGAAGTTAGTTTGACGTCAATCTCCTCAATATTCACAAAGCTGGATCTTCTCTGCTCTAACACCAATATAACGACAAATCCGCCGAACATAAAAAGGATTTGCCCCGCGTCCTCCCCCATAGGAGCTATAGCTCTGAGACTGTTTATGTGCAAACAAATTGCGATTCATTACAACTATTGATGACACAGCCGTATGTAGAGGCCATGTTGCCAGCTCAAGAAAATAACATTAGATGTGTGATGTTTTTCTTGTAAACTCCTTAGAGCATATAAGAAAATGAGTGTTTTCTTCATATTTCCTTTATTTACATGTCATAGCGTACTTTGTTTTTCGATATAGTGCTTATTAGGTTCGATGAAACTGGGTGCCAATCAGTAAGTAGTTTGCTGTCAGTAGTCTGTCAGATATGTTAATAAAGCAATGGCTACTTTACCAGACGTATCTCATGGAGTTTTAGGGAAACCCAATAAGCCAGTTTTCGAAATATTTTATATTTCATAACACTAGCCCGAGTGTGACTCAACTATATCGAATAAAATTCCGTCAATTTTATTCAAAATAAGTAAAAAATAGTCAGTAAAATGAAATTTAAACAATACTATGACATGCCTCCTTTAGTTTACCGCCAAAACTCCGTTTACGGCCTTTTTGTATATATGGCGTGATAACAAAAACAACAAAAACTGTTTTGACGAAAGGTTTAGGGTAGCAATAATAAAACAAAGCCGATCCGCAGTAAAGGGAACCCGTTCACCCTATCTGCTATCACGTTGGACGCTGTGTTTATGGGACGAGAAATAGCCGATAGGGCAGTGTAATTTATCGCGGCCAATTTCCAAACTCCCAGGAAATAGAATACATACCTTTTTATTTATTTAATATTCAAGGTTGTATAAAATAATAAGGTTCACCTATTTTTACGTAGTCTAAGTGGTAGCTGCAGTATATGAAAATCTAAAAACAGCTTAAATGAGCCTGATCCTTACCCGACGCAAGCGTCTAATACTCCAAGATATGAATGGGTGAAGAGCGGTGGTAAATGGGTTCATGTCATATCAAGCCATGAAAGTTCTATGGTTTCTGCAAAGTGTTCACGAAATTATTTTCAAAAATATTGCAACAAATTGTAAATAAAAGTAGCGTACGACATGCGTATTTTGCGCCAATATTCGACCAACCTTTTTTATACTCTACATGACTTTAATTTGCCTTTATTTAATTATAATTAAGCCATTCATGACTGCGAAATAAAAACAATACTTGTTTTGAGAAAAGGTTTGGGGTATAGTAATAAAACAAAAGGGAATCCGTTCACCCTATCTGCTATCACGTTGGACGCGTTTATGAGACGAGAAATAGCCGATAGGACAGTATAATTTATCGCCGCCATTTTCCAAACTCCCAGCAAATAGAATACATCGAACTGGACTGTTTGTTTACTTTTTATCTCTCCACGGTCGCGTAAATTAATAAAAGTAAGCTGGTGTGTTGAAAAGTGTTGCTCTTAAAAACTAAAACTAAACAAAAAGGTTATACGAGTATGCCTCATCGCAACGCGTTTAAACGTTACACACTCATAGCCCCACAGTAAGGTCATTGATACATAGATAGAGTAACATAGATAGAGTAGACCTTGGGAAAGGACATAGGATGGTTTTTATCCTACGGGAACCTATAAAACGGGTCGATGCGGGCGAAGCCGCTGGCGGAAGGCTAGTAAATATATAAATCAAGCTACACACTAGCCTTACACTAGGAATACCTGTGTCGTGGGTACCATGGACACATACAAACACAGGAACACAAACACCCAGACCGAGAACAGAAATTTAAACTCATTATTCAAATTTCTGTATCACCGGGAATCGAACCCGGGACCCTCGATTGGCAGTCTGGTATGGTGGTAACCATTGCGCCACGCAGGCGTTTGACGGCAATATTAATGAGACGAAAAATAGCCAATAGGGTAGCGTACTCGTTATTTATCGCAGCAATTTTCCAAACTCTCAGCTAGGGGAGTACATCGAAGGACTGGACCGATTTTATTATCTGGGTGTTTGTGTTTCTCTCTTTGTATATATCCAAGGCACCTACGACACAGGTATTCCTAGTGTAAGGATAGTGTGTAGCTTGATTTATATATTTACTAGCCTTCCGCCAGCGGCTTCGCCCGCATCGACCCGTTTTATAGGTTCCCGTAGGATAAAAACCATCCTATGTCCTTTCCCAAGGTCTACTCTATCTATGTTCCAAATTTAATTAAAATTGGTTTAGTAGTTTAAGCGGGAAAGCGTAGCAGACAGGCAGACAGACAGAGTTACTTTTATAATATTAGTAGGGATTATATTTATAAGCTCTGCTAAACCAAATTAAAGGTCTTAGGTTTTGTAAAGTTCTACAAAATTAATAGGAATTGCTTCTCGGTAAAAATAAGTTACTGGTACAGTAGTGGTACTTCCCCAGTCGATCCATGAAAGATCATTTTTTTGTATAGTTTCTATAAAATTAACTTTATATTGATAATCCAATATTCCTTATTACCTGCTGTTACTTTTCAAAATCTACAAAACACCTACCTAAAGAAGACTATTACTGTACTCGCATATACGTTGAGGCCACATTGGTTAGGAGTAAATCCGTACATAAAAAGTGTGGAGTACAACCTTAGAGCATCAAAGTTACTGACTCACTCTTCAGTAGAGACGGAATAGCGCCTCGCTTCGATACATTTCTGTCACACATTCCCAAATATTCTTTCATCGCTACAGACGTATACATTTCCAAATAATTATGTCAATTTCAATTAAAAACGTCATTTTCTATGCACCGTCAATACTGACACCGACACACACAGATACACTAGTTGTATAACTAGAAGGCACATTGTGCATGGACGTTGGGACGAGGGGTTCGCCCGTAAAGGCCACTCCTCTTTGACGGGTGTCATACCTCTCATACCAAGCTCTAAGCATACAACGCGGGTTTGGCGGCCCTAATTACTATTTTTATCTAGTAGCAACTAAAGCAAACAAAAAGGTTATACACGTTATCGCAACGCGTTTGACGGCAATATTAATGAGACGAAAAATAGCCAATAGGGTAGCGTACTCGTTATTTATCGCAGCAATTTTCCAAACTCTCAGCTAGCGTTATGTTGATTAATGGAATGGATCGAAGGACTGGACCGATTTTATTAACCAACTCCAAAAAATAAGTTTATCAGATTGACCTGTATGTGTGTAATAATGTAGAAATTGGATTTTTTTTCTTCTTTCTTTTATATCCCGCTGCTGGGCACTGGACTTCTCTCGCAAGAGAGAGGTATGTCGGCCATAGTGGTGGACGTCATGCCTCCGAGAAAATATGAAATTTTCTCAGGCATGCACGGCGATGGAGAACATCGTAATCAATTAAACATCACGATATTTTCCATCACCGTGGAGCAGCGATAAATGCGCACATTACAAATTTATTTTAATGTCAGAGGTGCGCGCCGAGGATTTGAACCCGGTATCGGTGGCGATGGAGACCACGGTTTCTTACCACTCGGCCATCACTGCTCTTGGAATTGGATAATACTAGAGTACCTAATTTATTTAAGCTTCCCATAATATTTGTATATTTGTCCGCATATTTCTCAGACACCTTAAGTAATACCGAGATGATCCTTTTTTATTTGAATCAGTATTCCTACCTATGGATTAAGTTTCATCAAAATCGGCGTAGAAGTTTTTGAGATATTTGTATCTGCGCCTTTCTAGAGGGCATATGCACAATAAAAGTAGTGCATTACATTAAAGTACTTATATCATAATTGGATAAGATAAATAAAAGTAATTAAAAAAACCGCCCTTAAAATGTTGTGATTTTCTTAAAATCTTCAGTAAAGTCCTAACTAGGATCATCAGGATAAAAAAAAATATTCGAAGGGTGGCTGATAAATTCGTGGCCTAAGGTACTTAATGAAACAAATGTAAAGTTTTATATTTTTAATACGTCTAAGCGTCTGGTTAACTTGAAAATTTACACAGGGGTCAAGGGCCGATGACAATGCAATAACATGAGAATAAAAATCCAACTAAGAAATAAAAAATAAATAATGTAGTTTGAAAAACTAAAGAACACGTTTTTGTGAAAATACGAACTAAAATGTAAAAAAATAAGAAGAAAATGTATTTTGCTGTAAAAAAAAGCGTGGGGTGCATGGTGTCAATAGTATATTAAAAACCGCGTGAGGTGGTTTTTAAGATACTATTGACACCATGCACCCCATTGTAACAATATGCTCATTGTAACGTTACGCTCAATTTAAAGTTACGCTTGTAGCGTTACGTTGAGACTTGAGCGTTCGGCTTGCGCCATTCGTCGACTGTTTTTAAAGTGAAGTGAAAAGTTAAAGTGGTTTCCATTGTTATAAAGTTTACTTTACGGACGATAGTTTAACGTGACAACGTCTTATTACATACACCTATGGTAGTTTCGAAAAACGTGATTACACGCGCGCTAATTTTTGTATCGGAAAATGTCAAATCTTGACGTTCTGCGGCTACATCCGATTTAAAAAAACGGCAAATTGTTTGTAAAGTAGGTTTATGATCGAGATGTTTACGTGATAACGTCCGCACGAGAAAATCTCCATTCGTTTGTATGCCGCTAGAGCGAGAGAGACGGAAGATCGGTCCACACACTCGAACGCTATGCCAGCCTCCGCTCGTGAGGATTCCGCGTGACAAGTTTCACGGAATGACTGGCAGCGCTCGAGATGAGACGGGAGATCGGTCCGTCTCTCTCTCGTTATACCTGCGATCGCGCTCGTGAGGTTTTGGTGTGACACAAGTTTCTGAACATGTCACCCGACTAAAACGATTTTAAAGACGTTATCACGTCAAAAATGAACCAATTTACGCGCGAACGCACTGAAATGCACTGAATCGTCCGTAAACTTTACAGACAGCTAATTTTTGTTTGTTTCATGTTGATTTGTCCTTCTTTCACAAAGACAAAGATAAATACTTTTTATCTCGGCAATATTTTATTTGGTAAAAAAGGATTGTGTTCATATCCTATCACTAATAAAAGTAATAAAGCAAAGTGAGTCCGTAGATAAAAAGGTCCATATTGAGTCTATCCGCAATCGTGTTTGACGACAATGTTAATGAGACGAATAATAGCCAATGTGCCGCCGTAATTTATTGCGGCAATGTTCCGAATTGGAAGTAGGTTTTGTAAGTCATAAATTATTTTTACCTCAAATGAAAGAACGTAACCCTTATTTTGTAGGATTGTTTTGTTCTGTTGTCCATCTGTCCATTTGGATGAACAAATATAGGTCTCAAGGGAATCAAAATTGCTATTATTAGTATTTACGTTGACCTTTCTTTTGTATTTATATTTTTGTATGAAATTTTTGTTGGGCAGCGGCAGCAAGTACGAGTCGCGCTTGTCTGGATTTTTTTGTTTAAAATCACAAAATCACAAAATACTTTCCGTATACGTATTATTAATTCATATTACCAATTTTTGTAGGTTTTCAAAAGTCACATTTATACTTGTCGGCCGCACGACGGTACAACCACAATACAAAGCGCTTCTTTCGTACAACGGTGGCGCTAGGGTCAAAAGTGATCAAAGAGGGGAGCGTCGTATCGATGGTCACGAGATAACCATGGGTTGATTCTTTTCGAAGAAGACATGGTGAACGGTTTTGTGCACCACTCGATGCATCGCTGTTGATCTAAGCGATCCCGAGTGATATCAAAGTGATAATTACCAAAGTTACGTAGAATAGTTGATACTAATTCGTTAAAGTGTTCATTTTGTTCATGTTATAATTTACTGGTAAACTTTATTTCCTTACCCATATGAATCTAATACCTTTAAACAAGCAATTCTTGTATATAGCTAAATATATTTTTTGAATCTCGGAAACGGCTTCAAAGATTTTGATAAAATTTAGTACCCTGGTTTCGGGGGTGATAAATCGATCCAGCTAGGTTTTATTTAAAAAAAATTAATTATTAAAAAAATGTTTTCAGCGATAATCAACTTAAATATAAACTGAAATATACAACTCTTCCTGACATCTATTGGAGAGTGTTAATAATAATATTGTGGCGTAGAACGCCGTCAAACGCCGTCCGTCAATCCGAATCCGAACTCTATAAAAATTTCGTTCATTGAATAAAAGCATCCTTGGCCGAATGGTTACGTGGGTTGACTGCGGAACTAGAGACCCAGGTTCAAACCTCAATCCAAACCATATTGCGTTTTTTTGTGTTTTTTTTTTATTGGGAGCTATTTCTGATAGCGTTTTTAGCAACACTAAGCAAATGAGTGTTTCGTTTGAAATTAAACCAAGAAAATAAATTGTTTTTATCCGAGAAACGCTCGGTCATCCAGGTACTAGTTCTTATGAAAGCCACTGTTCGCCTACATACCAATTAACACTTACGTAAACATGCAACTTCATTTGTTACCATTTCAAAAAAATATAATAAAGTACGTTACCACGTGTACCGAATATGTTTATGAGACAAAAAGGCCGATAGAGCATCGAAATTTATCACGGCAATTTTCCGGACTGGGAGCAGGTGTTATATTGGATAATAGAATGAGACTTTTATTTTGGATAGTGTGCTTATGAATTTTTTTGTTAAAGTAAAAAAACAACGGGTTGCACTTCGGTAGTGCCGGCAGAAGTGAAAACTTGAACATTAACGTTGTGCGTTTTTGATAATTTGGAATAGTTAGGGAATAATTTCGCACGAATGCTTTTATTATCAGTATTATTTTTCATCTAGTATTTTCAGTAGGTTTTCATCTAGTATTTTTTCAAAGTGAACGCGTCTTACGAAGATTCGGTCAGGTCACGTGTCCTGACTAGTCCTGACGCGAGTTTAACATTTTTTACCCATCCCAAAAAAGTGCACAACGCCGCTATAGAAGTTTTCACTTCAAAAAAAATAAAATAATTCTAATCATATGGTGATCGAACCGCCACCGGTAAAAAGTTTTCCGTGGTACAACTAGTATCTCAAAGTTCTTATGATACTAGTTGTACCACGGAAAACTTTTTACCGGTGGCGCTACAAATTGACCTAAAACCAATTATTTGTACCACGGGAACTCTATACTGGTCCGTGGTCCAACCGGTTAAACCACTGTTATGGTCCCGTGTAGCTAGCTCCCACACTTGCAGGTCATAGCTGATCGTGATAAGTAAATATTGTCGCATCCATTAAAAACAATTAGAGATGGAGGTATATAATCGAGTCAACACAAAATCACTGCGTTTAGTCCCCGCCCCTATGGCGTTGGACTGCTATGTTTATAAAACGCTAATTTATTGTAATATTTATATTTAATTATAAAAAAAGCTAATTTATTGCGGTAATTTGGCGTAATACACAAGCGATCTACGCAGCTAAGCCAAACGCGCACGATCGGGTGAGAGATGGGTGACAGTTAGTGACAAATGCTTCATGCTACGGAGGACACATTAAGCCGTCGGTCCCGGTTATTGTCGATTGATGACAGCGTTGAACCGTGTTGGGTCTTATGAGAGGTCTGAAAACATACGAAAGCAGGTTGGCCACTAATCCGCATCCTCCCAACCCGCATTAGAATAGCATTGTGGAGAAAGCTGCAAATCTTCTTATAAGGGTGCAGGGGACATATTAGCTTTTTTTAACCTTTTTTTATGTCCCCTGCTGGGCACAGGTCTCCTACTCACAAGTGACAGAGATTTAGGCTATAGTTCACCACAATGGCCAAGTGCGGATTGGTGGACGTCATGCTTTCGAGAAATTATGAATTTCTCTCAGGCATGCACGGCGATGGAGAACATCGTAATCAATTAAATATCACGATATTTTCCATCACCGTGGAGCAGCGATAAATAAATATTAGTATACATTTATGTAATATGAGACACGCAGCATATGCAACTGTATGATACACGCCATCGCAAGGCAGTTCAGTCCCAACCTTGTAATCGTGTATTCGTTGTATTCGGTGTGTGGAATAAATTAATTAGTGAATTCCATTGACTATTATTTCTGAACCTTCTCTACATTGGGTGCATATCAGCACCTATAAAGGGAAGAGATCCGTACCGAGTAATGGGACGCAAAAAAGTTATAAATAATAACGCTTCACACTCATAGCCCCAAAGTAGGGTGATATACCCTGTGTCGTGGGTGCCATGGAACCACACAACGACAGAAACACAAACACCCAGACCAAGAACAGAAATTTTAATCTCTACAAGTTTCTGCTTCGCCGGAAATTGAACCCGGCAGTCCGGCATGGTAACCATTACGCCAAGTGGGTCGTACATAAACGACTAAAGTTGCAGCTATGAACATACCCACGTAGACCAAACCATTCTTGGTGCGGTGGACTACGACATAAATACCTTTCAGTAACAGTTCTGAGAGGGCTGCGAAGCGCGCATGGCCCGGCGGTTAGCGTAGAACGCAAACGATCTATGCAACTAAGCCAAACGGGCGCGGTCGGGTGTGAGATGGGTGACCGCTAGTGGCAAAAATTTCATGCGCGTTTCCGGAGGAGGGCACGTTAAGCCGTCGGTCCCGGTTGTTGTCGATAAATAACAAATTAAAAACCGTTAAACCTTGTCGGAGGCCTTATGGGTGGTTTGAAAACAACCGACAGCGGGCTGGCCACTAACCCGCATCTCCACTAACCCGTATTGAAGCAGCGTGGTGGAGGACCCGTGCCCAGCAGTGGGACGCAAAAAGGGTTGCAGCCAACAGTTCTGAGAGAATACGTGCGCCCACCAATGGGGCATTAAAAAGAGACTAAATAATATAAACAATTTATTTTTTCGTATAAACTATAAAATAAATATATAGATATTTATAGGATACCAAGTAGTTTATACTAAAAAATAAATTGTCATTTTCGTTTGAATTGTTATTTTACTACTCCCTTATCATATTCTGAATTTTCTCATGTGTTACAGCCAGAAATAAAACGGCTTATATAGAGACGACTCCCTCCTTATTGGCTAGTTCTTGACTGGAGGAAGACGTCATGGTGGCATGACTCCGATGGACTAGCTGGCTGACACGTTCTTTACACATTGTCTGAAGTTTCCTCGGCCTTTTACTAAAAATCCTATGAGTAACCTGATGTTGTTACTGTTGTGATTGTGGTTGGTCAAGCCCTTCTTGCGTCAAATTAATGTATTATAATATAGTAGACTTTAGCCCATCATAATTAATATGTGTTTATAAAAAAATACATTTTTGCCCCGAATGGCCATTTTATGGGGCGACTAATGGCTAATAGCGTACCGTAATTTATCGCGGCAATTTCCCAAGCACAGAGTAAGTTGCGTTGATTAATGATATAATTTGATGGGTGTTTGATGGTAAATTTTATTCTTTTTGATTGTATTTTTATTACTTTTGCGTATCGCCATGCGATGGGAGTTTTAAATATTGTGTGGATTTAACGATAACTGTAATATATTATTATAAGTATAGTAATTAGGTAGTAAAAAATATTTATATATAGATTACATCTAATACAACAAGATCACTTAATACGTTGCAGTTGTAAGCAGTACAAAAACTTATGTCATTATTACACAAAATACGAAGGACGACCCGCGTGGCACAATGGTTACCATGCCGGACTGCCAATCGAAGGGTCCCGGGTTCGGTTCCCGGTGAGACAGAAATTTAAATGATGAGTTTTCTTTTATTACCGACTTCCAAAAGAAGGAGGTACTGTATTCGGCTGTATGTATTTTTTTTTATATATATGTTCACCGATTACTCCGCCGTTTGTGGGCCGATTTTCAAAATTCTTTTTTTGTTCGTATGCTTATACTCCCGAGGTGGTCCCATTGTCACCAAATCAGGATCTGATGATGGGATCCCAGGGAAATCGAGGGGAACTCTCAAATTTTATAGGCACACACATTGCTTTTCTTATAGTTTCTGAAGCATAACAGATATTTGTGCATTGTAATCATCATCTCATGTTGCTGAGCTGATGATGGAAGGTACTGCGACGGTAAGGAGTTGAGAGCAAATACTTTCAATAAATGGTCTTTTGTTCGAAACCTTACATTCCTGAGGTGGTCCAACTGTCACCAAGTCAAAGTCTGATGATGGGATCCCAAAGAAATCGAAGGGAACATTCAAATTTTATAGTACAACAAATGATTCTTATATTTTTACTAAAGAAAAACAGGCATTTGTGTATAATTATCATCATATCATGTTGCTGAGCTGATGATGGAAGGTACTATGACGATTAGGAGTTGAGAGCAAATTCTTTCAATAAATGGTTTTTTGTTCGAAATCTTACATTCCTGAGGTAGTCCAACTGTCACCAAGTCAAAGTCTGATGATGGGATCCCACAGAAATGGAGGGGAACATTCAAATTGTATAGTACAACAAATGATTCTTATATTTTTACTAAAGCAAAACAGGTATTTGTGTATAATTATCATCATATCATGTTGCTGAGCTGATGATGGAAGGTACTACGACGGTTAGGAGTTGAGAGCAAATTCTTTCAATAAATGGTTTTTTGTTCGAAATCTTACATTCCTGAGGTAGTCCAACTGTCACCAAGTCAAAGTCTGATGATGGGATCCCAAAGAAATGGAGGGGAACATTCAAATTTTATAGTACAACAAATGATTCTTGTATTTTTACTAAAGCAAAACAGGCATTTGTGTATAATTATCATCATATCATGTTGCTGAGCTGATGATGGAAGGTACTACGATGGTTAGGAGTTGAGAGCAAATTCTTTCAATATATATTTTTTTGTTCTAAAACTTAAACTCCTAAGGTGGTCCAACTGTCACTATGTCATAATCTGATGATGTGATACTGGGCAAATCGAGGGAAACACTGAAACTTAATAAGCACAATATTATACATATGTACAGAATTATTAAAGTTACTAAAAAGAGTGAAATAAATTAAGTTTTTAACAAAAAAATAGAACCGACTTCAAACGGTAAAAAATAAAATTGTTCAGTACCTACTTCTTCTTGCATGGTAATAATGACTCTTAAAACTATTTTTGGAGTCGGGCCCTTAGTAAAATGTCCTGTCTTAGTAAATGTAGTGTACCTTTCGTTCGGAATGGGCACCGACTCCAATATAGTTTTAATAGTTATTAACATAAGCAAGAAAAAGTAGGTACTGTCCCACTGTCTGTACTGTCGATGCCCATTTAGAACGAATGGTACCTACGACATTTTACTAAGGGCCCGACTCCAAAAATAGTTTTAAGAGTCATTACCATGCAAGAAGAAGTAGGTACTGAACAATTTTATTTTTTACCGTTTGAAGTCGGTTCTATTTTTTTGTTAAAAACTTAATTTTAAGTAAAGCAAACAAAAAGGCAGACGGGCCGCGTGGTGGTAAGCGATCACCGTCGCCTATGGACACGGGCAACCCTATTAAAGCCACTCGAGCATTGCCGGCTTTAGAGGAGAGCTTTTATTACAGCTTTCTTGAAGAACCCCATGTTATAGTCCACTGGGAATGCCTCAGCTGGAAGGTTGTCCCATAACCTACACGTCCGTAAGAAGCGTGTGAAGCGGACTGTGGAGGGCCGCCATGAGTCCAGATGGTGTCGTTGATAGATTTTATTACTTCTCTTTTATTACACTTTAATTACAGTGTTTTAATTTCACATCTTAAAAGTAAATTCCTCTATATTTCCCAAAACATAATTTACAGAAACCAATATGTAGTGTATTGTGCTATCGTCTAACGCAATTATATTAGGTGACGGAATCCAATCCAACATAGTGGCACGTAATTGGCAGAACAATTGATTCAGGATATATCTTGTTACGCCACTGAGATTAGTAAATTTAGAACACCAAATGTAAACGATGATTATTGTTAAGCAATTACACTGAACTTAGAACAGATCTTTTCCTTTTCATTTTGTTGAATATTTCTTAACTTCCTACTGGTGTTTTTAGTATGATATGATATATATATATACTAGCCTTCCGCTAGCGGCTTCGCTCGCGTGTACCCGTTTAATGGGTCCCCGTAGGATAAAAAATAGCCTATGTGCTATTCCAGGCTTCATTGCTATATTAAAATCATAGGCGTTTAGCCAGTTGCTTCAACCGCGTTGAAACTATAACCCGTTTTCACGTAGGAATGAAGCATTTTCCCGCGGTAAAAAGTAGCCTATGTTACTCAGAGTGAATGTAGCTTTTGCATTGCATTAAAAAAATATTTGCGTAGTATTTGTTGCAAAGTAGTTTTTACCTAACTTAATAATGTAAATTTTAACATTTTTTACAAAAAGAAAACCGTGAGGATTCAATGGTTGACGAAAATATTTTATAGAAAATTTTCCTGTCGGCTGCAATTATTTGCATCCCACTGCTGGGTATGTATATATTCCTGTTAATCGGTAGCCCTCGACTAACTCCACCATACTGACCCAAGCGGGTGACCCGGTCGGTCTAAGGACTCCTGCAAGTTTTAAGAGGTCGTATACGAAATTTTACCGATTTCGCTGATTTAGCTCATTTTACACAGGAGATTTTTCAGTTAAAATACAGTATTTCCATAAGTTTTATTGCACAATATAACTGATCATTTCAATAATAAACCACTAAATGAGCCACTTTTTAATTTTTATTTCGTTATTTTGCTTAATAGACCTGAAGCTGGTGATAGTTTTGTAAATTTTACTGTAATGGGTATAGAATATCACATATTTCTGGATCAATTTAAAATCTAAACAGATCGAAAAAAATACCTTGTAATGCTGTAAAAATCGCAAACATAGTATATGAGCCACTTTTTGCCACTCTGATACAAAAAATATTAGTAAAAAAACATTGAACTTAGTCAATTTTGAGAGAAAATGGGACAGAAATTGCATTTAATTTCGGAATGTTGAAATATTCTTTCATAAAATTTATTTGACGTAAATATACTTCAGTTCATAATCAATCCGTTTCCTGAAAAATAAATCAAATTAATAATGAAACTTTGGCATTAAAAATCTTTTAAAGTAACCTAAATCTCGCAATATAATTCTTGATACAAGCTAAAAAAGTGGCTAATGTATAAGATTATTAATGAAATGATCAGCTATATTGTGCAATGAAACTTATGGAAATACTGTAATTTAACTGCAAAATCTCATGTGTTCAATCAGGTTAATCAGCGAAATCAGCAAAATTTCGTATACGGCCCCTTAACAACTGCTATACTACTATATCGATAACAACCGCGACATAACAAACATCTAATAAGTAATTTTAATCACAAAACAACAAACTAAAAGCAAGATGTTGCAAAGCTCGCAAAATTGAGGAGGTTAAAATTATACCGGAATTTTGATTCAAATTCGCTTAAGTAAATGTTTCCCCTACTAACAAGATAGGATTCAATCTCAGATGAGGTCGTGACTTAAATGATAATTTATCTCTAAGGGTATCTGAGGGGTATTTTGTCTGAAGGTACGCATTATCGTTATAAATAACTTGCGGATGTAGTGGAGCTGTTGAAGTTGTTCCATGTGCTAAGTGCGAGTTTTTATCACCTACTCGATCGCGTTTGCGTTTACGCGATTTGTATGGAATCGAAGCAGCGCCATCTAGCTGTAGTATATGAAACATTTTTTGCGAGTGCAAGTTTTTTACGTCTTCGGTTTCGAGCATCGAGTGTCAAACGACACTCGATAGTGACGAGGTCAGCGCTCGTGATTGGTTGATTATGTGTTATAGCGAGTGCGAGTTTACATTTTTGACACTTCACACACTCGCATGCTTTCGATTGTCGACACGTTTGACGTTTATTCGATTAACGCGATGGTAAAGTAATTCGATTGGTTATTTGAAACTCGCACTTAGCACACTGATGATTTTGTATTTCATAATTTTTAAATGGATGAGAGTGGATGACCCATTCGGTGCACTGGTTATGGTGGAAATACATGTTTCCCGAGCAGCAATTTCCACTCGGGTAAGGACCGCGGTCTCCAGCGCGGGATATGCCGTGTTCAAATTCTTGGTGCGCACAAAAAAGAAATTTGTAATGTGCAAATTTTCATTGCTTCTCCACAGTGAAGGAAAATATTGTGATAGTTAATTTGATTACGATGTTTTCCATCGCCGTGTATGCCTGAGAGAAACTCATAATAATTATCTCGAAGGTATGATGTCCACCAATCCGCGCTAGGCCAGTGTAGTGGACTGTAACTTAAATCCCTCCCACAAGTTAGAGGATACCTGTGCCCACCAGTGGGACATAAAAATGGTTAGAAAAAAAATGCGTTGGTACATCGCCAATTCGTATTATTATATTAATTTTTGTAACTCTAAAGTTATACAGCTCTAGGGCTGTACCAAACAGAGCGATATAGAGATTATTCAAAGGTTCCAAATTAAGTATTTAGGGGAATTGTGACTATACCTAGGTACAGTCACGATTCCAGATTTTATATTTTTAATTACTTTTATGACGTAGTCTAGACTCCGAAAGATAAATGAAAGATATGCAGAAGCTCATCAACAAAGACTTCAAAATCACGTGAATTTTGAGGCAATCCAGCTGCTTGACTCCACGGACTTAGTGAGACGACTCAAAAGGACAAAACATTTTGAACTAATTATACATATTATATGTGACTAAGTGTATGTGACTACATACACTGAGTGAGTAGCTACCACTGTAGCTTAAGTTTATTTAGTGACAATTTATTTATGTGCAATAACAAAGAAATGGACGCATTCTTCAGTAATAAGTATATTAGAAAATTAAGTTAGAGTAAAATTACTCATTAGTCGAAATAATTAGTTTTATACTGTCTGTATAAAAAGATAGATACAAATAAAACAAAAATAATAATAGATACTATACATAAATAATAAAATTTAACTTAGTGAAGTAATATATTATTATAAAGAACTATAAGAAGTGTTAGCTTATACTAAGTAATCTTAAAATAGTTAAAAAACACTAAGCAAGAAGTTGCGAAGCTTGCAAAATTGAGGAGATTAAATGATACCTGAGTTTTGATTTAAATTCGCTTAAGTAAATGTTTGCCCTACTAACTAGATAGGATTCAATCTCAGATGAGGTCGTGACTTAAATGCTAATTCTGAGAGCTATTTTGTATTAAGTTACGCAGTGATGCGGCGATGGTAAAGTGGTTAAGATTACGACAACCCGTGTGGCGCAATGGTTACCATGCCGGACTGCCAATCGAGGAGTCCTGGGTTCGATTCCCGGCGATACAGAAATTTGAACGATGAGTTTACATTTCTGTTCTTGGTTTGGGTGTTTGTGTATCTGTATTTGTATGTGTCCATGGTACCCACAATACAGGGTATATATACCCTACTGTGGGGCTATGAGTGTGAAATGTTTATTTATTTATACGGTCTTCGATATGGCGATACCGAGTTCAAACCCCGGAGCGCATCTCGTGGCTCCATCCTTCCAAAATAATGTAAAATACAATGTTGTTCATTACTTTCAAATTAAGAATCATCAAAATCAGTTCACCTAGTCGAAAGTTCAGAACGAACGACGAAAACGAAAATAAAAAAAATACAGTCGAATTGATAACCTCCTCCATTTGTGATTGAAGTCGGTCAAAAATCCTAAGAATTTTAAAGGTGGCTGAGTAGTTGAGGCTTAAAAGCGTAATAAATGAAATTTGTAGGTGGTAGAACTATTATGGTTCGCCCGGGGAAGTACCACCGCTGCGCCCACTTCTGCCGTGAACCAACTCTGTTGTGTTTCGGTGGAAAGGAGCAGTTGCTGGCCACCCTTACATGAGGCGACCACTAGCCGCCGGAGTAGCAGCGCAACTGCATACGACCTCAGACATGACTTACCTATGCTTGCTTGAGGTTGTATGTAGATGTCCATGGGCTGCAGCGACCACTTAACACCACGTGGCATGCATGCTCGTCTGCTGCTCCATTAAAAAACTCACTTTCGTATTTATAATACGTATTTATAATATTGGTAGGTAAGTATGAATAATTTAATACCTTCTAACATGTTTCCAGAATGTTAATTTTGATCCCGAATGTTACGATTTGCTTTCATAACCAACCTGATATTCTGAGATGAAATTAATTTGAATTCATCTTTGTGCCCAAGATTGGGTAACCATATTTCTCAGCGAGTAAGTTTCAATAACACCGTATGTTGGCGTATTTTAACAGTTTAAGGGTCTTGTTCTACCTACGTATGATCTATACCAGAGGTTCCCAAACTTTTGAAGTAAAAACTTCTTTAGCGGCGTTCTGCACTTTTTTGGGTGGGGTAAAAAATGTTAAACTCGCGTCAGGACACGTGGCCTGATCGAATATTCGTAAGACGGAGGGGTGATAGATGATGGCTCTACTGTCTTACTTGTAAAATTCGTTTATATCAAGTATTTAAAATATAGACATTGAACAAAGTTCATCTATTAATGAAAAAAGTGACGAAGAAATAGTGAAAGAAAATAAGTGAGTACTTTATAAAAATACTAAATGAAAACCTACTAAAAATACTAGATGAAAAATAATACTGATAATAAAAGCAATTCATGCGAAATTATTCCCTAACCATTCCAAAATATCAAAAGCGCACAAGTTTTCACTTCTGCCGGCTTTACCGCAGTGCAACCCGTTTTTTTCTCTCGTAGACTACCAATATTATAATTGAAAAAATACGCTGACATGTCACTAGTATGATAGTTCAGTTTGATTATTGTTCCTCGAATGCACGAATGTAGCAGTTACTGTCAGTGAGAGCGTTGACAAGCTTATGAAGAAAAATTTGAAATTTGCCAGGTTTGTATGTGTCATTTTCTAAGTGGCTATCTATAACATATCGTCCTTTTTCAAACTAAAATTGGAGACCACTTTAAAAATAATCTTGTTTTGATGGACTTCATCTACATTTCTACCATATTCCTAAAACTCAACAAAAATGTGAACACCGTGTGCCTTCCATAGACCTCTGAGTTTCCACTTGGACCACTTTGGGAAACAATGATCTATAGCATGAAATACTAAGAGTCCTCTCGTATTTCTACAAAGGAGGTTGCCATCAATCACACTGACGTATTTTCAGTTAGATGGGCAGTAGCTAAAGAAAGATGTCATGGGCGCTTAACTTCTTACGTTTTTTTTTTACCTACGTTATTGATAGATAATAATTAAAATTAGAGCAGCGATGGCCAAGTGGGAAAATACCGCGGTATTAGACGCAACTAATCTCGGGTTCAAATCCTCGGCGCGCACCTCTGACAAAGAACTTTGTAATGTGCGCATTTATCGCTGCTCCACGGTGATAGAAAATATCGTGATATTTAATTGATTACGATGTTCTCCATCGCCGTGCATGCCTGAGAGAAATTCATAATTTCTCGAAAGGATAACGTCCACCAACCCACACTTGACCAGCATGGTGGAATATGGCCTAAATCCCTCTCACTTGTGAAAACCTGTGCCCAGCAGTGGGACATAAAAAAGGGTTGAGAAAAAAATTTTGCGAAAGTCCTTTTCAATAATTTTGAATATTGTAACAGTGAGTGAGTGAAAGTTTATTTGCACAAATATGGGTGTTCACAAAATTATCAATATATATTTAGTTCGCCATATTTACCTTCTTGAGGTATTCAAATATTACAATGATAAAAGAATAAAAAAGAAAAACTTAATTATAACACAATTTTACTAAACGTACATTTACTAAAGGTAAATGTATTTTTTATTTTTTTTATTTGTCCCATATTGCGCCTTTTATAAATTGAAATATTTATTTATTTATATTTCGGATCGGTTCCGATCGTCGGCGGAAAAAACATCCCTTTCAGCTCGTTTGAAATTACTTTATCGTGTAACAGCTTGTCGACCGGCGCCTGGGTTTTTGGAATGTTTATAATCGATTTATGTACCTCTGTTTTAAAATCGAATAAAAACAGGCAGGAATTGGAATGATAAGTTTCAATTTCTGTTCTTGGTCTTGATCTTTGAATTCATGTCTTTTTGTGTGTCCATGATACCCACGACATAGGGAATCCAAGAGTGGAGTTGTTATTATGTGGTGTTATTTAAAAAAAAAAAACTTTTTTCTTAGCAGAGTGTTATGGTAACAATATTGGCAATATTTTTTGTGTAAAATTGTACTCCTATCTTAATATATATAAATCTCGTGTCACAATGTTTGTCCTCAATGGACTCCTAAACCACTTAACCGATTATAATAAAATTCGCACACCATGTGCAGTTCGATCCAACTTGAGAGATAGGATAGCTTACATCTCAATTAATAGTCGCAATATTATTTTATTTCTGATATTTTAAGGCAGAACAACGTCTGCCGGATTCGCTCTGTTAGTAACTGTCAAACATTGATTTTGCGCCATCGTCCAGAAGTTTGACATTGTCTGAATAACAATACATCTGTCACTATTTGTTTTATATTTTTTATTTGGCAGTGACATAAAAACTCTTTGAGATGATAAAGAAACGAATCCTCTTTCAATATATTTAAGGCAGGACAACGTCTGCCTGGTTCACTAGTATCCTATAATTTTCATTGATTTAATTGATCGGATTATTATTATATTATTTAATTAGTGATTAGATATATTATTGACGATTGTTTATTGTAATTTTTGAAGTTATACTTCTTTTGCCGCGACTGGGAAAAATAATGAGAGTGAATTTTTACGATGCGCGCGCACACCGACAGAAAAAAGCAACAGTCTGAAATTAATTGCTATTCATAAGTGTAACTGATAACTATGTTCAAGTTGTTGTTGTTGTCAGTATAATTAAACAGTGTGAACAAATAAAAAATAAATTGGTGTTTTTATTAAATCAATTATATATACGACGGTGATACATATTTGCTGATCGTATAAACCTTAAACTAGATGAAACATATAAATATTTTCTTACACTAATTCATATCTATCTAGCTATAATCTTTTGCAGGTTTCTTGTAAATTAATAAGAAGTATAACTTCTAACCTTATAAACATTAAACACTGCTGCAATAATATTTGGCCATGTATACTGGAACTGTATGTAAAACCTTATTGACCTATACTTATTGACAAATAAAGACAAAGACATTATCACATCGCTGCATCTGCGGATCAGAGGCTGACCAATTCGGGCACCACGGCCTCTCCTGCATACGTAGTGTCCGCAGGCGTCACGCCAATATTAATGACTTAATCCAAAGGGCCCTTGTCACCGTCAACGTGCCGGCTATAATTGAGCCGAATGGTATTGCACGTGACGATGGCAAGCGGCCTGACAGTATGAGTCTCATTCCCTGGAAACAGGGAAGGTCGTTGGTATGGGACGGCACTTCTGTCGTTACCTGGGTCCATCCCATGTCCAGGCGACCTCGACACGCGTTGGTGCGGCAGCAGAAACTGCTGAAAAAGCAAAACATAGAAAATATGCTGCATTGGGCGATGAATATTTATTCATCCCTTTTGTCGTAGACGTTGGGGCCGTGGGGGGCGGCAGCAAGACAATTTTATAAAGAATTGTTTCTGCGTCTGGTTGTGGCCTCTGGTGACCAAGAGCTGCAGCTTACCTCGGTCAACAAATTAGTTTGGCTATCCAACGAGGTAATGCTGCCAGTATCTTGGGCACAATGCCGCAGTGCAGCGATTTGGATAATGTATTTTATTTGTAAGTTTATTTATTGTTATTTTTAAGATATATGTATATAATTAAGTTAGAAATATTCTTATACAAATAAATTATTCTATTCTATTCTCATATTATTATAATGAGTACGTTAACCTCCGCTAACTTGTGTGTTAGACCTATTCTATGAATAATTGATGGATAGATACTACGGTCTATTCAGAAATCTAAAATTACGTTAGGGAAATCTGCTACAATAGGCACAGTCTGATGAAATTACCCAAATAGATCAGAAGCGGAAGATGAATGGATAATTGTCCGGCTTTGTAATCTAATAACTTCATATTCAAGTGGAAATGAAAAATTTTTGGTATTTGAATCAAAATGAAATATGAAAGGTTGACGACCTTAAGATGACATTTAGCATTCTTTGGACTTAGTGGACATATTACCTGCAGGGCCATATGAATGGAGAAACTTGGGAGAGGCCTATGTTCAGTTCAAGTGTGCTTGGCCCAGCGGCTAGCGTAAAACGCAGCTAAGTGAAGCTGGCGATGTTAGGAGTGAGATAGGTACCACTTTAGTGACAAATTTCAGTTGAGTTAGCCTAGTCCCAGTCAAATATCTGTTTCGCCGGGAATCGAACCCGGGACCCCTCGAGTGGCAGCCTGGCATGGTAAGCATTGCGCCACGTCGGGTCGTCATGGTTTCACTTTTATGGTTCGACCTGGCAATTATCACCGCTGCAACACATTTCTGTTGTAAAGCAATTCTGTTTTTCAAGATTTTATAAGTTCATTTTAATTAATTAATTTATTTAAAAACTTATTGTATCCATAAAATGTGGTACAATAGGCGAGCTTAATGCCAAGTAGAATTATCTACCAGCTTACCCAAGGAGTGCAGCGAAATTTGAAGGCGGTTAAGGAAGAGACAAGAGAAGAGAAATAGATGTAATATAAGTGATAAAATTGTATGTAGATAAATAAAATAGACAAAGTAAATATATATTGCATAACAATAAGCACATTTAATACTTTAATTTAATTTCTAGTTTTAGTACAGAAGTAGACGAAAGGTATTGACGCAGAAATTTAAACATATTTAGTGATTTTTCTTCAAATCGTAGGATCATAGAGGAAGTCAAGTGATAATAAAAGAATAATCTGGAAAGTATAAGAAATTACAGTGTTCTAAAGTAACACACTCCTCCTTTTTGAAGTCTTGTTGCAAGGGCCGTTATTGCCAGACAAGAGCCTTGAAAATTCATTGAAATGAAATGAAATGAAATATTCTTTATTCACTGTACGGTTCATTTACAAACTCTTAGTGAACGTTATTTTTTTGTTCTGTCTGTCATTCCTGTTTATCTCAACAGGTATTTTATTAAAATTTGGTTACAAATTGTTTATTTATTAGTTACGCTCAGTTGTGATTAAATTTGGCTTTAGAATTTACAGATAATTTTATACAATGAATACAAAGGCAATATCCATGCATCTATCTGTCTGTTTGTCTAAATCACATCCATTGTAATAGTATAAATTAATACAAAATTGGACGGATAAACGAACGGACCATAGATGGAGGAAAAGCATACCTACAGAGGAACCCATGAAAAAAATCAATTTTTTAAATTGTATAATGGTACGAACGTAGATCCGTAGAATCCGTGAAAGTTATCGACATAGCTCTTAAAATTTGCAAGCGGAAGTGGCAATGGGCAGGCCATAATATAGTTATAAGAACCGATAACCGATGGGGAAGAAAGGTTCTCGAATGGCGACCACGTCTCGGCAAAAGGAGTACAGCCCACCCTCCAACCAGGTGGACTGATTACCTAAAGAAGTCAGCGGGAAGCCGGTGGATTCAGAAGGCGCAGGACCGGGAGGAGTGGCGAACGTTAGGGGAGGCCTACGTCCAGCGCACGGCTTCCTCTCGTTCCGCCTGGTGCAGGTACTGTCCGGACACGGTTGTTTCGGATCGTACTTGCACCGAATCGGTAGCGAGGAGGCCCCATCGTGCCACAACTGTGGTGCGGTGAAAGACACGGCGCAGCACACCCTCGAGGCGTGCCTGACGTGGTCCGAGCTAATAGTTCGCAAATGGTAGATTTTTTTCTTACTTACTTGACATTTATCTTCATATTTTGGACAATTCACACAATATCTTTATAAATTGTAGTTATGTATTATTCTGAAGTAAAAGCTATATTATTGTAAAGTTACATTAAAATCCATTCAGTAGTTTTTATGTGAAAGAGTAACAATCATCCATACTTACAAAATTTCGCGTTTATAATATTAGTATGAAGTATGATGAACCTTCTATCCAATAAATTTTTATTCCTTTCAAAATACAGCACCTGTATGTAATATATTATTTGTAAGCTTACAATAACTACGCATTGTCTTTGAAGACTTCCACGTACGCATCGCCATTCAGGCGTACACAATCTTGTTCACAGCACCTTTGTAGTTCAATAAATTCACTGAGCCTTGCAATTTTCTTCTCGTGAAATATTAGGGATAAGCGAAGCGAGAGATTTGGCTTATAAACGCACAATATCAAGTTAAAGTAAATCTACATCGAAGAAACGAATGAATTCCATGAAGAAACATTTGACAAAAATCATCTAAGAATGTTAAACACATTTTCTCCCCTAAATCCCGCAATTCCTCACGGAGGCCTCAAGGTATTTGAAAACCACACACGGTGTCCAAAAACCTCGATAACTTGGTTTGACTATGATCAATAAAGAATCGATGTTGATGGCGGGCGCACCCATTTACAACTAAGTTTGCACGTTTGCTTTTTTAACACGCTTATATTAGCTTGACCTGTATGTATGTATGTAACAGAATATTTTAACTTCACCTACTTCTAAGCGTCTGATTAACTTGAAAATTTGTACAGGGGTCAAGGGCCGATGACAATGCAATAATATGAAAAAAAAACATCCAACAAAAAAATTTAACTAGAAAACACGCTTTTTTGAAATTACGAATACGATACGATACGATACGATTGCATGGTGTCAATAGTATCTCAAAAAGCACCCCACGCTTTTTTTTACATTAAAATACATTTTCATCTTATTTTTTACTTTTTAGCTCGTATTTTTATAAAAGCGTGTTTATATTAGTTTTTTAAACTACATTTTTTATTTACTTTTTAGTCCGTATTTTCAAAAAAAGCGTGTTTTTAGTTTTTTAAACTACATTATTTATTTATGGTAATGTGGATCGGTTTGGCAGTCTTAATAACTTCTGATGTCCGATCACAAGATTGAATGATACATAAAATTTATAATTTTTCCCTGTTTCGCGGTAATATTTGAAAAACAAAACTTACAACTTACCCGTCACCACTGAAACGTAGTCAATAATCGACTTAGCCTTACAATATTCGGGGCCATGTAAAATATTCAAGACGGATTTGTTCACTCGCCCTTAAGTGTTCACTGAATCAAAAAATTCGGCTTGTAAACCCTTACGACATTTATAAAAAAGAGGAGAAGAACAAAGTTTCAAAATAGGGTGAGGCTGAAGAAAAAAAAATTCTCCATGGGACTGTGTCAAATATTCAAAGCAAAATATATTATTAAACTTTAAGAACTTAAGTAAACTAAGATTCAATAAATACCTTACAAGAAAAGATAGGAAAAAAACTGAGATATCCGATATGAAAAATTATAAGCGCAACGGTCACGGACGTAACGTGTGTGAGAGGAGTGATCGTTAGAGGGTTATTGTTTATGGTACGTTTTCGTGTTTCGGATGGCGCTGACTGATGATGGATGGAAATAAAGATTTTTAAGATCGGTAAGAGTTGTATCTATCAATAGAAAATGAACTACTAGCGACCGCCCGCGACTTCGTACGCGTGTACTTTGGTATTAGTACTATTAGTCATAGCATGATGTTCCCTTAAGCTATCTATAACTATCCTAAACAAAAATATTTTTTCAATTTGAACCAGTAGTTCCTGAGATTAACACGTTTAAACAAACTCTTCAGCTTTATATAATACTAGCCTTCCGCCAGCGGCTTCACCCGCGTGGACCCGTTTAATCGGTCCCCGTAGGATAAAAAATTGCCTATGTGCAATTCCAGGCTTCATTGCTCTATTAAAATTATAGGCGTTTAGCCAGTTGCTTCAACCGCGTTGACCCTATTACCCGTTTTCATATAGGAATGAAGCATTTTCCGCGGTAAAAAGTAGCCTACGTTACTCAAGGTGAATGTAGCTTTCTAGAATATTAAGAATTTATTAAATCGAAACAGTAGTTTTTGAGTTTATTCATTACAAACATACAAAAATCAAATCTTTCATCTTTATGATACATATTAAGTATAGATTTATATTTGTTTGTATATTTATTATGTTCTTATATATTTAGTGTATAAAAATATATTGTCTATGAATATAATGAGAAAATGTATATTAGGGTATAATGAATGTATAATTTGTTTTTGTATACATATTATTGCACTATTGTTTTTTTCTCTATTCTTTTTTTTGTTAACAATTTCTTAGCTTTTTCTTTATTTCTTACTAGCCTTCCGCCAGCGGCTTCGCCCGCGTGTATCAGTTTTATATGTTCCCATAGGATAAAAACCATCCTATGTCCTTTCCCAAGGTCCACAAAAGGATATAAGTTATAAAATATGATAATGGACGTGAATGAAGTAAGTAATAACATGTAGTGTATTTATAACACTAAACGGCGCATTTCATTTATTTAATTTGCTTCCCGTGGGAATGAGATGTTTTCCCGCGGTAAAAAGTAACCTATGTCCTTTTTTAACGTCCTTTGTATGTTTATGCCAAATTTTATCAAAATCGGTTCAGTAGTTTAAGCGTGAAAGAGTCGAAGACAGATAGACAGAGTTACTTTCAAAGGAGATGTTTCAATCTTGGCTAGGTATTGTACACCATCTCAAAAATTCGAGAAAAAACTCAAGACTCCGAAAAAAATACTTAAAATTTGTTAAAACATGTACTTTTTCGGTACAAAACCAATTTAAATCAACTATTTTCAACATTTTTCAATATGGCGGAACAACTGTTTCACTGTTAACTGTTTGTCACAGATTAATAATTTCAATTGTCAAAATGACATATTACCGCCATTATGTTTTTCTAGTGTATTGTGTTGCAATTCTTACTTGAAATTCTTGTTTTGTACCAAAAATCCCAGTCGTTTATAACAAAATGCTTAATAAAAAACAGCTCTATACTATATTTGCAATTTATTAATACGGTGTACAAATACCTGGCCAAAGGTCCATACATTTAGAAACATCTCCTTTATAGTATTAGTATGGTAAACAAAGCATACCACACATTTTCACCGTCACTCAAGGTTGACTGGTTGACAATGTGAAAAGGCACGGTTAAGCCCTTCATAACTCCTAGTTTAAGGTGTTTGCAAAAAAATGCACGATAATCCATCATCCCCTAGTGTTAGAAGTTTAGTAGATATCAATCTTTAAATTTTGTCGCAGATTTTGTAGGTGGTTAAAAACATTCGACAGTATCAAACCTCATCGGAGCAGCTTGCTTGAGTAAGGTTCAGGCCTTCAAAATTATGAGGAGAGACCCTTGCTAATAGTATTCAAAAGGGTTGTAGCCACTGTGACTTGACCTATTACTTATATTACATAATTATAAAGTTGAAGAGTTTGTTTGTTTGAAAGCGCTAATCTTGGGAATTATTTCCGATAAAAAAAATATTCTCACTAAATGAAATTGAAGAAACCTTCTTCTAATTTATCAACGATCAATATACCTCGCTTTGCCTTTAAAGACGCGCGCATCGCCATTCAGGCGTGACCAAAGACACCTTTGTAGTTCAATAAATCTATTGAGCGCAAAGTTCGGGAGCTGTAAAATATTCAAGGCAGATGATTCATTCATCCCGAATAGCTTAGTGAACCGTGAGGTTTGGCTTAGAACAGTTACAGAACAGCGATTTCACTGCGGTCGTTTCAGCATACGCGCCCACATACTGGCTACTTCCTGCCCTTCGAACTATACGTGTACACGGACTTATTCCGTCGTTTTGCTCCAATCGGAATTAGAAAAAGGCAACTGTCTCGGCTGACTCACATGTAATTGTGTTACATGTATGATAGGAGCGGTTTTACAGAGCTGCGACAGTAATCATCCCTGCATCGGTTCGAGTGCGAAAAGGCCGGCATATGTCATCCAAAATTTTATTTCTCTGAAATTGGCTGCGCAGAACCTTAAAATTATTCTAAACCATTCAAAACACTTCTTCACATAACAGTAAATGCGCAGTCGATAGTTGCTCTCACCTTCAGAGGAAACAAGATCGGTTGTGACAACTATGTGCGTCTGGTTTTTCGAAGCCCAAAAATTAGCGCGTGCAGCGCATTTTCCAAAACGACCGTATATTATGCACAGAAAAATATGCTGGTTTCAAATAGCTCTAAAAGGTCGTCCATACGCGCCGAAACATGCTTTGAAAAAGAAATTTATACTTGCGATTAACGCTGGTCTGCAACCACCCTTATACCTAAGTACCTTGACATATTTTGAAAAGTGAATGAGCCCTCTCACAATCTGCGAATCAAAAGGAGAAATGATTAACACATTTGAAGACGAATAAATTTTCACGTTATTGATTATTCTGGATTTGATTTTAGGTCCTAGCATAGCTTTCCGTAGTGACTAGGCGGCCTAGACTAGACATCAAATCCAATAGGAATAAGGTAATTATCCCCGAGTGAAAAGTAGCTTATGGCACTCTCCAGCTACCCAACTCTCTTCTTCTTTCTAAATCGTGCATTAAAATGGTTTGGGAAGCTTCCGCGTAAAATATTAACTCTAAACAATGCCTAAGAGTTTTTTTTCCGCCGGCTTTTTTCTCTCATTGACCCAGTGGTGGGTAGGCATCAAAAGCCGATGATCCGTTAAGAATATTCTTAGCGGATCTTAAAATAAAACTATTTTAGCTATTTTAATTTTAATTAGTAATATAATATTGTATGCCAGAGCATGGTAGACTGTTTAAACTCTTATAATAATTTTAAACATCTAATTGTATGTATGTAAACAGTCAACAATAAAGTATTTTCATTTCATTTCATTCAAATCAGGTAATCCGGAACACCGTTGCGACGTGAAAGAAAGACAAACAAACTCATTTTTACATTATAATATTAAGTATAGATAGGGTACCTATGCGTTGTTATTCAGCAATCCTGTGTAGTTATAAACTTGGGGGCTAAAAGAAATATGCTAGGCGTATGATTCACTCCCCTTGAAGAGCTTATAGAACCGATGGATTTATGTTACGAACGGCCGAAACGAGTATGTGAACTATATAAAGATTGAGATTCATAGCAGTCTGAGGTTGTACTGCCGGTTCACTGCCCGTTGCACTACTGCTTTTGGATGTATTGTGCGTTTTTATTTGACAGCCAATTAATTATTATATAGTAGTGCATCTACTATTTTATAATCTTTAATATATAAAAATTACGTGTCACGTTGTTTGTCCGCGATGGACTCCTAAACTACTTAACCGATTTTAGTAAAATGTGCACACCGTGTGCAGTTTGATCCAACTTGAAAGATAAGATAGCTTACATCTTTATTTGTAGTCGCAATATTATTTTATTTCTTATACTTTAAGGCAGGCAAACGTCTGCCGGGTTTGCTAGTATGTTATATTCTTTTTTATATTAATTTATTCAAACTCTTTTTAAGTATTTATGTAAACATGACTTATTAGAATTATTGTAAATGGAATTTTTGTGACATGTAATATTGTTTGGAAGTTGTTAGATTTTTTTTCAACCTTTTTTTTATGTCCCACTGCTGGGCACAGGTCTCCTTCTCACTTGTTGAGAGGGATTTAGGCCATAGTCCACCACGCTGGCCAAGTGCGGATTGATGGACGTCATGCTTTCGAGAAATTATTAATTTCTCTCAGGCATGCACGGCGATGAAGAACATCGTAATTAATTAAATGTAATGATATTTTCCATCACCGTGGAGCAGCGATAAATGCGCACATTACAAATTTCTTTGTCAGAGGTGCGCGCCGAGGATTTGAACCCAGGATCAGTCGCGTAGAAGACCGCGGCTTTTACCACTCGGCCATCGCTGCTCTTAGATTATGTAATGAAATTATTATGGGTTTTTAATATTATATTGATATTGTTTGGAATTTATTATTAGTTAAAATTAATTATATTATGTTATAGCATTCAAGGTGATGCTAGAGGATTAAAAAAACTCTTTTTACATAATAACAAAGAATTTTGATCAACATAATAATTACGTGTAAGAGGCTTTACTTACACAGAAAAAATACTCAAATTGATCTATTTCTCTGCCAAATGTAAACTGCATTAAATATGATAGAATTTATGTGTATGAAGTCTCGGCTTACCTCGCGGATTACTTCGGGGGTGCCCGACATAATATATTTCGGACCGTACCGAGGTCCTTCATCATGAGCCATCGCGTGCGGTCGCTAGGTGGCCTCGGCGAAGTCGGTCTTCGAGACGAGAGAGTCTCCTCACGAGACGTTTTATAGTATGACTAGTGGACCCCGCAGACGTTGTCCTGCCTTAAAAGTAATAAAAGAGGATTTGTTTTCTTATTATCTTAAAGAGACTTCATGTTACTATCAAACAAAAATATAAAACAAATAATGACATACGAACTGTCCAGTTATTATCTGACTGTGTCAAAGTTTAGAACGACACGGCACGAAATACAAAACGTTTGACAGGCAGCAACAATTTATATGGGAAAACTAAATAAGTAAAAAAGTAATTAAAAAACATTTCCAGTGGCCCAAATTGTGAATCTAAACCATCCTCGAATCCATTTGAATACACACAAAAAATTTCATTAAAATATGTCCAGCCGTTAAGGAGGAGTTCAGTGACATACACACTCACAGAAGAATTATATGTATATATTAAAGATAGAATTTTATACTTAGAGCATCACAGGTACTGACAGGTAACACCCGTGTGAGTCAGTACCTTTAATGCTTTAAGATTTTATACAAACTTATTAATAGTTAATCAACAATCCTCTTCATATTATTAAGGTATCTTGTATGATAATTCACTGTCACATATATACTTATATGGCATTTTAAGAAAGCTCTTATATATCTTTAACTTGGCTATGTAAGCACCAATCAAATATAGACGATAGATGAGACAGGTAACTTGGCAGCAAAGCTGAATCTGATTTCCCCCAGGAGTAACTGTTGATGTAGGTAATAGATCTTATATTTTTGACCTTTGTACAAGATAATATTTTATCGGTGTCCTATGTACACATCACGGATATTAAAAAGCAAACACAAGTAAGTACAAAGAGTTATGATTGTGACCGGTATGCGATTGTGTTAGTATTTTCAGAAAACTTGTCGTAAAATTTATAAAATCATGCAAATTATTAAAAAAATACGGGTTGCACTCCGGGAGAGCCGGCAGAAGTGAAAACTTGATTATTAACGTTGTGTAAAAAAGTAAAATGTAAAAAAAATAAAAATATCATTTTATAATTCTTTTCATTTTTTTTCATACTTTGAAAAAAAAATTTAACCCATTTTTTATGAAAATTGATTTTTAAAAAATCTATTTTTTTAATTAATCGAAACCCTTACAATCGATTAAAAAATAAACAATCGATTTCGATGTTACAACACTACTCTCCAACCGTCTTACGGTTTTTCGATCAGCACACGTGACCTGACGCGAGTTTCACGGTTTTTACCCATCCCACAAAAGTGCTCAATGCCGCTAAAGAAGTTTTCACTTCAAAAACAAGATTTAAAGAGAAAAATAAGCTATAATGAAACTCTAAGAAACAGAGAAATACAGATACGGAAGAATTCTGGGGTGACGACGGGATTCGAAACTGTAATTCGAGACAGCCTCCGTGGCGTAGTGGGTGATGAGCCGACTGCGAAGCGTGAGGTCGTGGGTTCGATTCCCACCCAGGACAAATATTTGTGTGATGAGCATGACTATTTGTTCTGTGTCTGGGTGTTAATTTATCTATGTAAGTATGTATTTAGGATTATATGTTTATCAGCTTTCTGAGTACCATAGTACAAGCATGCTCTGCTTAGTTTGGAATCAGGTGGCGTTGTGTGAATTGTTAAAAAAAAAGACAAAAAAAATTAAAGCCGAAATAAGTGCATTCGTGCAACATGTCAATAACAACAAACTGATACTTGTGGGCCGCACTTTTAAATTTTTTTAAATAATGGCGCTCCCTTCTTTATTATATGAGATCTCTTTAATAGTTAAAACTGAGATCACTAATAATGAAACCCTTTAATCAAAGAGACATAACAATAAAATGTGTTCATTAGCTTTTAAACAAAACAATATCGAAACAGTGTCTTTTGTATTGGTTGGTCCCATTACATACGACAACCTACCGGAATTCCTCAAAATAAAAGCTGGCAACGAGTTTAAAAAGGAACTTAAAACGTATTTACTGGAAATGGCGTTTTACTCGGTCACTAAATTTTTAAACGATAAAGCGACATAAAGGAACTCCATTAAAACCTAATAAGTTTTTATTCCGCCCGCTTTTTTTTCACTCAGTGTACAAAAATGGGTACCCAAAGCAAACGATCGGATCCGATCCGAAAAATAAAAATAAATGAATAAATAAAAATTAATCGATAAAATGGATCGATAGGTACAACTAAAGAAAATAATAATGTTAGTTTATTGATAAATCTATTTCAGTGTAGATTTTTATATTTTTAATTAAGTAGCTAAGTTTTTAATTACTGTAATATTGCATACCTTATGAAGGTAAAATATGGCGAACCGACTGTACAAAAGCAACTGCAAATAAAATGTACGAATAAAAGTATTTGTCTTTGTTATGGCATGAAACTAGAAAGTAGGTTTTGCATATATAAAAATCTATGGTTATTTTAGCTAAGTATGGCCGTATGTCATCTACCCTAATTTCTGGTTAGTTCATTTATCGAGGAATATTTGGCTTCAAAACATCACGTTAAGACTAACAGGAACGGAATATTATATTTATGATTCACAAGTCTTTATCCACGCATGAAGTCGTGGTTTTTTTTCAACCCTTTTTATGTCCCACTGCTGGGCATAGGTCTCCCCTCACAAGTGAGAGGGATTTAGACCATAGTCCACCACGCTGGCTAAGTGCGGATTGGTGGACGTGGTTACGTGGTGGCAAGTCGTGGTTACCAGCTAGTTTTACATATAGATCAAGATATTTGAGTCCTGTAAAGGACCATGTACATTGTACAGCCAACCAAGCCAACTGAGGCTTAAAACAGGGTCCCTATTCACCCTTTGAAAAGCGAACATCAAAAAGGTTTGCCGTTATTTAAACATGAATGTACTCTTCCACATAAAAATAAAACCGGGAAGCAAATGTTTCATGTCACTCTCAAAAGAATTCGAAAATGTTTATTCAACTAAGTTCATAAACGAGCGTCGACGGTATTAAACTCAATTTGGGTGGCCATTTATTTAATTTAAAATTAATTTACCTTTTAACAAAAGCAGCTTCTTTCAAAGTTCAGTGTCCCGAGCCGCCACTTTTTAAACTCTCGTAAAATATTTGAAGAGCCTTCTCGCAAAGAGGCGATGCGGTCTATAGAGAAAGTAAAACCGGCCAAGTGTGAGTTGGACTCGCGCACGAAGGTTTCTATACCATTATCTATGCGGCTATCTAACGGCGAAAAATCACATTTGTTGTTTGGGAGTCCCACTTAAATATTTATTTTATTTTAATCAAATAACTTATTTTCAAAGGAAATATGTAATAAACAAATATTCTGTGAATATATAAAGGCGTCTACAATTGAAATAAATAATGTATAATTATTTATTTTTAATTTTTTAGTTGGATTTTTATTCTCAAATTATTGCATTATCATCGGCCCTTGACCCCTATGCAAATTTTCAAGTTAACCAGACGCTTAGACGTGTTAAAGTACCTTAGGCCACGAACTTATCAGCCGCCCCTCGTATATTTTATTTTATCCTGATGATCCTAGTTACGACTTTAACATAAAGTTATGAGATTATTGTATTGTCATCGGTCCTCAATAAATCTACAAAGTTTGAACGAAATCTGGCCGTTTAAAGTGGGTCAAAATCGCGCCCAAAGAAGTCGGTTACAAACATACAAACATACAAACATACAGGTGAAGCTAATAAAAAGCGTGTAAAAAAATATCATGTTTGTACTATTAGAGCCTCCAAACATTAATTTTATTCCGTTTTTGTTGTTATAGTGGCAACAGAAATACATCATCCGTGAAAATTTCAACTCTCTAACTATCTCTCTCTCTCTCCATCTCTCTCTCACACACATCTATAAGATACAACTTGGTAGCAGACGGACAGACAGACGGATAGACGGACGGACAGCGGAGTCTTAATAATAGGGTTCCGTTTTATCCTTTGAATATGGAACTCTAAAAGCTGGCAAATAGGATTCAAAGCTCATTATGTATCATTTCTTTTAAAAAACGATCAAACCATTGAAGTTCTATCACCTGTAAAATTAATTGATTCTTTCAGTCTTTGTAACAACATAGATAATCCTTACTAATATTATAAATTCGAAAGTAACTCTGTCTGTCTGTCTGCTATGCTTTCCCGCTTAAACTACTGAATCAATTTTATTGAAATTTGGAACACAGATAGAGTGGACCTTGGGAAAGGACATAGGATGGTTTTTATCCTACGGGAACCTATAAAACGGGTCCACGCGGGCGAAGCCGCTGGCGGAAGGCTAGTTATAAATAATTATAAATATGTACATATATCTGAAGATTAAATTATTTATTATTAAAAGATTAAACTATTAAAAGATAGAGCCATCTCAAAAGCAAAAGCGAATAATTGACAAGACATTCATGTTTTTAACCTTTGTAAGGAATTCTAAAAGCTAAAACTGAACAAATTATTTCAAATAGTGAAGGGACGCGTAACAAAGATATCCGCAGAACTGAAATTAAAACGGTACAGTCATAAAACCGATTTTTCCGCGCTCTCATTTCGAAAACTGAAGAAATATTGGACACGCAGTGAGGACATTGTGAATGTTTTTTTATTTGAATGGAGTGGCATCCCCCAATGGACATCTACATACAACCTCAAGCAAGCATAGGTAAGTCTTGTCTGAGATCGTATGCAGTTGCGCTGCTACTCCGGAGGCTGGTGGTCGCCTCATGTAAGTGTGACCGGCAACTGCACCTTTCAACCGAAACACAATAGAATTGGTTAACGGCAGAGAGTGAAGTGCAGAGGTGGTACTTCCCCCGGGTGAACCTTAATAGTTCTACCACATATAGGTAATAATGTAAAGTTATGCGGTTGCTAACAATTCGTAGAGGGTCCGTAATATCCGCTCCAAAAAGTAGTTCTATTCGGAAATAAATTTTTAAGAGATTTTATTACAAGCTGGGTTCATGGTATTTTGTATGTTGTATTAGCTTTCAGTAACTGAGTCCTAGAGCAGCGATGACCAAGTGGTAAAAAACCGCGGTCTTTGACGCGACCGATCCTGAGTTCAGATCCTCGGCGCGCACCTCTGACAAATAAATTTGTAATGTGCGCATTTATCGTTGTTCCACGCTGAAGGAAAACATGGTAATATTTAATTAATTACAATGTTCCGTGCATGCCTGAGAGAAAGTCATAATTTCTCGAAAGTATTACGTCCACCAATCCGCACTTGGCCAGCGTGGTGTACTATGGCCACAATCCCTCTAACTTGTAAGAGGAGACCTGTGCGCAGCAGTGAGACAAAAAAAAAATTGAAAAAAATACTGAGTCCTTTTGGTTTCTTCAGTTTTGACTTTTGCTCTCGATTTACCTGAAACAATGAAGAAATATATTTGTAAAATTTTTTCAAGTTGTTTGAAACATATGATAAATCAAATCAAATGAAAAATATTTATTTCATATTAGGAATACAAAGTATTCGCTTAATGAATGTCTTTTTTCCCGGTCATCGCCTTTAACCGTTTAATGGGTCCCTGGAGGATAAAAAATATCCTATATGCTATTCCAGACTTCATTGCTATAATACAATCATAGGCGTTTAGCCAGTTGCTTCAACCGCGTTGAACCTATTACCCGTTTTCACGTAGGTATGAAGCATTTTCCCACGGTAAAAAGCCTATGTTACTTCAGAGTGAATGTAGCTTTCTAATGGTCTAAGAATTTTTGAAATCGGAACAGTAGTTTTTGAGTTTATTCATTACAAAATACAAAAATACAAATCTTTCCTCTTTATAATATTAGTATAGATTGGTAAAAATACAAGTGCCTTAACGTGTTATTGCCAGTTCTTAAAATATAACGAAGTATAAAATATTAAAGAAAGTAAGTAAATAGGCAATTGAAGGCCAGTAATCAATCAGTTGACGATATTAAGTCTGTTTCAATACGAAATTGATTTATTGATCAAGTTTGGAAAAGCCCGCTATTGAATATAAAGTAGCGCTAAGGGCTGGAGGGTGCTTGAAATGGGAAATATAATAAATTGATTATTACCTCAACTTCAAGTGTTTAAATGAAACTAATAAACTAGATAGATTGGATGAACCAGTAATTGAATTGAGTTATCGCTTGAACTCAATTCAATTACCGGCTGTCGGTTATTTCAAGATGAATAGAAAAGTAATATAAACTTTACTAAAAAAAATCTATCCACAAAACAAAAATTAATGCCTGAACATATTATTGCTAAAATGTATTATGTATTCAAAAGTTTTTGAACCTGAATCATATTTAAGTAGGAACATATACGAAGCATCGGCTTTCAAATAAAAAATAACCTTTAACATTGGTTTACTCTTATCATTGAATCGAAATAATCAAAATATTCTCTCTTTTTGAGTCAGATACAAGACATTTCTGCTCTCCTCTCTTCTTTTCAAATTGCTGTGCCCAACAGGGTCCATGTATACTCAGGGAAACATATTATGTACCATCTATTCCCAATAACATGGATTGCAATAAATAAATGAATATGAATATTTTTTCAGTCGATTAAGAGTAAAAAGGCCAAGTCTTAGAATATCACAGGTACTGACAGGTATAACACCCGTCAGAGGAGTGGGCTTTACGGGGGAACCCCTCGCCCACGTGCACGCAAAATGTGCCTTCTAGTTATTTACAACTAGAGTGTGTGTGTGTGTGTGTGTCAGTGAAAGTGTTGTCCGTGCATAGAAAATGACATTGTTAATTGAAATTGTCATATTTAAAAATGTATGCGTCTGTAGCGATGAAAGAATATTTGTGAATGTGTGACAAAATTAAAATGTGTGCGTTCTTTCATCTTCTTTAAACACCCATATTTGTGCAAATAAAAGTATTTGTCTTTGTCTTTCCCCCGCACTAGATTTGGTACATAAATTTTGTATTGAACCGAGGCGCAATGCCCTCTCCACTGACGGGTCACCTTTGTCGCTTTAAGGGCCAAGTGTACAAAAGATAAAATTGAGATTTACAAGTACTTTTAATTTTTTAATACGTTGATCGTTCCATAGAAATTGTATAATTATAAATGACTAACCTTCTGCCAGCAGCTACGCTACGCCGTTTTATGGGTTCCCGTGGGATAAAAAAAGGCCTTTGTGCTATTCCAGGCTTTAACTTTGTTCCATCTATTTGAAATACGACGTAAGACGATATTGCTATATTAAAATCATAGGCGTTTAGCCAACGGCTTCAACCGTGTGGACCCTATTACTATTACCGTTTTCCCGTAGGAAAGAAACATTTTCCCATTATAAAAAGCCTACCTATGTTCATCTGGGGATAATGTTGGCTTCTAATAGCAAAATATTTTTTCAAATCGGTCCAGTAGTTTTGGAGCCTATTCAATACAAACTAAAAAACAAACAATCAAATCTTTGCTCCTTACAATATAAGTGTTTCTTTTTTTTTATATAAAAACACCAGCAAACAGGCATACGGGCCACCTGATGGTGAGTGGTCACCGTCACCTTTGGACATCTGCAACACCAGAGAAGTCGCCTATGCGTTGCCAGCTTTGTATTGAAGGGCTTTTTTAACGCCTTTCTTGAAGAACCCCATGTCGTAGCCCAACGTTAATACCTCAGAGGGAAGTTTATTCCATAGTTTGCATGTTCGTGGTAGAAACGAACGTGAGAAACGGACTGTTGACGATTGCCATATGTCCAGGTGATGGATGATACTTCTCTCTTCGGCGGGTTGTGCGATAGTGGAATGGTGACGTAGGCATCAGACCGTCTAATTCGGATGAGCACTCACCGTTGTAGAGGCGTTAGAAGACACATAAAGCGCCAATATCTCTACGTAAGCTCAGATCTTCGAGTGTAAATATATAAATTATTAACTACGAGTAAAACTTTGTTTAAACTACTTCAAACTTTGCCTAATGTGTTTGCCCTCTGGCACTGTTAATTTTCAAAGAAATTTTAACCAACACAAATTTTAAATAAGTTGTAAATATCAGCGCCGTGCGTCGGAAGACACGTTAAGCCGTCGATCTCGGTTGTTATCGATAGATAACAGTCATTAAACCTTGTTGGAAGAAGGCCTTCTACAAATTAATCTCTGCTCTGGTTTCAAACCGCCCATCCATATACATCCGACATCGGGTTGCAGTTGGCCACTAATCTGCATTTCCACCAACCCGCATTAGAGCAGCGTGGTGAAGTAAGCTCCAGGCCTTCCAAAAAATGGGGAGAAAAACTTGCCCAGCAGTGGAACGCAAAAAAGGGTTGCAGCCAATTTCATATATTACACAGTGACATGGCAACGATAAAAGGACAGTGATTTATCTACGTCGTACCACTATCACATAGATCTTCCAGGGGTCTGCGAAATGAGTAATGAATTGTCACGATCCCGGAATGTCTCGGGTTTCCGGTGGCCCTGCGTGCTATACGTTTGACATGTAGTCGTAACACACTTTATCTTGTACAGATAAGTAGTTAAACCAGAAAACGTTGTTTTGCTATCTAAAGCTTCGAGAGTTGTATCCAATGATATTAATAAGAAGAGAAGACAATAATATGTTATAGCCGCTCAGAAAATAGCTCCTAAAAACCGGCAAATAACAAAATTTGCTGCATAAATTTGTCAACGGTCTCGCCAACAGTAGCTGCTTCATGCATTCGAGGGACAATAATCAATCATCATCATACTGGTGATATGTCTACGTATTTTTTAATTATAATAAAGTCATTGTGTTTGGCCATAAGAGTTCTAGGAATCGAAATCCTACGCCATTTGCGTACGTCGTGTACAAATCGTATAGATGTTATAATGATGTTCGAGAGTTGTATCGATGCATTAAGAGCGGTTCCGAACGAGCGTCTTTTCGTGCCTCGTGCATGCGTCCTTCATTCTGCTAAACTCGAACTGGTGTAAGGGTGGCGTCTAGTTCTGGTTTCCCGTGCGCTTTTCTTTTCTTGCCCATATAAGTCTAGCACCTAAAGCGAATTACGGTCAACCAATGACCGTATAATGACAAACATCAATTAGTGTATATTTCTCGCAGGATATTAATAAACTAGGTATTTCATTTCATCTGTTGCGGCCGACTTGTACGAGCTTATTAAACGCTCTTACGAATAATGTGTGTGGAAAAGCTTGTCGAAACGCTCCTACTACTAAAGCAGAACTTTTTACGAAAATCCTGACCCAATACTCAAGTAACATTCGCACTTGTCTTGTTATTTTTCGAGTATCAAGAAAAAGAGATCATTACGGAGAGATTTGTTCGAGCTTGGAAAAAATGACAGTCTTATTTTCCTTGGGGCCACTTAAGTTTTCACCCTGTTAAGCCCATTTCATTGGCGGTATAGGCCAATGAAATTCTTTTTCTTTGTATTTACGATAAAGTCCTCTTCGGTAGATTATAATCAGAGGGTATTTTGTTTTCATGTAATTTCGTTAATGGAGTTCTTTGAAGAAATTTTTATTTTTTATTTTTAAAAACCTTATTTTTAGCTTTTATACTCAGAAATAGCTTTAAATTATGCATTGATATTTTTGCTGATGTAATTTCTTTAATGGACTTCTTTGAGGAAAATGATTTTTATTTATAAATATTATAGCAAAAATTATTATGTTCAGCTCAATAAACTAAAGCTTGAATGTGTAATTTGCGAGCCGGTATTGTTGGTGAAACACACATTAGGGAAATACACATGTATTTGGACATTGGTGGTGACGTTGCCGCAAGTTACAAGATGTAAATACATTTAATTTTGTGTATGAATTGTCGGCGCGTCACCTTTAAATCAGCCTATTTTTTGATATGTACGTACAGCTCACGTACAATGTAGCAAAAGCATGCATAGATTTTTACACACATACCTACACAGGATACTATGGAAGATTGAAGTATAAGCGCCTGACGTGAGCCCTGGTGAGACTTGGCTGCAACCCTTTTTGCGTCCCACTGCTGGGCACAGGTCTCTCCCCAATATTGGGAAGGCCTGGAGCTTACGCGACCACGCTGCTCCAATGCGGGTTGGTGGAGATGCGAGTTAGTGGCCAACCCGCTGTCGGATGTTTTCAAACCGCCCATAAGGCCTCCGACAAGGTTTAATCTATCGACAACAACCGGGACCGACGGCTTAACGTGCCATCCGAAGCACGGAAACGCGCATGAATTTTTTTGCCACTAGTGGTCACCCATCTCCCACCCGAGCGCGCACGTTTGGCTTAGTTACATAGATCTTTTGCGTTCTACGCTAACCGCCGGGCCATGCGCACTTCGCTGGTGAGACTTGCAAAAGCAAATTTTTTTTTCTGGTTTTTTAATTCTTATTCTGTGCGGTCTTTTTCCATCAGAGAAGTTTAGTTGTAACGACCAGACTACACTAACCATTGTTAGTTGTTTTGTTACTTAAACGCGGCGTCTGAATTGTGCGTTTTGGTTGCTGAATCGCTGCGTTTAGTGACTAAATCGCCGGTCATCGATGCTAAAAGTAGCCAGTGTGGTCTGGCCGTAAGATGGCGCTTTAGGAAGTCCTTATACATATCTCAGATATTAACCACCTGCGTTTTCATTTGCCGATAATTCAGAATAGAGAACAAGTATAATAAAACACATAAATGGCACTATATTTCAATCGTAAAACGTACGTACAATGATTCAATCAAATGCCGAACTATAAAGACCGTCTCCTCGTAAAATGTTTTGAAATGGAAAGCTCCCAAACTATTATGGCCCAGAAATTAACTGATACATGTTCGTATCTATTGTTTTGCAATTTGTAAAGGATGGGTAATAGGTTGTTTAAAACTGTACTTAAATAGTTTTATGGTGTTATGCTAAATATTGTATTTATAGATATTCTATTACACGAAGTCTGGTCGACTCTGGATGTAGTAGTGATGTGTACTGACAAGCGATTGTATGGGTAAGCTTTAGTGCGGTTTCACTCAGTGTATTTTTCGGAGAGTTTCCGCGTCTTTTGTTTGTTTTTTGAAGCGTGTGTAGCCACGAAACGTTAAGATTTGACATTTTCCGTTAGAAAATGTAGCGCGCGTGTAATTGTTTTTTAATACAGTTGCTCAAAAAGTGACGTATTGCAGGGACGTATAGCGTGCGGGAAGTGGGCTATTACACACTCGTGCTTTTTCTTTGCATTTTCCGCACTCGTGCATTCTCTTTCCAAACAAAAAGTATTAAAAATAGTTGATCAGTACACGTGCGGAACCGTCATTGGAAGGAGTTCCGACTGTCAACTGCTGCGCCTCGGCTCTGGTAGACATATTTTGTCGGAACTCCTTGCAATGACAGCCTTTCCGCACTTGTAATGAAATATACTATTTCGAAATAACAGTATACGCGCATATTTTCGCTGATGTGAAACCACGCTTAGAAGCGTTAGCAAAGGAATTGTGTCATCTCTGTCTCTAACAAAAAAACCTTTCAAAATATTACCTTACTCGCACAACTACCCGTTTAGTTGTATTGTTGGCGTTATTCGACACTGAGCGTTCTCGAGGTTAAGCACAGTAACATCATATTAATACCATAAACAATACTATGAGGTCTCATAGGCTCGCCAACGCATAGGGTCATCTAATCGAATTCATAGACGATACTTCAGTGAAGTATGCTACTATGCGTTTTTCAAAATCGACATGAATTGATGCATATAGAGCATCAAAGTCACTGACTCACCCTTCAGTAGAGACGGCATAGCGCCTCGTTTAGATACATAATTTTTGTACCAAATCTGGTGCGGGGGGAAGAACGCACACATTTTAATTTTGTCACATATTCACAAATATTATTTCATCGCTATAGATGCATACATTTCTAAATATGTCAATTATACTTTGCTTCGTCCTCGAAATTAGATTACTTGTAGTAGACGTACTGTACTAGCTATTCATACACTAAAGTTGAGAAATACAACCTAAAAAATAAAAAGGTTGCAATAAAAAAACATAAAATCACTCAAAAGTCTGTACACTGACAACACCTGTCATTCGTCGCAATCTTCATTCGCGTTTTAGTGCCTAGCCGTTCAACACGTGAAAGTATTTTCTTATAAAGTAAAGTTGTTAAACAGGAAAAATAAAGATGTGAAAAAATAAGAAAGCAGGAAAAAATGTTAGAAACAAAATCAATAATGGATATCGAGTGAATCTTCTAAAAATAAAATTCTATTATGAAATTGTTACCACAGAAAGGTATGTATAGTATACAATAACTATTGCGCGACATGGTTGCAACACCACTATTTCCGTCCCAATGCTGGGCACGGTTCCCTCCCCATTGGGGAGGCCTGCAGCTTTTTCCACCACGTACACAACTATTGTAAAAGATGGCTGCAACCCTATTTCCGTCCCACAGCTGGGCACGGGTGCCAATGCTGGTTGGGTGAGACATACAAGCGTTTTTTAACGCGCTGTGTAAAGTATGTAGTAACAATATAAATATGCGTTGGGTACATTTCCTTTTGAGAATGTTACGTTCGCAAGAAATTACATGAGGGTAGTTCATGGGACTATCGCCTTGTAATAAAAATCGTTAATATGAAATAACGAAAAATGTAATGAATGTATTAATCTACGAATTAAGTAGTATTCAAAATCTTTTGTGAAACATTCTTACAAGCAAATAAATATGCGTTGGGTACATTTCCTTTTGAGAATGTTACGTTCGCAAGAAATTACATGAGGGTAGTTCATGGGACTATCGCCTTGTAATAAAAATCGTTAATATGAAATAACGAAAAATGTAATGAATGTATTAATCTACGAATTAAGTAGTATTCAAAATCTTTTGTGAAACATTCTTACAAGCAAATAAATATGCGTTGGGTACATTTCCTTTTGAGAATGTTACGTTCGCAAGAAATTACTTGAGGGTAGTTCATGGGACTATCGCCTTGTAAAATCGTTATATGAAATAACGAAAATTGGAATTGATGTATTTATCTACGAATTAAGTAGTATTCAAAATCTTTTGTGAAACATTCCTACAAGCAAATACATATGCGTTGGGTACATTTCCTTTTGAGAATGTTACGTTCGCAAGAAATTACTTGAGTTCAAGGGAGTGTTGCCTTGTAAAACATTTTTGATATAATGAAATGATAAGTGATGTGATGAATAAATTCATCTACGATTTAAGGATGAGATTCATCTATTACGGATGATTCCTTCATTGCATGAATGCAAAAATGCAAAAAATTCATGCTTTCATAAGTATACTGCAAAACTTATATTTTGTACATTCTATCATTTCAGGCAATCAGATGTGTGAGTTGGCAGATTCAACAAACACTGACGAGATTAATTAATTTTATACACTTTAAATGTCGCCAACCGAATACCGAACCTTTTAATTCGGAATTACCTCATATTCCGACCCATTGACCCCACTATAGGTCTTTGGATTCGGCCTCACTGGCACCATCGACACCATCAGAACCTAGCGTCAAGCATTGGTGTTTCTCTTTCTAAAAATAAGAGAAAGACTTCACCTTTTCAGGATGAACTGGCTGTTCGTTGGGAACATATTACTATACCTACTTCTGGTATTTCGAAAGAAATGAGTTTAAGATAATATTTAATTTTACAGAACTGTCCCGTCGTCCCGTCTATCGAACGACCATTGAAGCCGATGATAAGTAGATGAAACTAGAATTTTGTATGATTATGTAGAATCTTTGTCGCAACGAATTTTCTGTCGTCTACAATCAAATAAAGATACTTACCTAAGTATAAAATATCAGTTAATTTCTACCAAAACTAACAGTTATGCATTTGGGGAAAAATTGGCTAAAGGGTTAATCAGCAAAAGCTATAAAAGCTCCAGATTTATTCAGTATCAAGGTAAAAAATAATAATATAGGTACCTAATAATAAAGACGCTATAAAAAATATCAACAGCAGAAACTTCTACCACTCTCAAGACCTTAAATTCGAGAGCCCGCTCATGTTAGCGAGACAAGCACGAGCGGGGAGAAGTCTACCATTTTTTGGTGCAGCAACCACGTTGCCACAACAAGCCACGGCTGCTGCGCACCCAATGCTTTCGACACCGCTGCACCAGTGCGCACACAGACTCGCCGATAACAGAGGTACACCACGTTCCTGGAAGATTAGCGCTCTTTCACACCAGATGGAAGTACATCACTAATAATAGTGTCGTGTCATACTAAAAATATCTTTCAAAACCATAGCAATACAAAATTTTGTACCGCCTCTAAAAATTATTTGTATATTATCGTATATCCGTCGAAACAAATCAATTTCAGGCGATATTAACATCATAGTTGAGTTTTTATACTCTGGTGCAATATCTAAATGCTATTCATTTGATTCACAGTATCAATGAATAAAGCAGATTCGTTAATCAAACTCATTATTACAAATTATTTTAAAATTGATATTTATAAACCATTTTAAATTTAATTTCAAAAAATATTGGCTTAAAAGATTGATGCTATCTTTTATTGTCAATTAATAATGAATTCAAAAATATTTACGCTTCACATTCAACAACAATTTACATATATTATATGAATTTAACATTTTTCTTTTTGGATTCAATACAGCATCCCTAGTTTTTGTTTATTAATACAAATAAGGCTATTTAACATCATAAATTTGCTTAGATGATTAGTTTATCGCTCTTACTCATATAAAACAAATTAGAATATAACAAATAAACATTTTTTTTTAAATACTAAAGCGTATTTACGATACGCCAGTTCGCTCATTTAGTTGGTCTCCTCGCCTCCTGTCCTGCCTGGCTGGTTGTATAATATACTAGTATTGAGAGTTGTGCATATCTTGCTATAGAAACTGATGATTATGATGGTTTCATAATGATCTTAATAACCGACACATATTAGCTCGATAAGAGACGATAGCTTTTGCCTGAATATTTATTCCAATGCAAGTAAAACTAGGCAGGGTGGGGGGGGGGGGGGGGGGGGAAGGCTGCTGTGATATGCGGTGAGAATATGGAACGAGATCTTGACTGCATATTTCCGTTTAAAATTATTTGCCCGGCACATAATGAAGTGTTAAATTCTTCTTCGCAATCATTAGTTGTGTATCTATAACATAACTTCCATTTCGTATATTAAGAAGGCTGGTATGCGTTTCCCATATGCCCACATCATATAAGAATCACCAAGATGACTTTTAAGATGTGACAATAAAAATATTTATGTTTTTTGCCTCTTATAGTTTCCAAGACAGTGATTGGCATATATGAATCGCGATGTACATACCTATATGTCCTGATATAGAATGTGAACCAACCGACCATTGTGTTCAGTAAAATAGTCGAGCTTTTAGAAATGGCTGACATAGACTTGTTTGCAACAAGATTCGAAATGGTATAAGTTGCTATCTTAGCATAGCTTGATATTTCATGGAGACCCAGTCTCATTAGCTATCAATTTATTTACTTTTAATTAGAATAATCTATATATTTACGCCTTTCCAACGATTTTAGATACTTTAAAAAAAAGATTTGAATCATACTATAAGATTTGAACTATTTTAACTGATTATAATTTGAGTTATGTTACAGACAAAGCTGAAGGTTCAGTGGTTGAGAATACCAAAGGCACTCTCAACCTTTGTTTTCTATTTTTGAAAGTCTAATTATTATGCCCGGAACAAAAACAAATGAATATTATATTCTGTTCCTAAGAGGAACCTCTGAAACAAGGTTATCAAAATTTAAGTTAAAATAGTTGCCGCGAAGCCTTAGATATTTTGTGTACCTCCTTATCTGATAACTCGGTAAAACGAAATGGTGTTGCTTTCAAAAAATAGTTTTATTTTTTGCAACTTTCTTTAAATTAATAGTATGAAGCATTTTTTTTCTCAGGGGTATATCCTTGCTAACACTATGCTTCTATGATAGATAATGCTCACTTAAGTTCATTAAATAGTTACAGGTTTGCATTGTCTCGGAGTGATTACACGTAAAAATTGTTCTGATATTAGAATTAGCCGTAGTAGTTAAAGTTTTTATTACCGGCTTTACGTTTTTGTCTTTATCAAAATTAAAGTTACCTGAAATCCAACAACTGGGCTATTTTTTTAGAAAATTGGTTCCCACATATCAGCTTAGAATAATTATTGAGTATTAAAGCTGTCATTTTATTAGAACTAGTCACTGTTTATAGAGTTCAAACTACTACTTAAAGTAGTAGTCTTGCGAGTACTAATAATATTGAGGTCATAAATGGAGGTAATAAAAATAATTACTAAATACCAGATTTAACTAAAACATATAGATAGTGACTATATCCAACCCACATTCATTCTCTCATTTTTTAAATAAAAAATTCAAATTAGCCCAGTAACTGTTTTATTGGATTTTCTTATTGAACGAATCGGGAGTGTACACTAACATTGTAGTTATATATATGACACGGCTGTATTCACGTAAATTTTATCGGATTTGCCGACATGTTTTGACGAGGACCTTCTTCAGGAGCTCCTGCCGGTCTCGGTGGCATCGCGGCGGAGATGGATATTGGATTACAAAAATAGAAACAGAAAATATAAGGTATACTGTAAAACTTTAGTTCTGTCTAAATATTTACAGTATTATATAATTGTTTTTTACAGTATTATATATTTAGCGGTATAGATACAAATATTTACTGCTCATTCCACCAGACTATACTTCCACGTCTTCTGCACGTAACAAGTACATAGTCAGTTTGGAACTTACACGAAAAGCCGCCGTAACCGTCTATTATTGCAGACGAACGATATAATTATCTTCACGATATTTTACAATGCGTTTTTGTTTTTACAATCAAATTACATTTTACAATCAAATGCGTCATAAGTCATATCATAAGTGACAGTGACTGTATATAACTGTTTAAGGAAAAAGTATATATTTACTTTTGTTGATATGTATATTTTATATAACAACTGGAGATTTTGTTTTAGAAAAATACCAAGTTGTGTTAAAAATGCATCCTAAATTCTTTTGCTTGTTTTTACTACAAAAAAAAAACATTTTTAATATAATGATATTAATATAATTATATAGTGAATAATTTATTTACTAATAAATAAAATTATTTAATAATTGAATTTAAGAAGTAAATAAAATTACTTATTTACTATTTAAATTAATTTTTATTTACAAATTTTTCGACTCTCAAGATCTACAAGTAATCTAATTTCGAGGACGAAGCAAAGTATAATTAATGATTAAACGAACTTACCTTAAGTGAAGTTCTATCATAATTATACGATGGCTTCGTCTGAGAAATTAGGTCCCTCCCACCCTACCCCAGGGAAAAATTTGTCATAAAAATAAAATTAGTGCATTGCTCTCTAAACTAAATGAAGATTGCGACGAATGACAGGTGTTGTCAGTGTACAGACTTTTGAGTGATTTTATGTTTTTTTATTGCAACCTTTTTATTTTTTAGGTTGTATTTCTCAACTTTAGTGTATGAATAGCTAGTACAGTACGTCTACTACAAGTAATCTAATTTCTCAGACGAAGCCATCGTATAATTATGATAGAACTTCACTTAAGGTAAGTTCGTTTAATCATTAATTTCAATTAACAACGTCATTTTCTATGCACTAGCACCGACACACGCACACACACTAGTTGTATATCTAGGCACATTGAGCATGCACGTTGGGACGAGGGGTTCACCCGTAAAGGCCACTCCTCTGACGGGTGTCATACCTGTCAATACCTTGATGTTCTAAGTTGATGGCTTGACGTAACGAACGCACGTCAAATAGCACTCTTTGTATAGCGTTGTCTGCTCACTTAAGCAAGTATGCTTTTTAATAAGACTGTAAAACAATGTGCATGCGCACGCCTCACGTTAAAAGGTACACTTCTTACCTCTTCTTGAAGCGCTTCCTCACTACCCCTCGAACCCATATCAGATTGGTTTTTAATATACCTAATTATCAGAATTCTCGGGATATAATGTTGTGTGACTTGGCAGTTTCATTACTTCAGAAACTAAATATTTTCATAACACAAAAGAACCAAACGTCCTCATGTCGGTAGTGAAATGGTTAAGCCTCACATTTGGACTGTGATGTATAGTTGGTGACGTTCTACAATTTTTCACAATGTTTTCACACCCTGTGAAAAAGCCTATGCTCTCGTCTTGGCAACATAATATTATCTTTTTATATATTATTCTTCTGTACGTGTGTTGACAGTGAAATCCACCGATTTTTTTATTGTATTTCGTGCCGTGTCGTTCTAAACTTTGACAGTCAGAATAACAGGACAGTTCGTATGTCACTATTTGTTTATATTTTTGTTTGACAGTAACATGAAATCTCTTTAGGATAGTAAGAAAACAATTCCTCTTTCATTGCTTTTAAGACAGGACAACGTTAGCAGGGCCCACTAGTATTTTTTTTTAATAATAATATTTTTATATATAATATATATAATATATAATAAATATATTTTTATATATTTTAAATATATTATAAATAATAATATTTTTATGTACATACGTTGGAAAAACAATTAGCCTTTGGTAACGGAGGGAAAACTTCAAAAGGTAAACCTCATCAGAATCATTTTAAACCCGTAATTATTGTTCATGTTGCAATTTTTTTTTCAACCTTTTTTTTATGCTGGGCACAGGTCTCCTCCTCACAAGTGAGAGGGATTTAGGCCATAGTCCACCACGCTGGCCAAGTGCGGATTGGTGGACGTGGTGGACATGTTGCTATAGGTACTATTTTATTTCAATAAAATATTTTTTGTCCTTTTTTAAGGTCGCTTATAGCTTTAATTTAGATGAAATCAGGACCGAATTATTACCGATTTATAAAATTTCTTATTACTATTTTACAAAACTTATTTATACATAATTACTCGATATTTGTAAATAAAGCGCATTAGTATGCCACGTTTTACTCGTAAAGCATAATTTGAATGCTTCAAATGGTGTACTATAAAGGCATTCTCCTAATAAATTTGTTGGAAATGGGAAGCTCCCCAACTCTTATTATTAGGAAATTACCCACTATCTACATGTTCGTATTGTTTTACAATTTGAAGGGGAAGCTTAAAATAACGACGTGTTTGTTTCAAACTAAATTGAAACGGATTAATATTGTTATGCGATGTATGGTTAGTTCGTTATATTGTACTTTGAATCTTTATTAGTTTGTAAACAAGTAATAACGACGGCCCGGCGGCTAGAATAAAACGCAAGTGATCTACGCAGCTAAGCAAAACGAACGCGGTCGGCAATGAGATGGGTACGCTAGTGGCAAATTTCAGACCTGTTACCTTCTGGTTCCGGTCGATATCGTTAGATAGTAGTCATTAAACCTTGTTAAAGCATTGGATCAGCGTCGTGGAGTAAGCTCCAGGCCTCTCTATAAACTATGGACATCGACCTATTGTTTGAGCCTTGCCTGAATGCTGATATAGATATTCTATTTCAATAAGTCCGATCGGCTTTTATTGTAGTAGTGATGTGTCTGCGACTTTTGAAGCGTTACCATAGAAATCTAAAATCTCTTACATTAACAAAAAACTTGTAAAAATGTTACCTTACACACACAAATCTTCTATGTTTAGTTCTCATGACGTTACTCGACACTGTGCGCTCTTGAGGTTACGCATACTATGTGCACGTGCACGCCTCACAACATTCATAGCCGAACGGTCTTCGTGACGTAATACAACTATATCACAAAAACATCTCAAAGGCATGTCACGTCAACGTCAGCTGACTATGGCCTAAATCCCTCAAATTTCGAGGAGAGTTGTGCCCATCACTAGGACATTAAAAAGGCTGAAAAAAGTATGGACTTAGGTACTTTGTTTGGTGGTCATTTCACGTGGTAAGTATGGGAAAGTCGTTTTCAACTTAAAAGTTGACATAATTGATCGTAATGAATCCTATGCGGGTCCAGTTAGTACTTGGCCTGTTTTAATCAAAACCTATTTCTCATATTTCTCGATGTGCTTGAAGTATCACTAAGGTGAAAAGATAGATATGTATCTTTATGGCTCTGTGATATAAATCTCATCAGTAGGACATTGATGGTATAAGAATAACACATTTTATATTAATATATTTAAAAGACATAATATTTTTAAAAATATAATATATTATGTCTGTCTATAACTGCATATATGTATATAATATATATTATATAAAGTCAGTAGTCAGGATCATTCCTTCGATATTTGGTAGCAATGTCATAATAATCTCAATAAATTGATTTTATTTGACTCATTCGAGTTTATTAGTGTCATGAGCAAATCTGTAATAATAAATTCCGTAATCGTTCGCATTAGAGCCATGTGACGAAGAAATTAAGATATATTAACATTGGACGGAATTGACTGAGCAAAAGAGAATAGCTCAGTGGTGAAACAATATATCTTTCGTATCACTCTTTCACGAGTTGCACAAGACTAGTCCAAGGTTCAAACTGTCGCAGGGTCGTTACACGGCTCACGGACTTAAGACTTAAACTCCCATGAAATTGGGATCAAAGGTATCTTCCACGAAACGTCTTTTAACGTTAATATTTTGGATTGGAGTTAGGAAGATTTTATTTGTATTGAATTGTCCACCCTTGAGTTTCACGCCATTATTTATTGCTTTAGGTTTGATATAGTGTTGGGCTTATATACTTGCCACGCCTTTTAAAGTTTGCACAAGTTACTTGTCACTCACTCAGTTCTACGGGTGATAGAAATAACATGGCCTTACGGGACGTACCATCACTGCACCCATTTTTACCGTGAATCAATTCTGTTGTGTTTATGAGGAACAGTGCGGTTATCGGGCGATAAATCCATGTTTTCAGACCTCATCTGTCTGACACACAGGAGATTTTTTCCAACCTTTTTTTGTCCCACTGCTGGGCACAGGTCTTCTCTAACAATTGAGAGGGATTTATGCTATAGTCCACCACGGTGGCCACGTGTGGATTGGTGGACATCATACCTTCGAGAAATTAAGATTTTCACTTAGGCATGTACGGTTATGGAAAACATTGTCACTATATTTTCTATCACCGTGAAGCAGCGATGAAATGCGCACATTACAATTTTTTTTGTTAGAGGTGCGCGTCGATGATTTGAACCCGACATCTCCCGCGTCGGCGACCGCAGTCCTTACCGCTCGGCCATTGCCGCTCACACTCACAGTCTGACAAATAAGACACACGTTTAATAAATTGTATTTCTATAAACAAGCTAATGTTTTATTTCATTTCTTTTGCAAATCAAACCACGGGAGGAAGCGTTTTCCTTGAGTGGGACAAAAGCAAATTGATTAACAAATTTTGAAAGTTATCAAATAAATAAAACCAAACTTGCAATGCCACTATATTTAACGGCTGGAACAGAGAATAATAAGTTATATACTATCTATATCTATGCTAATATTATAAAGAGGAAAGATTTGTATTTTTGTATGTTTATAATGAATCAACTCAAAAACTACTATTCCGATTTCTAGTTTTTACCATTAAGAAGCTACATTCACCTTGAGTAACATAGGCTACTTTTTACCGCGGAGAAATGCTTCATTCCTACGTGAAAACGGGTAATAGGGTCAACGCGGTTGAAGCAACTGGCTAAACGCCTATGATTTTAATATAGCAATGAAGCCTGGAATAGCTCATAGGCTATTTTTTATCCTACAGAAACCCATTAAACAGGTCCACGCGGGCGAAGCCGCTGGCGGAAGGCTAGTATGTAAATGAAGACGTTATTTGGTATAACACGTATTTTGCTTCTGAAACATGATTACTACATAATTTGTACCTTTCGTACCGCTATATACCCTTTCGCTGCGAAAGATTTTCAATTTAGGTCTAAATTCTAGTAGATTCGATTTGGTTTCCACAACGATATGTAAGATTTTGAATTACCTACACTTGCAGCGATGGCCGAGTGGAAAAAAACCGCGATCTTCGACGCGACCGATCCCAGGTTCAAAACCTCGGATCGCACCTCTGACAAAGAAATTTGTAATGTGCGAATTTATCACTGCTCCACGGTGATGGAAAATATCGTGATATTTCATTAATTACGATGTTCTCCATCGCCGTGCATGCCTGAGAGAAATTCATAATTTCTCGAAAGCATGACGTCCACCAATCCGCACTTGGCCAGCGTGGTGGTCTATGACCTAAATCCCTTTCAATTGTGTGAGAAGGAGACCTGTGCCCAGCAGTGGGACATAAAAAGTGTTGAAAAAAATTATAATAGTTTTAACCCTTGAAAGATAAAGTTATTATACAGTACGGAAAAGAATCCGAATTTAAAGTTATGTGTTGAGAGGCAGCCAACTTTAATTCTGGGTATTAAATTTTTCCTCAAAAATTGTTACCAAAACTGTTGTTAGGAATAAAATTGTTTTCTATCTCATCAAAAAATTTTGTTATTATGAACTATAATATATTTTTCGCTGTTAAATTTGCCTCAAAATGTATCCTTGTGCATACAAACCAATACGGAATCATCTTTAATTGAAATAAAAATATGTACTTATTAACAATTAATCTTCGCCTTGTGAAGTAAGACAAAGTCTGATACTTCTAAATAACACCTAATGAATGCATAATATTTTATATTTTGAGTCCCAAAAATCCCAATCTTAGCCTAAAATTGTGAAAGGGGTCCTCATAAAAAGGAAACATAATATGACCGAAAATTGTTTACAGACCCACTTCATAAACGCAGAAAGTAAACAAATATGTTCACAGCCTAAATTACATGTAAATTAGGTGTCAGCTGACATTTTCTACAGTGGTACAATCCGGGTTTTGAAATTTTAATTAAAATGGTAATCCTACGTTTGGAGCTCACCTTTTTGTATGATGCTTTAAGTGGAAATTTATTTTTCTGGCAAATTAAGAACGACTAAGTTATGAAGCAGGGCCTATCGGCTGGCTTAGCTCAAGTGATTTACGTAGCTAAGCGAAATAGGCACGGTTGGATGTGCGATGGGTGGCCGCTAGTGACAAATTTAATGCAAGCTTTCGTGTTTCAGTGGGCAAGTTACGCTGTCTGTCCCGGTTTCAAACGATAGATAACAGTCAATAGAGGTCTGAAAAGATCCGACAGCGCGTTGGCCACTAAGCCGCATCCCCACTAACCCGCATTGGAGCAGCGTGGAAGAAGAAGAAAAAGTAAGCTCTAGGCCTCTTTAGTCATTAGGGAGAGCCCAGTTGTGGGACGCAAAAAGGGTTGCAGCCAAAAAATTAAGATCTTTCTTATAGTCATCGCAGTATTATTGTTACAAATACCAAATGCCTATTTTATTATAAAAAAAAACCCTTTTTGTGATATTAAGTTTACTACGTAAATACTACATTAGTAACACTCAGACGATAACATTTTTAATTGCTTCATATTTTACATTTTTTTTTATTTGAATGGAGTAGCAGACGAGCATGCACACGTGGTGTTAAGTAGTCGCTGCAGCCCATGGACATCTACATACAACCTCAAACAAGCATAGGTAAGTCTTGTTTGAGGTCGTATGCAGTTGCGCTGCTACTCCGGAGGCTGGTGGTCGCCTCATGGAAGTGTGGCCAGTAACTGCACGTTTCCACCGAAACACAAGAGAATTGGTTCACCGCATCGGAAATAAATTTCATTAATTAAAATTTACATACATAGAAAATAAAAATAGGGCTAAGATTTGATATGTGAATTGCGTGTGTATTTAAATATGTGTGTTGGTAATTATTTTATCAGTCTAAATAAAATTATTATCGCTAAATAATATGTGTAATCCGTGTCGCCAGAACTCAAAAACGACTGAATGCGATTTGATAACTGAGGAATTAGAATAAGCTTAACGTTCCACGTATCAAAGGCTGTATATTATTAATCATACAATAAAATATTTACCATAACTAAATTTGATTAAATGAAATTACATTCTGAATTTATTGCGTAATTTTGCAGCAACCTAATTTATCTTTATTACCGTGTGTAACACTTTACGTGTCCTATCGAAATGAAAACTCATCAAACAACCTCTGTAAACCACCCCATAACCTTAAAGCATCAAGGTATGGCAGGTATGACACCCGTCAGAGGAGTGGCCTTTACGGGCGAACCCCTCGTCCCAACGTGCATGCACAATGTGCCTTCTAGTTATACAACTAGTGTGTCTGTGTGTGTCCGTGTCAGTTTTGACGTTTTGACGGTGCATAGAAAATGACGTTGTTAATTGAAATTGACATATTTAGAAATGTATGCATCTGTAGCGATGAAAGAATATTTGTGAATGTGTGACCAAATTAAAATGTGTGCAGGACGCACAGATTTTGCAAAAAAAATATAGTATCGAAGCGAGGCACTATGCCGTCTCTCCTGAAGGGCGAGTCAGTAACTTTGATGCTCTAAGCCCATAACTTAGGGCGCCATCTTTTAAGTTTACATTACGCGATCCAAACCCCACCTCCAAACAAGCCGATTGAGTGAGATGAGTCTCTAACTTATGAAAACATTGAACAAACAAAGTTAAATTAGCTCCATTTATCTTTAAATGGTAGGATTTTACGGCGAATTGGTTCTTGCGTCCAATGTTTATTTTACAACAAAGCATTCTCAATAAGACGGAGAAATTATAATTTACAAATTACGAGATTGATGCTTGTAATGGAGTTTTAGACTTGTGGAACAGATTTAAATGTAAATTTTCAAAGGTTTCGGTACTTAGCCGGAGGATTACGGTTTCGTGGTATTAGGAACAACAAAACGAGTAAGCAATAAACTTTGGATAAGTTTTTTAATTCCATTAAAGAAATACGAACTGTCTCCACAAGTAGATCTTAAAATATTTATTTTTGCAATAATTTCAAGTATGTTGATGGCCAAATTTACCTTCACAATGGCAGCTACCAACTACAGCTAGCAGGTCAGGAGTTACTTTAAATATTAGTTTCAAACAAATATTTAGCAGTGTTTCCTGTCGTCCACTAAAGCTTGAATTATTTCTAAAGTAATACCCTGTTGCTTTGTTCTTTTGAACCGAAATAATAATGTGTCCAACATACACCTCATTTCAACAAAACATATTATAAGTTTTGCGCCCAACAGAAATTATTTCATCGTACGTAAAGTCTGTCTGTCTGCCTGGTGAAGGGCCCATTTAAGACGAAATTTGTAATTAATACTTCCATTCCAAAGTCCCTTTAAACTTTACAGTTTCTACAACTTAATCAGTGGTCAAAGATCAGTTTATTTGCATTTTTGAATTCAATATTTTTTTGGAGGAAACTCTGATTGCGATTTCGACTCACTCAGCGGGTCTTTCTTTTTGTCGCTGTATTTTTTTATCTAAATTAACCCTATCAAAATATCTGTAGGGTGGTTTATGTCGTATATTAGGGATACAATAAATTTTCCAAAGATATAAAAACACGGCTATAGTACTTGCCGTTTACATAGAATCATAAAATTTACTATAAAATATAGTATTTTAGGATAAATTAAAAAATATTTTTACTCAGAATTTAACTTTATTGTTGCCAATTTCGGATCCCTATCCGTTGCAGTGATTGATAATATTTTAATAATTATATAATTATAATTTAAATTTATAACAATATATAATAATTTATATAATTCTTCTTCTTGCTTCTGTATTGACCAAATTTTACAATGAACAAAAGGCGAGCTTAATGCCTATTGGAATTGAAAAAAAGTAGGAAAGGCGGTGCAATAAGAATAAAAAATTACTTGAAAGAAGGTAATATGGAGACATAGAAATATTATAAGACAAGTAATTTAATTGATATAATACTTAGACAGATAAAACTTATTCATCCTAAATTATTAGCAAAGCTCCAAGTAATGGGTAAAAACATCCTTTTTGAAATCTGTAATTAAATCATCAGTTTAAAATACCGGTAAAATTGCAATAACACGATTCGATTTTAATGAAATTATCAAAGTCAATTTATAACTGGGTAGTAAAAATCATAGCAAAAAACTTAATTTTCAATTTGTCTTGAATATTGTATGATCGAATATTTAAATGTTTCACTATTTAATTACTTACAAGTATTTACAGTAGCTGTGTCAGATTTAAACTCTTAATAACTGGTAATAGCTACAATGGCATGTCTTTCATTTCATCGCTTCTAAGAACGAGGGCACCCACGAGCGTTACGTCGTTACTACGAGGAAACCCTAAATTGATGTCGAACATTAAATCAGAGACCGTACGTGCATTAACGTTACACAATATTACGTTATATATCAGTGTGCTTGTTGCGTAAGAATGGTAATTTTGCACCTTAAACATTCTGTACTTACATTAAAGGGTATAAAACTGTTATAAAATTACTTCCTTGTCGGTTTTTATGTTTCAGGGACGCGTGTAAATATTAAGTAAAAAAACAACGGGTTGCACTCCGGTAGTGCCGGCAGAAGTAAAAACTTGAACATTAACATTGTGCATTTTTTATATTTTGGAATGGTGGTGGAAAAGGGAATAATTTCGCACGAATTGCTTTTATTATCAGTATTATTTTTCATCTAGTATTTTCAGTAGGTTTTCATCTAGTATTTTTATAAAGTACTCACTCATTTTCTTTTACTATTTCTTCGTCACTTTTTTAATTAACAGATGCACTTTGTTCAATGTCCATATTTTAAATACTTGATATAAAAGAAATTTTGCAAGACAGTCGAGCCATCAGCGGTCACCCCTCCGTCTTACGAATATTTGATCAGGCCACGTGTCCTGACGCGAGTTTAACATTTTTCACCCATCCCAAAGAAAGTGCAAAACGTCGCTAAAGAAGTTTTATTTTGGGAGTTTTATTTATGTATATTGTTAAAGTGAAAAAGTTTAGTGTTGTAATTTTATTACTAAGCCAAGTTAAAAAAACTTAGAAAAACCTTTCCTCAGACAAGCCAAAACCCAATTTTTTTTACAAGGTAACAAAGGGTTAAACACAACTTCACGTATAATTATTTTTATCTGTTTACTAGAACTAAAACTTGTAATAAAATATTAAGAACGCTTCACCGTTACAGTAACTTCGGCTTGAATTTTATGCTTATCATTAAATCAGGACATTTCGTACCATTAGCGTTACATAAGCCTTTACTCTCCGTAGCGTGATAGATGTAATTTGAGTTCTATTTGTGAGTTATAATGGGACTTTATTTTTAGTATATTATAAGATATATTCTTATAAGTCCTCGTAAGATAAAAAATTGTCTATGTACTATTTCGGACTATATCTCTAACTGTCTTCCATTCATTTGAAATACGTTCTTAGAATCACGTGTCTTAGAAATATTTTCCCGATCTAAAAAGTAGCCTATGTTCATCAGGGTAATGTTGGCCTCTAACGGTAAAATATTTATTTATTTTATTTGAATGGAGTAGCAGACGAGCATGCAGGCCACATGGGTATCGAAGCGAGGCACTATGCCGTCTCTACTGAAGGGTGAGTCAGTAACTTTGATGCTCTAAGTTGACGTGAGATTGCTCGATTACCTCTAATCAAAAATGTGTTATGAGCGTTTTAATCACTGCTCAAGGTAAGGGCTTACAATGTACACTACATGTCCAACAATCGACTATTAGTGTTAGACTATGACCTAATTAATGCCTAATTATTATTTCTGAGAGATCTATTCCCAACAATGGAATGTTAAAAAATGAAAGAATAAAATTAAATACACACATTTCACCGTTATATTAACGAAGGCCTGAAATTTATGCCTAACATTAAATCAGGACCCTTCCTGCCATTAGCGTTACATAACCATATACCAACCGTACATTTAGTGTGAAGTCTGTAAACTGTAATTTGAGCTTTTTAGGTAATTGCGAAGATTACAGTTGAGTACTGGGCTTTATATATAGCGTGATAATTACTATAATTTTGTAATTTCGTTACCAAAACATTTATATCGTGTTTTTTTAAATATTTTTTGTTTAATCTTGTAAAATTACTACGGAGTCAGAAGATAATTTGGTAAAGTTTCGACAGGGTTAGACCTCCAAAGCACGGAAACGCATACACAATTTGTCTTGCCAGTAAGGAAGCGCACATGGCCCAGCGGTTAGCGTAGAATGCAAACGATCTATGCAACTGAGCCAAACGGTCGCAGTCGGGTGTGAGATGGGTGACCACTAGTGGTACAAAAAAAAATCATTCGCGTTTCCGTCCTTCGGAGGGCACGTCAAGCCGTTGGTCCTGGTTGTTATTCATAGATAACAGTCGTTAAACCTTGTCGGAGGCCTTATGGGCGGTTTGAAAATATCCGACAGCGGGTTGGCCACTAACCCGCATCTCCACCAACCCGCATTGGAGCAGCGTGGTGGAGTAAGCTCCAGACCTCCCCAATAATGGGGAGAGACCCGTGCCCAGTAGTGGGACGCAAAAAGGGTTGCAACCAGTAAGGTAACCCATCTTACATCGGACCTTGTTTCGCTTAACTGCGTAGATTGCCTATGTTCTTATGCTGGCATAGCATAAGTTCAAGTGTGCTTCAAGTCTCATTGATGTTTTATTTAAGGTACAATGTGACTCATACTTTAACTCTTTGGTTGGGCGATTTGTTATTATAATGTTACTTTCATTTTTCATAGGTTTAATATCTATATAAAACACTCTCAATTATTGTTAGCTTGCCAGCATAATGTTTTCAGGAGTGCTTATCGGTTTCTGATTCGCTGTTTACCGAACTCCTTTCATATTGGATGAAGGAGAACAGTATCATAGGCCATAATCTTTGTCTATGATTAGTAAAAAAATAAAAATAGAGATTATCTACGCCTGCCAGTATGGCGGCGGTTGCATACGAACGGTACTTACGTCGACTAACGTTCTTTGGTTATGTTCGACAATATTCTTAAGTACTAATCTAAAACCCATCAAAAACTACAAGCGGAACCTTGAAGCGGCAGACTGCAGTCTGGAAGAACGTCCAGGATCCTGTGACTGTATATAGGAGAGGTGGCTTCGATTCAAGAATTCCGTAAGTATTAAATGAATTCCTTATGTTGGTTACAGTAATTGATTGTGTTTGTACTCTCCCAACAGTGGGCTTGGGTCATAATTGCGCGCCCGCCCATCCACTCTTTGAAATAAAATGTTCAACTACGTTCAAAACAGTAGGTATACTAAAGTCCCTGTAGCTTCGGGATTAAGAATAAATGAAATGAAATGAAATGAAATATTCTTTATTCACTGTACGGTTCCTTTACAAACTCTTAGTGAACGTTATTTTTTTGTCCTGTCTGCTCTGGGTGCGCTTAGGCAATGCTGAGCTGAAGAAAAGAGCAGACGGAGAAAAACTTCAGCCCTGTTTTAAAATATGGGGTATACAATAGCTAGCTTTCTTACAGAGTAGCTATGGGCAGATAAGAAACATACGTGACAGCTACCGCATGTGTCAATGTCGTCCCACAGCCATCTGCTAACATAGGCAGTTTAATTCATTTAAGTCTATTACATCAGTTATAGAAACAGCCTTGTCGGACTAAGCTCAATCCCAAGCTTTTTTATCAATTAAATAGTCCATAAGATCGTAATAAGCGGCACCTTGCGGCACAGGACTTGTTTGACTTTTTTTTTAAATCTGTGAAAAGGAAGGGATTGAACATTTTCCGGGATTTTATTGTATATTCTGATCGACATCCCGATAAAAGAGTGGCTCTTTTTGCGGAGCCTACACTTAGGGAATGCAAGTTTGTGGCCATTCCTTGTCGAATAGAGCTACGATATCCCCTGCCTTATCGTAAGAGGCGACTAAAAGGGAGCTTCCGGGGTTGTGGACGGTGTGAGTGGGAGCTCGATCCGTCCAACCAGCAGCCCCGGGAAGGGCGGCGGTGTGCGCGTGTGAGGGCCGCATGCAGCCGTAAGCATCGGAAGGTGCAGGAGAGCATATCTGCTCTCCCGATGATAGGCCCATTCTGGGGCGCCGCGCGTGGAGTACATCGGTGCGTTCCAATGGAGATCACGGAGTCCTCACAAACGCAGAGGCAGGCCACCGAGGGGATTTTACTGCGGTCTAATCCCACATAACCCGGTATCCTCTGCCAAGGTGTCGGGTACCTTTTGAAGGTTTCCCCCCGATACCAAAAAAAAGTTATACTAAACAAATATAAAGATTGTATGGGCTAGTTACAACAAGATTATGTAATGCGTACAACTTCATTTAAATAACGAAGTTTGCTTTCCACTGGAATGGATGGTTTTAAAGTTACTGATGTATAATGCAAGGCATAATATGACTCCAATTTGAGCCTTTGAACATTGTGGTTACCCTCAAAACAGGACCTATACCCATAAATAGATTTTACGCGGCTAGTTGTTGAACGGGTCATCAAATAAGGGACTTTCCGCGCCGGTAATTTTACACGTGTAAACTGTGACGTGATGCTAAAGGTATGTGAATACTAATTTCCACCGCTATACATATTTATGTTGTGCTGTAATATTTTTTCAGTTGCAGGCCTCTTATAAGGCTCCGCATACATTATTGGGGATTTTAGGTGGCAAATAGCAATATACATTAACATTATGGTAATAAAGTGGAAAATCAAATTTCATGATAAGTAGTAGTATCAAACATACCACTTTAGAGTATATTGCTGTATTTACAGCCTGAATGATGATTCGGGATAATTCTTCATCTTTCATGATCTTTGTAGGTGGCAGAACTATTATCGTTCGCCCGGGGAAGTACCACCGCTGCACTCACTTCTGCCGTGGACCAATTCTATTGTGTTTCGGTGGAAAGGTGCAGTTGCCGGCCACACTTACGTGAGGCGACCACCAGCCTCCGGAGTAGCAGCGCAACTGCATACGACCTCAGACAAGACTTACCTATGCTTGCTTGTGATTGTATGTAGAGTAGATGTCCATGGGCTGCAGCGACCGTTTAACACCACGTGGCCTGCATGAAAACCGCGACTTTGATGAGAGCTGTCCGGGACAGTCGCAACACCATTCTTCAAAAGGTTGGAGAGGATTTTTCATCTCCTATTTGGCGGAGCTTTGTGCGGAGAGTTATCCGGTAGTTAATGATCTCAATGCCTATGCAATTATTAGATTCTAAACTAGATATAACTAACTTTAGATATAAGTTTTTTGAAGTGAAAACTTCTTTAGCGGCGTTGATCACTTTTGTGGGATGGGTAAAAACTGTGAAACTCGCGCGAGGTCACGTGTGCTGATCGCAAAATTTCGTAAGATAGTAGAGGAGACGTGGAAGATCGACCTTCACCGATCTTATATTTGGTGAGACATATTTTTTACCTAATATAATTTATAAACATATATGCCTATGATAACTTGACTATCAAAAAGTGTTCATAGCTATTTTTAATTTAATTAATTTTAATCAATTTTCTTTCATATCACCTTCACTATTGTAATAACCGAACGAGTGAATGTCGTCACCGGCTCTTAGACCAAGACGGAGGGGTGACAGCTGATGACGGCTCATCTCATCTACGATTCCAAGACATCAAAAATGCACAACGTTAATGTTTTCACTTCTGCCGGCACTCCCGGAGTGCAACCCATTTTTTTCTTCTTTAAACAAATAATGGATCTCTGTTATCCGACAAATAAAAAAATAACGATTCTAAAAACACACAGCGTACTGGAGACTGAGAGATTAATTATTAAACCCACAAAGCAGATCATATTTGGATTCGCAAAAAGTGTTTTATAAAATGCCAAACAACGAACTAACTCTATTCACTCTGCGGTTGAAGGGTTGTGACCTAACGCTTTTAAATCCTAACCATAAAACCGGGTTAGGTAATTCACTTACTCGTTCTTTTGGTTACTGAAATGGTTTCACCAAACGCGAGCACGCTATAAATCTAAAACAAATTTTCTTCAAAAATAAAAAGATTAACCACATTTTAGTAATTACTCGCATCTGTGAGCAGGTGGAAGAGGGTTTATAGTGTCTCATACGATCAGCTGTAACGTGTGCCCATTATGGACCCATGGTCATACTGTTATCTCAATTATATTATGTAATTTTTAAAAAGTGTGCTACTGGGAGTTTTTCCGCTGCCTTTTTTCTCTCAGCTCAACATCTAGCTCAAACGGGCACCTAAAGATGATGACCGGGAAAAAATAACATTCATTAAGCGAATATGAATATTTAAAAACTTTACGATATCGACGCAGGTATATAGAGGATCCCCAATAATGGGGAGAGACCCGTGCCCAGCAGTGGGACGCAAAAAGGGTTGCAGCTTCTATAGAGGATAAACCTGGTGTTCCCTGAGAGAGTCATACAGGTACGCTGTCAGATTTCTTGAATGAATTCTTGTCATAGCACTGGAAAGTCCTCAGTCGAAAATTGCTCAACAACACAACACAACTTAAATTACACCTTTTTTATCTGCATCCACTTGCTCTGTACTATATTCCCTTGACAAACCACTGGATACTAGTATTTAAAATTGTTGAAGTCTCACTAAAAGTTAATATTGTAAAGATATTTGCTTCCGAGTTCAATGATGACAAACATTTGTTGTTTTTCATTTTTAAACTTTTATGCCACGACATGTTACGGAAGTAATGATCCACACGCTTGCATACAAAATTATTTATTTATTATAGATTTATAATTGGTAATAATGACTTTAACTGCTTTTTTATATTTTTGTGTTAAAAGACATAAAACAACGTTTCTTTTGTTATATTAAAATAATCAGTAGTAAGTTTATTACGGCTCCAAATTCGACATCTTACGATTGCCCGCTCTCAGCAATGGCCGACTTTGACGTTAAAAAATAAACAGGCTACACAGTAAATAACTTATCGTGATTCGCCAAGTATAAAACAACTCAAGCACATTCGCTTGGTAATTCTCTTACGTGGTCATTTATTTACGCCGCTGACGACATCGCGCCATCAAATTTGGGTTTCTCGATAAGAACTTTTCCGATAATGTAGCCTACGTTTCTATAGGAGTTTGATTATTTTCTTTTTGTTTTATTCCATAACATAGAAGTAGGATTTGATAGCGGCGTATTTTTACCCGACTGCGCCGGAGGGTTATGTTTTATATTTATCATTAGTATGTAAATAATGTATAAGACAGCTGCCCCTAGATATTTGCAATGCCCAACCAGGGTGTAACATGTAGACCTGTAAGTTTAATGTGTTATGTGCAATAATGAATAAATGAATAATAGTGTATCTGCATAAGTGCCGCTCCTTTTCTGAATATTTTTGCACTGCGTAAATATGACCAGTAAACCTTCGTGAATCACTATAGAATTATTGTTTTACGGTAGCAAATGGCAGAATTGAATGAGTATTAAAAAGAAAATTCTCTTTGTTTAAATTTTTATTTTGATGTTCATTAATAAAAATACTAACTATTGTATATCTAGTATAGTTATGCTCTGTTTTGTGCCAAGTCCGCAATAAATTTCTTACCTTATAAAGTCGTTTTTCTTGTTTTTTTTTAACTTAACTAATTCTTGGTAGGTACTACTGATACAAAATTGTATCATAGTGTATAATTGTATTATATTAATGACATGTGCCATTAATATGGTACTAGCCAATGAAAATACTAACATAAAGCCGTAAAAACATTACTGTCCTAAATAATAATAAGCATGTTTCATACTCATAGCTCCACAGTAGGGTAAATATACCCTGTGTCATGGGTGCCATGGACACACACAGATACAGAAACCTAAATACCCAGACTGAAAACAGAAATTTTAAACTCATCATTCAAATTTCTGCTTCGCCGGGAATCGAACCCGGGACCCTCCGTTCGGCAGAATGGTAACCATACCGCCACGCGGGTCGTCATAATGTAGTAAAAATCATAAGAAATAGTAACTAAACAAATTACACAAAATAACATTCATACAATTCAATATCTATAGTAACGTATGTAAGTGCGTGTTCTAATAGAATTGCTTTGATAGAAAATATTTTTCACACACAAAATCATTTCAGGAAATAGCCCCTCGCCGTCCACTCGCTTCTTAAGAGCCACTCTGTTAGGCGACGGCTACTTCAAGGACAAGGAGTCTTTTGTTGATGTACAGTCAGCAACAACGAAATTAAAAGTTTTAAGATTTCTTATTAATATCAATGCAAGAAATGATAAACAAGATAAAAAAATGTTTTCATGTAATGAAATAATATCATAATTGTTCTTCATACAAGTTAATAAATATGCGATTTTTTATAAATAAATGAATTAGTTGTAAATAAATAAACTAAATGAGTCAGTCAGGGTTGCAAATACCTATATCAAAATGCTCTGCAAATATATTCTCTCGATAGTTGTGATATAGAATACTCGAAAATGTACCTATTACTGTTCAGTGCTAGTTCGGTAAAAATATCGCATCCATATGGAAACTTTGAAGAAACTTACAAAATTTTCACTTTTATTTTGCCTTGACAATTCCAAAACGCTAAAAAGTACTATTTTCCAAAAATAGATAACACCGCTACCTCAGAGGTTTTCTAAATATTAAAATAATTTTGCGTACAATACCGTTGCTGCTGACCGTACATTTTATCTCTTTTATCAATGTGTAATGTAATGTTACAAGAGTTAGTTCTTCTCCCTTATCTTTTAACTAATTTTTAATTAATGAGGAATCTCTTGATCAGCGCTTAGAACAAATGAAAGATAAGAGAAATAGATGTGAAACGTTCACTGTCACTAGTGTCAGTTATCGGTAACCAAGAATAACTAATAAAAATAAAATAGAAAGTAAATACGCGTCATTAATATGCAAGGGGCCAAGCCAAGGTATCTACACAAGTAAATTAAATAATAAGGTAATTACCTGTGTAGATACCTTGGCCCCCTCGCATATTAATAACACTGCGGAGAGGCCCGGGTCTGCCGCCGACCAGGCCCAGGTCCTCAAGCGCCGTAAGTATTGTAATTTATCAGACAATTACTTATTTGCGGCGCTTGCTGTGGAGACCTTGGGCCCTTGGTCTTCTGACATGAAAAAATTCATGTCAGAAATGTCGTCCAGGCTTGTTCTTGCATGTGGCGACCTGAGAGCTGGTGAGTATTTCGCCCAAAGGCTCAGCCTCGCTATTCAACGGGGAAATGCCGCCAGCGTCTTAGGCGCTATACCGAACACGGACATTTTAGAGGAAGTTTTTTATTTATAATTTTATTTTTGTTTTATTTTTGTAATTACAATATTTTTGTACAGTTTTTTTTATTCTTATTGTATATAGTTAAGTCTTTTTTAATATAAATTGTAAATATAAAGTAGCTCTATTAGTTTGTAGCTGAATAAATAAATAACCGTTTAAAAAAACGCGTCTAAAACGTGGTTATCAAAGATGCGTCAAAAGTATTATTTCCGTGTTAATAAGAAAAACATTTCCATTTATTTTGGAAAGAATTGAATAGAATAATAATTATTACATAAATGCTATTGCAAAGTACAAAATATAATAGTTAGCATCCTGTTACTTATGTCCCAGACCTAGTGAATATGCCGCCTTGCGCGGACGGCATACACTGTCACACGTTTGGTTTTATAGATTAACTAGGCCGGCTAGGTTAAAAAGATTATGGTATAATAATAATAATAATAGTTCGTTTATTTCTTACCCATAATATAGACATATTTATTTACTTAATTGTTATAATTTTTTTGCTTATGTTTATGTGGATTACTAAACTGGGATGAAGCGGTTTATTAAAGTTACTTATCAAGCGAGTATGGTAAGTAATTTTACAGTTTCGTCATAGTTTAAGCTATGTAACCAGTTGATTTAAATTATAACGATTGAAAATATAATCAAATGAAATTATCTGTTATGTTTTAAGTGTATCTTCAACATTTGTGATACCAACATTATTTAGCAGTCGTGTCAAAGTCACGTCATCCGAAAAGACACTATCTTCCAAAATCCCGAAGCTATGTTGTACGGAGTATAACAGTAATATTATATCAATACATTTTTGAAGTGAAAACTTCTTTAGCAGCGTTTTGCACTTTTTTTGGGATGGGTAAAAAACGTGGCCTGATCAAATATTCGTAAGACGGAGGGCTGACAGCTGATGACGGCTCGACTGTCTATACTTGTAAACTTCGATTGTATCAAATATTTAAAATATGGTCATTGAACAAAGTGCATCTATTAATGAAAAAAGTGACGAAGAAATAGTGAAAGAAAATGAGTGAGTACTTTATAAAAATACTAGATGAAAACCTACTGAAAATACTAGATGAAAAATAATACTGATAATAAAAGTAATTCGTGCGAAATTATTCCCTAACCATTCCAAAATATCAAAAATGCACAACGTTAATGTTCAAGTTTTCACTTCTGCCGGCATTACCGGAGTGCAACCCGTTGTTTTTTTTTATACATCCCATACATCAAACTAACACGGTATGTGTCCAATAAGTGACCAGCGAATACTAATGTCACAAATATTGAGGTCAATAGAATAATTTGATTTATCCTCTAACGGAGAGCGTTCTCTCGTTGTTTCAATCTAGATTGGGGTCACCTTGCTAACTGTGATTAATGGCCAATGTTGACCATACATGGTACTGGACCATTACAAAAATCGCCCAAGAGTAGGTACCTTGTATGAAGTGACAATTGTTTGAATCCGTTGGCGCAGAGATTCATGTTGGTGTTGTTCAGGTAACGTCAGAGGAACTCCCAGGTAATTTTTATAGTAATCAAACGATTTCAACGTATTAAAGTAACAAAATGGAAAACTTAAATAGTGAAAAATGACGACCCGCGTAGCGCAATGGTTACCATGCCGAACTGCCAGTCGAGGAGGGGTCCCGGGTTCGATTCCAAGCGAAACTCTGTTTTGCAATTCTGTTCTTGGTCTGGGTGTTCGTGTTCATGTCTTAGTATGTGTCCATGGCACCCACGACACAATTATGAGGGTATTAATTACCTTACTGTGGGGCTATGCGTATGTAACGTTTATAAAATAGAAACCGTTTTGTATACCGGGCAATAATATGTTCTATAAGATCATTAGAAAATGTCTCGTGATGATACATAATATGTTTATAAAGACTGTCTTCGCCGAGGCCTTGCTATCACTAGGTATATATGAATATTGCTATCTTGAATACCTTTATTTTCCTTTTACAAAAATATTACGCCATTAGGCTTGGCTGCAACCCTTTTTGCGTCCCACTGCTGGGCACGGGTCTCCCCCCTTATTGGGGAGGCCTGGAGCTTACTCCACCACGCTGCTCCAATGCGGATTGGTGGCGATGCGGGTAAGTGGCCAACCCGCTGTCGGATGTTTTCAAACCGCCCATAAGGCCTCCGACAAGGTTTAACGACTGTTATCTATCGACAACAACCGGGATCCACGGCTTAACGTGCCCTCCGAAGCACGGAAACGCGCATGAAATTTATTGCCACTAGCGGTCACCCATCTCACAACCGACCGCGCCCGTTTGGCTTAGCTGCGTAGAACGTTTGCGTTCTACGCTAGCCGCCGAGCCATGCGCGCTTCAGGCTTAGCTCCGTATTATATACTTCTCGCCATCTTGAAAATCTTTCTTCCATCAAAAATATAAAAGTTTAAACTAACATACATGCACAGGCTTAGAATAATTACAATTACATTATAGAAACCAAGTTCGCGCGCCCAAATTGAAGCATGTTGATTGCCGCCGATTGACACCGGCGCCGGGCCGCGGCCGCTCCGTCCAAGACAAGGTTTTTTATCACAACACTTTTTAAAAACAAAAGAATTTTAATAAAATGGCTTTTCACAGTGTTTTCAATATTTTGTAGTATTTTATAGTTAATTTGGTCAAAATAAAAATATTTTGTTTGTCAGATGTGACAGCTGTAGGAATCTATTTAGTGCTTCAATTTTGACAGCGCGCTTTATGAAGACACTCATTCTATACGTATGTATTTATTCTAAGTGCACAGGTTTATAATTGAGCTGTTTACGAGTATATTATCATCTTCCAAGTTAACGCAATAAAAAGGCCCAGGTGATAGAACCTTTTTTACAGCAAACGAGTATCTTATATATTTCTGAATGCCATATAAACCGTACTTTATGGTTCCTCTTTACCTAGAACCATAAAGTTTAGGAAGAATCAATATCTTAGATATCGCACCCGTGAATGGAAATTTTGAAGCGTGCATGGCTCGCATAGAACGCAATGCGCTGCATAGTCCATGCAGCTAAGCCCAACGGGCGCGGTCGGGTGTAAGATGGGTGACCGCTAGTGGCAAAAAAATTTCATGCGCGTTTCCGTGCTTCGGAGGGCACGTTAAGCCGTCGGTCCCGGTTGTTGTCGATAGATAACAGTCGTCAAACCTTGTCGGAGGCCTTATGGGCGGTTTGAAAACATCCAACAGCGGGTTGGCCACTAACTCGCATCTCCACCACCCCGCGGAGCAGCGTGGTAGAGTAAGCTCCAGGCTTTCCCAATAAGGGGGAGAGACCCTTGCCCAGGAGTAGGACGCAAAAAGGGTTGCAGCCAATGGAAATTTGGCATTAATAAATTTATATTAACCGTTAATGTATAGGTAAAAATAATGTATGTTATGTTATAATAATAATAATAAATAATTTATTTTCAGGCAACAAGGCCCATACAATAAATACCTTACAGACTAACATACATAATATTTATATCTTAAAACGTTAATGTTATGTGATGCTATGTGTACGCACGGGTATTCGGATTGGTGGAGATGCGGGTTATGCTGTCAGACGATAGCAACCGGGACAGACAACTTATCTTTACCTGCGAAAAACGTAAACGCGCATGAAAATTTGCCAGCGAAATAGTGGTCACCAATTTCACACCCTGCCGCGCCTGTTTCGCTTAGCTGCATAGATCGCTTGCATTCTACGCCAGACGCCGGACTAGGCGCGCTTTGTACGTTAGGATATACAATACAAACATACAAATGAACATTGATCTGATTATATTAAATCATCATACTCAAATATACTCTCACGGCACTCGAGGCGCGATGGTTACCATGCCGGACTCCCGATTGGAGGGTCCCGGGTTCGATTCCCGGCGACGCAGAAATTTGAATGACGAGTTTAAAATTTCTGCTCTCGGTCTCGGTGTTTGTGTTTCTGTCTATGTGTATGTCCATGGTACCCACGATACAGGATATGTCTACCCTACTGTGGGGCTATGAGTATAAAACACTGAGTGTGAAATACTTTCCTTTTTTGAATTCGGTTTTTTTTTTTGACTTTGTTATAAAAGAGATCCAATGGCTCATGTTTCCGAACAAAAACCTTTATAAAACTCTACTGTAATAAATTTTTTAATACAGTTGCTCAAAAAGTGACGTATTGCAGGGACGTATAGCGTGCGGGAAGTGGGCTATTACACACTCGTGCTCTTTACCTTTTCCGCACTCGTGCGTTCTCTTTCCCAACTGTCAAAATAATGTCTATTAAAAAGAAAAAAACCAACCACGAAGTTTTAAAAGTTTTTATGATTCATGCAAATATTTCTAAAAAGAAGCTACTAATTTGTTTCAATATCAGATTTAATGATGGATTCAATGAGTTAGGTTAGGTTTCATTTCATTTCATCAACATTTTTATTTCATATCAATAAAAAAATCTACTGAAGACTTGGCTGTATGGGAGTTCCCTTTGCCTACCCAGAATGGGTTAAGAAAACAAAAAAAAATCTGCATATAGGCATTCTTTTACGGTTGGCGCCATTTTTCAAAAATGTTCTTTGTGAGTTTTTATTATTTTATTAAATTGCTTCATTTTTTCGCAACTGTATTAAAAATAGTCGTTCAGTACACGTGCGGAACCGTCATTGTAAGGAGTTCCGACTGTCAACCTTCACCTTCGGCTGCGCCTCGGCTCGGGTAGACATTTGTCGGAACTCCTTGTAATGACAGCCTTTCCGCACTTGTAATGAAATATACTATTTTGAAAAAAAAGGTAAGTAATTAATTATAATTTTTCTTTCACCAAAAAAAAACAACAAATACAGGTAGAATTTCTCTCTCCGCAACATTTTAATGAAAATCTCGACATTTGACTTTCTGAACAATAACCCCAATCTCAGATACTTTAAAAGGCTCATTACAAATCCCTTGTTGCGAGGTCTTCGACCGAACTCATTGTAGTTCGTAAAATATGCATGTGCCGACAGAGTCGAAATTGCGAGGTATTCAATAAAAACGGACAAGTGATATTATGACTACGCAGTAAGGGTTCAGTATAAACCTTTCTCTCTTTTTTTTCCACTTTTTTATGTCCCACTGCTGGGCACAGGTCTCCTTTCACAAGTGGGAGAAGGTTTATTTATAAAAAATATTTACAGTATTATAAGTACGTTTTAACTTCAGATCACATAAAAGTAAAGACAGAATTCTGCAAGTTTTCATATACTTTATAACGAAGAATGTAAGTAAAACGGCGGTTTAAATGCATACCATGCTTATGTTGGTGCAACTCTATAAATATTCTGGAATAACGAGACGGGAATTTAAACTGTATTTAATCCAAAAAATTGCATTCGCGCGATATGTCAATTACAACCATATACTTATGTACTTACTATTTTGTTTTTTTTTTCAATTATGGCATCGCAAACTCTGTGCATACTGCCAGCGTCAAGTATAACTTTTGTATCATATTTTTGCCAGTTTCAATGAAACTGGACGAAGTAATAACAAAGTCAGTAAGTCAGTCGTCAGTAATCAGTCAGTCTAGTCAGTCCAACATTCAAGTAAAGCGATGGCTACTTTACTAGAACGTGCCCGATGGAATTTTGGAAGCAAGCAGAAAAAACATATTTTAGCACTGTTATTATTGTATTCTATTTCACAATCACTCGTGCACTGTAATTAACCTATATTAAACAAAATGCCATCAACTTTATCCGATAGAACTCAAAACTACACCAAGAAAAAAAAACAAGAGTTATTTGTTGTTACTTACGTAAGTATTTTGTTAGTCTATCATTATAAGCATAGACTGTGATGACAACAAACTGTACTAGATTCTTGTAGGCAGCACTTTCAAAATTTAAAAATAATGACGCTCCCTTATTTATATGTTTAAGAGATCTCTTTAATGTTTAAGACTGAAATCACTAAATATGAAAAAGACATAACAATAAATTGTATTCAATAGCTTCTTAAACAAGATTATATCATAACAGTGTCTTTTGCATAATGGACCAAAAATATACAACCACCTACCAGAATTCTTCAAAACAAATGCTCGCAACGAGTTTAAAAAAGAAATTAACACGTACACATATTTACTGAAGGCGGCATAACGGAATTCCATAAAACCCTGGGAGGTATTTTTCCCCCGTTTTTTTTTCCTCTCAGTATACAAAAACCCTGCAATATGGGTGCCCAAAGCCGACGATCGGATCTGATCCGAAAAATTAAAATAAATAAATACATAAAAATTCATCATTAAAAAGGCGCAATATGGGTACAAATAATGATAATAATAATATAAGTATAATTTAATTAGTAAATTTATTTTCATAAACATTTTTATATTTGTTATTAGTCAAGTTTTTAATTATTTAATGAAGATAAATATGGCGAACCAAATGTATAAAAGCACCTTTTGTAAACACTCATATTTTTGCAAATAAAAGTCTTGGATTTGTATTTGCGAAGAATGAAGTGAGGCCGAAATTTAAGTAGGTAGATATTTTTTTATAAATAAGTGGTTTCATCATCGTAAAAATAGATTTAAAATGAATTATTTGGGATGTTATAATAATATGTAATAACACAATTGAAGCGCGTTACTCACGCATTTTTTATATTATTTACATACAGCTACATTTTCCTTTTTTTAAATGGATTGTCGTGGATGTTTTTTTATTTACCACAATGAAATGATATAAAAAGACCCGGGTATTATTTAATAGGTCCTAATTTTAGCTCCGTGTCTCCACAGCAAAAAAATAAACTTTCTCCATGAAATCGGACCAATGGAACCCTAAAAACTTCCGAAATTATGCTCTGTCACTTATTAATAACTCGATTACTGACTTCCTCGGTAATATTTTTCAATTGATGGAATATTATAGGATATCTCTCACAATGAGAGAGGAACGAATGAATTTTTCAAATCGATATGTATGAAAAATTCAATAATATTTAAAATAATTTAACGACGTCCCGGACGACAAGAGTATAGACGAAAAACGTTGAAAAATAATTTTATTGTACCTTTGTTAGTAAGTTCGTTGAACCCTAAATTGTAGATATTATTCACCCTAACGCCTCTAAATAAAGATAAAGCCATAAAAATATGTTGTAGGTAGTTCAGTCATAACAACTTTTATGACGCCCACACTGAATAAGCACTCGCTTGCGGTTTTACGTAATATTTTATCGATAGGTAGTAATAGTTATAGCTAATAGGTTACCATGCTGAGTCCCTGAAGCTTCGGGATTAAGAATAGAGCTACGGTATCCCATGCGTGATTGTAACAGACAACTAAAAGGGGGCTTCCAGGGATGCGGGCGGTGAGAGTTGGAGCTCGATCCGTCCAGCCACGCACACACCGCCGTTGTGTTTGCGAAAGTTGACATTATTTCGAAAATTTCAATGACTTTTAGGAAATCTCCCCATTTACAAAAAAATGTTAAAGTAACGATTTCCCTGAAAATCTTAAACCGCGGGCAATGCTACTGAAACAATATCTGATTGACTTTTACTGAAAAAAAAGACACTGAAATTTCCGCCGGCTTTTTTTCTTCTCAGTGTACAAACACCCTGTGATATGGGTACCCAAAGCCGACGATCGGAACCCATCCGAAATATAAATAAATAAATATTTAAATTTCTAAAAGACACAAAATGGGACACATAAAAAAAAAGATGTTAATGTACATTTAAAATTATTGTGTTATAATTAAGTTTTTGACTTTTATATTTTTATCATTATAATATTTGCGTACCTCAAGAAGGTAAATATGGCGAACTAAATAGGTACATAATAATATAAACAACTTTTAAAACACCCATATTTGTGCAAATAATAGTTTTTGTCTTTGTCTTTGATTTTTTTCAAAACAAGGATTATATTTATTCGAAAGAAAGAGTAAAATAAATTTTAATTAATTTAAATTGGTTTATCTAAAAAATGTTCCACTCTCTTCTTACAGTAGCAGTTTTTCAATATTACAAATATTTATACATAGAATCGAATCGAAAACTCCCAAAAAGGAATGGCTTTGAAAGAGTAAAACCGAGTTCAGAAACACGAAGGCAAATTGATATTCAAATACTAGATTTGTTTTTAAAATTTACCAGGTGGTACAAATTCTTTCTTGACATGGCTTGAAGCTCTAGATTAGCACAATGAAAGCCTTGTGGTGCTACAAATCTGGTAGTGGTTTTAGTAGGTACCACCACTGCACCCACTTTTGCTGTGAATCAATTCTAAAATTCCTGTGGAAAGGTGAAGTTACAAGTCAGACGTACATGAGGCGACCATCAACTTCCGGAGTAGCAGCGCAACTGCATACCACCTCATACAAGAATAACCTCTGTTTGCTTGAGATTTTGTTTTAATATCCATGGGCAGCAGCGACCACTTAACACCACGTAGCCAGCAAGCTCGCTTGCTACTCTATTAAAAAAAATAAAAAAATTAAGAGACTAGTTACTTCTGAATTAGGGGCATTTATTTCGTATTAGCTTGACCTGTATGCGCTATGAATGTAACGGAATATTTTAAAGGTCGATGACAACATAATAATATGAAACAAAATCCAAGTAAAAATTTAAAACAAATAATATAGTGTAAAAAACAAACTTTCGTGAAAAATCTAACTAAAAAGTAAAAATGGCCGCGATGCCACCGCGACCGGCGGGAGCTCCTGAAGAAGGTCCTCGGTCAGGACCGAAACAATTTGCATCTCCGATAACATTTACGTGAGGACAGTCGTAACACACAATAACTACAACGATTTACAGAAAGTTGTTAATACGCACATAGGAAGCAGGTACGTACGAGGCTTAAGCCCGACTCCTACAGCATAGGAGTTCTCGTATCGCATCTTACACAGGTTCGTTACGAGAATAAAGCTCTCACCAGTCATCCTCTCGCTAAAATTAAGCAACCTGTCGTGTAATTTGTATATGGACGCTGATAATGGTGAATCGATTTTCGTCCTAATGGAGCCGTTTTGATGATTAATCGATATGTCCATTACATTTGATGTTTGTGGCCGGTTTATATTCTAATATTTGTGTGGTTCAACTAAAGAATGACCACCCAGGAAAACGTTTCGGATAGGGATCTTTTCTCAAACAAAGGTGGGGTGGTCGGAATTAATAGTACCGCTAAGTAGTAGCATAAGAAGTTGTGGTGGTATAAGTTGTATTTTACCACAGGTGTAAAAAAACCGCAAAGCAAATCTAACTAAGAAAGAAAAAAACGGAACCCTTATAGGATCACTTTGTTGTCCGTCCGTCTCTCTGTCTCTCTGTCAAGACCCTTTTTCTCAGGAATGCGTGGAGGTGTCAGGCTGGAATTCACATCAAATACTCAAGTCTACTGTCCCTTGGAGCGGTGAAAAATTTAAACTTATAGTCAGCGCAATCAAAAGATACAGCCGTTTATGCCGCAAATTCCGTAATTTTTCGACACTTGCAAGGGAATCAAAACCTACAGTAGGGTACTTCCCGTGGACTCAGAATCTTGAACTTTGGTACGAAGCAACGTCTTATAGCACAGATAACTGTCCGACTCTCACTTGGTCAGTTTTTTAGAGTAAAGTGGGGTAGATATACCCTGTGTCGTGAGTATCATGGACACACAAAAAGAGAAACAACATGCATGCTCGTCTGCTTCTCCATTCAAATTCAAAGAAAAAATTTGGATTATTATTCAGCTGTGTGTGAAGCGCGCATGGCCCGGCGGTTAGCGTAGAACGCAAACGATTTATGCAACTAAGCCAAACGGGCGCGGTCGGGTGTGAGATGGGGAACCGCTAGTAGCAAAAAATTTCATGCACATTTCTGTGCTTCGGAGGGCACGTTAAGCCATCGGTCCCGGTTGTTGTCGATAGATAACAGTCGTTAAACCTTGTTGGCGGCCTTATGGATGGTTTGAAAACACCCGACAGCGGGTTGGCCATTAACTCGCATATCCACCTACCCGCATTGGAGCAGCGAGGTGGAGTAAGCTCCAGGTCTCCCCAATAATGAGGAGAGACCCGTGCCCAGCAGTGGGACGCAAAAGGGGTTGCAGCCAAGCCATTCAGCTGTCAGATGTTTTCAAAACACCCTTAATAGGCCAGTCATTATCGACACAAAAAAAAGGCAAACATCGCAAACGCGCATGTATCTACGAATCTTTTATATGTTGTTAGGTCCCCTAAGAGTAGTCTATACCAAAAATTGCAACCCTAAAAACCTTGTGCTGCCACCATGATGCTCGAAAAACTGCGAAATTCTGGCTCTTGTTTCAGTTTTTTTGAAAAAAGTACCTTAAGGAAGCGTTTGTAGCAATAAGACCGCCTTTTGCTTTCGTTTTAATGTATATAATATGTAATGTATGTTTTCCTTGTATTGGTGTGCAATAAAGAGTTTGTATTGTATTGTATTATTGTATTGTTTATCGGAACAGATCCTAATCGATAGGTTCCATATAGGAAGATAGCCCACTCAATCAACCCAGGCTACTCACTAGATTAAGTTGGCAACCAATCGAAACGGTCTATTCAACGTGAATCGATTTCGGTTCGGGTGAAGCCATTTGAATGATTAACGATATGTCCATTAGGCCCATTGCACTTTCTGTTCAGATTAGTTGGCGGCTTGGGATTGGATTAGCCATCCAGTGGCTTCTATGGAATTACTATTACGTCTTTAGAGTTATTGACAAGTGACAATTTTGCAGGTGATAAAGTTAGCATGATTCGACCAGAGGACATTATTATGTCTTTACCCTAATAGAAAGGTTACGATTTTGACTAATGTATGTATTTTCATCTGTTTCCTTATAACTGACATAGCATGTGACATATATACATATGCATGTGTCATAAATACGCATATAACAAGTTACTTAGTCATAGATGCGCACCGGAGTTAGAATCTGGGAACTACGTGACCTTTAAACGAGCAATTCTTGTATATATCTAAATATATTTTTTGAATCTCGGCAACGGCTATAAAGATTTTGATGAAATTTAGTACCCTGGTTTCGGGGATGATAAATCTATCCAGAAAATGTTTATTGACAGAAATTGTCGTATTATTTAATGTTTATGCCGTTAAATATAAAATTACTCTTACTGACATCTATTGGAGAATATTAATAACAGTGATATGGTGGCGTAGAAAGCCGTCAAATGTCGACCGTCAATCCGCCCTTCAAACAAATGACAATGTCGATATGAAATACATACCTCTATAAAAATTCGTCAATGGAATTAAAGCTTTCTTGGTCGAATGGTTACGAAAGCTGACTACGGAGCCGAGTTCAAACCTCAAGCAAAGTTGGGTTTTATATTTTTTGTGACATTTTTTTTAAATTGGGAGCTAGGTATTTCAAAAGGCTTTGTTAAGTAACACCAAGTCAATGAATGTTTTGCTTAAAAATAAAACAAGAAAATCAATTGATTTCAATTACACAAGAATTGAATATTATTATTCCACAGAAACTACTTACTTTTACGTTTGCCATAAATCTAACAAAGACACATAAATATGATCAATTTGACGGTAATGGTTTCACTTATTTGTATTGTTAGTCATTATTTACGGCAGAGAAACCTAGTCTAAGCAAATAGTTATTTAGGCGAAGTGGTGTATATAATAATAAATCTGCAACAGAGCAAATATACACATTGATCTGTGTTTACAAAAACCTGTAATAATAAACAATAATGTAATAGTTAATTTTATTGTTGCTCTACGGTGAGGGAAAATAATAATATTGTGATATTTAATTACGATGTTTTCCATCGTGCGTTCTTTAGAGTAACTTATAATTTCTTGAGGGCATGTTGGCCACCAATAGCACTTGGCCAATGCGGTGGACTTCATCCCTCTGACCTTCGAGAGGAGACCTTTGCTAGCAGTGGATGATATAAAGTGTAAAAAAAATTGTCAATTTAATTGATATTAATATCATAATTACATACCTTGAACGATTTTTCTTTTCTTTTGTCTATTTTAGCATTGAGCCCGCTGAATAGAAATTGATGATTTTTTTAGTTTTTCAGTAGAAAAACAAAAAAAAAACATACTGAAGTTTGTTTTTCTGAAGCAATTTTTGGGGAAAAATATTTTGAAATAACCCCTTAACGTTATGGAATAAGGTACGAAATTTCGTATGTTTCTTTCGTTTGTATTACTTGAAATTTAGTACGTAAATTTCTTGATAAAAAAAGAAAATCTTATTTTCAGTTTTTATAAAATAAAAATGTAAAAGATTTACACACACCCCACAATGTTTTGCAAAGTGCATTTCTGACATTAATCCTCAAAAAGCACCATACTCAATTTAAATGCAACCAAAAAAAGATATCTCCTTTCTTTTCCTTTCCAATTTTGTAAAGCTCCGCCAGAGACTAAGAAGTTCAGTTGACTGAACACGCACGCCACATAAGCGAAGCGTTGAGGTGGGTACTGCTGTCACTTCGCGCAAAACATCTGATTTTTCAAACTTAAAATATCTCTATGTATCATATATTGCACTTGTAAGATAATATATACACACACATATCAAGAAAAAAACACTATTTTTAACACTTATGATATTTTTGATGCCATTTTTGTTATTTAAACTAGTTAAAAAATAGTTTAAAAAAGTTCTGTTTTGGACGTCCGTGTGTCTGTATGTGCGGAAGCTTTTCTTGTTAACACGATAACTACCGAAATACTTTACTAATCGAGTCGTTTTTTCTTCTCTTATGCTTCGTTATACTTAAGAATAGAACCCTTTCACTTTTCAGGGTTAATTCGATGTGGTTTAATTGTAATTAAAGAAAACAAAAAAAAATGAGGCGTGCACTTTTAAATTTTCCATACAATTTCACTACTCCACAAATTTTCAAAAAATCATCAATAATTTTAGGTCTTCTCTTTGAATATTAAAAATTCAACTTAGGTACCTTTGAATATTAAAAGTAATCAAATCAGTCTTTATGATATTTTTATTATAATATAAAAAGGCTACAAACCAAAACCAGATTATATATAAATCCAAAATCTCCAAATGGGAAAATCGATTCATCATTCAAACAGCTTTACAGTAATCGATTTACCATAAGTAGCCGTCCATGAGCCGTCCATATTGGAATTGGTTGCCAAATTATTCTAGTAACGAGTCTGGTCCATAGTAAATGGTATCATTCATATTAAAAATCCTCTAGCCCCACTGCTGGGCACTGATCTCCTTTCGGAAATTTAACGGTTAGAGAAAATCTGCCTTCCTGCTTACGGCATTAGACACTATTGGTAATATAACTTTGTAAGCCCAAGAGAAAAACGTTCTTCTAATATACCTACCGAGTTAAGTATGTTTATTATTTTATCTCGAAAAATTACTGAAGATATTGCAATAAAAGTTGTCAGTAATATAACCGTGCTCGATCGTCGAGTGGTGAAAACTTAACGGTTAGAGAAAAGAAAATGTTTCACAAAAACATTGTTTTTCACAAAATTTCTCAAAATCATGATGACCAAAAAGGCGGATTATTTGGCCAGAGGTTGATAATCGCCTAAATTCTTCTAAATTCCGAGAGGACACATACAGCCTTGTGGGAACAACAATGGGTATAAAATTTTTTTTCCCAATTCGTAAACTTGAGCAAGTAAAGTAGCAAGACATAACTAAATAGTAAGAAAAACAGAGAAAATAAATTAAAAATTATGTTTGATTGCTTTGTTCAATTGCAGATATCGTTACAATTACAACACAGGTATAGCTTTTAAATTGTGAAGCAAATTGTACAAAGAACTGTATTTTCATGTTAGAGGTAAATTCCAGATCAAAGGTATTAAGGTGGAAGCCGCTGTGGGAATAGTACAGAAATGATACTTCTATTGTTTGCGAGACTTTACCCTGGTCATTGAGAGAATAGCGTACGAGCAATATTTTGTACGATCGGATCCGATCCGAAAATAAAAATAAATAAACTAAAATGCGCAATATATTACAAACAAAGATAAATGTAGTATGCATATAATAAAATAAATGACACTATTTCAATGTGCATTTTTTTGTTTGTAATTTGTAATTAGTTAAGTTTTTAACTATTGTAATATTTGCATACCACATGAAGGTAAATATGGCGAACCAAATGTATTAAAACACCTTTTGTAAACACTCATATTTGTGCAAATAAAAGTCTTTGTCTTTGTCTTTGTAGGTTGTAGAACTTTTATGGTAACTACGCTGACAGGCCGTCAAATATTATTATTATAAGTAATTTTTGAGTTTTGGAGGCACATAATTGGTTTCAATTATGAATTTCCATTGAGTCATTGGTTTTATACGCCCTTGTGACCTAAATATAGACGAACAATTCACGACGATGACCCGAGTGGCGCAACGGTTATCATGCCGGACTGCCAATCGCAGGGTCCCGGGCTCGATTCCCGGCCAAACAGAAATTTGAATGATGACTTTAAATTTCTGCTCTCGGTCTGGTATTTTTGTTCCTAATTTGTATGTGTCCATGGTACCCACGGCACAGTATATTTATTACTTTACTGTGGGGCTATGAGTGTGTAAAGTTTATTTTTCATTTTTAATTCACTGTTAAACGTTAAAAGTACCTGGACGACCGAGCGTTGCTCGGATAAAAACAATTTATTTTCTTGGTTTAGTTTCAAACGAAACATTCATTTGCTTAGTGTTGCATAACAACGCCATCTGAAACAGCTCCTAATAAAAAAAAGTATATTTTCATAAAAATAAAAATAGACACAATATGGTTTTGATTGAGGTTTGAACCCGGGTCTCTAGTTCCGCAGTCAGCTCATGCAACCATTCGGCCACGGAAGCTTAAATTCAATGAACGAAATTTTCATAGAGCTCTTTCAAATCGACATTTAAAATAAATGGGAAAAATTCTTTTAATCCGTTATTTTGAGTAATGCGACAAATTCTTTTGATTTCTCTTTACTCTTCGTCACTCAAGGTTCGTATCGATTAATCATAGTCTCCTGGTTATTATAAAAAATATGAATTAGGTATCTAATATCTCACTAGATAGATCAATGATACAAGAACAATTCTGCACGGACGATACAATGCAATATTGCACAACTACTCCCGTATACACTTTTCTGTTTTGCGCTGCGATGCAATATCGGAGAAAAGTCGAACACAATATACAGACGGATGTTGATGATGTAATTTTGAGTTATGATTGGACTGGAATCCCGCTTAGATCGGATCATACTCGTAATTGAGTGTAAACTCTTTATACCTAGGATAAAAGAAGTCGTATGTCGTTTATCCAAATCCATGAATATAAACCCTCTATATTATTTCTGAATCGTGGTAGCGTGGAGGATAAATTAACAGTTAAATTTACAGTTAAAATAATTCTATGTGAGAGCCTGGTCCCTGAATTAGGAATGAAAATCCTGTGTTACAGGTCACCAGAGCCCTCCCGCGGAAATAGTTTCTACATACATTATTAAAACATTTTTGAGTGTATTTAACATAAATGTTAAAGTTACGTTAAATATATATCAAATACCTTTTTAGCTTACAGAATAAGTGAAGAGATTAAATAATATGAAGTGGATCCTAATTGATCCTATAGTAGGTATATTAATAGCCAAATTATAAATCGCTAGTCGATAATTTTTATTTTTTTATTTAGACATAAACGGTGACGAATTATGGTTTTTTACATAGCTTTCATCGTTACAATTGTTCGACTGGCTTCATAAGATATTCAAATATCTCCATCAACCCGCAATGGAGCAGCATGGAGTTAGCGCTTTAGTCCCTTTAGCTTCGGAATTAAGAATAGAGCTACGGTAAACCCTGCCTGATCGTAAAAGGCGACTAAAAAGGGGCTTCCTGGGTTGCAGATGGTGAGAGTGGGAGCTCGATCTGTCCAGCCAGCAGCCCTGGGAAGGGCGGCGGTAAGCATCGGAAGTGCACGAGAGCACATGTGGTCTCCCGAAGAAGGTCTACTGGAGATCCCGGAGTCCTCCCCAAGCGTAGAGGCAGCCACCGAGGAAGTTTTAGTGCGGTCAAATCCCACTTAACCCGGTATCCTCTCCCAAGGTGCTGAGTACCTTTTGAAGATTTCTCCCCCGATACAAAAAGGCCTCTCCAATAATGGGGAGAGACTAGTGCTCATGTTGAAGGTATATTTTAATTTGACAAAAAAAGTCTATAAGTTTTGACATTACACGTTAGTAATAGTAAGTATTCTTACATTACTATAAAGTGAAAATGAATTTACAGGCAATTTTACAAAAATTTAGAAGAATTTCCAATATATAGTAATACCGTACTAATAATTATTACTTTAATAACTCTCTTTGACATAATTTATTTATCTTTTTAAGCAAAGTTAACTAATACCCTCTGAATATTACTCCACAAGAGCGTTGTGCAGACTAATGTTCCTTCGACTTCGTTATTGCACCAATTTGTCTGCTGACCGCACGTTGCTAGTGTTAGCCAATCAGTGTACAGTCAAATCACTTTATGTCACTGCAAGATCGAATTATTTGGTTCATGATAGGTTCACAGAATTCCTCGATTATTAAGGCAAAATTTTACTTACTGGTTACTCCGTTTGCACAGCGACCCAGAGTGAGTCTTGGCCTCTTGTCCAAGAATAAGCCTCTTCTTTCAGTCTTGTCAACAGCTGGTTGTTGACCTCAAGCTGGGTTAGGTCTTTCTTCATCCTGTCTTTCCAGCGATATTTAAGACGACTGACTGGCTGCCAGCCAATCAGTATTCTTATTATAGCTCTCTTCACGTCCCGATTCTCTCCCACTCGTGGCCGAGGTAGTGAAGTAGGTGGGCTTTCATTTATCCAATTATGTTGAGTTCAGCCAGTATAGTTTTTGGATTTCGGCATCCATTTTATAAGGGTCCGCCATTGTACTTTATTCTTACAGGAAAAATCTAGTATTTTTGAAATTTTTTGTTGCTATGCAAGCTCGAATACTTATTTATTTTGGACTTGTTTTAATCCTGAGAGATCTTCTACATCGAAAGTTTTATATACAAATGTTTTTGGTACTATTGTGTGCATATTTACGGAACAGTGTATCTAATACCACGTTCTCACAAATCACTTGCTCGCTAGGATGCATTTGTACAGTGATCTGACGGATTTTTATTATAAAATAGTTTTTCAAATCACCGCCTGCTAGTTTGCAATTCTGCAGAGTGATTTGACTATTCGTTGGTACAGTAGAGTTTTGATTACACACTGCTGTTTCCAACAAAGTGCAACTTGCGTACAGAGAATCTGACATAGGTGGTAATTGAGCATTTAGGCTAGAGTTTTGTCGCAAAATGCGTTCGTTGCGGTGAAATATAGAATCAATTGAACCATTTAATTTTAGAGCACGCTAAGTTGTAGGAATTGTAGGTATTTGAATTGATGTCAATAGAACGTAAGCATTTTTTTCTTATTTATAGAGCAATAAAAATAAAACTATAATCGTTTTTAAAACCTGTGTGGGTCAAATTCATGAGGCTCCATTATCTGCACCAACACTCTCGTATTCAATGAACGGTGCGACCATCACCGTGGCCTGACGAGTCACTTTTAGCTCGGTTATAAAGTGAATTGACCGTTTGTTACAATGGATTTTCGAATCACTGTAAGCAACTGCCTGCCAGACTGCAAGATTTGTGCAGAGTGATTCGACTATTCGTTAGTAGAGTCGAGTTTTAAATCACACACTGCTGCTACCAGCCAAGTTGTCTTTGTGCAGAGAATTCGTACAAGAGACACAGGTGGTAACTTAGCTATTACGCTAGAGCTTACTCGCAAAATTTGTTCGTTGCAATAGAGTGTCTAATGGGTTCATTCGTGTACAAAATATTGAATTTCAAGAATTGTATTCGATTCGATTTTTAAAGTAGAAACCCAAATTCTATACAAAGTTGGGCCTGACGTTACAGCGCTAGAATTTGGCCTTTAATTGAGTATGAAGACAGGGTTTATGTGCACAATTTTTAGGAATATCTGCAATGGCCAAGTTAGTCAAATAGGAAAATGTTATTTTTTAGGTTATTCATGGTATCGAGTTAATAAAATGTACCTTTTGAAGAATTATTGAATTACTAGTGAACTTTTTATCTTAGAATACATAAAGAACAGGATATCTAACTATAATCATAGCAATGATCAATAGTAGTAGAAAATGTTCAAGCAGAGTTCAGCCAGAATACTTTGTATCAGCAGCCCCGGGAAGGACGGCGGTGTGAGTGTGGCCGCATGCCGCCGTAAGCATTGGTAGGTGCAGGATGCTCTCGTGATGATGGGCCAGTTCTGGGACGCCGCGTGTGAAAGATACCGGTGCGTTCTACAGGAGATCCCGGAGTCCTCCGTAAGCGCAGAGGCAGGCCACCGAGGGGGTTATAGTGCAGTACAAGTCCCACATAACCCGGTATCCTCTCCCAAGGTGCCTGGTACCTTTTGAAAGTTTCTACCCGATACCAAAAAAGGTATGCATATAAAACATGTTTGCACTGTTATGGAGATGCGAGTAACCCATTTTAGCCTTAAACTGGAATGACACATACAAAATGCCCTAGATTATTTTGTCCAAAGCAAGTATTCTAGCAATTTGTATAGAAGCAAAGTTAAGAGCGCTTAGACAATTAATTGGTATAACAAGCAGCCACTAGGACTACCAGAACGGAATATTATGGTTTTAGAAGCAGTAAAGCACCAGTACTGATGAAAAAATAATCAACATAATAATATAATAAGTTATAATTAATGACAATAAAAATGTTTGATTATCAACTGATATAATTTTAATGTCGCAAGGGACAAACCCCTGTTTTTCATGAGAGACAAAACAAAAATGGGTATGAATTTTTTTAACACTTTCAATTTTAAAGCTAATGGTTCCTACAACGAAGAAATGGAATTGATGTCCTCATTGCATTGAAATTATCAAATCTTGATAAATTTACGGGTTAAAAAGACAGCGTCCCTTACAAATATCGTAGCAAATTTTAAAACAAAAACCCTTTCCGACGTAATGAAATATTGTTGGGACGTATCTTGTTGTTGTATAGTGCGATACTCCCAATAGTTTTTAAAAACAATGCATGCTTCTACAGAGGCATTACTTCTATACCACTTTCTGTTATGGAGAAATTTATTTTTAGTTTAAAAGAGCACTTCGATTTTTAGCCACAATTTATTGTATTATTGTACTTGAGTACCTACTTTATTATATTCAAGCTTAGCAGCAGGAGCTGCCTTAAAATGATTTGAAAGTGTAATTGTACATGAACTCTGTTGGAACCTTCTAATCCACATGCACTCTGAGGTCGTGTTGAATTTTACTTGATTTGATAAAACTAGATAGATTTTTATCATTAAAATATATATGGATGTATAATTATAGGTGGTATGAAGTTGCTTGGTCTATCATCTTTTCTTTCATGTCAACGTGAAAAATGTCTCGTGGAATAAATATTTCTACTCGGTATGGGTAGTAGATATAGTAGTAGTTTTATTTAACTAAGTCCACTCGGCTCTTGCTGTAATAGAGATGTGTACTGAAAAGCGCGCTTAAGTGTGTAAGCTTTTGAAGCAAATAAATTCAACGTCTCTGTTATGAACAAAAAACTATTAAAAATATCACTTTACTCACACAACTCTTCGTTCGTCATGTTCAAAAATCGAATGAAACAACAGACAGTAATAACAGGACCACATGGGCAAAACGACATATACATTGATAAAATTTTGCCATTAGAAAATAGCGATCGACCTGTTGGCCCATAGTTCCTTCACACTGACTACAATCGAACTTGTTAAACAACTAAATCTAGTCCTGTAACGAATAAATAGAACAAAGTGAGCGGCGAGCGGTCGACAAATTAATTGGAACAGCTAACGAAGCTACAGCCATCAATAGCAGCCAACTGAATGCAGTTTCAACGGATAGTAAGTCGTGTTAGATTGCATATATTTGAAAAAAATATTGGAGTGTCTGTGTGTAAATTAACTGCTTTTTACTATATGGTTATGGTATGGTTACTATACGGTTTATATTTGGACTCCGAAAATATGACCATGTCTCTGAATATCGTGCTAAACTCAAGTGGCTCCCTATCAGACTTCGCCGAAATGCTCATGTTCTATCTCTTCTTTACTGCGTCTTATTCAATCCAAGCTCTCCTCCTTATCTTAAACAGCAATTTCATTTTCTGCATGCCACACACAATCTGTCGCTTCGGTCTGCAGATAATCTTCTCTTAAGTGTTCCATCTCACTCTACATCCTTTTTCCAAAATTCCTTCACTGCTGTCGCAGTCCGTCTATGGAACTCCCTTCCCAAAACTATCCGTCTTGCTCCTTCACTTCACTCCTTTAAGCGACTTGGCGCTTAAAGGAGTGAAGTGAAAGAACATTATTTAGAAAGAGCATTATTATATTTATATATTATATATATATTATTTTAGAAAGAGCATTATTTGCAATCCTGACTTGGTATCTCTTGTACTCCTAATCCTAATCTGTACATTATCTATCATTGTACATAGTTGACATCATATATAGGTACTATTTCTAGCCTAAGCTGTACACCCTACCTCTTCATCAACTTTTCTGTCTTTAACTCCTTGCCTGTGGTTGCCTGGAAGAAATCGCTTATTAGCGATAAGGCCGCCATTTGTACTCAGTTTCTGTTTTGATTTGTCTCAAAATTCAATTTTGTCATCATGGTGTACAATAAAGAGTTAATAAATAAATAAATAAATATATGCATATTAATTTATATACGGTACATATACCAAAATATTTTTTTTACAATTTTTGTCTGTCTGTATATCTATCTGTCTGTCTGTTTGTTCCGGCTAATCTCTGAAACGGCTGGACCGATTTGGACAGGACTTTCACTGGCAGGTAGCTGGTGTAGTAAGGAGTAACTTATGCTACTTTTGTTCCAGAGAAATTCTAAAATTAAAGTTCACGCGGACGAAGTCACAGGCGGCCGCTATTAAAAAATATAACGTACGTATGTATTTACGTGATATTTTTTACTAGCTCTATATTTTTAATTGGAACAGCTAACAAAGCAAGTATATTTTATACAGTACTAGTGGACCCCGCAGACGTTGTCCTGCCTTAAAAGTATTGAAAAAGGATTTGTTTCTTTATCATCTTAAAGAGTTTTTATGTTTCTGTCAAATGATATAAATCAAATAGTGACAGATGAATTTTTGAAATGACGACAAGAAAGTACAGATGTAATGGAGGTGAAAGGTGGGGCTTGATTGGCGACACCAGTTTTCATACGAACGGCGCATTATTGCCGTTCTACCTCTTTTAATATGTTCTGTGATGGCTACGGTTAGCCACAATCACATGAATGCTTAGTACTTAGATGTAATTCGTAGCGTTACATCTAAGTACAAAGCAAGTTTGACATGACAGAAATCGGTGCAGCATCCCGGTTAAAGTGCCGATATTTTATAAAATATAGTTGTCCCATTGATAGAATGAGGCATCCAATATTATCAACCGAGGTCGCAGCTGTGTAGTAAAGCCTTCATTCCCCGAACAACGTGAAGGCATTCTTCATATTGACATGAAAAGCATGATGATGAAGCACCTGCCAGGTGTAGTCTATATTTCGTATATTGCAACCATAAAAATGTAGTGCGAGTTAAACTCGCCCATGACGGGTTCCGTAGTAGTTATTGTCTAACAAAAGCAAAAATTACTTTGTATTTGTGTTTGTCTAAATATCAAAGATATATTAGCGGTTTTAGAAAATGTGTTATATCCCGAAAATGCTTTTTAGAGATAGAAAAGAAAGTACAACTCTTTTTTTATTAAATCTAAGTTGGAAGAGGGGGGAGATGGTTTCATAAATCTTATTTGTTAAGTTACTGTTTATCTATCTTGAGTGAGATGAAGAAAAATAATTTCTGTTCTGTGTGTATATTTATTTATTTTTTGAATTTAAATCATGAAGCGGTGTAAGCGATTATAACCAAGTTTCAGAAGTTTTGGAATAAAGTTCCGGACGAACAGATGAATACACAAGGGTACCGTTTTTGCCATTATTCTGCGGAACCCCAAAAAAAGATTATAGTGACTTATTCTCCCAAAAGATTGACGGTGACAATTCAATTCAGTGTCCTATAACAAATGAAAAGTTATGACTCAGCGGCAAGCGGTTAGAAAATTAATTGGAACAGCTAACGAAGCTAACATCAACAATGCTAACTATCGGAACGTAGTTTCAAACTTTCCGATAGTGGCTGAAACTGCAAATATTTAGCGTTGCAATTGTTACTGCAAGCTATGTTTTCGATTTATATGAAACGTTACAATGGCGTTCAGGTTTACACTATAATATTATGCTGATTGTAGCTCGATATACTCGTACTATGATGACCAAATAAAGTAAATGCGTATTCGTAAATCGCCTAAAATTCTGTTCTTTCTCGCATCAACATTTATAGATATTTCTTATAGATCTGATATAGATACTCCCTATGAAAAGCCTGCTAGACTGACAACTATTGAACCCTAAAAACTAGGATACAGTGACTTATTTTCCCAAAAGACTGGCGGTGAGAATACAATCCAGTGTCCTATAATTCTTGTACATTGATGGTCAAATAAAATAAACAAAAAAATCATTTTTAAATCGAATTCAATTCTGTTGTTATTGAAAACGCATTAACCTTTATAGACATAATAAAATGTTTCCGCTATAGACACTTCCGGCGAAAACATTTTATTATTTAACTTTTATAAAAATATATCTACTTACCAAGTTTTAAGTGGGTACATTATATAGATTCGGAATAAATTTGCTGTGATAAATGTACGGATGGATAGAACGGAGAGTCATGCAACTACGGAACCCTGAAAACAGGACTTAGTTACTTATTTTCCCAACGGTAACAACTCAATCTAGTCCCATATAACGATTTCAAGACAATTCAATTCAGTGTCTTATAACAAATGAATAGATATGACTCAGCGGCAAGCGGTTAGGAAATTAATTCGAACAGATAACGAAGCTAACATCGACAATGCTAACTATCGGAACGCAGTTTCAAACTTTCCGATAGTGGCTGAAACTGCAAATATTTAGCGTTACAATTGTTACTGCAAGCTTAGTTTTAGATTTATATGAAACAGTACAATGGCGTTTCAGGTTTACACTGTTATGTGGATTGTAGTACATGGTACATTGATGGTCAAATAAAATAAAAGCATTTTCTAAATTCTCATTCAATTCTGTTGTTTCTGAAAACGCATAATCTGATTTTTTTGCATATCTGTACACAACAGAGGCAGACGGGCTGTGTGATTTTAAGCGATCACCGTCGCCTATGGACACGAGCCACTCCAGCAGAATAATCTGCTGCTAAGCTTATATTTTTCCAACTCTTTCATTCTCAACTGCTGCGCCAAGATCTCACGTATTATTACTCCATTTCACTACACTGCTTAATCTTGCACTGCTTTTCTTCACAGACAAGTGATAAAGGAGATCATAATATATTTTATTCTTCAGAAGTGCTTGCTGGGAATAACAACCGGGTCCTGTATCGGCGAGTACAGTCTACAAACGACGTAAAAATTTTAGAATCCGTATAGGTAATTGAAGAATTGTTCGATATATTCGGTCAGAATAGATCCACCAGTTTAGTTAGGTAGTGCATACTTTGTATACATGACACGAAGTGTGGTGAAATTCATAATAACGTGAGAATTTGGTATTATTGACCAAATTCTCATTCTTTCTCTCACTTTCATTAATTTGAGAATTATCACTCTTGCCAATGTAACCAAAGCATTAACACAAGGAATTAGCCGTAACAAATTTAATGTGTATAAGATACATAAATATTATATTTTACCCACACTACATGTTGTAAGGAACCATATAAAATTATTTATCACTAGCCTTCCGCCAGCGGCTTCGCCCGCGGATGGATGGATAATCGGTACCCGTAGGATAAAAAATAGCCTATCTGCTATTCCAGGCTCCATTGCTATATTAAAATCATAGGCGTTTAGCCAGTTGCTTCAACCGCGTTGACCTTATTACCTGTTTTCACGTAGGAATGAAGCATTTTCCCGCAGTAAAAAGTAGCCTATGTTACTCAGGGCGATCGTAGCTTTCTAATGGTGAAATAATTTTTGAAATCGGAACAGCAGTTTTTGAGTTTATTCATCACAAACATACAAAAAACATTTCTTTCCTCTTTATAATATTAGTATAGTCATTAAGAAATAAAAAGCGTGGGCGGCCCGTAATATCGTATAAGTAGATAAAAACAGTCCGATGTCATATTTACATTATTTATGAGTTACTGTTAGTATAATAATTGATGTTTTTTTTTTTGAAATAGGATTGTTTTGTGGGCGTATGACCTCAATAAGACCAGTTCAGGTTATTACGGAAACGCGAATGAAATTGTTTGTCACTAGCGTTCACCCATCTCACACCCGGCCGCGCCCGTTTGGCTTAGTTGCATAGATAAATAGATAAGAGAAAATATATTTTGTCGCAATCTGATCCGTAAAACATACAAAAAATCTGGCCAAACCGCGTTGCTACTTTTAGATTCCGTAAAATTTATAGATAAACAACCTATACTTACGAATTTATTACATGCACTTGGAACCCTAATTATACACACTGATCAAACAGCTATCCTCATTTTTTAAAGTCGTTTGTTAAAAGAATATTTAAAAAAAATATTTTGAAGATAAATATTATCAAAAATTAATATTACTGAAATTCTAAGATCATTTAGCTGTAATTAAGCTAACCAGGTCGATTATTCGACAATCTTCCGGTATTATGTGAATGGATTTCATTAGCGCTATTGCTAAGTGCTACACACTGAGAGGCTTTCTATGTTCCTTTATTTGATTGCCACTTAGAGCATCACAGGTACTGACAGGTATGACACCCGTCAGAGGAGTGAACTTTACGGGCAAACCCCTCGTCCCAACGTGCATGCACAATGTGCCTTCTAGTTATATGCAACTAGTGTGTGTGTGTGTGTGTGTGTGTGTGTCGGTGTCAGTGTTGTTGGTGCAAAGAAAAGACGTAGTTAATTGAAATTGACATATTCAGAAATGTATGCATCTGTAGCGATGGAAGAATATTTGTGAATGTGTAACAAAATTAAAATGTGTGCGTTTTTCCCCCCGCAGATTTGGCACAAAAATTATGTATCGAAGCGAGGCGAAATGCCCTCTCCACTGACGGGTGAGTCAGTACCTTTGATGCTTTAAGGATTGCCATAATGTGAAACACGACGACCCACGTGGCGTAATGGCCAACTCGCCGGACTGCCGACCGTAGGGTCCCGGGTTCGATTCCCGGGCGAAGCAGAAACTTGAGTGATCAGTTTAAAATTTCTGTTCTCGGTCTGGGTGTTTTTGTCTTTGTGTGTGTCCATGGCACCCACGACACAGGGTATATCAAACCTACTGTTGGGGACTCATATCATAATGAGTGTGAAGTGTGAAGCGTTATTGATTGATTGAAGCGCATATAGCTCGGCGGCTAGCGTAGAACGCAAGCGGTCTATGCAGCTAAGCCAAATGGGCGCGGTCGGGTGTGAGATGGGCAAGCAAGCAAGCAAGGATCGCTAATGGCAAAAAAATTTCATGCGCTGCAGCTTTCAAGCTGCCGGTCCCGGTTGTTGTTGATAGATAACAGTCGTTATACCTTGTCGGAAGCCTTATGGATGGTTTGAAAATCCCAATAAGGGGAGAGACCCGCACTACTGGAATAATTTTTGAAATAAAAAAATCATTACCTACCGAAATTTAGAATTAGACATTTCTCTTTTTGGCTATTAGGTTTGACGACCCGCGTGGCGCAATGGTTACTATGCCGGACTGCCAATCGAATAGTCCCGGGTTCGATTCCCGGCGAAACAGAAATTTTAATGATGACTTTAAATTTTCTGTTCTCGGTCTGGGTGTTTGTGTTTCTGTACTTGTGTGTGTCCATGGTACCCACGACACAGGGTAACTTTTTCTTACTGTGGGGCTATGAGTATGTAACGTTAAAAAAAGTGGTTTTATATCCCGGCCTTTAACTGCACAAATTTTCGGGCAAAACTTTTCTTATCTTCCGTCTTAGACACAGAAGGGACGTTAGGCATATTATAGGTATGTATATGACATCAGAATAGAAGTCAATTTTAGGCGTTACGGCAGCGTCTTAAAAATCTAGAATAAAGTAATTTTACTGAAATCTATTAAGTACATAACAAACAATGGAATGAATGAATGGTTTTCATTAGCGCTATCACTAAGTGTTATTGAGAAGCTTTAGCTGTTTATATGAATGCTGTAATGCAATCCGATAAGCCGCGTTAAGGTCAACAAGAGGTTATCGGACCCTCATTACTATACCACACTTGGTAATGCTAGGATAATAGCTCTAATTATATACTGTAGAGATTTGTACTTTACTACCAAGGCGGGTATATAGTGTTTTTAATTCTGAAGAGTTTTATATCATGTTACTAAGACGATACACACAACTAAACAAATTAAAACATGTATTAAATTTATGAAAAGCAACAAACCTCCACATTGATCCAAATGTTCTTCGTCAGCTGAGGCAATATGAAAAGGCATTATCGCCCCTCTCTTTTTTCCTGTTTTTTAAAATTATAGATTCCTATTGCCCTGCCCTGTTTCCCTTTTTAGAAACAGAAAGACACATTTTGGTATATTGAATAATAAAATCACAATAAAAGTGAATTTTAAGCATACCAGTACTGTAGTGTTATTAATACACTACATGTTACTTACTTACTTCATTCACTTCCATTATCATTTTTTATAACTTATATCCTTTTGTTCTATTATTATTTTTAATTTTCCTTGCTTATTTATTAATTTACTTTGTTACAATGTTTGTTTTTGGACCATCGAATAAAGGAGGTACCTACTAATAATCTTACTATCGTTCCGCGAGTGTCATAGGGACTTTAAGTGTTCTGGTTTTTAATTTAATTATACGCTTAGTGTAGTATATTTTCTGAAACCACTAGGTTATTAAATAAACTCAATTTATCCCTAAACTCCTTTTATTTCACTACAGTACGCAGTTAGAAATTAAGGTAAAATCAGGTAATTTGGGTAAAATCTAAAAGTCGACAAACCAGTTGATAGGCATTTTCCGGCATTATGTGAATGGATTTCATTAGCGCTATCGCTAAGTGTTACTGAGAGGCTTTCGCTGTTCCTTTATTTGATTGCCGTAATGTGCGCCGCGTTGAGGGATACAAGAGGTCATTGGACCTCTATTACTACACTTCACCTAGAAATATTAGGATAATAGGATAGTGCTGAATTGACGGTACACATATTAATAATGTCTATATCTAATGCCTTTAAACGAGCAATTCTTGTATATACTTATATATATATATATATATATATATATATAAGCGCGCATGGCCTGGCGGCTAGCGTAGAACGCAAGCGATCTATGCAGCTGAGCCAAACAGGCGCGGTCGGGTGTGAAATGGGTGACCGCTAGTGGCAAAAAAATTCATGCGCGTTTCCGTGCTTCGGAGGGCACGTTAAGCCGTCGGTCCCGGTTGTTGTCGATAGATAACAGTCGTCAAACCTTGTCGGAGGCCTTATGGGCGGTTTGAAAACATCCGACAGCGGGTTGGCCACTAACCCGCATCTCCACCAACCCGCATTGGAGCAGCGTGGTGGAGTAAGCTCCAGGCTTCCCCAATAAGTGGGAGAGACCCATGCCCAGCAGTGGGACGCAAAAAGGGTTGCAGCCATATATATATATATATATATATATTGTTAGGATATATAAATATATATATAATAATATATATTCGGTAGTTGAATAAAAAATATGACGATGTAGGGGAAAACGCCCATAAAAGCGAGGCCTCCTCTAAGGAGCGACCATTATTAGTCTTGTAGTTGTAGGGGCAGTTACTCTGCTCGTTTGCATACTGAAATTCTGTATTTGTGCTTACCTATAATTTATAGTTGTAGTTGTATAAGGAAATGTTAATTAGAAACTTCAAATCGTTCGAATAAGACTTTGTGTATTAAATAATATTCCGCTTCTGGTTTTTCATTTCTAAAAATATAATTTCAATCTCGGATACGGCTCCAACTATTTTCATGAAATTTAGTGGCCGAAATTTAGATTTTGGGTGTGATAGATTGATCCAGCTAGGTTTTATTTTTTGATTATTTTATTTTTGTCGTTTTATTCGTATTTTCAGCGACAATCAACTTAAATATAAACTGAAAAATATGCCTCTTACTTGGTATCTATTGGAGAATGTTAATAATATTGTGGCGTAGAACTCCTTCAAAATACTACATCGATGCCAACCGCTCTTGATACCGTCAAACGTCATCCACCAATCCGCCGTTCAAACAAATGACAATGTCAATTTGAAAGAACTCTATAAAAAATCCTCAATGAAATTAAAGCTCCGTGGTCGAATGGTTACATAGGCTGACTGCCGAGCTAGAGACCCGGGTTCAAACCTCAATCAAACATGTTGCGTTTTATTTTTATTGTTTGTAACAATATATTTTTCATATCACATGTAATGAAACGACGAGTTTTGATTTCTGTTTTGCCAGTCGAAACAAGACAATTTCAAACCAATGCGAATGTGTCAGTCAGAAACCGGCACCTTCATTTGTTTATTATTTACGTCTTTATATCAAGTCTGTCAGAATCGCATTGACAACTGTCGTCAAATCGTTGTCAAAAGATATTACTGCGCTATTTGTCTGAAATAGTCTTACTTTCAACTGGCTACAGAAATCAAAACTCGTTGTTTCATTACATGTGATATGAAAAATACAGTGTGTGGCTCAGGATGAAACAAAGACGATTTCAGACCAGGGCGATGACAGCCCGTGCGACAGCCGCACTCGTCAGAAATGGTCTTGTTTTACCCCTTGCTACACAATATACTATTTTTCATCAAAAAGGGTTGCAGCCAATTATCTCATTCCTATGGTAAAAAGTTAAAAATCATATACTTAAGTATTTTCAAGTTAAATTCACATAATATAGCATATTTTTAGTATTTAAACATATTATAATGCATGTCTTGCACTTAAACATTCTAGACGCATTTAATCATTTGTAGTATATTTTAATTTTACAGACCTGTGATATCATTTTCTGCTATCTATAAACCTCACCGCACAACCGTAAAAATAACATACTTTGAACCTATTTTTTAAGCCTATAATAGCTAAAAATGTCAATCACTATGTTTTCCCGGTACACAAACTCCAACTTTTAGCATAGAATGATAAGTACAGAGTGTACTCCAAGCCAACACAATTTATAAAAATAGCACTAGTGTGAGTGTGACTCGTGCACTGAGAGTTCCGTACAATATCGTTCGCATTATAGTTTGACCAATTCGGGAACTGTATTAAAAATATGCTATTGATGAAACCAAACATTGTTTTAGATTAGTCGTTTACCACAATTTGTGTCTTAAATATTATTTAAACACACAAATTAAAGCAGTTCTATTGTTTTTAGCGGAAAAAGGTGTAATTAAAAGAATCAAGCTTTACTTTGCGGCTCTTTATTTATTTATTTATTCTTCATGTACCAAAATACAGATTACTTAATGCTATGAGCATTCTTTACCAGTCGACCTGGGGTGGTATGAGATACAACAAATGGTGGTATTGAAGAATATGGAAGTTATAATAAAATTAATCGACAACTATTTAGTAGGTAATAAAAATTAGAAAACTACGAGAAATATATACACACAAATAGATGAAATATATACTCATATCATACTTACATACATACATAAATATAAGAACATAAACATACATATAAATACATGATAATATAATACTAATACAAATATATATCATACTTTTATCATATATATACATATACATAAATATATAATTATAGGAGGTGAAACTTAAAAGTGTGTCATAATGGAGAAACTAAAGAGATACGATCAGGGGATTTCATCAAGAAGGTATAAGTGAAGATTCTTTTTAAATACAAATTTACTGGAGGCTCTTTGCGAGTAACCGTCGCAAAGTGTTTACAATAAACCGTCGTAGGGCCAATAACCCTTATGATGCTCTGTTTTGGGGCGAAACATGTGTTGGTGGTGGTTCATATGTTGGTGTATATTTTTTATTATTGCATGTGCATGTATCCTATATGAGAGGGAGGGAGGTACCATTGCATGAAAAAAGTATGAGTACTTACCTACACCATCTTAAGTTTTACCTAACTTTATTGAAAAAGGTGGTTGCTGCTTAGACATACGCGAAACTTACGATCTTCGTCGAGTCTAGAGAGTAGCAGCGCCACTGGATATGATGACTGCATGACTCAGACTCTCTTGAGGTTGGTTATGAACATCTATGCAACTAACATTAAACAACTTCTGCTGCTCAGTTCATTTGTCAGCCCTTACCAGCTGCAAGTGCTCCTTTAAGAAATAATCCGTAGTTTTTTTTTAATGTAAGATATACCTAAGTTGAAATATCAAGACACCAATAGAATCTGTCCAATCGGGTCTGTGGAATGCTGAAGTAAGTTTTTGGCATAAAATTTCAATTTCATATCACTTATAACACATAACACAAAAACAATGAGAAGTAACAAACGGACATCGAAATTATCCAGAAAAGAATATCGAATCATAAACGGATTGATATACTTTTTAATGTACGTAACCCTAAAAATTCGGAGCCTAAGACTGAAAACCACAAAATTTCACTGTTATATTTTGCTTTCTTTGACGTTGAAATCACGGCAGCTATAAATGTTTTTCGTGACGATTTCCTCTTTTCACAACATTCCTGTCGAAATTTAGTTTTCAATATGTATAAATCTGTTTTAGTTTGACCGGAATGTTTGCATATCGATAGAATAAAATAACGTATTTGAGCAAGCCCACTTTTTGTAAATGTGAATTTTATTTGAAAAAGGAATAAATCCGAAATCAGTGATTTGTTACTTTGCTACAGCTAAATGTTTTATTTAAAATAGATTTGAATTTCAATTTTTTCCATTAATAAATAGCGATTGAAACAAGCAAAACTTTACACTTGATACCACAAGACATCGGATTATAAATTATAATAATTATTATTATTATTATCATTAATTACCTATTATAATCGGATTATATTATATTATTATAGGATTTTATTAATGATTATACATACATTAGTATCGGATCCTAAAATGTGATATTGTGAAGTAGTCGATATTTTAAAAACTTTTATTTTATGAAACGAAAAAAAAGTTCGATTAGATGGTAGATGGTTAATACCAAAAAGTGTTTTACTTTCATTCGTGATAATAGACGTTGACATTTATTGTGACTTTTTTTTTCTTTTTACAAAATACACTTGTTCAAATTTAGCGTGAAAATGATTGTACAAATCTATTTTTAAAATGGCCAGAATTTTTATATTGTCCAAGATTTTGAATTGTATAAAAGGAACTGAAGCCTAATATATAGATTTGGATTTAAGTTTATTTTAAACGTATTTCTTTTGGAAAACTGAACCGAAAAAAAATATGTATGCGATGGAAATAATAGCTCTCTCCATCAAGGACAAGCTCAAGGTCACTCAGCGACCGATGAAGAGAGAAATGCTTGGTATTTCTTTACGCGACGATACGTAGATGAACGAAGGTTAGATATAAACTGACATAGCTCTCAAATTCTGCAAGCTGAAGTTTCAATAGGCAGTCTATAGTACCTATACTGACATCGACAGAGAAGAAAGCTTCTTAAATTTCGACCCTGTCTCGAAAAATGGAGCAAAGGCTGACTTCAACCACGTAGACTAACGACTTGAAGAAGACAGCGGCAAGCCGCTTGCAGAGGGGGCAGGACCGCACAGAGTAGCGATTTAGGAGAGGCCTGGATGGATGGACAGACAGATGAAACTACTTCTGACTCTCGAAGAGTAAAAAATGTAGTGAAATGTTTTAAAGTTATATTTTGATGCATCATAAACACATATCTGACTTCACGGTTGTTAAAAATATTTTTTCGTGACATTTTCCCGTTTTTCAATATCCATGTAGAAATTTAGTGCTTGTATAAATCAAACCAATATGTTTATTTAAATCTATTTTATTTTGACCGGAATGTTTGCATTTGAATAGTTTTTGTAAATAACGTCGGTTTTTCGTATTTGAGGTCATATTAATTGCCAAGTTTATAATTTATTTAAAATTGACGTAGATTAAAATTGATTCTAATAATAAATAGCTGAAACAGTGCAAATGTTGTTTCACACTGATATTTCACACTTGTAGTATCAGGTCAAAAATCTTTTTTACAGAAATGAAGCTCGTATAATTTTCAACAGTATTTTATTCCATGAAATGACATACTTCCTGTAGGTCAGCTGTTAAATTTATTAGTGAAACCTTATCCACTCACATTTCATTCCAATTTTACTCACATTCACATTCGTAGTTTCATATCGTAAATAGATTTTACCAAACAGAGATTAAAAAGTACTAGACTTCCGGCAGCGGCTTCGCCCGCGTGGACCCTTTTTAAATGTTCGCGTAGTATAAAAACCATCATTTGTCCTTTCCTAAGGTTAACTCTATCTGTGTTCCAAATTTCATTAAAATTGGTTCAGTAATTTAAGCGGGAAAGCGTAGCAGACAGACAGAGTTACTTTCGAGTTTATAATATTAATATAGATTTATTTGAAACATTTTATTTTTTAAATTTCTTTCTTACTATGCCATTTACAGTGAATATTTTTGTTTTTTTTTTGCCATTCCCATCACTAAATTATAATCCACGTAACGTATTCGTAGTTACTGTTATCACTAAACTTGTTAAACTTTATCGACGGCTTTGTTGGGGGCTTGAAAACAACATTACCTTCACAAGATGTCTGAGAATTATACATTCCAAGACATGACCACCAACCCAAACTTAGCCAGCGAGGTGGAGTACGCCCAGTGCCCAAGAATGGGGCTTAAAAAGGGAAAGAAACAAATAACAAAATATTTAAGTTACCAAATAGAATAAACTCAAAACTGATAATGCTGTCAAAAACTATAGTACTAAAGTTAGAGCACTAAAGAATTCTAAGTGCTTTAAATAGGCACCAAAGTTTGCAACATCTTGAGACTCACTTTGCCGGTTCGTGTATTTAAACAGAAAACTTTCCATTTTTTATATTGTTCTAATAAATTTTAAATGTAATCTTGTTTGTTTGTTAGAATATAAAGTTTAGCTTGAATAAAAACGATAGAAGATAATTAGCACTAGACTTTATATTCATGAACTTCTGATTTTTGCAATTGAATAAAGCGAGGAGCTTCTTTTTTGGCCGCACCTATTTAACTTAAAAAAATGAATAAATGAATAACGCACCACACTCATAGCCTCACAGTGGGGTAAATATACCCTGTGTCGTGGGTACCTTGGACACACATAAAGACAGAAACATAAACACCCAGACCGGGAACAGAAATTTTAAACTCATTAATCAAATTTCTGCTACGCCGGGAATCGAATGCGGGACCCTTCAATCAGCAGTCCAGCATGGTAACCATTACGTCACGTGGGTCGCCAATATAATCCATTATTTTTTTGTGAATGGGAAAGTCTAACTATTTTGGAGTCGGCATCTTAGGAATATTATTACTTCCGCTTAGCTACTCTTATTTCTTATACAGTGCAAAGTTTTTAAATTTTCTTCACGTCTTCCTTACTTTTCATAATCTTTAATACTTACTGCAAGCGTTAAAATGCAACTATGAAAAATATTATCCATGTTTTAGCACCGGACGAATCAAGTATAGATAATTATTAAGTAAAACTAACAAAATATGAACCTACTTTGTAATTTTTAATGGCAAAGTTTGTATAACGAGATAAAACAATACTTTGAAATATCAAGCAACGCAGAACCAAGGAACGTCCGTTAAGTTTCTTTTTCTTTTTTAAGTTGCTCATGAAAAGAGACTTTATTACGATCAAAGAAAAGACAAATGAACTTTAAAAGTAAAAGTACTTCTGTTTAGTTATTTTGTATAATTTTTATTTCTTACAAAGAGTAATGACTTTGAAACTATTTTGGTGTCGTGCTCTTATGATATCAAAATGCTCTTCCTAACGATATGAAAGAGATTCGACTAAAAAGTGTTAAATATTTTGCTAATTATTTTAATATTAATTTATCTGACACTTTTTAGTGTTTTTCACTTTTTGAGCAATGAAAAGTGCTACGAGAATGCTTTATATTTCTAAAGGCAAAAGTATCAGAAATAAATAATTCCTTGCTAGGAGAATCGATGACAGATTGGAAGGGAGGTCCCCTAATATGTACCACAGGGAACCACGTGTTCCAACCACCAAGAAAACATCCCTAAGGCCTCTGGTAAGGTTCAGCGGCTGCTATTTAACTTTAACAACCGACTAAAGGATTCATGCACCCTCCGAAGCATGGAAACGCGCATGGAATTTGACACTAGCGATCACCAATCCCATACTCGTATGCTTCCGTTTTGCTTAGCTGCGTAAATTGTTTGGGTTCTACTGCAGCCACTGGGCCATGCGCGTCGCAAGATAAATAACAGCTTCTAATTAAATTTACGTAAACGCAACCGGGAGGAAAAGTAATAAACATTAGTACTTGATCTCACGCTACACAAAAGCTGTGAAATGTACGATCTCTCAAAAATAAACGGAAACAAAGGTATTGTTCTGTTAACATTCAGTAATTAAAACGTCTCCACTTGTACCTCTGCGGTTTAACTCCGTGAGTAATTAATATCCTGTCGCAAAAAGGTTACAATTTGTGTTGAAACAAGCAATTTATTCTACAATAAACACAATATGAGCAATTCTTGTCGGCGAGGAAGTTTAAAAACCAATTTAAAGTTTCATTACCGAGCTTTTTGATACTTTGGAGTAGACCGAATTCATACATTCGCAGTTTAGGTAATGGCACTCGATATCGAATTGTTCTACACTTCTACTAGAAGCATCGACTACAGGAAAGAGGGTGAACACCCAAATGCAAGAATAGCTGTGTATTGCAAATTAATAAATAAATAGCATCTTTGTCCAATCTACCATTCACATATGAACTTCGTTCGACGCCGTTAAAGCCATTAGAGCTTACTCCGCCGCTCCTTCACATAACACCAGATTCGCTTCTCACTTCACACACTCAGGACCAGTGGCATAAGAACAATATGTCAATGGTTCTTTATGAATTGATGGAGATGCGAATAAGTGGCAAACACGCTGTCCTGTGTTTGCAATCCGCCCATGACTCCGACAAGGTTCAATGATTATTATCTAACGATAAGAACACGGACTTAACGTGCCCTTCAAAGCTTGGAAACGCTCATAAAATTTGTCACTAACCCATTTCATACCCGACTACTTCCATTTCGCATAGCCTAAGTGATTTACGCAGAGTCTACTCGAACCTAACAAGAGACCCTTGACCAGCGGTGGGACGCAAAGTAAATTGTAGCCAGCCCGTGAGTTTTTCAACTTGCAATGTGTGTAAATTCAAAGGCATAATTATGTAGTCTGATGACATGACAATGGAATTATAGAGCCGGAATGCATGGACTGGAACACCCTAATAATGAGGGATAAAACAGTCGAGAGTGGCTTGTATTTGTGTTTGATCGCTATGAGCACTGTGTTATTGCCAAGGCCGAGGAAAAGAAGGAAGAACGAAAAGAAAAGAAAATATTTAATTTGCACAAATATGAGTAGTAAAAAAGGTTTTACAAAAATATTTAGATCGCAAATATTTACCCTTTATGGTGTACAAATTTTATTTGAAAAGTTTGAATTTAAATTTAAATAATAAAAAAACCAAGGTCTAGTATTGAAGCTGGGGGAATGCCGCTACAACTTTTAGTACTGTTAGTAATACGTATTTTTTAAAATTATTTTGATCTGTTTGTTTCTCATAGTACAATTATTTTTATGAGTTTTTCGTTTTTTCACAAATGGCAGTCAATTTCTCATAGACAACTCATGCGACCTAAAAGTTAGGCATTATTATGAAACAACTTAAATTGAGCGTTTCCGTTTACACAACACTGTTTAATTTCTGAATAACAGTGACTTTATTCATCGGAATTTGTATGAAGCAATTAAGTAAGCATCCGAACCACAAGCACACGAGACGCATTTTGATTAGTGTAAGCCGTAAGCTATAGCAATACCGTAAGCAATAATAATAAAAAAAAATCAACATTTTTTTATGTGCCACTGCTGGGCACAGGTATCCTCACAAGTGAGAGGGATTTAGGCCATAGTCCACCACGCTGGCCAAGTGCGGATTGGTGGACGTCATGCTTTCGAGAAATTATGAATTTCTCTCAGGCATGCACGGTAATGGAGAACATCGTAATCAATTAAATATCACGATATTTTTCATCACCGTGGAGCAGCGATAAATACGCACATTACAAATTTATTTGTAAGAGGTGCGCGCCGAGGATTTGAACTCAGGATCGGTCGCATCAAAGACCGTGGTTTTTAACCACTCGGCTATCGCTGTAATAATAACAATAATATAATAATAACAATAATAAAGCAATACAATAATTTGTTCAGTTATCATTTGCTTTTCACGTACGTGAAATAATATTGAATGTAAAAAATAGTATATGTTTAGAATAGCAGTCCTTATTACAGTTCTACGATTTAAAAGAATGATACCTATTAAATTCAGTAGACACGATTTGAGACACGTTGTGACGCGTCGAGCCGCGTATAGGCGTATCGAGTCACAAGTACCGTACTGTGTCTAAGGTTTCTCATAGTTTCAACATTTTTTGTTCGGGTTTCTTATTCAAAAAAATCATTTTCTTTATATACTTATAATATGAAGACCTAAAATACTCGTATAGCCTTTAATTATAAAACAATTTCAATTAAGCCTTGTCAATTTGTAAATGTAAATGTTTTGGTTATTTTGCTTAGTATCTGAATATTACTGACTTTATTTAACTTAATTTGTATAAAGCAATTAAGTAAGCATCCGAACCACCACCACACAAGACGCCTTTTGATTATCCAGTGTGTGCCGTAATCCCTAAATACCTTTGATCAGAGCCCTTAGTGTGAGTTAGTAAACGAGCAAACGTTACTACTGCGTCAGAGTTAAAATTTGACATCCTCGGACATTTGACAGCCTCCGTGGCGTAGTGGGTGATGAGCCGACTGCGAAGCGTGAGGTCGTGTGTTCGATTCCCACCCAGGACAAATATTTGTGTGATGAACATGACTGTTTGTTCTGTGTCTGGGTGTTAATTTATCTATTTAAGTATGTATTTAGAATTATATATGTATGTTTATCAGCTTTCTGATTACCATAGCACAAGCTAGCTAGATTACCATAACACATAGTTTAGAATCAGATGGTGTTGTGTGAATTGTCCAAATAAAAAAAAATAAAAAAAATGGACAGGTAGATCTTAACCTAAAAGGAATAAGCTCGATAATTAAATTCTTAACGCAAACGCGATAGTAACGTTTTCGCGTGTGCACACTTACACTAAGACCTCAGTTATCATTTGCTTTTTACGTACGTGAAATAACGTGAACGTTAAAGAAAATGTAACGAGTACATTTTGAAATTAGGAGTGTGTTATTATTTATTTTATAGAATTTGGTTTTTTCAACCTTTTTAATTTGTTCTACTCTTGAAAATAAAGTGAAATGAGATAAGATGAAATGAATAGAGTACAATTAAGAAATGAGCTGTTTGTATTGTGGTAGAACGGATTCCGTCGTGTTGGGTCACGTCGAATCACGTCGATAGTCGATAGCGTCGACTGACCCCACGATCTACAAAGAAAGAGCTAGATGACTTCCGAGTAAGTACCTGGTCATTTGATTGTTTTGAATAAATCAAGCAATATGACACTGTATCTTTTGAATTATGCTAACGATGTTACCTATATCCAGGATAACTGTTTCACTTCATTTCATTTCATTTCTTTAACCTACCCTGCCGTTTACCTTAATCTGCCGTTAAGTAGTTTTAAAAGACACGTCGCAAAGCTGGAAATCCGCGTAACACATCAAAATATTTGAGCAAAGGCTTTTTACATCACAAAAAGTTAAAAGAAAAGACACGTTAAAGATAAAGCAAAGTTCGTGTGACACAAAAACAAAGGATTCTTTTCGGGTTTATACGAACACGTAAATGCTTATACTTCCTTACTCCCCTTTTTGTTTGTCCAAAACAGCTACCGCGCAAAAACTCTCTATCTCATCTGTGATAACGTGTCGCAGAATGTTACTTCGGTCTTACCGAGCTAAACTTTCGTTTATCTCATTTCATACTTAATACCAGATATCGTCAATGGAATTTCAACCCTCAGTCGAAGTTCGAGAGTTCAAAATGATTTCATCAAAGAAACTTGGTGTTGATGGATGGTAAAAACTTCGACAGACTATGACACGCTCGAACAGCTTATACAGAGTCTGTTTGACGACATTAAGTAATTTATCATCTGTGGTAAAAAATGAAGTATTGCGCGCAATTCACCAGTGGATGACTTAGCGCCATAAACTTACGACTAACATAATGAATCAATCAAAGTCAGTTTTGGGATGAAGTGAAATACTGGTGCGATTAGATGGGTATTTGAACCTGACCCTTTTGTGAGGCTGTTGTGCATAAAAAATGTCTACAACATTTATTTTTTCAGAATTAAAACTATTTTCCTATGAGAAATAGCTGTAAAGTTCGGCTTTAAATGATGAGAACTTCATTAGAATGCTTTATTGCATTGCATTTAGCATTGGGCTCGTTTTCTACTTACTTTTGTTTACAGTATATGTTTGATAGACTCGTTATACTACAGATAAAATAAAATAAAAACTTATGAATCGATTGCAATTGGATATTCGCAAACACCTTTTTTTACAGCCCTACTGCTGAGCACCGGTCCAGAGGCTTTAGTGTAAGTCTGTACACGTGAAAAGGTTTTCTTTTTAGGTTAAGATCTATCTGTCCAATTTTAACTCGGACGCAGTAGTAACGTTTGCGCGTTTACAAATTTACACTAAGGGCTCTGTATTGAGAAGTTACCCAACTAGCAAAATTTGGTCGTACAGGTATCCTAAGACCACCTTTTCTTTACCCTTATAGCATACTTACTAACGTCTGTAAGTGTGGAATTGGGCGCACTTTGTAAGAATATTTGGTCTTACAGTTGTTGTATTATGGTCTTTTTGAGTAAATTTTTACTCTTACTATCATCTTGATAATGCAACTGCAAGGACAGATACCTTACAAGTGTCTTACACTGGCATACTATAAGGTTAAAAAGCCTTTGAATGGTCTTCTTAATGTCGTTCTAAGTGTGATTGCTCTTGAATTCCTCTCTGTGATCTCATTGTAAGTGTATTATTACAACTTGTTGAAGAGGCGAAAAAAAAGTATGCAAGGTAGATTAAACATAATAAAAAATGTAAGTCTAATTTCTTATGTGTTATTTAATTACTACTAAATTATCTCAGTCAGCCAATCTTGATATTATATTGCTGAACAACCTGGCGAGAAGATTGCCTGGATAGATTTACAAATAAATAACAGTATTTTCACGGGCCCTTTCCAAAATGTGAATACAATATTATAAATATACTTAATTATTTGTTAAGTTAAATGAATCAAATGAATCTTATATGTCAGAACATAATAGGCGATTGTCCGTTTCCAATAGGATTATTGTAAGAGTAATAAATCTTCATCTGCTCTACCGAAGATGGGCCCGTTCTGGGGCGTCGCGCGTGGAGGACACCGGTGCTTTCTGCTGGAGATCCCGGAGTCCTCCCCAAGCGCAGAGGCAGCCACCGAGGGGGTTTTATAGATTCATTATCATTATGTAACTTAAATATATTGCAGAAAGGTGGTGAAATGTCTACGCTATGTCAGGCGTGGTTAGTAGTTGGGAGTCAAATTCTTGGTTGCTTACACGTTGGTTGCAATTGTCGTTAACATACTGTCGTTCATACTTAATGGAGGTATTTTGAGCGATTTAAAACTTGCGACAGCAGTTAGGCCACTAAAAATGAAGACGTCATCAACCTGAATTGGAGCAGCGTGAGAGGATCAGGCCCTACGCGATTAAGAGTCAATTGGTCCTATTAACAACCCTTCACACAGCATCAGAAATAAATATATCGATTACTAATATTATTCTGGGCGTGACCACCATGCCGTGCTGCTGCCGTGACGCTTTAGCATATTAGCATAACACCAGTGCCAGTACTGCGTATGTATGTAATAGCTCTTATTAAATTAACCACTGAAAACGTCTGCTCATTTCTATAACATTTTTTATTAGACCCTCGGCAATTGCTTATTCGTTTATTCGAAATCACTTTTTTTATAAATAAACCGAACAAAGAGGCAGAAAGGCCGCGTGGTTAAGAGCACTGCCGGCTTTCAAGAAGAGCTTTCTTTACAGCTTTCTTGAAGAACCCTATGTCAAAGTCCACTGGAAATGCCTCAGCTGGAAGGTTGTCCCATAACTTACACATTCGTTCAAACATCAAAAGGAGCGTGCAAAGCGGCCTGTGGAACTTTAACCTTCGACTGGTGGTGTAATCATGATATGGAGACGTAGCTATCATTTTGAAAAGAACACTCAGCATAGTAAAGACGGTAGAACACTTTGATATTTTTTACGTTTCACACTGATAGTGCCAGAGAAGGGGAAAATATACCTACACTGTGTAATGGGTACCATGCGACACACAGAGACAGAAATACAAACACTTAAACCGAGAACAGAAAATTAAACTCATCATTCAAATTTCTGCTTCGCCGGGAATCAAACTCGAGACCCTTCGATTGGCAGTCCGGCATGGTAACCATTGCGCCACGCGAGTCCAGGCGCGGTCGCAGCCTTCAATTTTGAGGCTGTGACCCCCCCCCCTGGGACCGCGCCTGCGCGAGTCGATAATTATTATTGTCTATTAAATAAGGTCGATACCAATAATATGTGGATGTAAACACCGCGCCGCGCCTCCATAATGCTCTACCACAATGAGTACAATATCAGCGCCAGTTCCAAAGCTCTCTGTTGTTTATTTTTTATTAGATACTTTATTAAGTTAATATACTCGTAATTAATTATTTGAAATAATCTCCACCTATCCACTTTGTAATAGCGTTATTGGGTAAAATAATGATTATGTAACACCACCTGTAAATCTACCTGTAAAAAGCAATTAAATATGAATAAATGAATAACAACGACATCTATCGTATAGCGTGTAAACTAAATTGTCGATATACCGAATTTGCAACAGATCACTAAATAGTTCTGAATGTGAACATAGATGTCGGCAGTAGCCTCGTTTTGTTAAGGTTTTGTACATTTTGTATTGAGGATTTCTTTGAATATGTGGTGATATGATATGTATGGTTTTTTTAAATATTTAGAGATGAAATCTAGCATAAGTGTTTGAAAACTTGCTATCAGAATATTAAGAGATGTTAGTAGTTATCGAAACTTGTGGTGTGACCGCTCGCATTAACTTTATTATAGCGTGCAGGTGTTTATCCATTTCATCATTCTTGAAATTGACGTAACTTTTTTGTTTGTGAACCGATTTAAATAAAACAAACCCTAAATGTTAATCCAAAAAAATACCAATACATCAGTGAAAACCGCAGCCTTCTACGTTAAGCCGTTCCTGAGATTAGCGCGCACAAACGAACAGATAAACAGACAAACAGACAAACAGACAATAATTCTAAAAATCATTGTTTTGGGTTCTATTACGCTAATAAATAGCCCTAGTGACAGTTTTTCTCAAATATCTTCAATGTACAGAAACGGACTTGTTACAGATTTATTATATGTATAGATAGAAGATATACTTCGAGTACGACCAACGCAGTCGTGGCTCAAAAACCACATCATTTTATAATGTTTCAAAATGATATACCTAATTTATTGCAATCAAATTTCTTCTGGTGTCAAAACTGCGATGAATTTGCTATTTACGACCATTAACCGTGGGATGAATGTGAAGTGTGCAACTTCTAACATTAGACTATAATCGTTTTTCACGTAAGAATATACTACCTATAGTCATTATGACCCTGGGGTGGGTGGGTAGGTATCGCTTTTTGATTGTAAGGAACCATCATACGAATTGCTAGTTCCAACTTTATCCGATCCCGTGAAAACTTGTAAAGTCTCCAGTAGCTTTTGTGCTAATTCACAGTATTTGTTATTTACTTTTCGTCGATATGCCCCACTTCTTTTGAATCGCTTCCATTTATTTAAGTCCATTTTCTTGAAATGATTTGCAGCAACACAAATTTGAGGTTATATGAAATATTTAAAAGAGATGTCTTTTGGCTCTTGTAAGATAACATGATCTTACAAAAGCCTTCAAACGTATCTCTATTCTTTAAAGTGACTTAGATAAAACAAATTGCACTTAAAGACGTTTGGTTTTACAGCAGTTATATACAAGGCTTTAGTAAGAGTAAAAGCCTAATGACACACTAAATAAAGATGTCACTGAGAACGAATATACTTCTTAGATGCTTTACTAAGTGCAAATTATGATGAAGACCAATTAATCTTTTAAAATGCACTTGTAAAACCTTCATTCTGACAAATGTTTTATAAATATTTCTTACAAACGTCTACAAAAGTGCTTAGTAAATTTGAATGCTCTTTTAGCACGAAATGTCTTTAACATGCCTTTTTAAGATAAGCCTTCCTAGTCAGGATGGAAATAAACCTTTTATAATGTCTTAATTCTTATAAAAGACTATTTATAAAGCAATTTCGCTAGTTGGGTAGTAATTAAATCAATGCCTACTATACTTCTAACGACGACTAATGCCCTTCATACGACTTTCAGCATTCAAGTTTCATAACGATGTTATACTCGTATTTACCATAGAGTATGAATATATCAGGTAAATTCTTTCACATAAAAATCTGAGAAAATAAAAATCGTAACGGAATATTATAATTATTGAAAGAGATGCATTTATTCAGAGGTGCACACCGGGGTTTCTACCATGGACTTCCGCGTCGGAGTCTAATGCCTTAACTACTCAACTATAGCTACCCAATGTAATATTTTAACCAGCAACTCCAAATTCAGCAATCCCAGTTCAGTCCATATCATCAGAAAACATTGCAATTTTGGCAAGTTTACTTCGCCTCGAAGCTTGAATCTGCTTCGGCTTTCGTTAAAGAAAACAAGGAATTTGTATATTTTGTAGCAAAGTAACTACAATAAACTTGGAAAGGGTTTTTCTTGCTGTTTTGGAAATAAGGAATCGTGTTGTCACAGAGTTTGCTGTATAAAGAAATGCCTGGTCAAATATTATGCCAAGTAGATGCTAAGATTTTTTGAAGTGAAAACTTCTTTAGCGGCGTTGAGCACTTTTGTGGGTGGGTAAAAACTGTGAAACTGGCATCAGGTCACGTGTGCTGATCGAAAAACCGTAAGACGAAGGGGTGACAGCTGATGACGGCTCGACTGTCTATACTTGTAAAATTCGTTTATAATAAGTATTTAAAATTAAAATATGCAATGGTCATTGAACAAAGTGCATCTATTAATGAAAAAAGTGACGAAGAAATAGTGAAAGAAAATGAGTAAGTACTTTAAAAAAATACTAGATAGAAATTATTAGTACTGATAATTCAAGCAACTCGTGCGGAATTATTCCCTAACGATTCCAAGACATCAAAAATGCACAACGTTAATGTTTTCACTTCTGCCGGCACTCCCGGAGTGCAACCCGTTTTTTTTTCAACCTTTTTATGTCCCACTGCTGGGCACAGGTCTCCTCTAACAGGTCAGAGGGGTTTAGGCCATAGTCCACCACGCTGCCCTAGTGCGGATTGGTGGACATCATACCTTAGAGAAATTATGAGTTTCTCTCAGGTATGCACGGCGATGGAAAATTTATTTATATTTATTTATTCTTTATGTACCTACCTTAAACTAGGTGTACAAATGTGGACTTAATGCTATGAGCATTCTCTGCCAGTCAACCTTTAGGTAGTGAGAAAAGCAGCGAATGGTGGTTTATTTTATAAATATATAAGACTAGATAGAAGACTAAATAGTTATGAAAAATTAATTGGAGTGTGAAATATACTGGCTGATTGGCAGAGCAGGTTGGTGGAGATGCGGGTTACTGGCCAAACCGTTTTCGGATGTAAAAACATCAAACTAAAACCGCCACAAGACTTTCGACAAGTTTAAATGACTTCTAGAGTCTATCGATGACCGGGATCTAAGTCTTAATGTGCATCTAGTGGTCACCCATGGCTGCAACACTTTTTGCATCCTACTGCTGGGCACGACTATCTCCCCATTATTGGGGAGGCCTGAAGCTTACTCCACCACGCTGCTCCAATTGGTAGTGATGCGGGATAGTGGCCAACCCGCTGATGTTTTTAAACCGCCCATAAGGCCTCCGACAAGGTTTAACGACTGTAATCTATCGACAACTAACGTGCCCTCCGAAGCACGGAAACGCGCATGAATTTTTTTGCCACTAGCGGTCACCCATCTCACACTCGACCGCGCCCGTATGGCTAATTGCATAAATCGTTTGCGTTCTACGCTAACCGCCGGGCCATGCGCGCTTCAGTAAATAATAATAACAGAAAGATAACAGAAAGTAAATAATAAAATGTAATTTAAGCACTCGTGTCTTCGTTCCAAGAAATATTGTAGTAACAAGCGAGAATCAAAGTAAACTCGCGGAAACCAACTAATGCATAGCAATGTTACGTTGAGTAGAGGAAATACGCGGATTTGAATAATAGCTTTATTGTTGTGACGTGAACATTGTTTGTGTTAAACAAGTAGTTGTTTTAGAATAAATAAAAGAAAGCGAAAATCTAAATCCCAAAAAAAGGCTCAAAGTTCGGGTATCAGTGACCGACTAAAAGTAAATATCCACTATTAATTATGGTGGTAGAATTTTAATGATTCTGTGTCGACCTTCAGCAATTGGTAGGTGGTAGAACTATTATGGTTCGCCCGTGGAAGTACCACCGCTCACCCTCTTCTACCGTGAGCAATTCTATTGTGTTTCGGTGGAAAGGTGCAGTTGCCGGCCACACTTACATGAGGCGACCACCAGCCTCCGGAATAGCAGCGCAACTGTATACGACCTCAGACAAGACTTACCTATGCTTGCTTGAGGTTGTATGTAGATATCCATGGGCTGCAGCGACCACTTAACTCCACGTGGCCTTCATGCTCGTCTGTTACTCTATTCAAATAAAATAAAATTCATCAAGAGATGGGCGCAATGGGTATTCTGAATCACGCTATCGAAGTTTTTTGAATATCCGACCATATATACAAGCTCCGAATTGAGTCAGTTTGAGCGTCGCCGCTCCGCGGGCATGACCACCTCGCCCGGCGGGAGATCTCCCTTGGCCAAACTGCCGCGCTTCGCATATTACCGGAGAAGTACAAGTAAAGTTAATTGGCAAGTAAAAGCTATGAGTACGGTTCAGTTTATCATATGATTAGTACTACTCGAACATCGTGAAATTTAAGCTACGGGTGACTTTCACCGACAATTAGCGTACTTGTCACTTTACTTGAAGGTGGTGAAAGTGGCCCTGAGACTAATAAAATTTTAATGCGCTTATTTATCATTACTCCACGGTAAGGGAAAACATTGTAATATTTAAAAACGACTGTACTGCACTGTACTATCTTGACAGTTTATGGGATTAATTCCTTTCCATTCTGAGGTAAGACCTATGCCAAGAAGTGTGAAAGTAATAAGTGCTGAAAAAAGTAATGTAAGAACTGACATGATTGGAACTTTATGCAGCTACTCACAATACCTATTTCTTTTTAATTGCTTCCCAGAACTGTGGCTGCAACCATTTTCTCAACCCACTGCTGGCATGGGTCTCTCCCCATTATTGGGGAGGTCTGGACTCCACCACGCTGCTCCAATGCGGGTTGGTGGAGATGCGGGTTAGGGGCCAACCCATTTGTACAATATTTGAAGTGTGCAATAGGCGGCCTTATAGCTCAGGCAGCGATCTCTTCCAGGCAATCTTAGCTCGGAAAAATAGGATAGAGGGGAAGAAAAACAAGGCAGGGTGCGCAAACTTAAAATAAAATAAATAAATATCTGAATTAAAAAAATAACAACACACAAAACAATGTCACATAGTTAAACAAAGTGAAGTATATAGTTCGTGGTGAGGATGGACAGGAAACTCAGTGGTTTAAATAATAAGATTTTAATTGAATTTTGAAGGACTCACTGGATTTTGCACGTCTAATATCCACTGGAAGATTATTCCACAGGCAAATAGCTGAAGATGTAAAAGAATTGCTGTAGAAAGAAGTAGAGTGAGCAGGGGTTTTGAGTATGAGATTATCAGTAGAACGAAGGTGAAATTTATGAGTAAGATGGAGAAACTGAAAGCGGTTGTTAAGATATAGGGGCGTGACAGGGTTGAACAGCATACACTACAGAGAAGAGAGAATATGCATATTCCGGCGAAGTCGAAACTTACTGCTTCAATAAATATTGGTAGACCTCCTCCAACCCGCAAGTTATTACCAACCCACTGTAGACCCAGCCTGCCGACCCCACTCACCTTTAAAATCTTCTATTAGGCCTCCGACAAGGTTTATCAACTGTTGTCTATCGATAAAAACCGGTACCGGACTTAACGTGCCATTGAATGGAATTATATTTACCACTAGCGGTCACCTATTTTATTCCCGGCCGCGGCAATTTCGCTGAGCTTCGTTGATCGGTTGCGTACTACGCTAGCGGCAGTGCATGCGTTACATACATATTATTATGTAGGTCGGTAAATAAATCGATAGATAGATAATATTCCACACTCTAAGTAAAATGTTAACTATATCGTAACTAAGCCACCGTCACCACGATTGGCCATTTGTAACCGCACGTATGAGCTGTGTATGGACATTTCGCATGCATAATGGAAAAGTGACCCATTAGTAGATAGGTCAGAATTGAGTTAACTACAGCGTTAGGCTCTTCTTAACGCCATCTATCGTCTACCGTTCGAAATGCGTTGAAGTTACGAATTTTTGACCCTCCAACGATATATCGGTCTCTTTCATTTTTATTGGATCTCTCATTGTGTTTTTGCGGAACAATGACTCATACCAGTTTGCATCAGGCAGTTGCGGGGTAAAGTTATAACAATTTTAGTGAACAAAGACCCAATAGTTGTTGAGTGTATTTACGACTAAATTTACAGGTAAGCTTCAACAATTTTTATAATCCACTACTGACAGATTAAATATTAGGTCAGTTTTCAACAAAATTTACTAAAGTGTTACATGAAACATTACGTTTTAAGACAGTTTATGATTAAACTTTATTTTGTTTTACAAGTCCTATTACGAGTTTAGCTAGTTAACCATTAAAATCTATCAACTGTTTAAGATAACACTTTTTGACATTTTAATATTAGTCTGTTTATTACTAAAGATTGTTTTACTAAGGAGTCTTTATAATTGTTGAGTCTTTGTTTGAAATAAAAATAATTGAAAACAATGCATGAGTTTTTTAATGCCCGTAAATATTTTGTAATATCTCCGTGTTAGTTTAAAAACTTATTATAAAAACAAATTGCGCGAGAGGCTTATAATATAATTATCTTATGTTTTAGGGTAAAGATGCAATTCAATATGTCGAAAAATGATGGATCTTGTTCTGAGTAAAAGTCTGGCGCCAGAAGCGGCAACTCAAGATAAAAAAACATGAATCCATGCAATTGTACATTTTACACAAGATTATAATATTATATCAATTTATCGTTACAGAAAAATCAGTGCGATTTGTGTTTACAATATAATAACTCAACGCCGGAACAAAAATATTACTCAAAGAATCGTACGATACCCATTTGGAACAAAAGACATTAAACCGCCAAGAAAAATATGATGACAGCTGCAAAATAGATATTAAAAATAAAGTTCTGATGTTTGATCTCCAAGCTGTTTTGCAATATCCTAGAGGCAACACCTCAGGCTTTTATTACAATCCAAAGTTGAATAGTAACAACTTCACAGTTACGTTTTAAAAAAAAAGATTGATGGCCAGATGAAAGACTCTTATGATGATGTACACTGTTTCTTCTGAAATGAAACTGACGCTAAACCTGGGGCCAATGAAATCGGATCTTGTTTTTGAAAGTGGCGCAATGGTTACCATGCCGGACTGCCAATCGAAGGAACGGGTTCAATTCCCAGCGAAACAGAAATTTGAATGAATTAAATTTCTGTTCTCAATCTGGGTGTTTGTGTTTCTGTCTTTGTGTGTGTCCATGGTACCCACGACACAGGGCATATCTACCTTACTGTGGGACTATGAGTGTGAACTGTTATTTCTTATTTTTATTTTTTATAAAGTTTTTGAGAAATTATCAGCGGGGTCACCAAATAAACATGGGTGTAATTTAGTTATTTATTACACAATTGTTTCGGTCAAAATAAAAATAAATTCACTGTGGCAGTTTACCTGTTTACAGTCACACATTTAAATATTCAATCAATCACATATAAATTTCTAGTAATGGGTCATACCCAAAACGAGAGGGATAATGTTCATAACCTCATTAAAAAGGAGATCTGAAGAAAGAAGAAAAATCTGAAATACGGGCCAATATACTCCCCTCACCAATATGTAGCTATAATTACGCAAAGAAGACAGGCAAGAAATTTATGGTGCATGAACTTACGTTTGAATCATTTTTCGACTTGAAAAAACTTCGATAAGATTGGGGACTTTACTTTAATAAAACCAAAGATGGAAGAACTGTTTTATGGAATATGAAGGTGATAAAAGTGAACAAAGATACACTTTTTTCATTTTTCGTTAAGACCTCGTACAAAGATACTGAATACCAGGAAGTGAAAGTCAGGAATAAAAGGAAGAAAATGATTTCTCCTAATGAAATTATACCTACTACTACTTACTCACAAAAGCAAGAGCTAAGTGTAAATAAATAGAAAAATTCGAGAGATTTATTGTCAAAAAATTTGATTTAATGACACTTTATCATGAAACTGGTTTAATTAATAAGTTTCATAAAAAGTTGGCATATATTTTAAGTAATTAAACGTTACACACTAATATCCCCACAGTAAGATAATTAAAACCCTGTGTCGTGGGTACCATGGACACATAGAAAGACAGGAACACAAACACCCAGACCGAGAACAGAAATTGAAACTCATCATTCAAATTTTTTTCTCGCCGGGAATTGAACCCCTCAATTGGCAATCCGGCATGGTAACCATTGAACCACGGGGGTCGTCAAAGTAATTTTGTTAAAACTTTATGATTTTTGAAAAATTCATAGGTTTGAATTATATTATGGACATTTATTAAACCTTTAAATAAAACTAAGTAGAAAAACTACTTATTTTCCGTTGTTTATGAAAGATACTGCACTATTTTTTTATATGTATCATGTATTTCTTTTAATTTACTAAAAAAGGCCGCTATTAAAATTATTCATGATCTGTTCACTTTGATAAAGTGACTCAAACTTTAAATGTATAGTTCTAAATTAATCATGTACGGACTAAAATCTAAATGAGTCATTATAAGATATAAATATTTTGAAATTAAAGAAGCTTATAACTTAATAGTACATTTGCATTAAAAAATATTTATCTTGTTTTTAACAAAAAACTGACCTAACTTGGATTCTATCTTTTTAAATATTAAAAAAAATTGGGGATAGATTTATTTCCGGATTTTTTACTCAGATCTTATCAATACTTATTCATAAATCCAAAATACAAGAATTCTTGAATAAATAATAATCAGTATTCATTTTATATGTCAACAAGTAGGAAGAACCCTCTTTGCAAAATCTTCTTTTGCGATTTCCCAAAAATTGAGTTTTTTTAGTTAAGTCAGTATTCCATTAAGCATGCGATTTGTCTCATTTGATAAATCTTTGCGCATTTTTCACTTTGTTTGTATGAGAATGAGCAATATGAGTTATGACTACGTATACTTCGGGACCTTATAGCATGTGTATAGACATCAGGAAATATTTTATATTAAGACCTATGTATGTACACTATTCTTACAAATAAAATGAATTGAAAAAAAAATATGTTCATAGAAAAATCTTTTGTTCTTTTTATTCAATCCGAATTAGGAATTAATATTTTGATTTTATTCATTTTTTAGGGTTCCGTAGCAAAATGGCAAAAACGGAACCATTATGGATTCGTCATGTCTGTCTATCTGTCTGTCCGTCTGTATGTCACGGCAACTTTTTTTCAACACTATAAAACTATACTGTTGATACTTGGTAAGTAGATGTATTCTGTGAACCGCATTAAGATTTTCATACAAAAGTGAAAAAAAAAACAATAAATTTTGGGGGTTCCGCCATACGCCGTATTTGAATGAATTGACAGAATTTTCAGTGGGAGTGGGATGGCGCAAGGACCCAAATTGAGTCTTGGCCTCCGATAATAAGAGCCTCCACTTTCGCCTGTTCTGCGCAATCTCCTGCCAGTCGTCCACCCCGAGTTCACGCAGATCTCTCTCCATATGAGGCCTTAATGTAAGTGTGCACACGCGAAAACGTTACTAACGTTTGCGTTAAGAATTTAATTATGGACCTTATTCCTTTCAGGTTAAGATCTAACTGTCCAATTTTAACTCTGACGCAGTAGTAACGTTTGCGCGTTTACTTACTCACACTAAGGGCTCTGGTCCTTCCAGCGGTACTTGGGGCGGCCGACCGGACGGAATTCGCAGTATTCGATATTCTAGACGAGTATCCATATGAATGAAATCATAAAGCCCAGGTAATATCATAACAATAAAGACAAAAATAGTTGTTTTGACCGCACCCTTTCACCAAGCAGCCACCATCTTGTTCGACCATTTGTAACTACGTGATCTATGTACATTAACCTCACCTGACAAATGTATGCACGTTTATCATTCTATATGTGTGAGAGGATTCCAGTTTCCTTGTATCTTTTTTTATAACGTCCCTTGATTTAGTCCAGCTGGGTATTACCTGCAACCAATAAATACAATGCTAAGCCAATACATCTATACAAATAAATAAAATTGGAGTATCTGTTTGTTATAATTAGAATAACCGCTTTTTACTACAAGCATATGAATGTATGTATATACGGTACATATACCAAAATAAAAGTTTTCACAATTTTTGTCTTCTGTCTGTCTATCTGTCAGTCTGTTTGTTCCGACTAATCTCTGTAAGGGCTGGACCAATTTTGATGGGACTTTCACTAGCAGATAGCTGATGTAACAAAGAGCAACTTACGCTACTTAAGAATTCCAAAACTGAAGAACATGCGGACGAAGTCGCAGGTTGCCGCTAGTAGGTATATAAAAATGAATCCCACTTTATCTCGGTAACGACATCACGCGTGAACGGCTGGACCGATTTCGCTAATTCTTTTTTTGTCGTGTTTGTTATTGGAAGGAGAATAAATTTGAAAATTTAAGAATACTTAACCACCATTATTATTTAAATTTCTAATGTAACCTTAACTCTTTTGACAATATAACCTTTTTTTAATGTAACTTTATGGCATTAATTTGTTATAATATTGACAGAATGCGTGCTGCAAATACGTCGAAGAGGATGTAAAAAAACTAAATATAATTCAAAACAGATGCTTCGGTCCAATATTAATAGTTATGACAGGACAGCGTCTGTCGGGTCAGCTATCGGATTCTTAAAACTTTAAAATAAACTTATAATTTAAAATTTAGTTATAATTATAGTAATTAATTTAGTAAATAAATAACTGTAGGTAAATTTAGTGATTATTGGATGCCTGAATAAGGTAGACTGTTTAAATACTATTGTTAGACGCAAACACCTAATTTTTTTGTAAACAGTCATCAATAATCGTTTTTTATTTCATTTCATTTCATTAAAATATATTATTCAGACAATGGAACATAATTTTTTTATTTATTTCCAATCAGAAATGGTTGTTTAAATGCGAAACTATGAAAAACAAAGGTTGTATTGAGAAGCAAAGATTCAATCTAAGAACGATCACAAAGGCTTTGTTTCAACGAAAGCGCAACTTTCACAAACAATTCGCTTTCTTTGTTAACTCAAATACGACCCTTTCTTTACTGAGTTAATATTTGTTTAGAAATTATGTTTGAAACTCGTAGATTAATAAAGTTTATTAACAGAGTTATGACGCGGTCGTGTGTTATGGACAAATAAATGAACAATGTCCTGCAATATTGACGTACATAGATTATTCGTTTCGTGCAATCTGATTGGGTTGAGAGAGAGATTCTATAGTTTGTGACGAAGAAAGAAAAAGAAAATATTGTGATATTTAATTGATAACGTTGTTCTCCATCGCCGTACATGCCTGATAGGAATTCATAATTTCTTGAAAGCATGAAGCTCACCAATCCGCACTTGGATAGTGGTATTGCAGGGGGGGGGGTTATTTGGAACTCTGTGGGTATTGCTAAAATACATTATGTATTATTGTGTCATGGAATAATGAATGCAAGGAAATTGAATATGTGGCTTTTGATTAATAACATTTTCAAGATTGAGAATAAATTAGGCACATAAATAAAAATAATAATTAAATACATGTAAATATACATTTTCATTTTACATTTGATTTATTATATTATTATTATTATTATTTTGGATTTTAATGTAGGTATTATTTAATTGATTATTATAAGATGACATTTAATGAATTGTACTTGTATTTTAATAGTTTGAATCATTTTTGTTATAATGTATTTTTTAATTTGAATCATTTTGTTGTATGATTTGCATATCCAATGGGTAAAAACAGAGCACTTTTATGTAATTACCTGTCATCATTATATTACCTGTTTTGTAAGCAATAAACAATATACATTTTCGTAATTGTGTTATAATTAAGTTTTTCTCTTTTATATTTTTATCTTTATAACATTTACATACCCCAAGAAGGTAAATATGGCGAACGAAATATTAAAAACTTTTGTAGACCCATAAAAATAATAGTAACAGGCGTTACTTTGCGGAACTCCATGGTTAGGTAAAAACTACTTTGCTTTTCTTTCTCTTTCTTTTCTTTTTGTAAACACCCATATTTGTGCAAATAATAGTCTTTGTTTTTGTCTTTGAAGAATGGTGACGTAATCATCGTTTTGAATGAAAATGCATTTATCAAATAAAATTAGCTTATTTTAGTTTTGGTATTTTATGGTGGTAATATTGAACAAATTTAGTATAGTTTTTGCGCATTATTTATTAACAGTATATTTTATTCTTATGTTTCGTTGATTATAATTACCAGTTCCTTTATAATTACGAGCATTGTTTACAAATAAGGTACGATAAATAATTCTTCCAGATTATTTTCGTAACAAAAGTTAATCTTATTAACCAGGGATTAATTGATTAAAGTAAAGGAAAGTTAGGAGCACGCATGTTTTTTCTACTACAGTTAGGTAAAGTTTCTGAACGTTAAATCCGATCCGACGCTTGCTTATGATTGCAGAGACGTTATTGACTGTTCACGGAGTTGGAGCAATAGACATTACAATAAGAAAGTTTTTCAATAGATTTTTGAAAAACTTAGCAAAATAGAAGCTTCTAAACTATTAATTTAATTAATCGGTCCACAATCGGCGGAGTAATCGGTGAACATATATAAAAAAAATACATACAGCCGAATACAGTACCTCCTCCTTTTGGAAGTCGGTAAAAAACTCTATGGCCCATAACTCATTAATAGGTACCAACTCTTAACATCTTACACGCGTGATAACTTTTAAACGAAATATCCGATTGAGATGAAACATTTTACTTCTACATAAATACTCTTGATAACATAATGCTTAATTTCGATAAAGATTAATATTACGATACATATTTAACGTAGGTTTTTTTTCTTCAGGCGATTTAATAATTATTTTGAACACAAAATCGGTTATTATGATTAAACCATGATAGCTAGATATATGTTCTCGCGGACTTTTTTGTAGGTATTAATGGGATCTACAAACCCGTAGTACATCATTTTGTTCTATTGTCAATAGTTTTTGCAGCGCACGCAAAAATAGGTTTTCGATTTTACACCTTGTGTTACAAAATAGCTATTTTATTACGGATCCCTAATTTTGAAAAAAAAACATAGCCTATAGCCTTCCTCGATAAATGGACTACCCAACACTGAAAGAATCATTCAAATCGGACCAGTAGTTCCAGAGATTAGCGCGTTCAAACAAACAAACAAACACTGCAGCTTTATAATATTAAGTAGTATAGATAATAGTCGTAAGCGTAAAAAGCTATATTTTATTTCATATTCTGTTCTGTAGTTCAATTATTTAAAAATGAAGTGGGAATTTGAAACCAAAATTTTAATTCAAGAAGGTCAAATACTTTTTCGTTTGTAATAATTATCTCGGTTACTTTCCTGCGTTCTTGAGATTCTCTCAAAAAATATAAAACCAAACTTTTATTTTTGTTTCAGTATTATACAACTTAATTAACTATGAAAGTTTATTAGTACGGGCATTACACGATCTTATTTATCAGGAAGTAATAACTACAAATACTGGCGAAGAAAGTTAGGAGCTCAGATGGTTTTCTTAATACAGTTGGGTATAGATACAGTTAGGTAAAGATTTTGTACGTTTCATTCGGTATGAGAACACTTATTAGTGTATGTGGCGACATTTTATTCCTTATTCACTAGAACCTAAAATATTTTTCCGATTGAGGACTTGTTCGGACAGTCGCGTACTTATATTTTTGAGTTTTCCAGGAGATTGAGCTTTGATTTGGTATAATTTGAAACGGGTTTTTATTAAATTTTAGGAGTAGATGAGCCTACAGGTGTATGGTGTTGAGTGGTCGATGCAGCAAAAAAAATACGAATAAACTGAAGCATGCCTGAGGTTGTATGTCGTTGCGCTGCGACTTCAGAGGCTCATGGTCACCTCATGTTAGCCTGAGCAGCAACAGCACCAATACACAGTAGATTCAAATTGACGACTTGACGACCCGCGTGGAGTAATGGTTACCGTGCCAGACTGCCGATCGGAGGGTCCCGGGTTCGATTCCCGGCGAAACAGAAATTTGAATGATGAGTTTTAAATTTCTTTTATCGGTCTGGGTGTTTGTGTCCATGGCACCCACGACACAGGGTATTTCTACCCTACTGTGGGGTTATGAGTGTGTAGCGTTTTTCTTTCATTAAATTGCTTCCAAAATAAATTGCTTCATGGCAGAAATGGATGCAATGGTAGTACCACCCCAGCTGAACCATGACTCTGCTCTAGCTCTGCTTACTATCAACAATGTTTTGTTTTTCTTATGTTTGATTCGGAGCTGCATTTGATACTTGACTTCTTGTCTCTCAAGCTGATTCTTTAAAAAAAATTACGTCATAATATACAATTGCTTCACAAATTATCTAAAACCGTCTCCTTTACTTATTTCTGCTTCCGTTCTATTGCCGAACATTGAATCCAATATTCAATTTACCTGTGCTAACAAACAATATTTGCGATTCGTCCAGATTAATTTACAACAAAAGTTTATTAGGGTGATACTGCCCGTAATGTTCCAGGTATAAGGCACTTGTCCTAATGCCGACGATGAACGAGAAGCGAGTAGAGCTGTAAGAAACGTTGGCGAGCAACGGTTAACGAGTGTGTGATTCTGATAGTTTTGTCGCTGCTCCTTTAAAGAGATTGCAAGTGTGACGGGCAATTACTCGCTTACTTTCAAATCTGCACTGCACTAGTTTTTCTCTCAACGTTTTGACCGCCAAGCGAGCATTTCTATACGAGTATTATCTTTGATATCTATTGTCGCTCAGCAGCAAACTAGTGGAGTGGGTCTTCGCCAACAGTGTGACAGTCAGTGTCATATATATGGTACTTTTCTTGAGCGAGCAAACAGCCGATAGTTGATTTTTCGCCGTCGGTGAGACAACTGCCCTATCATGAATGCGATTGCCGATTGGCAAAGAAAAGTTAGAAGCGCGGATGTTTTTCCTAATTTAATATGGTTGGATAAAGTTTTGTACGTTTAATCCGGTATGAGTACACATATTAGCCGTGTTCCACGAGACTTGCTTAGTGATTGTGACTGTGTTATTGCCTATTCACTAAGTTGTAACAATAACATTCTTATAAGCTTTTGACTTTTGTATTACTATAGATAAGACTGAAGTAAGATCTTTCGATAAGATTTTCATGCTATTTAAAACAATATTTAGTTTGACAGTTCAATTTCATTTCTGTAGTCAGAATTAATTTAATTTTAACATTGGTTAGGTACTTTCATGTTTAATCCTTGTAGCTTCGGGATTAAGAATAGAGCTACAATATACCCTGCCTGATCGTAAGAGACGACTAAAAGGGGGCTTCCGAGGCTTTGGCGGTGAGAGTCGGAGCTCGATCCGACCGGCCAGCAGCCCCGGGAAGGACGGCGTATGTTTTTTTGTATCAGGGGAAAAACCTTCAAAAGGTGCCCGGCACCTTGGGAGAGGATAACGAGTTATGTGGGATTTGACCGCACAAAAACCCCTTCGGTGGCCTGCCTCTGCGCTTGGGGAGGACTTCGAGATCTCAAGTGGAACGTACCGGTGTCCTCCACGCGCGGCGCCCCAGAACAGGCCCATCTTCGAGAGAGTAAATTTGCTCTTCTGCATCTTCAGATGTTAAAGGCGGCATGCGGCCAAGCATATACCTCCGTCCTTCCCGGGGCCGCTTGCTGGATGAATCGAGCTCCAATTCTCACCGCCCGTAACCTCCGATGCCCCCTTTTAGTCGCCTTTTACGATCAGGCAGGGGATACCGTATCTCTATATCCTGAAACTACATCTACACACATTTCAAACAGCTAAAACGGACAATTTGCATGTGCGTTCGCAAGGCTCTTTAAGAAGTTGGTACCTGTTATTGGTAGAAGCAGTTGTAGTTCTCGTCCCAATAGATAGATTTTACTTTCTGGGTAATTTGACATTACCCGACAAGGGGTTTGCAACTTATTTAAATGTTTATCAGCCCGTATTGAAGTAGGAAAGTAGAAGAGGGATTGGTTGGTGCATGTAGACAGTCAATATTCGTACTTGTCCTGGAATGTTCTTAATCCCGTTAGTATTGTACACAGAAACCACTGAAATAAATTTCAGACATTGAATTACATTATTCCACGATCAAAACGTTTTTTTAACCTTTTTTTATGTCCCACTGTTGGGCACAGGTCTCCTCTCACAAGTGAGAGTGGCTTAGGCTATAGTCCCCACGCTGGCCAAGTGCGGATTGGTCATGTTTTCGAGAAATTATGAAATCCTCTCAGACGCGCATGGCGAACATCGTTATCAATTAAATATCACGATATTTTCCATCACCATGAAGCAACGATTAATCTAATACCTTTAAGCGAGCAATTCTTGTATATACCTAAATATAGTGTCTGAATCTCGGAGTAGGTTTTATATTTAGAGATATTAAACTATAAAAAATATTTTCAGTGATAATCAAGATAAATATAAACTGAGAAATACGACTCTTCCTGACATTTGTATTGGAGAGTAATAATAATATTTGAAAGAGATCTATAAAAATTTCGTTCATTGAATTAAAGCTTCCTTGGCCGATTGGTTATGTGGGCTAACTGCGGAAACAGAGACCCGGGTTTAAACCTTAATCAATTATGGCGTTTATCTTTATTTTTGGTGTTTTTTTATTGGGAGCTATTGCAAATAGCGTTGTTAAGTAACACTAAATAAATGAGTATTTCGTTTGAAATGAACCCAAGAAAGTAAATTATTTTTGTCCGAGCAACGCTTGGTCGTCCAGGTTAATACATTAATAATATTAAAAAGTTTAACTCTAATTTTCCAAAAAGTTATACGAATAAATTCATAAATGAATACTGTCCAGTAACATTAGTAAAACACAATGTTTTAAACATTATACCCAGCAATTAGAATTGCCGAAGTCTGGCAAGTTTTGGATTTGTTTTTGAAAGCATATCAAGGGATTTGAACTTTCGTAATGCCAATACCCGCTCTTAGCAAGGCCAAATACTAAATTATTATTTCAATTTAGGCATTCCACAACATGGCACAATTCGAAATGTGTAAAACGATGTAAAGTTACTGATATAGTAAAGTTACTGTGTATAGTGTCACACGATCAGCTGTCACGTGTGACCATTATCAACCTATAGCCATTCTGTTATCTCGAATATATAATGAATATATATGTTTAATATATTTATAATATATTATTATAATGAATATATATGTTTAATATATTTTTTAAAAGAGTGCTGCTGGGAGTTTTCTTCCGCCGCCTTTTTTCTCTCAGCTCAACATCTAGCCCAAACGGGCACCTAAAAACCATGACCGGGAAAAAATTACATTCATTAAGCGAATATTTTGTGTTCTTATTTTAATATTCTTTCTTTTCTTTTCTATAAACGTTTCACGTTTCACAGTCATAGCCCCACAATATACCCTATGGCGTGGGTACAGAAACACAAAAACGGACGTCACAACTTCTCATACAAAATGTATGAAGATTTCACGCTTTGACAGCTCATCAAAAGTATCTTAATTCATTTGGTAGTCCAAGTCAAAATTTCCATCATTGCAATCATTACACGCTTTTTATTAGCTTCACCTGTATGTTTGTATGTTTGTTTGTAACCGACTTCTTTGGGCGCGATTTTGACCCACTTTAAACGGCCAGATTTCGTTCAAACTTTGTAGATTTATTGAGGACCGATGACAATACACTAATTTGATAAAATTATTCCATTTTTCAATTTGCAAAATATGATTTTTGTTAATTTATATAATTTTCTGGTTAACTTGAAAATTTGCATAGGGGTCAAGGGCCGATGACAATGCAATAATATGAGAATAAAAATCCAACTAAAAAATTAAAAATAAATAATGTAGTTTGTTGTGTAGTTTGAAAAATAAGTAATGTGGTTTTTAAGATACTATTGACACCATGCACCCCACGCTTTATTTACAGTAATATACATTTTCTTCTTATTTTTTCAGTTTTTAGTTCGTATTTTCTCAAAAGCGTGTTTTTTTAGTTTTTTAAACTACATTATTTTTTCTAACATAACATTAGTAAAACACAATGTTTTCGAGCAGTGTGTGTTGCCAGTGATGACATACGGCGCTGAGACGTGGTCTTTTACAGTTGGCCTTTTCCATAGGCTCAAAGTCGCTCAGCGTGCGATGGAGAGATTGGTATTTCTCTACGCGATAGATTTCGTAACGATGAAATCCGTAGACGAACGAAAGTTACCGACATTTACAAGCTGAAGTGGCAATGGGCAGGCCATATAGTTAGAAGAACCGACAACCGATGGGGAAGAGACTTACCTATGCTTGCTTGAGGTTGTATGTAGATGTCCATGGGCTGCAGCAACCACTTAACACCACGTGGCCTGTATGCTACTCCATTCAAATAATAAAAAAAAACATTTTACCCACTCTTATTTACCAGCTGAACTTATGAAAACGGTGGTGGTGCCTGTGGTGAAAAATAAAACTGGCGACCTCTCTGATAAGAGTAACTACAGGCCCATTTCGCTAGCCACAATAGTTGCAAAGGTATTTGATGGTGTGCTTAACGCGCAATTAGATAAGTATGTGAGCCTGCACGACAATCAGTTTGGATTTAGACCCCAACTGTCCACTGAAAGTGCTATACTGTGTCTTAAGCATGCCATCAAGTATTACACCAAGCGTAAAACACCCGTGTATGCGTGCTTCCTTGACTTGTCCCGGGCCTTTGACCTGGTTGCCTATAATATTCTTTGGAATAAACTCGAGAGCATAAACGTACCACTTGAAGTAGTCAATATATTTAAATATTGGTATACGCACCAGGTCAATATAGTCCGATGGGCGGGGACGATGTCCGAACCGTATCGGTTGAAATGTGGTGTGAGGCAGGGTGGGTTGACCTCGCCCACTCTGTTTAACCTCTATATTAATGCACTGATTGAGGCGCTCAGCAGTCGCCGTGTCGGGTGTTACATTGATGGCATATGTGTAAATAACTTGAGCTATGCCGACGACATGGTGCTGCTGAGCGCCTCGATCTGTGGGCTGAGGCAGCTAGTACGCGTCTGCGAAGAGTACGCCTGTATGCATGGTTTGCGTTATAACGTAATGAAAAGTCAGTGCATGGTCTTTGAGGGAGCCGGTGCTAAGTGCCCAGAGCATATACCACATGTTTATTTAAATGGTGTCCCCTTGAACTGGGTGAAAAAATTTCAATACTTAGGGCACATAGTCACGGCTGACCTTTCGGACCGGGAGGACATTGAACGGGAGCGGAGGGCTCTGTCAAAAAGAGCCAACATGTTGGCCCGCAGATTTGCGCGGTGTTCGGTCGGGGTGAAGCTTACGCTCTTTAGGGCGTACTGCACTTCCCTGTATACGTGCGCTCTGTGGGCTAACTATACAAAGAAGTGCTACAGTGCCCTCCGCATCCAGTTTAACAATGCGTTTAGGGCGGTGGTGGGGCTGCCCCGTTTCTGCAGTGCTTCGGGTATGTTCGCCGCGGCGCGCACCGACTGCTTCCACGCTACCATGCGGAAGCGGGCCGCGTCCCTGGTGCGGCGGGTGCGGGCCAGCCCCAACGCCGTCCTGGCGATGATCGCGGAGAGACTAGATTGCCCGTACATCAGGCACTGCTGTGACAGACATGTCATGAATGGTGCGGGCAACTAGTCTTCTTTTATTTAATTTTATTTTAGTTTAGTTTTCTTTTATTTTGTTCCCATTATTATTTTAATTTTTGTAATTTAATTGAATTCGAATTTTATTTTATTTTATTATTTTAATTTTAATCTTAATATTATTAATTAATTTGCTTTAATTTTAATGTTTTATTTACTTATTGTTATGGGTTCTGTTACCTGATTGAAAAATAAATAATAATAATAATAATTCACATACCAAATCCATATTTCACAATTTTACTGGTAAAATACATTTCGAAAAAATACATTTCGTTCAGTCAATAAACAGCTTTGGGACCATTAACGAGAATGACGAGCGGCCATCATCGCTCTTACTACAAAATACAAATTGCTAGGATTTGAACAAATCCGTGCCCGAATAAAGGCCGTGCAGGTGCTATAAAAGCGGCTGTAAAGTCAGTTTATGACTAAGTAGCTGTTAATGTAGGGAAATCGGATTCGTTTACTGATACTGTTCTATGGATTGATCAACGAGAACGAACGAACGAACTGAATACATTATTATAAGCACACACACGTACATACATTTTATTTTTTTTAAACATTATAAATGGGGGCATTATAAAATAATCGCATGTCAGTCATGGCGAAAATGAGAACTATATGTTCAATAACAATACATTCTGTAGGTGGTGCAACTATTATGGTTCGCTCGGGGAAGTACCACAGCTGAACCCACTTCTGCTGTGAATCAATTCTATTGTGTTTCGGTGAAAAGGTGTAGTTGCCGGCCACACTTACATGAGGCGACCACCAGCCTCCGGAGTAGCGCTGCTAGCAACTGCATACTACCTCAGACAAGACTTACCTATGCTTGCTTCAGGTTGTATGTAAATGTCCATGGGCTGCAGCGACCACTTAACACCACGTGGCCTGCATGCTCGTCTACTACCCCATTCAAATAAAAAAAGCTTTTGAAGCATTAGCAAACAAACCTGAACATCTCTGCCTTTAAAAATATTTTTAACACTCTTCTATGTGCAGGTAACATGCTGACGTTACTATACACTAAAGCCGCGTGCATGTGCACGCCTTACAACATTCATAGCCGAACGGACTTCGTGACATAGAACATCTGTATCTCCAACTGCAGCGTACATAAATGCAATTTAGGTACTTCGGCGTTACAATCCTGTTCGCACGAACAACTGTATGCGCAGAATTACCTCCAAATCTCTCAAAGCGTCAGCAATAATCATCATAATTGACTCTAAGCAGCACAAGTTCCTATTATTCAGTTGAGCTACTTTGGAGCGTATGTTTCATTGAACAGCTAGTTTCTGATGTTCCTACGTACCTATAATATAATAAAATATCCCATATTTTTTAAGAGTTTATAAAAAAACCGTAAGTGAATAAAATATTATCTTTTTTTCTAACTTTCTTCTTTAAAATCTATATTTACAAAAATATAATAAATGATAAAAGAAATGGGAGCAGCGATGGCCACGTGGTAAAAGCCGCGGTCTTCGACGCGACCGATCCCAGGTTCAAATCCTCGGCGCGCACCTCTGATAAAGAAATTTGTAATGTGCGAATTTATCGCTGCTACACGGTGATGGAAAATATCGTGATATTTCATTGATTACAATATTCCCCATCGCCGTGCATGCCTGAGAGAAATTCATAACTTCTCGAAGGCATGACGTCCACCAATCCGCACTTGGCCAGCGTGGTGGACTACGTCCTAAGTCCCTCTCAATTGTGAGTAGGAGACCTGTGCCCAGCAGTGGGACATAAAAAAAGATTGAAAAAAAATTATAAAAGTTAATTATTGTGTATCCCATATTTTTTAAGAGTTTATAAAAAACCGTAAGTGAATAAAATATTTTCATTTTTTCTAACTTTCTTCTTTAAAATCTATATTTACAGAAATATAATAACATGATTATTAATATAATTTCAATAAAAGTATAGCATTTCGTATGCCGTGTTCGTTTTCCCTGTTTCGGAGGGCATTTAAAGCCGTAGGCCCCAGTTTTTATCGATAGACAGCTTGTCGAAGGTCTTATGAGTGATATGAAAACATCCGATATCCGTATCACCACCAAACCACATTGAAGTCATGGTGTTTCAATTTGTGGTGAAGTAAACTTCAGGGCTCTTCAATAGTTTTATTTTATTTATTCATTTATTTATTTATTTTAACAAAAGTTTTGCTACAAACAAATTTACTAGTAAGCTTAACCTAAGTAGGTATTAACTACATGTGCACGAATATCAAACTTATAACTTAAATATAATTCAGATTGACACCAACATATTATTAAGTAATTTAAACGTGGGATGGAATAAAGGGAGAGATCCGTGCCCAACCATAGGACGCAAAAGCGCAAAGATAAATAAATAAATAAATAAAATAAATAACGTTTCACACTCATAGCCCCACAGTAGGGTAGATATACCCTGTGTCGTGGGTGCCATGGACACACACAGAGACAGAAACACAAACACCCAGACCGAGAACAGAAATATAAACTCATCATTCAAATTTCTGTTTCGCCGGGTATCGAACCCGGGACCCTCCGATCGGCAGTCCGGCATGGTAACCATTACACCACGCGGGTCGTCACATGTTTGTTTATTTTTGTTTAGTCTCCTTTTATGGGTGAGTCCGTAGAAAATATTAATGGAAATAATAAGAATTAAAACAAATCTAAAATTATACATTTCAGTCAATAAAATAACGACTAAAATATAATACTTATTAATAATCACAACTGTAACGTAACATAAGTACGTACTTATGTTTTTTACAAAAAATATAAGAACGTTATTGCGACTAAAGAAGTACCTTGCGTAAGTACTTATAATATAGGTTGTTTTAACATAACCTGACTTTATTGCACTTAGAAACAGAACGGCAGAAAACTCATTTAAACTAAAATAATTTTGCGAAGCGTGTCTTCCCAAGCACTTGAACTTTAAGACACCAAAAATAATTTATAGAACCCACCATAATGCTACAGCCACTTTTCATTACAAAAAGCTAATAAAAGTACACGTTTCCGTAATGAGTTTCGTCTAACAATCACAAACTCTTACAAACTTTCGAGAACGATCTAAACAAGTCTCGTAATGTCCTATATTGAAGTTCCTTAGTTACTTGTTTCACTTCGAAAGAATAAGCGAAAAATACAATTTTCTACTAAACATTTAAAATATTACAATAACGCTGTACGATCATAATCTTAGACTTGGATTCCCAGTGTCGTAGATGGACACAATCCAGACATTGACAAAAACGACATTGACACTTACAATTCAAATTCTACCTCAATGGTAATTGAACCCGAGACCCTCTATCGACTTGAATATAGTCCAGTGTCTCACGATCAGCTGTCACGTGTGCCCACTTTCGACCCATAACCATTCTGTTACCTATCTAAAATATATTATTATGTATAAATGTACTTTTGTAAAGAGAGTTTTTTTTCGCGCCGCATTTTTTCTCTCAGCTCAACATTTAGCCCAATCGGGCACCTAAAGGCGAATAACGAAAAAAATTACATTCATTAAGCGAATATTTTGTATCCTAATATGAAATACATACATATTTTTTTCTTTTTCTTTTGTGATAACTACTAAGCCTTACGGGTCGTCAGTATGATGGATAAGACAGATGAAACTTCAAAAGAAATTTAATTATTAAATCTACTATATAAAAATAAGTCGGGTTTTCTTTTCTGACGCTATAACTCCAGAACGCACGAACCGATTTCCACGGTTTTGCATTCGTTGCAAAGGTCTCGGACTGCGTGAGGTTTATAGTAAAGAAAATTCAGGAAAAATTTCATACCAAAGTTCACGCGGACGAAGTCGCAGGCGGCCGCTAGTTTAATATAAAATCTATATGGTCTAAGAAAGAAAAACTTATTTATTCTGTGACATAGATCCATTAATCGCATACATACACCCGTCACATATATAGCATTTCTGTTGTTATTTTCGACCTTTATTATTTCAATTTAATGTACGGGGCTTGTAATTATTGGATTTTTGCTAGCGTTACTTAGGCAAAAGAAACTGTGCTCACCGTGTGTGCTAAGAATTCGTTGTGCGTTTTGTAATAAATAATTTCGTTATAGTTAGTTATCCTCGATATTCTTTTTATCGGTGTAGCAGTGAAACTAGTAAGAGTAAAATGTGTAACATCTCATAAGCGATCTGCCAAAATCCTGGAGCTATGTTGGACGGACTATAGTCATTATTCGATCATCAGCCGACATCACTGCACTTTAAGTGCGCTTAGGCAATATTAGTTAAAGTCCCTGTAGCTTCGGGATTAAGAATAGAGCTACGGGATCCCCCGCCTGATCGTAAGAGGCGACTAAAAGGGGACTTCTGGGGCTGCGGACGGGGAGAGTGGGAGCTCGATCCGTCCAGCCAGCAGCCCCAAGAAGGACGGCGGTGTGTACGTGGCCGCATGCCGCCGTAAACATCGGAAGGTGCAGGAGATTACATCTACTCTCCGAAGATGGGTCCATTCTGGGCTCCGCGCTTGAAGGACACCGGTGCGTTCCATCGGATATCCCGGAGTCCTCCCCAAGCGCAGAGGCAGGCCACCGAGGGAGTTTTAGTGCGGTCAAAACTCACATAACCCGGTATCCTCTCCCAAGGTGACGGGTACCTTTTGAAGGTTCCCCCCCTCCCCGACACCAAAAAAAGGCTATATTACTTAAACTTGTAGTATAACCATAGCCTTAGACGTTCAGATTCTATTTGTTCTTTAATATTTGAAGTCGTTTTGAGAGCTATAATAGATGTTGATTTTATACTTTTCTGCCTCGTTTAGGCTCTGTGGAAAGTTTTAAGGCTTCGTGGTTACGCTTTTTCTCTCCAATTATTTTAATTAATATTCAGGAAAATATATTTTTGAGAGGGTAATGGTCTCATATTATCAGAATAAACAAGTCTGAGTATTTACTGAGTTCGTATGCATTTTTAAGGCTTTTTTGATTTAGAATACTGAAATAGGATTAAATCAAATACTTCTTACAAAATATAGTGGTAGACAAGACAAGAAAGCACGAACAAACCACGGGTTTCTTTAACCCACGTACATATACACACATGTATACACACGTACATACGTGTACGTACGTGTGAAACTTGTGAAGTTTGATGTCATGTATGTATGTGTAATCGGTAACTGAACCACAATACAGGGAGGAGCGCCTGCCTGAACTATTACACCAAAATGCAATAGGATTGCTTCAAAGCAAATACGGGCTCAGCAATGCTAATTTCTTGGTTTGAGAGACATGTCAACCAAGCTCATTTTCACTTTAGGTGACCGGAGGGTTGGTAACCACTTTTCTCAAAGAATTAGCTCAGCAATTCAGCGCGGTAATGCTACCGGCTTACTGGGAACTATGCCGCAGAATGAGTTTTTGGATGGCATTTTTCTGTATTTGAAATTTATATATACATTTTATTTAGTTGTTATATCGACTGCAGCGACTAACATTGTCGGAACTGCATTTTAACATTTTTTATTTTATTGGATTAGAAGCCTTAGAATAACCCTGTTTTTGAACCTGTAAAGTAAAAACTATGAAATATTATTCTATCTCTATTTTTCACTCGGAAAAAAGTCGGATATGTTCTAGTGTAGGTAGTTATGTTGCGTCTATGCTCCCAGGACACGCGGGAGGTGGAAGCACTCGTGCGCAGGGCGGATCAGTCACTTCCCACTTAGTTCGCGGGAAGAGCGCGCGCTTGATATTTCGTCTCTCAACTCAACTATTTAAATGTAATCAAAGTAATTATTATAATAATTATTATTAAAAATACCTTAAACAACATAATTTTAACATATCCATAATATAAAAAATAGTTTTGTCTTTTTTTGTTTATTTTATATACACTTTTGATCTCGGTAATCTTATAAACAGTATTTAGAGATCGGTTAACATTGTCGTATGTGTCAGATTCTACATTGTTAACGGGTTTTCATTATGTTTTTTGTGTCGGATGTACCATATCCCACATTGTTACTTGTTCGGGTACCCTTGACTTTTGTCGGATGTGGTATTACCGATTTTGTTACTTGTTCACCTTGTGAAATTTTTTGTCGGATATGGTACTACCTACTTTATTTTTTGTCAACCCTAAATATTACGTAAGTTATATATAGTAAAACTGTACAGAAACTTTATTAGGTAAGTCATTAATATTAATTAAAGTATTAAAATTTAATAAGGTTTTAATAGAAGAATTTAATAATAATAGAATTCATTATAGGTACTGACGTGTTAGTAATTTAAGTAGCTACCTATGAATTTCCGCGAAACCTACGGAATTCCTTTACCTCGCATTAATATTATTATAATATTTCATTATGTACATAATTTTAATTATTTATTATTTGTAGGAAAAGAATCCCCAATCCCTGAAGAGTTTGAAGATGACACCTCAACATCAAAAACTCCGGAAATGAAAAGTACTTTTTCAATAGTGGCAGTCACATAACCAACTTCCAATTATAAGATTGATGGTGAACTTAGCACTCATGAACAAGATAATAGTTCTGATGCAGTTCTTGGCACAACACCCATGGCAGTCAAAATCAGGATAGGCTAGGAGAGCGCAAATACCAGCGAGAATACGGGCTGGGGGAGATTTAGAATGCGCTACAGTACGGCTAAAAGGCACGACCAACAGATCATGTTTCCGGGATCGACAATAATTGTCCGGAGCATACAGTCGGGCCAACTCATTGTGCAGATCAGATGCTTGCCACGGAAAATCTTAACAGCCATCAATAATTGGTCATTTGCTCTTCTGGTCTTAAGAGATTTATAGTTAAGGCTTCCCAGGAGAAATGCCGTGGGATAGCTTGCCAACACAAATCAGTTTGGGCACCACATGAATGGTATTGTTTAGCTCGGTAGGCCAAATCTGAAGGTACTCCATACATAGTTAAGAAGGTTAAACACAAAGAGATTTTTAATTTTAAGGCCTTGCTATACCCCCTTCATACCCGAGCGCTTTTATGGATTTTATTTTAACTTACCTAACACTGATGCCACTAATTTGGTTAATAATCAAGATGATGACATGTACTAAATTTATTTCTTTAGTACCTGGACGACCGAACGTTGCTCGGATAAACACAATTTATTTTCTTGGTTTAATTTCAAACGCAACATTCATTTTCTTAGTGTTGTTTACTAACGCCAATCACAAAAAATATGGTTTTGATTGAGGTTTGAAACCGGTCCTCTAATTTCGCAATCAGCCCACGTAACCATTCCGCCAAGGAAGCTTTAATTCAATGAACGAATTTTTTTAGAGCTTTTTCTAATCGACAGATTCACCTCTCCGAACGTCGAATTGACGGATGGCGTTTGACGACGTTCTAAGCCACAATATTATTGATACTCGCCAATAGTAGCGACACGATATCGAATCCGATACTTTACTCATATCGCTACCTTTTGATTCGATACTAGTATTCAGAAATTCGATACTTCCCTTCGATACTTAGTACTAATATCAGTATTTAGCATCAAGTATCGATTCCATAAAAATAACTGTTTTTCCATTACTGTATAAACAGGCTCAGTAATAAATAACTTCACTCACCTACTACATCTGTACCCTCAGAGAAATTATTTTCGAAGGCAGGAGTAACAATAAGTAGAGCAAGGAACAGACTTAAAAGAAAAAGAGTTAATAAACTCTTGTTCCTCGGTGACTGCACTGAAGAAGAGTGGAATATTTAAGTGCTTTTGTTTATCTCTTCTCCATAAAGTGTTTGCTAGAAATAAAACCTTTTTTTGTACCTAAGTTGTTTTTATTTTTATTTTCATTGTGACCCCCTCGGTGGCTGCCTCTGCGCTTGGGGAGGACTCCGGGATCTCCAGTGGAACGCACCGGTGACTTCCACGGGCGGTGCCCAGAATGGGCCCATCTTCGGGAGAGCAAATATGCTCTCCTGCACCTTCCGATGCCAACGGCGGTATGCGGCATGCGGCCACGCACACACCACATCCTTGCCGGGCTGCTGGCTGGGCGGATCAAGCTCCCACTCACACCGTCCGCATCCCCGGAAGCCCCCTTTTAGTCACCTCTTACGATCAGGCAGGGGATACCGTAGCTCTATTCTTAATCCCGAAGCTACAACTTACCCTATAACCTAAGGTGTCTTTTGTAATTGTTTTACCTAATTGATTAATTCGGTCCTTGCAATTAAAGGAACAAACATAAACTAAGAAAATAATAGTATCCTCCTCTGGCCTCCTACCTGGTAGGTGGATAATGATAGATGTAGGGTTTCTTCTATTATTGATGAAGTGGGATGTTATACAATATAAGCAGCTAATTACAAATTATAATAGGTACCTAAATTCAAATACGTTTTAAGAAGGTTAACAAAAATGCTTAGTAAGTACTCGTATGTTTTATCTGTAGTAAATAATACGTGATGCTGAAGGTATACTACAGTAAACAATGTGGGATGTGTCACTACCTACACAATCATGAAATAAAACTCCGATAAATATTGTAGGATGTTCCACATCCGACAAACACAATAAATGAATCTCCGATTAACATTGTAGGATCTGCCATTTCCGACATGGTGGTTTGGCGTTCTAACGGGTAATAATGTAGCATGTGCCTTTTTTCACCTTTTACAGACTATTTTTCTTTTTTTATTTAATTATCTTGTAGAGTTCTAAAATCTATTGCACTATACCAAATTTTGTTTCAATACATAGTATAATGACAATTTTATTCACTTTAAAAACTTTGAACGGCTGTACTGAAAAGTAACGCTTTTTCACTTACAACATTGTTAATTGCTGCAGTCGATATATACATTTATTTTGTAGGTGGTAGAACTATTATCGTTCGCCACCGCTGCACCCACTTCTGCCGTGAACCAATTCCATTGTGTTTCGGTGTAAAGGTGCAGTTGCCGGCCACACTTACATGAGGCGACCACCAGCCTCCAGAGTAGCAGCGCAACTTCATACGACCTCAGACAAGACTTACCTATGCTTGCTTGAGGTTGTATGTAGATGTCCATGGGCTGCAGCGACCACTTTGACACCACGTGGCCTGCATGCTCGTCTGCTACTCCATTCAAATAAAATAGTTTGTGTACAGTATTTCATGGAATTACACAACCTTCAATTTGCTAGATTAACTTGCTCCAAGTTTTTATGGTCATAAAATAACAACAATGTCCCGTGGTTATACATGTTAAATTTTTATGAAATAATTAGAACTAATAAATGCTAGAAGCGCGCATGGCCCGGCGGCGAGCGTAGAACGCAAGCGATCTACGCAGCTAAACCTAACGAGCGCGGTCGGGTTTGAGATGGGTGATCGCTAGTGGTAAAAATTTCATGCGCGTTTCCGTGCTTCGGAGGGCACGTTAAGCTGTCGGTCCCGGTTGTAGTTGATAGATAAAAGTCGTTGTCGGATAACCTTGTCGGAGGCCTTATGGGCGGTTTGAAAACATCCGACAGCGGGTTGGCCACTAACCCGCATCTCCACCAACCCGCATTGGAGCAGCGTGGTGGAGTAAGCTCCAGGCTTCACCAACAAATGGGAGAGACCCGTGCCCAGCAGTGGGACGCAAAAAGGGTTGCAGCCAATAAATTCTTACTTTTGGAATGGAGGGTTTCAATTACGCATAATAATGGTACTTTTGATGGGAATGAGATGTTTTACCGCGGTAACAACTAGCTTGTAGTGTTCTTTTGCCTCATAACAATATTCAAATGTACCTTTTGTATTGGGAGGGAAACCTTCAAAAGGTACCTGGCACTTTGGAAGAGGATACCGGATCATGTTTGATATTTACCGGTGGCCTGCCTCTGCGCTTGGGACTCCGGGATCTCCAGTGAAACGCATCGGTGGCCTCCGCGCGTGACGCCCAGTACGGACCCATCTTCTTGAGAGCAAATGTACCTAAAGATGCTTACAGCGGCATGGAGCCACGCACACAACGCCGTCCTTCCTAGGGCCGCTGGCTGTATGGATCGAGTTTCCGCTCTCAATGCCAGCAACCCCGAAAGTCCCTTTTAGTTGCCTCTTACGATCAGGCAGGGGATACCGTAGCTCCATTCTTAATCCTGAAGCTACAGGGACTAACAATCTTCATACCTACAATTACGACAACATCGCTCCTCTGAGGAGTGAAAGGAAGACATTGAAAGACACTTTCGAATTTACAATAAAATTCTTTTTGCTTTTGTTAGCTAGTAATTAAGCGGATACAATACATTAGAGCAGTTCAGTAACATCAGTTTATTGGCTCTATCAGCGGCTACTCAGCGATTTTGATACGGCGCCAAGATTTATTGGCACGTACTATCATTAGCTTTGTTTAAGCTAAATTAGCGAGTCAGGTTGTTTAGCTGGTGATCGAGCTTGTACTTATACGTGTATCGCAGATTTTATTGAATAGTGAAGTGAAATACTCATATATAGTATTATTTGCTTTTTTAGGGTTCTATACCTAAAGGATGCCAACGGGACCCTATTACTAAGCCTCCGCTATCCGTCCGTCCCTCTGTCTGTCTGTCATAAGACTGTATCTCGTGAACCATGGTAGCTAGATATTAGTGGCCATTAGTATTTTCACAGATGATGTATTTCTGTTGCCGCTATTACAACAGTACTGATAACTAGAATAAAATTTATTTCAGGGGCTTTCCATATACGAAACGTGATTTTTTTAGATAATGGTACGGAATCCTACGTGCGCGAGTCTGACTTGCACTTGGCCGGTTTTTATTTATCTAGAAGCATTTTCACACCTCGCAAGTACTCATAGATTGGGCAAAGCTTGCGTTCACCTAAGTATAAGATTCCTTTTAATTGCAGTTCGTATATTGGACCCGCAATATCCAGTTCATCCGCGATCATGGTGCATGTAACTGCACAATATCGGAAATATATACTAATATATAAAGCTGAACATTTTTCACTGATGCTTCACTCCTATTGGTCGCACCGTATATATAAAGTATATGTAAAGTAAATATATATAAAGTACACAAAAAGACACACAAGAAATACACAAAAATATTATTTCAATTCGAACCAGTTTTCCTGAGATTTGCGAATTCAAACATACACTCTTCCGTATTAGTAATATACATAACATTTCATAATAATTTTTTTTCAGCCTTTTTTATGTCCCACTGCTGGGCACAGGTCTCCTTCTCACACAATTGAGAGGGATTTAGGCCATAGTCCACCACGCTGGCCAAGTGCGGATTGGTGGACGTCATGCTTTCGAGAAATTATGAATTTTTCTCAGGCATGCACGGCAATGGAGAACATCGTAATCAATGAAATATCACGATATTTTCCATCACCGTGGAGCAGCGATAAATTCGCACATTACAAATTTCTTTGTCAGAGGTGCGAGCCGAGGATTTGAACCTGGGATCGGTCGCATCGAAGACCCCGGTTTTCTACCACTCGGCCATCGCTGCTCTTCATAATATAAACAAAAGGAAATTAAAAATATTAAACTCATTGTCTAAACTGAAAACAATGCGAAAAACCAAAAACAAAGTTCTTAACAATATACAGGAGACAAAGACTCGGTCGACATAATCCGACTTAGGTCTTTTCAGTTGACTTTTGACTTACGACATTGGTGGAGGCTTTGAATTCGATACTGGCCTTATTGAAAGGAAAAGAAGACCTCTACACTGGAAGAATTACGCGAAAACTTTTTCTCGTTTATAAAAGTAGATTTTGTACTAAAGTTAACCTTGGTCTAGACCAGTAGAGTAGGTATTTTGAACCTGATTTATTTAACGCAATCATGATTTTATTTTTAATTTTTATATTTGATTTGAGCAGCGATGGCCGAGTGGTAAGAAACCGCTGTCATCGACGCGACCGATCCCGGGTTCAAATCCTCGGCGCGCACCTCTGACAAAGAAATTTTTTATGTGCGCATTTATCGCTGCTCCACGGTGATGGAAAATATCGTGATATTTAATTGATTACGATGTTCTCCTTCGCCGTGCATGCCTGAGAGAAATTCATAATTTCTCGAAAACATGACGTCCACCAATCCGCACTTGGCCAGCGTGGTGGACTATATATGGCCTAAATCCCTCTCACTTGTGAGTAGGAGACCTGCCCAACAGTGGGACATAAAAAAAGGTTGAAAAAAAAATTATTTTATTTCCTCTTCTCTTTTTTACATGCTTTACGAGTATATTAGCTTCACTTGTAAGCTTGTAACCGACTCCTTTGGGCGCGATTTTGACCCACTTTAAACGGTCATTTTATTCAAACTTTGTAGATTTATCACGGACCTATGAAAATACACTAATTTAATAAGATTATTCCATTAATCAATTTGCTCAATAAGATTTTTGATTTTTGTCGATTAATATATTTTTTAATACAGTTGCTCAAAAAGTGACGTATTGCAGGGACGTTTAGCGTGCGGGATGTGGGCTATTACACACTCGTGCTTTTTCTTTACCTTTTCCGCACTCCTGCGTTCTCTTTCCCAACTGTCAAAATAATGTCTATTAAAAAGAAAAAAAAAACCAACCACGAAGTTTTAGAAGTTTTTATGATTCATGCAAATATTTATAAAAAGAAGCTACTAGTTTGTTTCAATATCAGATTTGATGATTTCATTCAATGAGTTAGGTTAGGTTGCAGTTCATTTCATCTCATTAACATTTTCATTTCATATCAATAAAAAAATTCTACTGAAGACTTGGCTGTATGGGCATAGTTCCTTTTGCCTACCCAGAATGGGTGAAGAAAACAAAAAAAAGTCTCTGCATATAGGTATTCTTTTACGGTTGGCGCCATTTTTCAAAAATGTTCTTTGCGAGTTTTTATTATTTTATTAAATTGCTTCATTTTTTCACAACTGTATTAAAAATAGTCGTTCAGTACACGTGCGGAACCGTCATTGGAAGGAGTTCCGACTGTCAACCCTCACCTTCGGCTGCGCCTCGGCTCGGGTAGACATTTGTCGGAGCTCCTTGCAATGACAGCCTTTCCGCACTTGTAATGAAATATACTATTTTATCCTAGTCAATAAGGCAGTAATGGATGCTAAAATTAAGTTCCAACCATTATCTTTAGCCATAAGCATCAATTAATAATAGTAAACCAAACTAATGAGTAGAAAATAAATAATAGTTAAAAAAATAAAAAAACATGCTTCCATAAAAAATCCAACTACAAAAAAAGAAAAAAAATTAAAGAAAAAAAGTGCAAAAATGCATTTTATTGTAATATAAATAATTTAGTTTAAAAACTAAAAAATACGCTTTTGTGAATATACGAACTAAAAAGTAAAAAATTTTTTTTTTTTACTTTTTAGTTCGTATTTTCTCAAAAGCGTGTTTTTAATTTTTTTAAACTAAATTATTTATTTTCAATTTTTTTGTTGGATTTTTATTCTCATATTATTGCATTGTCATTGGCCCTTGACCCCTGTGCAAATTTTCAAGTTAATCAGACTCCTAGAAGTAAGTGAAAATGAAGTTAAAAGATTCCGTTACATACATACATACATACAGGTTAAGTTAATAAAAGCATGTTGTGCATGGTGTCAATAGTTATAAATATTTTTCTAACAGATGTCATTAGAAGGATTATCATTTTGATACAGCACCCCACGCTTTTTTTACAATAAAATACATTTTTATTTGAATGGATTAGCAGACAATCATGCAAGCCACGTGGTGTTAAGTGATCGCACTTCACGGCAGAAGTGGGATGTTAAAATCGTACTTTATTTCGTCAGAAGTCGAACCTGGGACCCTTAATTGGCATTCCGGCATAGCAATTATCATGGTGATGCGCAATCATCACGGTCATCAATATAACGCCAGTATAATTGTGTGCGTTTCATTAAAATCAACAACATTTGTTTTATTTTATATTTATGACCAACAAAAAATATTTTTATTAGTCATGTTTATTTGTGAGTTTTATACATTACTATAATAATATGACAACTCCATTGGACCTTACGCTGTTTACAACAAAAAAAAATATCCTACAATGCTGCTAGAATATTTCTCAATACAACAAAAATTCTAATTTTATAAGAAAAGTAAATATATATATCTCTATACATACCATCTGGTATGTATAGAGATGATGGTAAGAGACCTGATGGGGCGACACTGGTGCCATGGCGTGTTGGTCGGGCCCTGGTATGGGATGTTACTTGTGTTGACACCTTGGCCCCTTCACATTTACCAGCAACATGCAATAATGCAGGGGCCGCAGCCGACCATGCTCAGTCTCTAAAGTGCCGCAAATATTGTGCAATAACGGAAAATTATGAATTTGCGGCGCTTGCAATGGAGACGTTGGGTCCATGGTCGGCTGACATGAAAAAATTCTTCAAAGATATGTCGACCAGACTTGTCCTCGCTTCGGGTGACCAGAGGGCTGGCAGTTATTTTGCACAAAAAATAAGCCTTTTAATTCAAAGAGGTAATGCTGCCAGCGTTCTGGGGACCATGCCGCAATCGGGTCTTTTGGATGGCATATACATTTTGTAAAATATGTATATTATTTTTTCCTTTTTTTTATATAGTTGTTACTATTTGTTGTTAAGTTGTTACAAATAATATTTTAAGAAAAGTAAATAATAAATAATTTGAGACAAAAGCTTGGTCGTCATAATCTCCGACTAAGGTCGCTTCAATTGACTTTTAATGCGACTTTCGACATTGGTTGACGTTGGCTTTCAATTTGATACTGGCCTTATTGAAAGAAAACCATTACACTGGAATTTGAAGTAAGAACTCTTTTTTTGCAAAAATATTTCTTTTACAAAAGAGAAGCTTGGATACGGTCTTATTTGGAATTTGAAAACAGATTTATTTAAAGTAAAATTAGTAGTCTTTTACTACGTTTACTTTTTATATTCCTTTGCTAAGCTAGGTCGAGTAGCGATGGCCGAGTGGTGAAACCGCGGTCTTCGGCGCGACCGATACCGGGTTCAAATCCTTGGCGCGCACCTCTAATAAAGAAATTTGTAATGTGCGAATTTATGGCTGCTCCACGGTGATGATAAATATCGTTGTTGTCCATCGCCGTGCATGCGTGAGAGAAATTCATAATTTCTCGAAAACATGACATCCACCAATCTGCACTTGTCCGGCATGGTGGACTATGGCCTAAATCCCTCTCCCTCTCACTTGTGAAAGGAGACCTGTGCCCAGCAGTGGGACATAAAAAAGGTTGAAAAAAAAACTAGGTCTTATATCTTATAACTAGAAGGGTTTAGGCCATAGTGCTTATTTTATTAATACGAGAAATTGTAAACAATTCTATTCAATTTTCGTCCTATAATCTGAGTGCTTATTATGCACATTAAAACATTAAAGTGAGTAATTTTTTGATATAAGATATAATTATGAAAGCAATTAATTAAAAGTATTACTGGTAAAGTCTAATTTTGTCTAAGACATTCATCAAAGTCAGTATAAGAAAATGCTTTCCCTTATTTTCAATTAAGATAAGATAGCCTAGCAAGCTTTCGTAGCCAAACCACTATTCGTAGCATAATGCTACGTAAGCAACGCCGTAGCAACCTACTACCCATACATAACCCGCGCGACGTAGACGCGACATGCTACGTTAAGGCTTATGTGTTGATATACTCTGTATCGTCAAGAAATCTTATATAAATTATGGACAGACTAAAGAAAGACTGGCGTAGAACGCAAGGGATCTACGGAGCAAAGCGAAACGGGCGCGGTTGGGTGTGAGATGAGTGATCACCGGTGGCAAGTTTCATGTGTGCTTTCTTGCTTTGGGGATACGTTAAGCAAGCACTCTCGGTTGTTTCGATAGATGACATTTTTAAACCTTGTTATAACCAGTTTGAAATAATAATAAAACGATAAAAAATAATAAAACGATAAAACGGCATAAATGAATTCCATAAAAACCTGGGAGGTTTATTCCGCCGGATTTTTTTCTCCTCAGTGTACAAACACCCTGTGATATAGGTACCCAAAGCTGACGATCGGAACCGATCCGAGATATAAATAAATAAATATTTCAATTCATAAAAGGCGCAATATAGGACAAATAAAAATAATAATAAAATAGATGTTAATGTACGTTTCGTAATTGTGTTATATTTAAGTTTTTTCCTTTTATATTTTTATCATTGTATATTTGCATACCTCATGAAGGTAAATATGGCGAACTAAATATGTATAAACAACTTTTTAAACGCCCATATTTGTGCAAATAAATGTCTTTGTCTTTGAAAACTTTCTACACTCGGCTACTAACCTCTATCGCCACCAACACACATTGGGCATCATGTTTCGAACTAATGTCTTTGCAATGTATTATCCATCCATCCATCCTTCAGCTTTTCATAGTCCACTGCTGAATAAAGACGTCTCCTTACGTTCTCCACTATATCAATTCTTGCATCCTCTGAATCCAGTGGCTTTTCGCTGTTATCTTTACGTCGTCAATCTACCTGGTTAGGAGTTTCCTGTCCGCCTTTTGCCGAGACGTGGTAGCTATACCAGGACCTTTGTTTTCCATCGGTTACCAGACCTTTTAACTACTATACACGGCCTGCCCATTCTCACCTCATCTTGCAGATTTTAAAAGCTATGTCGGTAATCTTCATTTGTTTTTTGATTTCAAATATATGTATAATGTACTTTTTTCAAAAGAGTGCTGCTGGGAGTTTTTTTCCGCCGCCTTTTTCTCTCAGCTCAACATCTAGCCCAAACGGGCACCTAAAGGCGATGACCGGGAAAAAATGACATTCATTAAGCGAATATTTTGTATTCCTAATATGAAATAAATATTTTTTCTTTCTTTCTTTCTATTCATCAAAATAAATAAAAAAAGATTATGATATATAAGTATATTAAGAAATACTAAGCTAAGTCCTATCCATTGTTCGCTGGGTGACTTTGAGAAAATCTGACATTGCGATGTACATACCTATAATTTTAGCATGTCTTTTCAGTTTGTAGAAAGTACATTCATATTTAATTACATGTAATGTAAACAGCAAAGTTAATTTATATTGAGAAAAGCGGTCTTTGATGAAACAAAATTTGTCAAATAATATCATGCCAGTAAAAAACATACCTTAACTTCTTAAAGTAATGACATCTTATTACCTTCAATATCTTTGAAAAGATTTAAACATAAAATACGACGCGAAACCTTTTCAGTCGACAGGTAATAAAGATTAAAAAACCTATTTCTGTTATTCTAAACGTTTCCATGATTTATCTGGAGTTTCGAGGTACTTTTTTGGAATAAATTTGTAGATAGGATTTCTTAGAATACTACTCGTTATTTCCCGCGGCTTTACTTAAGTTTTACTCAACTTTTCATGAGAAAACAAGTATTTATAATAAAAGGTTCATTATTAGATATATATGTATATATTTTAAATTTTGCTTTTGACCACAGATTTTATTTCTTAACAAGTAAGATAGTGGGCAGTAAAGACAACAATAATATTGTTCTGAAAAAACACATTGTACTTCTTCACTGCAGCGCAAGTAATAAATACAAAATTAATAATGCATACTTTCATTATGCGTATGGAACAAATAAATATCATTGATTGATTGATTATTTCGTGGATTAGTTTGATTCATTGCTTATAATCCTTGGTTTTTATTTGCAAACATGGTGCTTTTTGATTTTATCTGATCCCAGACCCGGCGCAGGAATCTGGTCTTTGGAAGAGAGATTGATCTAACTAGTTCGGTAGCGATATAGCTATTATTCTGTTATCCAAAAACCAAGCAAAAAGACGATATTTTTCACATGTAATTTTCGACGCAAAAGGAAGACGAAAATAGAGGAAAGAAATACAAATGAGACAGAAATCAGATGTTTCTGAGAACAGGATATTTGAATATTCCTTTTATACTCATCGCCGGATTTACAAGATATAATATTATACATGTATATTGCTATGTACGGTACGGTACATTTGTTATATTAAAGTTTTCACAAGTTGTGGATTAATTTTTCAGATTTTTAAACCAGGATTTTGAAGAGTTTTACTGAAAAGTCTAAATGGCCAAATTTTTATGTCTTATTGATGACAAAAAACGAAAATTAAATTTGTTTAAAATATTATTTCTACAGTAAATCCCTACTAATAATATAAATTCGAAAGTAACTTTGTCTGTCTGTCTGCTATGCTTTCCCGCCTAAACTACTGAACTAATTTTAATGAAATTTGGAACACAGATAGAGTTGACCTTGGGAAAGGACATAGAATGGTTTTTATCCTACGGGACCTATAAAACGGGTCCACACGGGCGAAGCAGCTGACGGAAGGCTAGTAGTAGTCATAAATGAAGGACAAAACCTCGAGAGCATTTGGCTGCAACCCTTTTTACGTCCCACTGCTGAGCACGGGTCTCTCCCCATTATTGGGGAGGCCTGGAGCTTACTCCACTACACTGCTCCAATGCGGGTTGGGCAGGCGAGAGCATTTATACCGATAAAAAGCCAAATAAAATTTTCTTTGTGAAATGTATGCATAATGTACCTAATATCTTGTTAAAACTTTTAATTTTTATTTTGTTACAAGCTTACAAATAACTAAGCTGTTAAGCATCGACTTCTACTACTCATTTTATAATTTTTATTAAAATAGCATAATTATAACAATTTATTTCCATAATCGTATTAAGTTCAGTAATTAATGTGAGTAGATTAATTACTTACATACTTGTGTCAGATTTATCAATGCCTACACTATTGTTTAAAATTAATATTTTGTAAGGTTTGAAGCGCGCATGGTCCGGCGGTAAGCGTAGAACGCAAACGATCTATGTAACTAAGCCTAACGGGCGCGGTCGGGTGTGAGATGGGTGATTGCTACTGGCGAAAAATTTCATGCGCATTTCCGTGCTTCGGAGGGCACGTTAAGCCATCGGTCCCGGTTGTTGTCGATACATAACAGTCGTTTCTCCGGGCCATTATTACATACGACACACGATTCATAATATTTCCATATTTATACCGCTTCAGTAGACTGAAGTGACGATTAGTCGCGAACCCTTAAGAGGAAACTTGTATAGAGTTTGAAGACACTCAGTGTATACAATAAAGGTCCTGGCTTAATTAAATAGATTTTTTTTGGTTTGCAGTGATTCAACATCTCGTAGCCAATGTGATCTTGGATCATATTGACGACTCATGCAGCGCAATGGTTACCATGCCAGACTGCTGATCGGAGGGTCCCGGGTTTGATTCCCGACGAGGCAGAAATTTGAATTATGAGTTTAAATTTTAGTCTGGGTGTTTGTGTTTTTGTTTTTGTGTATATCCATGGCACCTGCGACACAGGGTATATCTATATACATATACTATATATATATAAATATACTATATATGTATATATAGCTACGAGGGTAAAACGTTATAGGTTTACATCTATATAAATACACACACAAAGACAAAAACACAAACACTTAGACCAGAAAAAGTACTTTAAATTCATTGTTTTGATATTTTCCCGCTAGGAATCAAACCAAGGATCTTTTGTCCAGCACACCATCAGATAAACACATTATACAAGTTTCTGGTACAAGTACCAACTTTACATACAAGTAATAATACTTTAAATTTTAAATTAAAGATCAAATAAGGATTCCCGTCAAAATCAAATAAGGATTCCTGTAACCGTAATAGGTAATAATAACCGTAACCGTAAGAGGGCAGTAAGAGCTCCTACAACATGACTAATAGTAAAGTTGTATGGTGGATATTAATAGTCGAGTAATGGGTCCGGGTTTGTTCTCTCGGGAGACGCGTATACGATACTGAGAGTTGAAGCCACAAGAAAACCGTAATATTATAACATGAATTGCGAAATCATACTGTATAGAAAACTATAGTGTATACTGTATATGTATATTAGCATACATATATAAAATTCTCATGTCACAATGGTAGTTATCATACTCCTTCGAAACGGCTTGACCGATTCTCATGAAATTTTGTGTGCATGTCGGGTAGGTCTGAGAATCAGCTACTATCTATTTTTCATCCCCCTAAGTGATAAGGGTGGGCCACCCGGAACATATAAACGCAGTACGGAGTTCGCAGGGTCATCTAGTATTAGCATAAACGCGAAACTAGGGAAGAGCTGCCAATAAAATTAAGCTAAGATGTGACGGGGGTGGTCGGAAGTTGCATGCGTTACCACTTATAGTACAGAACACAAATAACGTTTCACTCTTATAGCCCCACACTCGGGTAGATATACAATAACGATAACAACCTAATTATATACATGAACTGAGATCAATTAACAACCTTATTATATACATGAACTGAGATCAATTTTTAAGCAATTTGGTTAACTTTCCACTTCGCTCATATAACATTTATTTATATTTATATGTGTTAAAATTCTATCTATATATTTCTGTGTTAATTTTTTATTATTATTGGTCTGCTTCTTTATTAGCATGGTATGTTCTCCTTTAAGTGGTTGTACATTAATTGCTTGAATATGTTGTGTCATTAAAACTTATAGTATATCTAATAATGTAATAACCGTTGGTGAACTTAAATAAATAAATATACCCTGGGTCGTGGGACCGATGGACACACACATAGATAGAAACGCAAACACGTAAACCGAGATCAATCAGATTGTAAGTTAACCGATCGAAGCTGTCTTAATTTTATGATTATAATTTTCTTAAGTTAGTTGAGGAAATAAAAAAACTGTTTCGATAATTGTTAGTCTGACATTAGTATATGTATAGATATATCTGACATGAATATTTTATTTTAAATTTAATTGAATGTTTTCTGGGTAATAATATATTTTTTGTTGTTAATTATTATAAAGTTAGGTAAAACTACTTTGCAACAATCCGCAATCAGAACGTATGATGGTGTATACTTTTATGTAATGTTTTGCTATCAACATGCTTAATTATTGACACAAGAAGCTCTCTTTGTATTGTGTTATTGATAATATAAATTGCATCATTGTAACTTTCATTATTCTACTCTAACACATTAGGTTATCCCGTAATATAAGTTGTAAGTGTATGAAATAAATATATAAATATTGAGAATTATTTTGTTAAATTTCTGTGTCAAACATTATAATTATTCTACTACAAAAGTAATAATCATCAGCAACAATTCACTTTAAGTACCAAAAATGAGCTTTGACCTCTATTCTGAAATCAGAAAAAAGTTAGTAATAAAAGAAATGCACACGCGGGACAAGTGGGCTGAGGTTATGCGCTTTTGAATAATTACATTACTTTTGATGGTAATTACTATAAACAAAAGAAATGGCTTCAACAGCTAAACGCAACTACAACTTAATGCATTAAATGCACTTGCATTCTACAATACGGATTGATGATATATTTGATGATCAACTTGCTGTCAAATGTTTTTAAACAACTCCTATTGCTGGAACTTGGATCGATCGTGTAAAGTGGTTTCTGAAACGCACAGAAATTTTGCTATCAACTTGCTCTTACTTCGGATTGATGATATATTTGATGATCAACTTGCTGTCAAATGTTTTTAAACAACTCCTATTGCTGGAACTTGGATCGATCGTGTAAAGTGGTTTCTGAAACGCACAGAAATTTTGCTATCAACTTGCTCTTACTTCGGATTGATGATATATTTGATGATCAACTTGCTGTCAAATGTTTTTAAACAACTCCTATTGCTGGAACTTGGATCGATCGTGTAAAGTGGTTTCTGAAACGCACAGAAATTTTGCTATCAACTTGCTCTTACTTCGGATTGATGATATATTTGATGATCAACTTGCTGTCAAATGTTTTTAAACAACTCCTATTGCTGGAACTTGGATCGATCGTGTAAAGTGGTTTCTGAAACGCACAGAAATTTTGCTATCAACTTGCTCTTACTTCGGATTGATGATATATTTGATGAACAACTTGCTGTCAAATGTTTTTAAACAACTCCTATTGCTGGAACTTGGATCGATCGTGTAAAGTGGTTTCTGAAACGCACAGAAATTTTGCTATCAACTTGCTCTTACTTTGTCTTACTTCGCACCGTTTTTGCTTAGTTTTTTTAAACCGCTTATGATTTAATCCAGCCTCGGGTCTACGCTATTAAAACACTACATAATACATTCCTATATAATCAAGGTCTCGTACAACAACGCAAAAAGCGGTAACCAGATACCTAATTAAATAAATAATTTCGTGATTGCACGCCCGACTCCCGAAACTTGGTAATTGAGAATTTGAAAGGGAGAAAATGAAATTGGGTGTTTAATGAGTTGCCTAATGACATAATTTTTAGGGATTCATCAAAAGGACGCTACGAGCAGATGCTTCGTCGTGTAACGCAACCGAATGGGCTAATTTGAATTTTTATCGGAAATAAATAGGCCAATAGAGGCTTTGATGGAATAGATTAAGGTTTAATGAACTACGGAATTGCTTTTTTGATGTAAAATTTGATAAGTTAGACAATACATTTATGTAAATTAGATCCAAACAAAATGTTTCTTTGTTTCTAAAAAGAGGGATGGGAAAACTTTTTGTAAATGATGATACATCGCGGCAGATAGTAATAGATGAAATAATAGAGGGTATTTTTATCTATCTACAACGTTTTGGTAGCGAAGAAACTATATAAAAATACACTAGTAAAGCTCTAGTTGCGTGTCCAATGTATCACAAAATTTACCAGTACATGTCGTACGATATGCAGCTCGTTTGTAAAACTTCCTAATCTTAGAATAAATACGTATACAATGAGTGTCCTCATATAAGCGTGCTGTCAAAATTGAAGCACTAAATTGATTCCTACAGCTGTCACATCTGATAAACAAAATATTTTTATTTTGAACAAATTAACTATAAAAACTACAAAATATTGAAAACACTGTGAAAAGTTATTTTATTAGGTTTCTTTTGTTTTTAAAAAGTGTCCTGATAAAATTTAACCATCATACGGAGCGGCCCGGCGTTCGGTGCCAATCAACATGCTTCAATTTGGGCCGCGCGAACTTGGTTTCTATAATGTAATTGTTATTATTCTATGTTCTTAACTTTCAAAATCACAGGGTTTGGTACGGCTGGTGGTACGGTGGGTAGTGAACGAGGGTTATCATGACAAATGGAGTATAAAAAAATCAGCTTTAATTAATAAAATAAATTTTAGCGTTGTTATTGACTCTTATTCACTTTTATATGACATATTATGAACAAGACAAGATAGAGATTTATTAACTTTATTTGGGAATTGAAACTCGGCCCAAAATCTGTAAGGCCCAAGCGACTTACCTATACAAGGATTTCTTATGATTACTCGTCACTTCAGAGCAACGATGACTACGTACTAGTGCGTGCAATTATCGAAATTTTTCGATAAACGATACTCCGATTTTTATCGATTTTTTTGTCGATAAAAACCGATAATTTCCGGTTTTGTATTACGTTATTATAACAAGAAAAATACTTGAATTCTTTGTTCAACATTTATATAAGACTCTTAAATTTCCTAAAAATCGACATTATTTCTACAAGGATATTGTTTTACGTTAACTGTGGTTTTATATGAACTAAAACTACAAATTAAAATAACAAATCAAGTTTTCTTTAAAACATTTATTTGAAAACAAAACATAAAAATTTTCCTGTGAATCAAATAAATAATCTAGTTAAAAGAACTAAAAAACACGCTTTTGTGAAAATACGAACTAAAAAGTTAAAAATAAGAAGAAAATGTATTTTACTGAGTCAAATGGGTGTAGCTGGTATTTTGGTGCTCCTGCCCAGAGGTGAGAGCATTACTCCATGTGGGGTCTGATCTGACCTGTGCCTTGTACAGTGTCAGGAGTTACCCCGCAGTGAAGTACTGCCTCGCCTATTGAGGACACCAAGTTTTTTGGACGCCAATTTGGCTTTGTGCTCCAAATGACTCCGGTACTGCACTTTACTCGTAATGTCAACTCCCAAGATACCAACACTTTCACCGACGGTGAGCGCGATACCCTGGAACTTGGGCGCTATAACAAATGGGTTTTTTAGCGGTAAACGCGCAAACTTGTGTCTTCGTGAGGTTAAACTCGACAAGGTTAAGTCGACCCCATTCCGAGACCCGCTCCAGAGAGTTCTCGACTTCAGACACAAGTTTGATTCTGCTTTCCTCCACTTGTGACCGAGAGGCATTGGCTCGACAGGTGTATAGTGTGTCCACCGTACTATCATCTGCATAGCAATGTATACTGCGTGATTGTTGCAGCATGTCATTGATATGCAGAATGAATAGTGTAGGAGACAGAACTGAGCCTTGGGGAACACCGGCGTTAATGGGCTTCATATCTGAGCAGCATCCGTCAACAACGACCTTAATCTGCCGCTCAGACAGAAACTTTGCCACCCATTTACATAGCCTCAGGGGAAGACCGTAAGATGGAAGCTTCGCGAGAAGGGCCCTGTGCCAGACCCGGTCAAAGGCCTTTGCAATATCCAGGCTGACTGCCAGAGCCTCCCCGTTGCCCTCGACGGCTTCAGCCCATCGGTGTGTGAGGTATACCAAGAGATCACCGGCCGACCGGCCCTGGCGAAAGCCATACTGACGATCGCTGATCAACCGGTGCTTCTCAAGATACTTAAGGAGCTGCGTGTTTATAACACGCTCCATCACCTTAGAGAGCAGGGAGGTTATCGCAATGGGCCTGTAATTGGACGGGTCACTGCGGTCACCCTTTTTCGGTATTGGGTGTACTAGGGCTACCTTCCACGAAGACGGTACTTTACTAGTGGTGTAGGAAAGCGAGAATAGGCGCGTTAAGACGGGAGCCAACTCGGGAGCGCACGTCTTTAATACGATCGCGGGGATATCATCCGGCCCGCCCGACTTCTTGACATCGAGGGTTAGCAGAGCTCGTCTGACGGCCTTTAGAGTGAAACGCACGTCCTTCATCGAGCTCTCACACTGCTTGACGGTCAGCGGTGTGGCACCTCTGTCGTCCAGAGTCGAGTTGGAGGCAAACAGGGTACCCAGGAGATCGGCTTTCCCTTTTGCCGTGTGAGCCAGAGTATCGTCCGGTTTGCGTAAAGATGGTAGAGACGACCGACAGAAGTTACCTTCGACAGCCTTGGCAAGCGACCAAAAAGCTCAACTCCCGCAAGGGTAGCTTGATAGACGCTGGCCAATTCTGCCGACGTGTCTAAACTTCGCCTTGACTATTTGCTTCTTTGTCGAACGGGAGGCAGCGTTGATTTTTTTCCGAAGCTTAGACGTTTCGGGGTCCTTACGCGCGTGCGCATCAGCCCAGGTTTTAAAAGCTTCTTGCTTAAGTCTAGAAGCCTTAGCGCAAGAACCATTAAACCAGGGCTTGTTTCGCCCGCCAATGGATACTACAGAGTTGGGAATAAAAACAATCATGCCCTGTCGTATCACATCGGCTATCGATTCCGCACACGTGCTAGGATCACCCGAGGTGAAGCACAGCTGCCTCCAGGGGTAGGAAGCCAGTATTCCCGGAGTCCATCACAGTCCGCTGACCCGTAATGCCAGACTTGACGCTTCCCATTGGGTCGAGAACCTTCTGGGGGCGGCAATGGTACGGCAGAACTTACCAGGCAATGGTCAGAAGTCCCAAGTGGGGCCCCAACCGTCACCCGGTAGTCGGATGGATGGGTGGTCAGCAGTAGGTCCAGCAGAGACGCAGTATGGATCTCAATATCTGGTACCCTGGTGAAACTCTGTACCACCTGCGTCAACGCATATGCCAAGGAGAAATTATAAGCGGCCCTGCCAGCAAAGTCGGTGGTTCTTGATCCCAGCCATTCGGTGTGGTGGGCGTTGAAGTCACCCAGAACCACCAGCTCAGCCGAAGGACACAGTTCCAGCACTCTGTCGGACGCCTTTTGGACGTGCTCAAATAATCGAGTCGTCTCCGCGTCTCCGCTATAGGACCTATAGAGGCACGCATATATTCGGGTTCTAGCGCCAGCGTCTACACGTGCCCAAAGCACCGAAAGGTTAGTTCCTTGTGAACTTTATGAAACCACGATGAAGCACACGCCTAATCTGGAAGTTTTGTACATAGCTCTTTTGAGTACCCAGCCTACTTCTACTGACAGCGAGCGTGCATTTTCGGTAGCTGGAAACTTTGCCACGAAAATTTGTAGCAGCCTAAGTGATAAATCACTAAACTTAATGCATTGACCTTCCTAAAAGTAACGAAAAAAAAAACTTTGAATATAATTTATGTCTTAGAAACAGCAAAATTTATGTTGTAAACATCTTGAAATCTTGTCACTTTGTTTGTTTTTATCGTGCATGTCCAAAATAATGTTGCTTATTATTGTTACATTATCTTAATTATAATGATCTCAATGATTGTAAACCAAAAAGAAGTTTTGAAACAAAACTGGTATTAAAAGAAACTGTAATTAAATAAACGTAAATAATTATAATACTGGTTTCTTAAGGCTGTCTTTTTCTTTAAAATATTGAAGCCAGACACCAATTTTAACAAAATGTTCAAATTCCCGATTCCTGGGAATCCCTGGGAAGTTTCCAAAAACAATCTCGATTCCCGGAAACGGAATATACTCGGGAATCCCGAAACCCAAACTCACACTCGCTTGCGGGCGCGAATTTCAAAACATGTCTCGCTCGCGGGAGCGATGATGGGTCATTGGATTTTTTTTTATTAATTTATCGTTTATCGGTATTTTTTATCAAAATTTTCGATAATTATCGCTGAAAAATATGAGACGATTATCGATAAATTACCGATTATCGAATACCGGTTTGCATGCGCTACTACGTACTAAAATGTGCCAATGCCATCATGTTCTAAGCCCGTCACGTACAGGCTTCCAACAAATAATGTTATTACCTCAGTTGATTAATCAATATTGTTATTTCCTCAGAATTGGTTGAATAGACCAATACCAGAAAATCTGCCCAGTTCTTTTATGGATTTATTTCTCAAACTTTGTCATATATTTGTAAAAATTCATGCACGGTGAGGAAAACATCTTAATTAATTAAAATTTTCTTCATTTTTAATAATATTTTCCCTCATCGTGGATCAGCAAGAGACACGCACTTCACATCTTTCTTTATCTGAGGTGCGCACCGGAGGTTTAAACTCGGTATCTCACCGTACAAACTTGATCTGTTTTCGCAGATCTGTATTTATAGTGTGTGAAGAACTGGCAAACGTGAGGGATCAACTTTGTATTCAGAGTCTGGTAAATGTTTAATATTCCGTAACTTTTGTACCGAGAACCGTTTTGAAATTCAAGATAGCATTTACTAAGTTTATCAAGTAGAAACTTTGCTCAAGTGTAATAAAATGGTGTACCGGTATTCATTATTGATATCTAGGTATGTTTTATGAAAAGTTGTTATAGCACCACAATATTAACAGGTTTAAACCCAAAAAATGTAAGAATTACTTATCAGGGCTGCAATAATTTATTTTGTGACAAAACCAGACATCACGTCACGACCTTACCCACGTAACAGTGCTACTGTTACTCTGAAGGTCGTGACGTGGTCAACAGTACAAGTACAAGACAACAGTACAACTTCAAGCAAGACTTTCGTCCTTTACCCTTTTGTCCTTGTGGATGTATGGAGATGTGTGTGAGGCTGCAGCGATCATGCAATATGATATGGCTTATATGCTCCTCAGCTATTCCATTTAAATAAACAAAATGATAAAACTTTTACATAACACGTTTCTTTACTTAACGCGATTGAACCTTAAATCATCAAGGTATGACAAGTATGACAGGGTGAGTCAGTAACTTAGATACTAAGGATTCAACCCATACTCCTGACATGAAAGACGATATTTTTGTTATCTTTACTTTTAATGATTCATTGGTTCATCGCTGATTTATTTCTTAATTTTATGCGAAAGGAAACAAGATGAGATCAAACATTCAAATAAATAATGTGAAAAACCATATTTATATTAATTTGAATATATGAAATTGTAATAAGATCATCCAGAACAATCTTATTTCTTTGCCGTTTATACTTGCAGCAAGTTCTGTTCACAAAAACCTGAGAAAAACCCTGTTTGAGCTCGTAAATATCAATAAACATCCTATCAGCGCAGACCCCACTCAAATATCGCACTGTTCTCCCAATGAGCATTTTATCCCCGAAATAAGTAGGAACTTTCGAGATCAATACGTTTCTTCAGCATTCGGAACTTTATCTACGTCTACCTGAATAAACTTTTTCTATTATGTCCTTCCCCTGGGCCTTCTTCGAGGCCGACACAAACTCTTAGATAAAAAGCTTATCCTCGATTTGCGTTAAGAGTACGTGGACAAAAAGTTTTAAGAAAAAATACTGTTCCATGTAATGAAAAAATAAAATGTTGTTTTAACGTTGGCAATATACCGCATTAGTGTACACTAAAAGGCAATATTTTTTTAATGTGGTAAAACTTTAACAAAATTTAATTTGATAAAACTTTATTATAATAATAAAACTTAATAAGTTTTTTGACGTGACAACGTCTAATAAATCAATGAACTCCGGCTGCACGCACGAAAAATGATGACTCATTGTAATGTTACGCTCATTTATTTATTTATGCTTTATGTACATACCCTAAACTAGGTGTACAAAGGTGGACTTAATGCTATGAGCATTCTCTGCCAGTCAACCTTCGGGTAGTGAGGAAAGCAGCGATAGGTGGCTTATTTTTAAATATGAGAAAATAACGGCAAGCAGAAGATGAAATAATATGTAACGTTATTGTAACGTTATTATCGGAGCGAGAGCGCTGCACGACAGAGCGAAAGGCACGATCGGCTTGAGCGTTTGGTTTGAGCCGCATCTATCTCTCTTCCACTCGATTGGCCTATGTGTCCGAGGAGAAGAAAGACAGCGGAAGCACACAACTTATGTCTACACGTAAACTGTTTCGTCGACTGTTTATAAATTGAAGTGAAAAGTTAATCTGGTTTTTATTATTGTGTTATGAAGTTGTCACGTTAAACTATCGACTGATATATAGATATATAGATTTTTTATTTGAATGGCCACACAACCTCAAGCTGACTTAGGTTAAAGTTAGCCTTAGAAAGACTTAGGTCTTGCTTGTGGTCACATGCAGTTGCACTGCTATTTCGACGGCTTATATAAGTCAGGCCGGAAACTGCACCTTTCCACTGAAATATGATAGACTAGCGGCCGCCCGCGACTTCGTCCCGCGTGGGCTTTGGTATTAGTCATAGCATAATGTTACATAGCCTAAAGCCTTCCCACAACAAAAAGAATATTTCAATTTGAACAAGTATTTCCTGAGATTAGCGCGTTCAAACAAACAAACCCTTCTGATTTATACGATATTTTTTAGTACCTATAGATTTATTTTACGGCAGAAGTGGTTGCAGCGTTGGTACTCCCCCGGTCAAACACCCGTGTGGCGCAATGGTTACCATGCCGGACTGCCGATCGGAGGGTCCTGGGTTCGATTCCCGGCGAGGCAGAAATTGAAATGATGAGTTTTAATTTCTGTACTTGGTCTGGGTGTTTGTGTTTCTGTCTTTGTGTGTGTCCATGGTACCCACGACACAGGGAATCCTAGTGTGGGGCTATGAGTGTGTAGTGTAGCGTAAACAATAAAATTTCTACCACCTACCAAAGCGTTTGAAGCAATTTCACATTTTTTAATTAAGGTCTAATAAAAAAGTACCATAATACAGCTGTTAAAATAGTAATAACCCTTTCGTGTACTACGCTACCAAGAACTGGAACGGTTAAAAGCTATAAAATATAACTGTTATCGAAACCGTGTGCATTTTATTCGCAATATTCCATATAATTGCATCTTTGGAGTACTTTAAATCAATTTGGTGCCTTTCTAGGCGGCGTGCCAGCTAGCTAGTAACAATCACCCGTTATTTTTTTCTTATTCTTGTGGAACCGATAGTCAGACATTTCATAAAATATAGTTCTCTGTTATGTAAGTGAAGCGATGGATACTGTATGTTTCAAAGCATTTTTTTAATTTTTATTTTTATTAATAATACAACTCTGCATTAAAAAAAAATATTCTGGTACAATTATGCCATGGCTTTTGACGGAATAATAATGCTTAAAACACAGGCTGACCAATTAAATATTACTGACATTTAAAAACTACTTATTCGATTTCAATTTACCGTAACTTTATTGTTTTACTGCCTGACTTAATAACCGTAGGTGTACATATTTTTCAGGTATAACCACATGCCAAACCGATCCTTTGTTCGTATCTAGCCTATGTGCTTATACATTTTGCCTTAAATTTTGTCGTATTAGTAGCTCGCTGTCAGATGTCATCAAATCGGGACTGTCAGCTGAACGTGTCCTACGAAGCACGTGAACGCACAAGAATTTTCGCCACTCACCCATCTTTTACTCGATTTTACTCTTTTTCCCTTAATTGCGTGATAACTTGCGTTCTACGCGAACTTGACAAAAAGCCTTCAAACACTTTCTAACCGAAAGTTATTTCTCTGCTACCGACCTAATTTTCTAAAAGATCATCATTTGAACACTGGTAGCATTTTTTGTTCACTCTCAAAATTGTTATCAACACACACGTGCAAATAATTAAATCTCATAAATACTTTCGCATACAAATAAACAATATGAAAGAAAACATCAAACACGGGACTAACTCTACTGTCATATAAATAAACGCCATGAGGATCTAATCCCATAAGCTTTATCGCCACTTCAGAACAGACACAAATAAAAAATACCATACAAATGCGGATCGGATTTGCCTACTGAGGGTTCCGTTCAACTTAATAAATAAATTTTGTTTCTAAATACGTATATAGCGACCTTCCGCTACTCATCAAGAGATGGCGCCACGGGTATTCCTGAATCACGCTATCGAAGTTTTCTGAATATCCGAGGATATATACAAGCTCCAAATTGAGTCAGTTGGAGCGCGGCCGCTCCCCGGGCAAGACCACCTCGCCCGGCGGGAGATCTCTCTTTGCCAAACTGGCGACCCCGACGTGATCTTCTTAATTTTAAATTTTACAATATAGCTACAACCTAACTTTCCCGCTGCGGTTCTACCCGCGTGAGTCACATTACATGTTTTATCTCATAAGAATGCGATATTTTCTCCGGGTGAAAAGAAATCTGTCACACTTAGGGCCTCTTTCACCATCTCCAAGTAAAGTTAATTGGTAAGTAAAAGCTATGAGTACGGGTCAGTTTATCATTATACGATTAGTGCTACTCGAACATCGTGAAATTGAAGTTACGGGTGACTTTAACCGACAATTAGAGTACTTGTCACTTTACTTGATGGTGGTGAAAGAGGCCCTAAATTATCTCCATACAAGTAATCAAGTTAATCAGTAACGTGAAGAAGGACAGAAATACAAACATACTTTGACTTTTTCCTTTAACTTGTACTATAACATGATAATACTTGTTTTTCATAGTTCTAAAGTAGTTCCGAAGCTACAGGGCTTCGGAATTAAGAATAGAGCTACGGTATCCCCTGTCTGATCGTAAGAGGCGACTAAAAGGTAGCTTCTGGGGTTGTAGACGGTGTGAGTGGGAGCTCGATCCGCCCAGCCAGCAGCCCCGGAAGGACGGCGGTGTGTGCGTGGCCGTATGCCGCCGTAAGTATCGGAAGGTGCAGGAGAGTACATCCCGAAGATGGGCCCATTCTAGGCGCCGCGCGTGGAGGACACCGGTGCATTCCACTGCAGATCCCGGAATCCTCCCCAAGCGCAGAGGCAGGCCACCGAGGGGGTTTTAGTGCGGTCAAATTCCACATAACCCGATTTCCTCTCCCAAGGTACAAAAAAAGGTCAATCGATCGAAAGTCGATCAACCCAAAAAAGGTCAATCGATCGAAAGTCGATCAACTCAAAAAAGGTCAACGGCCATATCTTTTTTTCCATTATTTTTGAAATTTAATTTTTCACAACTTGAAGGGACTGTACCTTTTGATTTACGGAACCCTAAAAATGTTGAAACGTTTCGGCGTCGGTCTCTAAATAAGCTATTTATTTCGGGGAGCAGATTAATTTTTTTGAAGGCAGTCATTTATATCCTCCTAATGAAAGCATATATTTTTCTGCCTGCTCTGTTTATATTGCACAGCCCAGGAAACAGCAAGTAAAAAAATAAAAATAAAGTCATACTTATTCTTCATTAATTTTTGGTTTAAAGGCAGTCTAGGTAATGTGTTATTGTGGAAAACTACAAATACTATTGCAGAACTACGCTAATATTTTAAAGCAATGAGAATTCGAACTTTATTTTGTAAATTGCTCTAGTAGTTGATTAAACCGCCTGAATGGTCGCCGCATGGTCTCAATAGTATCTTAAAAACCACCCCACTCTTCTTTTTACAGTAAAATACATTTTCTTCTTATTTTTTTACTTTTTAGTTCGTATTTTCACAAAAGTGTGTTTTTTAGTTTTTTAAACTACATTATTTATTTTTAATTTTTGGTTGCATTTTTATTCTCATATTATTGTATTGTCATCGGCCCTTGACTCCTGTGCAAATTTTCAAGTTAATCAGACGCTTAGACGTGTTAAAAATATAAAATTTTAAATTTGTTTCATTAAGTACCTTAGGCCGCGAACTTATCAGCCGCCCCTCGTATATTTTTTTATCCTGATGATCCTAGTTAAGACTTGAATATAAAGTTATGAGATTATTGTATTGTCATCAGTCCTTGACCCCTGTGCATATTTTCAAGTTAATCAGACTCCTAGAAGTAAGTGAAAATGAAATTAAAAGATCCTTTACATACATACAGGTCAAGTTAATAAAAGCGTGTTAAAAAATTACTTTCATACAGGAATGAAAAGTAATTGTAACATTACGGAATGATCCTAGAGGTACCCTTATTCTGAATTTCACTTTGCACTTTGTCTTTACGAAGTTAAAATGGCAAATAAAAATGACATTACAAAGAATATAATCCTATAATTTAAAGAAATTACACAACTCGGGCCCATTGCGCAAAAACCGATACATTAATTCGAATATTGCGTTCACAATTTTCATGTAGCTTTTTGTAGGCGGTTTCATTTGCTTGCCTTATTTTTTATTTTGCCTTTTAGTCAACCAGTTACTTGAAGCGCGTATGGCGCAGAGGCTGGCGTAGAATGCAAGCGATCTACGTAGCAAAGCTAAACGGCCGTGTTGGACATGAAAAGGGTGACCGCTAGTTTTTTTTTTTTTTATGTAAACCGAACAAAAAGGCAGACGGGCCGCGTGGTGTTAAGCGATCACCGTCGCCTATGGACACGGGCAACCCCAGGGGAGCCACCCGAGCATTGCCGGCTTTGGAGGAGAGCTTTTTTTACAGCTTTCTTGAAGAACCCCATGTTATAGTCCACTGGGAATCAGTCAATCTTGGGTCGTTGACGATTCGGACTGCGCGCTTTTCAACGGAGTCAAATGGGTGTAGCTGGTATTTTGGTGCTCCTGCCCAGAGATGAGAGCAGTACTCCATATGGGGTCTGACCTGGGCTTTGTACAGCGTCAGGAGTTGCCCCGCAGTGAAGTACTGCCTCGCCCTATTGAGGACACCAAGCTTTTTGGACGCTAATTTGGCTTTGTGCTCCAAATGACTCCGGTACTGCACTTTACTCGTAATTTCAACTCCCAAGATACCGACAATTTCACCGACGGTGAGCGCGGTACCCTGGAACTTGGGCGCTATAACAAATGGGTTTTTTTTAGCGGTAAACGCGCAAACTTGTGTCTTCGTGAGGTTAAACTCGACAAGGTTAAGTCGACCCCATTCCGAGACCCGCTCCAGAGAGTTCTCGACTTCAGACACAAGTTTGATTCTACTTTCCTCCACTTGTGACCGAGAGGCATTGGCTCGACAGGTGTATAGTGCGTCCACCGCATCTGCATAGCAATTTATACTGCGTTGTTACAAAAATTATAATAATACTAGTGGACCCCGCAGACGTTGTCCTGCCTTAAAAGTAATAAAAGAGGATTTGTTTTCTTATTATCTTAAAGAGACTTCATGTTACTATCAAACAAAAATATAAAACAAATAATGACATACGAACTGTCCTGTTATTCTGAATGTGTCAAAGTTTAGAACGGCACGGCACGAAATACAAACGTTTGACAGATAGGAACAATTTATATGGGAAAACTACTTATAAATAAAAAAAAATAATTAAAAAACATTTACAGTGGCCCAAATTGTGAATCTAAACCATCCTCGAATCCATTTGAATACACACAAAAAAATTCATTAAAATCTGTCCAGCCGTTAAGGAGGAGTTCAGTGACATACACACTCACACAAGAATTATATATATTAAGATGTGCGTTTCTGTACTTCCTTGGAAGGCGCATTAAGCTATCGATCCTGGTTGTTATCGATAGATAGATGACAGTCGTTAAACCATGTCGGACGCTATACGGACTTTTTGAAAGGCAGCGTGGTAAGCTCCAGGCCTCCCCAATAATGTGGAGAGATCCCTGCCAGCTGAAATAGTGGTGCAACTACCTATATATAATCTAGCAACTTTTGCTACTGTTATATATAAAGGTTTTAAACCATTTCTAAGTAAACTAGACCTATATACTGGAAAATTATAACACTTAGTAGGTATACTATATAATGATATACGAGCGTACCTACGCTCGTAGATAATTCGACAACTTCAAAAGGTACCCAGCACTTTGGGAGAGGTTACCGGGTTATGTTCTGCGCTTGGTAGGACTCCGGGATCTACATTGGAACGCAACGGGGTCCTCCACGCGTGGCGTCCCATAACGGGCCCAACTTCGAGAGAGGCGATCTGCTCTCCTACACCTTCAGGTGTTCACGGCGGCATGCGGCCATGCACACACCGCCGTCCCTCCCGGGGCTGGACGTGTCAAGCTCCCACTCTCACCGCCCGCAACCCCGGAAGCCCCCTTATAGTCGTCTCTTACGATCAGGCAGGGGATACCTAGCTCTACTCTTAATCCCGAAGCTACAGGGACTTTGATGGACATCTACCAGTTTAACAGAGTTATGAAGTATCTATATCAGATTCTGAATACACTTTATTGTTTCCAATAGAGTTTTAAAATTTATACTTACACTTGTAAATTAATTTGGATACTGACAATTCGACCGATGAAGATTCCGTTTCTTTTACATAATACTCGTATTTATAGATTAACTTCCTCCAGTTCAAGAAACCCAATTTACCCAAAGACGGGCAAAGAGTATAAAGGTCTAATAAGCTCTTGCGAACTTCGAAACATTTTTACTTCAACGGTTTCAAACGAATTTACATACTTTCACGTATTTCAAAATTGAACGGGAATTAATTTTGTTCAACATTACGTTTTCGTTGGCATGATGTAAGGAAATTGTTTCTTCCTTTGTAGGTAAGGGAAGGAGATAAATAGAATTGAATTGGAAATGAAAGGCAAAGCCGTGTAGGCTGTCATTTACATGTATTTATAAGGTTTTCGTACACGGGCGCGATAATAGAGTGATTTTAGTATCAAATGTTTTTCTTTCTTTCAACAACGGCATTGCAGAATCTTTGTATGGTTATCAATGTCAAGAAAGATTATTTATAAATAAATGACGTTTCACACTCAAAGCCTCACAGTAAGGTATATATCCTGTGTCGTGGGTGCCATGAACACACACAAATACAGAAACACAAACACGCAAATCAAGAACGGAAATTTAAACGCATCATTCAATTTTGTGCGTCGCCGGGAATAGAACACACAATACATCGGTAGTCCAGCATGGTAACTATTGCGCCACACGGGTCGTCGTATATATAGCGTTATAATAGGTACTAGTCAAAATCGGTACATCATCAGTCAAATAACTCGATGGCTCCTTTACCAGAACTTGTCTGATGAAATTTTGGGAGAAACTTCTTGTGTCACAGTGTTAGTTACCATACTCTGACAAACGGCTGGACTGATTTTCATGAAATACTAGAAGCCGCCCGCGACTTCGTTACAATTCTATAAAGGACATACAGGCAAACATTCATTTTTATATAAATGGCCGCAACCCTTTTTGCGTCCCACTGCTGGGCACGGGTCTCTCCCCATTATTGGGAACGCCTGGAGGTTACTCCACCACGCTGCTCCAATTCGGGTTGGTGGAGATGCGGGTTAGTGGCCAACCCGCTGTCGGCCATTAGGCCTCCGACAAGGTTTAACGACTGTTATCTATCGACAACAACCGGGACCGACGGCTTAACGTGCCCTCCGAAGCACGGAAACGCGCATGATTATTTTTTTGCCACTAGCGGTCACCCATCTCATACCCGACCGCGCCCGTTTGGCTTAGTTGCATAGATCGTTTGCATTCTACGTTAACCGCTGGGCCATGCGCGCTTTTTTATATAAATAAAATATAATAATTATAATTATAATATTGGTAGGTCGGAGAACTGATCTTAATTTATTTTTCAAACCCATAAGGCATAGGGTAGACCACCCTAATAATTTAAAGACGGTACGGAGTTTGCGGAGTCAACCATTTAATTTTTGTAACTTATAAGTACTAGCTGTTCGCCTACGGCTCCGCCCGCGTATTAACATAATGTTTAGTTAAACTTACGCACACGAACACGCTTGTAAATACACATAAAACTACGTACACTACAACCAGAGCCGATCGGACTTCATGAATTAGAATCTATATAAGAAATTCTAGTATAATAAGACGTTAACTTGTTACATCTTTTCTTCTATCCTCAAAAGCCGATGATTGTAGCTCACTCAGGTTCAAGGTAACGAAATGTTTTTCTGCCAAACGTAGGCGGATTTGATTTCATGTATAAAAGAAATTTCCAGACAGACAGCCTTAACTGTTTGTCTGATGTTTCCACTTAGATAATTTCCCAAGACTTAGGCGTATAGGTAAGATAAGCAAAACGCGCGTCTGTTTTACGTAATACCAAGGTAAAGCCTTCTTAATTCAATCCAAATCTTAGTGCTTATGTTATATACGTTGAGCTGTTATAGAATTATAGATAATTATTAATACTTACTTTATATTATACAAACAAAAAAAACTATACTTAATAAGTTATTTTAATTTTGTTTCCTTCATCTAGGTTTTATATTACCATTATGTTACCTTATATAAAACCAATGTAAAAGTAAAATATCTTAATGTTTATAACAAAATAAACATATAACAAAATACACATATATAGCATTAATCTAATCTATCGTTACTCTCAACAAAATATTACACTTCTTATTAATTATTATTAACTAGCTGTGCCCCGCGGTTTCACCCGCGTTAGAAAGAGAAGTGAACCAAACTTTACAGGATTACTCGTTGGACCAATCTGAAGATTTTCCGAGAATTTCATTGAAATCGGTCCAGCCGTTTCGGAGTCTATAAGGAACATACATACACACTTTCTCTTTTATAGATATGATAGCTAGAATAAAAATATATATAGCCATATTTCACCACCTTGGTCAAGGGACGACTTACACGCAAAGATAGGAACTAGAACATTTTAACTTATCATACAGATTTCTGCGTCATCTGATATCGAGCCGGGGCCCTTGGCCCGGTAGTCCGGCGTGATGACCATTGTGCCATTGGGTCGTCATAGTAACCGACATTTTAACGTGCCTTACATAGAACGGAAGTAATCTTAAAAATTTGTTTTTTTTTTTCAACCTTTATTATGTCCCACTACTGGACTGGTCTCATAAGTGAGAGGGATTTAGGCCATAGTCCACCACGCTGGCAAAGTGCGGATTGGTGGAGATCATGCTTTCGAGAAATTATAAATTTCTCTCAGGCATGCACGGCGATGGAGATAACGTCAACATCATAATTAATTAAATATCACGATATTTTCCATCATCGTGGAGCAGCGATAAATGCGCACATTACAAATTTCTTTGTCAGAGATGCGCGCTGAGGATTTGAACCTGGGGTCGGTCGCGGTTGTTTACCACTCGGCCATCGCTGCTCCTTGTTACCAACGGTTATTCAAGGGTAAACCACACCTCAAGCCATACAACCTCGCAAGGTAACGATATTTATGGGTCTACCCTCGTACGTTTTATAGCTTGGAATTGATGACTAAGTTCAAATAAACATTGACATGTAAATTTTAGGGTTTGATGATATATATAACATATATTGAAGACCCGCGTGGCGCAATGATTATCATGCCGGACTGCCAATCGAGGGGTCCCGGGTTCGATTCCCGGCGAAACAGAAATTTGAATGATGAGTTTAAATTTCTGTTCTCGGTCTGGGTGTTTGTGTTCCTGTCTTTGAATGTGTCCATAGTGCCCACGACACAGGGTATTAATTACCTTACTGTGGGGCTATAAGTGTGTAACGTTTGTTTAATATAAAAGGTGCAGCCCCACGGCCGTTTACCGCAAGTGCTGATGGGGAACCATAGTAAATTTCGTGCGCCATTCCGTTCGTTCATTTCCGAATTTCAAGCCGATAGCTATCCGAAAGCGCGTTCTACTGAGCCCCAGGCCTCTCCAATCACATGTCATTGTAATTAAACCTCACTTTAGTGAGAGACTCGTGCACACAATTGATTTGCGGAAAGGGTTACTTCCAAATCTAACTCTACAAAATATGTGGAAAGGTTATGTTATGAAATATGTTTGATTTATTAATGTAACAGAAAGGTTACAGAAAATTTAGAGCCTTTAATTATTTATTAAATAAGCCTTTAATTGAATGCAACATTACCTACCCACCTTGCATAGCGCCAATGTTAGGTCCATCCTAGAAAATCTCAATGACCCCTATATCTTCCGTTGCATACGAAAGCGTATAGTGTAGTGAAATAAAAGGGAGTTTAGGGATAAATTGGGTTTATTTAATAACCTAGTGGTTACAGAGAATATACTACACTAAGCGTATAACTAATTTTAAAACTAGCACACTTAATGTCCCTAAGACACTCGCGGAACGATAGTAAGATTATTAGAAGGTACCTCCTTTAGTGGATGGTCCAGTGCACGTCCAGAATCTTCAGTTCTTTATTAGAATAGAATTCCACATTCGACAAATCCAGGCAATATTGTAGATATCACCAAAAGTCCAGTATCCGCTCGCATAGGTATAGGTAGTATAAGGTTAGGTAGGTTTACATTACTTTCACTTGAAAATACTTCCAGAAAGACTAGCAGGATATGTTGTAGAACCAAGAGTAAGAGCTCAAAGAAAGAACCAGAAAGCAAGAGAACCTCGTGTTCGGCCGTCCAGCCCTTATATATCAAAATCATTCAAATTTGAATTTACTTCTTCCATGGATTTCCTTTATGCATATTCTTGCATTCGACCAGCAGGTTATCCAAAGAGTTTCCAGTGTCCATAATTTCAGCGAGTGTCGTAAATTAATTTTAAATGATAAATAATACAAAACTAAAGTAGACAAACATTATATAAAGTCGTAAATTAATTTTAAATGATAAATAATACAAAACTAAAGTAGACAAACATTATATAAATTTATTATTTGAAAATAACAACTTAAAATTATAATATAAAAACATGTATCAGCCAAAGACAATATTAAAATGTGTTTATCTATGAAATTAAATAAGAAACATAAATGACAATGACAGACAAGACAATTTTGATGTGTCATAAATGTCAATAGGTAAACAAACATTGTATCAAAGTAATGAAGAAATAAGCAAGGAAAAGTAAAGATAATAATAGATCAAAAGGATATAAGTTATAAAAAATGATAATGGAAGTGAATGAAGTAAGTAATAACATGTAGTGTATTAATAACACTACATATTTCCCCCACCCAAGTTAAAATTTTTTGGCTGTCACAAAAAATTTGAGGTTGAAAACAATAGTGAATACCTTACGCAATCATACATTATGATCATACTTCTCTAGCATACATCTATCATCCAAAAGAAGGGGCTAGGGTTCACATTCAATGACGCCTACTCCAAAGGTAACACTAGATGCATGACATAGGCTTATTTTTAGTGAGTTGTCGTCCGCTCACGTAGAAAACCCAATGGACAAAGGCTTATTTAAAGAGTTGTCGGCCGCTCTAATAGAAAACCCCACGACAAAGGCTTATTTTTAGTGAGTTGTCAACCGCTCACAACACAGGCTTATTTTTAGTGAGTTGTTAGCCGCTCACGACAAAGGCTTATTATTAGAGAGTTGTCAGCCGCTCTCATAAGAAAATCCCCAAACAGCGATAAGACGCTGAAGCCCACAAGGCAGAAGGCTTAGAGCACCCACAAAAGTAAGTAAGAGCGTTTAGAGCGCCCATAAAGCAAAATAGGAGCGTTTAGAGCGCCCATATAGGAAAGTATGAGCGTTTAGAGCGCCCATAAAGTAAAAAAGAGAGGCTAAAAGTGCCCATTAAAAAGTAAAAAAAAATAGGAACGAAATCTAGTCATTTAGTTCAATAATAAAAATAAGTTACTTTAATTCCAGGAAAGAAGAAAATGTTAGTTACCCCAGCAAAGCCAAAAAATTGAAGTTAATGAATGATGAAACAAATTGGAATAAAAAAAATCACAATAAGTATAAAAAATAGAAGAATAAAAATATAAAATTGTTCTCTTTCATTTTAGTTAGAAGTTAAATAGTTAATAGTTTTTTAGTAGTTACAGCAGCAGGACAATCACAGTAACATTGTAACCACAAGATAAATAAATAATGTAGTTTAAAAAACTAAAAAAACACGCTTTTGAGAAAATACGAACTAAAAACTAAAAAAATAAGAAGAAAATGTATATTACTGTAAATAAAGCGTGGGGTGCATGGTGTCAATAGTATCTTAAAAACCACCCCACGCTTTATTTACAGTAATATACATTTTCTTCTTATTTTTTTTAGTTTTTAGTTCGTATTTTCTCAAAAGCGTGTTTTTTTAGTTTTTTAAACTACATTATTTATTTTTAATTTTTAGTTGGATTTTTAAATGGAATAATTTTATCAAATTAGTGTATTGTCATCGGTCCTCAATAAATCTACAAAGTTTGAACGAAATCTGGCCGTTTAAAGTGGGTCAAAATCGCGCCCAAAGAAGTCGGTTACAAACATACAAACATACAAACATACAGGTGAAGCTAATAAAAAGCGTGTAAAAATAAACCCTCTGAGGTAGATCTCAGGGTCGTAAAAGCACTACAATAATTAAGTTAGAAGAGAGAAATAAGAGGTACAGTGTGAATATGTAATGTCGAGTAGATGATATAAATTCCCAACCCAAATCAACTGACTCAAATAATGAGTAGAGATCTGGACGTCAGCGTATTCCACTGAGTAGGAATATATACATAAACTATAATAATAAAATATAATTCCCGACCCAAACTTACGCGAGGAAGTCTGGACGTCAGCGTATTCCACTGAGTAGGAATTAATATATACATATATAAGAATACGTGTAATGTATAGTGCAAAGAAAGAAGTTAAAAGAAATCTGCCAAAATGTTGAGCCAAAGATAATTACATACTTGGGGAAGTATAATTTTAGAATTTAGAAAAGAAATTTAGTAATAATTTTCGTTGGGCGCCAATTGTAGTAAAATAAAAGGGAGTTTAGGGATAAATTGGGTTTATTTAATAACCTAGTGGTTACAGAGAATATACTACACTAAGCGTATAACTAATTTTAAAACTAGCACACTTAATGTCCCTAAGACACTCGCGGAACGATAGTAAGATTATTAGAAGGTACCTCCTTTAGTGGATGGTCCAGTGCACGTCCAGAATCTTCAGTTCTTTATTAGAATAGAATTCCACATTCGACAAATCCAGGCAATATTGTAGATAACACCAAAAGTCCAGTATCCGCTCGCATAGGTATAGGTAGTATAAGGTTAGGTAGGTTTACATTACTTTCACTTGAAAATACTTCCAGAAAGACTAGCAGGATATGTTGTAGAACCAAGAGTAAGAGCTCAAAGAAAGAACCAGAAAGCAAGAGAACCTCGTGTTCGGCCGTCCAGCCCTTATATATCAAAATCATTCAAATTTGAATTTACTTCTTCCATGGATTTCCTTTATGCATATTCTTGCATTCGACCAGCAGGTTATCCAAAGAGTTTCCAGTGTCCATAATTTCAGCGAGTGTCGTAAATTAATTTTAAATGATAAATAACACAAAACTAAAGTAGACAAACATTATATAAATTTATTATTTGAAGCAGGTTATCCAAAGAGTTTCCAGTGTCCATAATTTCAGCGAGTGTCGTAAATTAATTTTAAATGATAAATAATACAAAACTAAAGTAGACAAACATTATATAAATTTATTATTTGAAAATAACAACTTAAAATTATAATATAAAAACATGTATCAGCCAAAGACAATATTAAAATGTGTATATCTATGAAATTAAATAAGAAACATAAATGACAATGACAGACAAGACAATTTTGATGTGTCATAAATGTCAATAGGTAAACAAACATTGTATCAAAGTAATGAAGAAATAAGCAAGGAAAAGTAAAGATAATAATAGAACAAAAGGATATAAGTTATAAAAAATGATAATGGAAGTGAATGAAGTAAGTAATAACATGTAGTGTATTAATAACACTACAATAGTCATCAAAGTAGTATATTCTATATACTGTCATTTTCTGGTTGAGTGATTTGAACTTCACAGAACCCATGAAATTCCATCTTAGTTACCTATTATCTATTACGATGATTTGAACTCCACGGAACCCATGAAACTCCATCTTAGTTACTTACGATATTCTTACAATCTGGGTCGTCTTCTGATCCGAAGCTAACGAGGGCACCTACAAATTTGCTTATTTGCTACGAATATTGGAGCTTTTACCTTATAACGTTCATATTTTCAATAACATAGATACATTCTGCCTTGATTCCATGTTCTTCCAAAATAATTTATATTGCTTTCTGTTATTTGACAGAAGGTTTCTTGCAAATAGATTTTCGGAAACGTTTTCGCCGGGATGTAGATGACCTGAATCCCGTGCCGAAAGCGCCTAAATACAGTATGAAGTTGTTTACCTCATTCTTTATGATTTTGATGTAGCGATTGAGTGATTTTTCTAGCTTCCAAAAGCATTTTCCTTTAGGCCGCTATCCCACTGACGTTTTATTTGCGTTGAACTTTCTCCAACGTTGTCGGCGAGCAAATGCGACGTTGATGTCGCGAGTCTCTAACGACAATCTTTCACGCTTTTTTATGTAAAAAATACTAGCAATACTAGCGTACGGGCCACCTGATGGTGAGTGGTTACCGTCGCCTATGGACATTTGCAACACCAGAGGAGTCGCCTATGCGTATCAAGCTTTGTTTTCAAGGGCTCTTTTAACGCCTTTCTAGAGGAACCCCATGTCACAGCCCAACGTGAATACCTCACAAGGAAGCTTATTCCACAGTTTGCATGTTCGTGGTAGAAACTAACGTGAAAAACGGACTGTTGACGATTGCCATATGTTCAGGTGGTGGATGTGATACACTTCGACCGGTGTTGCGATAGTGGAATGGTGACGTAGGCATCAGACCGAATAATTCGGATGAGCACTGACCGTTGTAGAGGTGGTAGAAGACACATAGAGCGCCAATATCTCTACGCGAGCTTAGATATTCGAGAGTTCCTTGCAACGTCAAAATAGCGTCAACGCAACGTCGATGTCGCATTTTTTAGACAACTTGTACAATCATGCCAGCCCACTCTGTCCATATAAGCGGGAGCGGGGATATCCCCGCCTTCATTAAAGTCACCGTCCAATCGCAGCACGAGCGCGGCGTTAACTTTGCGTTCAAATTATGCCTAACGCTAACGTCACGTCTATGCAACATTATAAATAAATAAATAAATAACGCTTCACGCTCATAGCCCCACAGTAGGGTAGATATACCCTGTGTCGTGGATACCATGGACACACACAAAGACAGAAACACAAACACCCAAAACAAGAACAGAAATTTAAACTCATCATTCAAATTTCTATTTCGCCGGGAATCGAACCCGGGACCCTTCGATTGGCAGTCCGGCATGGTAACCATTGCGCCACGCAGGTCGTCTATTGTCGTCATTGTCACTGCATACTATGTTGGAGAGTCAACAGCGCTCGTAAAAAATATGTGGGATAGCAGCCTTATATAAAGTACTTCAGCGATTTTATATTAAAATATTTTTCGTCTACTTATAGTAGTTGACCATGTCTTGTAATAATGTATGATAATACTTATCCTGTTATGAGTGAAATGATCACTGGAAAATGACGTGCAAAATATGTATTTGATTTATTTTTCTGTAATGTTTTAAAGTTACATTAAGCCCATTATTTTAAGTCTATTAAGTCTCGTCTCGGTACTGAGAGAGTTTTAAGTGCCCAGCAGTGGGCTTTTAATAAAACAAAATTAAAGAATCTTGAAAGTTAAAAAAATTACAAGATAAATGGGTAATAACTCATAAATCCAGACTTGCACATTTTTTAATTTTCCACCTTTGATCCCTTAACACTTATGTTCTTTGTAATTTGTCTTAACAAAAGACACATTAATGACAGGCAGAAAACCTTTTCACAAATGAAAAAAACTTAAGATGTAGAATTCCTAAGCAGTCTTAGACCATTAAAGTTACTGACTCACCCTTCAGTAGAGACGGCATAGCGCCTCGCTTCGATACATAATTTTTGTGCCAAATCTGGTGCGGGGGAAGAACGCACACATTTTAATTTTGTCACATATTAATAATTTGTAAATATTCTTTCATCGCTATAGACGCATACATTTTTAAATATGTCAATTTTAATTTACAACGTCATTTTCTATGCACTGTCAACACTGACACCGACACACACAGACACACTAGTTGTATAACTAGAAGGCACATTGTGCATGGACGTTGGGACGAGGGTTTCGCCCGTAAAGGCCACTCCTGTGACGAGTGTCATACCTTGATGCAAGATGATATGTAAGCAGTACAATAGTAACGTATGATCGCAAACATTTCGTGATCAGCTTTGACAACCTCCGTGGCGTAGTGGGTGATGAGCCGACTGCGAAGCGTGAGGTCGTGGGTTCGATTCCCACCCAGAACAAATATTTGTGTGATGAACATGATTATTTGTTCTGTGTCTGGGTGTTAATTTATCTATTTAAGTATGTATTTAGAATTATATAAGTATGTTTATCAGCTTTCTGATCACCATAGTACAAGCTCTGCTTAGTTTGGAATCAGATGATGTTGTGTGAATTGTCCAAAGATATTTATTTATTTATTTATTTATCAGTCAGTCGTTATATATTTCGCGAAACATCGACCACTCAATACAATTCTAGCTACTGAGCAATAATCACCGTTGTCGCTTTGGATTATTTTATTGGAAGAAACAAAGAAGCGTTTATTTTCACCAATAAAAGTTCAAGCTTACATTATTACATTCGCTTTTACCACATTTTTATTTGCTTTTAGCAGTCTAAGCAAAAGTCCCTAAAATTTTATACTTTTGCTTGCAGCCGCCGGCGACTTCGTCGGCGTGGACTTTGGTATTAGTCATAGTATGATGTTATATAGCCTTCCTTAATGAATGGGCTATTCAACACAAAAAAAACAATTTGATTCAATTCAATTCAATTCATTTATTAGCAAGAACATAGTACAATAGAGATCTTAATATTAAAATACACAGTTCTTATGTTCTACCCTAATGGATGTGCAAAATATTTATTCTATACTATACATAATTAATTATTTTAAATATAATAATTGGGTAAATTTAGTTTGCTAACATTATATTTCTAAATATTACAGTCATATTTATTGCTTTACGCCACAATAATTCAATGAATTTTTTACATTGATTGAGATTATATTTCCGTTTATTATTCTTGATTTACATGTCACACTTAATTCAATATTAGTCAATTTATTATTTGTAAATTGATTTTCATAATATTAATTTTAATGTCAATTTTAATTACACAAATTTACTATTATTTATTATTATTATATTACATGTAATTCATAGATACAAATGGCAAGTCATGTTCATTTCATTATGATTTTAGAATTAAATTTAAAAAGGACAATAGTTTAAATATTATGTCTGATTACAATATGCTAATCATTTTATTCTTGGAGAAATTCTTGGACTGAGTAGTAGGCCTTATCAATTAAATATTCTTTTAACTTTTTGGAAAACATATGTCCAGTTAAAGTTTTAATATATTCAGGCAATTTACTATAAATTGTGGGTCCCATACAAAACACACTGTTACGATATAATTTTGTTCTAGCGCTAATGGAACATAATGTATTCTTATGACGTCTTGATGTAAGCTTATCATATTTGTGTAGATCTTTTTTTATCATAGTAGCCATTTCTTGTATATATAGCGAAGGGAGAGTTAAGATTTTCAAATTCTGGAAGTAGATCTTACACGAATCAGCTTGACTTAGCTTGCATATTGATCGTATGCATTTCTTTTGTGATTTAAATACACGTTTAATTCCAGGTGAATTACCCCAAAACATAATGCCATATCGCAGTATGCTGCCCACATATGCGTGATAGGCTGTAAGAAGTGCTGCTATGTTTGCTGTTTTATTTAGCATATATAGAGCGTAGGAATATTTGTTCAGTTTTTTAATTATATGTTCCATGTGAGTTTTCCATGTCAAGTGTTGATCAATGTGTATGCCTAGAAATTTTGTAGCTGTTGTTTCAACAATTGGTGTATCCTTGTAATATATATTTAAATGATTCTTCCTAGTATTCTTGTTAGAAAATTGTATCATACATGTCTTACTTAGATTTATTTTTAGATTATTAATTTTTAACCATTCTATCAAGTTTGTTAGTGAATCATTAATTTCTTTTTCATAATTACTTTGATTATTATCAACGAATAAAACTGTACAATCATCAGCAAACATTACCATGGGATGTCTTATTACTTTCGGAAAATCATTTATGTAGATCAAAAAGAGTAATGGACCCAGGATACTGCCTTGTTGAACCAGTAGTTCCTGAGATTAGCGCGTTCAAACAAACTTTTTAGCTTTATAATATATCAATATCTATACTTCTATATTAATATATATATATATATATATTATATTAATATAGAATATATATTTATATTAATATAGAAGTATAGATATTGATATATTCTTACAAATCAAACCACGTATCGTTACAAATAAAAAAGAAATCTGTATTTTGTTTCCATCCATCAGCCTTTTACTGTCCACTGCTGGACATAGGCCATAGGTATTTTGTTTGACATTCCTGAAATATTCAATTTGTGAAATGAAAGAAAAAATTAAAAAATACCTTGAACCTTAAAAAAGGAACAGTGTGATAGGTTTTGAGGTGTAACAGTAAATGTAATGTGTTTAGTATGTACGGGTAGTAGAATTTTTGAGGTTCCGTAGCCAAATGTCAAAAAATGGAACCCTTATGGATTCGTGATGTCTGTCTGTCTGTCTGTCCGTCCGTATGTCACAGCCACTTTCTTCCGAAACTATAAGAACTGTTGAAACTCGGTACGTAGATGTATACTGTGAACTACATTAAGTTTTTCACACAAAAATAGAAAAAAGCAATAAATTTTGAGGGTTCTTCACACTTACAACTGAAATAAAAAAAATATTATCAAACCCATACGTGTGGGGTATCTATGGATAGGTCTCTAAAAATGAAATTGAGGTTTCTAACATCATTTTTTTTTTATAAACTGAATAGTTTGCGAGCGAAACACTTCCAAAGCAGTAAAATGGGTGTAACCCCTGTAACTTCTAAAATAAGAGAATGATAAAACTACAAAAAATATATGATGTACATTACGATGCAAACTTCCACCGAAAATTGGTTTGAACGAGATCTAGTAAGTAGTTTTTTTTAATACGTCATAAATCGTAAACCACAATTTACATTTCATTCAATCTTAATGCAATGATTTCTATGGATAATCAAACGCAATGATGTATTTCTGCTGCCGCTATTGTTATACAAATACTAAAAATAAAATAAATATTTAAGGGGGCTCCCATACAATAAACGTGATTTTTTATAATGGTACGGAACCCTTCGTGCGTGAGTCCGACTCGCACTTGGCCGGTTTTCTCTTTTTTATAATTCGCCCGTGGAAGTACCACCGCTGCGCCCACTTCTGCTGAATATCAACTCTATTATATTGAAATGGTTACCATGCCGGACTGCCAATCGAGGGGTCCCGGGTTCGATTCCCGGCGAAACAGAAATTTGAATGATGAGTTTCAATTTCTGTTCTCATACTGGGTGTTTGTGTTTCTGTCTTTCTATGTATCAATGGTACCCATGACCCAAGGTATACGTATATATCCTATGTGGAGCTATGAGTGTGAGGCGTTATTTATTTATTTATTGTGTTCCAGTCAAAAGCAGTTGTTGGCCAGATTTACATGAGGCGACCATCAGCCTCCGGAGTAGCAGCGCAACTGCATACGACCTCAGACAAAAGTTACCTACGCTTGCTTGAGGTTGAGATGTCCATGGGTAACGATAACTCAATATTACTTTATCTGCATGCTGGATTTAAATGAAATAACTTTTTTAACCCTAGGAACCGAATCTACGTCATTTTTACCCATACGCAAATATCTGCTTCTTCTCTCGCATTCCCCCTTATTTTGATTGCCGTGATTGTTTGAACCAACAAGAATCCACCAACAGCGTTCAGCACTCGGTGGTACTCTTATTTATCTCCGTAAGTGCCTTCATATTATAGTTATCGCACTTTTGTAGGTCAATTTGACCTATGTTTGGGCTTTGTGTGTTTGTGTCACTTATAAACTTATTTTAATTCCTCAAAAGAGCTATCTCAAGAAAATTAACGACTTATTTTATTGTCCTATAAAGAAATAAATATAATTTGAGATAAGAAAAAAACTATACGGCAGACTCTGGACAGCTGAAAACCATAGAAAATAATGGTGACTCTAGAGACATACGATTTAAAATTAGTGAAAAAGATTGTGTGATTCAAGAAGAAGACAGAATTAGTAGATACGAGATAATGGACTAATATTAAAACAAAAACTAAATAGTTAAAACACAATGATAGAATATAACAAATTTAACTGAAAATACTATGTTGAAAGTTATTTCATTAAATAAAATGTCACTGATAAATTAATAAAACTAAAATAAAGAAAATAAAACGGCAAATTGTTTGTAAAGTAGGTTTACGATCGAGATGTTTACGTGATAACGTCCGCACGAGAAAATCTCCATTCGTTTGTATGCCGCTAGAGTGAGAGAGACGGAAGATCGGTTCACTCACTCGAACGCTATGCCAGCCTCCGCTCGTGAGGATTCCGCGTGACAAGTTTCACGGAATGACTGGCAGCGCTCGAGATGAGACGGGAGATCGGTCCGTCTCTCTCTCGTTATACCTGCGATCGCGCTCGTGAGGTTTTAGTGTGACACAAGTTTCTGAACATGTCACCCGACTAAAACGATTTTAAAGACGTTATCACGTCAAAATATACAAATAAATTATAAAAGAAATATGTCATCCAATAACCCATCCTGCGGCATAGTCCCCAGAACACTGGCAGCATTACCGCGTTGAATTGCTAAGCTAATTCTTTGAGCAAAGTAGCTGCCAGCCCTCCGGTCACCCGTGAGAATGAGCTTGGTGGACATGTGCCTCATGAAATTTTTAATGTCCGCCGACCAAGGACCCATTGTTTCCAATGCCAGCGCCGCAAATTCATAAAAGCTTGTTGAAAGTGTTTTTATTCATGATTCATTTTAAACATGATTGGGCTTCTAGGGTTAAATTTCTAAACAATTTCGAGTTATCAACATAATAAATTATGTTAGTCAATCGTACATTGGAAGATTAAGCAGCGATGGCCGAGTGGTAAAAAGCGCGGTCTTCAACGCTACCGATCCCAGGTTCAAATCCTTGGCGCGCACCTCTGACAAAGGAATTTTTAATGTGCGTATTTATCGCTGCTCCACGGTGATGGAAAATATCTTGATATTTAAATGATTACGGTGTTCTCCATCGCCGTGCATGCCTGAGAGAAATTCATAATTTCTCGAAAGCATGACGTCCACCAATTCGCACTTGGCCAGCGTGGTGGACTATGGCCTAAATCACTCTTACTTGTGAGAGGAGGCCTATGCCTAGCAATGGGAAATAAAAAGGGTTAATAAAATCGTATATAGCTTCATTAAGGGCCAGCTTACTGGAGCTGATTAAAACTCCGCACGCCAGGTAGCTGGTGCCTTCCGGCTTGGAATAATTCATACACACTACTGTACTGTGTAATCATTAAAATTCCTTGCTGAAATAGCTTTATGTTTTCTTATCATCAACCCTCAGTTGGCTTCGACCAATAGAAAGGGTCAAAGCTGATATTAGAAGATTGATTTTAATTAGATAAATCGAATACGGCTTAGCACCCAGTTTTGGTAAAGTTTTTTTTTCATATAGTCTACGTTCTTATCTGTTAGGTACTGAATTTTAAAAAACAACTCCTATAAATAAATAAATAATACTGTTGAATTGTCAACGATACAGTATGTAATATAATCCCTACTAATATTGTAAATTCGAAAGTAACTCTGTCTGTCTGTCTACTACGCTTTCCCGCTTGAACTACTGAACCAATTTTAATTAAATTTGAAACACAGATAGAGTGGACCTTAGGAAAGGACATAGGATAGTTTTTATAGGATAGTTTCAAACTAGCTTTTATACGGCGTGTATATGGTCGTTTTGTAAAACGCGCTAACACGTGCGCTTCTTTTTGTAACGAAAAATCTCAATATTTCAAGCGACATGCGCTACAAAAACACACAAACGACCGCATACGCGCCGTTAAATTTCGTAGTTTGAAACCACTCTTACTCTGCTAAAATAAAATGAAATATTCTTCTGTCTGTTACCCCATTTATATAAAGTATAAAAACTCGTATAAATCATACTAATATTATAAACGTGAAAGTTTGTAAGTATGGATGTTTGTTACTCTTTCACGTAAAAACTACTGAATGGATTCTAATGAAACTTTACAATAATATAGCTTATACATCAGAATGACACATAGGCCACAATATATAAAGATGTTGTGTGAATTGTCCAAAATATGATGATAAGTGTAAGTAGGAAATAAGTAAATAGTTCTACAAAAAAGCCCGCACAGTATATATCTATATATCATGTGTAAGCCATTATATCCAAAGTAGTGAACCAAAACTACAATAAAAAATGATAATAGAAAGGGGGTGAAACCTCTGGTTTTAGGCACATACTTGTATAAATTTATACACCGCTATCAAAAAGGTTGTCAGTCGTACATAACTTCATTAAGGGTCGGCTTACCGGAGCTGATTAAACTCTCGCACGCCAGGTGGCAGGTGTCCTCCGGCTCGTAATAATCCTTACACATTACTGGGTACACACTACTACACTGCCTGCAACCCTTTTTGCGTCCCACTGCTGGGCACGGGTCTCTCCCCATTATTGGGGAGGCCTGGAGCTTACTCCACCACGCTGCTCAAATGCGGGTTGGTGGAGATGCGGGTTAGTGGCCAACCCGCTGTCGGATGTTTTCAAACCGCCCATAAGGCCTCCGACTAGGTTTAACGACTGTTATCTATCGACAACAACCGGGACCGACGGCTTAACGTGCCCTCCGAAGCACGGAAACGCGCATGAATTTTTTTTTGCCACTAGCGGTCACCCATCTCACACCCGACCGCGCCCGTTTGGCTCAGCTGCATAGATCGTTTTGCGTTCTACGCTAGCCGCCAGGCCATGCGCGCTGCACACTATGTGATAATTATATGTATAGCTTGCTAGGGTATCTTAGTGTTTTCTTATCATTAACCCTCGGTTAGCCCAAGTCAATCATCCAAACCATTGAGTACTTAACTTTGGTAGATCGATTTCAATTAGAATCCGGTCCCCAAGACCACGTGGTATTGTTGAATTGGTAGCGTTTTTTTTTCATAAAGCGTGCATTCTCGTCTGTTACTGCATTTAAATAAAAAAAACTATAAATTTCTAAATACAGTTGGTTTATCAACCAAAAAAGTCAGTCTAAGTATCAATTAAGAAAATCTAAGTGTCGAAGAGGGACATACCTTTTATCCGGAAAAAAAAATCACGTCAAAACAATGCAACGGATTGACTTGATTTTTTATGGAGATAGTTTGGAAATATTTGGAGGAAGTTCACGACGCTTATTTTACTCTTATTTAACTATTCTAAGATCTTAATTAGTTGTTGAGGTACTATTTTTTTTCAACCTTTTTTATGTCCCACTGCTGGGCACAGGTCTCCTCACAAGTGAGAGGGATTTAGGCCATAGTCCACCACGCTGGCAAAGTGCGGATTGGTGGACGTCATGCTTTCAAGAAATTATGAATTTCTCTCAGGGATGCACGGCGATGGAGAACATCGTAATCAATTAAATATCACGATATTTTCCATCACCGTGGAGCAGCGATAAATCCGCCAGGATAAAAACCCAGGATCGGTCGCGTCGAAGACCATGGTTTTTTACCACTCGGCCATCGCTGCTCAATTATTGAATTAATCAAAACGGATAAGATGGAATTAGATATTTGTAAGAGCTTCTATTACAAATATCTAATTCCATCTTATCCGTTACCTTTTAAAGTTGGTTAGTCTTACACAACTTCATTACGGCTTGACTTGCTGGAACTTCGGATTTTGCACGCCACCTGCCACCCTTCCGCCTTAGGTTAATCCTTACCTTACACGCTACTGCACTAAAGATACATCTGTGATAATTATATAGTTTGCCGGGATAGTATCGTGTTTTCTTATTATTAACTCATTAAAAGACCTTTACACCTTCTTAGATATTTTATAGCCCTTTATACTCGTAACTAACATTGAAAATGTACTTCAATTAGAAGATTGAAATTCACTTCAGCATCCATTATTGAATTAGTATCTACGTTCATTCATAGTACCTGGACGCCCGAGCGTTGCTCAGATAAAAACAATTGATTTTCTTGGTTCATTTTTAAGCAAAATATTCATTGGCTTAGTGTTACTTAACAAAGCCTTTTGAAATACCTAGCTCCTAATTTAAAAAAAATTGACATAAAAATATTAAATGCAACTTGCCTACTTGAGGTTTGAACCCGGGTCTCTAGCTCCGTAGTCAGCTTTCGTAACCATTCGACCAAGAAAGCTTTAACTCCATTGACGAAATTTTTATAGAGGTCTTATCATATCGACATTGTCATTTGTTTGAAGGGCGGATTGACGGTCGACATTTGACGGCTTTCTACGCCACAATATTATTAATAATCTCCAATAAATGTCAGTAAGAGTAATTTGTATTTAATGGCATAAACATTAAATAAAACGACAATTTCTATCAAAAAAAATTTGCTGGATTATTTATCATCCCCGAAACCAGGGTACTAAATTTCATCAAAATCTTTGGATCCGTTTCCGAGATTCAAAAAATATATTTAGATATATACAAGAATTGCTCGTTTAAAGGTATTATATTTTGAAATTGTATTTTTCAATTATCCATAATCATTAATTTTTTAAGCACTCTTATTATGTGGCCTACGATGCCTTGGTTTTTATTTGTTTGTATCACTTGCTCTACACGGAAAAAATTATGAGATAGAATTATTTAAAAAAAATCTTATAAATATTATACAAAAGACTACCAGCCCGGCCTTTGGCCAGTCAGATTTGGAAAGCTTACCTACTTATATGAAAAGGGACATATACAGTGATACAAGAAATACTTAACTCTTTCACCACCTTCAAGTAAAGTGACTAGTACGCTAATTGTCCGTGAAAGTCACGGATGTTTAATTAGCATTAATCATACGAGTATGATAAACTGACCCGTACCGTTCGAGTAGTACTAATAACATTACATACTAATCCTTACATTATAAATTCGAAAGTAACTCTGTCTGTCTACTACGTTTTTCCGCTTAAACTACTGAACTATTTTTAATGAAATTTGGAACACAGATAGAGTGGACCTTGAAAAAGGACATAGGATAGTTTTTATCCTACGGGAACCTATAAAACGGATCCACGCGGGCAAAGCCGCTGGCGGAAGGCTAGTCATATTATGAACTGACCCGTACTCATAGCTTTTACTTGCCAATTAACTTTACTTGGGACGTAACTAATCAATACTTTACTGGTGATCGAGGCCCTTAGTCACTAATCTCTACGCTAGGATTCCTTGTGTTGTAAAGACTAGTTCTGCCACTCAACAAACTGATTTGTATTATGCTGTAAAAAAACTTAAATATAAATTGCTTTTTAGTTCGCATTTGCACAAAAGCGTGTTTTTTAGTTTTTAAACTACATTATTTATTTTTAATCTTTCAGTTGAATTTTTACATATTGTTGCATTGTCATCGGCCCTTGACCCCTGTGCAAATTTTCAAGTTAATCAGACGCTTAGAAGTAGGTGAAAATGAAGTTAAAAAATCTGTTATATACATACATACATGCATGCATACATACAGCTCAAGCTTATATAAGCGTGTTAATAAAGAAAGACATAAATAAGTTAAGTTAAAGTATTTTTTTATATTTTTGTTAAATAGCAACAATTCACCAACGTTAAATCAAAAAATACAGACACCACGAAAGACAAACATAACAAGAAACAAAGTATCATCAATAAAGTACTTTTTTCACCGCGCAATATATGAGAGACATTTTATGTGTACTGCCGTACTAAAGGTAGAACATACTCGTAAGTAATGACGCTTTTAAAAAAATTTGTTGCTTGGCTTATGGAGGAAGTAAAAAGTAAATAAAAGTGAATTAAATAAGAGCGGAAGCTTTGAATAAATACGTATAGAATGAGTGTCTTCATACAAGCGCGCTGTCAAAATTGAAGCACTAAATAGATTCCTACAGCTGTCACATCTGACAAACAAAATATTTTTATTTTGACCAAATTAACTATAAAATACTACAAAATATTGAAAACACTGTGAAAAGTTATTTTATTAGTCTTCTTTTGTTTTTAAAAAGTTGTGATGAAATTTAACCTTAAGTCTTACGGAGCGGCCCGGCGTTTATTAAGCTTCAATTTACGCGCGCGAACTTGGTTTCTATAATGTAATTGTAATCATTCTAAGATCGGGAAACTTGTATCAAAATATTTTAGTAGATATTTTATTTGGCTGATGGACGGATGGATGAATAATCTGAGGTTTTCCTAAGGTCGTATATAGTTACGCTGCAAAGAAAAGAAAAGAAAACATTTTATTTGCAATAAATTATGGCCAGCACAATATTTACCCTTTACGGTGTACACATTTTATTGTAAAAGTTATATAATTACAAGTTAAATTATAAAATAACTAGCTGTGCCCCGCGGTTTCACCCGCGTTAGAGAGGATCATTAGCATAAAGTGAAATTTTGGGATCCACCCAGAAGTCCCTATTGGTTAGAAAAGTACAGATATATTTTTTTCAGATTTTTCCACCACTTCCACCCACCGCGATCAAACTCCCTTACTATCATCTCCGTACTAAGGGGTATTTATCACCCCAACGGGAAGTTGATTGGAGTTAATGATAATAGAGAAAACCGTGTCTTTACGTACAAAGAAAATCCTTTACTTTTTATATATATATTAAGATTATGTACAGTAAACACTAAAATATACAGTATACTTAAATAATTTTACATTATTATCACTTTAGCTATATAGACTTGTATAGACTTACAGTTGTTACAGAATGCAAGTGTATCATCGATGATACATGTAATATCACGCAAATTCGGGACTACAGTGCGAAATAGGAAATTTAGAGATAAAATTTCATGTGCGTTTCCTTTTTTCGTAGAGTTTGGTTAAGACGTCTATCTCGTCTATTGCAGTTAGTATAGATAAATAGATTAAGAAGAAAATTATCTTCTTATTTTTAAAGAAGAAAAGTAAGTTTTTCTTTTTGTCTATCTTTGGACAGTAGTAGCCTCGGGATTAAGAATAGAGCTACGGTATCCCCTGCCTGATCGCAAGAGGCAACTTAAAGGGTGCTTCCGAGGTTGTGGACGGTGAGAATGGGAGTTCGATCCGTCCAGCCAGCAGCCCTGGGATGAACGGCGCTGTGTGTGTGGCTGCATGCCGCCGTCAGTATCGAAAGGTACCGGAGAGCACATTTGCTCTTCCGAACATGGTCCCGATCTGGGGCGCCGCACGTGGAGGACACAGGTGCGTTCCACTGCAGATCCCGGATTCCTACTATTGCGGTACAAATCCCACATAACCAGGTATCCTCTCCCTAGGTGCCAGGTACCTTTTGAAGGTTTCTCCCGATACCAAAAAAAAGGTTAGCCAGTATCTTTACACATTTTTGATCAGAAGTTTTACCCAGTGGAACATAAAAGTGCTTGCAACATTTTACCTTTTGTAGTACCTTAACCATATTGAAAAATATTTGAAAGAGACCTGTACAATAATTTATGAAATTGGCTCAGGTTACTTGAATTATACTTTTGTAATCAAGAGATGTATAATGTATCTGAATATTTTTTAAGCAATCATTAGCACACAACGTTATGTAATCGTGTATTCTATCTCAAAAATACTCCCTATGTATTTTCAATGAGACCAAAATATTTTATAATCATATAATTCTTCATTACATCATGTTTACTAAAATAAAGGTGTTACATTTTAAATACATATAGGTCACAGCATGAAACCCAGTAAAGCTAAAGGATCAAAAGCTTCTCAACCAATGCGGCGTTACAAACTAATTTATATAACACGTCACCCGTCACTCAGTGACCCGTCACGTGCGTCCCGATAGACGTTTTGAACCTGAAATTAATATGTTTCAGTTTATTTCTGGGTTACGTTTGATTTGGGTCCAGTGCCTGTCAACTAACATATTGGGCTGCTTCCAAATAAGATCCCAAATATTCCCAAATCATGCTGGCTTAATCGAAATATTCAAAACAGTCTTAATTTTCTATTAACGGAAGATCCCTAAAATTTTGTTTGATTGCGGTAATTCTTCATTGGCAAAAAATACTTTAAAAATTATTGTTTTATTTTTCTGTTATTGCCGATAAAACTTTAAAATTAAAATTTGTGTCACGCTATAGATTTGTCATTATAATAAAGTTTCTTAAATAAATATAAATTTGTCTTCTATTTTGAATGAAAATTAATGAAACGTAGACGTGTTAACGAAACTAAAACTTGGCCGAAATTAGAGAAGTCTTGTGAATTTAAACTTTGGGTTTAGTGTTACTTACCCGAGAACTTTGCACATTACGCTCTACAGATTGAAACACAGCAAAACATGGTTAGTTATTTTATCTAAAAATGTAAAAGCGGAAGGTGAAAAGAGAAAACAAAAGATAAATAATTTATTTGCGCAAATATGGGTATTACAGAAGTTGTTTTATATATTTTAAGTCCGCCATATTTACCTCAGTAAATATGCAAATATACAATATGCAATATGTATGCAAATATTGTTAAAGAAATAAAAATTCACTTAAATCTACCTATATAACTTTTTGACTTAAATCTAAATAACAAATTTATTTATTATGAATTTATTTAGACGGTGTTTTTCCCACGTCGTCGGCTTTGGGCTCCCAATTTACTGGATTTTTATACGCTGAGAGGAGAAAAAGCCGGCGGAAAAAAACCTCCCAGGTTTTTAGTTCCGTAATCCGTCACGAAGTTAATTGTCATCGTTTAGAAATTCAGAAACCAAATAGTACGCTTTTGTATATAAGGACGTTTTAAGTTCTCGTTTGAAATCACAATTTGTTTTGGATTTGAAGGATTCCGGTAAATTACCTACTCACTCACTCTCCACAAAATCTTGAAAACTACTCTGGTATAAAGATGTACCTAATCGGACAGAGAGCTAGTATAGTGAGTAAAAGTACTATAAGAATGGATTTTGCGACAGAGCCGGATTAAGAAGACCTAAGGGGCTTTCGTAAGTTCGTATAAACATTCTTCATGTTTATGACCAACTTGTAAATTGGCAAAGAAGTAGATCACAGTTAGCACTATAATATACTAGATCACTGTTTCATAAAGATAACATATATTATACCTAATAGTGAACTGTTATAGGCTGATGATGGTTTTTTTATATAAATAAACCAAACAAAAAGGCAGACGGGCTGCATGGTCTTAAGCGATGACTATCACCTATGGCAACGCGCAACCCCAGGAGAGTCACCTGAGCATTGCCGGCTTTGGAAGAGAGTTTTTTATAGCTTTCTTGAAGAACCCTATGTTGTAGTCCGCTGGAAATGCCTCAGCTGGAACGTTGTCCCATCCCATATGTTTCTGCCTTTGTAAGTGTCCATGGTACCCACGACACAGGGTATATCTACCATACTGTTGGGCAATGAGGCTGAAACGTTATTATAAAAAAAACTGGTACGTGGTAAAAAGAAGTGTGCAAAGCGGAATGTGGAGGATGATATTTGCATGTGACGAAACTTTCATGATTCAAGCTGTTCAAAGTTACTGCAACTCTATTTAATACGAAACCGCAGAAAACACCATAAACCCTTAAGGAATAAAACATTCGTACAAGAAGACCGTTATTCGTGCTATCGCTCCGATGACTAATCGGTTGTTTCCCGTCAGCCGCAGATGATAAGGTAATCTATTACGGAACCCCGCCTTCGGGATCCTCAGTTCTAACACGTACAGAATAAGTAATTACTTTATTATGTGCATCTCTAAAACATACAGCGTTTGGTGAAGAAGCTGTCTGCAAATTTCCTTATAAATTAATGAAAAGCATAAAAACCTTACCAGATTGACCATGGCTCCTCAAGATTTATCGTAGCCTCACCAGCAAGAGCATGGAGGTTCTGTGCTGTCAGTTGTCACTGTCAAGCTTCATAGCGTTTGCAAATTTTCATGTAACGAACAGTGAAAATTTTTCAAATTCGAAAATTTCTTGAATTAGAAGAAAAAGCGATAATACAAACGAAGTTTGTTTCGTATTTGCATACATTCATCACGAAATAAGTATTTTTTGTAAAAAATGTGTGCTCAAACAAAAAATTTGTTGATCATAATCGTACATAATGTAGGTAAAACATGCCGCGATCATGGCCGCGATGAAATCTTTAATTCCAATGTAAGTGCATTATACCTACGCAGTTCTGCATATAAAGAACAACAGGGATCTGGAATGGAACCTACATTCGTTTCAATAAACGATCAACCTGAAGTAAGTCAGACGGAGTAAAAACCCGCTTTGGTAAGTTACTTGTAGTGTTTAATTTCTCTATGAAATAATGTTGCGCAGTGCCAGAAGCCATTGTTGATAATGTAATAACATTATTTGTAACATTATTTTGTAAATCTTAATGAAAAATCTTGGCTTATATGGTTTTGTCTGTGACTGGTTTTTGTGTAAAGAATAAAAGGTAATTCTGTGTGGAACACATCCAGTCGATGTCTGCTACCAGAAATTACGGTCGGAGTGTCTAAAGCATAATAGCTGCTCTTTACTTTATAGTTTCAAGTTATGGTAACATGTCTATTATTCATATTTGCCTTCTTCAGCACAGATGTACAGAATAAAGTAATTGTTTGTACCTATTGATTACTATTGTACAACAAAATTGAAGAAAATTAATGCATTATTGCAAATATTCACAATTTTTGTTCCATTATTTCTTTAACATCAGGTTAAAAAGATGCCACTCATTTGATTATTCTTCGGCAAACAACAGTCATCACCATTAGATTATAAACAATAAAAATAATAACAACATTACATATCGCACCTTCGGTGCAACAAAGTCACAAGTCGCTAAAAATGCAAAATTGAGTTAAGTATGCCAAATTGTCTATGAATCATGCTTTCAATTGGGGAGACAAAGACACCCACTAAAGTATTACGAAATTCCACTAGATGGCATGAGTGCTTTTGTCGAAATGAGTGGTTTTTTCGTGAGTTATGGGCCGACAAAGTCCTATTGGCTAGTAGTGCCCCCGCTCCCGCGAGTATTCCATATATTCTGGAGTTACAGCCACACAAATATATTTATGACCATTTTTTTGTCACTTATTTGGAGCTAATAAAAGCGTATCTATATTTGAGACTTCAATTTTATTTTGTAAATTACAAATATTTTGGAGCAACAAAGGCATTAGAAGAAAAGTGGTTTTGTTGATCCAACATTATTGTTTTGAACTAAACTATTTGGGACAACTATGTCCTAACTAAAAACGTGTCTTTGTAGATCCAATAATATTTATAATCAACTACCCTTATTTGTAATTATAAAGTCATTAACTAAGAAGTGTTTTTTTTTTGGTCCAGTATAATATTCCATTTCCACTAAGCTTCTGGAACCACAAAGGCCAAGTGATGGTGGTGGTGGTGGTGGTAGTGGAATAACCAAAATATTTATGACTATTTAGGTCCATATTTAAATAAATATAAATGTAACTAATGTTGTTACTCCATAATTATTTACTATTTTTTTCGTTATAGTTGTATCTTCAAGTAGATACCCGGTTCTTTCGATATTTTCGGGAAATTTAATTACGTGTTGCGCACTATTACACACCATGACACCACTACTTACATACTATTACTTTTATATAGTTTCTACTGTTTAAAAGTTCATAAGTCACGAGAATAGTAGTAGTCGTAGAATGCAGAAAGGACAATGTCCCCTTTGTATTGATGTTGGGGCTGTATTTATCTGTCTGTGAGCCTGTATGTTCAGCTCGGGACCCTGGAAATGGCATAGGCTACTTCTTACCGTGGAAATAAGTTTAATTTCCATGGGAAAATCAATTTAGCCATAGTGGTGATAGGGGATTTCAACGCAAGACTGGGTATGTGAGACGGCGACGAGCAGAGAATAGGGCTCTTTGGACAACGAAACCACCTACGTGCGACCTACGTGCTCAGAACACAAAGCGCGTCCAAATCACAACAGAGCGGAACGAAGGCACCAAAGTCTTGCGCTATAGTTTCATCTAAACCCAAAGTTCTGAGAGAAATTGAGCGGTCTACGGACAGTATACCTCCTCAAAAGTTCCCGTTCCCAATGTGGTGAATGACAAGAGAGCCAAAGTGACCCGACACTATACCGAAGATATCCCGTACGTCAGCCTGTATGAAATTAGAGGAGCCTTTAGTCAGTTAAAAAACAACAAAGCACCGGGAGATGACGGTATCACATCAGAGCTGCCGAAGACTGGAGAGAAACCCCTTCCAGTGGTGCTGCAAAAACTGTTTTATACCGTCGTACGGAACTATATCGGAGGCGTAGAGCAGAATCATAGTGGTTCTCTTGCCTATCGCGCTTCTGAGTCACGTATGTAAGCTGTTCTCGAGGGCCCTTACTAATCGTATTGCGCGATAACTAGACTACTTCCAGCCTCTCGAACAAGCCAAATTTCGAAAAGGCTACAATACCAGTTATACAAACGACCGAGGAGTATAATTTGTCGCTAAGTGTTGCATTTGTGGAATATTAGGAACCTTTCGATTCTATCGAGATCTGTCGGTGGTCGGTGCTAGAGTCTCTCCAGCGGTGCCAGATTGACTACAGTAGTACATCGAGGTGTTGAAATGTTAAAAAGCCGCTACCATAACAGTCCGAGTCCACAATGGAAGCACTTAGCCTATTCCACTGCAGCGCGAAGTAAGACAAGGCGATATTATATCCCTGAAACTGTTTACAGCTGCACGGCACTAGAGCATGTGTTTAAGCTAATGGAGTGGAAAGGACGTACTTCCACTGTAGTGTGAAAGAATTGATGTACTGACATCAATGGCGATCACCTCACACACCTTCGATTTGCCGCTAATATAGTCATCGTAACGGAGTTCAACGATTTGGGTATTATGTACAACTGATAATTTTGAAACACTTTTAGATGTGGATTGGCTGAAACTACTGCCTAGATGAACTACTAATTCAGCTCGAGGAGTCACTGCTAGAGCTAGATTTACTTCCTGACCAAAAAGTGCTTTCCTTGGTTGCTTTTTACGCGGTAGTGTGTATACAGAAAGCAGTAGGATCAACTCGGGTATAAGTAACAAAACTTATACCTGTACTTGTTTCTCCTCAATCACTTTGATTTTAATTGTTTACAGTTACCTTTCTATTTGTAGTTGATATTTTGAGAAAAACATATACGATTTATTTGTTTAACGAACTTTATTTCATTTAAAACCTCATCTTTAATAACAATGCATTATTCGTTAAACATAATAAATTCTGGATCAACAAAGTCACAATTCAACCCTTTTTTATTTGTAATGCATTTTATTAGTATATCGAAATGATTTCAAATATGCATTTAACTGTAGCAAAAACTACAAACAATTAATGGTTTAAATATTTTTAACCTACTACCGATATCCATCGAGTAATCTGGACATAAATGCGAAAAAAATCGTAAAAGTGCTCTCCTGTAAAATTACAAATTGTGCTATTGTGACTTTGTTGCACCGAAGGTGCGATATGGTGACAGAGTACTGTTTTGTTTACAAAATGTAATGTAAATGACAGCTCAGCAGAGCAACACCTGTTCAGTGTTGCTTCAGCATGATTGTATGGTCAACTGACCATAAATAGGTGTTGGTAGCAAATAGACTTACTACACCACAATATGTATACAAAAGTTCAACTGTGGTTATTACAGGAAACTTTACTGCTATTTACTTTGAACTGCCAATTCAAAACAACTATAAAAGTTAATTGTAAATGATATGAGAGTTAAGGGTGCCAATCTTAACATAAGAAATTTAAATGAAAGCTTAGTAAAAGCATAAAGAAATTTGATCCAGACCTACAGTGTTGTACAGACCAAATGTTACCCCAGCATAATTTTATATAGGTAGTAGAGCTATAACTACTATCCATGTTGATATATATTTTTTATTTGGGAAATCCCAACATCAACCCTTCTGCAATTTCAATGAATGGAAAACGTTAAGCACAGATAATTGGTGTTCTATACAGTGTGTAATACAATCAGTGAATTTACTGATCATTATGACAGTTGTACATATCATACACATAGTACCTATGTGCCCAATTTGAAATTGCTAAATTTACTCAATAGTAAGTGGATTTAATGTATCCCATGAAATCATACTACAGAGGTAGATGATAAATGACTTTGTCCATCAGGACGTTTCCAAGATCAGTTACTCATGTTGCGGTAACAATGAGTACCTTGGATATGCTCAAATGGCCTAAACAATGGACTCATGTTGTGAAATCAATGAGTACCTTGAATATGCTCAAATGGCCTAAACAGGCCATCAGTGTTGCAGCTCTTGTGAATAGATACAGCTAAACAAATAAGCATTAATCACTTTGTCCATTGGGACTTGTCCAAGATAGGTACTTATGCTGCGGAAGCGAAGTACCTTGGTAGTGCGTCAGAGAGACCACCAATGATACAAGAGCAAACCAAGCTAGCTAGACTTAGCTAATTGAGATCGGAGAGATCCTTTGAGCAAGAGAATTTTCATGCCAGGTTATGTGGGTGATTATCTCTTTGTCCATTGGGACAGTTCCAAGTTATAGTTGCGCATGTTGCGGAAACAATGCGTACCTTGGAATAGCTCGAGCAACACTTACAAAAGTGCCCCAATATCAAAATGTGATAAAGATGATAAACCAACAAATAAAGTTTTACTTGACTGTAATGCTGGCTAGAAAACATAATTCAATAGCATTGCATCTGCGGAACCCTACAAATTACTGCCAATAAAGTTGCTTGTGTTAATGACTACATCTAAAATCTGGAGAAAAGTTTATTGAACTTTTAAACGAAAACAGATTTAAACCATTTTTCTAACTCTCTAGATACAGAAAAGAGATAAGTCTAAATAAGTAAAACCTCTTAAAAAATCAGATGGTTGAGAGCCAGAATTGGCAATACAAAAATGTAGCTAGAGTACTAATAGCACTAGGTATATGACTCACTTAGAAGTGTTTTATATGAGTAGTCAAAATGGGTTCCTAATTTGAGTATTATTCTGCCTAATCAAACAGCTTGATGATTGGCAGGTTGTTACTTGCTGTTACAGCAGTACTAATTGAAGTTATAATGTTCTTTCAAGATCATCTCATCTAATAAGGGTTATGATTAAATGCCCATCTGTAGAAGTTGTACATACTACATCAGCGTCAGTAGTCTGTTGGTAGTAGCAGAAGCAAGCTTATAGAGTTTAAACAGATATAAATAAACTGACTAAAATTAGGAGGCACTTTTGTGATTTCTCCACCAACCAAAATTGGAGCATCTTGGTGTAGTGAGCTCCAGGCCTAACCTATCATTGGGAGAGACCTTTACCCAGCAGTGGGAAAAAACAATAATTGGGAGAGACCCGTGCCCAGAAGTGGGACGCAAAAGGAGTTGCAGCCATTGTGATTGACTACAAAATCACGTGTATGTAATTTGAAAAACTTTAATGCAAAGTAATGGAACAGCCTTATAAAGGTAATCAAACCTCACCCAAAAGTACACTGAATAATGTAAAATGCCACATCATCCAACAAGTCTTTAGGCTGAAATAAATAAAATTAAAAAATTTATCTTGGCAAATCTCATGATGATTCTTGTTCTATTTGAACTACAATACCCAATATTCCCATCTTATAAAGAAAAAATTTGGGGAGGGGCACCAACAACACTGCTCTCTATGAAGAGGAAATGGTACCTTTGTTAATAAACAAATAGCGGGTGGCAAAGAGAGTGAGATAAAATAAGCAGTATCATAGAGTGTGACATTGACAACAGATTGTGCACCTTAATCAACAGAAATTTATGTCCTTTGTATAGTACAGAATGGTATTTTAAATCTCAGGTAAAATTAGTTGCAAATACATTTAACCAACAATTGAACTTAAGTAGAAACATGGCACTCTGTTGTGTGTATTACCTTATGTCATGTTAAAATTTACATACAGCTTTCTATCAGAAGATTCAAAATTCAGATCCTGGGAGGCCATATATAGGTGGCAGATGCAGGTGTTATTAAAAGTGTTTCTGTACCAATTAACATCTTCATGATAATAATAATAATTTATTCACAAGTAACATAGACTCAAAAGTGTTATATACTTAAAAACTATGATGCCATTGGAGCTGCCTCTTAGTGCACCAGGGAATCACATCTTTTGCGCATAGTTGCATAAAAACAATCTACTCTCGCCTTTGCGAACATCTCTGATGCACTACAGAAATTGAAGAGGTTGCTTTCTGAACCTAATTTAATAGGTTGTTGTTAGAGTTAGAGCCTCAACTAAGACAGATTCAGCAAAATCATTGACAAAATTTCTTTATTTTAAATATATTAATTTTTTAGTTCTGTTCCTTAACTTTTTATACTTAAAAACCTTTTTCAAGGTCTATATAAAAAAAAATTGAATAACATCTTAAAAATAATAAAATTTAAGAAGTGAAGATCGGAAAGCAACAGAACACATCAATAAACATTTATTTTAAAAATCTATGGAAAATAAATACATGGTTTGTTCCATGTCTATTACTTTCAAAGCGAAATTTCGCGCACTCTGTATCATTACATAATCAAACATTATTTGATGTTTTAAAAAGAGTGATCTACTTTTCCTAAAGATAGCTAGCAACAAGCTTTCTATCTACTACATATAAACTATCTTTGGTTTATGAAGTCGGATACTACAACCATCAGTTTATTAGAAAATATGCAAAAATACTTTGTTTTGCAATGAATATATTTAATCCAGTGACATCTCCATACATTTTGTAAGAGAGGATGGTTTGTGACACCGCTAACCATTTGACTCAATTTGACTAAATTTAAATTGATTTGAGTGGCGGAAGAAATCCTGTGTTTGACTGAATGAACAATTATCCTGCTTTCCAAGCATAGTTTTGTGCAGCCTTTTTAAGGTATGCAATATGCAAACTGATTTTTTGTGTGAATGGTGTCCAAAACCCCATTTAAGAAATTTGCCATACATACTAGACAATAATACATTTAGTTTTCATTGAAATGGCTTTTATAACCTTATACTTTTAATATTCACAAAATTAAAACTCTTTTATGTGGGAGATTTTTAGCACATTATATGAGATATTTTATTTACTTTGTTTGCATAAAAATATTTCAGAATTGTCACATAGCATTTGCCCAGAAACAGCACCTACCAGCAGATATCAGACACGTCTTCACCAAACGCTGTATGTTTTAGAGATGCACATAATATTTATGTTTTGCATTACAACAAAACATTTATTATGTGTTGAATAAAACATACAGCGTTCCAGTGTAACACTTGCTGGTGGTGAAGACACTATGAAGCTTGACAGTGACAACTGACAGCACAGAACCTCCATGCTCTTGCTGGTGAGGCTACGATAAATCTTGAGGAGCCATGGTCAATCTGGTAAGGTTTTTATACTTTTCATTAATTTATAAGGAAATTTGCAGACAGCTTCTTCACCAAACGCTGTATGTTTTATTCAACACATAATAAATGTTTTGTTGTAATGCAAAACATAAATATTACGTTTACGATTTTAGGATTCCATGTTTCAAATGATAAATAAGATACCTTATAATGTGGTGAAGCGCGCCCGGCAGTTAGCGTAGAAAGCAAACGATCTATGCAACTAAGCCAAACGGGCGCGGTCGGGTGTGAGATGGGTGACCGTTAGTGGCAAAAAAAAAATTCATGCGCGTTTCCGTGCTTCGGAGGGCACGTTAAGCCGTCGGTTCCGGTTGTTGTCGAAAGATAACAGTCGTTAAACCTTGTTGGTGGCCTTATGGGCGGTTTGAAAACATCTGACAGCGGGTTGGCCACTAACCCGCATCTCCGCCAACCCGCTTCGGAGCAGCGTGGTGGAGTAAGCTCCACGCCCCCCCCAATAATGGGGAGAGACCCGTGCCCAGCAGTGGGACGCAAAAAGGGTTGCGGCCATAATGTGGTGGAGACCATCTTCGGGTCATAATATAATGATGCGACCGTGGATGGAATCCGCCCCGTGTAACCACACACATTAAAAGTCCACTGTAAAAGTCCTCTACATGTTGGTGTATGTCCTCATGAAAGCCTTTCAAATGACCGGGTTAAATAAAATCTTCAACTCGTGATCCTTAAGGATAGATACAAGATACAAGTACTGTCGAGATATTATTTCTGACGGTGGAGGTGTCAAATTGAAATTATTAATATCAAACATTAATATCGATCCAAAATGATACAATTTTTTTTTTGTTTGTAATATGTTCATTGTTCACCAACCCACTTATGGGCTGACAAATGTCAACTAACTATTACTAGTAATAGCTATTATAAAAGATTTCCTTATTTAAAATAGGGAGTCCTTTACGGAAACCCTCTGGTCAAACTGGGACCTTAAAAATGTTGAAAAAAATTCTATTGAACTTTCAATAAGTACAAATTGCAGGATTGCCAAATGTTTCTTAACCTTCCACAAATAATCATAGCAGCGGTCACTCATCCTTCTTCTGACCGCGCCCGACTTCGCTCCACAGGGATATATTTTGGGTGCTATATTTAATTTCATCATAAAAAATTAATAAAAATTACTCGCGCTAATGGAATCTAACGCATTAGTTTTCTTAATAGCGGTATTTAAAACAGGCAGAGCATAATAACACAGTTTAGGCAAACGCTAATTTATTTTATTCGTTTCGACACGCACTAATGTAGTTACTTCTAATTGTTGTAAGTGTGATCGTATGATTACAATTTTGGGGTTTTTACTTACATTTTATTTATAGTTAAATAATTATTTTTAATGTGCGAATTTATCGCTGCTCCATGATGATCGATGGAAAATATCGTGATATTTTATTGATTACGATGTTCTCCATCGCCGTGCATGCCTGAGAGAAATTCATAATATCTCGAAAGCATGACGTCCACCAATCCGCACTTGGCCAGCGTGGTGGACTATGGCCAAAATCCCTCTCAATTGTGTGAGAAGGAGACCTGTGCCCAGCAGTGGGACATAAAAAAAAAGGTTGAAAAATTTTTTTTTCCAGAGGTGCACGACGACGACTTTCCGCTATCGTAATACTCGTATCTACCTACCCACCAACCCGCATTGGAAAATCATGGTGGAGTAAGATCTATACCTCCCCAGATATAAGGAGAAACCAGAACTGGGTTGAAAAGCAATGTTAGGGACTACTGGTACATAATTATAAGTACGTGGACGCCCGAGCGTTGCTCGGATAAAAACCATTGATTTTCTTGGTTTATTTTTAAGCAAAACATTCATTGGCTTGGTGTTACTTAACAAAGCCTTTTAAATACCTAGCTCCCAATTTAAAAAAAATGTCACAAAAAATAAAACACGCAACTTGCCTACTTGAGGTTTGAACCCGGGTCTCTAGCTCCGTAGTCAGCTTTCATAACCATTCGACCAAGAAAGCTTTAATTCCATTGACGAAATTTTTGAGGTCTTTCATATCGACTTTGTCATTTGTTTGAAGGGCGGACATTTGACGGCTTTCTACGCCACAGTATTATTAATATTCTCCAATAGATGTCAGTAAGAGTAATTTTATATTTAACGGCATACACATTAAATAAAACGACAATTTCTAACAATAAAAAAATTCTGGATCGATTTACCATCCCCGAAACCAGGGTACTAAATTTCATCAAAATCTTTGGAGCCGTTTCCGAGATTCAAAAAATATATTTAGATATATACAAGAATTGCTCGTTTAAAGGTATTAGATTTCTGTAGTGTGATAAATATTGTAGATTGAAATGAAATAGCTACCTACTCGTACCTTAATTTTTCATAGCTACCCTACGAGTGTGAAACGTTATTTATTTATTTATTTTATGATTTATCATTTACAAACGTTCATATCTTACTTCGAACTTGTTAATTAACACTTTTGTCCACTTACCCCTTCAATTGTGATAGCACAATGAACCTGTCAAGGAAACCAGTTAACGAAAGGTAAGTAAGTATAATAATAATAATAATATAATAATTAAATAATATTAATGTGTTGCGTTACCACAAACTACATTAATCTTGTACCTTTATCTATTGATTTGTAAAACCTGAGAGAATTGATTAACATACACACACACATAGTCTACTGAAATGAAAACGCTTTGTGCTTTGACGTACTTGAGTAAAAAGTTTTCCTACAGAAAAGTTTCCGTATCGCTTAGACTTGAAAATAGTCATAATACTATTAAACACAGTATTTTTCCAGAAATTATTTGTAAAATTTTAAATTTTATTTAACTTACCATTTAATGTCAAAAACTACAAAAACATTTAAAGTTATAATTATTGTTACTATAGTTATCCAGTATAAAACTTATTCTCTTAAAAGAATTTTAATTAGATTCTATAAAATTTTCCCAGTTACAATTGAAATTCTCTCTGAAAAAGATTACTGGATTAAGGCTATAACATCGTTAGTAAACAATTTAATGATTCCAAGGCATGAAAAGTTAAACTTTCAACTCTCGAAACTTCTACACCGAATAACCAATAAGACCACATTTTACTCTGAAACCTTTCGCGCACTTTGAAGGGTTGGCAATCGTAAGCCTTCTTAAAAGCAAGTCCCAACAATAACATGTTGCTTTCATCGCTTTATTTTCTTGACTTTTAGGAACTTTGGAAGTCAATTTCAAAGATATAATTTCTACAAATAAGAGTGGTTTCAGACCAGCATATTATACGAACATAAGTGCACAAATATAAGTGCAGCGATGGCCGAGTGGTAAAAAACCCCGGTCTTCGACGGGACCGATCACGGGTTCAAATCCTCGGCGCGCACCTCAGACAAAGAAATTAGTAATATGTAAATTTATCGCTGCTCCACGGTGATGGAAAATATCGATATTTCATTGATTACGATGTTTTAACATGTACTTTTAACAAATAAACGAATTGAATTGAATTGAATTAAATTTCCATCTCCGTGCATGCCTGAAATTAATAATTTCTCGAAAGCATGACGTCCACCAACCAGCACTTGGCCAGCGTGGTGGACTATGGCCTAAATCCCTTTTACTTGTGAGAAGGAGACTTGTGTCCAACAGAGGGACATAAAAAAGGTTGAATATAAATATTTATATATTGAAATGCGTGTGAGTTATATCTGCGAACTGAGAAAATCGTAAATGGCTGTAAGCCTTTTTGGGTCCCACTGCTGGGCACGAGTTTCTCCCTATTATTGGGGAGGCCTGGAGCTTACTCCACCACGTTGCTCCAATGCGGTTTTGGTGGAGGTGCGGGTTAGTGGCCAACCCGCTGTTGAATGTTTTCAAACCGCCCATAAGGCCCCCGACAAGATTTAACGACAGTTATCTATCGACAACAACCGGGACCAACGGCTTGACGTGCCCTCCGAAGCACGGCAACGCGCATGCAATTTTTGGCTTAGTTGCATAGATCATTTGCGTTCTACGCTAACCGCCGGACCATTCCGCTTCTCGCGCGCGTTAAAAACGTTAACTAAAAAATCTTTTTTTTATTAGAAGGGGAAACAGATGAGCATACAGACCATGGACATTTACACACAACGTCAGGCAATTATAAGTCTTGCCTGTGGTCGTTTGCAGTTGCGTTGCTACTCTGGAGTCTGATGGTCGTTTCGTTTTAATCTGGCCGATAACTTTCTACCCCTTTACAGCGAAAGACAACAGAAACACTTTATGGTAGAAGTGGGTGCATCGGTCGTACTTCCTCGGTCGAACTATAAAAGCTCTACCATAATTATACCCTTATACCGTTTTGAGAAATGCAAAAAGGCTGGAATAACTTTTTATAAGCGCGTACGTTTTCCTGAACCCCAAAACGTAACGCGTGTAAACGCGTATGCCGTAACGACAATACACGCGCAGAAAAATTATGCTGGTCTGTAACCGCTCTAAATGTGTACCGCTACCACTGCTTAAGTCAACTTTTGAGAACTTCACAAAGTCAGAATATTTTTTTGTTTAAAACGACACGGCAAACTTCAGATAGTTACAAAAGTTTTCAAAGCATTTCGAAGTAATTTAGTTCAGTGATGAAAGAAGAGAAGAATCAGTCCTTAGACATTCTTTCTTAAAGATATTTGATTTATTTTCTATACAATTGAAACTTTCGTTGAACCGCATTTCAACCAAACTTTAAAGTAACAAGTTACGTTATATAGAAGTCTTCCATATATTCATTGCACGAGGAGCTAATGTTTGTACAATAAACTAATGTAATTTACTTTGAAAATTTTCCTTTAGTACATCATTATTGATTTCGAAGTTATGTAAAATTTAGTAAAATTTTTAATGTATACAAAATAACAATGAACGGCAAAGGAATAATTTTTCATTAAATTTATTTGACATAAATACACTTCAGTTCATAATCAATCCGTTTCCTGAAAAAAAAATCAAAATAATAATGAAAATTCGGCATTAAAAATCTTTTAAAGTAACCTAAATCTCGTATTATGATTCTTGATGCAAGCTAAAAAAATTGGCTAATATATTAGATTATTAATGAAACGATCAGATATTGTGCAAAGAAACTTATGATAATACTGTAATTTAACAGCAAAATCTCATGTGTTCAATCAGCTAAATAAGCAAAATCGGCAAAATTTCGTATAAAGCCTCTTAAAGTTATACTTAACAGTACAAGCATAAGAATAAATATTATATTCTTATGATACAAGTATTAATTAAACTTACTAACCGGTGTATCGTGGGTAGTTATATTATTTAATAATTTGTATGCCATAAAAGTTAAATTATAATATATATTATTGATATATATTATAAATATAATATGTTATAAGTTAAATTAAGAAAAATCTGTTACCATAGCCAAAAATTAGCTGTGAAATACTATTAAAATAACATAAATATTAATTAATATATCAGAGTTTTGTTTAGATAGGACCAACTTAAGCTCCCAATGTAAGTTTCATCGTAAGTTAAGAATAGAATGCTATTCTAAAAGGACCTAGTAGCTTTGTAAATATTATCTTATACGCAGTTAGAACGGAGACTTGTTTATGTAACTGAATAATTCTCCACCAACTCGAACTGGAATAACGTTGTGGCGTAAGCTTCATACCTGCAGAGACGCCCCAAGAGACCCAGCAGTGGGATATAATTACATCCCACTGCTGGGATGAGTTGTTGCTAATGATAAAATCCACACTAAAGTAATAAACGTGATAGGTTGAATTTTTTACGACCCGTGTGGCGTGTTTAACATGTCGGACTGCCGATCGGAAGGTCTCGGATTCGATTCCCGGCGAAGTCGAAATTTGAATGATGAGTTTGCATGTTTGTTCTCGGTCTGGGTGTTTGTGTTTCTGTTTTTGTATGTGTCTATGGAACCCAAGACACAGTATATTATCTACCTTACTATGGGGATATGAGTGTGAAATGCTATGTTTTATTCTTATTTTTGTTTTTTGTCTTTATTTCACATCGCAACGATGCTACGGATTAACCAGATTTGATGTTTAGAAATAATTTAGGATTTGGAGAGTGTCATCATAATATGCTTCTTTTTAAACCTGGGAAAATATCTCATTTCTATGGGGAATAAAATATAGACTCTACCACGATGGAGTTGCGGGAGGAAAACTAGTGCTTTTATAATTTTAACAATATTTGTTGTTTTTGTTTTAAACTTGAAAATATTGAACAGCTTTCATTTTGTAAGTTGCTCTACATCACACTTTTAAAGAATATATTGATGATTTAAAATTTTGTAAAAAATACACTAACAAAATAATGTTGTAAATCCTAATACCTAACTAAAACAACAAAAGAATAAGACTTCAATTTTATTCCATCACTTTTTCTATAATTTCAACAACAATAAAAATATCGAATCATTACTAGTCTTATTCAAATTTTAATAAAAGAGGTATTGTTAATACGAAGATCTTATCAAGAAAATAAATCATAATTATTTAAGAAATAGTTCTTACTATTATTTAGTTCCATAACTACTTCAATAAAACAAAAGTTAAAAAAAATTAACTTGTATAATATGATTTATATAAATGAAATTAATACCAACTTCACAAAAATAAATATAAACTTATTATTTTCTTTAAATGACTCTTGATTACGTGGAATTCTTGTCGTTAACTATTGTTTTTACAAATATTTACGCATACTGTTTAAAAAGTTAGTACTTAATGCATCTCTCATTTAAATTTGCTTTAACATCATTCAAAGTTAAAAAGACTAAAATCAAATATCTATTTTCGAAAATTTTAAAAGTTAAAAGTTCACACGGGAAATCTAAAATCCCAACTACACGCAAGTTTTACAAACTTTCCGCAACTGAAAAGTTATATCTGCTACAATTTTCTTCTTTACTTTATGACTGGAAAAATACAGGACCAAGTTTTTTTATCGCGATAATTTATTTTAGGGACTATACCTAGTTCACTGCTGGTCTCAGCCTCGATGACTTGGGCCACGAGGTCCCTGGCCCTGTGCATCCGAGTGAGATGAACCCGGGACCTGCCATGCCTGATGAGCGCGCGCCCATGCCTCACATGTTTCACATCACTTCGAAAATCACAGTGCACTAAAGACGCGAAATATATGAATAATAGCGTCCGCATTTTCAAAGATCCATTGTCACGTGCGCACCGCTCGAGCGCCCGACCGATACTGGCGAGCGCTGCCTATTCCTTGCTCTGCGATTTTTGTTTTCAAATTAGGAATATAAGTTCTGGAATTCAGACGTTATTTTTTTTTTCATTTTTCGAAGAAATGAAAGAGGTAAAGAGGTCAGAGACCTTCCAAGATTTTTGGAAGAAATATAATGATCGTGAATGTTTCAGTAATTGAAAAGGATACGTTTGCTCTACAACGTTGCGCGACTCTACAACTCTGCAAAGTTTTTTTGGTACAAAATAGGCATTTAAAGTAACAACTCTGGCATTCGGTATTTTAATTAATCAGTTTTACTTTCAAGTCAAGTCTTACTTGGTCAAATATCAATCAAATGTAAATTGTTTGCAACACAAAATGCAGACCGCTCCCTAGCTTAGTAGATTATCGACTTTAATAAGACAGTAGGAAGTTCTCGTAACTGAAAGGAATTTAGACCATAGAACCAAGGGACCATGGTCAATATAATAAAATTCTTAAACAAATGCTTAATTAGTATTTTCCTGTCAATTCATAAAGTTCTACCCCACTAATGTTTATACATAGAGCCTCAATTAAAATTATTGTTAAAAATCTTTATAAGTTCCCACATCGAAATAATTTTGGACATTCATATTTTTTTAAGAATTCAAGTAATCATTATTGTGTCTCCATTTTTGTCGCTAAAACACTACAGATTTCAATTTCGAAACTCTGAAAGAAGAGAAAACACTTACATTTCTTCGGCCGGTGCTTGTTCCGTCAAGTTTGGACATTTATTAAAAGTTGTAGTGCCTACTTACTGCTGGAGACGCGGGGCTAATTTATGACTTCTTTCTTGTATTATTTTTTCAAAGTTTAGCGTTTTTTCAGTTCAACATATTGATAAAATGCAATATATTTGTATAAAATATAGTAAAAAAAAATTCATAGTAGGCAGAAATTACTAAAACATGAGTATCTACAGAAAATACAAATTATATCTCTAGTTTACTTTAGTTCTCGTATTATCCGGATTGAAGGTGGTATTTTTCTTAATTTAAATGTTGTAGCAAATTATTATTCATGCCAACGGGAATTACAATGATGGCTATATCCCATATCTACAGAAAAATCTTAACGTTAAGTTTCGTTCCTACACTGAATGCTGATAGTCTCTTTGTGTGATTCTGGTTGGTTACCGATATTTTCCACCAAAATAAAATAGAAAAGATTTACAGTAGAAATGCGTTCATTGGTTATGTTTCCCCAATGAAAAGTTCAGCCTCCTATAAAACACTAAAGACAAAGACAAAGACAAAGACATTTATTTGCACAAATATGGGTGTTTACAAAGTTGTTTATATATATTTAGTTCGCCATATTTACCTTCCATGAGGTATGCAAATATACAATGATAAAAATATAAAAGGAAAAAAAAACTAAACTTTAATACAATTACGAAATGTACATTTACATCTATTTTTTTTATTATACTAACAATACAAAATGTCATTTTAATGAGCTATGACGATATTATCACACGATCAGCTGTCACGTGTGACCATTATCAACCCATAGCCATTCTGTTATCTCAAATATATTATTATGTACTTGTTTTTTTAAAGAGTGCTGGGAGTATTTTTCCGCCGCCTTTTTTCTCTCAGCTCTACATTTAGCCCAAACGGGCACATAAAGGCGATGACCGGGAAAAAATGACATTCATTAAGCGAATATTTTGTATTCCTAATATGAAATAAATATTTCTTTCTTTCTTTCTTTCTTTCTTTCTTTCTTTCTTTTCTTTCTATAATGTGTTCACGTTAGTTGCTTACATTGCTTGGGTTCTATACCAGCCTCAGAGCCAAAACATTAAAAGTTTTGAAAAATATATATATTGATTGATTTACTTTTATACAGAAAACTTAAAGAACTTTCTCACAAAGTGAAGAAATTTACCTACCAAAATCCCGAGAATGCTACGAGTATCTTCTCTTGTACCTTTTTGTACTGAAATTAAAAGCAAGATAATGTAGAATTATCAGCCACAAGAGCAGCGATGGCCGAGTGGTAAAAGCCGCGGTCTTCTACGCGACCGATCCCGGGTTCAAATCCTCGGTGTGCATCTCTGACAAAGAAATTTGTAATGTGCGCATTTATCGCTGCTCCACGGTGATGGAAAATATCGTGATATTTAATTGATTACGATGTTCTTCATCGCCGTGCATGACAATGGCGTAAATCCCCTCTCACTTGTGAAGTTGAGAAGGAGACCTGTGCCTAGCAGTGGGACATAAAAAATGGTTGAAAAAAAATCTGACACAATAATATCAATAAAACATTTAGCAAATACCTAAATTTAACGGACCCTTCTCCATACCTGATCCGAACATGCAGAACTCGCCAGTAAAATTTATGAGCCCTTAGGACGTTTCCGGGTGAAATATTGCAAAAATAGATTTATAAGGATGCGAATGCCGTCCGAAGCAATATGGCGGAATCTAAACCGAATTCCACGAGCAATAAATAATTCTCAGATTAATGTAAATAATCCAATTTATTTATTGGCTTGTTTCTGAATGTCTGGTATATTGTTTAGGATACATTACCTAGATAGTGAAGGTAAATCCTTAAATAATGTGCATATTCTGTCAAGGTGCATGTATAAAAGTAAACAAATAAATGTTACGGAAGCAGCTCTGCAACCTGGGGCCTTACTTTGTAAGCCCGTATCCGAAACATCGGGAAATTTCAGGCCGCATTTTTGGATGAGACTGAAAAATGCTAGTAATATTTTTCATTCAGTTGCTTGAGGTCATTAATGACAACGCTAATCTTATAAGTTCGTGATTTAATAAACGATCTGAGAATGCCAAAAAATATTCCAAAAATGTTATGCTTTCTCCACACACATTCAAATTGGTTCAGAAGTTAAATATAAAAATACTATTTTATAACATTATGATAGTCCTTTCTTTTTCTTCACATAGTTTCAATGCAATTTGTATTACAACGTACATACGTATTAGCGAAGCTGTCCTTCTGTAGATGTATTATTGTACATGCATAAATATGTTATTGGCACTCAAAGTCTACAACACACATGTATATGTTATTGTAGATTTAATTATATTAAATGACTGTCTGTGTCCAGAATAAAATAAAATAAAATAAAAATAAATAAAAATTTAAGGCGTTAAATACACACACACACACACAGACAGAAAAAAACTGTAGTACTTATATGGTATTATAGTATTCAAATAAGGATTTAAATAATAAGACAACAAACAGTATACATACAATATATAATTGATATGATACTGATATACATATGACGACCCGCGTGGCGTCGGCGGCTTTCGGAGAGTCCCGGGTTCGATTCCCGGCAAAGCAGAAATTTGAATGATCTGTTTAAAATTTCTGTTCACTATCTTTGTGTATGTGTGTCTGTCTTTTTATGTGTCCATGGTACCCACAACACAGGGTATATCTACCCTACAGTGGGACTGCAAGTGTGAAGCATTATTTTAATTTATTTATTTTTGATAGTTTGGTCAAGTTACTTAACTCTAAACTGTGTTTGATTGTTTGGAAGTAGCATTCACAGCACCCGGATTCGTTTAACTCAAAGTTTCTTAGTTAATGTGAATTTACAGTGTAAGTAAGTTACCTGATTTGGTTAAATACTCGAAAATAGCATTACGCAGTCTTTGCAGGATTTTAAAAAGATTTTAATGATATATATAGATAAGAAATGTGTTGAAATAATTAAAATGATACACATTATGCCACTTTTAAATGTACTTTTGCATGAAATGGAAAATGCAAAAATGCTTCTTCGAAATGTATTTTTGCAGAATATGAACTGGCACATCATTACGATATACTTCTATTAGATTGAAATTGTACGTATTTTAAATATTGTATTACAAACATTATTTATTTTTATTTATTTATTTATTTATTTACAAACTTTAAGGGAAACTAACAACTATGTAATTGTTAAGGCAATATTACAATTAATATGTAACGTAATGGTTACCATGCCGGACTACCAATCAGAGGGTCCCGGGTCACCGGAATTTGAACGGGGAACCCTTCGATTGGCAGTTAACGGCATAGTAACTACTGCACCACAGGGGTCGTTTACTACTATATACACGACTAAACTAGAATTTTGTCCAGTACACATTTAAAACGTATTACGACTTCAAAAACTCTCAAATAGATATGAAAATATCCCTCAATTATGTTTGCTTCGACACGTCTACTTAGCTGGGCGCTACATAATGCTACGGCGTAGCATGTTAATGACTACGGCGTAGCCCGAAGGCATTCGGATCGTTTCTCCGGGCACAAATTACAATAAGATAGTATTGAGTATAATGTTGATATAAATTCTTATATTTATATTGATGACTCCAAAAATTAACTTTTATTTTTAGAGAAATCAATATATATTATAATATTGATAACATGCGTTCTATATAAAGCAAGGACAAAATTACCATAATGTTCAAACCGTCTATTCTGATTCTATCAGACACTGTATTATAGTAACCATTTCAATATAATTGATCAAATTGTAGTTATGATTTTTTTTTTCCAAATGAAATCTCTGCTGCTACTGTTATCATTTATCGACCCGTTTGAACATGAGTTTAAGCTGTAACATAGTACCTATTTATATTGCCCGATCCCGCCCCCGATATTTTTGTATATGCAATGTAACAGTTTATTATAAGACAGAAAAATAGTTAAAAAGAGCCCGCAAGGCGCTGCGGCTGGCGAAGAATGCCCACTTAGTCAAACGGGCACTGTGGGGTCTTAGATGGATGAACATCGGTGACAAAATTTTATGAGTGTTTCTGTGCTTCGAAGAGCATGATCGGGAAAGCCTTGACGGTGAACATACAGGCAGTCAGATAACATCCAACAGCGGGTTGGCCACAAAACTGCATCTCCACCAACCCACATTGGAGCAGCGTGCGGAAGTAATCTCTCTATGAGATACATAATAATTATATTAATAAATAACGTTTCATTCTTTTAGCCCACAGAAGAGAAGATATACGCTGTGTCGTGGGCACCATTGGCACACACAAAGACAGAAACACAAACATTAAGACCAAGAATACAAATTCAAACTCATCATTAAAATTTCTGGCGCGCCGTGAATCGAACCCGGGACCGTTTGATCGGCAGTCTGGCGTGGTAACCATTGCGCCACTGTGGTCGCCAATTATTTTGATGAGGTTATGAGTCTACACCGACCACTTATTACTACGTAGCCTTCATATTATACTATTATGTCTGGTGCTGTATCTAATATATAATAATAATATAAAATAATAAAATCTCTAAAAGAACGCTATTCCCTAACACTGTAAGATAGTTAAGCTCAAAAATATCGAATATGCAACGAATTTTAGCCGCCGCAAAGTGAATTTTATGCTTTTCTTACTAACTTTTTATCTTTATTCTCGCATAAAAGTTTCATGATTTAAGTTCGTGTATTATCGTTACATAGAAGCTACTATAAAGGAAGCGTTGACTTTTGCTTAATCTTAAGCTAAACCTTACTGAACTTAAGCACGATGGATAGCAGTCTGCACTAGTTTATGGAAAAAGCAATGCTCTGTAGCGTACATAAAATAAAACAAATATTTTTACACTAGGAGAAAGAGGAATCTGGAATACATATTGTCTGTGACAGCGTTGCACTCTCCCACAGCAAAAGTAGGATATTTAGCGGCAGGCTAGTAACATCGGAAGACGTCAAACTTCTGGATCCTAAGCGCATCGTACGGTTCCTAGTAACCGCCGGCTTAGAGAGTCATATATAAATGAGGGGTTAGACCATTTACTGTTCGCAGTGGCCTTAGGGATGCACTTTTTCCCACCAAACCAAAGAATAATAACCCTACACTCTCTTACTCTGCGTCGTGAGTACAATACATACTATACAAAGACAAGCACATCTAGACCAAGAATAGACATTTCAACACATCGCTTAAACTCTGCCTTGCCGAAATCAAATAGTAGGGGAGCCCAAGAGGGGATTCTCAGATTTACTCGAGAACACCTTGCATCCTGTTGAGTACTGCCATGATTAAAAAACCTTCTATATAGGTGCAGTATTTTTTATTTTTTTATCTTACTTCCGGATATTAAAATGGTCAGATTAGAATACCCCGTTACCGTTGAACCATGACTTTTTAAACAATAAAACTTCGAATCTCCCGAGATTGCCAAGATGCTGTTTTTTATTTCGCTTTGTATAGATTCATACTAAAATCATCAGATTACTGAAATAAGACTTACCATGCATTTAAATTACTGCAATATACCTTACCATAGATTTAATTTAATCAACTATTGATCGATATTTGTATTTTTATGGTACACCTTTCGTATAAAATTTTTCTCCTCACTCATACTGTCATACTCTCCCCACCGGTTAAACGCAACATGGGAAAATAAAAAATACGTAGATATTCATGTACATTATAATTAAGTTTTTCTCTTTTATCATTGTAATGCATACCTCAAGAAGGTGAATATGGCGAACTTAATATATATAAACAACTTTGTAAAACAATATTTGTGCAAATAAAAGTCTTTGTCTTTGTCTTTGTCTTTGACCTCAGATACAGGCTGCTCGAGTTTATGTAGATGTCTACTGGCTGCAACGACCACTAAACACCACGTGGCCTGCATGATCGTCTGCTACTCTATTTAAAAAAAACCGTTACATTATTTGCTTTATGATGTGAGATGGAAAGTGGAAAATGGAAATATTACGCGCATAACACAAAATACAATTTTCTTGCTTATTATTTATTACTATCGTAGCTTTACTCCCGCATGAATATAACATTCACGTATGATGTATTAAAATAGGAATTTCCCTCTTCTGTAAACTCTTATTTTTGGTAGTTTAATTTAGAGCCGTAATAATACAAGAGTTTAAAAACTCGAGCACAGGAGTTCCTGATTCAAAGCGGGTAGTAGTTGAGTTGACTGGCTGGCTGCAACCCTTTTTGCGTCCCACTGCTGGGCACGGGTCTCTCCCCCTTATTGGGGAGGCCTGGAGCTTACTCCACCACGCTGCTCCAATGCGGGTTGGTGGAGGTGCGGGTTAGGGGCCAACCCGCTGTCGGATGTTTTCAAACCGCCCATAAGGCCTCCGACAAGGTTTGACGACTGTTATCTATCGACAATAACCGGGACCGACGGCTTAACGTGCCCTCCGAAGCACGGAAACGCGCATGAATTTTTTTGCCACTAGCGGTCACCCATCTCACACCCGACCGCGCCCGTTTGGCTCAGCTGCATAGATCGCTTGCGTTCTACGCTAGCCGCCAGGCCATGCGCGCTTCGTTGTTCGTTAGTTGAGTTGACTACTACTCACGATTATATCACAAATGTCGATAATGGACCCATAATCATTATATTGGTCCAAATAAAGTATAATTGGCACACAGTTTCAAATAACTCACAACTTTCAGAGGAGATGGCATGAAGTATCGCTAGCGTGAGTATAGGTGAGCGCGATCACGCTGCGCTAACTAGCACTGCACCCTTCAGCGCTGCCAGTTGCTCTTAAATATCATTGCGAAAACACGTCTTACTGCCGACACTCGAATAAGTTCCTTACGATTATGAGAAAACAGTCAAAAATAATTAATATATCTTGTCCAAATTCCAGTGAATTCACGCTATTCCATGACGATAATGGTTATAGTACAAATAGTAGGTTAGGACACCTCTTCTATCATTCGCTTTCTCTGTGATTATTCGCGTTTCTCCAACGTTGTCGCTGTGTTAACGCGACGTTGACGTCGCGAGTCTCTAACGCCAAGGGTTCAGGCTACGACTTCGCAACATCACCGTTGAGTCAACGGGCCGTCGACGTAGCGTTTTTTAGCAACTATCACACAGTGATATCAACGATCGAAACTAAGCCAATCTGGCGCGGTCGGGTGTAAGACCCGCAGTGACAAAAAATTTCATGCGCGTTTTCGTGCTTCGGAGGGCACGTTAAGCCGTCGGGCCCGGTTATTTTCGATAGATAACAGTCATTAAACCTTGTCGAAGGCCTTATGGGCGGCTTGAAAACATCCGACAGCGGGTTGGCCAATGTGAGTTACATTGGAGCTGCGTGATGGAGTAAGCTCCAGACCTCCCTAATAATGGGGAGAGACCCGTGCCCAGCAGTGGGACGCAAAAAGGGTTGCAGCCAATAGAAAATAAATATTATTAATCTTTCTTGATTATCAATTCGTCATTTCAGTAGCCTTTAAAACCAAAGCGTGGTTCCGTGAAGCTAAGCACGCAAGCTCAATTACGATATCAGAAAGAAATCGTATGAGTTTTAAATTTTAATACTTTTAAATAATGAATATGAGAAAAAGGTAAATGCTAGTTTTATTAGAAAGAGTATACAATCATATTGTGTGTACACTATATGAATAGAATAGTATTACTGTAATTTATAACATAATATAATAAAAAATAAAAAAACGATTCACACTCATAGCCCAACAGTAGAGTAGTTATACCCTGTGTCGTGGGTACCATGAACACACACAAAGACAGAAACACAAACACCCAGACCGAGAACAGAAATTTAAACTCATCATACAAATTTCTGCTTCGCCGGGAATCGAACCCGGGACCCTCCGATCGGCAGTCCGGCATGGTAACCATTACGCCACGCGGGTCGTCTAAATATATTATATGTGAAAGACATTTAGATTGTTCTCCTTGTAATAAATATGGGACTTCTAAACATTCTCAAAAGTAACTAACGTCGGTCGATGGGTTATGCATGACAATAATTACCTATAAATATTCTTTGATTTTATTATTTTGATTTGTTTTGAGCAGCAGTGACCTTAACATCTATAACTTGGGGCTTGCATGTTCTTTTACTTCTTTATTATATAAAAATATTGCAATAAGATTTAAACCTTTAACTATTATTAAAGTAACCGTAAAATTTTAAAACGTAGTTCTTTAGAGGCAAAGCAGCACGCAAGCTGGATTATAGAGGAAGTTTGTATCAGAAATAAATCGAGTCACTGCTACTTACAGTTTTTTTTTTTAATTATGGCATCGCAAACTCTGTGCATACTGCCAGCGTCAAGTATAATTTTTGCATCAATTTTTTGCCAGTTTCAATGAAACTGGACGAAGTATTAACAAAGTCAGTAAGTAAGTCGTCAGTAATCAGTCAGTCTAGTCAGTCCAACATTCAAGTGAAGCGATGGCTACTTTACTAGATCGTGTCCGATGGAATTTTGGAGACAAGCAGAAAAAACATATTTTAGCACTGTTATTCTATTTCACAAATACTCGTGCACTGTAATTAACCTATATCAAAAAAATGCCATCAACTTTATCCGATATAACTCAAAAATTCACCTAGAAAATGAAAATAAAATAAGAGCACAATATGTCTTTTTGGACTTCCCGCCAAAAAAACTCTACTTACAGTTCCTACTTACATCACTACCATGAAAGCGGAAACATCAAATTAAATAATCTATGGAATAATCAAAATTACTCTTAACTATAAAAGACAAACCAGTATCAATTTAACGCATTTATTTAGGGCCTAAAATTTTAAATCAATATGAAAGCACTTATCTGAACTTTAAAAATATATATTCAAACTTTTTGAGAAGACTTTTCTTTTATGAAGGACGCTTGTTTTATAGTACACTCTATTCTTGTGGCTAATGCTCTCCTTAAACTCAAAAGACATAAAAATAAACTATGCGCAATAGCCTCTAAAACTAAACAATATCACATTAGCGTCTTTAGCATGGGACCAAAAATATATAATAATTTACCAGACTTTCTTAAAACCAAAAGTTATAACGAATTTAAAAGAGAACTCAAAACACATCTAATTAAAAAAGCGTTCTATTTGGTCACTGAGTTTATTAACGATAAATAAATAAATAAATAAAATATAAGAAAATAAAATAACATAAATAAAATAAAATGACTAATAAATAATTTTGTCCGCAGCATAAAAATCTGGGAGGTTTTTTTTTTGGCCAGCTTTTTTTCCTCTCAGTGTACAAAACCCATCCTGGTGGGTGCCCAAAGCTGATGACGGCGAACCCCGTATGGTTCAAATAAAATAAATTATTAACAAAATATTATTAATAAAATAATATATTAACAAAATTGGGTTTAAGTCTAATTAATTAAAACTGTAAAATTTAAAACTACTTTAATGTTTCTTATGTACCCTTCTGTAATAGTCATTTTAAGAATTTATGTTTTAAAATAATTATTTTATTTAATATAATATAATTTGTACACCCTAAGGGGTAAATATGGAGCTCTAAATATTTTGTAAAACCTTTTTCACCCATATTCGTGCAAATAAAATATTTTCATTTCATTTCATTTCATTTCATTCCTCTGTATAACATATTTGACAACCCATGTGGTGCATTGGTTACTTGAAAAATGGTTAAATTGAAATGATGAGTTTTCATTTCTGTACTTGGTCTGGGTGTTTGTGTTTCTGTCTTTGTGTGTGTCCATAGCACGGGGCTTTGAGTGTGTAGCGTTATTTATTATTATTTATTAATGTTATCAGTTAATTAATCTTAAGTGTACAAGTTGAAAAGTAGAAAATAACATTATACGAAAGCCCGTTTCTTGTAGAAAACTTGAACGATAGCATAACAAGGTACGATTACTGTAGCTGTGTCCGCCTGTTAAATAACTTCCTTTGTTTACTTTCAAGGTTTCTACGGTTTAATTTTCAAGGCGTTATTAATTTAAGTACACCTTCAGACGTATAGCGGTTTTGTGGCTATGAATAAATTAATAATTTTTAATGCTCGACTCCTTTTAAAGATGCAACCTACTCGTACATTATCGGTTAGAATTTGTAGTGCTGTGATTCAAACAAGACCCTTATGAAGTAGCACACATGTGGACATTATTCATAATTCGAATCAATTCGCTTTATATGATTTTATATTTTTGTATATTATATAACTTTTTGACAAAACCGCCTACAAACGATAAAAAATAATATTGTTCAGTACTTCGGATTTGATACTGTTTTTGTTGTTTTTGCCAAAAATTGTATTCACTCTTTTGTGTACCTTTTACAACACTATAATTCTGTATTGTTTAAGCATAATTAGCAATATTTTCTACATACGTGTGCCTATAAAATTTGAGAGTTCCCCTCGATTTACCACTAAAGAATTTTCTTTCAACTCCTAACCATCGTAGTACTTTCCATCATCAGCTCAGCAACATGAGATGATAGTTACTATGCACAAATATCAGTTTTGGTTCGGAAAGTATAAGAAAATCAATATGTGTGCCTATAAAATTTGAGAGTTCCCCTCGATTTCCCTAGGATCCCATCATCAGATCTTGACTTGGTGACAAAGAGACCACCTCGGAAGTATAAGCTTTCGAACAAAAAAAAATCATCAAAATCGGTTCATAAACGACGAAGTTACAAACATAAAAAAAGCATACATACGGTCGAATTGAGTAACCTCCTCCTTTTATGAAGTCGGTTAAAAAGCATTACTATTTACGATTAAATTCTTAAATACAGAGAAAGAAATTGAAGCAAATAATAGTTATGCCAAAAATAAAACTTAACTGCTCTTAATATGAAATGAAATGAATGAAATGAAATATTCTTTATTCACCGTACGGTTAATTTACAATCTCTTAGTGAACGTTATTTTTTTTGTCCTGTCTGCTCTGGGTGCGCTTAGGCAATTTTGAGCTGAAGAAAAGAGCAGACGGAGAAAAACTGCAGCCCTGTTTTAAAATATGAGGTATACAATAATTAATATCGTTAAATCTTTGAAGTTATTCCAAAAACGTGATACGTTTCAGTGTCACGCTTCAACCAGTTATTATCGTCTTGATCATGACGTCCATGTACGTCGTCAAACTTAGCTACTAAATTTAGAGACTAGGGGCCTCTTTCGTCACCTTCAAATAAAGCGATAAGTACGCTTATTGTCGATTAAAGTCACGCGTAACTTTAACTTCAATTTCACGATGTTCGAGTAGCACTAATCATATGATAAACTGACCCATATTCATAGCTTTTACTTGCCAATTAACTTTATTTGGGACGTAACTAATCAACACTTTACTTAGAGATGGTGAAAGAGGCCCTAGGTATGTTACAATTCTAAAAATTTGAAAACAGGATTCAATGCATCATCCGAGTTTGTAAGGCTGTCATATTTGAACCGAGGAAGAAACAACACGACATACATTTTTGCCGTGAGATAGCTCTGTTGTAGTACGATGAAAAGGTATTGCCGGCTACTCTTAAATGAGGCATGCATCAACCTTCGGAGTAGCAGCGCATCTATAAGATTTCAGGCAAGCCTTCTGTATCTCAAATCAAATCAAAAATATTTATTTCATATTAGGAAGACAGCCTCCGTGGCGTAGTGGGTGATGAGCCGACTGCGAAACGTGAGGTCGTGGGTTCGATTCCCACCCAGGACAAATATTTGTGTGATGAACATGACTATTTGTTCTGTGTCTGGGTGTTAATTATCTAAGTATGTACTTAGAATTATATATGTATGTTTATCAGCTTTCTGATTATCATAGTACAAGCTCTGCTTAGTTCGGAATCAGATGGTGTTGTGTGAATTGTCCAAAGATATTTATTATTATTATTATTTATTAAAATATTCGCTTACTGAATGTCATTTTTTCCCGGACATCGCCTTTAGGTGCCTGTTTGAGCTAGATGTTGAGCTGAGAAAAAAATGGCGGCGATAAAAACTCCCAGCTCTCCATCTACAACTGCATTTCAATAAAATGCAAAAAAATCCATTTCAATAAAAATGCATTCCAATAAAAATGACGGCCCGCGTGTTGCAATGGTTAAAACGCTGAACTGCCAATCGAGGGGTCCCGGGTTAAATTCCCGGCGGAATAGATATTTGAATGATGACTTTAAATTTCTGTTCTCGGTCTGGGTGTTTGTGTTCCTGTCTTTACACACAAATAGTACCCACGACACAAGGTATTAATTACCTTACTGTGAGGCTATGAGTGTGTAACGTTTATTTATTTATTCATTTATTTACTTATGCAACTAAACCGCTTTAAGTCTGTAAGCTATCTTATGTCTTGAGCACAAAATAACCCTCGCGTGATACTGAGGCGCCTAAGCAGTAAATATCTTGTTCCGTTGCTTAATGCTGTGCCTGAAATACTACCTTCGCTTTTGAATTCATGTATTTTTTTAAATAAATTGAAAAAACCGGTCAAGTGGTAATCAGAATCGCGCACGTAGGGTTCCGTGCCATTATCTAAAAAAAAATCACGTTTATTGTATAGGGGACCCCTGAAATATTTGATATACTCATTTATTTTTTGTATTTGTCGTTAAAGCAGCGACAGAAATATGATGGGAGACCCCTTAAATATTTGTTTTATTCATTTTTTTTTTGTTTTTGTCGTCAAAGCAGCAACAGAAATACATCATTTGTGTAAATTTCTAATGTCTAGCCCTCACGGTCCATGAGATCGCTGCCTGATGACAGACTGACGGACAGACGGACGGTCAGCGGAGTAATAGGGTCTCGGTGGCACCCTTTGGGCACGGAACCGTAAAACGGGCATGATTTATGTGCTTTATATAAATAAACTCTGCCTGCCAATCGAGGGGTCTCGGGTTCGATCCCCGGCGAAACAGAAATTTGAATGATGAGTTTTTTCTGTTCTCGGTCTGAGTGTTTATGTTTCTGTCTTTGTATGTGTTCATGGTACCCACGACACAGGGTAATAATTACCTTACTATGGGGCTATGAGTACATTTATTTATTTATGCAACTAAATCGCTTTAAGTCTGGAAGCTATCTTGTGTCTTGAGCACAAAATAACCCTCGCGTGATACTGAGGCGCCTAAGCAGTAAATATGTTGTTCCGTTGCTTAATGCTGTGCCTGAAATACTACTTTCGCTTTTAAATTCATGTATTTTTTTAAATAAATTGAAAAAACCGGTCAATGGTAATCGGAATCGCGAACGTAGGGTTCCGTGCCATTATCTAAAAAAAACACACGTTTATTGTATGGGGGACCCCTGAAATATTTGTTATACTCATTTATTTTTTGGATTTGTCATTAAAGCAGCGACAGAAATACATCATTTGTGTAAATTTCTAATGTCTAGCCCTCACGGTCCATGAGATCGCTGCCTGATGACAGACTGACGGACAGACGGACGGTCAGCGGAGTAATAGGGTCTCGGTGGCACCCTTTGGGTACGGAACCGTAAAACGGGCATGATTTATGTGCTTTATATAAATAAACTCTGCCTGCCAATCGAGGGGTCTCGGGTTCGATCCCCGGCGAAACAGAAATTTGAATGATGAGTTTAAATTTCTGTTCTCGGTCTGAGTGCTTATGTTTCTGTCTTTGTATGTGTTCATGGTACCCACGACACAGGGTATATATACCCTAATGTGGGGCTATGATTGTGAAGCGTTATTTTTGTTAATTATAAAGGATAAAATAGTATTTTTACTGCTTTTTTCGTGTTTTACTTCTGAATAAATTCGTGTATGGAATTAGCTATAGAAACTTATATTAGCTTGGAACCTATATGACTTCTTTCTATCAAGAGCTTAGCAGCAGTTATACATGCTCGTTCATTCGTTTTCACATCAAAACGAATTTCTTTTTATATAATTTTCTTATTCTCTCTTGATATTGTAGTTATATATTACACGACTGTATTCACGTAAATTTTATCGGATTTGCCAACATGTTTCGGATCCCTTCCCGGTTCATTCCCATATATGTTTTAAGAAACGACGTCTTATTGTATATCTGTACGATCTTATTACCTAAAACGAAATTATTTTTAGTCTGTGCGTTACAGAGGCAATATATAAAAGCTGTACTACAATGTGTATTCGTGAGTAAATTCTTTGAATTTTTTGCGCAGGGGATACTAACACGTAGGTAATATTATTATGTTTTATAAAATACCTCGTATGAACTTATCATGTCCTAAAATATGCGGCAAAAAGACCGACATTCATGAGTATTTCCGGTGACATATTGTTTTAACTTTTCAAATTAATTTAAATAATTGTAAGATGTATAAAGTGAGGAATTGCTCAAAATATTTTGTACGTTTTCATTTATAAAATTATGAAATAGCTAATCCAATCATCTTTGGTTTAATGGTACACTTATTAGACTGTGTGTGTACACATAGCTATTTATTGATTTCAGACAGGAGCTCTCAATAATTTCTAGTATTGGAAAATAGACAGGTAAACGTCCGTATGCGCGCCTGGCGGCTAGCGTAGAACGCAAGCGATCTATGCAGCTGAGCCAAACGGGCGCGGTCGGGTGTGAGATGGGTGACCGTTAGTGGCAAAAAATTTCATGCGCGTTTCCGTGCTTTTGAGGGCACGTTAAGCCGTCGGTCCCGGTTGTTGTCGATAGATAACAGTCGTCAAACCTTGTCGGAGGCCTTATGGGCGGTTTGAAAACATCCGACAGCGGGTTGGCCACTATCCCGCATCTCCACCAACCCACATTGGAGCAGCATGGTGGAGTAAGCTCCAGGCCTCCCCAATAAGGGGTAGAGACCCATGCTCAGCAGTGGGATGCAAAAAGGGTTGCAGCCAAACGTCTCTATTATTGTCAGTTTTCTTAAGTGTCCGGTACTCGTCATTCATAGGAAAAGTATAACTTTTGACCGTTTTTCAGTGGAATGACGAGTACTAGTACGCTGACGACATTATAGACGTCAACCTTATCTACCTGCAAATCACAATACTACAAACTATTATGATCTGATGTGTAGGAGAAATAACAACTTCTTACCATGGTTTAACAAGTACATACTCCTTCATTCTTTATTATATCACAATAAATTTCTTTTAAATATTATTCCCAGATCTTAGAATAAATACGTATAGAATGAGTGTCTTCACACAAACGCGCTGTCAAAATTGAAGCACTAAATAGATTCTTACAGCTGTCACATCTGACAAACAAAATATTTTTATTTTTACCAAATTAACTATCTACAAAATATTGAAAATAATGTGAAAAGTTATTTTATTAACTTCTTTTGTTTTTATAAAGTGTTGTGACAAAATTTAACCGGAGGCGGAGCGGCCCGGCGTTTGGTGCCATTAATGGCACCAATCATATTGCTTTAATTTGGGCGCGCGAACTTGGTTACTACAATGTAAATGTAATTATTCTAAGGCCCAGATACATTTAAAGAAATGTGTTCTTACTGTACCTATACTTCTTTTAAAGAAAATGTCGAACACACAGACATCTGAAAATTACATACCAGAAACGAATTTATTTTTAGTCTGTGCGCTACAGAGGCAATGTTTAAAAGCTGTACTACAATGTGTTTTCCCGTGCGTGAAATTCTTTGTCATTTTTACTCTGGGGTTACATATAGGTTACATGTTTTATAAAATAACGCGTGAACTCATCATATCTCGCGTTTTTGATGTGTAAAAATACATGACAATAATTGTTATTTCACTTGAGATATTTACGAATGTTGGTTTTTGTCACTTTCAATTTAATTTAGGATATAGTAACGTATGATGTACAGTTAGCAATAATGGAATGTATACGTTTCAAGATTTATATTAACATAAATACAACAATTTAAAAAATCAGAATTAATGCCTACACCTCCAACATAAGTAATCCAAGCGTACTCACGGAATTCTTGAATCGAAGCCACCTCTCCTATATACAGTCACAGGATCCTGGACGTTCTTCCAGACTGCAGTCTGCCACTTCAAGGTTCCGCTTGTAGTTTTTGATGGTTTTTAGATTAGTACATAAGAATATTTTCGAACATAGCCAAAGAACGCTAGTCGACGTAAGTACCGTTCGTATGCAACCGCCGCCATACTGGCAGGCGTAGATAATAATCTATTTTTATTTTTTTACTAATCATAGACAAAGAGGCCTATGATATTCTTCTCCTTCATCCAATATGAAGGAGTTCGATAAACTGCGAATCAGAAACCGATAAGCACTCATGAAAACATTATGCCGGCAAGCCAGCAATAATTGAGAGTGTTTTATATAGATATTAAACCTATGAAAAATTAAAGTAACATGATAACAAATCGCCTAACCAGTGTTGTTGACATAAATAAGAAAACTTTAAATTTCGTTTTTCATTGCCTTTGCTGTAAAATGACTGAATTCAACACTACATGACGTCTTAAGTTCAGTCATTATACAGCAAAAAAACGCTAATAAAGTAAAATTAGACCCTTGCAATTGAATACAATTGAGATCATGAAGTTTCATAGGCTGCAACCCTTTTTGTGTCCCACTGCTGGGCACGGGTCTCTCCCCATTATTGGGGAGGCCTGGAGCTTAATCCACCACGCTGCTGCAATGTGGGTTGGTAGAGATGCGGATTAGTGGCCAACCCGGTTTCGGATGTTTTCAAACCGCCCCTAAGGCCTCCGACACGGTTTAACGACTGTTATATATCGACAACAACCGGGACCGACGGCTTAACGTGCCCTCCGAAGCACGGAAACGCGCATGATTTTTTTTCCACTAACGGTCTCCCATCGTACCCAGCGTACTACGCTAACTGCCGGGCCATGCACGCTTCAAGTTTCATAACAAAAGAAAAATACTTTCATTGATTAGTTTTTTTTTCTGGTCCTTCAAAATAGAACTTTTGGTACATACTACAGTAGGACATGTATGTTTTGTGGCCTTTTTAGATTTTAATAGTTGGGATGAGAATGACATAAGAATGACTGTCTTGTTGCCCAGTAGTGGCATGGATCTCTCCCCAGAGGCCGCTTGCTCGCTCCACTATACTCTTTTAATGCGGGTTGTTGTAATTTGTTTGTTGTGGCAAGCTGATGAAGGTACCAATCAAGAGATAGCTTAATCTTATATTCTTAATCTCGAGATACGGGGACTAAGGGCCTCTTTCACCACCTTCAAGTAAAGCGACAAGTACGCTATTGTCGGTTAAAATCACCCGTTACTTCAATTTCAATTTCACGATGTTTGAGTAGCACTAATCATATGATAAACTGACCCGTACTCATTGCTTTTACTTGCCAATTAACTTTACTTGGGACGTAGCTAGTCAACACTTTACTTAGAGATTAACCTATAAGTGGCCTAACTATATAATTTCTTTACTCTTAGGGTCTCTTTCACCATCTCCAAGTTAAATGTTGATTAGTAAAAGCAATGAGTACGGGTCAGTTTATCATATGATTAGTGCTACTCGAACATCGTGAAATTGAAATTGAAGTTACGGGTGACTTTAACTGATAATTAGCATACTTGTCACTTACTTGAAGGTGGTGAAAGAGGCCCTTAGAGTAGAATAATCTACATGTCGCGTTTTAATACTAAATGAGAAACCAAAAAAAATTAAAATGTTAATATGCATAAAAATTCTGTCTGAATTTATTTTATAAGTAAAATGTAATTAAGTTACAAAGAGCGGGGCATCCTGACACAGGTATTACTTTACTTAAAATTACGCTACCACTGTATAAACAAAATTGTAATCTTATTTTAAAAAAAAGTTTTCATTTTTTTTAAACTTCTCCCTTAATTCTCTACAATCTATATCTATATCTATACATATAATAAATCTGTAACAAGTCCGTTTCTGTACATTGAAGATATTTGAAAAAAACTGTCACTAGGGCTATTTATTAGCGTAATAGAACCCAAAACAATGATTTTTAGAATTATTGTCTGTTTGTCTGTTTGTCTGTTTGTCTGTTTATCTGTTCGTTTGTGCGCGCTAATCTCAGGAACGGCTTAACGTAGAAGGATGCGGTTTTCACTGAAGTATTGGTATTTTTTTGGATTAACATTTAGGGTTTGTTTTATTTAAATCGGTTCACAAACAAAAAAGTTACGTCAATTTCAAGAATGATGAAATGGATGAACACCTGCAAGCTATAATAAAGTTAATGCGAGCGGTCACACCACAAGTTTCGATAACTACTAACATCTCTTAATATTCTGATAGCAAGTTTTCACACACTTATGCTAGATTTCATCTCTAAATATTAAAAAAAAACATACATATCATATCACCACATATTCAAAGAAAACAAAATGTACAAAACCTTAACAAAACGAGGCTACTGCCGACATCTATGTTCACATTCAGAACTATTTAGTGATCTGTTGCAAATTCGGTATATCGACAATTTAGTATACACGCTATACGATAGATGTCGTTGTTATTCATTTATTCATATTTAATTGCTTTTTACAGGTAGATTTACAGGTGTTACATAATCATTATTTTACCCAATAACGCTATTACAAAACGCTATTACAAAGGTGGAGATTATTTCAAATAATTAATTACGTGTATATTTACTTAATAAAGTATCTAATAAAAACTTAACAACAGAGAGCTTTGGAACTGGCGCTGATATTGTACTCATTGTGGTAGAGCATTATGGAGGCGCGGCGCGGTGATTACATCCACATACTTATTGGTATCGACCTTATTTAATAGACAATAATAATTATCAACTCGCGCAGGCGCGGTCCCAGGGGGGGGGTCACAGGGGACATGACCCTCCCCAAAATCCCTCACTCATGCGTAGATGGAAGGCGAATCAAGTCAATTTGAGACACCTCTTCCCCCAAATTTCTTAGTGACCCCCCAACAAAATTTCTTGGCGACCCCCCCCCCCCAAAATTGAAGGCTGAGACCGCGCCTGCACTCGCGTGGCGCAATGGTTACCATGCCGGACTGCCAATCGAAGGGTCTCAAGTCGAAGGGATATCAAGAGTTTGATTCCCGGCGAAGCAGAAATTTGAATGATGAGTTTAATTTTCTGTTCTCGGTTTAAGTGTTTGTATTTCTGTCTCTGTGTGTCGCATGGTACCCATTACACAGTGTATATTTTCCCCTACTCTGGCGCTATCAGTGTGAAACGTAAAAAAAATCAAAGTGTTCTACCGATTTTACTATGCTGAGTGTTCTTTTCAAAATGATAGCTACGTCTCCATATCATGATTACACCACCAGTCGAAGGTTAAAGTTCCACAGGCCGCTTTGCACGCTCCTTTTGATGTTTGAACGGATGTGTAAGTTATGGGACAACCTTCCAGCTGAAGCATTTCCAGTGGACTTTGACATAGGGTTCTTCAAGAAAGCTGTAAAGAAATCTCTTCTTGAAAGCCGGCAGTGCTCGGGTGGCTCCGCTGGGGGTGCCCGTTTTCATAGGCGACAGTGATCGCTTAACCACGCGGCCTTTCTGCCTCTTTGTTCGGTTTATTTATAAAAAAAGTGATTTCGAATAAACGAATAAGCAATTGCCGAGGGTCTAATAAAAAAATGTTATAGAAATGAGCAGACGTTTTCAGTGGTTAATTTAATAAGAGCTATTACATACATACGCAGTACAGGCACTGGTGTTATACTAATATGCTAAAGCGTCACGGCAGCAGCACGGCATGGTGGTCACGCCCAGAATAATATTAGTAATCGATATATTTATTTCTGATGCTGTGTGAAGGGTTGTTAATAGGACCAATTGACTCTTAATCGCGTAGGGTCTGATCCTCTCACGCTGCTCCAATTCAGGTTGATGACGTCTTCATTATTAGTGGCCTAACTGCTGTCGCATGTTTTAAATCGCTCAAAAGACCTCCATTAATTATGAACGACAGTATGTTAACGACAATTGCAACCAACGTGTAAGCAACCAAGAATTTGACTCCCAACTACTAACCACGCCTGACATAGCGTAGACATTTCACCACCTTTCTGCAATATATTTAAGTTACATAATGATAATGAATCTATGCATTATTTGCAGCACAAATTATTTAATTATAATGATCCTTTCCGCGGGCACAGCAGTACTATCTAAACACTTTAAAAACAGGCTATTATAATACGTTTAATTTGTAAAGAGAAACTGATGATAACGACTGAAATTTGTTATTATAAAAGTTGATATTATAAGTCGATATTATAAGAGGAGTACAGTAAGAATTGTAAGGACTCAGAAAGAATGTATCTACTCAACATAATAATATGAAATTTTGTATCATTAGTAATTTCATAAAAGGTAACAATAATCCAAGGGACAGTGGAGGGCAAGCGGTCACGAAAGAAATTGCAACCTCATCAGCAACGACCACTCTGACAAGAGTGAACGACTAAAGAGGAGGAGGAACAAATAATCCAAGTCTAATCAAGCCTTTTGTACAAGTCTTTATCTAAGCGGACGACGTCGCGGGCACAGCTATATTAAATATACTTAGATCAGCTTACTGTATTTTCTTTCGTTGGCCGATTATGGCTAAGTTATAGGTACCTAAAGAGCGCATCGCGAGCCTCACCGCCGCCAAACCTTCCATCACAGGCTCCATTAAGTAAGTTGCTCAGATTATTCGTTTTCATTTGGGGTGGAAGATTATGAACAGGCTGCAGCTGAAACGACTGTTATCGCTACATTATATCAGGCTGCAACCTTTTTAGCGTTCCATTGTTGGGCATGGAGCTCTCCTAATATTGAGGAGGAATCCCAAATCCCAAATCTTACAACCTCAATGCTCTAAACCTTCATAGAGAATGTAAAAAGCCTTAACAAAACGAGACTACTGAAGACATCTAGGTGACGAATAGTTAAACTTTTACTGAACCAACTGTTAATCTCAATATCTACCTATTTGGTAATTTGACATTCGATTTATCAACCATAAAGTTTACATGCCATACGGTAGATGGCGTTATTGTGCAATATTCATTTCTTCTACAAAGTGAATCGATGGAGATAATTTCAAATAAAAGCCTAAAGTCTAATAAAATTAAGTAGTACATAGTTTAAAAAATAACGTTTCACACTTAAAGCCTCACAGTAGGGTAATGAAATGAAACGAAATGAAAAGATTCGCCGGGATTCGAACCCGGGACCCTTCGATTTGCAGTCCGGCATGGTAAACATTGCGCCACGCGGATTGTCCCGTCGTTGGGTATACGTATGATGCTGAACATGGTTAATTGGACCAATGATAACTTAACTAATTTTTTTGCGTCTCTTTATTGCGTACGGGCTCATCCACACACGTTGGTTGATGGAGATATTAAATGTTCTTTATTTTCAAATAAAGATAGCTTACTGATTAGAGACCCTGCCTTCTGCTTTAGTTTTCACAATGTTATATGAGTTATGATTTATGATCAAACTGCTATCCGCAAGTTTTAAATCTTTAGTCTATTAATTGGCCTCATAATTTTTCCGACTGTTTAATCCTAAGCACGTGTATGTTTAAAAATTTTGTCTCCCAACTACAAGTAATTGTATAGTGCACCTCTTTTCTGCAGTAGGTTAAAGCTATGTATCCTATGCATTCTTTGCTGTATAAATTCACTCAATTTACTTAAGATTCTATTTATTTTTAAAATAGATGAAGCCACGGGCACAGCAGTACTTTGTATCTCTTAACTTTAATAAACGATCTACATATTTGTAAAGAGAATCTGATTACGCGAAAAAAGCGAATCATGCGAAAACTGGATAGTAAGATCTGAGTACAGTAAGCAGTCCTTACTGTTTTAGGTTTGAAGGATTTAGAAAAAATAAATAAGGTGTCTTCTGAACATATGAACATATTATTATAAGTGATTTCACTATAATATGTAAGAATAATCTACCTACTACTTATTCAATGCAAATAAATAATCTTTAATCAATCCCTTTTATACAAGTCTTTATTCACGCGGACGACGTCGCGGGCACAGCTAGTTAAAAATAAAATTTAGTTACGTTTGGCTGCAACCCTTTTTGCGTCCCACTGCTGGGCACGGGTCTCTCCCAATTATTGGGGAAGCCTGGAGCTTACTCCACCACGCTGCTCCAATGCGGGTTGGTGGAGATGCGGGTTAGTGGCCAACCCGCTGTCGGATATTGTCCAACCGCCCAAAGGCCGCCGACAAGGTTTAACGACTGTTATCTATCGACAACAACCGGGACCGACGGCTTAACGTGCCCTCCGAAGCACGGAAACACGCATGAATTTTTTTTCCACTAGCGGTCTCCCATCTCACATCCGACCGCGCCCGTTTGTCTTAGTTGCATAGATCGTTTGCGTACTACGCTAACTGCCGCGCGCTTCAAGTTTCATAACAAAAGAAAAATACTTTCATTGATTAGTTTTTTTTTCTGGTCCTTCAAAATAGAACTTTTGGTACATACTACAGTAGGACATGTATGTTTTGTGGCCTTTTTAGATTTTAATAGTTGGGATGAGAGTGACATAAGAATGACTGTCTTTTTCCCCAGTAGTGGCATGGATCTCTCCCCAGAGGCCGCTTGCTCGCTCCACCATACTCTTTAATTGCGAGTTGTTGTAATTTGTTTGTTGTGGCAAGCTAAGCCAATCAAGAGATAGCTTAATCTTATATTCTTAATCTCGAGATACGGGGACTAAGGGCCTCTTTCACCACCTTCAAGTAAAGCGACAAGTAAAAAAAAATAATCATATGATAAACTGACCCGTACTCATTGCTTTTACTTGCCAATGTAACTAATCAACATTTAACTTGTAGATGGTGAAAGAGGCCCTAAGAGTAAAGAAATTATATACTTAGGGCCTCGTTCACCATCTCCATGTAAAGTGTTGATTAGCTACGTCCCAAGTAAAGTTAATTGGCAAGTAAAAGCAATGAGTACGGGTCAGTTTATCATATGATTAGTGCTACTCGAACATCGTGAAATTGAAATTGAAGTTACGGGTGACTTTAACTGATAATTAGCGTACTTGTCACTTACTTGAAGGTGGTGAAAGAGGCCCTTAGAGTAGAATACTCTACATGTCGCGTTTTAATACTAAATGAGAAACCAAAAAAAAAAAAATGTTAATATGCATAAAAATTCTGTCTGAATTTCTTTTATAAGTAAAATGTAATTAACTTACAAAGAGCGGGGCATCCTGACACAGGTATTACTTTACTTAAAATGATGCTTCCACTGTGTAAACAAAATTGTAGTCCTATTTAAAAAAAAATTAACAACTTTTTCATTTCTATAAACTTCTCCCTTAATTCTCTACAGTTAAAAAAAATAGTTACGTTTAGGATAGTAAAATAAAGACATTCATAACAATCACCATTGGGTTTTCATTCTCTGGGCTATATCGCTTTCAATACAATTAAATTAATACATTCACGCTATTTTATTACGGGAATGTGCAAAATATCGAGCCTGTTTTAAATTTTTTGCAGAAATTAAACCTTCATATTTTATTGTAAAAGACCTATGATTAATCCTTTGATTAATAAATTAGTATGGTAAGTTTTATCAAATCTTCTTATGACCGATGATTCATCCTTTAAATAAAACGGTCAGTTTTATCAAATCTTCATATTTTAACATTCCAATTTTATTAAGACTTTAATTTAATACGAAAAACTATAGAATGTATAGATAATTTAGCAAATAAAGTATAAAGTAACACCTTTTAAAAAATAAACTTTTTTTAACTGGTTTTTGGTTTTCCACTCCTGACGGTTGCGTTCTAACAGAACAACTTTTCTATCATTTTTTTCAGAACGATAGAAAAGTTAAAACATATACTACTTTTCTTCATCAAAAGCATGGTGCAACGTGGTACGAGGTGTCGTGAGCCACTAGAGAGTGGTCGGCATTGTTCACGGGTGAGTGCCTTTTTCTATTTTGGCTAAAAGACGACGATTCAAACGGACAAAACCAGCGAGCCCTCCTCGTGGTGGTGTCGAACACTACAAAAAATATACAGTCCACTTTTTCTCCTGGACCAGACTCATACCGGTTTGGCCTTTGGCTGGACCATTATAATTATGAACCTCAAACAATACCACACAACACTAACATTTAACACATATTATACAAACACTATTTTTTATTACACACTATTTGTTATTGAGATCAGTTTATATGCCCACGGACTCTAGCACCACTTATCCCGTATTCTCGTCTACATCTTAATTCAAGCAAAAAGGAAAAGGTTTTTGTTATCAAGAAGTTTATTGAACTTTCGTTCACAGTGATATAAAAAGATAGCAGCCTCCAGACAAAGACGACATTTTCCCCCAAACATTTTCAAGGTCGGAAGGGTGGTAAATCACCGCAACATTCTTGGCATCGTTTGAAAATATTTTTTTCGTTCTTAATTGATTTATGATGTCACCAGATGTGATGTATTGCCGCAAGAAAGTATGATAACGTGGAATATGTTCTAAAAACATTTTAAAGAAAGAAAGAAAAATGATTTATTTGCGCAAATAAGGGTATTACAAAAGTTGTTTTATGTACATTTATTAGTTTGCCAAATTTACCTTAGCGAGGTATGCACACTTGGAAGACAGAATTAAAACGTTAATTTAATGTTTAGTAAGTAACTATATTGTTATATTGTTATATGAAGCGCGCATGGCCCGGCGGTTAGCGTAGAACGCAAAAAAAAAACGATCTATGCAACTAAGCAAAAACGGGCGCGGTCGGGTGTGAGATGGGTGACCGCTAGTGGCAAAAAATTTCATGCGCGTTTCCGTGCTTCGGAGGGCACGTTAAGCCGTCGGTCCCGGTTGTTGTCGATAGATAACAGTCGTTAAACCTTGTCGGAGGCCTTATGGGCGGTTTGAAAACATCCGACAGCGGGTTGGCCACTAACCCGCATCTCCACCAACCCGCATTGGAGCAGCGTGGTGGAGTAAGCTCCAGGCCTCCCCAATAACGGGGAGAGACCCGTGCCCAACAGTGGGACGCAAAAAGGGTTGCAGCCAAGTAACTATAACTAAAATTACCTACAACTAAATTTATTATAATTGGAGACAACATTTATTTTATTGTGGTTTACTCAAATTTTTACATTTAAACACTCCCTTGCTATAAACTATTTCTTTTCGGTAAAAAGGAAACTCGCATTTGCAATACTTTTAATAATATTATCTTCCTACAGACAAAATGAAAGTAAAGAACAGTATGAAAAGGAAGATCCTTCTTTTGTATCCTTTTCTTAGAAAATCATCCCTCCATTAGTTATTCACAATACTTCGCGAACAAAACCTGCATTCGAAAAATTGTTTGATATTTCAATTTTCGTGGAAACAAGGCAGTAGAAACTAAACTACGATTGAAGTATTTCAATAGGTCGGAAAATAATATTTTGTTACGACTACACTTTTGTGACATTCCGAATGTAAGTGGACTTTTATTTCAATTACCATAAGGCTCATAATCGTTTGATATTTGGTTTGCAAAGCGTAAAATTTTGAAGACTTGTGTGGTGTTCGAAGTAAACCAAAAGAAATGTTCCAAAATTCGTGCAATATTGGTATCCCACAGGAAATAAAACTTAAAGGTACAGAAGACTAAGAGAATAAATCGCACACCGTGAGTTCTGGGCAGTATTTAACGGATGTAGTTTTTTGTCATTTAATCTTTTGAGGAGGCCTTTTGGGTTTTTGAAAACATCCAACAGCGGGGTGGCCACTAACTCGCATGATTACGAACCCGCATTGGAGCAACGTGCTGCATTGATCGCCCGTGGTGAAGTAATCTCCAGGCCACCCCAATAATGGTTGCGGACGGTGAGAGTGGGAGCTTGACCCGTCCAGCCAGCAGCCCCGGGAGAGACGGCGGTATGACGTGGCAGCATGCTGCCGTGAACACTTGCAGGTGCAGGAGAGCACATTTGCTCTTCCGAAGATAGAGCCCGTTCTGGGGTGCCGCGCATGGAGGACACCGGTGAGTTCCAATGGAGATCCCGGAATCCTCAGTGGCCTGCCTCGGTAACCCGAGGGAGGGAGTTTTAGTGCGGTTCAAATCCCACATATCCCGCTATCCTCTCCCAAGGTGCTGGGTAACTTTTGAAGGTACCGATACCAAAAAAAGGCCTTACCAATAGTAAGTACCTGACATTGTTGCAGCCATGATCCATCGTAGAGCAGCGATAGCAGAGCGGTTAAGACACATTTTATTGTATAGAGATTCTCCAAAAGAATTTATATTTTCTTGCTGCGTTAAGTTGCGTCAAAAGTACGATATTTAGGCTATCACGCAATTGCAAGGTCTTTTTAATTTATATTTTTTGTACTACAATGCAAAAAATAACCCAAAAAACCATTCCAAGCAATCTTTACTTCAATGTCCAGCTGAAAGCAGTGGTAAATATAACCTTAACTAGCTTTTACCCGCGGCTTCGCCCGCGTGGTCAAAGGTAAGTAACAATGAGTTGTTTATCATATTTGACACATTTGTGGTGGATAAATAGTAAACAGTTCCACAATTAAAAGATACTTAGAGGAACCAGAGTTAATGCTGACCGCAGATTAAGTGTAGGTACGTACACTGATATACTGGAGCTTTAATTCCGGAACTAAATATCTAGCAAATAACAAAACATCTATCTTCCCATGGGGACCGCAGTAAAAAGTAGCCTACGTTACTCTCCACCCTCCTCAATATCTCCACACACAAAAACCATACCATATAATAGCTTCGTTGCGTCGTGAAAGACGGACAAACAAACAAACAAACACACTTTCACATTTATAATATTAGAATGGATTTGTTGTTTTGGTTCTGTTAATGCCAGGGAGATAAGCCTGGGCTGTATGAGATTAGCAAAGGCTTGTGCGGGATCACATCACGTAATTACATACTGTAATCTGTTCACTGCTGGTATTTTATTAATTTTGGTCATTTAAATACATGAACCACAATGATAAATATTAAAATCCTATCTCAAGCTTCGTTAATTTATGTGTTAAAAACTCAACATATTTTTATTATTATATTTTTTCATGGTTATCGACTTAGCCATCGATATAGCATCGTGGTGATAGATGCACAGTCGCAGTTTAAAAATGGCACCAGCAAAAGAAGGCATAACCACAGCTATAATCTTTGTCTCGCTTTCATTTGTTAGGCGGCCACATCGAGATACTTGTGCTAATAGTACCTCAATAGGCAGTCACGTACGTGTCACACTTCAATGATGCCAAAGTGCGCAGTCAAAAAACGTAAAAAGTATACACTATAATAACGCAAGAAAAGATTGGGAGTATCATAATTCAATTGGGTATTTGTTTATCTTAATTTAATTACGCATTTTTATTATACTTTAAGGCTATTTACTCAATTTTAATAAATTTTGTTTGATTTGCCATTGCATGCAAGATACGCAACGCAACCCTTTCACTCTCGCGAGAGCCTCTATGAGCAAAAAGTACACAGAAACTAATTTGTGCTATTTCAAAAGTCTAGTCGTTTAACATAATTGCCTTAGTCATCGAATACTTTACGAAATTTTTAATGTTTAGAATAATTGTGTACATCTATAAGAGTATGTATTTACGCGGAGTCAACTTTTGACGCAATTTTGTATGGAACAGTTAATCTACGACTAGTACCTACATATGATTGATGACTGTAGGTATCCTTATAGAAGACGGATTGAGCTGAAAAGCGAGAGCCAGAAGAGAAAAACTCCCAAGAGAACAACTAAAATGCTAGTTGTTACATTAGTAGATGGTAGAACTTTGGGGAACCACTGCGCCCACTTCAGAGGGCCTACTCTGTAAGCATCCGTCCGTAAATTCTAACATTTTCGGAATCATTTTTGGCATACTCAGATAGTTTTTTTTCCACGAATTATTAAGATAAGCGTTTTCATTGATGACATTAAGCTACTGAACGAATAATATTGCTAGAATTTCTTCAGTCTTATCCAAAATTGAGGCCCGAAAATTCACTTAGTTTCGGATACGGACGTACAGAGTGAGTGTCGTGAAACAATTCTGTTGTGTTCTAGTAAAAGGGTGCAGTTGCCGACCAGACTTACATGAGGCCACCATCAGCATCCGGAGTAGCAGCACAACTGCATTCGACATCCGACAAGAGTTACCCATGCTGCATGCTCGTTTGCTACTCTATTCAAATAAAATATAAAATAAGGCCAGGGGAAGTAGATCAATATCAGCCACAAAACAATTCAAAATCAATCCCTTGCTAATTCCTATCCCGGATTATGGCTGCCGTATGATCCCGGAGTAGGCAGTGAAGCCGTAAGCGGGATTAAGCGGGATTTTGACAGCCGCAACCGTTCTTCTGAAGTTGACGACTGAAGTGTGATTAACGGCATTTAAAGCTAAGTTCGTTCACATACGTAACATGATTATTTCAACATGCAAATACTTGTATCGACTCTGAATAAGTATAATTTTGTAAATAATATGTTAATATAAATATTATATATTTAATATGTAAATTTTCTATTTTTTTTTGTTTTTAACAAATTTTTTTTCATAAAGTATATTTAGATATAGTTTATTGAAGTGAAAACTTCTTTAGCGGCATTGAGCACTTTTGTGGGATGGGTAAAAACTGTGAAACTCGCGTCAGGTCACGAGTGCTGATCGAAAAACCGTAAGACGGTTGCAGAGTAGTGTTGTAACATCGAAATCGATTAATCGAACAATCGATTGTTTATTTTTTAATCGATTTAAAGGTTTCGATTAATTAAAAAAATCGATTTTTTAAAAATCTATTTTCATAAAAAATGGGTTAACAAATATTTTTTTCAAAGTATTAAAAAAAGAAATTGAAAACAAAAATAAATATTGTATTCTACGACATAAATAATAGTACTTTTATACTGATAATAAAAGCAATTTGTTCAAAATTATTCCCTAACTATTCCAATAAATCAAAAATGCACAACGTTAATAATCAAGTTCTTCTTCTTCTGCCGGCACTCCCGGAGTGCAACCTGTAATTTTTTTTAATTTAATAATTACTGTCTTTTGTATATTTATTTTCATTTCTCCGTGTAAATATTTTTCTTATTATTTAATTTATATTCCTTTTTAAGTTACGTGTATATTGTAGGTTTATATATTTGGATTTTGTTAATCTATAATATAAAAATGAATCGCAAAATGTGTTGGTAAGCGCATAACTCAACAACGCCTAGACCAATTTGGCCAATTGTTTTTTTTTTAATGTTCGTTGAAGTTCAAGGATGGTTTGTACGGCGAGAAAAATTCGAATAATTGCCGGAAAAACCATAAAAACAGCCCTTTTCTTTTTCCCATACAAATGTTTTCTAACTAAAACGTAGTCAATTTGAGCTTTATTGCTATTGTATAAAGTTCATATTAAATTACAAGCACTCACTGTTGTCTAAGCAATGTAGGTGTGTTCCTAACGTCAAAGATCATATCTATCAAAACAGTGTGCGTGTGTGCGTTGGAGCACAGAATACATCGTTGGAGGAGTTTAATGTCGCATAGCATGATGTTATATAGGTTATAGCCTTCCCTAATAACTGGACTATTCAACACAAAAATAATTTTTCAGTAGTTCCTGAGATTAGCGTGTTCAAACAATCAAACATCCACGCGGACGAAGTCGCGGGCGGCCTCTATCCCTACTAATATTATAAATTCGAAAGTAACTGTCTGTCTGTTACGCTTTCTCGCTTAAACTAATGAACCAATTTTAATGAAATTTGGAACACAGACAGAGTGGACCTTGGGAAAGGACATAGGATGGTTTTTATCCTACGGGAACCTATAAAATGGGTCCAAGCGGGCGAAGCCGCTGGCGGGAGGCTAGTCTTGAATAAATTTATCAAATTAAAAAAAATCTGTTGATATTGTATTTTTAAGTAAGCATAATATTTCAGGGACAATGTTATGACTGAAAAATGGTGCTACACAGGATCTGGATCCTATATCAATTTTTTTATAGTGTTTTTAGTGTTAAGATAAGCTGTAAACATAAGCTATGTAAGAAAAAAAATAAAAACAAACATAACGCATTAATTATTATTATTATTATTTACATTTTTATTTATAACACATTCAGCGATTCTGAGTCTTTCATATCAGCAGCAAAGTTTTAGGATTTAAAAAAAATCCACGTGAAATTACTTCAAGGTGAAAAAACTTAAAACAACGCCATATAAAGGGTTATTTTAATAACGTTTTAAAAATAGCATTATTCGAAACGTCACATTAACATCTTGTTAAAACCAGAAAGCGATGGCCGAGTGGGAAAATACCGCGATCTCTGACGCGACCGATCCCGGGTTCAAATCCTCGGCGCGCACCTCTGACAAAGAAATTTGCAATGTGCGCTCCACGGTGATGGAAAATATCGTGATATTTTAATTAAATACCATGTTCTCCATCGCTGTGCACGCCTGAGAGAAATTCGTCAATATTATTGATAAGTATCAGATAATAACAAAAAATAAATAAATATGCTGGGGTAGAGAAATTGTCTACCTTTAATTGAGTATTAAAAAAAACAGTACGTGACAAAAATACCCACAGCATACAAAAATGACTTAACAAATTAAGAATGTTTTCCTGTAAATATTGTTTCCTCAATTCAACAATTATTTCTTTCTCTTTTAACTTAACGTCTTTGTGTTTCTGCCATTATCGCTAGCAAGGCACGTGTCTTACCAAAATCGAGCTACTAGTAAGAAAATATGTAAATGGACATCCCTTCTTACAATCAACTGTCGGGTATAGGCCTTAACTGAAGAGGCCTGGAAGCTGCTTCCTCTACAATACTGTTCTTATACAGGATTAATGGTCAACCCTTTGTTGAAAGTTTTTGAACTCCCGTGGAAACCGGGGAAAGATCCGTGCCTAACATTGGGATGCAAAAAATAATTTCATTCATAATGCGTCAAATAATGTAGGTATTTTTCATCAGCTCTTTACAAATTCCCACTGCTGACCTGTGGAAAGACCTATGGACTTCTGGTCAACTGCAGGTGTGTAGACATGTTCTTGAAATTTTTTTCGTACTCTCAGGCGTTAACTGTGATGGAAAACATCATAACTCAATATTACAATGTTCTCTCTTTAATCTTGACTTTATACATTACTAGCCTTCCGCCAGCGGCTTTGCCCGCGTGGACTCGTTTTATAGGTTCCCATAGGATAAAAACCATCCTATGTACTTTCCCAAGGTTTACTCTATCTGTGTTCTAAATTTCATTAAAATTGGTTCAGTAGTTTAAGCGGTAAAGCGTAGCAGACAGAGTTACTTTCGAATTTATAATATTAGTAAGGATTATTCATAGAGTTTATTTGTAAGGGTATGTGATTTGATTTAAACTTGGGACTCCTGTGTTGAAGGCCGGTGCTTTATTATTCCAATTGATCCCAACTACGAGTATATACATGGCTGCGGACCTTTTTGTGTCCCACTGCTGGGCACGGGTCTCTCCCCATTATTGGGGAGGCCTGGAGCTTACTCCAACACGTTGCTCCAATGCGAGTTGGTTGTACGGTTGCGAGTATATACATACTATTACAAAAATCAGGTTAATCTATAGCAACGTTGCGACGTGATAGAAGACCAAACAAACGAACACATTTACATGATGGATGATCGATATCTTATCTTTCATCTTTTGGAATGAAACATCGTCACCAGAAAACAGTTGAAAAGATATTGCTGCTTGTTACTTTTCGCGATGTTTTTGTTTTGGAGACTTATATAATTAAATTGTGTCTCTCTGTTTTTGTTGGCATCTGTGCAAAATAATTCCTTATTATTTCTTCAGACAAAGCTTCACGAGTGCGCTGTCTACAAAAGCTTAAGTATTTATAAGTTTCTCTTGATTAAAGTAGCCACAAACCAACGGACGTATAAGTACTTACCACTATGACATAAAAATTAAGAAAATATATAGAAAGTTGTAAAATTTAGGCTAAAATTTACTAATGATAAGCTGTTAACCCGCGGTTTCACTCGAGTTAAAAATAATGTTTAAAATGATTTGAATGGTCTCCGGAGATTTTATGAGAATGCAGCTTCCTTATCTTACCTTATCCCTAAGGTTCAGTGTTATAAAAATACTGAAGCAGGCTTACAGGCCACATCAGCCCAGGACCCTTCAACCCGTTGATATTGTTTTCACTCGTAGCAAACAGACAGACAAACAGAGTTACTTTGGCATTTATTAGTAAGTAAGGTACTAGCAAACCAGCAAGCGGGCCACGTGGTGTTTGATGATCAAAGCAGCTTGTTTTTATTTTATTTGTATGGAGTAGCAGACGAGCATGCAGGCCACGTGGTGTTAAGTGATTGCTGCAACCCATGGACATCTATATACAACCTCAAACAAGTATAGCTAAGTCTTGTCTGAGGTCGTATGCAGTTGCGCTGCTACTCCGGAGGCTGGTGGTCGCCTCATGTAAGTGTGGCCGGCAACTGCACCTTTCCACCGAAACACAATAGTATTGGTTCACGTGTTTGTCAATGCATATGTATTATAGTGGCCAGCCCTATAAGTAAATCGGTTTTCATAGTTATTTCACTAAAATGTCTGTATACGAGTAAGAGCAAAGGCACGCCGCTATCGTTTTTATTTCAATAGTTACTGTTTAAGATGAAACTGGATGTGGTTTCCAGTTTCATCTTTACTTTACTAAGCGTAAGCAGCCTATAGTCATCTTTACAACTTTGAAATATCTGGAAGTTCGGGGAGGGAGTTCCATTGCTTCTATCACAATAAAAATTTAGACCTACGACTAATATCCAAGTAAAGTTTTATCTATTCCATCCATCCATCAGCTTTTATAGTCCACTGCTGGACATAGGCCTCCCCTAACGTTCGCCACTCCTCCCGGTCCTAGGCCTTCTGAATCCAGCGACTACCCGCTGTTTTCTTCAGGTCATCAGTCCATCTGGTTGGAGGGCGGCCTGTACTCCTTTCGCCGAGACGTGGTCGCCATTCGAGGACGTTTCTTCCCTATGTAACCTTTCTCTGTCTATTAAAAAATATAAAAAAATTCAACGACCCGTGTGGCGCAACGGTTACCATGAAGGACTGTCGGGGGCGCCGGGTTCGATTCCCACCAAAACAGACATATTATGATGAGTTTAGTTAGCGTGAAACTCATTTATTTATGTTAAATGAAATAATAATTCAATTTCAAACTTTGCCAATGAATGTTAAAGATTTCATCGTTTTCATTTAGGCATAGACACACTTAAAAGAATTGGATGTCACTAGAACGAAGTCGGCTTCAATAGAATTCTATTATCTCATAGTCGTTCCCAGAATTCTATCTTTACAAGCAATAATTTCGGTCTTAACTTACAGACATCCACTCGTACTAAATCGGCTCCTTAACAATTCTGAGGACGTAATAGCAACGTAATGATAGACGTTTCCGAGAACTTCCCCTGTATACTAATTACTGTAACCTTGACACTTGATCTAGTAGTAATAAGGCCATAAGCTCAATTGTCTCATAGTTCAAACCATACACGTGAAGCTCTTTTAGGAAAACCGGCCAATTGCGAGTCGGACTCGCGCATCGAGGTTTCCGTAATAGTATATTTCATTACAAGTGTGGAAAGGCTGTCATTGCAAGGAGTTCCTACAAATGTCTACCCGAGCCGAGGCGCAGCCGAAGGTGAGGGCTGACAGTCTGAACTCCTTCCAATGACGGTTCCGCACGTGTATTGAACGACTATTTTTAATACAGTTGCGAAAAAATGAAGCAATTTAATAAAATAATAAAATCACAGTACACTCAACTAACTAATCATCTAAACTCGCAAAGAACATTTTTGAAAAATGGCGCCAACCGTAAAATAATATAAGCAGAGAATTTTTTTTGTTTTCTTCACCAATTCTGGGTAGGCAAAGGGAACTATGCCCATACAGCCAAGTCTTCAGTAGATTTTTTTATTGATATGAAATGAAAATGTTAATGAGATGAAATGAACTGAAACCTAACCTAACTCATTGAATCAAATCATTAAATCTGATATTGTAACAAATTAGTAGCTTCTTTCTAGAAATATTTTCATGAATCATAAAAACTTCTAAAACTTCGTGGTTGGTTTTTTTTTCTTTTTAATAGACATTATTTTGACAGTTGGGAAAGAAAATGCACGAGTTCGGAAAAGCTAAAGAAAAAACACTAGTGTGTAATAGCCCACTTCCCGAACGCTATACGTCCCTGCAATATGCCACTTTTTGAGCAACTGTATTAAAAAATATTTTTATGTAATCATATTATGATGTACTTAACTGAAAATTTACAGTTTTCGCAATTTTTCCTTTATCTGTGCTATTAGACGTTGCTTCGTATCAAATTTCAAGATTCTGAGTTCACGGGAAGTACCCTATAGCTTTTAGATTCCATTGCGAGTGTCGAAAATTTGCAGCACTAATGGCTGTATCTTTTGATTGCGCTGGCTTAGAAGGTTGATTTTTTCACAGCTCCAAGGGACAGTAGACAGTAGTATTTGATATAAATTCCAGCTTGATACGCGTTCCTGAGAAAAAGGGTCTTGGCAGACAGACAGACGGACTACAAAGTGAGTGAATAAGGGTTCCGTTTTTTTCCTTTTGAGGTACGGAATCCTTAATTGTTTAGAAATCTTAAGTAGATGGTAGTACCTTAACATTTCGACCAGGGAAGTACCATGGCTACATCTACTGCTGCCGTGTAGGAAATCAATTATGTTTTAGTAAAAAGGTGCAGTTGCCAGTCAGACTTACACGAGGCCACCATCAGCCTTAGGAGTAGCAGCGCAACGGTAACTGAATATTAAAATACAAACGAACAGACAATACAAATGAACAATGAAAAAGAGAACAAATAGTTAGTTCTTCGGTCATTACATTACTTGCACAATTTAAAAGCGTATTGAACACTTAGTATGCAGGTCATTTGTACGTAGTTTAACCGAGAGAGTTAAGACTTTAACTGTCAGTGGAAAGTTCTGTTTGTCCCTCCAAACTTACTTGAGACAAACTTAGACTCAGAAATAGTTTTCACAACCTCAAAGACGGTCCGAGCTGATTTCAGATCGAACACAGTATATCAATGCGCATTGCGCTACAGTAACCATTCAGAAGCGCGCATGGCTCAGCGGCTAGCATAGAACGCAAGCGGTCTATGCAGTTAAGCCAAACGGGCGCGGTCGGGTGTGAGATGAGTGACCGCTAGTGGCAAAAAATTGCATGCGCGTTTCCGTGCTTCGGAGGGCACGTTAAGCCGTCGGTCCCGGTTGTTGTCGATAGATAAAAGTCGTTAAACCTTGTCGGAGGCCTTATGAGCGGTTTGAAAACATCCGACAGCGGGTTGGCCACCAACCCGCATTTGAGCAGCGTGGTGGGGTAAGCTCCAGGCCTTCCCAATAATGGATAGAGACCCGTGCCTAGCAGTGGGACGTAAAAAGGGTTGCAGCCAAACCAACCATTCATTTGTTTCCATGATTAGTATGAACTAAAGATAAAAAAGGAACCTTGTTGAATCTATATGATAAGGAGTCACAGGAGTATATTTTCCGCTCAACAAGATCTTAATTTAATGGTAAGGTAACAATAATTAACTTAGTAGCAAAACAATTTTAGTTTATTCGCAATTATTTACTCTATAAGCTCTTCCTAAAAGTTGGTATACTGCTAATAAATAATTTTACAATACGAGTATGTATGCATGTATCGCGACCTTCGCTACTCATCAAGAAATGGCACCAGGGGTATTCCTGAATCACGCTATCGAAGTTTTCTGAATATCCGAGCATATATACAAGCTCCGAATTGAGTCAGTTGGAGCGCGGCCGCTCCCCGGGCATGATCACCTCGCCCGGCGGGAGATCTCCCTTTGCCAAACATGTATGTATGTATTATGTATGCATACTCGTAACTCGTACTATTTTCTTGTCCAGTTAATATTATTATATTAATATTAATGAAAAAACTTTAAAGTCATCATTATCACTGTATTCTCAATTATATTCCCAGAATCCCATATTTGCAAGCAGCAATTTCGGTCAAGATTCGCAGCTTAACATATTTACTGAGATCCACTCGAACTAAACTTCGGCTCCGAAACTATTTCGAGGACGTAATAGTAATATAACTATGTAGATGGACGTTACCGAGACTTTCCCCGAATACTAATTAATGTAGCATCTTTGCTTTTGCCATTGCGGTAATTTAGTTAGCTAGACCATTTCTTATTTCTTTATTTTGACGACCCGTGTGGCGCAATGGTTACCATGCCGGACTGCTAATCGAAGGGTCCCGGGTTCGATTCCTGGCGAAACAGAAATTTGAATGATGACTTTAAATTTCTGTTCTCGGTCTGGGTGTTTGTGTTTCTGTCTTTTTAAGTGTCCATGGTACCCACGACACAGGGTATATACACCCTACTGTGGAGCTATGAGTGTGAAACGTTTATTTATTTATTACTTTTAATTTTTATAAGTAAACCGAACAAAAAAGAAGACGGGCCGCGTGGTGTTAAGCAATCACCGTCGCCTTTTGACACGGGCAACCCTAGGGGAGTAACCCAAGCATTGCCAGTTTTGGAGGAGAGCATTTTTTGCTTTAACTTTTTCTTGAACCCTATGTTATAGTTCACTGGAAATACTTCAGCTGGAAGTTTGTCCCATAACTTACACTTTTAAAAAGCTTGATCTCTATCACAAGCGTTAGTCAGCTAAAATACGGCAAATAGCCACTCAGCTTTGAATTTGATTTAATATCGAATTCAAGCACGTAACGACATCCGACACCCTTGTTCCACAACTGTTGCACTTTTATGGATGGATTCTCTTTTATATTTACAAACTTTTTAAAAAATCTTTATGTGATTTAATCGTATGATCGGGTCAGAACTTTACGTAATACTATTTCTGTATTCTGAGTGTGCTTAATATATTTTATTCATTGCTCATTGACATTTCGAAGACCCTAAATGAATTATAGATGCGTGTAATTACTCTCGGGGCTCGTTACAGACTAAAAGATTGGCCAACGTGTGGATGCGACGGCCATAATAAACCCTTTGATCTTTTCTAGAAAACCGCCAAACCATGGATATCGCGCCAAGTTGTGGGCCATCATGCCAAAACAGACCAAGTATATAGGCATAAACTCCCGTTCCACACGATGGCCATAATTATGGGTCACAATCTTCGCCACAATAATAATGGATGAAGAATCGTACCAAGTAGTGGGACGAAAAAGAATTGCAACCAATAATAATATTCCACGATTCCAAGCAATTTTCGTTCTTATTATGCAACCAATGTTGCGGATGCATATCTTGTGCCATCCCCAAGAGAGCTATTCCACATTGTTGACGCTGCACTGTGATAAGAAAATTGCCTTCCATTACTGTTAAAAGAAATCTTTTGAATTTTAAAATGCATTTGAATACCAAGTAAAAGCGAGTTTTCGCTAGTACCTTTTTTGATTATTAATATAAAATAAATAAGTAACTAGGATTTTCTCTGACTTGGTCACACACAAAGACAGAATTATATGTATTTGAAAGAAAAAAATTCTTTAAAAACAACCTTTTATTAAAAAGGACTTAAATGTTAAAAACAATTTAAACCTGATAATAAAATTTAAACTTGATAATTTTATAGATTAAAGCGTGTTACATTTTAATAAAAGAACATTTAGCATAACATTTTTACATATTTATAAAATTAACAAGTTTAAATTATTTTTAATTTTTGATTATTTTTTAATAATTATGCCTTTAATGTTATTTTTATTTTTTTAGTATTTTTGATGCTAGTTTAAATACGGGGTTGTGTCGGTTAATTACTGAGTTCCTGTAGCCATTTTTCAGCTACATAATCAAACCCTGGTTACCATCTACCACCAAAATACTCGTTAAGTCGGATCAAACGAGTCCAAACTCGATGGGGTTTCGTTGTTTAATTACGGAGTTCCTATGGCCATCTTCCAGCTTAATCATCAGATCAGCTCTATGTCGTAATAATATTACATTGTCATCCTATTTATACATGCGTAAAATTTTAGCTCAATCCGAAACCGGGAAGTGGATCAACTTTAACTTTCAAGATTTGATTACAGACAACGGGACAGGTGATACTAAATAAAAGCTTGCAACAATGCGATCAACACCTAACAACCATACGATTGCTGCTTAATAATTTGATAAATGAATTCATACAAAATCTAATAAAGTAGCGATTAAAAGAAACAATGTTTGGAGATACGTTAATATTTGTACATCGACTCCAGTGAAGTACGTATCGCTACGTGCCTAAGCGTTTGAACTTGCAGTGCCTCCCTCGAGCGTCGCGCAGATTAATTTGGTTTCAACATCTCCGAGACTGCCAAGAATAGGGCTGTTCTAAATATATCTGGAGCCACGGTAACGATCAATTAAAAGCGCTGTTTTCAATGTATCTGCGGTCACATTAGTAGTCTCGTGTAGACGAGCTATCGAAACGAATGGACCTTCTATTACCTTTATTACCTTGCTTTCTTTGAAAGCGCAGCAGCGCTTCGTCTTTTTTAGTTTTATTAGAAACTAGTGAACCCGGCAGACGTTATCCTGCCTTAAAATATCAAGTTTGATGTATTTAAAAAGTAAACATTAGCAAAAAACGAAAAAAATTAGCGAAAATCAAGCATCGCAATACAGATTCATAGCCAGATCCAGTTAATTTAAACCCTTATAAGAAAATTCTTAAAGTATAACAAATGTATTGAAAGTAAATAATGTCTTTATTATCTTTAGGACTTTTTATATCAATGTACTGACAAATAAAATATTAAAGATTAAGTTATGATTTCACAACATTGACAATGGCAAAGTGGTGAAAAGACCAAGATGCAATTCGAAAAAAGAAAAAAAAAGAAATGACAGACATCATGTCATATTTTTCAATAAACGGAAGCACTAACAACAAAATTAAATGATTGACGGACCACTTATATGGAAAAATTAAATTGATAAAATAATAATAAAACGATGATTTTTTATATTTGAATACTTACTATCCTATTCCTGTTGAAGACAAATCCAAAAACACAAAAATCATAAAAACCGTTCCTCAGTTATAAGTTGTGTAACTAACACGACTTTGTTTTATATACATAGATCTCATGGTACGTCAAGAAGTCCTAGAAAACAGAAAATTGTATGTAAGCTTGAATTAGTACACGAATGAAAAATCGCAAAGCAATTTTTTTTCTTAGGAATAGAATTTATGGCTTGTAGCCATCTCTACAAGCCATAAATTCAATGTATGAAGAGTTAGAGGCTTGGCTCTGCTTGAGATCTGATAAGTTTTTGTCAGTACAAGCTTATCATTATAGTCTCGTCTAGGCATCATTTTACGTGAAAATGTTTTACCGAGATAATGTTGATCGAATTACGAAAGGTACGCTGCGTAATAAAAGTGAAGAGGACAGTGCTTTTCTATTTCTGAGTTATTTAATTCTTTTCACGGAATTGTGAAATATTTTAAATACCAAAACTCTTCAGTGCTTTGTTGCTTGTAAAATGATTATTATATGGTAAATTATATTATGCTACAAAAAAATCTTTAGAGTAAATAAATAAATTTTAATGACGTTTTTAACTCATAACCCCACAGTAGGGTAGATATTATTATATCCTGTTTTGTGGATACCATGGATAAACACAAAGACATGAACACAAACACCGTGACCAAGAACAGAAAGTGAAACTTCTCATATCAATCTGTACTTCGCCGGGAATCGAATTCGGGATCCCCGAATGGCATGTCAACCGTTGCGCACGCCGCACGGGTTTTTACTGAAGATAAAATCTTTTTCAACATTCTGTAATCTTGCCCTTTGAGAAATTCTTTTTCTCAATTCAAAAAGTCTCTTCAATTCAAATTCAAACATTCTTATCATTCAAAAGCTGCAAATTCAAATACACCTACACAAAAATTGTATATCCGTTTAAAATCCCTTAAAATAATTTTACTATGTGAAAACTAAGCAGTTCTAATTATATATATGGAATTCTTAACACCCTTTGAAGACGATTAAAAATTATTAAATCTTCAAGCTTCCATCCATCAAAGAACAATTTCAAATGGTCCGTTTAACTTGATGAAGAGTCAATGTGATGACGTCATACGTTTCTGCGACCGTATTTTTTTTTATAAAGGAACCGAACAAAAAGGCAGACAGGCCGCGTGGTGTTAAGCGATCACCGTCGCCTACGGACACGGGCAACTCCAGGGGAGCCACCCGAGCATTGCCGGTTTTGAAGGAGAGCTTTTTTTACAGCTTTCTTGAAGAACCCCATGTCATAGTCCACTGGAAATGCCTCAACTGGAAGGTTGTCCCATAACCTACACGTACGTGGTAAAAAGGAGCGTGCAAAGCGGACTGTGGAGAACCGCCACGAGTCCAGATGATCGGTGGAACTTTAACCTTCGTCTGGTGGTGTAGTCATGAAATGGTGACATAGGCAACATTTTGAAAAGTTCCTCGGGCCTATCTGGGACAATACTAAATTAAATAATAATATTTACTATAATCACTACTAGGTATTATTGTGAAAAGAAAATAGGGGACTCTGCTTGATCTTCTTGGTAGAATAAGGTTTAATAATTAATATAGCATAATTTTAGTATGCCTGGGGCTACAATGGCGCAAATAATGAATAAGGTAATTAGTGGCACTTATGACCCCAGTTCTACGCTAATCTTGCTTTGTGGTAGACGGGGAAATATGAAACAAAAATTGTTGCTTACATATATCCAAAAATTACAAGATTTAAACGTTAATAAAATAATAATGTGTACAATTCCTTATGTTAAGGATGACTTCAATGAAAATAAATTGCGTCAACAATTAAATATACTTTTGTATAATTCAATTGGCAACAGTAACAATGTGTTAACAACTGGATCTGATTGTAATGATCCAAATAGGTTTAGGCTTTTTGACATTAATAATATATTTAAAAATAATTTTAATATTACGAAGGATAGAATTATTCTATCCAATTATATATACAAACAGATAGCATATTTGCTATCTTATTACTTGACAGATAAAGTATGTCATACTTTATCTTCAAAGACAACTGCTTTTATTGAGCAGACCGATGTTATATTTAGTAGTAATACTTGTTGTAGTACTACATCGACTTGTTTGGATGTTGCCCCAAACACTTTAAATTAAGTTATCAGACAACAGAGGCTCACGTCTCTAGCAATAAAAATATGAACATGATTATTGAGAGCCAGTTGTCGAGTAGTTTTTTAAAGAACAATAAATGTTTAAACTTGGTGCATCAAAATATGCAAGGCCTATTAAATAAAGAGCTAGAATTAGACTTGTTTTTGAAGCACTACAATATAGACGTCATTTGCATTACTGAACATTGGCTGAAAGATTGCCAAATTGTGTTTAACTTTGATAAGCACCAAGTCGCCAGTTCGTTCAGTAGAACGACAGCTATTCGTGGTGGCTCGTTAATTATTTTAAAAAAAGGTCTAAAATTTAAGGACCGTAAAGATATAGTGAGCCTTTCTATTGAACGGACTGTGGAAATAGCCTGTGTGGAGCTACCTTATTGTTTAATTGTTTGTATTTATAAACCTCCAAATGCATTGTTTGATAAATTCGAGTCAGTTCTTGATGAATTATTTCTTAAATTATGTAGCAAGAAGAAGAAGGACATTATTATTTGTGGTGACTTTAATATTAATATCTTGGAGGAATCTTCAGTCAGTAAAAAGTTTTTATCGAGTATGAAATGTTGTAATCTTAGTAACCTGTTTTCGGAACCCACTAGAATCACTGATTCCACAGCGACTTGCATTGACAATATCTTTACAGATGGCACACCAGTTCATTCAATGATAATTAATAATCTAAGTTCGGATCACTGTGGTCAACTCGCATGTTTTAAATATGATATTGATAAACGGGTTGATAAGAGTAAAGTGGTCGTTCCGGTGAGTAATAAACGAATGGAGAGATTTAGAAATAAGCTTGTAAATGGATTGTCTGTTCCGTTGCATGGTAATGTAAATAAACAGTATGAGATACTTTCTGATCAAATCAATAAAGCATATAATTTTGTATTTACCCCAAAGACAATCTCTCCGAAAACATGCAAATCATTCAATGATTGGGCAACATTGGGACTACACCGAAGTAGGCAAAAATTATATGACCTTTATTATGAGAGGTCCTATAATCATAGTGAATCCTTTTGTGACCATGTTAAAAATTATTCAAAAGTTTTTAAGAAAGTGTGTATCGCGGCCAAGTCCATACATATCAGAAATCAGATAAAATTTAGTAACAATAAAATAAAGACGACTTGGAAAATCATTAATGCCGAAACTGGAAGAGGTAAGGACCGCAACCTTGATTTTAAACTAATTGCGGATAATAATACTCTGGTTGAACAAGATGAGAATGTGGCTAATTTATTTGAGAAATTTTTTAGTGACATTCCAGTTTCGACAACTAAATCTCTTAACTCTTCCCCCAACGTTGCTGAATCGTTGCTGAAAGAAAATGTGAGCGAATGCAAATGTCATTTTAAATTTAGACCCATAGACGCCAAACACATTGTAAAAATATTTAGGACATTAGATGTTAAGAACACTACCGATCTTTGGGGTATTTCTGTAAAGATCCTTAATTCAATAATAGATTTAATTGCACCAAACTTAGCCCTAATATTTAATAATTGTATAAAAAGTGGTGAATTTCCTGACCTAATGAAACATAGTAAAGTGATTCCTTTATACAAATCGGGCAGTACTACTGACCCTATGAATTATAGACCTATTTCTGTTCTCCCCACGTGCAGTAAAATATTCGAGAAAATTCTTCTCAACCAGTTATTGTCCTATTTTACAAATAACAAACTTTTACATAAAAATCAATTTGGTTTCACTAAAGGTCGTTCTACAACCGATGCAGGTGTTGAGCTTTTTTCAGTTATTACAGAAGCTTGGGAGGGATCGCAGGATGCCTTAGGTGTGTTTTGCGACCTATCTAAAGCTTTTGACTGCGTTCAGCACGAAACCCTTCTAAGGAAACTCAACCACTATGGCATTAAAGGTACCGCGCTTAAACTCCTGTCATCCTATTTGAGGGATAGGACTCAGAGAGTTGAGGTGAATGGTAAAAGGTCGTCTGGGTCACCTGTAGAGATGGGGGTCCCACAGGGTTCAATTTTAGGACCCTTTCTGTTTTTATTATATATAAATGATCTTCCATTCATGGTAGAAAACAGTCATGAGATTGTATTGTTCGCAGATGATACTTCTCTTTTATTTAAAATTAATAGACGAATATCAAATCTTGACGACGTGAACAATGCTCTCTCTAAGGTTGTCCAGTGGTTTAATGTAAACAATTTACTATTAAATAATAAAAAAACTAATTGTATAAGATTTTCACCCCCAAATGTAAAGAAAGAAAATGTAAATCCTCAATTAAATGGTGAGGATCTTGCCATTGTTGAAGAAGCTTCATTTCTTGGAATCACAATAGACTCCAAATTACAGTGGGGACCCCACATCTCTCAGTTAGCGAATAGACTTAGTTCTGCAGTTTTTGCAATAAAGAAAATTCGTTCCCTCACAGACATTGCAACAGCCAGATTAGTTTATTTCAGTTATTTCCATAGTTTAATGTCATATGGCATTTTACTGTGGGGTAATGCGGCTGATATTGATTCAATCTTTATTTTGCAGAAAAGGGCTATTCGCGCAATTTATAACATAGGTGCTAGAGAATCTCTCAGAGAAAAATTCAAAGAGATAGATATTCTAACATTTGCTTCGCAATATATTTACGAAAACATCATATATGTACGTAAAAACAAAGAAAAATTCACTACTATATTGGACTTGCAAAGTCCTAATTGTGTTTCAACTAGGAACGGCCACAAGCTGGCATTTCCGAAATGCCGGCTTCATAAAAAAAGTAATTCTTTTATTGGGATGTCCATCAGGATATATAATAAAATCCCAATAAAGATTCAATCCCTGCCTTTAAAACCTTTTAAGAAGGCAGTCAAACAAGTCCTGTGCCGTAAGGCTTATTATAACACTAAGGACTATCTTAATGATAAAGGCGCGTGGGAATGAATCTCGCTCACACAAGGCTATTTCTTCATAGATTGTATTAGTTTTAGTAATTACTCGCATCTGTGAGCAGGTGGAAGTGGGTTGATGGTGTCTCACACGATCAGCTGTCACGTGTGACCATTATCGACCCATAGCCATTCTGTTATCTCAAATATATTATTATGTACTGTTTTTTTTTTTTAAAAGAGTGCTGGGAGTTTTTTTCCGCCGCCTTTTTTCTCTCAGCTCAACACCTAGCCCAAACGGGCACTTAAAGGCGATGACCGGGAAAAAATGACATTCATTAAGCGAATATTTTGTATTCCTAATATGAAATAAATATTTTTTCTTTCTTTCTTTCTTTCTTTCAAAATTGGTGATAGAACTTCATTGCTCGACCGCGGAAGTACTATTACAGGACAATTTTCCCCATTAAACAATTTTGCTTTTGGACGGAAAGATGCAACTGTTGTTTAGACTTACAAGAGGCGATCTTGAGTCTACGAAGTAACAGTACAAATGCATAGAACCTCAGGCAAGAATTTCATATTTATTTATTTATTTATTATTATTATTATTATTAATTAGGTTTGCTTGAGACTGCATGTAGATGTCCATATACCACAGCGAACGCTTAAAACCTTGTGGCCATTTTTGTATCGGGATAGAAACCTTCAAAAGGTGCCCGGCACCTTGGGAGAGGATACCAGGTTATGTAGGATTTTTTACCGCACTAAAACCGTCTCAGTGGTCTGCTTTTTCTTATGCGGGGTTGGGTTGGGGTACCTCTCGAATGGAGTATCTCCTCCGGGATCTCTAGAGGAACGCATCGGTGTCTTCAGCACGCGGCACCCAGTACGGGCTGGTCTTCGGGAGAGCAAATGTGCACTCCTGCACCTTTAGATGCTTACGGCGGCATACATGTAAGTATAAAACGTCTAAATCTCAATGTAAACACATATGGCGAGACCGGAAAAAGCAATTACGTGTTTCGGTTCAGTGTGAAAGCAACATTTTAAAAGTACTTCCCTATTTTTCAGCCCGCATCGCAAGCAAATTAGTGTAATCTTAGGCATGCAGGTTTCATCGCAATACTTCAGCTAACTGTAAACAAAGCAATGTGTGTAAATAAAACCACTGTCAAGATAGTAAGTACTGTATTTTATAGTACGTATATCACTACACAACATCATACACAGTCATCACCAAATGCATTAACAGTATAATTAGAACATGTGTGAACTCATATTAACATTATTAACTCTTGTTATAACTGTGAAAAACAACTGCACTTACCCAATATAATCTTATGACACAGAAAAAATAACCTCAACCACTTACTTGATATAAGTACTGAATTTCACTTGACTCACTTATAATGAACAACACCGTTATAAATCAATACTTATTTGAGCAGAGCTTTCGCGTAATTTTTTAATACGTAATTCCTTGAAGTCTAGTACAGTAATGTTACGAATTATCTCGCTTAGCCGGTATTTATACAGATACTTGAAGCAAATAGAAGGTACTTCATAAAACATGCATTTACAACTACCCGTAATAATAATATTATGAATGATTAATGAATACTTATTTTTCTACCCCCGAATGTTGCTATTTTACAAACTTTTTAAAACTACTGGCGACAACAGTAATTAAGTTATTTGATCTTTATCAAAGGCGCGTTGTAATATTTTTTTCAGATAAATGGTGTCCCCTTGAAAGTGAGAGAGATGTAGGCCATAGTCTACAACGCTGACTTAATGCGGATTGGTAGACTGAGATGATTTACCAGGATATATTTTTAATACTTAGATTAATTAATTACTGAAAACATGAAATCACAATTTGTTTAAACCACATTGTCGCGTCTTATTTTTAACCCGTGTTTTTTGAATATATTAAATTACTTGGAATTTCGGTTTGAGCTTTCGTGTTAATATTTTTCCTTGTTCCACTACATGGTGCGTTAGTCTTTCCAAATTCATTTCCAAGCGGGTGAAGGGATAATCAGATTAACACGAAAAGCAGGATATGTCTAATTAACTGATGTAGAGGAAATTTCTTGTAATTCGTTAGACAATCTATCCTGTAATTGGAAGTGGGGCAGATGAAGGGATTAACGCGCGTGTCGTGAAAAATCCGATATATCCGAGGGTTTTGGCCTTTGGGGTTAGAGTGATGTTCTATTTTATCTACATAGTTTACTCAATTAACGAAGAAAACAGATTAGAATTCTATACCTGCTCCAAAATAAGGCAAAACTTTGTTATATTTTTCTAGCTGACCCCGCGAACTCCGCACCGCGTTTAAATGTTTAGGGTGGGCCACCCATAACATTTAGGGGTATGAAAAATAGATGTTGACCGATTCTCACACCTACCCGATATACAGACAAAATTTCATTAGAATCGGTCGAGCCGTTTCGGAGGAGTTTGGCAACAAACACTGCGACACGAGAATTTTATACATTAGACTAGCTGACCCCACAAACTCCGTACCGCGTTTAAATGTTTGGAGTGGGCCACTCTTATCACTTAGTGGGATGAAAAATAGATGTTATCCGATCCGCAGACCAAACCATTATGCAAACCAAAATTCACGAAAATCGGTCGAGCCATTTCGAAGGAGTTTAATTACAAACACCGTAACAAGAGAATTTCATACATTAGATGTTTATATTAGGTGTTTAGCGTCGTGCATATCTGATCATTACACAAAAATCTGTACATGGATATCGCAATAGACTCTCTCTTAATTCTGTGAGTAGATTCAAACCCACAGTAGGGTAGGACTTGTGTCGTGGGTACCATGGACACATACAAAGACAGAAACACAAACACCCAGTTATCATTCAAATTTCTGACCCTCCAGGAATCAAACCCAGAACCCTCCGATCAGCAGTCCAACATGGAAAACATTTTTTACTACTACTTTATTATTCTTGAATTTTACAGCAAAAATATAGTCATTGTATTTCGTGTCCCGCATTTAATTTTGTTTTGCCAAAAGAGCTTTCCAAGCGAGTGAGGATAATGTTCGCGTTAAACAGGATAATCCTGATAAGTCTAATTAACACGGATGTAAAGGAAATTTCCTGTAATTCGTTAGAAAATCTATCCTGTAATTGGTAGCTGTAAGGGCTTAACTTGTGAGTCGTGAAAAATTACGAGGATTTTGGCTATATATCTTTACTAATAATAAGCTGAATTTTTTTTTGTTTGTTTGAACGCGCTAATCTCAGGAACTACTGGTTTGAATTGAAAAAATATTTTTGTGTGGAATAGTCTAGTACGTTTTGTTAAGTCTTTGTTTTTTAAATTCCCTTTTTGGGATTAGCTAATTGGTGCAAAATTTTATCACTTTACTGTCCAAGTTAGTGGAGCTTAACGCAAAAGACTGCCAAGTAAAATCAACACGACTATAGAGGAAATAATAGTATTCCGTAATTTGTTATACAATCTATCCTTTAATAGTCAGCGGAAGGCGGATGGAGGGCTTAACGTGCGAGACATGAAAAATTACACTGTATCCGAGGATTTTGGCACTATATTGATGCTCTATTTTATCCAGGCAGCTCTTTCAATTAACCAAGTATAGGTATTAAGGAAGGCATTAGGATTAAAACGATATAACTCTTCAATTAGATGCCCATATTTTCATTAAAACGATTCACACTCATAGCATCACAGTAGGACTATATAATATACCCTGTGTCGTGGGTACCATGGACACTCACAAAGACAGAAACAGAAACACCCAGATGAGAACAGAAATTTAAACTTATTCAAATTTCTGCTTCGCCGGGAATCGAACCCGGGACCCTTCGATTGGCAGTCCGGCATGGTAACCATTGCGCCACGCAGGTCGTCGATTCGATCATTTAGTGCCGTGCCTGTTTCGCAAATTTTCTCCTCAAGTCAGTGTTGATGGATTTGCAGGAAAGTACAGGAAAATTGATATTCGGTAGAAAATTGATTGTAGGTTTAACTCGTGTGTCGTGAAAACGTAGGCTGTCGCCGAAGATTTTGGGACTAATGGTGCTCTGTTTTATCCAGATAGCTCTCTCAATTAAGTAGGAATAGGTGTAAGGAAGGCAACATTATTAGTACAATGTAATGGTGGTTTCATGTGAATATGGTTTACGTAAACAATAATAATTGAGTCCTCCATCATTTAAATTAATTTATTTGTTTGCTTTATAGATTACTAGCTGTGCCCCGCGGTTTCACCCGCGTTAATATTTTTTTTTGAAGTACCTATCCTATTTTACTACTGATAACTCCAAAAATATATGTACAAAGTTTAATGTTGATCGGTTGAGTAGTTAACGCGTGAAAGAGTAACAAACTTACTTTCGCATTTATAATATTATAAGTACGAAGTAGGAAGTGTGATTAGCTGTGAAATAGAGGTCCAATTTTGATTAAAAACCCGCGGATGAAAAAAATAATCGTCTGATCATATTATTTATTTGCACAGCTTATTAGTACAGCTATATAATTTTCTTTTTAGGGTTCCGTACCCGAAGGGTGCCAACGGGACCTTATTACTAAGCCTCCGCTGTCCGTCGATCTGGTTGTCATCAGGCTGTATCTAATGAAACGTGATGGCTAGACATAAGAAATTTTCCTTCAAGGACTTTCTTTCACGTTAAATGATTTTCGCTATTTTGGTATTCGCTGTAAGTTAATAAACAAAATAATTTGCTTAAGGGCTTTATTTAAAAATATTTGTATTGGATAGTTTTTAGATTGCCAATATTTCCTGATTTCAACACCATTGCGTACAAGTAACGGTCACCGTCCACCGCGCTGGAATGGCCGTGAAAATGTTGTCGCCGGATGCCCATCAAATAAAACGTTACGGGCGATTGATTTCAAAGTTTTCAATTTAAATATATGGCTTACCGTAATTTGTACCACAGTTTAAAAAAATCTCCAAATAAAAATATTATAAATAATAGCTGATTTACATTGATACAGTGGCTGGATTCAACGTCGCTGCATTCCAGCGCCATTGCTACTAGATCAGGCATACAATCCAGTAGACACTTTTACTATGTTAGGGAGACAACAAGTTTGCAGCAAAACTGAGTTTTTCGCGTATTTGAAAGCGCTGGCAGGTCACTGGATTTAAAAATAGGAACAAGTCTATTCGGATCCAGTGCGCATCCAGTGACGCTGGATCCAGTTGCTGGATCAATATAAATCTGCCTTAAAATAATATATAAAATATATAATATATAATAATCTCATTTGACACAAAAAAAATCCACAATTTTTCATTTAAAATTATATGATAATTATTTAATTATATAGTAATAAATTATAACTATTTTTCATGCCTCCACTACTGTATACTTATACGTATATTCCATTCTTTACGTATTTTTTCATATTTTTTTTCGTTTATACAACCATCTTTTAGCCTATTTACCCTAAGCTTTCCAAATGATTTCTTTCTAAAAACAATATTTTCTGGCATTTTGTAACACTATCGGTTACATTGCCCAGTGCTCTGAAATTGCGCGTGAAAATGACCTATATGTGCGGGTTTTACCGTGCGCCCATCAAATAAAACAATAACGGGCGATTGGCTTCAACCGGATGATGAAAGTATTCTATTAATATGCAAAAACTTATCAGCAGCGACTACTCTACTGGCAATTATTTTATTGAAAAATCCGGCGTAACCAAAAGCTTTTAATGTACTTTACTTTGTTTATTTATTTAAAAATACAAGCATTTTATGAACTTTACATTAAAAGATTGTATTTTCGAATTTATGTTAGTCCGTCTTTTAAGCAGACATTGACATTGTTTTCTATTTAAGGCTGCGCTATCTGTATATTTAGGTGTTAGTGGAAAAAAGTATGTGTGTTTTTTTCATTTTCATTTTCTTGGTGTATTTTAGGAAATTGACGGAATTATTAGCATAATGTCAATATTGCCGTTTACGTTTTTAAATGGAAGTTGTTTAAAAATATTCTAAACTAACTGACATTGTCCTGTCTTGACTTAACTATGAATTATTGAATTCGATTTTTAAATGAAAAAATGTAATAGTCGTGGTTTATAGCGCGCTTATGGTGCTGAGCGTTTCACCTTTTTTATTTTGTACCTATTTTATACATATTTATTAATTATTATCATGTTAATCTATGTTTAAATTTTATTATATTAATATATTACCTTCTCGTAACAATAACAAACACAAAATAAAAAGAATTGGCGAAATCGGTCCGGGTTTTCACCCGTGAGGTAATGACCAAGGAAAATAGGAATTTTAGTATTATATACATATATTATTATAATACCTGCAATATACCTATCTGAATAGCGCAGCGTAAATTTGACAATGAGTAACGAATGTGCGTGTTTTTTTGTAGATAGGAGCATTTGTCAACGCAGAATGAAAAACGACTGGCGTGCTAGCGTTACTGAATGAGTATTTGTTTGTTAGTTTTAACATTTTTATATTTAAAGTAGCGGACTGCAAGTTACACTGTGTTACCAACCATGACATTCATTTAACAACAGCACGTTGGCGTCGAAGGGAATTGCGCTTTCTGACAAATGGTTTTTCTTTAATAATCACCTTTTAGAGCGTTTGTCCACCGCCGCCGTCTAAGCAAGACAGGAATTATTAAGTGACAATATGGACAGCGGCATCGTACCACCAAAATATAATAACCTAATTCATTGCTGAAACCGGTGCATCGATCATTAAAATCCTCTATCAAAATTGTCTTGCAGTCTGTAAGTTATGTGATCTACAGAAATTTAGAACTTTCGAAACGCACGTGACCTAGCGGCAGGTGTAGAGTTCCAGCAATCTACTCATCTGAGTCAAACGGGTGCGGTAGGTTGTGAGACGGGTGACCGCTAGTGGCTAATTTCACGCACGTTTTCGTGCTTCAGCGGGCACATCAACCGTCGGTCTCTGTAGTTATATATAACAGTCGTTAAACCTTATGGGCAGTTTGAAAACATCCTACAGCGGGTCGGCCAATAACCCGCATCTCCAACAACCCGCATTGGAGCAGTGTAAAATCCAGGCCTCTCCAATAACGGAGAGATCCGTCCCGAGCAGTGGGACTCAAGAAAGGTCGCCATCAGCTAGAACTTGCGTAATAATAAACTGACGTCATTATTTTCTCAATGAACAGTTAATTCTGCAATTAAAATAGATAAAAGATCTTTAAAAATCATTAACAAGCAATGGAAGCGAAAATCAAATAAGGTACAGCTGAACAAAAGCCAAACTAGTTTCATAACAAACCAAATTTTACGTAGACTCGTCAGCTTGCGTCCCATCTTTATACCGTAAAATCTTCATAAACCCATAAGACAATAACGTCAAAACGCTAGAGGAATAACGTAAAAAATTTACCCAAGTGCGACCACAAGCTGTGAAGTTTACGACGGACCGAAATCCGCCAGTTGTAGGGTGACTATCTTGAAGAAATAAGTCAGACCTGCTCAGAATAACTATATTTCTAAAAATGCTAGCCGGCCACTGGGAGTCCACTACGCTGCGCCACTGGGTGCGCTTGTACACCGTGCGTATTGTGCATAACGGACCGGTTTTTAATTAATTAGAAATGAATTGCAATAATATAATCCTTATATCAGTACTAACACTAGTTTTTAAGTATTCATTGTCACTGTTACTAACAACTATGGACTTATTCCGAAATAAAAATTCATTATTATTATTATATTCAATAATCGCACTATGTGAATTTTATGTATGATGGTATGTAGGGTATACGTTAGAACCTTGTACTTTCAATCAAAGTAGCCTCTAATTCACTCTGGAGCTGGATGGGCAACTCACCAACTTTTCTGATGATTGATTCGATATAGCTGGTGAGTCTTGAAATACACTCATTAAGCGAAGTATTTTATTTTTTTCACAGAGGCTAAGGGACTAAGGACCAAGGTAACAGCAGATTTGCGTGCAGCGGTAAAAGGCACTTTCCTAATCGAACCATAAAAGTGCTCCCACAATGTTTCTTCTACCACCTCTAGAAGAAGTAGATAATTGCAATAAAGCTTGGTCACTCTAGCTCTTCTCATACAACCCTGCGATTTCAACAAAAAATTTGCTTTTATACGATCGTAAAACACTTATTGTATTATGTGATTCTACTCTGGTTTTGTTTGCGGCGAATGAAACGATTGTTGATTTGAATTGCTTGCAAAAACGTGATTCAGAAAATCAACAATATACAAGATAAACATTTTAAGGGGGTCTCAAGGTCTTACATATCTGCCCTATTGGCTTCATAGTTCCTACGACCTTGTTCAGAGGGAGTGAAAAATATACAAGCGCGACTGGGCAGACTTATAAAAGATGATCTTCAACCTACCGAGTGCCTGAGTTGGGCTATTTAAATTCTTCAAAGGCGCAATATGGGATCAAATCAAATAAAAATAAAATTTATTAAAATTTCCTATTTTATAAATGTTTTTCCTTTTATATTTGTAATACGATATTTGCATACCTCATGAAGGTAAATATGGCCAACTAAATATGTCAACAGCTTTTGTAACACCTATATTTGAGCAAACTTAAAATCTATGTCTTTGTCTTTGTTACTTAATAGTGCCACCCTCTTTCCTCCACAGTCCTTTGTACGCTCCTTTTTACCATGGACGTGTAAGTTATGGGACAACCTCCCAAGTGAGGCATTTCTAGTCCCATAACATGGAGTTCTTCAAGAAAGCTGTAAAGAAGGCTCTCCTGCAAAGCCGGCAATGTTCGGGTAGCTCCCCTGGGGTTGCCCTTGTTCATAGGGGACGGTGATCGTTTAACACCAAAAAAACTGCATATTACCTAAGGCAAGACTCTGGTTGTTTCAGACTGACTCAGAATGTGTCCAGATATGTATGGACTGTGGCCAATAAATACTACGTAGCCTACATGTTCCTACTCCAATTTAATAAAAAAAAATATCTCTCGGACTTTACTAACCTATGAAGGAACTACTAAGCCAAAACTAACTCCAGTTAATATCCAAACTTAACTGACTACTTCTACTCAGAACTAGTGTTAGGTTTACTGCCAAATTAAAATAGCAAACAGGAGATATAAACCAGTGATTTGAGTTGCTACACAATAACGCCCAATAAACCAATAAAGCAGGACTTACACACAAACTCTGATCAACGCTACTAAAATAACTGAAAACGAACCCCGCTCTTAGCAGTAAAATATTTTTATAGCGCGGAAAATAACTTGATTCCTCCCGCAAACAAACTTTGGATGTCATGGATGCTATCGGATTTGTTGAATAATTCGTAACGAGCTTGAATTTGAACGTACGATATTAATATAAGTGGTCCAAAGCTACTCTGACTTTTCGTCGCTTATTTTTCTTTATTGATTTTAGTTATTACTTGATTTTGTTTTTTTTTTCAGAAAAGAGCACACTATTAAAGATTTTATGACATTATTTCCGGATGTGAACCATTTTTCTGCCAATACTTAAAAGCATATTTCTTTTCTAAAATCCATACTCTATATTTATTAAATATTATAAATATAAAAGTGTGTCTGTATGTTGTTTGTAAAAGGACAAACATCCTTTTATCACGTCGCAACTGTACTACGGACTGACCTGACTGACCGTGCCGTTGTCCCGTTATACTACCGTCCGTAAACCGACTTTACCGACAACCATTTTTGGTAGGAGTTAGTTGGCTAGAGAGTGACATAGGCTAATTTTTACCTGAGGGAAATATCTCATTTTGTAGGAAAGCTAGTCTTACATATTAATACCGTATTGTTTACATACTTACAAAACCGATTTTTGGGTACCTACCTGCGTTTCTTGCACCTTGCAAGATTACATGAGAGCTAGTTTGACATAAAACCATTATACTTTATTAAAACCCACTGGGGATTGCTTATCTAATAAACTGAATCTTATTATTTCTACTTCAGAACATCTTTATATAATTCAACCTAATTTCGAGCTTGCCACGAATTACAAACCATAAAAGCGGAAGTGAAGAGAAAATTGATGATACATCGTTAGGTTAAATTGATTGGTTTCCCCACAGATTCCATCAACAGCGATATTTCGTTCGCTTTCAGCTGTCAAATCGAGCAACAGGTGGAATTTACATTTTATTTTTCTAAGGATTTTTATGTTCAAGTATCTTATCTTTTGGCAGTTATTTTACACAAAAATCAGTCTTTTGATTCAAAGAGGGAATGTTGCCAGCGTTCTGGGCACCATACCGCAATCAGGTATTTTGGATGGCATATACATTTCGTAAAATATGTATATAATTTTTTATTTTATTATGTAGTTTTAATTGCGTTTGTGCTAAATATATTGCTTCAGTTAATTTTGTAATGTAAACTTTTGGCAACCTAAAAAATCATGAATACTTCGTTTCATGATATTATTATATTATATGATTTTATCGGTCTTCAATTAGGAAAAGATTCTTCTGAGTTTTTGTAGCCTGCAGAGGTATTCATAATAATGTAAGGTATTGTACCTAGTCTTTCTCTACACGGCAGAATCCGTAACGATGAAATCCTTAGACTCGAAGATTACCGAGATATCTCTCAAAATCTGCAAGCTAAAGTGGCAATGGGCAGGCCATATAGTTAGGAGGACTGACAACCGATGGGGAAGAACGGTCCTCGAATGGCGACCACGTCTCGGCAAAAGGAGCACAGGCCGCCCTCCAACCAAGTGGACTGACGACCTGAAGAAGATAGCGGGAAACCGCTGGATTCAGAGAGCGCAGAACCGGACAGAGTGGCGAACATTAGGGTAGGCCTATGACCAGCAGTGGACTTCAAAAGGCTGATAGATAGATATATAGAAGGTATTGTAGACGTAAATATATAGATCTTCATTTACAATACTTGTCGTAAGATATACATACAAATATATATAAATTATAAGGATAAGTACATACTTATCCTTATAATTAAAGCTACACAATCATACTCCCTTGACGAATGATGTGTTTATATGTATTTAAATTTCTGTTCTCAGTCTTATGTCAGTGTTTGTGTTTCTATATTTCTGTGTATTATTATTTTGAAAATTTACTGTATTTTACGAGTGATATTGTTTACAATGGTTAAAATCCTGGGCTGTCAGTTAAAGACCCGATTCAACTCCGGAATTGGAAATTTAAAAATGAGTTCAAAATTCTGACTGGACTGAATGTTTTTGTTTCACAAGCAGTCCTAATGTAGGACTATGAGTTATACTATGTATATGTAGCGTTCGTATTGACTCTTGACAAAACTGGGGCATATAAAATTAAACACAGTCATATTAAATCAGTATTCCCAAACATTCATATACTAAAACGAATACTCCATGGCATAATATTATTTCTCTTTTCAGCCAAAACACTCAAACTACATATTCACAACTTGTCAATTCAAATTCACGAGGCGTGAGATTTTTGCATGAGGAAACACTGTCGGGAACAGTACATATATGCCTCTCGTAGAACAAGGAAAATGTACCTACGTCAGATTTGGTGTAGTTGCAAATTTTTGATGAAGTTTTGTACCCGACTGCTTGAATGTAATATTCTTGATTACATCCGATTATGCGCAGTGATGGCCGAGTGGAAAAACTGTGATCTCCGTTACCCTCAACAAAATTTGACGTGTGCGGATTTATCGCTGCTCCACGGTGAGGGAAAAAATTGTGACAATTACGATGTTTTTCATCGCCATGCATGCCCGAGAGTTACTCACAATTACTCGAAGGCATGATGTCCACCGCAACGCACTTGGCCAGCGTGGGCTGTAGTCTACATCTTTCACATTTTGAGAGGAGACTTGAGCCTAGAATTGGGATATAAAATAGAAAAGGATTTTTATGGATATCTATACTAAATAAAGAGGAAAGATGTGTATTTTTGTATTTTTGTGAATAAACTCAAAAACTTCTGTAATGAATAAACTCAAAAACTACTATTCCGATTTCAAAAATTCCTTCACCATTAGAAAGCTACATTCACTCTGAGTAACATAGGCTACTTTTTACCGCAGGAAAATGCTTAATTCCTACGTGAAAACGGGTAACAGGATCAACGCGGTTCAAGCAACTGGCTAAACGCCTATAATTTTAATATAGCAATGAAGCCTGGAATAGCACATAAGCTATTTTTTATCCTACAGGGACCCATTAAACGGGTTCACGCAGGCGAAACCGCTGGCGGAAGGCTAGTAATAATATAAATTAATTAGGAAAGTGGATGTTACTCCATGTTGTATTTCACGTACGGGGAGAGACCCAGCAGTGGGATGCAATAGTTGTACCCATCGCCAAAACAAAACAACTGATTGCACTACGTTAGAAGCGTTTACAATCGAATAATAACACAACAAAAGGCTTTAAAATTAAAGCTACGGAAATGAAAAGAAAGGAAAAAAGCTTCCAAACAATCATTTGTTCAATGGTCGAAAAATGCTGACGAGTTGCAGTGATTGGAAAAGAATTTTATCATTCATTCAGGAGAGTGAATGAATTCGTCAATGACGGCATTCTAAATTACTAGCAGTCCAAACTGGGATTTGAACTGCTGAATTATGAATGAAGTTTATTTGACAGTAGATTTAGACGGCCATTCTTCTTATGCGCTCAAATAGTACAACGTACATGATAAAATACATAAAAGCAATGCCTACATTATGTTTTTCAAGAAGTTTAGATATATAGTTTTCAAGAAGCTTAAATGTATTGACGACCCGCGTGGCGAAGCGCGCATGGCCCGGCAGTTAGCGTAGAACACAAACGATCTATGCAACTAGGCCAAAAGGGCGCGGTCGGGTGTGAGATGGGTGACCGCTAGTGGCAAAAAAATTCATGCGCGTTTCCGTGCTTCGAAGGGCACGCTGAGCCGTCGGTCCTGGTTGTTGTCGATAGATAACAGTCGTTAAACCTTGTCGGAGGCCTTATAGGCGGTTTGAAAACTTCCGTCAGCGGGTTGGCCACTAACCTGCATCTCCACCAATCCGCATTGGAGCAGCGTGGTGGGGTAAGCTCCAGGCCTCCCAATAGGGGGGGGACCCTTGCACAGCAGTGAAATGCAAAAAAAGTGTTGCAGCCATGCGTTACTGAACTTGCAAATAGTGTATTATAATGCGCTAAATGCCTGTCACAATGTTGACACATTGTGTACGATCCATCATGTTAAACGACGTCAGGCGTAGTCGCTTTTTAAATTCACATTTAGGCTTGATTCCATCTTAGCAATGGTCCAAAAATAAGGGACAATATTATTCTCTAGCCACGCGTACTCGTAATTATGAAATTCTATGTTTTATGTAGAAACTAAAACTGGCCAAATGCGAGTCGGACTCGCGCACCGAGCGTTCCGTAAAATATTTTTAATATATTATGATGTGACTAAAAATTTTAGGTTGTTGCAATTTTTCTTTTATTTGTGCTATAAGATGTTGCTTCGTACCAAATTTCAAGATTCTGAGTGTACGGGAAGCGGGAAGTATCCGGTTTTGATTGCCTTGCGAGTGTCGAAAATTTGCGGAACGGCATAAACGGCTGTATCTTTTGATTGTGGTGGCTTAGAAGTTTTATTTTTTCACAGTTTAAAGGGACATTAGACTTGAGTGATACCCCACGCGTTCCTGAGAAAAAGGGTCTTGACAGACACACAGACGAACGGACAACAGTGATCCTATAAGGGTTCCGTTTTTCCCTTTCGAGGTACGGAACCATAAAAAGAAAGCAAAAGGTGTAAGATTGTATGAAATTCAACGGTAGCCTTACTATGATTCATTATCTTTCAAGAGCTGTGAGAAAAACATTAAAATATTTTGCAATGCAGTTCTCAGGACGCTTAGATTAAAGTCAATGACCCCATTGTAATTGGCAAAGTTGCGGTCGGTCAGCGTATTAAATTAAAAGTGTTGTCAAGTCCAAGTTGTACTATTTACGAGTAAATTCTCGCTTTGGTCTCTATGGAATTAATCTCTCAGTCGCGTCTATAGATAGAAAGTACAAACTAGGAATTATTAGTTCAGTTTAAAAATACTGCATTAAGAAAAGAGTTTAAATTTCATCACTTAGGAATACTATTAGATATCCCACTTTTTAACACGCTTTTAATAGGTTCAACTGTTTGTTTGTTGCGACCACCACTTGCCCTGCACTTTATTCTATTAAATAAAAATCCAAAAATAACCAAAACACAAACCTGTTTGCGGCCACAAAGTTACGTTTGTTGCAAACAAAACATGATCAAAACAAAACCAATGGCAAGGGAATGTTAGAATAGACATTAATGAATTTATAATTAAATAAAACACCTCAATTACGGAGCCAGCCAGTCACTGTGACGTCACAAAATTTTAAATTATACAATTGTCCTGGGATCCCAAAATAGTCACGAAAGATACCGTGTCCAAATTTAACTGGTGAACTTGTTCTACCAGCATCGAGTAACGAGTCTACATTCGTTGCTGAGCAAAGATACTGGGTGAGTAAGAAAGATCAGCCCAGAGCTTGCGAGGATTTTTTTTTTCCTAATTGCCATTTTACAGTTAGCTCTACTGGCGTTTAGTGCTTCGCCAGTGTTTCGCGGCGAACCTGAGTGGCTCAACCGGAAATAAAGTGTTTGGGAGGGGAGGGAGTGATCCCGGGGTTATGGCGGAACGCTGCAGGCCGTCTACGTTGGTCTGCTCCAAGAAAGAGAGCAATCAGTTAAGCGGCTGACCCTAGGGTCAGCCCTAAGGCCACCCCCTGCAAAGTCTCGCAAGGATATCGATTTGGGTCAACTTAATGTGTGTGGCATGAATTACGATGCAATGGGAGAGATGGCTTGGCATGCGGGATCACCGCATTTTAAGAAATTAATTTCATATTTCACTGCAAATGCGGCTGCAAGGAATTGAAGGGAAATAGAAACTGTAGTCCCAGAATATAACGCAAGAGAAATCTTAACCTACTTGAGTTGGTATAATACAAACATAATTATCTTTTCGTTTCAGTAGCACTGGGTTGGTTAGACTATAAAACGAAATCGAATCGCAGATTTGAATCTTTTATTAAGCGTATATTCAAGCACAAACAATATTGCTCACTTTATCGTACACCAGTGCCTATCAGACAAGTAGGTAATTAAATAAATGAAACAATTTTGTGCGCAGCTCTCAGAAGGGTGGTTGAGGGAACGGCTTCGGAGCAAAAATTAAATTTGTGTCCGTCGGGTACAAAATAAATTCTCAGCTGGTGTAAATGTGGCGGAGATGATCAAAGTCACGAAGTATATTGCTTTATATGTAGATTGGTTGTGTGTTTAACGAAATAAATTAGGTAGTTAGGGACGGATCGTGTGAAATATTTTTTATGAATTTTTTTCTTCAAAATAAGCTGTTTTAATTAAAATAAACCGTAAGGTTTATGGTAACCTGCTGTTGGATGATTTCAAATCGCTCCTAAGATCTCCTTCAAAGTTTAACGACTACTAGCTCTTCGCCTTCGGTTTCACCCGCATGGAGTTAGGTTATCATTCCATACGAACTTTAATCTCTTATTTAACCGACTTCAAAAAAGGAGGAGGTTTCTCAATTCGACCGTATTGTGTACTTGTTTTTTTTTTTGCTTGTTCGCGGATAATTTCATCGTTTACGAACCGAATTTGATGATTTTTTTGTTCGAAAGCTTATACTTTCGAAGTGGTCCCATTATCACCAAGTCAAGATTTGATGATGGGATCCCAGAGAAATCGAGGGGAACTCTCAAATTTTATAGGCACACATATTGGTTTTATTATACTTTCTGAACCAAAATTGATATTTGTGAATAGTAATCATCATCTCATGTTGCTAAGCTGATGATGGAAGGTACTACGATGGTTAGGAGTTGAGAGAAAATTCTTTCGATAAAAAATTTTTTGTTGAAAAATTTATGCTCCTGAGGTGGTCCAACTGTCACCAAGTCAAGATCTGATGATGGAATCCGAGGGAAATGGAGGGAAATTCTCAAATTTACGGGCACAAATATGTGGAAATATCGCCATTTATGCTTAAACAATACAGAATTATTAAATTAAAAGTACTAAAAAGAGTGAAGTTATATAAGTTTTTAACAAAAAAAAACCGCCTTCAAACGATAAAAAATTACATTGATCAGTACTTGGCATTTGATATTTTTCCCTGCTAATGGTAGTGACTCTTAAAACTATTTTGGAGTTGAGCCCTTAGTAACATGGCATTTTTAGTAACAGAGCGAAAGGTAGCTCTGAATGGGCACTGACTCCAAAACAGTTTTAAGAGACACTACCATTAGCAAGGAAAATTATCAAATGCCAAGTACTGAACAATCTTATTTTTTACCGTTTGAAAGCGGTATTTTTCCCCATGTGGTTAAAATATCAAACACCGTAGTACAAATATTAATTTACTTCCTATCTAGTATCTTAATATCAAGTTTAATGTAAGGCCAGACCGATTTCGCCGAGAATCGAACTCGGGACCCTTTGATTGGCAGTCCGGTATAGTTTGTGTTTCTGTCTTTGTGTGTGTCCATGGTACCCATGACATAGGGTATATCTACCCTACATATGTATTCACATGTTGTGGCTATGAGTGTGAAGCGTTATTTATTTATTTATTAACCCTTTTAGCCCATTTTACACGATAAAAACTATCTTATGGCCCTTGCCAAACTGCACTCTGTCTGCGTACCAAATTTCATTAAAACTGGTTAATCAATTCATCGAAAACGTAAAAAAATTATTTTCACATTTATAATATTATTATGGCATACTTGTCTATAATTACCGGTATCAAGAGAAGTACTGCAACTGCCGAACCTCAAATTACTTAGTTACGAAGAACGCTTGCGCTATACCCCAGCGTGTTCCGCCTGTGCGTGTTTCATACGATACCTTGATACTTAAGATTATCTGGTTTCAATAGTCAAACAAGTACTCTGGCGTCCCAAATATTCCATAAATTCCACAGGAGCAAACTCAAATACCGTAGCAAAATGAACATCAAAGCCACGATATAAATATCACGATTCTGTTTGGGAAGTCCTAACGTGATCATATTCGAGAGACAGTTATATTATAATGAGAAGTAGTAGATGAGCATTGAGTATGGAGGCTACGTGATTTTGGGTAGTCACTGCAGCTCATGGACATTTACACTCAACCTCATGTCAGAACTACTCCGGAAGTGGATCATCTCTTGTAAGTGTGGCCAGCATCCATTTCAAGAAAACCTAGAGAAATGATTCACGGTAGAAATAATTTCAACTGTGTTCTTCTTTTAAAAATGTTAGTTGTACACGTTAGTTAATAATAATAGCAAGCCTGCCAACTGAAATCCGAAAAGCGCCTTCCAAAAACACCTTGAAAAGAATGGTCCGGGAATTTTATCAGAAGTCAATAATCAACTAGTCTGTTTTATCATCTGTTTATATTTGTGTTATTTATATGTATATATATATATATATAATATGTATGTAGCTATGTATACATGTATTATAATATATAATCTTATATTGTAATTTATTTTATGTGTTATATAATATTTATGTATTATATAATTTACTATACATATTTACACTTACTACAGTTAGTTATTTAGATACAAGCAAACCTTTAGAAAGATTTTCCTTGTTTTCTTGTAGAAGTAATTCTATTGTTGTCACCTACTTAAAAATTCTCACCATCAGCCAGGGTTGACTGGTAGAGAATGCCGTCCGCCCTTTGTACAACACTGTTTAAAGTTGTAACAATAAAGAATAAATAAATAAATAAATAGTTGTAAATGTTAGTTGTACATGTTATTTGATGTAGTGGGTCCAATCGATAAATATCAAATCACTAATACAATATCGTTCTATAATAAGACAAATAGGTTTTTAACTCCGCCATGCTGCTATAATGCAGAGAAGTGGTGACAAGTGTTAGTGGTTATACAAAGCTAGTAGGCAACAACCAGCATAAAAGGTTCCTTGACTGGTACTAGCATTTAATTTAACGCAAAGAAATATTACAATTTTGAGATCAAAATATCGGGAACATTCTAAAGTATTTCAAATAAATTATTCTCAATGTAATAAGTAATTTAATATCAGTGGTAGCATGAACATCAAAGCCGCGATGTAAATGTCTGCCCCTGTTTGGAACGTGCTTTAGGGGATATGTTTTTGTAGAACCCATCTTGAAACACATAATTAGAAAAAGAAAGATAATACGGTAACATAGTAGGTTTGATTGGTACCCACGTTTGGTCGCCACGTAAAAGTTTATTTTGAAACTTTTTTAGACCCTTTTCCCTGATACCTACGTCAAACACCCAGAAATATCTTACGGCAACCATAAAACCTTACCTTACTGCCCTGACGTCAATATCTTCCACGCTGCTAAGCTCGTTTAAAAATTAATGTTCTGTGGTCTAGCCCTATCTTGTCAGTTCTTGGCTTTATTAAGGACAAGGGGGCACGTATTCACATGTTGTGGTAACGACCACACATGTATTTGTGCACAGAACGCTATGTGTAAATACTTGTTTATTTGTCATTACATAACAAAAGATATGCAAACCAAATTTTTAATTATATGGAAAAGGAGAAGCAGACAAACGATCAGCTCTCGTTATGTTAAGTGACTGATGCTATGCTCCATTCAGCCATCAGCCATTAAGATTCGACTGCTGGACATAGGCCTCCCCTTATATTCGCCACTCAGTCCGTTCCTGCGCCCTCTCATGAGGTCTTCAGTGCACTCTGGTTTGAGAGTGACCTGTGCTCCTTTTGCCAAGACATGGTTCCCATTCGAGCAAAGAAAGAAAGGAAGAAAGAAAGAAAGAAAGAAAGAAAGAAAGAAAGAAAGAAAGAAAGAAAGAAAGAAAGAAAGAAAGAAAGAAAGAAAGAAAGAAAGAAATAAAGAGTTTCATATTAGGAATACAAAATATTCTCCTAATGAATGTAATTTTTTCCCGGAAACCTCAAACAAGACTGAACAGATTGCTTTAGGCACTCGAACGATGCAAGCTCTACCATATTTTTCTTCCATCCATGTCTTGGGAGTGGAATAGTTACGCCTCCTTCCCCCGTCCCCCCTCGGTAGCCTGCTTCAGCACTTAGCACAACATTCTGAGTTCGGTGAACAAGATAATACTTACGCTCTAGGACATCTAACCATTGCAGCGAGAAGCATCCTTTGGATCATATTTCTTCGTCAAATGAAGTCGTTGATCAAATGAAAAACGTAAGATCTGATCAAATATTTGCCATGAAATGAAATAATATGTTCGATCCGAATAAATCCCGTCTACCACACAGCCCTAACGCATTAAGGGCCCAGGGGTGCGAGGAGAGAAGATCGGTAATATAATTACTGCGGAATTGTACCTTACTATGGGGTCAAGCTCAAATTTCATCGTATGTTTAATTGTAGAACCACATATAGAATCTTATTTAAGTACCATGTTTATATACGGTTTTGATAATTTTATTTACATTTGCAATTCAAATAATAGGCAGTACTTGTACCTTTGTATCCCACTGCAGGGTACGTAACCATTGAACGTTGGGTATTGTTGGACCTTTTTAAGTTATCCATAAGGCTTCTGACAAGGTTAAACAGCAATCTATGTAACAAGACCGATACCGCTGGCTTGACCTCTCCTCCTCTCAAGCCCGCGCTTTCCGTAAACACACGCATAAAGTGTATTCTTACTTGAATTGAAGATTCTGGCAAATGCATCGTTATGGGTCTAGGTACAGATTGAGGGATACAAAAATCCCAAAAGATCTCTCAAACGAAGAAAAGAAACTTACTTACTTACAGTAATTATAAATTTGCATACCTTTGTGAGGTAGGACACATTGGACTTAAATGTAAGTAACACCTTATCGATGTAAGTACTGTGTTCTTGCAAATAAATAAATTGAAATTTAATTGAAATTTAATTGGTCCACGGGGAACTCGCGATAAAGAATAAGCTAGATATGCTACCTCCTGCTGTTTCCTTAGAAATATATATTTAATGTTTTGTGTGCGTGTCTCCGTATAACGTGTAAGGCAAATTTACGCGCAGTACAATAAATACGTACTCCAAATATTATAACTTAAATAATATTGCTCTAGCGGAGCGTCGTATCGATGGTAGCGTGACAGCCATAGTGCCATTCCTTGATTCTTATTGAAGTAGACGACATGGTGGACTGTTTGCACACCTCGTAACCGACGAATCACTATTGATCCCAACAATCCAGAGTGATATCTTAATGATAATTACCAATTATTAACTAATTGTGTGTTAGTTAATTTTCACATTTAATAGTGATGTAATAATTTTCTTTCAACCGCCTTTTAATTGTCAATTATTACTGTGGGCGAGGAGCCCACATGAATAATTCTCATGAAGGCACACGGCTCGCCTACAAGCATAATAATTATAGCAGACTTTAATTTTATTACAACCTACTTTACTTATGGATGTAATTACAGACACGAGCCGAATTACGACTTCGAAATGCATTGAAATGGATCGCCGTTAAATATAACAATGAAAGAATGAAACACAAGCGCATTACCTGTATAAAGGGGATTTACGAATGATTAAATAGGTAATCACGGAAATTACAGCTTTATTTAACTTTTCATTGAAAACATATTATATTTGCTTGCATTCAATTTTGTTATTTGTAAACATACAAATTATTATTGGAAAAATTATCATACTTCGACCTGGCAGTATGCATATTATATTGTATTTTAGTACAAAAGTGCGGTTTCCGGTCAGATGCCTTGAGTAACAGTGAAATTTCCTACGATATCAGGCAAGACTCATGTTTGCTATGGACTTCAGCGATCACTTAACACGTGTTCTGTTTCTCTTTTGCTTCTCTGTTCTGTTCTGCTCCATTTGAATAAGAAAATAGGTAAGTAAATAAACAAAATTATTCTACGTTTTTTTACCAGCTTAGAGGTACGTGCCCGTACGTAACCTCATCCATACTAATATTATAAAATGTGAAAGTGTGTTTGTTTGTCCGCATTTCACGTCAAAACGGTGCAACAGATTGGTTTGATTATTTATGAGGAGATAGTTGAAAAGCTAGAGAGTGACACAAGTTCCTTTTTATCTCGTTCTATCCCCCCACCCCCATAAAACAGGGGATGGAAGTTTGTATAGAGCATTCCGCAATTTTCAAGGCCGAAAGTTAAAACTAGGTATGCGCACTTTTTGTACAATACGTGCATAGTTTTTGTTGGAAATCTGCCCTTTTAAGGGGTAATAGGGGGTGATAGTTTGAACGGGACTTTCGTTAGTTTTCAAGAGCTGAAAATTGGTATACAGACTCTTTGTTTTAAACGAGAAATACTTGCATCAAAAATTTTTAGAAATCTTCCATCATTTCTAAACTTACAAATATGAAGATATGTATGATTTATAGGGTCCTGATTATAATATAAATGATCTGCGCAGGCAAAGATAGTAAAAAAATAAAAAGTTGGGTTTCAATTGCGACACATGAAATCTGCGGAGTATATTCTTTTCATGCTAATGATCCTTTTTAGCGCGGGTGAAACCGCGGGGCACAGTTAGTAATTCATTTAGGTAACTTAATTTAAAAGTTTTGGGTCCTTAGATTTACAGCCGCAAAAATTCCATTAATCGTGTTTTTGGACACAATTATGAAATAGGCCACTTTAAGTTTCATCCAGCAGCTAACACGAGCTCATATTGCTAATTGATTTGGGATTACACAAAACACGCCATTACTTGACTATGACTCCTTCAGATCCTTGTGTTGCTCGAGTTGATTGATTATACGACTTGGTTTCACTGTCGGTCGGAAGGCTATTATAAAAGCAACTAGCTTTCCGCTAGCGGCTTCGTTCGCGTGGTTCCATTTGATGGGTCCCCGTAGGATAAAAATAGCCAATGTGATATTCCAGGCTATATCTCTAACTTTCTTCCATCCATTCGAAATACAACGTAAGATAATATATTGCTATATTAAAATCATAAGCGTTTAGCCAGTTACTTCTACTAGTTCTAGTTTTCCCGTAGCAATGAAGCATTTTCCCATGGTAAAAATAAAAAATAACGTTTCAAACTCATAGCCCCATATTAGGGTAGATATAATTTGTGTCAAGGGTACCATGGACACATACAAACACAAACCGAGAACAGAAATTTAAACTCATCATTCAAACTGTTTCGCCGGGAATCGACCCCGGGACCCTCCGATTGGCAGTCCGCGCATGGTAACCATTGCGCCACACAGGTCGTCGACTTCTAATGGTAAAAGAATTTTTCAAATCGGTCCAATAGTTTCGGAGCCTATTCAATACAAACAAACAATCAAATCTTTCCTGTATATAATACTAGCCTTCCGCCAGCGGCTTCGCCCGCGTGGACCCGTTTAGTGGTTCCCCGTAGGATATAAAATAGCCTATGTGCTATTCCAGGTTTCATTGCTATATTAAAATCGTAAGTGTTTAGCCAGTTGCTTCAACCGCGTTACCCGTTTACCCGTTTACCCGTTTTCACGTAGGAATGAAGCTATTCCCGCGGTAAAAAGTAGCCTATGTTACTCAGGGTGAATGTAGCTTTCTGATGGTGAAAGAACTTCTGAAATCAGAACAGTAGGTTTATTCATTACAAACACACAAAAATACAAATCTTTGCTCTTTATAATATTAGTATAGATTAGTGTAGATTAAGATATTCTAAATAATTGTATGGCTAAATTATTGTAGAAATATTGGCAAAAGGGCTCTTATTGGTCGTTATATGGTCTAGACTTTACTTCAACTTGTAATACATCTATACGAATATTGTAATTGCGAAAGTTTGGATGTACGATTGGATGTTTTCATGGGCACATATTTGGCACAGATATAAATTGTAGCTTGGAACTGGGCGCCGCCCATGGAGGACACCGGTGCGTTCTACTGGAGATCCCGGAGTCCTTCCCAAGCGCAGAGGCAGGCCGCCGAGGGGGTTTTTGTGCGGTACAAATCCCACATAACCCGGTATCCCCTCACCCAAGGTTCGGGGTACCTTTTGAAGGTTTCCCCTCGATACCAAAAAAAGGTAATAGCTTGGAACAGCTCATAGGCTACTTTTAATCTTCATTTAATTTTCATCCAGTCCTAACACGAACTTATATTGCTAATGAGTTTGAGGAACACAAAACACTTCATTACTTGAGCATGACTCCTTCAGATCCTTGTGTTGTGTTGCTCGAGTTGATTAATTACACCATTTGCTTTACAGTATGGTCCGAAGGCTTATCGAAGTTTATGGTATTATGTTTCATATATTGAAAAAATATGAAAAAAATATCTATATAGAAATTTTAGTACATGAAATTGTATGTGACTAGTGACATGAGTAGACTTCATTCCAAAATATTGTTTTATGAAATTCTGACGAATATTCGAGTCTCATAGTATAACATAGTCGTTAAATAATAACTATCTTTGGACAATTCACACAACACCATCCATTCCAAACTAAGCAGAGCTTGTACTGTGGTAATCTGAAAGCTGATTAACATACTTATATAATTCTAAATACATACTTAAATAGATAAATTAACACCCAGACACAGAACAAATAGTCATGTTCATCACACAAATATTTGTCCTGGGTGGGAATCGAACCCACGACCTCACGCTTCGCAGTCGGCTCATCACCCACTACGCCACGGAGGCTGAGGCGATGAGTCGTTTCAGCCTTTTTGCATCTGCAAGCCAGTACACATCACTATTACAACCAGAGCCCACTGGAATTCGTAAAATAGAATATGGCTGCAACATTTTTTGCGTCCCACTGCTGGGCACGGGTCTCTCACCATTATTGGGGAGGCCTGGAACTTATTCCACCACGCTGCTCCAATGCGGGTTGGTGGAGATGCGGGTTCTTGCCAACCCACAGTCGAATGTTTTCAAACCACTCATAAATGCCTCTGAAATGGTTTGACGACTGTTATCTATCGAAAGCAATCGGGACCGACGGCTTAACGTGCCCTCCGAAGCACGGAAACGCGCATGATTTTTTTGCCACTAGCGGTCACCCAACTCACATCCGACCCGATCGTTTGCGTTCTACGCTAACCGCCGGGTCATGCGCGCTTCGAATAAATGTATAAACAATGTAATATATGTAGCTGAGCATGTATTATGCTGTTACTCCGGCGGCTTGGTTCAACCTTGCAAGTTATAACGACTACTATACGTACAATAGTAATGGTTGATGATGGCTATTCTCGTCATTCTGTCTTTTTGCAAGTAAAGCATGGTAATAAACAGTTGGTTTTCGCTATCCATCAGTTCCAGCTTAAATGTTTAAAGGGCTTTCTCTCAGTAACACAATCACAATAAACCTATTAGTATCAGCTTTTTCTAATACGACAAAATAAATCCCAACAACAATAAATCCCTTGATACATAGGCACAACTTATTGTCGTTAGTTCTAAATCAATTCTGTGCAAGTTTTTGCGCGAGGCAATATTGCCGGCCGTAAATCTGCTATAGTGTCGTCGCTGAACGCGATGGCATCCCGAGAGCTGTGTGATCAAAAACTGCAAACTTTTTATAAAAGCCGTCTTTTACCCGACGGCTAACGAAAAATTATGTTTTTGCGAGAATCTTTTTTATGCATTTATTCCTCATTTAATTCGATCTTCCAAATTCTTCGATATAGTTCCATAATGTAGTTATCGTTCAGATCATATGTCCATTGATATGTGTAATAAATAAAACAGAATCATGGCGGGTGTGATGTTATGTTGGTTATGATTGTTTTTTAAAATTGCACACGGATGCGGTGACTCATATTATTTGCATGACTGGCTATCAACCAATATTTAATAAATATGCTAGCCAAAATTTACTTTTAAGTTTGAAATAGTTTTTGATTCTACTCCCGCAGCAAATGTTGTAGCTGACTCACTGCAGAGAATATTTAACTCCATCGCATGGGATTAATTTTAAAAAATCAGCCTTTAGAAAATGGGTCGCGATTTTTGTTCACTCTTTTCTCGGATTTATAATGGATCAATGAGGACGAGTTGATATCGATATACCTATTCACCTATAGCCAAAAACATTTTTATTACCTTTATTCTTTATGTAATTAGGAAGTAACCCATTCTATGCGGTTAAAAGGTCAATAAAGATACAAAAGAACTTCGTCACTCTGCAAGTCATTGCAATTCATTCCTCGATCACTTTCATTTAAACATAACTTGAATGACTTTGATAGTCAGTCAGTTCTATCAAAATCATTCTAATACATAATGCGTGCAGTTAGACATTCATGAAATTTAATTAGCCTAAAATAAAACTACAAAAAAATTAAGTATAAAATTACTACATCCCTATTCTAAAAACATCCATTAGGTGCCTATATGTGCTAATGAGCAATCTGCTAGTCATTTGTTTTCTTTTATTTCTTATAGTAATTACGATAAGTACATGTTTTTCAGGTAGCGGTATTTAACGCTTATTTTTTAATCATAGCTTTCTCACAATTTAATTTTCATTTATTGGGGCTTCGCACCTGAAATGGAAAATATAATCCCTACTTATATTATAAATTCGAAAGTAACTCTGTCTGTCTGTCTGATTGATACGCATTCCTGCTTAAACTACTGAACTAATTTTAAAGAAATTTGGAACACAGGTGGAGTAGACCTTGGGAAAAGACATAAAATGTTTTTTATCCGGGAACCTATAAAACGGGTTCACGCGGGCGAAACCGCTGGCGGAAGGCTAGTATACCTATAAAATAAAAGCTTTCCACCCGCGTGAGTTTACACGTTTTTCCATAGGTAAAAGATATTTTCTTTAGGTAGAAAGTAGCATTCTATCACTCTCCGACCCCCAAACTATTATTACCTATACAATATCATTACCCATACAAAAAAAACAGATTAATCTGTAGTGACATGAAATGACATGAAAGAAGGACACACAAACAGACATGATATTTCGCACGAAGCAAGGTCTTGGGAAAATCCAAAAATTTACAATTGGTATTCTTTACATCACAATCAAAGTTTTAAAAGTGCATATCTATACTAATATTATAAAGAGGAAAGATTTGTATGTTTGTACGTTTGTAATGAATAAACTCAAAAAGTAGGTACTGTTCCGGTTTCAAAAATTCTTTCACCATTAGAAAGCTATATTCAACATGAGTAACAAAGGCTACATTTTGCCGCAGGAAAATGCTTCATTCCTACTTGAAAACGGGTAATAGGGTTAACGCGGTTGAAGCAACTGGCTAAACGCCTATGATTTTAATATAGCAATGAAGCTGCACATAGGCTATTTTTTATCCTACGGGATCCATTAAACGGATCCACGCTGGCGAAGCCGCTGGCAGAAGACTAGTCCATTATAAATTGATATAGAAACGAATTTCAACTCGTTCTTAGCCGGCTTTATACTTAATAAATGTAAAAATCTTGAAATTCCCACCGCGCACCAAGTGCGAATACACTTTAAATTCTAAGGTTTCCTTTTGCGTCGAACAGACACGATAGCAAGAAGTGATATTGAACATGAATATTGCAATGTTGGTTTGGTTAGAATTCCCGATTTCGCCAACACAGCAATGAATAAACATCCAAAAATATTGTACGTTAGCAGATATGAAAGTAGAAGAGCGCTTTCTCTCTCTCTCTCTCTCTCTCTCTCTCTGAAGTTTTATTGTGTTCAATAACAAAAAGTTATTAGAAATTAGTAATTATTATTATGGTATCCGCCACGTGTAACCACATAACATTAAGTGTCTCGAAAGGACCTCTACGTATTGGACCCATGTCCCCACGCAAGCCTTCAAATGACCGGGTCAAACTCCATCTTCGACCCGTGATATCTAAGGATAATTATATAATAACGTTTGGACACTCATAGCCCCAAAGCAGTGTATATATACCCCTAGTCGTGGGTACCATGGACACACACAAAGACAGAAACACAAATACCCAGACGGAGAACAGAAATTTTAAGCTCATCATTCATTTTGTTTTGCAACAGGCAATTTATTATTTTATTTTTAATTTTAGTAAACAAAAAAATTAAGAATTTTTTGCACTTACAACTATATGTGTGTACATGAAGGGCCCAATATGGTCGGTGGAAAACCTGGGACCCTTCCATCGGCAGTCCGCCATGGTAACCATTGCGTCACACGGGTCGTTATGTCTTCATTTGCGAGGGTTGATCCAGTTATATCGGGTAGTGACTATTCCGTTGCCCCTGCTTTTAAACCTGATAAAAGGTATTTGTTTTATGATGGTTATTGATGACATCAATCTATGTCCTGTTGTCATCATAGATTGACGATGACAGCTTAACGTACCCACCGGAGCACAAAATCGCGAATGAAAACAGTACCTCCTCCTCTTGGAAGTCGGTCGAATGAACACTATACTATAGCTCGTTCGCGTTAAGAATGCAGTGAGTCATCGACACCTTTTTTTTGGTACCTATCCGGAAACCTTCAAAAGGTACCCGAAACCTTGGGAGAGGATCCGGGTTATGTGGGATTTGACCGCACTAAAACCCCCTTGGTGACCTGCCTCTGCGTTTGTGAAGACTTCGGGATCTCCATAGATCCTCCACGCGCGGCGCCCCAGAACAGGCCCATCTTTGGGAGAGCAGATGTGCTCTCCTGCACCTTCAGGTATTCACGACGGCTTGCGGCCTCGCATACACCGCCGTCCCTCCCGGGGCTGCTAGCTAGACGGGTCAAGCTCCCATTCTCACCGTCCGCATTCCCGGAAGCCCCCTATTAGTCGCCTCTTACGATCAGGCAGGGGATAACGTAGCTCTATTCTTAATCCCGAAGCTACAGGGACTGAGTCATCGATAACTGCTGACCTAATCATGCTTCTATACCAATCAGGTCACCTAAAAGTAGAAAGGCAAGTTCGTTTCGTTCGAAAGTTTACCTTCAACTGGTCACAATAAACTTGACTTTCTAATTTGCTAACTGATAGGTTAAGGGGCGTGGTTAGGTCAGCAGGTATCGAAGACTTAGTGCATTCTTAACGCGAACGAACTATTGTAGTCACTCATTAGTCCCAAATCCATTACCATTGCTTAGCTCTAGATCCTACAACCTTACATCATATGAGAAAAGCAATCAATCAATTCTAGTAACACAAGGAGCGGGCTCAAATATTTCGTCCTAATTGCGAGTTTTGTGTTCATGGTAGATCATTAGGGATGTAACTTCGATAACATCGTTAATAAGAGGAAAATTAATTATTAGGTTAAGAGCAGTATCAGACCAGCGTATTATATGCTCCTAAAATCTTGTTTCTGGAAGTGCGTGTAGGCGCGAATCGGCGCGCTTTTGATACACATGTAACCCGCACGAGCGTTGACGCGCTTTAGAAGCTCGAATATGATAGCTGCGACAGATGTCACATTTACTTTATTTTACCACATCCATAATGAATGTTTGTATATACGGTACATATACCAAAATAACATTTTTACAATTTTTGTCTGTCTGTCTAACTGTCTGTCGGTATGTCTGTCTGTTTGTTCGGCTAATCTCTGAAACGGCTAGACCGATTTTAACGGGACATTCACTGGCAGGTAGCTGATGTAAAAAGGAGTAACTTAGGCTACTTTTATTGTAGAAAAATTCTTCAAGTAAAGTCCACGCGGATGAAGTCGCGAGCGGCCGCTTGTTTTATTATAAACTCATAATGTAGCCATTGTGATAATAATAACGCTAAATCAATACTTTTCAAATCAAACTGCAAGGTCGATATGATCTCTTTGATCTCGAAAGCCCTCAGATACTAAAGTTAAGCACAACGGCGCGATCAATCAAGGCGAGCAACACAAGAGTACTCGAATACTTCCTCTAATGGCATGTTTTGTGTTCATCCCAAATCTATTAACGATAACTTCACCATAAAGGCTGGATGAGCTTTTATTATTAAATTGTGGTGGTCTGAAAATCAAGCTTCATACTCATAGAAACTGATTGTCAGAAATCAATAATTAAAAAATGTTATTGTAATAAGTACACCTCCCTTTGTTAACTGTTATAGTATGAAGATCGTGAGTAGCTACATGTGTGAGAAAAAAAATTATTGTATTATTTTTTTGTATCGGAAAAAAACTTCAAAGTGGATTTTAAACAAACTGATCATAACTGAGGGTCTGGTATTCACATGAGTTATTACACCTTACATGGCGATTAAGATGACATACAATTGTTATGCCTTTCGGTGCCGCTTTGCATGTAGCAAGCTTTTGAAAGTTTGAGTTTTTGGTAGTTGAATCATACCCTTGGTATAATTACATGATGATAACATTACTGATGTTGTCATTAGTTAACAACTTGCTAATGACCTTCTTTATGAATACAATAAAAAGGTGCAGATTTTTTTACATTATACTACAAAATTTCTTTGATAAAGTAACTCATTAAGTAATTACCTTCATTGCTGTTGAATTTTAATTAAGTTTTGATAAGATAAGCATATTAACGACAGCAAGCGTAAATGAGGGTAGTTATAATATAAATAGGACGTATATGCTAACTTAATTTAGTAGCTCTTTGCACTTGTTCGCGCTTACTATACTTATTTAGTTGGATTTGTTTTCGTGTTATAATGGAAAGCTTCAGTACCAATTCGGATATGTTTATGTTTGTGGCGAACAATAGCTGTTTTTCAAAACCCAGCGAATTATCCGAAGTTTTGGTGAAAAACGTTACTTTGTCAGAAAATGAAAATAAAGAATTTAAACAATTCTGTCAGACTTTTGTGTGGTCGTTGAAAAACAAATAGATCTCGTGTAATCGCACGAGAAAAACATTCATAAAAAAGTATGAGATATGGCTGCAAGAAGACATAAAATGGCCTGAGTTCATAAAAGAAAAAATCACACCTTCTTCGGTATTAGAAGAGCAGCAACCATGTTCTAGTTTTGACTGCAGTGTAAATGAGGGCGCATCAACATCATTAGGATTGAATGCAGAGACTTGGAGTGTTGGAACATCAACAGAGGTGAATCCAAGAAAAGTGTTCTCTGAGCTAAGCCCGCTACAGAAGAGAAGAAGAGTGGAAGAGCTACTAGCACATACCAATGAAAGCCTTGCTTTTGCAACTTTTTTTTTAAGTAGGGAATGCTATTACGCACCGTCTCGACCTCTGTCGAGGGGACAGAGGGAGGTGTGTGGGACTCCCCCCTGCCGTTACGAGGCAGGGGTATACCCACTAAACCCTACTGCGCTCCTCCATCGCCATCGTGACGATGTCGTGGGAAATCGGCAGAGCCTTTGCTTCTACAACATCGTCGGCGACTGCCTGCCTATCTTGGCAGGCCCTACACGCTCCCCTTATGGGGAGGCTACAGGAATGACCGGGAGCGCCGGGTCATTCCTGTCAATTAGTGATGGCCTGTGCAATGCAGGTGGAGGCACCCCCGTACCTCCATCCTGCAGGCCACCACCGGGGGAGGGAGAGAACGGTCGTATTGCCGTCTTCTCCTTCCCCTTCTTCGTTTGTGGAGCGGGGGTTGGGACGGATCGTCCTCCCTCTCCCACTCCGCCGCCTCCTTCTGCGAGATTACTTCCTCGCAGAAGGAGGCAACAGCTTTCCAGCCTCTTTCGCTTCCGAGCATGGCCCTAACTATGCTCGGGAGCGAAAGGTCCCGGCCGACAACAGTGCACAAGACTCGGCGCTGTTCATCCCAGCCCTGGCAACTCTCAAGGCTGTGCTGCGCCGAGTCTTCCGCCGCACCGCAATGGTGGCACGACGGGGACTCCTCCCTTCCGATTCGGTACAGGTAATTGCCGAAACATCCGTGTCCGGAAAGTACCTGCACCAGGCGGAAAGTGAGGAATCCGTGCGGCTTGCTTTTGCAACTGGTTTAAGTGCTGGTAACAAAAACGTAGCAGATATAATAAAATTAGTCACAGAACATCCCGAGGAAGCTACTAAGATAAAGCAACTGTTGAAGCCCAAGAAAGCTCAGCCCATATATTGCGCTGATAAAGCATTAGGTATACTGATTTCGTTGAAACTTTCAAAATGGCAGTATACAACATTACGAGTTTGCGCAAAAGAAGAGGGAATACCCCTATATCCTTCATATACTGCTATATTAGAGGCGAAGAAGGACTGCTGTCCACCAAAAAATACTATAGATATCACTGAAAGAGGGGTAAAAGTTTAGCTTCAAGCGATTTTGGACAAAACTGTTGCTAGACTTGGGAAATTCCTACGTTTGGAATCATGTCTGGACAGAAAAGTATTAACACTTACATGCAAGTGGGGCTTTGATGGTGCTTCAGGGCAAAGTTTATACAAGCAAACTATGGGGCCCCCCCCCCCATAGTGAAGATGATTACAGTAATTTTATATATAGTAATGCTCGAATCCTTTGTGCTTTTGACACTTTGTGGCGAAGAAAAGTTATGGGAGAATCCAAAGCCATCTTCCACAATGTTCTGCAGACCGCTTTACTTCAAATTTGCAAGTGAAAACAAATTGAATATAAAGGAAGAACAAGCTATGATTGAAGCTGAGATTGCAGCACTAGAGCCGTCTATTATAGGAAGTCATACTGTGAAGCACTCAATGCTGATGACTATGATAGATGGTAAAATCACTTCACATCTATCAAATACTTCAATGCAAACTTGTGACATCTGTAAAGGTACTCCTTCGGAAATGAATAATTTAGAGAAGATCTCAGAGTAAGTATTAATAATTCTACAAATTAATTTAAACTTACCGTAATGTTGTTTATCCTATTATTAATCAAATCATTTGTTTCCAGAAAACATGTTTCAACAGAAATATTTCAGTATGGTTTATCTACACTTCATGCTTGGATTAGGTGTATGGAGTGTCTACTCCACATTTCCTGTAGACTCGACTTCAAAACATGGCAAGCCAGAGATGCAGACAGCAAAGAGTCATTGAAGAGTAGAAAACAAGCCATACAGCAAAAGTTCCATGATGAAATGGGACTCTTAGTAGACATCGTTAAACAAGGTGAGTTATGAAAGTAAATGTTAAGAATATGACCCTATTATTTTCAAATATCGTTAACTGTTTTCATGCAATGTTTTGGATTAAGTTTTGTTGATTCATATTTTTTGTTTCAGGTTCCGGAACCAAAAACGATGGAAATACAGCTAGAAATTTTTTTGGTGATCCTGCCAAAACTGCAGCTATTACAGGCTTGGATCCTAGTTTGATCCAAAGATTTGCGACACTTTTGCGCGTGATGGCTTGTGGAGAGCCCATTAATGTTGATGCGTTTAAAAACTTTGCGCACCAAACCGCAGAAAAATATGTGGAACTATATGGCTGGTATTACATGCCATCTAGTGTCCATAAAATTTTAATGCACGGTGCTGAAGTCATTAAACATTTTAACATGATGCCCATTGGGAAATTATCTGAAGAGGCATCGGAAGCCAGAAACAAAGATTTTAAAAAAATCCGACAAGACCATTCTCGAAAATTTTGTCGAAAAGCAACAAACGAAGACATTTTCAATGGTCTTCTTGTTTCGTCAGATCCCTACCTACCTGTCCAGCATAAGGCCACAGCTGATAAAATGAAAACGCACACCTATTACCGATGACATGAAATCTCTTCTCATTGGTGATGATGATGCAGATATAGACAAGGAGAATATTGAATTCGTTGATGAATTGAAATGAAATGAAATGAAATGAAATGAAATGAATTGAAATGAAATGAATTGAAATGAAATATTCTTTATTCACTGTACGGTTCATTTACAAACTCTTAGTGAACGTTATTTTTTTTTGTTCTGTCTGCTCTGGGTGCGCTTAGGCAATGCTGAGCTGAAGAAAAGAGCAGACGGAGAAAAACTTCAGCCCTGTTTTAAAATATGAGGTATACAATAATAAGCTTTCTTATAGAGTAGCTATGGGCAGATAAGGAACATACGTGACAGCTACCGCATGTGTCAATGTCGTCCCACAGCCATCTGTTAACATTGGCAGTTTGATTGATTTAAATCTATTACATCAGTTATAGAAACAGCCTTGTGGGAATACAGCTCAATCCCAAGCTTTTTTATCAATTAAATAGTCCTTAAGATCGTAATAAGCCTTGCGGCACAGGACTTGTTTGACTTTCTTTTTAAATCTGTGCAAAGGAAGGGATTGAACACTTTCCGGGATGTTAATGCACCTATGCTGGACTCTGATGAAGAAGATACTCTTTGATAGATAACTGGTCTTTTATAAGTAGTTAGTAATAGAGAATAATTAATATATATGTAAAGCTCTGAGTATTACTACATTTAATTATATAATTTACTGAAATAATATTTAATAGTATAATCAAATAAAGAAATTTTGACAGTTTTTATTGAATATGTGCTTTTTAAACAATTATATTATTGAAATATATCCTAAGTACGTATTTATTCCTTGTGTGTATACAAATTTCAATTATTTTCATGTTGAAAGTTATAGGTATCCTTATAATATAAAATGAAGACTTGAATAATCATCTACCAATAACTCAAACTTTCAAAAACTTGCTACATGCAAAGCGGCACCGAAAGGCATAACAATTGGACCTATTTATGCAAACCGGAACCAACCCACACATGATGATGATGATGATAGTTTTGAGAAAAAGCTGTTTAATGTATTAGACAACTGATGTTTTGTGGATTGGTAAACATGTCATGAAAATGCTTTATACTGTCAAAATTATCAGATCATTTTTATCTTTACAGGGTCGATAGAAGGTGCAATTTTAAGCTTTTCTGTGTACTTAACTCAATTTCGGCATGAGTGTGGATTGGTTCCGGTTTGCGTAAATAGGTCCAATTGTATGTCATCTTAATCGCCATGTAAGGTGTAATAACTCATGTAAATACCAGACCCTCAGTTCTGATCAGTTTTTTAAAATCCACTTTGAAGTTTTTTTCCTATACAAAAAAAAATCAATATTTTTTTTCTCACACATGGAGCTACTCACGACCTTCATACTATAACAGTTAACAAAGGGAGGTGTACTTATTACAATAACATTTTTTAATTATTGATTTCTGACAATCAGTTTCTATGAGTATGAAGCTTGATTTTCAGACCACTGTGCGTAGGCCTGGTTATAGCTTCAGTTAAAAGTAACTTTAACGACGAAAATAGAATTTAACAATAGTGTGTTTCACCATCACGTTTTTCTTGATTGTTAAAGTTAACAGGCGGTGAAGTTAATAATCAGACGATATGATATTTGACCTTATCAATATCATTAACCGGCTAAAATCGAGCAGTTAATGTTACCGTTAAGTTATGACGTCATTGCAACTATAGCTTAAATGATGCAACGCAAATGTCGCTTAACCGAGGATTTGACGGCTAGTTTGGGTTTAGTTATCGTTATAGTTACATGGTGCAACACACCCTTATAATTTCTTTGTACCTTGCATGTCTTTGCAGAAGCCTTATAACTAATGAATAATTTAAAAGAACCCTAACTATTACTTGGTAATTCTCCAGGTTTAGCATTACTCAGGAAAATCCAGTATCTAGCAATGTACCCTATTTTATTAAATAAGAGTAATAATCTTTAGTCAAAACAAACTTAATCTATTTTTAGTTAAATGAAATGTCATCATTTTTTACTTAAATTAAAAAAATGCCAGTAATCTTCACAGAAAAATAATGAAGTTTAAGGCTTAAGTAATACAGGGTGGTAGGAAAAACTTAGATGTCTCTCCGATAATCCAATAAATAAATATTACTTATTATGTAGCCTTTTACACTTTCATAATAAGTAGATAAGTATAATAATAATAATAATCATTTATCACTCTTAATACAGTCAATAGTTTATTTTTTATGAAAATTGGTCTACATGTGTCTTTATAATCCATAGAGTATATTGCTCGGATACATTTTTTTTTGTGCAACAAAGACTTTCTGAATGTGGGGAGAGTTACCCCAAATTGTAATTCCATATCTAATTTTTGAACATATATGGCTGTGGTATAGGAGAAGCGCTGTTTGAATACTCGCAATATTGCGTAGTCTTCTTAATGCAAACACATATTTGTTTATACTTTTGCATATTTCATCAATGTGTTGCTTCCAGTTACAGAAGCGGTCTAACATAACTCCTAGAAATTTATGGTTAGTTACCTCTTCTACCGTTTCATTGTTATGCATTACATTTATGATATTATTTTGTACTCTGTTACCTGTACTAAATCTCATACATTTGGTCTTTGCTACATTAATTTTTAAATTCATTATTTCTAGCCATTCTGTTAAATTCTTCAACGTAGTGTTTGCGTCCCTTTCAATAGAATGCGTGTCTTTGTTTCTTAATATTACAGTTATATCATCAGCATATATTATTGTTTTGTTTGTTAAAATTTTTGGCAGTTCGTTAATATATACTATGAACAGCACCGGTCCAAGTACGCTGCCTTGTGGTACTCCTACTTGTTTACTTTTACTGCATGAGTATACATTAACCTCCGAGCACGTTTGACTACATACAGTACTTATTGCTGTTTTTTGTTGCCTATCCTGGAGGTAGCTTTTAAACCATGACAATGCTTGTCCTCTTATACCATAATTTTCTAGAATATAAAGCAGTTTTTCATGGTCAACGCAGTCGAATGCCTTGCTCATGTCAAAGAATAGTACTAAAGGAGTTTCTTTATTACTTAAGGCATTCGTAACATTTTTAACTAGCTGAAAAATTGCATGGCTAGTAGTCCTACCTTTTCTAAAGCCGTATTGTTCCGGGCAGATAATACTGTTTTTTTCTAAATAGTTTACCAGTCTTTTGCACATCACTTTGTCAAAAACTTTTGCAAATACAGAGACTAGTGTTATTGGTCGATAATTATCAATAATATCACTGTTCCCTTTTTTAAATATGGGTTTGAGAACTGACTGTTTTAGTTTAGTCGGGTATTTTCCTTGTTCCATCGACATGTTTACTAGGTGTGCTAGCACGTCAGCAACATATATAGAGGTCAATTTAATAATGTTTGTTGGTATTTGATCTTCACCGACGGCTTTCTTATTCTTTAACATCATTATTATATTGTGTATTTCTCTTGGGTCTGTTGGAATAAGAAACATAGAATTCTTTTCACACCGCACATTTATTCCTTCCCTACGCCCATTCTCACTGACATTTATCGTTTTAGAGAACTGGTCATTGAAACACTCAGCAATCTTTTTTCCCGACCTAATAATATTTCCATTGTAATATATTTTGTCTATATATTTTTGAGACTTTCTTTTCCCTAAATTACTATTTATTAAATGCCATGTAGCCCGACTTACACTGTCCGCGTTTTCTATATACTTCCTGTTTCTATTTTTTTGCGCTGTGCTTATACATTTTTTAAGGATTTTTGTGTATCGTATGTATTTTATTTTAATAATAGGTTTTCTTGTTTTATAATGTAAATATCTTAGTCTTCTTTTAGTTACACAACTTTTTTTGAGCCCTTTTGTGATCCATTTGGTTTTCTCTTGTCTACCACCTATTCTAACTCTAACCATCGGAAAACATAAATTAAAAAATAAGCAGTATATCTCTTGGAATGCGTTATAATATGCTTCATTTATATTATTTTTTTCATAGACCTCTTGAAAAGATAAACTTTTTATGCAGCTCATAAATTTCCTCAAATTGTCTTTAGAAAAATCTCTTTTAAAAACGAAAATAATTTTTTTTTGGATATTTATTTTCTTAGTCACAAATTTTAACGTCTGGGCTGTGTTATGGTCGGAAAGGCCAAGTTCATGGGTTTCTCCTTTACTTTCTTTTATGTTACTTAGTATATTATCTATACATGTATTTTGTCTTGTTGGTGTATGTATACATATATTTATGTCAAAATTATTAAGAATATTTACTAGGTCAGATTTTTGTTTACTATTTTTCATAAAGTCAATGTTGTAGTCTCCGCAAATGATTATGTTGTATTTTTTGTATTTTGATAAAATTTCCAATAGTTCATTAGTTTTCTCTAAAAATATACTGTAGTCAGAGTTTGGGGTCCTATATACACTAAATAGAAGTAACTTTAGCTCTGATATCTTAATACCGCAGATTTCGTAATGCTTGTCAACGGCTAGGTCTTCAGCACATTGTAGTTTTTCATATTTGATTTGGTTTTTAGTAAATATGCATACTCCGCCCCTTTTTTTATTTCTCGAGTAATAGTTTGCTAAATTATATCCTTCTAAATAAATATTACTTTCGCATCCACTATTAACAAATGTTTCTGTTATACATATAAAATCTATTTTTAAGTTTCGATCACTTAATGTATCAATTGCTAGACTGATCTCATCTAATTTATTTAGCAGTCCAGCTATGTTTTGGTGCAGAACTACGTACTGGGTTTCATGATTCACGAAAAAGACTTTTTTCATTACAGTTCACCTTTTTGAAATAGTACGGTATCGTTCCTTTTTTAACAATCATACTATTTGGCATTAATTCAATCTTTTTAAGATTTTTATTAGTCATTTTATTAAAATAGTACGGGATAGTTCCTTTTTTTGATGTTGAGTACTTACTAGCTTTTTTGGTATTTGCGTCCCCTTTATAATTCCACGTTTGTTGTTTTGAATTAGCAATATATGCCCTGTCATAATTAAATACATTAATGTTATATATAATTTCCCTACAGATATAGTGAGTTGATCGTATTTTACCTAAAAATCTACTTGTTTCTATAAATTTACAATTACTAAATTTATTGACTATTGTCTTTGTTTGACTATTAAGTTTGTTTAAGTTAAGATAATTATTAGACATGGTATTTATAACAATCACATTTATAGAGGATAGACATTTTAACGCCGAGTAGAGTTCAGCTTGCATTTTTAACGGATCTCTATCATTGGCACCGACACACACTATGACATAGTCCTTGCTGTCCATTTCTTGAGAGATTTTGTTGCACGATATTAAAACTTGGTCAGTTGTTGCGAATGGTTTTCTAATTGATGTAATCTCATACTGTTCTAAAATTAATTTATTCTTCAAAATTTGTAGCTTTCTTGCTATTTCCTTACCCTGTTGGTCACTAAGTATTGTAATTTTACGTTTATTCACAGTGTTCCTAATATCCACCTGCTCGTCCACTTGTTTGTTTTTCATTACATAATCATTTTATTCATATATTTTTATTAAATATTTATAATATATAATATTTTTAATATATATATAGCTTATTATGCCGCCTACAATAATCTCTGCTTCGCCCAAAGGTAGACTGGTAGAGAATGCTTTTAGCATTAAGTCCGCCTTTTATACCAATTTTAAGTGGTGTAATAAAGTGTTAAATAAATAAATAAATAATCCTAATTGAAGCGGTATAATGAACAAAGATATGTGCAAGGAACAAAAAAAGGATTGCAGCTATGTGCGATTCCTGGGTGGTCAGCAATGATACGAGGGTGCATAAAGCATGTATTTTAATTTTTCGAGTATTCTTTTTTACCTGACGACCTGCCTTCCTGCCTTCTTCGACGACCTGTGTGGCGCAATGGTTACCATGCTGGACTGTCAATCGAAGGGTCCCGAGTTCGATTCCCGGCGAAACAGAAAATTTGACTGGGTGTTTGTGTTTCTGTCTTTGTGTGTGTTCATGGTACCCACGATACTGGGTATATCTACCCTGCTGTGGGGTTATGAGTGTGAAGCTTTATTATTATTATTATTACTTTCATGATCGAACCGATCTAGATTGATTTTGATTTCATAGTTAACCAATAGTTCTTATACTAAAGTTCTGATAAAGTATAACCGTAATCAATAATTTAATGTATTTGGGGCCGGAACACTTTGAAGTAGAAAGTACTTAGGAAGAGAGGCCCAAATTAATCAAATGAAAACTGTAGTAGTTAGTGTAATGTTTACTATCAATTTGATCGAGTGCTAACATAATTTAGTTAAATTATATATTACTAGCCTTCCGCCAGCGGCTTCGCCCGCGTGGACCCGTTTAATGGGTCTCCGTTGGATAAAAATTAGCCTATTTGCTATTCCAGACTTCATTGCTATATTAAAGTCATGGGCGTTTAGCCAGCTGCTTCAACCGCGTTGACCCTATTACCCGTTTTCACGTAGGAATGAAGCATTTTCCCGCGGTATAAAATAGCCTATGTTACTCAGGGTGAATGTAGCTTTCTAATGGTGAAATAATTTTAGAAATCGGAACAGTAGTTATTGACTATATTCATTACACACACATCTACGTGTCGCGTCTGCACTTCGCCACGAAGGTCTCCGATGTCGTGGAGTACGTGAAGGCAAAGACAAAGTATACAGTGTGGGTTGAGAAGCTAGAATCGCGCAATGCGGTGAACTTTAGTTCGTTTGTGGTGCGCGTTCCGACTGACCTTCTGAATACATTCATGAAGGAGGAGGTGTGGCCAAAGGAGGTCGTATTCCGCAAGTATCGCGGAAGCCGTCGACCACCTGGAGTCACCGTAGCCGCGTCTCACAACGCCGATAAATGAGTGACTTAGTTTTAAGATATAAATATTATGTATGTTAGTCTGTCAGGTATTTATAGTATGGGCCTTGTTGCCCGAGAATAAATGATTTATTATTATATTATTATTATTAGTGGGAAGGCCTGGAGCTTACTTCACCACGCTGCTCCAATGCGGGTTGGTGGAGATGCGGGTTAGTGGCCACCCCACTGTCGGATGTTTTCAAACCGCTTTCAATGTTTTCAACTTTTATACCATTCATCAAAATCGTTGGAGCCGTTTCCGAGATTCAAAAAATATATTTAGGTATATGCAAGAATTATTCGTTTAAAGGTATTAGATAAAACCTAGCAGGATCGATTTATCATCCACGAAACCAGGGTACTAAACTTCATCAAAATCTTTGGAGCCGTTTCCAAGACTCAAAAAGTATTTTAGGTAGGTTTACTTATACAAGAATTGCTCGTTTAAAGGTATTAGATTTATGATATTTGCAGGCATTTATAGGCACAATATATAGGATTTAGCATTTATTCGATCATTTATTGTACAAAAATAGGTACATTTATTTGCAAATAAACGATTATGATTATGATACCTTTTTGTTTCTGATTGACGACTCTGAACTTGCACCCAGGAAACAATTTTAGCATTTCAAGATACACTAAAATACACTAAAACAAAGGTGTCGTATTTGATGCCTACTATTAATATTTAATAGTTATAAATAAATATTTAATAGTTTTACAATCATCTAATTGCCTAATCTCCGCTGTGTATAATCGTATTCAGTGAGCCCGCTCATTTGTATCTGGAGCACTTTGAAGTTGCGATTACTTCAGGAGGAATGCCCACAGTCCCAAATCAATCAAGTGAATGTTGTAATAGTGAGGAGAATGTTAACTTACGAAAATATTTTATACTAGCGGACGTCTGCGCCTTTGTCCGCGTGATCTTTGATATTCGAAATCTTAATGTATTATATAAAAAGTAAAGGGCTTTTTTTGTACATAAAAACACGGTTTTCTCTATTATTATTTACTCCAATCAACTTCCCGTTGGGGTGGTAAATACCCCTTAGTACGTAGATGATAGTAAGGGAGTTTGATCGCAGTTGGTGGAAGTGGGAGGAAAAATCTGAAAAACAAAATATCTGTACTTTTCTAACCAATAGTGACTTCTGGGTGGATCTCAAAATTTCTGGGATGATCTAGCCAACTATTTTAATTTTAATTTTATTGAGAATGTTCGAGAAAGCTTCTTAAATGATCTGGAATATTTTAATAATTGTAATGTTTTTTCGAATGATCTGGATATTTTTAAAATAATTGCAATTTTTTTATTTAATTGAAAATATTCGAGAAAGTTCCAGAAACTTCTCGAATGATCTGAAGATTTTTAAAATTTGCAAACTGTTTTAATTAATTGAGAATGTTCGAGAAAGTTCCAGAAATTTCTCAAATGATCTGGAAAATCCTTCTTATATTATAAACGCAAAAGTTTGTAAGTAGGTATGGATGTTTGTTACTCTTTCACGTAAAAAATACTGAATGGATTTAAATAAACTTTACAATAATATAGCTTATACATCAAATTAACACATAGGCTACAATTCATAAAGATATTGTGTAAATTGTCCAAAATATAGTATATATAATATAAGTGTCAAGTTAGTAGGAAAAAATCTACCATCTGCGAGCTATTCTGGCGTGCGCTGCAAAAAAAATAGAGTTACACATTCGTAATGTATGATGGAAATATTTATCTTAAATAGTCCTAGTCCACGACACTTCAGAAGGGACTTCACTTTATGCTAATGATCCTCTCTAACGCGGGTGAAACCGCGGGGCACAGCTAGTTTTGTATAATAAAAGAAGTCTAGCCTAGTTAGTCCTAATTACATCAGCTACCTGCCAGTATGGTAGCGGTGGCGTGATCCGATGCTGCGTTCGAACATACTCGCTTGGTATCTTACTCGCCTGCCTACTCGCCACACACTGTATTCGAGTAAATGTAAGTAATTTAACATGCATGTATGCTGGTACTGAATAAAATTGTTTCACGTTCATAACTATAGTAGGTATCACATATATCTTTGAAGAAATAAAATACCATTATTATAATTGTTACAAAACTATTTTCCGGACACCTTTCAAAAATCACCATACAAAGTGATTTTTATATATTAGTAGTAATAGTACATTTACAATTAATTTACATTATCTATTACTTGAACATTCCACTTAACGGTTTGCACTTGATTGATTTAGGGATCTGAGCATTCCTGTCAAAGTAATTGTACTTCAAAGTGATTCAAATGCGATTGATTGATTTTGCTGTATGTAATCAGAAATTGTTTAATTGAATAACCGGGTTAAGGTCTCGGTCATCAACTCTGAAAGTCCAATTTAAATCTTAGTATGTACGTATCTTCGAAAAATATATTGCATTAAAATATTTAAATTAAAAAGAATTTAAACTTATGTTAAATTCAGTATACCAAAAAGCTAAGAACGGCAAAGAATTTTTGAAGTGAAAACTTCTTTAGCGGCGTTGTGCACTTTTTTATGGGATGGGTAAAAAATGTTAAACTCGCGTCAGGACACGTGGCCTGATAGAAAATTCGTAAGATAGTAGAGGAGACGTGGAAAATCGGCCTTCACCGATCTGATAACTCGATGAGACATATTTTTATATCAAATATAATTTATTAAAATATACAATAGGCTATCCAGCAGTGGATTAATAAAGTACGTAGTAAGGCCAAAGTCGCAAATTCTTTAATAGTTCTTTTTATTTAATCGTACTTGTTTTGATATTCTGAAGTTGCTTTTGGGTCCTTTCCAGTCCATATAAAGGTGTTAGAGGGTGCAAAGTTTAAACAAAACAATATTCATATTTCAGTAGCGCCGGGCAAGCCAAGTTGGCACTGGTTCTGAATATTTCAGTGCATTTTTCGTGTTGGCTGGACATATCACTGGTTTACATTCATAACGACTTGAGTGGGAATACATACAAATAATTTTCTTCTCATACGGTGTTTTTCGGTTTTATTTTTTCTTTTAATACGATCCTTTGAAGTCGATATTACTTTTTGCTATAGATACGAGTATGACAGCGTTATACCTACTGTTTTTTATGTAAAAAAAAAACTAGCAAACAGGCATACGGGCCACCTAATGGTGAGTGATCACCGTTGACTAAGGACATTTGCAACACCAGAGGAGTCACCTATGCGTTGCCAGTTTTGTTTTCAAGGGCTCTTTTAACGTTTTTCTTGAAGAACCCCAACGTGAATACCTCAGAAGAAAGCTTATTCCACAGTTCGCATGTTCGTGGTAGAAACGAACGTGAAAAATGGACTCACAACTTGTGGTAATTGTATACCGGTACCGGGTTATTAGGTATTAATAACGTTCTTACTTTAGCGTGGAAGAAGTCTGGTGGAGCGCACCTCTCTTCTATACGTAGCAGCCCCAAACAGAACCTATCTTAGGAAAGACTTACCTATGTTTGTTTGAGGTTGTATGTAGATGTCCATGGGCTGCAGCGACCACTTAACATCACGTGGCCTGCATGCTCGTCTGCTACTCCATTCAAATAAAAAAAATGTACAACTAGCATCACATTTACTTAATAATATAATAAGGTATTAAGGCCAAGATCTAATGGATAATTTAAAAGCATTTTACTTACCCGCAATATAAAGTGTAGGTTGTATTACATGTCCTAAAATAATGTAAAGGAAGTTACTTCATTAGTACCAGCACCTACGTCTATGCTCCCTAGAACAAAAGACTCACTAACATGATTAATTATTCTGGATAAGATGTGAAAATAATGATAGAGATTACTTCTTGTAACAGCTGTTGTAGTTATAACATTGTTGGAAACAGCTATCAAAAGCTTTGTTCTACATCACTTGTAGAAGTATAATGAACATTGAACAAGATCTCTTACGATTGTTCACCTCAGAGCAAATAATTAGGTCGATTCTACGCGCTTTTATTAGAGATGGCAAATATAATGGTAGCCGTAACACCGAAATTAAACACACCTTTTTTTCTAACCTTATTTATGTCTCACTGCTGGGCACAGGTCTCCTCTAACATGTGAGAGGGATTTAGGCTATAGTTCTCCACGCTGGCTTAATGCGGATTGGTGGACATCATATTGCACGGCGATGGAAAACAACGTAATCGATGAAATATCCCAATATTTTCTATTACCGTGCGAGCAGCGATGAACACGCTTAACACGAATTTCTTATGTCAGAGGTGCGCGCAGAGGGTTGAACCCGGCATCTTCCGCGTCGGAGGCCGCGGTCCTTACCACTCTGCCGTCGTCGCTCAACACACCTAGAATGGTCAAATGCTGGAGCAACCAACTTCTTCTATAACAAAACTATATTTTTAGGGTTCCATAACCAAATGGCAAAAAACGGAACCCTTATGGATTCGTGATATCTGTCTGTCTGTCTGTCGGTCCGTATGTCACAGCCACTAGAAACTATAAGAACTATACTGTTGAAACTCAGTACGTAGATGTATTCTGTGAATTGCATTAAGATTTTCACACAAAAATAGAAAAAAACAATAAATTTTGAGGATTCCCCATACTTGGAACTGAAACTCAAATTTTTTTTTCATCAAACCCATATGTGTGGGGGTGTCTATGGATAGGTCTTCAAAAATGATATTAAAATTTCTTAGAACATTTTTTTCTAAATAGTTGGCGCGAGAGACTCTTCCAAAGTGGTAAAATGTTGATCTCCCCCCTGTAACTTCTAAAATAAGAGAATGATAAAACTAAATAAAAATATGATGTACATTACGATGAACACTTCCACCAAAAATAGGTTTGAACGAGATCTAGTAAGTAGTTTTTTTTAATACGTCATAAATTGTAAACCACAATTTACCTTTCATTCAATCTTATTCTATGGATAATCAAAGGCAATGATGTATTTAATTTCTGTTGCCGCTATTGTTATAAAAATACTAAAAATAGAATAAAATCTAATACCTTTAAACGAGCAATTCTTGTATATATCTAAATTTTTTGTTACTTTTTTTTTTCCAGTTATAATTATTTATTAAAAAAAATTATTAAACGCATCCCGAGAGGGGCTCGTGTGACTGTGGCTAACTGTCTAGCAGAGTGTGTAGCTAGAGTGGTCACTGAAAACTCAACTGATTCTTGGAAAAAACTATTGATATTTGCTTACAGTTCATTACATATAGATAATAGAAACAGCTCGCAAAGGCAAAATATCACTAAAGTTATTAAAGAAAACAATTCTAATTCTGCAAATACGATTATCAACAATAATAAATACAGCACCAATTCTTTTTCTAATTATAAAACTTTAAATATAAATAATCTAATAGAAAATAAAATTAACAATGGGGATGTTAAAGGGGCAGCCAAATTACTTTTTTCAGATGACTGCTTAGCTACATACTCTCAAGATACATTAGTAGCACTGAAAGAAAAACATCCCTCGGCAGATCCTGTCTCTCAGCTTCAAAATCCTCCTACTACCACCCAGCATCCTCAGCTAACGGTCAGTGAGAAGTCTGTTACGCTGGCCATCAATTCCTTTCCCAACGGTTCCGCTAGTGGTCTTGATGGCATTTCTCCTCAACACTTAAAAGATCTCACTAGTCCTTTGGTTGGTGATGCTGGGATGCGCCTAATTAAAGAGCTAACTGCACTTTTGAATTTAATGCTGGGCGGTAAGGTTCCGAAAGAAATAACACCTGTCCTATACGGTGCAAACCTTATAGCATTAAAAAAAAAAGATGGAGGCATTCGTCCAATTGCGGTTGGTAGTACCTTACGGAGATTGGCTTCCAAACTTTGCTGCCGTGAGTTTCGTTCTAGACTAGGGAATATTTTGAAACCAAGGCAGCTGGGTTTTGGAGTCAAAGGAGGTTGTGAGGCAGCTGTCCATGCAGCTCGAACTTTTTTAAATTCAAAAGATTATAACGTATTTTTAAAATTAGATATCAAAAATGCTTTTAATTCGGTCCATAGGAGTACCATTTTAGCAGAAATTCAAAAAGAAGTACCTGAGATTTTGGATTATGTTTGGCAGTGTTATGGTACTCCTTCTAAATTAATGTATGGTAATTTCAACATTGATTCTTCCGTGGGATGTCAGCAAGGCGACCCTCTTGGACCACTGATTTTTAGTTTGGCTATCAATCCAATTATTACAAAACTAAATTCAAAATTGAACATATGGTATCTTGATGATGGCTCTATAGGTGGTGATGCATCAACAGTTTTGGAAGACTTTAAATTTATTGTTGAAAATTTTGGTTCCATTGGTTTAACAATAAATTCTGCCAAATGCGAAATTTTTATACCAAACCATATTTCAACCAAAGAAAATGACGATATAATACAAAAATTTAGGGCCATAACCACAGATATTTCGATTAAATCTAAAAAAAACTTGACTCTCTTAGGAGCACCTTTGTTTGAAGATGCAGTTACCACCTTTCTAAATTCTAAATTAGAATATTTTAAAAATATTTCTAGTCGTCTTTTCGAAATTGAGCCACACATAGCTACCTACATTCTTCGCCTTTGCCTTTTCGCACCAAAATATCTGTACTTGTTCCGCTGCTGTCCGATTTGGAAATTCCCTTTGGCATTACAAGATTTAGACGAAACTTTGAGAGCAAGTGTGTCCAAAATTTTAAATTTAAATAATAATTTCGATGATCGAGCTTGGCGACAAGCTAGCCTTCCGATTAAATTTGGAGGGTTAGGTATTCGCACTAGTGCAAGTGTAGCGCTCCCGGCCTTTTTGGCTTCTACCCATAGTTCGCTATCTCTCATCAGCAGTATATTAAACATAAATGAAGCTGATGTTCGGATGGCGAATTTGGATGAAGCTGTGGAGGTCTGGAGGGCTACGTTCCCGAGTGAAACTATTATCGATGATAAAACATCTAATCAGCGTTTCTGGGACTTGCCTGGTGTCAAGGATACCTATGCTTGTCTCCTAGATGTTTGTACTGACAGCGTGGACCGAGCGAGGCTGCTTGCTGTATCTGAAACGGACTCTGGCCACTGGTTGCACGCGTTACCTTCTCGAAATTTAGGAACTTTATTAGATGCATCAACATTAAGAATATCAGTTGGTCTTCGCATAGGTTCCAAAGTTTGTGAGCCTCATCATTGCTCCTGCGGCCGCAATGTGGATGGTTTTGGTCGGCATGGCCTTTCTTGTTCAAGGAGCGCTGGCCGACTATACCGTCATGGCGCGATTAATGATTTGATCCGCAGGTCTCTTGCCACCGTCTCTATACCAGCTTCACTAGAACCAGTTGGTATGTATAGAGATGATGGCAAGAGACCTGATGGAGCAACACTGGTGCCATGGCGTGTTGGTCGTGCCTTAGTTTGGGATGTCACAATAGTTGACACTCTGGCCCTATCCTATTTAAGTAACACCTGCAAGGAGGCTGGGGCCGCAGCCGATCATGCCCAATTTTTGAAGCGCCGCAAATATTCATCGATAGCTATAAATTATGAATTCGCGGCGCTTGCAATAGAAACTATGGGTCCATGGTCGGCTGACATGAAAGGTTTCATGAGAGACATGTCGACCAAGCTCATCCTCGCTTCAGGTGACCAGAGAGCTGGCAGCTACCTTGCACAAAGAATTAGCTTAGCAGTTCAGCGAGGTAATGCTGCCAGCGTTCTGGGAACTATGCCGCAGGATGGTTTATTGGATGGCATATATCTTTTGTAATATTATTTATATATATATATTATTTTATGTTAATTTTAGAATAGTTTAATATATCTAAATATATTTTTTGAATCTCGGAAACGGCTCCAAAGATTTTGATGAAAATTAGTACCCTGGTTTCGGGGATGATAAATCGATCCACAAATTTTTATTGATAGAAATTGTCTTTTTATTTAATGTTTATGCCGTTAAATATAAAATTAATCTTAATGACATCTATTGGAGAATATTAATAATATTGTGGCGTTAAAAGCCGTCAAATGTCGACCGTCAATCCGCCCTTCAAACAAATGACAATGTCGATATGAAAGACCTCTATAAAAATTTCGTCATTGGAATTAAAGCTTTCTTGGTCGAATGGTTACGAAAGCTGACTACGGAGCTAGAGACCTGGGTTGAAACCTCAAGTAGGCAAGTTGCGTTTTTTATTTTTTGTGACATTTTTTTTAATTGAGAGCTGAAATTTCAAAAGGCTTTGTTAAGTAAGTAAGACTAAGTCAATGAATGTTTTGCTTAAAAGTAAACCAAGAAAATCAATTATATTTATCCGAGCAACGCTCGGGCGTCCAGGTACTAAATATTTAAGGGGGCTGCCATACAATAAACGTGAATTTTTATAGATAATGGTACGGAACGGTTCGTGCGTGAGTTCGACTCGCACTTGGCCGGTTTTTTTAGTGGTAGAACTGGCATGGTTCAATACTGAAAGTGCTTTATCCTTCTCTGCCAATGATTTTTGGCTATGTTTGTATGTGTTCTGTCATGTGTGCAAAGGAGGAAGCCGAGCGAGCCCAGGAGTGTGCAGATCTGGAGATCTGGCAGTCCCTGTAGCTATTCTTAATCTACAGTACTACGGTACTCCCAACCCCAATTTTTTTTTATTTGAATGGGGTAGCAGACGAGCATGCGGGCCACGTGGTGTTAAGTGGTCGCTGCAGCCCATGGACATCTACATACCACCTCAAGCAGGCATAGGTAAGTCTTGTCTGAGGTTGTATGCAGTTGCGCTACTACTCCGGAGGCTGGTGGTCGCTTCATGTAAGTGTGGCCGGCAACTGCACCTATCCACTGAAACACAATAGAATTGATTCACGGCAGAAGCGGGTGCAGCGGTGGTAAATCCCCGGACGAACCATAATAGTTCTACCACCTACCAGCAAACCAAATTTGCAGTGTGGCAAATTATTATGAAAAAAGTAAAAACAATTAACGACCTGTGTGGCGCAATAGTTACCATGCCGGACTGCCGATCGGAGGGTCGATGATTTTAATACTTCTGTCCTTGGTCTGGGTGTTTGTGTTTCTGTCTTTGTGCGCGTCCATGGCACCCACGACACAGGATATCACACATACTTACTGTGGGGCTGTGAAACCTTATTATTACTTAATAAAACTACTTCTCATTTTTTAAGGAGTTCAGCGATTCGACGCGAGTGTATTCTGTATCTGTTGACTTTGCAAATGTCAAATTCTACCGTCATTTTCATTTTAATTTCAAATTATAGCATTTTCCGAAAAGGTTATTTTCCGAAACCGAAACGGATCCTTTGCGCTATTTAGTGCCTCTTCAAAAGTTTTAACTACAGTTTGAGTACGTACTTAAATTTTTACCTGAAAGTGATGCTTACCCATTTTCTTTGAAAGTACATAAATTTGATTCCCTCGGCTTGCTGGCGAGGTCCCAAAAGTAAGTGTGCAGATACGGTGGGCATATTTATTTACGGTTATGGTAACGGCTTCATTTTGTTTGGAACTGACGGCAGAAATTATTCGTAAACTCTGTGACTATTTATAACGGTTATCATGCCGAGCTATCGATAGAGGGTCCTGGGTTCAAGGCAGATTTCGAATGATGAGTTTAAATTTCTGTTTTCAGGCTTTTAACTTTTAACTGCATTACTGACACCGCAAACTTTTTAACCGCCATTTTGTTTGTAATGAACAAATTTTAAGAATTGTAAACAATTTTTAGTAAGTAGTTATTTTTTTACATATCAGGGTGAACTCCGTGCCAATTGCTAAAGAATTCAGCTGACTGATGGGCAGTAACACTATTTTAAAAAACTGACGCGTTTTTAGGGTTCCATAGGCAAAGATTAAAACTGGACCCTATTACTAAGAGTCCGCTGTCCATCACCGGTTTGTATCTCCTGAACCGTAATAGTTAGATGGTTGATATTTTCACAGATGATATATATTTCTATAACCGCTACGTTTATCGTTTTTGTTAAACGATTATAAAACAGAAAAAAATATTGAAAATGGGCTCGCATACAACAATCGTTATTTTTGCCGTTTTTTATAGATAATTATTACGGATTACGGTACTTTAGAGAACGGGGAACCCTTTTGGCGCGAGAACAACTCGTATTTGGCTTGTTTTTATAATAATGAACGTTTTTAAAACGTTTGCATTTTTACACGCTTTATATTAGTTTCACCTGTATGTTTGTTTGTTTGTATGTATGTAACCGACTCCTTTGGGTGCGATTTGAACCCACTTTTAACGGCCAGATTTTATTCAAACTTTGTAGATTTATCGAACACCGTTGACAATACACTATTATGTATTTTATTTAAAATAAATAATAGTTTAAAAAAGCGTGGGTTTATAAAAATGATAACCTATCCTTCTAAAGATAACTGTCAGAAAAATATTTATAACTATTGGCACCATGCACCCCACGATTATTTTTACAATAAAATGCATTTTTTACATTATTTTTAATTGAAATTTATTTTCAATTTTTTAGTTAAATTTCTTATAAAGGCGTGTTTTTTTTTTTTTTAACTATTACCTATTCATTTTTTGGTCGTTTATTTCGCAGAGTAAATAAGATTATAATAATTAACCCCATATTAACTAACCTCACAAATTACCCGGAAACACTGGTGAAAGCCCGCAGCGCCGGGACCGCGAATTACTCTCTAATGTGGAATTAAGTAACCCACCATGAAGTTACTAGAGTCATTAATCTATTTTAATGTTCGAATTTACGTTTGTTTGTTTAATTTTACACGTACACGTAAATATTACGTACAATAAAAAAACATTGTTTTTCTTTGTGACAATATTTATGGCAAGATATATAATAATGATCATCGGCCTTTGTTCCACAATAAATCACGACAAGATTTCTTTTTTTTTTTCCTTTTTTTAAATAATGCTAGAACTGACACGTGTGACGCAAAGGTTACTATGCCGGACTGCCAATCGCAGGTCCCGGGTTCGATTCCCGGTGAAGCTCTCGGTCTCGGCTGTTCTTGGTTTGGGTATTTGTCTATATGTGTCTGGTAACCACGACACAGGTTTACATATCTACCTATTTTGGGGCTATGAGTGAACGTGAAATTTCTCACCCCATAGAATTACCAGTGTCGTGGGTACCAAAGACCCATAGACAGATTTCTGTCTTTACACAAACTTTCAGGCCAAGAACAGAGATTAAAAATCCATCCATGCCTCACCAGGAACCCGGGTACCTTAATTCGCATGGTGCATGGGCAAGGATCTTGACAAGCAGATAGACACATAGAACTTCGCTTTTCAGTTTTTCATTCACCTAAATAATTATTTATTTGTCAGAGGTGCGAGCCGAGGATTTGAACCTGGGATCGGTCGCGTCGAAGACCGCGGTTTTTTACCACTCGGCCATCGCTGCTCTTTGTAATGTGCGAATTTATCGCTGCTCCACGGTGATGGAAAATATCGTGATATTTCATTGATTACGATGTTCTCCATCGCCGTGCATGCCTGAGAGAAATTCATAATTTCTCAAAAGCATGACGTCCACCAATCTGCACTTGGCCAGCGTGGTGGACTATGGCCTAAATCCCTCTCAATTGTGTGAGAATGAGACCTGTGCCCAGCAGTGGGACATAAAAAAAGGTTGAAAAAAAAATTATTATTGGAAGAAATTATTACAGTTTAAACAAACATGTAACCACTATATCCATACGTAATGATAACTTAGTTTGGACAGTTTCCAAGAGCAGTGGCCTGAGATGCGAAGTAACTCAGCGTTTAGTACACTTACATGGAACTAGTGCGCAGGCTTCACTGTTGTGGGCACGATGGACATGCCCACGGTGTGCTCCTAATATATCGTGTTTGAGGAAACATACTTTAACGGGTTAGTACCTAATGAAATGTCTTAATAGGCTGATTATGCTAGCATTAATTAGATAGCTTTACAGTCTTGTAACCTATTGAAGGTCCATTTTGTGATGACCAAACCTCAATTGGGCAGCGTAGTGAAGTGAGATTATTATAAAGAGTTGAATAATATTGATTCTCAAGTTTTATGAATAAAAATTGTAGCATAACATGGCTGTACCATTTGATTGTGTTGACTTAAAGATTAAATTGCTTACTCCTATAAAAGATTAAGCTTATGATTTCGTTAACAATTGATATTATGATTTCGTTAACAATTTTAAGTTGATGTTCATGAGAAAAAGAATCTCAATAGGCAGTTATCAATATTTATAAGACATAACATTATTTGAGTTTTGAACAGACGATTCCCTGTTCCTACTATAGCCATAAGTAATTATAACTTAGTGGGTCCGTTTGGACAGTTTCCAAGAACAGCGGCCTGAGATGCGAAGTAACTCAGCGTTTAGAGCACTTACATGGAACTATAGCACAACTGTTGCGGACACGACGGGAATGTCGCTGATTTAACCCTACATAGTCATATTTGACTCATAATTACTCTTGATAGCCCGATTATGCTAATGTACTATTTGATTTCTGTACTAACAATAAAGGAAATCAAAACCTAGAAAGCCTTTACGTTAGCACACAATCGTAAAATATGGCTAGAAATAATATCATACGATAAAATAAAAGAAAAAAATCCTTAGCCAAACGGGCGCCGTCGTGTGTGAAATGGGTAACTGCTGATCCAAAAAACTTCATGCACGTTTTCGTGTTTTGGAGGGCACGTTAAGCCCTCAGTACCGATTGTTATTGATATATAATAGTCGTTTATGACGCGAAACCTAAACTTACTTCCATCCATCCATCAGCTTTTTAAAGTCCACTGCTGCACATAGGCCTCCCCAAATGTTCGCCACTCCATCCAGTCCTGCGCCCCCTGAATCCAGCAGTTTCCCGCTATCTTCTTCAGGTCATCATTCCGCCTGGTTGGAGCGCGGCTTGTACTCCATTTGCGACGTGGTCGCCATTTGAGGACCTTTCCCACCGGTTGTCAGTCCTCCAGACTATGTGGCCTGTCCATTCCCACTTTAGCTAGCAGGTTTTGAAAGCTTTGTCGGTAACTTTCGTTCGTCTACGGATTCCGGCGCGTACAGCAATATCAATCATAGCCTTAGCTCAGCGGCGTAGGTCATCACTGGCGACACACAGTGCACGAAAACTTTCGACTTCATCCTAGACGAGAAGACACTTTGTAATTTCCCAAACTCAACTTACCTAACCTTACCAAACCTACAAACTTGATTAGGAATTTCCTTACTAATTAAGACCAAAATGTTTACACGTCCGGATCACCCAGTATGCTAGTACATAAAAATTCACATCGTCCTCGGAAAAGGACAAAGTCCCCTATTAATTACATTCCGGAGCTTACTCATTTCTCCAGGGAAAGCGAGATGACCGCTGTGCCGATGAATCGGATGTTTGGGACCAAACCGTTAATTTACAATTCATTTACAATAGAAATATTCTATTTCTTTTTCAATTTATTTTTGTCTGACTGCTATGCTGGGTACAGGTTTTCTCTAACAAGTGAGAGAGATTAGGCTATAGTTCACAACTAAACTTATAAGTTGATTTATGTGACAAAGATTCAGTTATCAGCAGAACTGACTGCCTCGTTTGTCCAATTCCAATTGCGAGAAATAACGGGAGCCCTCTCACGTCCGGCCGCACGTGTTTGACGTCTGACTAGAAATATTTCGAGAATCCTTTTTGTAGAATGAAATACAAAAAATAGTGTTGTATCAAATATTGTAGAATTATTTCCCTAGGTCTAGGAAATATTTAACCAAACCTGTCATATTTCCTGTCATAGAAATACGTGAAAAAGATCCCGTTATCAGCAACACTGAGTGCCTCGTTTATACACCTTCCATTGAGGGAAATAACGGGAAGCCCTCTCACGTCCGGCCGCACGTGCCTGACTGACTAATGAGATTTTGGGAACCTATTATTAAACTTATGTACTTTTAAATAAAACAAAAAAAATGTAAATAATTTAATCCATTCATAATTTGATTGAACGTGTACTTTGTATAGGATGTAGTAAAAATAATATATACTTTCTTTGCACCGGACTGTACTGCGGGTTTATAAGTTCTATACGCGTTTGTATTTTAGAAAATTTGTAATGAATGTAGTTCCTCTCCACTTAGCAGGATTAAATAGAGTTGATAATGATGATAGAGTTGGGCAGTCAAGTTTGCTTGGCTGCAACCCTTTTTGCGTCCCACTGCTGGGCACGGGTCTCTCCCCATTATTGGGGAGGCCTGGAGCTTACTCCACCACGCTGCTCCAATGCGGGTTGGTGGAGATGCGGGTTAGTGGCCAACCCGCTGTCGGATGTTTTCAAACCGCCCATAAGGCCTCCGACAAGGTTTAACGACTGTTATCTATCGACAACAACCGGGACCGACGGCTTAACGTGCCCTCCGAAGCACGGAAACGCGCATGAAATTTTTTGCCACTAGCGGTCACCCATCTCACACCCGACCGCGCCCGTTTCGCTTAGTTGCATAGATCGTTTGCGTTCTACGCTAACCGCCGGGCCATGCGCGCTTCAGTTTGCTTATTTGCCCCTAAATACTATTTTCAATTTCTATATTTTGCATTTTACATAATGTTGAATGAAATTAAGATTATGGATTCGTTTTCTCTTCTTTATATAAAAGACAAGCAAAAATAATTTCTTACGATATTATTTTGTTAAACTTCTACGAGTAAGTTGACCGGTCACAGAAATACGCTCACTCAAAAACTCAGACACTCTCACGATTAATTCGCTAGGTAAAGTAATATACATACTTCTAAACTTACAATTTGACATGTCACAAATATATGTACGTAATAAAGATTCAGTTATCGGCAAAACTGAGTGTCTCGTTTATCCAATCCCCGTTGCGGGAAATAACGGGAAAATCTCACGTCCACACGCTCGTGCTTGACTAAGTTATAATATGAAAGTAACTATTTAGTTTTCCTTTATTAAAAAAGCAAACACAAACCATTTCCTATGCAATATTTTACTGAACTTATAGAATGACCTGTCACAGAAATACGTGACTAAGTCTCTTTTATCAGAAGTTCTGAGTGCCTCTTTTATCCAATTCCCGTTGCGGGAAATAACGTGTAGCTGTCACGTCCAGCCCCACGTGCCTTCAGTGTTCTTACGACGAACTGATGAGATATTTTGAACCTATTTTGGTGCTTTGAAACGTAACCAATAAAATATTTATAATCGAAACCACTTATAATTTCGCGTAGAATAGAGCTATAAGCATATGATCTCCTGTGCGCGCTTCTATCTTAGAAAAAAAATAATTATGAGATTGTCAATCTACGACCACAGTAGTAATATCATACAATCTCATTCAAGTATGTTAATTTGCCTGTAAAATATTGTCTTAAAATAATAGCCTGTTGTATATTTACCACCTGCAATAAGTGTCAAAGCCCCACCAACACAAATACATCTATCCAATCTTATATATTTTAACATAATATAGTATTTTTATGAAGTATACCAACCACCCTTCTTGATTTCAAAACTTTACGACAAGATATGAAACTATTTCGTTTTCGATTTAAAAAAAAAACAGCCAAGTGCGAGTCGGACTCACGCACGAAGCGTTCCATACCATTATCTATAAAAATCACGTTTATTGTATAGGAGCCCCCTTAAATAGTTTTATTCTATGTTTAGTATTTGTATAACAATAGCGGCAACAGAAATACATCATTATACATCATTGCCTTTGACTATCCATAGAAATCATTGTATTAAGATTGAATGATAGGATCACCCTAATAAGCACGCAGAATTCATTTTCTGGGAAACTTCTAAGTTGACCTGTCGCAGAAATACGTGACAAACATTCTGTTATCAGCAGTTTTGAGTGCCTCGTTTATCCGATTCCTGTTGCGGGAAATTATCAGAAGCGCTCACGTCCAGTCGCACGTGCCTCGGACCTGCGACCGACTACTGAGATTTTGGGACTTATTTCGGCACATTCGGACGAAACCAACAAAATATCAATTATTGACACCCCTTAAATTTTTTGTATAGAATAGAACTTTTACTGTCTGTAGAACATAAACCAGTTTATAATCCCTGTGCGCTTTTCTAGCTTAGAAAAATAAATGAGCGTGTCTAGCCACGGCCCACAGTAGTAATATAAAGAGTTGATACTGATCATACAGTCTTAATCAAGTGTCTTAATTTGATTTTAAAATACTATCGTAAAGTCGACTGTTCGATCTTTTCCACATGAAATAGGTTCAAGATCCCCATCGAATTCAAATACATTTGACTAATCTCTAGTACTTTTACGTAATATAGATTTTTATGAAGCATACATACTACTCTTTTTTTAAATAAAAATTCCGTAACGGTATGTACATAACTATTTAGTTTTCTGTTTATTAAAAAGCACTTGACAAAGATTCAGTTATCAGCACCACCACAAACATAGAAGTAGATGCTACGCATAGTACCACTGACTGCCTCGTTCATCGAATTCCTATTGCGGGAAATAATGGGAAGCTCTCATGTCAAATTCCTGCCGACTTGTAAATGTACGATTAATTTAAAATCTGACATTAATGCTAAAATATAGGTGACGTACATATTTTATTTTAAATCAGATTGACTTTTTTTTTGTATTTACACAAACGCATTAGGGTACTAATGAATAAATAAATAAATCACCCGAGCAAAACCAGTGCGGTTCACTTTTACGTTAAAACATTGCTATATACATATAACTTGTAATTTCATTTATTTGCCAAAATATTCCCCCGCGGGACTGTTAATCGTCTGAAGGAAGCTGTAAAAATTCGAAATGAAGAGTACAACCACAAGAGAGCCCTCTTCTTTACGATGTCCTGCTAACTCTGATGTCATTTCATGACCTCTTAAAGCTTACGGTGTGAGATTAAGTCTTGGATTGATATAAAAATAATAATATATCTTAGAATAGTAACTTTAAGAACGTCAGTCTTCATACAAGCGCGCTGTCAAAATTGAAGCACTAAATAGATTCCTACAGCTGTCACATCTGACTAACAAAATATTTTTATTTTGACCAAATTAACTATAAAATACTACAAAATATTGAAAACACTGTGAAAAGTTATTTTATTAGATTTCCTTTGTTTTTAAAAAGTGTCGTGATAAAATTTAACCTTAAGTCTTACGGAGTGGCCCGGCGTTTGTTGCCATTAATGGCACCAATCAATATGCTTCAATTTGGGTGCGCGAACTTGGTTTATATACTGTAATTGTAATTATTCTAAGTAATATATACTCTTTCGTTTAAATTTAGCAGCACATAGATGATTTGTTAGAATTACGCGATGGATATGATATATCATTTGAAGCGCGCAGAGTTCCTTCAGTTTATGTAAAACGCAAGTGAAAGAGACGCGGTTGTGTGAAAGATGGGTGACCGCTAGTGATATATTTCGCGGGCCATTCCATTCTGCGGTAAAAAGTAGCCTTCGTTACTCTCCACCCTCCTCACTATCTCCACACGTAAAAACCATACCATATAATAGCTTCGTTGCGACGTGAAAGACAGTAAAACAAACAAACAAACACACTTTCACATTTATTATATTAGTATGGATAAAAATATTTTTGGTGACTAAATATAACTTCTAATTTAATTTCGTTGCCACAATGTTTCCCCACGAGACCGTTAATCCTCTGTAGGAAGCTGTAAAAGTTCGCAATAAAGACTAAAAACAATAAGAAAGCCGTGTCCTTTACGATGACCTTTTAACACCGATGTCATTTCACGACGCGCGAGATTAAATCTAGCATTGATATAAAATATTACTATACAAGTATCTATTTTCTTTTAAAATAGACAGAGCGTGGAAGATTAAAATTGTAGTATGGTAAACTATACTAGAGCAAAAAGAGTTTTTTTAAAAACCGTTTACTGTTAACCGTTTAAAGTACCAGTCAAATGCCTGAGAGGCATGCATTGACATGTTATTAAATATTGCCATCATTTCTTCCACCATCGAGCAAGTATGTAGGTATTTTTTTTCAACCTTTTTTTATGTCCCACTGCTGGGCACAGGTCTCCTTCTCACACAATTGAGAGGGATTTAGGCCATAGTCCACCACGCTGGTCAAGTCCGGATTGGTGGACGTCATGCTTTCGAGAAATTATGAATTTCTCTCAGGCATGCACGGCGATGGAGAACATCGTAATCAATGATATATCACGATATTTTCCATCACTGTGGAGCAGCGATAAATGCGCACATGCGATTTGATCCTGGAATCGGTCGCGTCGAAGACCGCGGTTTTTTACCACTCGGCCATCGCTGCTCGATGTAGGTATAACTCGCACGAATTACTCGTAACATGACACCTGACACACACAGCGCCTACTCTGAATGTATCTATAAGTTCTATCATTTTCTTTATGGTCAGCCCGTTTTTTTTCATGAATTTATAAGATAAGCTTTAAATTGTTATTGATAACATTAAGCTACTGAATTAATATTATTACCGTAATTTCGCCAGTTTTACTCAAAAATGACGAAGATATCGGCTTCAAAGAGAATTCCAAGATTCCATTCTAACAAAGTTAACAAAATCATATATTTTAAATGAATAGCAAGCTTGTAATGAATTACGGCCTCACCTTTTATTACAAGTAGTTTAGGTACTAATGGATAGATGTCCCAGGCCTGGATTGTTTTTGTTACCCTTATATTATGTTCCACTGCTGGGCACAGGTCTCATCTAACAAGTAAGGTAGATTTAATCCTTAGTTCACTACACAAGTCAAGTGCGGGTTGGTGGACATTCTAAAAATTATGAGTTTCAAATCAAAAATTGGTAATTGATTGTATTACAATATATTACATCACCGTCGAGCAGTGATAAATACGTACATCACAAATTTCTTTGACAAAAGAGTGCGCCGAGGGTTTGAACCCGGTATATCCATGTTGAAGACATGGATTGCTTAGGGCGACCAAAAGTCTTAATCTGGCATTAGATATAAAGCTTTCAGAGAGATTATAACGAAACGTGATGCGATAGTACGCCTTTTTTGATTTATGAGTTTTGTAATCCTCTCCTTCAAGGCAGTAAAGTAAAGAATCTTGTTGTGAACATAATAATATCTTGACACTAAAATGATAAATACACTCTCTCCATATGTGACGGGATTAGTATAATATTATTCTGAGTGAATTATTAAGATATCAAGGTCATTTTTTTTCGAAGAAGTGTCTAGGAATTTTTATTAAAATTTTATGAGATAGGTACTAAAACATTCTTTATCGCCAGACCGCTTTTATTAATGAAATTATTAGGTTTAAATTATTTTTAACTTTTTAGTTCTCTTTTTAATAAAAGCTTATTTATGAAAATATTTTTTTCTTTTAATTTAATTTTTGGCTTTTAATTGTTTTCGATGTTAGTTTAACTATGGGTACGTTAATTTAATTTATTTACTAAACACATAATAATAATAATAATCTATACATATAATAAATCTGTAACAAGTCGGTTTCTGTACATTGAAGATATTTGAAAAAAATTGTCACTAGGGCTATTTATTAGCGTAATAGAACCCAAAACAATGATTTTTAGAATTATTGTCTGTTTGTCTGTTTGTCCGTTTGTCTGTTTGTCTGTTTATCTGTTTGTCTGTTTATCTGTTCGTTTGTGCGCGCTAATCTCAGGAACGGCTTAACGTAGAAGGATGCGGTTTTCACTGATGTATTGGTATTTTTTTGGATTAACATTTAGGGTTTGTTTTATTTAAATCGGTTAACAAACAAAAAAGTTACGTCAATTTCAAGAATTGAATTAAAGACTGAAGCGACCATTACCGATACAAACTAAATAGCTGCATCCTTTTAACGTCTCGCTCCTCTCCTGGGCTTCCCATTATTGGGGAGGCCTGGAGATTAGTTAACCACGCTGCTCCAATGCGGGTTTTTAAATTTAAGTGTATAACTTTTGTAAGAGAATAAATTTAATGCGAGCGGTCACACCACAAGTTTCGATAATTACTAACATCTCTTAATATTCTGATAGCAAGTTTTCAATCACTTATGCTAGATTTCATCTCTAGATATTTAAAAAAACCATACGTATCACCACATATTCAAAGAAATCCTCAATACAAAATTAATGTACAAAACCTTAACAAAACGAGGCTACTGCCGACATCTATGTTCATATTCAGAACTATTTAGTGATCTGTTGCAAATTCGGTATATCGACAATTTAGTTTACACGCTATACGATAGATGTCATTGTTACGCAATAACGCTATTACAAAGTGGATTGGTGGAGATTATTTCAAATAATTAATTACGAGTATATTATTTACTTAATAAAATATGTAATAAAAAAATTAACAACTTAGAGACCTTTGGAACTGGCGCTGACTGACAATGAGTACAATTCATTGTGGTAGAGCATTATGGAGGCGCGGCGCGGTGATTACATCCACATATTATTGGTATCGAACTTATTTAATAGACAATAATAATTATCGACTCGGCGGTCCCAGTGGGGGGGTCATAGGGGACATGACCCCCCCCCCCAAAATCCCTCACTCATGCGTAGATGGAAGGCGAAACAAGCCAATTTGAGACACCTCTTCCCCCAAATTTCTTAGTGACCCCCCACCAAAATTTCTTGGCGACCCCCCCCCCCCCAATTGAAGGCTGCGACCGCGCCTGGACTCGCGTGGCGCAATGGTTACCATGCCGGACTGCCAATCGAAGGGTCTCGAGTTTGATTCCCGGCGAAGCAGAAATTTGAATGATGAGTTTAATTTTCTGTTCTCGGTTTAAGTGTTTGTATTTCTGTCTCTGTGTGTCTCATGGTACCCATTACACAGTGTATATTTACCGTACTCTGGGGCTATCAGTGTGAAACGTAAAAAAAAACAAAGTGTTCTACCGACTTTACTATGCTGAGTGATCTTTTCAAAATGATAGCTATGTCACCATATCATGGTTACACCACCAGTCGAAGGTTAAAGTTCCACAGGCAGCTTTGCACGCTCCTTTTGATGTTTGAACGGATGTTTAAGTTATGGGACAACCTTCCAGCTGAGGCATTTCCAGTGGACTTTGACATGGGTTCTTCAAGAAAGCTGTAAAGAAAGCTCTTCTTGAAAGCCGGCAGTGCTCGGGTGGCTTCGCTGGGGTTGCCCGTTTCCATAGGCGACAGTGATCGCTTAACCACGCGGCCTTTCTGCCTCTTTGTTCGGTTTACTTATAAAAAAAGTGATTTCGAATAAACGAATAACCAATTGCCGAGGCACTAATAAAAAAATTTATTGAAATGAGCAGACGTTTTCAGTGGTTAATTTAATAAGAGCTATTACATACATACGCAGTACTGGCACTGGTGTTACACTAATATGATAAAGCGTCACGGCAGCAGCACGGCATGGTTGTCACGCCCAGATTAATATTAGTAATCGATATATTTATTTCTGATGCTGTGTGAAGGGTTGTTAATAGAACTAATTGACTCTTAATCGCGTAGGGCCTGATCCTCTCACGCTGCTCCAATTCAGGTTGATGACGTCTTCATTGTTAGTGGCCTAACTGCTGTCGCAAGTTTTATTCGCTATCGCTCGAAAGACCTCCATTAAGTATGAACGACAGTATGTTAACGACAATTGCAACCAACGTGTAAGCAACCAAGAATTTGACTCCCAACTACTAACCACGCCTGACATAGCGTAGACATTTCACCACCTTTCTGCAATATATTTAAGTCACATAATGATAATGAATCTATGCATTATTTGCAGCACAAATTATTTAATTATAATGATACTTTCCGCGGGCACAGCAGTACTATCTAAACACTTTAAAAACATGGTATTATAATACGTTTAATTTGTAAAGAGAAACTGATGATAACGACTGAAAAGTCGGTATTATAAGAAGAGTACAGTAAGAATTGTAAGGACTCAGGAAGAATGTATCTACTCAACATAATAATATGAACTTTTGTATCATAAGTAATTTCATAAAAGGTAACAATAATCCAAGGGACAGTGGAGGGCAAGCGGTCACGAACGAAATTGCAACCTCATCAGCCACGACCACTCTGTCAAGAGTGAACGACTAAGGAGGAGGAGTAACAAATAATCCAAGCCTAATCAAGCCTTTTGTACAAGTCTATCTACGCGGACGACGTCGCGGGCACAGCTAGTATGTAATATACAGGCTTATCCTAAAAGATTACATCTAAAATGTTAAAAAGTGTCGGTCGACATACGTTTACAAATTTGTTTAGATTATCAAAAAAGATGTCAGTGTCAGGTCTCTGAGCAAGCAACCTATTGATCAGTACGGGAGCAGCACAGTGGGGTGCAGCAGCAGTACGACGCGTGTGAACTAAGTGATCTACAAGTGATGCGTGGGTACTTGCAGACTACAGTTAGTAAGAGCTAAGGGGTTATCAATTTTATTATTAAGTAATTGATAATAGTGCAGCAAAAGAAACAACTTCCTCCTCAACTCCAAGGTATCAAGTCCCACCATACCATTAACGTAAAGTGATGAATACAGAAATGGGGTTGTGTTACTTAATTACCTAGTTCCTGTGGCCATTTTCCAGCTCCATCATCAGACCCTGGTTACTGTCTTGCACCAAAGTACTCGTTAAGGCGAATCATGCCAGCCCAAACTCGATGGGGCTGTGTCGTTTAATTACCGGGTTCCTATAGTCATCTGCCAACTACATCATCAGACCCTGGTTGTCATCTAGTATCAAAGTACTCGTTGAGACAAATTAAACTAGCCCAAACTTGATGGACTTGCAAGGTTTAATTACGGAGTTCCTATGGCCCTTCCAGCTCCATGATCAGATCAGCTCTATGTCATAATAATATTGCATTGTAATCCGGTATAAGCATGGGGATGGGGAAATTTGAGAGTTCCCCTCGATTTTGCTGGGATTCCATCATCAGATCTTGACTTGGTGACAATGAGACCACCTCGAAAGTATAAGCTTACGAACAAAAAAAAATCATCAAAATCGGTTCATAAACAACGAAGTTATCCGCGAACAAACATAAAAAAAGCATATATACGGTCGAATTAAGTAACCTCCTTCTTATTTGAAGTCGGTTAAAAATAAATAAAAGCTTGTAATAAAATCGTTTTTATACGCTTATGATAGTTATTTTAGGTCTTCTTCGTCTTAATGTACCTTTAAAATAACATACAAACGAGACGTACTGTATCTACAGCGAGGTTATACAACGTTTACTAGTTAGGGCGTACAAACTTAAACGCTTTCCAGTTTCTACCCTTATTAATCAAAGCGCATTCAACTTGGCTTTCGCCAACATTAGTCAAAATCCATTAGCCCCGGTAAGGGTTGTAGTGTGATCATTAATTGCTTCCAGGCCCGAATCCTCGCAGATTTGTCAAGTTAATCTTTCAATGGAGCTGTGCGGAACGCAATAAAATATTTTGTACTTTGCTGGGGCTGCAACCCTTTTTGCGTTCCCATTATTGAAGAAGCCTGATGCTTACTCCACCACGCTGCTCTAATGTGGATTGGTGGAGATGCGAGTTAGTGGCAACCCGCCGTCGGATATTTTCGAACCGCATATAAGGCCTCCGACAAGGTTTTTCGACTAAGCTGTTATCTATCAACAACAACCGGGACCGACGGCTTAACGTGCTATCCGAAGCACGGAAACGCCTTATTTTTTTCCACTAGCGGTCACCAATTTCACACCCGACCGCGCCCGTTTGGCTTAGTTGTGTAGATCGCTTGCGTTCTACACTAACCTCCGAATCATGCGCGCTTCTTGTACTGTACCTATGTATAAATAGGTAAAAATACACACACAAACATGCAAACATATATAGTATAACTATACCTACCCATACTTATACTACTATACCTAACTTTATGTATATATTGAAGCGCGCATGGCCCGGCGGTTAGCGGTAGAACGCAAGTGATCTATGCGATTAAGCCAAACGGGCGCGGTCGGGTGCGAGATGGGTGACTGCTAGTGGTAAAATATTTCATGCGCGTTTCCGTGCTTCGGAGGGCACGTTAAGCCGTCGGTCCCGGTTGTTGTCGATAGATAAAAGTCGTTAAACATTGTCGGAGGATAATGGGCGGTTTGAAAACATCCGACAGCGGGTTGGCCACTAACCCACATCTCCACCAATCCGCATTGGAGCAGCGTGGTGGAGTAAGCTCCAGGCCTCCCCAATAATGGGGAGAGACCCGTGCCCAGTAGTGGGACGTAAAAAGGGTTGCAGCCATATATATATTAACACATCCATAACGCTTCATACTCATAGCTTCACAGTATGATACCCTATGTCCTACTCGAACCTTGGACCTCTTGCACACAGTATTGCTATTGAAAACTGTGCCATAGGACTGGTCGTCAACTTTAGGCAAAATACATTAGTCCCGGCCAAGGGTTGTAGTGTGATCATTAATCGCCTCCTGGCCCGAATCCTCGCAGATTTGTCAAGTTAATCCTTCAAACTCACGCATTAGTCTTGCCTCGATGGATCACGGATGGAGTATTGTACAACGCGATAAGATGGAATGGTTTCTGTTGTAACGGCATAACTTTTCTTTAGATATAAGACACTGATAAGTCTTTATTTATTTATTTATTTAATCAATTTTATACACAAAGATATTACAAAACATTAAAAGAAGAATACATGAGAGGGAGAGTCAGAAGATAGTTGAAGTATTGATTACCCTTTGCATTGCATGGCCTGCCCTTTGTCATTACAGCTTTCAGATTTTGAGAGGTAGGTATGTCGATAAGCTTCGTTCGTATACGGATTTTAGCATTTCTGATACTGTCCCGTGGAGAAATACCAAGCATAGCCCTCTGCCTCCCTCATTAAGTGACTTTCAGCCTGTGGAAAGGGCTGGCGCTATGGCGTTACATACACTGCTTGAAATCTTTCAACTTCAGGCACTGAGGTTTGCTGTACGAGAAGATGCTTTGTAGTTTCCCGAACGCTGCTCAGCCTAGTTGAATTCTACGAGTTACCTCTCTCTCAAAGTTACTTACCCATTCTGATTATTTGTCCCAGATATAGTCGTCCAAAAATCCATTGGCCTCGGCCAAGGGTTGTAGTGAGATTATTTATGTATCGCCTCCAGGCCTAAACCCTCGCAGATTTGTCAACATAATTCTCATGAAATTTTGTGTGCATATCGGGTAGGAGAATCGGTTAACATCTATTTTTCATACCCCTAAATGTGTAGAAGCGCGCGTAGCTCGGCGGCTAGCGTAGAACGCAAACTTCCACTTCCAAATCCTCGCAGATATGTCAAATTAATACTACAAACTCGTCTTGCTTCGACGGATTACGGATGGAGTTGTGTACAACACGATAAGGACTGAATACTGTTGTAATGGTAGAATTTATTGACATTCCCGAAAATAAACACTGCTTTTTGCGTGAAGAGAGGTCTAGTAAAGATACCGAGAGACTGCAATGATGAGTTAGATGTTTGTTTTGTTAAATAGAGAGGCAAATTGTAATTTAAATGTGTAGGTTGTAGAATTTTTGGTCTCTGTAGCTTCGGGATTAAGAATAGAGGGTATCCCTTGCCTGATTGAAAGAGGCAACTAAAAAGGGGCTTCCAGGGTTGTGGACGGTGAGAGTGGGAGCTCGATCTGTCCAGCCAGCAGCCCTAGGAAGGACGGCGCTATGTGCGTGGCTGCATGCAACCGTAAGCATCGAAAGGTGCAGCAGAGCATATCTGCTCTCCGCTCGTGGAGGACACCGGTAGTTTCCACTGGAGATGCCGCAGTCCTCACCAAGGCAGGCCATCGAGTTTTAGTGCGGTACAAATCCCACATAACCCGGTATCCTGTCCCAAGGTGCCTTGAAAGCCCCCCCCCCCCCCCGATACTAAAAATAAGCAATAGAAATTTTATGGTTTGCCCGGGGACCGGTTTGGTTTCTTGAATTTGTGTGTACGAAGATTTTCATGCGCTGCAGCAAACATTTAACGTGGCACGTGGTCTGCATGCTCGCTTGCTACTCCATTCAAATGAAAAAAATTCAAACATCAATCTATGATGTGAACGTTTTGTAGAACCTACAATGTATATGATATTAAAGTATATTTTTCAAGCCTTTTGTCTGCTGCTACTGCTTTGTTTATGTTTTCTATCAAAATTATGAGTGTAACAGTTATCTGTCTATCTCTATGGCCTGCCACAGTCTTTAATGTCGGCAAAGTGTTAAAAAGGAGTTTTGGTGGGAATTCAGAAAAGACATACCTACTATGCTATTGTTTTATTTTCATTTTCTTGGTGTATTTTTGAGTTATATTGCATAAAGTTGATGGCATTTTGTTCGATGTAGGTTACTGTATACCTACTGCACGAGAGTTGTAAAATAAAACAAAAAGTAAATATTTTATCCAGCTTGCCTCCAAAATGGTACGCTTTACTTGAATATCTGAATTACCTGACTGACTGATTACTGACGACTTACTGACTTTATCTATTATTACTCGTCAAGTTTCAACGAAACTGGCAAAAACTTGATAGAAAATTTATACTAGACACTACGCACAGAGTTTGGAATGACTTACTAGAAAAAAAAGTGCCATAATATAAAAAAAAAGAAAAAGAATGTTTTACTCTCAAGCATGCATGGTGATGGTACATTATAATGAAAGAGAGTATTTACTTTACAGACGTATTATTGAATCAAAATGTGAATCAATCATTTGAACTATTTCATGATATCCTTATTTTGTTTTATAAATATAAAATATAATTTTATTAAACAATCGAAACAAACGAGTCCGTTTAGGCAAGGTCCCGAAGATACTGGCAGCATTCCCGTAATGAAATATTAAAAAAGAAAAAAAGAAAGAGGAAAGAGGAGCCCGAAGGTTGAGAGGCAAAGCCCTGGGATGCTCACTACAATTTGGGCTCGTGATGATAATTACATTAAAGGTTACGCACTCATAGCCCCACAGTAAGGTAATTAATACCCTTTGTCGTGGGTACCATACATTATTTTCGAACATGTTTTAGTTTTTTAAAGTCATCGTTAATTTGAATAGGCTTATGAAGCATTTCAATTTACCTATATTGATACATGGGTATCGATGGGATTCTATTATGACGAGACTTGTTTATTCATTTTTAAATAGCCTCACACAAACGTAATATTATTATACTGTTTTTAAATAGTTTATGAAGGACTAGCTGTGCCCGCGACGTCGTCCGCGTGTATAAAGACTTTTATAAAATGGATTGATTAAAAATTAAAGATTATTTATTTGCATTGAATAAGTAGCAGGTAGATTATTCTTACATAATATAGTGAAATCACTTATAATACAATGTTCATATGTTCAGAAGAAACCTAATGTATTTTTCCTAAATCCTTCAAACCTAAAACAGTAAGGAATGCTTACTGTACTGATCTTACTATCCACTTTTCTCACGTTTCGCTTTTCTCGCGCAATCAGATTCTCTTTACAAATATGTACCTCGTTTATTAAAGTTAAGAGATACTGCTGTGCCCGTGGCTTCATCTATGTTAAAAATAGTATCTTTAGTAAATTGGGTGAATTTATACTGCAAAGAATGTATAGACTCATTCTATATATGTACATAGCTTTAACCTACTGCAGAAAAGAGGTGGACTATACAACTACTTGTACATGGGAGATAAAATTTCTAAACATACACGTGCTTAGGATTAAACAATCAGAAAAATAATTGTAAGGTAATAATAAAGTATAAATAATAAACTATAGGTTTAAAACTTGCGGACAGCAGTTTGGTCATAACGTCATAAGTCATAACTCATATAACATTGTGAAAACTAAAGCAGAAGGCAGGGTCTCTACACATTGTGCTATCTGTATTTGGAATTAAAGAATATTTTTATAAAGAATCTTTAAAGAATCCTTAATATCTCCATCAATCAACGTGTGTGGATGAGCCCTCAGCCCGTACGCAATAAAGAGACGCAAAAAATGAGTTATCATTGGTCCAATTAACAATGTTCAGCATCATACGTATACCTTCCCAACGATGGGACAACCCGCGTGGTGCAATGTTTACCATGGCGGACTGCTAATCGAACTGTCCCGGGTTAGAATCCGGCATCAAATCCGGCAGAAATTTCAATGATGAGTTTAAGCTGTTCTCGGTCTGGGTGGTTGTGTTTCTGTCTCTATGTGTGTTCATGGCACCCACGACACAGGGTATATCTACTATGTGAGGCTATACGTGTGAAATGTTATTTTATTTTTTTTACACTATATACTTACTTTTATTAGACTTAAGGGTTTTATTTGAAATTATCTCCATCGATTCACTTTGGAGAAGAAATGAATATTACTCAATAACGCTATCTACCGTATGGCATGTAAACTTTGTGGTTGATAAATCGAATGTCAAATTATGAGATTAACAGTTGGTTCACTAAAAGTTTAACTATTCGTCACCTAGATGTCTGCAGTAGTCTCGTTTTGTTAAGGCTTTGTACATTCTGTATGAAGGTTTAGATTCCGTATCTTACAACCTTAATGCTGGATGCATTGAGATTGTAAGATTTGGATTTCGGTTCATCGGAGCTTGAGGCCTCCTCAATATTGGGAGAACTCCATGCTCAGCAGTGGAATGCTAAAAAGGTTGCAGCTTGATATAATGTAGCAATAATAATCGTTTCAGCTGCAGCCTATTCATAATCTTCCACCCCAAAAGAAGACTAATAAGCTGAGCAACTAACTCAATGGAGAATGAATAACTTAGACATACGAATAATATTATGTGCATATAATTAGTCTTCAAAATTTTACTTAACATGCTTTGGAATTTTAGAGAAATTTCTTTAGGCAATATTTATAAATCACTGTCTTTGTTGTTGCTACCTACAAAAAACTCTCACCAACAACCAGGGTTGACTGTTAGAGAATGCCCCTCGGCATTAAGTACAATATAGTTAAGTTGTGACAATAAAGTGTAAATAAATAAATAAATGGAGCCTGTGATAGGTTCGGCGGCGGTAAGGCTCACGATGCGCTTATTAGGTACCTATAGTCTAGCCATACTCGGCCAACGAAAGAAAATACAGTAAGCTAATCTAAGTAAATATTGTCGACTATATTAAATATAATATAGTCGACAATATTAGTGAGAGTTCAAAATAATTTTACTTAAATTTAAACTTTTATTTATGGTTTTGAATGGGCTGTTATCGAAACTTTCATACAAATTCCCCAAAGTGCCTTTTAAGTTTATGTCGCGTATTGTGTAAATGAACATAACTTTTTTGTTTATCACCCGATTGATATGAAATACACACTAATGTTACGGAAATTCATTCAACAATATATCAGTAAACACATCATTCAAAGAAGGGAAAAGAATTTGAGAATGAAATATTAAGTTAAGGTTAATTATTATTGTACTCTTGAGATACCAACTTTCGAATCCATTTTATTTGCTATTGAGGGGTAGTTTTGAAAAAAGCTTAAATAGAATTCTTACTATGTTAGTAAAGATTACAAATACAAAATTATAAGTATATTACTCTGCACAAAAATATTCTGTACATCAAGTTTCGACATTCAATTTTCAAAGAGTTTCAAAGAAAATTGACATTTAAAGGATGAATTTCGGGAAATGCTGAAACACGTATTCTTTTATTTTGGTTAGAAAATATTTATACCAAATTTCAAGAAAATCTATTGAAAAAATCCAAGTTTTCCATACAAATTTTCATCGCTCATTTCACACCCTTAAAGGGTGATTTTTAAAATTATCTATAGCCTAAATGTTAGCGAGGACCAATATATATAAAACAAAAAAAGTTTCATCAATATCCGTCCAGTAGTTTTTGCGTGAAAAGCTAACAACAGACAGACAGACAGACAGACAGACAGACAGACAGACAATAATGTCAAAACTTATATTTTTAGCTTCTGTTACTTATAAAAAGACCCCTAGAAGTATTTTTTTAAATTTATATGCAATGTACAGAATTGACCCTGCTTACAGTTTTATTATATGTATAGATACTGTTAGGGTTAACAGTATCCTTCTTTTATTTTTCACATGTTTAAAAATTTCTTTCCTTAATTTTATTGGTCTTTAATGATGGTTACTTATACTAACATTAGATACAATGGACTGTCGGACGACGTTGCCATTAATTTAGCTATCGACACAATCATACTGTTTACGGTGCATTAAATTATCTGCGTTTGTTTTGCGTAAACATGACGCGGCATAATACGCAATTATTCATATGCTATGCTCACGTTTGCATGTTATTCGGTAGGTATCTAATCGTCGTTCCCTGTAGCCTGGAATAAAGAATAGGGCTTTGGAATTCCTGCTCGAAAGAGCAGACTAAAAGCAAGTAGAGTGGAAGTTCGAAACTGTGATACAGAAGAGCATTCTCGCTCTCCTAAGATTGGCTCGTTTTGGGGCACTACGCATGGAGAACACGGTTTTTTTCGTCCCGACCATGTACACTATAATATTAGTGTAGATGTGTAGATGTACTCTAATATAGTGAAGACCCGTGTTGCTCAATGGTTACCATGCCGGACTGCCAATCGAAGGGTCCCGGGTTCGATTCCCAGCGAAACAAAAATTTAAATGATCAGTTTAAATTTCTGTTCTCGGTCTGGGTGTTTGTGTTTCTGTCTTTGCATGTGTTCATGGTATCCACGACACAGGGTTCATACCCTACTGTGGGGCTATGAGTGTGAACTGTGAAGCGTTTAAGATGCGACCACTTATAACCACATTTAAATTTGAAAAACATTATGTTTGCCTGCAAACAACAGGAGTAGGTGGTCGAGAATGAAAATTATATCCAATTCATATAATGTTGATATTAGATACTCTGGAACCACCGGCAAGGGACCCGTTACTGCTTACCTGAGCTCGCGAACACTCAAACGGCTCCCCAGCCGTCGCTCGTACTACCTCTGCAAAATTTCAATATTGATAAAAACAAACTGACTTTCTATTGTTTTTTGTAAATGAGGGTTCGCTTTCCATTATCACATTGGTATAGGTTTTATCAAAGTACTTTGAAAAATCAAAATCGCTGTTACGTGGTATTGTGTAAAGTAATTAGTAGTTTTTTTTTTTGAGAATGGAATTCTTGAATGCTTGCATGGCCCGGTTGCTGACGTAGAATGTAAGTGTATGTCTCACTCCTGTGAGATGGGTGACCGCTACCTTAAATTTGCCTGCGCAGTCCCGTGCTTACCGTTATAGACTAATTTGATATAAGTTAGGAAAAGGAGCGATATCTCAGAGGTAAGGCCAGTTCCAATGACGACGGACAGTCCCGAGTTCAAACCCCACGATGAGGGAAAAATTGTAATTGAGGATGCTTTTTCAATAAGATGATGTATGTGCACCCGTACTTGACCAACGTGACCAATGCCCGCAGTGGGATATTAAAAAAATAGTCAAAATTTGGAAATACATCAACAATTCTCAACAAGCTCTCCACTTTGAATTCTACCTACCTTTACCAATTTACGTGTCGCCTGTATTATAGTACCTTCAATTTGCAATACATACAAATTGCTCAATATTTACGACAGGCACTCGGTAACAATTGTCACACTTATGAAGCCAAAAGCTCCCCGGATGACGGTTATCACTCCTTCGAAGAGCAAAATTCCGATGGATAAATGTAGAGATGATAGCACTTATGTGACAACCGCCAGGCACTTAGTCACTTCCTCGCGGTGTCTCTGGAGGATGAATGTAACGTACGTTTACATATGTTTACATATGTGTACATATGTTTAAGATCTTGGTAAATTGTAACCTCCGTATTAATAGAAAAGTGTAATTCTTAAGTAATTACTTAGCCAATTTTTTCATACCATACAGTGCTTAAATTAAAAATTTTAAACTCGAATAATGTATATTACGCAGTTATAAAAAACATTAACTAATTGCTAAGATTTGAAATTTGTTTTGACCAAAAAATACAGCGGTATAAGTCTTGCTCATAAAACCCAGGTACGATAAAACTATTCCTTATTGTTTTATTTTACAAAATGAGGAGAGTAAATCAGGCTTCAAGTTTTTTTTTAGTTCGTACTTATGAAAATTCACGACTGCCTCCAATAAGTAAGTAGACTTTTTCACCCATTACAAAAGAATCATCTCACAGCTGAAATATGTGCAAACTTCTGGGTATCTACAGAAATCGTAAAATTTAAATCATTATGTATATCGGAAAATGTCGAATTTTACAGAAATACCATTATAGTACACGATTGGTGTAAGTCATTTCATGATTGATTAAAGCTTTTACTAGTATTATCTAATTCCCTCAAAATATATTTAATCTAGATATAAAAATATGCACATAAATATTTCTCAAAAGTAATATTTTTCAAATAATATGATTTTGAAATACAGATACTTCTACATAAAGTGTGATAAAGATATAATCTAAATAATACACGATAATAGTACGTTAGTAATAGTATTATGTGATAATAGTATCTCTGTCTACTTAATATTTAAAAAAAAATATCCTATAGAAGTACAAATATCGAGCATAAAAATCAAAAGACAAAATTTTAATTTCATATCAGGAATATAAAATATTCGCTTAATGAATGTCATTTTTACCCGGTCATCGCCTTTAGGTGCCCGTTTGGGCTAGATGTTGAGCCGAGAGAAAAAAGGCGGTGGAAAACTTCCAGCGTGATGTTGGGAGTATTCCGCGTTTTAAAAAAAATACATACATAAATTGATATAACACTATGGCTATGGGTCGATAATGGGCATACGTGACCCCGTAAGACATATAAATATAGACATGACACTAACATTTTATGCTCATATATTTTTCTGATCTTACTGAAACCAGCTGGTACGTGTAAATATGACGCACGCTTAGATTGTATAATGCCTTTTGCTGCATGAACGCCGATATATCATGAGCGTCAGATGTAATCAAATTGGCTGTCAACCAGCACTGATCAGCCTCTTTGATAGCGCGGATTACGTTAATCGCGTTAAAGCTCATTATGTGAGTTTGCGTTAATGATTATTATTTGTCACTGAAACCCTTTGTCTCGATTTTGGGGATCATGATTAGATATACCTGGAGCTTACTACACCACGCAGCTCCAATTAGTTTGCAGAGATGTGTCGTGGTTCACCGCCGGATGTGCTCAAGCTGGCCCATAACGCGTTTGCAAATGTTAAACGACAGTATCTAACCCGCTCTGGAGAAGAGTGGTAGAAAAATCTCGAGGTCGCTTTCTTCTTCCAGCCTCCAAAAAGTTGTATCCAACTGTGTATTTACTAACCATATGTGTACAAACATAAGGATTTCCCTCTTAATTTCCTTAATTTTAAATGAAAATTTCTGTTACTACCAATTAATTTTATTGGATGCCAAATGTATGTTTTCAATTGAATATCTCAGGGCTCGTTCACCATCTCCAAGTAAAGTGTTGATTAGTTACTTCCCAAGTAAAGTTAATTGGCAAGTAAAACCTATGAGTACGGGTCAGTTTATCGTATGATTAGTGCTAATCGAACATCGTGAAATTAAAATTAAAGTTACGGGTAACTTTAACCAACAATTAGCGTACTTGTCACTTTACTTGAATGTGGTGCTCTTTCACCACTCTCCCTCAGTGTAATAACCGTTTTTTTAATTTTAGCGTACTTGTCACTTTACTTGAAGGTGGTGAAAGAGGCCCTCAGTGTAGTAACCGTTTTTTTTATCGATGTTAGTTCAAATATGAATAGGGGGCCCACAAAAGTATATTACTTAGAAATTGAAATAATCTTACACGGTAGCACAGCACTATTACTAATTATAAGAGTAGTGAGCAAGGCTCGAAGTAGAGTTACGCCTTTAGAGAGAATAGTCTCTCGTGCAGACGGACCATAGGGTTTTAAATTGTTAGCGCGTTTATCAGCTATTTGATCTCATAAAAAGGTGAACAGAAATTGTTACATTTAAAGACCCACAAAACAAGTGACAACATAAAATAATTTACAACGCTATCCAAAAAATACTAACAAAATTCGAGTACACCTTCAAGGTACAAATATCTGCTTAAAATAATCCACTCGCCAAAAGGGTTCGAGATTCTGTTTTTGCATGCGAACAGAAAAAACTTGAAAGGGAACAGTTGAGACGAAAAACGTCCTAAATATAAATCAGATTGTTATCAAAAGAAGTGCGAGCTACGTGCGGATTGAGGGTATCACGACTAGGGGTTGTTATTTTTTGTTTTTTATCCCTTACCTATTGTTGTGTATATCTCTAAATATATTCAAGAATAGTGAACTTGAAGTTAAGCTTAAATCGGCTTATCCTATGTATTAATAGCGCAAACCGATTTTTGTGCCTGTGATTGCAGGACGATGGCTGCACACATAAATCGGTGGTCTCATTTTGAAGAGCTCCCGCCATAGATGAGCCGAAAAATAATCATTTTGATCGTAAATCAATTTAATAAATAAAAAACAACAATTTTATTTTTCCTCTAGCGAAGTAAGGTAGTAGAAGTAAAATCAAAACAAAACCTGTCATACTCGCTTTCTTAAAAAATATATTGAATAAACGCGTATATGCTTTGCGAGCGAACCACTATTTGTTGTAAATCACTTTCATAGCATTATAAAAAAATAACGTTTTACCCTCATAGCCCTGTAGCGACATTCCGCTACTCATCAAGAGATGGCGCCGTGGGTATTACTGAATCACGCTATAGAAGTTTTCTGAATAACCGAGCATACATAAATATACAAGCTCCGAATTGAGACAGTTGGAGCGCAGCCGCTCTCCGGGCATGACTTCCTCGCCTGGCGGGAGATCTCCCTTGGTCAAACCGGTGACCCCGGACAAGAATACGTCCCTTCTGACCTTCATCAGTCGCAGCTTCACTTCCTGGATGGACTGCAGCATCACTTCACCAGCTCGTCAGGTTCATCGCAGCGCACCATGAGCACCATGAACATCCTGATCCTGATCAAGCTGCCTCCTGCGACGTCGTGGACGGCTCGAGCACCCACTATACTCGCCTCCACATTCCGAAAAAAACTCACCGTGGACAGAGGGCGACACAAGGTCTGCACCCTCACATCTCGACTCACCGCAGATAGAGGGCATTCTAGGCGCTTGTAAGCGAAGATTACTCAAGCATGGATTAAAGATATAGACCTCCGGTCTGAGCAGGGGTGATATAGCGACCTTCCGCTACTCATTAAGAGATGGCGCAACGGGTATTCCTGAATCACGCTATCGAAGCTTTCTGAATAACCGAGCATACATATATACGAGCTCCGAATTGATTCAGTTGGAGCGCGGCCGCTCCCCGGGCATGACCACCTCGCCCGGCGGGAGATTTCCCTTTGCCAAATCGCAGCAGTAAGGTAGATACGAGTATACTCTATGTCATGAGTGCCATGTATACACACAAAGACAGAAATACAAACACCCAGTCTGAGAACAGAAATTTCAAACTCATCATTGAAATGTTTGCCTCGCCGGGAATCGAACCCGGGCCCCTCCGATCGGCAGTCCGGCATGGTAACCATTGCACCACATGGGTCGTCACATTGATTTCTCTAACGTAATAGGTAACTTAGATGAGTAAGATGTAACATAATTTAATTGTTTCATCATACACTGCGCTTAACGATATAACCTATGTTATCATCCCATATCCGTAGACCATATGGTCTAGTTTTTTGCTTATGGTAGCTATACATCAATTTTTAATTTGAAACAATTTAAATAAATGTTTCAATACAGAGGATTGGTTGTCAACCACAGTGCTATAAAGCGACTATTGATCTCCATGCTGAGAAGTACAAAACTGTCTTTGTTATATTTGGGTATGTTGCGGTCAAGTGACCTACACACTGTTCCACACTACATTGAAATATATAGAAGAAAACTTAAAGTTCAAAGAATCTGATGATTTTCAGAGGCGGCAGGGACTGCTTATCTCGATCTGTGAAATGAAATGATATGAAAAAATTGAATTACATACAAATAATGCCAACCGAATCCTATTATAGTCCCGTTGGTCCACTATTTGTTCGTCCCTTTCAGAGATTTTTTGAACCGTATTACGTAGGCACAAATTCTAACAATGTGTCTTCGTCATTTTTTTTCAGATTATTTATTTGAAAGAAACTATACTTTTCACCGAACTTATGTACTTGTATTTTTTTTCTAATAAACTGTTTCCTCGTATCTTTAAATAATATCTTTATGTTTGGACAATTCACATAACACCATCTGATTCCAAACTAAGCAGAGCTTGTACTGTGGTAATCAGAAAGCTGATAAACATACTTATATAATTCTAAATCCAAATAGATAAATTAACACACAGACACAGAACAAATAGTCATGTTCATCACACAAATATTTGTCCTGGGTTGGAATCGAACCCACGACCTCATGTTTCGCAGTCGACTCATTACCCACTACGCCACGGAGGCTATCAAAGTTTGTCGTAGTCCTACTATTTTTACAGCATCACCTTATTTTGCTAGCAAGCCAGTCAGGCTCAGCTTAACAAAAAAGAGACTGAGGCATGGGCGTACCCAGGTCAGGCAGGCGGAGCAAGTTCTTTGTCAGGGGGGGGGGAGGCAGTTCTTGGTCAGGTGGGGGGCAAATGTTTTCAAGCTGGGTACCGCGCGTGAATTTGCCTTCCAAGTTACACGAAGACACGCACACAAAAAATTAAATATACAAAGGAAAGAAGAAACAGCACGATGTAGCATATCCAGCTTATTCTTTATAGGTTTCTTTTTTCGTTTGGGAGATCTTTTGGGATTTTTGAATCCCTGAATCTGGATCTGGATCAGCTGCCCCTCCCTCTGCCCTCCCCTCGGTACGCCCTTGGACTGAGTGAAGGGAGGTGGTCCCGAAGAAGTCAAGAAGGCATGGACTATGAGCGGAGTGACAAATCTGAGGCTGCTGCCTATAATGCTCGAATCATGGTCCGGATTCGTCCAGTTTTTTTTTTCCTAGATTGTGGCCAGTTAATGAAACTACGGTATGTACTACTCAGTCTTAGAACTTCATTCCCTTTAATTAATGTCGAAGTGCATTGTCAATTTTATTGTCAATAATGATAATTGATGAAGATGGATTCAACAAGTCATTGCAGGTATGTACTTAATTAATTAATTATTAGTAGCTAGACAAGAAGTAGAAAGTCAATAGAACATTATATTTATTAAACATTCTTAATAATTGTATACAAAATTATACGTGTGTACCTATTATATTTGTTGTTGAATTATTAATTCACTTATATTTATTTAGATTATAAAATATATATTTTATATTTATGATAAGAGTACATTTTATATTAAGATGTGTTATGGTTATGAATTATGTTTATGATGAGGTTGTCTTTGATATAATGGTATGTAATACTATGTACCTAACAATAGTTTTTAACTAATCTATACTTACTGGCATATTAGTATTATCCTCTGCTCATTAAGAAGCTTGTTTTCATAAATAAGATCATTTATTACAATACATTAGATAGTCAGAACTCAACAATTCAATATCGTGCATTTAGCACCTATCAAAAACTTACAGCCTGACTGTCAATGAAAATATTGCTATGTTTTTTTAACAGGCGCAAAAGTGAATAACCAATTTATTTTTACTCAGTTCCTAGGCAAAGGTACGCCGGGAGCCACAAATTCGTTAGCAAACACAAATATTGACAGAAGTAATGGATCTTATAAGACGAAATCCTCTTTTTCGTTCCTCCAGGTGTGACCTTGTATATTTGTAGCTAAGTATTTTTTTACCGAGGCTTTTGTAAAGCTCTGATTATATTGGTAAAAATTGAATAGGAATCTCTTATTTACTATCAGTACATTGCGATATTTATCTAAAATTATCATTAAGTTATATCTACCTACGTAACTGTGGGGGCTATGTGTGTGAAACGTTATTTACTTAAATACTTACATGGACTTTATCAGCAACAAAGAGCCTAAAGAAATTCTAATTCTACTAAATTGAATTCTTAACAATGAAATTAACTAAATGGACAGAGGAATGCAAGTAGGTTAACAGAAAACGTAGAGCAAAAATTCTTGTGCTAAATGAAGCCGAGACACGTGGCCGGGCGTTAAATGAGTTGTTACTGTAGGTTTACTTGCATTGCGACAAATTCCCCAATGTAGTTTACATTTGTATTAGTTTACTTTTCAAATGTGTTGTATGTATGTATTTTGTTTTATTTATTTTTGGGCTACGGCAGTACCCAATTCTGGAATGAAACAATTGTAGGTATTCTGTTTTGGTGGAAACCTCAGGCAAACCTTAGGCTTTTTTGGGGTTGGATGTAGATGCATAGGGACTGAAGCGTAAACTACTACGGAGGAGGTTCTCAAGTCGACGCGTGTATTTTTATATTATTATGTGTAACCACGCATAACTTTGTCCGATTTTGATAATTCTTTTTGGAACGCAGTTCCTTATCGCGCGTTGCGAAATGGGGCTAGACGGAAAAAATTAAGACATTGCTTAACTTTGTTGACTCCCATCCTTCTTATTCTTATTCTATTCATTGCTTAACTTTGTTGACGCCCATCCTTTTTATAACCGCTCTAGGGCCACCCATCCTACTTTTGACCGCACTTGACATTGCTTAACTTTTTTGACACCCATTCTTTTTATAACCGCTCTAGGGCCACCCATCCTACTTATGACCGCACTCGACAATACTCAGATTTATTGACACCCACCCTTATGGCCGCACTAGATTTTGCTGAATGGCTACCCACTCTACTTTTGACTGCACTCGACATGCTGAGCTTTATTGCCACCGATCCTACTTTTGACCGCACTTGATGTTGATTAGTGGCCACTATTGGCCACCCATCCTACTTTTGACCGCACACGACATTGTTTAGCTTTGTTGACACCCATCCTTATGACCGCACTAGATTTTGCTGAATGGCCACTATTGGCCACATTGACATGGGAGCTTTTTCAAAAGGCTTTGTTTGGAGGCCATGCGGCGTGCGCGTGTTTCTCTGTTTCTCTCTCTCTCTGTCTCACAGAAAGCAAGCCAGTTATTTTCGTTTTGTCTTTCTATTTTGCATTGAACAGTGTGGTGTCGCGACGATTATTTTTGTTGAGTATATACAGGTTTTTTGTACATAGTAAATAATAAATAATAATAATGAATAATATAATAAAATAAAATTTTATTACAATTCCTTCACTAACTAATCGAAAGGAACTTCGTTCCATCCGAGTGTCCCTTGACACCTCTCAAGTATTTTTTTTATTAGAAAGAGTATACTTCAAAATCAGTCCCATATAAATTTGAAATAAAAATTCTTATTGTAAGGGTAGGAAAAAAGGGGATGATTGATTGTTCACTCACTGATTGCAATGTATGAACACGCATAACTTTGTACAGAGTATTCCGATTTTGATCATTTTTTTTTTATTTGATAGGAAGATATAATTTTGAAACAAATTCTACCATAAACGTGGGAAAATAGGGGTAAATTATTGTTAACCTACAGATTTCAATGCTGTGTTGTGTGTGTGTGTGTGTTTGTGTGTGTTTAGAAATTAAGTTTAAATAACAATTGAAAAAATTATAAACTAATGTAATACCTGGCTTATGATACTTTTTCAATCCAGTTTCATAGCTAGAGTCTCTACTACTGCGACTCTTAGAGTCAGGCTCTTAGCAAAATGGTGTACCTTATCTTTCGTTCTAAATCAATGCGCTCCGACTCCAAAATAGTTCGGGTTTTATTTTTTGTACGGCGGTTTAATATTTTGTTACAAAGTTATTATCCTTTTTTCATGTCACGATGGAAAGATCTTATGGAATGAAGTGTGTAGATATACCTATAATTTGGCGGCTGAAGAGTGACATACATATACTACTTTTTATCGTCATAAAACATCTTCTCATTCCCATGTGGAAACTCATTGTCATGTGTAGATCCTTTCTATATTTTAAACTAAATAACTTGAACTGTTCATCACTGCAGTCACCGGAAGTGGACGACATTTGCACGTGACACTATATTAAAGGTGTTCAAAATGGCCGCGGCCGGATGTTCCGTTGCTCGCGCTGAATGACGTGGATAATTTAAAATGCTGCAATTTTAAAATACAGGAAACAGCTGAAAATTTTGTTCAATTTAAGGAATTCTATTATGACTGGGTGAACAATGTAAAGAAATTATTGAAAGGGTGTGACTGAAAACCAGCGCGGCGCGGGACCAAGTTCCTGCGTCGGAAAAGCTGAGTCACACCCTTTTGCCTAAACTAATTTAATTTGTAATTTAAGTGTACCTATCTATAATTTTAAGGCAATAAATGGATTTTATTATTATTATTATTATTATTATGAAAGCAAAAATACGATTTTTGGTGATGTACTTCCCAATTATTGATTTGTCCTCGTAAATAATGTTCTCAAAATAATATGTTTCACATAGAAACCAATAGGTATTAATATATAAATATTTATAGCATAAATTTCTATCTTCACTTGATCTCCTATTTTAGTTATAAAAAAAACACTATCAAGCTTTTGGCAATAAATGAAACGGATGTTCAAACACATTAGGTGACTGTAATTTCGAAACGTTCGTTCAGTTTTTGTGCCGAGTATTTACGGCGCTAATTGCTTTCTTATCCGCCGCAATTACATTCAACGTGCGGTAAATAATTTATCTTGCTTCGGCGAAATGTTTACCGGCTAATCTCGGCTAATCTTTGCGACAGCCGGACTGCGTTTAGTGGCGGATTTTCGGTACCTAAAATCAATGGTTTGGAAACACAAGTAATTTTCGTGCATTCAACAGACGCTCATGAAGTTTTTTACGTTAGAAATTCTAGCAGTGCATGGATTTCATGAATTTTATTTTTTGCGGAGAATTTTTATTACCTACTTTTTTGAAAAAGAGCTGAAAAGCTTTTTCCATTAAGTTTTTCTATTTTCTAAATCCACGTTTAGTAAATTATTATTAATTTCACATTAGGAACCAACACTTTTTTGATATTCTTATAGTTACAGTCATAACTTCAATGCAGAAAAGAAAACTATGCAGAGATTCTAAACAACCGACTCTGAAACAATGATAGCTGAAGGTGATACAGCAGAAAGAACTTATGTCTAGCAAAAAAATGAAAATTGATGAAATAATATTAATTTATTCCAGTAAAAATTTATTATTTCAAGTATTTAAGAGTTTTTTCTGAGAATAAAATCTATCTAATACCTTTAAACGAGCAATTCTTGTATATATCTAAATATATTTTTGATTCTCGGAAACGGCTCCAAAGATTTTGATGAAATTTTGTACACTGGTTTCGGGGATGATAAATCGATTTTTTATTGATTGAAATTGTCGTTTTATTTAATGTGGCGTAGAAAGCCGTCAAATGTTGACAGTCAATCCACCCTTCAAACAAATGACAATGTCGATAATTATGAAAGACCTCTATAAAAATTTCGTCAATGGAATTAAAGCTTTCTTGGTTGAATGGTTACGAGAGCCGACTACGGAACCCGGGTCTCTGGGTTCGAATCTCAAGTAGGCAAGTTGCGTTTTTTATTTTTTGTGTCAATTTTTTTTTAATTGGGAGCTAGGTATTTCAAAAGGATTTGTAAAGTAGGTATTAACTATTAATAATAATTACTGAGATATCACATCATATATTGGTAATCCATTGGTATCCCATTTCGCTTAGCAACAGTAAATAAAACGAATATTTAAACACATAAGGTGACCGTAATTCGAAATAGTTTTCAATGTTTTTGTACCTAGTTTTTCCGGTGCTAATTGCTTTCTTATCCGCCGCAATTACATTCAACGTGCGGTTAATAATTTATCTTGCTTCGGCGAAATGTTTTCTGGGTAATCTCGGCTAATCTTTGCGACAGCCGGACTTCGTTTATCGCCGGATTTTCAGCCCCTCAGGCCAAAGGTTTGGAAACATACGAATGGTTGCGCGACGTATTATAATAATTAGTTCCTTTTATTGACACTTTTAAACTTTTATTTTTTGCGGTTATTTTTTTAAATAAATAAGTACCTTGTTACTTAGTCCAAATTTAACCATAAAGTCACTGTCGCCTATGGACAAGGATGACACCAGAGAAGTAACATGTTCCCTGCCGGCTTTGAAAAAGATTTTTTCAGCTTTCTTTGAGAACACCATGTCCACTGAGAATGTTTTGGCAATTCACAACAGAATTCACAATTTCTGTTTGTGACACTTTCTTGTCTTGCAAAGTAGAGGTTGTGTCATGCCAGAGGAATTTCAAGCTTCATCGGATTGTATTAAACCACCATGGTATATTCTTCCGATCAGAACAGTGGAATGTGCGTTTAGTGTATGCACCGTTGCCTGATATTGACACCAATTTATCTACCGTATATTTTCATACCAAAGAAACTATGATACTACAGGCTGTGGGCTTTTCTGGAATCACTTCACGTCTTAAACCCCCTTAGGGCTTTGCGTGGCTCACCGCAGATTGTTTGTAAGAGATAATATGGTACCTATCTACTTCAAATTAATTTATTTCAAAGACACTATTCCAAATCCACGTTGAGCAAAGTAAGAGTAATTAGTTATTACTATAAAGAGAGCTTAAACATAAAAAAATCAACCTGTTGGCGCTTGGATGTCGAATAAAAGCGATTGTACTGTTTCAAATTTTTATAATTCAGGTTCGGTTACAAGTTACGAGTGACATGGATGCAATATGTGTTACAAAATTCAAATTTGATTTTAAAATACTCGTTATACGTTTATGTGACGTTGAAGATTAAGTGGACCAATAAAGATCCGCGACGTAATTTTGCGTTCCGTTCTATGCTCAAACACAACCCATTGTCATATTTTGAGCATCTCTCCTTGAAATTGAGAGAAATTCAAGCTAGCGGATCGCTGGATATAAATAATTTAAAGTGAAACTTAAACTTTCAGAAGTAGGAAAAGTCAATTTAAATGAGTTTCTTGTTTTTAATGCAAATTTACAAAAAAAACTTTACTTAGAAACGTGTACGTATGTCATGAGAACATGCTCACACGAGTACATGCTCGAACTGAGTTTAACACTTTTAAATTGGATTAAATACGAAGAAAGTGTAATGTTCCCTAACGCACGCACATGGCACTAAATAAATAATTATAATAATCATAGGAAACCTTGAAACGCAAAGCTTGCGCAGCTTAGTACATTTGTAAGGAAATTAGGTAATGTTGCTTGTGTCTTCAGTTGACGACTATTGGTTTCCAGTGACCCACACCGAACACGTTTTGATCGGCAACAAGTGGAAGCAATATAAGTAAGTGCGCAGGGATTGCTTTCATGCTAGTTATTATAGAAGCCTAATATGTATCGATAGCTTATACCTATATAATTGAAGCGCGCATGGCCCGGTGGTTAGCGTAGAACGCAAACGATCTATGCAACTAAGCCAAACGGGCGCGGTCGGGTGTGAGATGGGTGACCGCTAGTGGCAAAAAAAAAACATGCGCGTTTCCGTGCTTCGGAGGGCACGTTAAGCCGTCGGTCCCGGTTGTTGTCGATAGATAACAGTCGTTAAACCTTGTCGGAGGCCTTATGGGCGGTTTGAAAACATCCGACAGCGGGTTGGCCACTAACTCGCATCTCCACAAACCCGCATTGGAGCAGCGTGGTGGAGTAAGCTCCCAATAAGGGGGACAGACCCGTGCCCAGCAGTGGGACGCAAAAAGGGTTGCAGCCAATATTCATCGATAACTTATATCTAATACGAGTACAAGCACAAAAGTGTCAAGCGAAGTGACAATAAGATAGAGTCGGACAAATACTGTATTTGCTCCGGATAATTAATACCCTTGGGATAATTTTCTGCCCTTTTCGAGCTACACGAAAGAATCGATTGATTTTTACATAGCTTTGCACTTAACTTAAGGGTCGAAGAGTGACAAGGGCTACTTTTCTACCGTAAAACCGCACCGTTCCCGTGGGAATACCTTTAGATAGAGGCAGGAACCTGAAGTAAAATAAAAAACTAATAAAATCCGACTGCGTTTATTTGAAATTTGGAAAAAATTAAATAAAAACCCTAAAACAAGAAAGTCGTCATACCCGATTGCACTCAAAAATCGACTAATAGGGGTATGTAAATTATAGAACAGGAGCTCATTATATATTTAACAATATTTTTAAATACAAGAACAATTGTTGTAGTCATTATGTTAAATTATATTTGTAATTAAACACAATCCATGGCGTTTTTTGGAGGTGGTGGTAGGTAGCTCAAACGTTTTTCTAGCTATTAAACGATATAATTGTCCTAAAAATTGTGGTACAAAAATGATAGAAAGTACTCTCAACATGCCTTTTATTTTATTTATTTATTTATTTACCTTTTATTGCGTTTTTACAAAAGGCGGACTTAATGCCTTATACCCATATTGTAGAAATGCATTAAAATTAACTATTCTGCCTTCTTGGATAGTCCAACATATTGGATTTAGAATGACGTCACAGCTTATCGTGTATTGTCATCCAAACTTAACGTGTATACAAAAATTGAGCTCAATCGGTTGAAGATATCTGCTTCAAAATTGAGTAGTAAGATTCCACCCGAACAAACATACATTGCCAGTTAAATAAAAGCTTTTAAAAATCATTAATATACATAAATAAAAATGGCTAAATTACAAATTCATTTATCGACTGAAACCCACTCAGAGAATTAATAGAATCAGGCGTTACTTTGCGGAACTCCATTGTTATAAAGTTAGGTAAAAACTACTTTGCAACAATCCACAATCAGAACGTATGATGGTGTATACCTTTTTTTTCATGCAATAGAGAGCAATCAGAGACTTTAGCAATAAGTTTATTTAATGTTTTGCGTTTAAACTGACTTTGATTTTGCAATACGTTTTTTTTTAATTTAAAGTAATATTTTAGCCACCACTTTATATAGAAGCCCGCATGGCAGCTAGCGTCAAACGCGCACGAGTGTGAGATGGGTGGGTGACCGCTACTGACAAAAAATGCATGTGCGTTATGTATCAATAGATAAAAGTCGTTAAAATTTGTCGAAGGCCTTATGGGTTGTTTGAAAACATCCAGTAGTAGTAGTAGTAGTAAGCTCCAAACCTCCTCAATATTTGTGAGAGACCCGGGCTCATCAGTGGGAAGCAAAAAAGGGTTGCAGCTATTATTTTATAAATTAATAACATTTTAATAACCAAATTTAACTCAGATGAGGATGCAGTGTAAAATCAGCCCCTTTTTCTTTTTACTTGTCACCTTAACGAAACAGAAACATGTACCTTTAATGCTTTAATTACATAAATCATCGCATCAAATAAGTAACTGACGAATATAATGTAATTAGTGCTCTGATGTTTCGAATATGATTACTAAATATTTCTGGGTGTCTATGATATTGAGTATCCCAGAATTTTTTGTGTGCCCTTTCACGCTGTAACTTGGAAAATAAGAGAGTAATAAATATAAAAAAAATACTTTAACGAAAATTGTTTTGAACGAAATATGTATAATATTATATGCAGTTTTAGAGATATACATACCTACATACGTAGCACATTTTCAAAAATCGCAAATAGAAATCGCTTTGTCATTAACAAACATTACTAACTATTACATAACTAACTAACTAACAAATATTACATAACTAACAAACAAAACTAAATTTTTAGATGGCTAAAATAATAAGTACCGGTATTTAATTTAATTCGTTGATGGTTGCGGTTGAAGATCAGTTCTAAACAAGTATTGTTGTCTCGCTGCCACCTTAATTAGACAGATTGTATACCTTTGATGTTTAACTACGGTTAATTAAAATAAACCAATTGTATTTAATTAGTAACCGCTGACTGTTATGTGATTAGTGCGCCGCGACCACGAATGAGAATGCAAAATAATTTTGAGCTTCAATTTCCAATTTAAATTTTGATTCTTGTCGGTATTAAAGTATATTTGAAAAACATTTTTCAGAAAATCATTTGTCAAATATCTCTATTATACATAGTTTACAATCTGTGTATGTACTGAATTAAAATTCGTTAAAATATTTTCTTAATTGGAATATAAATATTTTCGTAATGAACCTCAATCTTATCGTGGTCATCGGCTATAGGTCCCTTATGGGCGATGGGTTGAGCTGAGAGAAAAGAACCGAAGGAGAAAAACTCAGCAGCACTCTTTTAAATGCCAGTTTTTATATAAATATTGTAGTGTTATTAATACACTACATGTTATTACTTACTTCATTCACTTCCATTATCATTTTTTTATAACTTATATCCTTTTGTTCTATTATTATCTTTACTTTTCCTTGCTTATTTCCTACTTTAATGCAATGTTTGTTTACCTATTGACATTTATGACACATCAAAATTGTCTTGTCTGTCATTGTCATTTATGTTTCTTATTTAATTTCATAGATAAACACATTTTAATATTGTCTTTGGCTGCTACATGTTTTTTATATTATAATTTTAAGTTGTTATTTTTAAATAATAAAATAATATAATGTTTGTCTTATTTAGTTTTGTATTATTTATCATTTAAAATTAATTTACGACACTCGCTAAAATGATGGATACTGGAAACTCTTTGGATAAACCTGCTGGTCGAATGCAACAATATGCGTAAAGGAAATCCATGGAAGAAGTAAATTCAAATTTGAATGATTTTGATATATAAGGGCCGGACGGCCGAACACGAGGTGCTCTGCTTTCTGGTTCTTTCTTTGAGTTCCTTCTCTTGGTTCAACAACATATCCTGCTAGTCTTTCTGGAAGTATTTTCAAGTGAAAGTAATGTAAACCTACCTAACCTTATACTACCTATACCTATGCGAGCGGATACTGGACTTTTGGTGATATCTACAATATTGCCTGGATTTGTCGAATGTGGAATTCTATTCTAATAAAGAACTGAAGATTCTGGATTTGCACTGGACCATCCACTAAAGGAGGTACCTTCTAATAATCTTACTATCGTTCCGCGAGTGTCTTAGGGACATTAAGTGTGCTAGTTTTAAAATTAGTTATACGCTTAGTGTAGTATATTCTCTGTAACCACTAGGTTATTAAATAAACCCAATTTATCCCTAAACTCCCTTTTATTTTCACTACAATTGGCGCCCAACGGAAATTATTACTCATTTCTTTCTAAATTCTAAAATTATACTTCCTCAAGTATATAATTATCTTTGGCTCAACATTTCGGCAGATTTCTTTTAACTTCTAAACTTCTTTACACTATACAATACAAGTATTCTTATATATGTATTTATTTAATTCCTACTCAGTGGAATACGCTGACGTCCAGACTTCCTCGTGTAAGTTTGGGTCGGGAATTATATTTATTATAATTTATGTATATATTCCTACTCAGTGGAATACGCTGACGTCCAGATCTCTACTCATTCTTTGAGTCAGTTGATTTGGGTTGGGAACTTATATCATCTACTCTACATTACATATTCACACTGCACCTCTTACTTTCTCTCTTCTATCTTAATTTATTGTAGTGCTTTTACAACCCTGAGATCTACCTCGGAGGGTTTATTTTTTATCTTGTGGTTACAATTTTACTATGATTATTCTGCTGCTGTAACTACTAAAGAACTATTAACTATTTAACTTCTAACTAAAATGAAAGAGAACAATTTTATATTTTTTATTCTATTTTTTATACTTATTGTGATTTTTTTATTCCAATTTGTTTCATCATTCATTAACTTCAATCTTTTGGCTTTGCTGGGGTAACTAACTTTTTCTTCTTTCCTGGAATTAAAATAACTATTTTTTATTATTGAACTAAATGACTACTTAGTTCCTAATTTTTTTTTACTTTCTAATGGGCACTTTTAGCCTCTCTTTTTTACTTTATGGGCGCTCTAAACGCTCCTACTTCCTATAAGGACGCTCTAAACGTTCTTATTTCCTATATGGGCGCTCTAAACGCTTATACTTACTTTATGGGCGCTCTAAACGCTCCTACTTTGCTTTAAGGGCGCTCTAAACGCTCTTACTTACTTTTGTGGGTGCTCTAAGCCTTCTGCCTTGTGGGCTTTAGCGTCTTAACGCTGTCTGGGATTTTTTTATGAGAGCGGCTGACAACTCTCTAAAAACAAGCCTTTGTCGTGAGCGGCTGACAACTCTCTAAAAACAAGCCTTTGTCGTGAGCGGCTAACAACTCACTAAAAATAACCCTGTGTTGTGAGCGGTTGACAACTCACTAAAAATAAGCCTTTGTCGTGGGGTTTTCTATTAGAGCGGCCGACAACTCTTTAAATAAGCCTTTGTCATTGGGTTTTCTACGTGAGCGGACGACAACTCACTAAAAATAAGCCTATGTCATATATCTAGTGTTACCTTTGGAGTAGGCGTCATTGAATGTGAACCCTAGCTCCTTCTTTTGGATGATAGATGTATGCTAGAGAAGTATGGTCATGATGTATGATTGTGTAAGGTATTCACTATTGTTTTCAACCTCAAATTTTTTTGTGACAGCCAAAAAATTTTAACTTGGGTGGGGGAAATATGTAGTGTTATTAATACACTACATGTTATTACTTACTTCATTCACTTCCATTATCATTTTTTTATAACTTATATCCTTTTGTTCTATTATTATCTTTACTTTTCCTTGCTTATTTCCTACTTTAATGCAATGTTTGTTTACCTATTGACATTTATGACACATCAAAATTGTCTTGTCTGTCATTGTCATTTATGTTTCTTATTTAATTTCATAGATAAACACATTTTAATATTGTCTTTGGCTGCTACATGTTTTTTATATTATAATTTTAAGTTGTTATTTTTAAATAATAAAATAATATAATGTTTGTCTTATTTAGTTTTGTATTATTTATCATTTAAAATTAATTTACGACACTCGCTAAAATGATGGATACTGGAAACTCTTTGGATAAACCTGCTGGTCGAATGCAACAATATGCGTAAAGGAAATCCATGGAAGAAGTAAATTCAAATTTGAATGATTTTGATATATAAGGGCCGGACGGCCGAACACGAGGTGCTCTGCTTTCTGGTTCTTTCTTTGAGTTCCTTCTCTTGGTTCAACAACATATCCTGCTAGTCTTTCTGGAAGTATTTTCAAGTGAAAGTAATGTAAACCTACCTAACCTTATACTACCTATACCTATGCGAGCGGATACTGGACTTTTGGTGATATCTACAATATTGCCTGGATTTGTCGAATGTGGAATTCTATTCTAATAAAGAACTGAAGATTCTGGATTTGCACTGGACCATCCACTAAAGGAGGTACCTTCTAATAATCTTACTATCGTTCCGCGAGTGTCTTAGGGACATTAAGTGTGCTAGTTTTAAAATTAGTTATACGCTTAGTGTAGTATATTCTCTGTAACCACTAGGTTATTAAATAAACCCAATTTATCCCTAAACTCCCTTTTATTTCACTACAATATCAATATATAATATTATGCTATTATACTATCGTCATCTAATCAGCTATTTGTCGTCACTTTGGCACATCCTTTATAAAGTCTTGTTCAGAGTTTTGGCGGGAAGTCGAATATGACATAGTCGTAATGTGCTCCTGTTTTATTTTCTTTTTCTTGGTGTATTTTTCAGTTATATCGGATATAAGTAGTTGATGGCATTTTGTTCGATATAGGTTAATTACAGTGCACAGTGTTGTGAAATTGAATAACAGTGCTAAAATTTTTTTTCTGCTTGCCTCCAAAATTCCATCGAACACGTTCTGGTAATATAGCCATCGCTTTACTGAATGTTTGACTGACTTCACTGATTGACTGAATGATTACTGACGACTTACTGGCTTTATCTATTACTATATTAGCCTTCCGCCAGCTGATTTAATGGGTCCCCGTAGGATGAACAATAGCATATTATTATGTGCTATTCCAGGCTATATCTGTAACTTTCTTCTATTCATTTGAAATACGACGTAATTCCATATATTGCTATATTAAAATCATAGGCGTTTAGCCAGTTGCTTCAACCGCGTTGACTCTATTACCCGTTTTCAAGTAGGAATGAAACATTAAATTATCTCGCGGTGAAAAGTGGCCTATATTACTCAAGGTGAATGTAGCTTTCTAATGGAGAAAAAAATTTTGAAATCGAAACAGTGGTTTTTTGAGTTTAGTCATTACAAATGTACGCCCAAAAATATAGAACTTTCATCTTTATAATATTAGTATAGATTACTCCGTAAAATTTTAATGAAGTAGCAGGTGATCATACAGGCCACGTGGAATTAAGTAGTCGTTCTGCCCATGGGTAAAACAGCTACCCAAAGTCTTACCTGAGATCGAATTCAATTCAATTCAATTCATTCGAATACAGTCACACCTAATTAAAATAGAATTGCATCACATCAAAATTGAGACCAGCGGAGGTAAAGTACTTTTCAAACCATAAGCGTTGTACAACCTTTTTTGTATTGGGGTTTCCCCTTCAAAAGGTTCCCGGCACCTTGGAAGAGGTGTTCAATCCTTGTGACTGGCTGGTAAGTAATTATAAGAAGAATTCTATCGACATTGACATCCAACGTCAATCGTAAAAAAGATGGTGTATTATGAAGACCATGGTGCCGTGCACTAAATATATTCAACCGTGCTGAATAAGTCTTCGGTTATCCTATCGTGTAAGAGTTATCCGTGATACTCAAACCCCGGTACCGTGTGCCAAAAGACCAGTTCAGCCGTGCTGAACCCCAGTTGTCCTCGAACTCTCATACATACGAAAGTGCCTAGGTACCGTGTACCCAAGGACATCAGCCGTGCTGTATCGTATACTCCGTGAGTGTTTAAGGGTGTCTATGACCTATTGGCCGTGCCGAACTATAAGTGAAGAACGCCGTGCGCTCTCTATCAAGAGTATCAAGATAGTGTTCAAGACCCATCGGCCGTGCCGGACCAACAATAAAAGTGCGCCGTGCGCACCCACCAGCTCCAGATCGACTTGGAGGTTAAGGTTGGTGGTTTCGAATTATTTACCAATTAAACGAGGTTTTGAATATATCTCCTACACATACATACATATTTCATACAGTCCACTCTACATCTAGTGCGATTACCGCACAAGAGGATACCGGATTATGTGCGATTTGTACCGCACTAAAACTCCCTCGGTGGCCGGGAGGACTCCGGGATCTCCATTGAACCGCACCGGTGACTGCTACGCGCGGCGCCCCAGAGTGAGCCCATCCTTCGAAGAGCATCTCCTCTCTTGCACCCAGGCTCTCCTGCACCTTCCGATGCTCACGGCGGCATGCAACCACGCACGCACTGCCGTCCTTCCCGAGGCCGCTGGCTGGAGGGATCGAGCTCCCACTTGCACTGCCCACAACCCCGGAAGCCCCCTTTTAGTCGCCTCTTACGATCAGGCAGGGGATACCGTAGCTCTATTTTTAATCCCGAAAGTTGTATATACTACGAAATAAATAATTTTGTAAACATTATGTAACAGTACCTGGACGACCGAGCGCTGCTCGGATAACAGCAATTTATTTTCTTGGTTTATATTCAAACGAAACACTCATTTGCTTAGTGTTACTTAACAACGCCATCTAAAATAGCTCCTAATAAAAAAAAGTTATTTTCATAAAAATAAAAAATAGACACAATATGGTTTTGATTGAGGTTTGAACCCTGGTCTACATGTAGTTCCGCAATCAGCTCACGCAACCATTCGGCCAAGGAAGCTTTAATTCAATGAACTAAATTTTCATAGAGCTCTTTCAAATCGACATTGTCATTTCTTTGAACGTCGGATTGGCGGATTTTAGTAGGGGAGCCCAAAAGGGGATTTTCGGATTAACTCGAGCGCGTCAGATTAAGATATGCGGTACACCTTGCATCCTGTTGAGTACTGCCACAATTAAAAAAGACCTTCTATATAGGTACAGTATTTTTTTTTCTTACTTCCGGATCTCAAAATGGTCAGATTAGAATACCCCGTTACCGTTGAACCATGAATTTTAAAAATTCGAACTCTTCCGAGTATTCCAAAATGCCGTTTTTTATTTTGCTGTTTTGTATACATTAATACTAAAATCATCAGATTACTGAAATATGACTTACCATGCATTTAAATTACTGAAATATGACTTAGCATGTTTTTAATTTATTGTAGGTACTATTTTACCTGTACTTCTCGTATAATATTTTTGAAAACCTATATTTAAAAACTAAGGCTTTCTCTCCACCTGTTAAACGCAAAACGTCATAAAATATAATCTTTTAATCTTCCTACCACCCAACCTATAAAATGCACAAGGTCCTGATGACGCTTGAGGAAATTCACAATGAGCCTCGTGGGCTCCCCCGTTTGACAGCGTTTACGCTACAATATTATTAATACTCTCCAATAGATGTCAGGAAGAGTCGTATTTTTCAGTTAATATTTAAATTAATTATTATTATAACAGAAAATATTTTTATACAATGAAAAATTTCTACCAATAAAAATTTGCTGGATCGATTTATCACCCCTGAAACCAGGGTACTAAATTTCATCAAAATATTTGGAGCCGTTTCCGAGATTCAAAAAATATATTTAGATATATACAAGAATTGCTCGTTTAAAGGTATTAGATGAATGAACAATAAGTTTTACCTACTCAAGATATAATGGACTATTATGTTGTTCTTGACCTAAGAATAATGAGGAAGATTATATCGAAGATTTAGTGGATATTTCATTACTTCTATTGCTTTGTTTGGGAAATGTTCGGCCAGAATAGATTATTATTTATACTTCGAAGTTATAAGTAACTCCAATTAACTACTCGTAACATTCGATATCTATGCCATCATATTATTGCTCATTTGTAATATTTATCATGTTCAATGAAAGCGATGACTTATTTCTAATTGAACTGATTTAGTTTAGCTAATTCAATGGCAGTATATTGAATTTTTATAGATGGTTGGTTTGAAAAATTTAGTTGCCGGCCATACGTACAAAAGACGACCACACCACCAGTCTCCGGAGTGGTTATGGTATAAACAACCATAAATTTCGGCAACCACTTTTTCCATTATTAAGTATTAACAGACGAGTAAGCAGGCAGGACACGTGGTTATATATCGCTGGAGCGCATGGAAATCTACATGCAACAAGTCAGTCGTGTAGAAACGATTTATGCCGATGTTTTTTGAGAGACTATAATGCATCTCAAGCGTTTTACAGTATAACTAAAGATCCAGCGTGGCTTCGCCCGGGTGATTGGAGTTAGTCTACCCCACAGTTATCCAGTGCCTAAATACAAATTCTCATGTTTCATACAATTTTTTATCCCTTATTTCAACCTCTTGAAGCCTATTTTATTTTTGTCCTTTACTAAGGTCCTCTATATCTGTGTACCAAACTTCATAAAATTTGTTCAGCAATTTAGGCGTGAAAACATAACAGACACAGACACACACACACACACTCAGAGAGACAGAGTAAATAATAAAATGCATTTATAAAAATATTTTTGACGTAAGTACTCCGTGTGATTTTTTGCATAGTTCAAAACAAGGCCTTGTTTGTTCGTGATCTATTAGCTCAAATTCACTGTAGACTCTTCCGAATACAATGAACCATGTAATTACCATTACGACAAGGTTGACTGACTCAGCCGGCAGGTGTGACCGCAAGAGGAACTGATTGTGTTGCTGTTTTGTAGTGATCATTTTCTTGGCACTGTCTTGACCTTGGATTTATGATGATATCAGGGTTTAAAATTAGCCTCTTTTGGTCTATTTTCGCCAACACGCTGCAAGCATTCTTATTTACATTCTTAATGTGTGTGACGTGTTCATGGAAAAGGTCGTATTATTACGTGCGACCAACAAGTAAAGGCGACAGTATTTTGAAAATGGTATACGACATCTGCATCTTTCTATCTACTGTCAAAACGTATCTACTTAAAGCTTCTTAAACCTTATCTGTAATTGTACTTTAATATGTTTATTTCTAAAACGAAGAAGCAGGAGAACATGCAGATCACGTGTTTACACCAAATTACACCATATCAAATGTGACGACCGGCGATAGACAATACGGACTCCTTTTAGACCGCAAAAATAATGTGTTCGAGCAATTTTGTAAAATACCCCAAAGACAAACCCGCAGACCGCTCTTTTATGCGATTGTGATATTAACACTTCTGTTTATATATCTATGAGGTCTTTTCGTAAAAGAGAATATAAAAAAGTTCAACATTGAATATACCCGACATCCACGAAAGACAAGAAACATATATGTATGTATGTATAATATTAGCCTACCAACGTCAAACGCAGTTTTTTTAGGAATAGTGTCCATGGTGTAGCACAAACAATATTCAATCAATTGTCAGATATTTTAAGACTTTAATTTTACTAGTTTTAAATTGCAACTTAAAAATATTTTATTAAAAAAATGATACTTTACTTTTGACGAATTTTTAAAGGATACAATTTTATTGTAATGAATGATTCCATGTAAACTTGACAAATAACTTGAAATTTGATAATTTAATGTTACTGATACTGGCGATTTAGTATTATGTATTAATAATTATAATTTCCCTTTATTTATTATTTTTATTATGATTTAATAATTTAATAGTAAGTTTGTATGTTTTAATTAGTAAATGTAAATGTTGTAGTTAGTAATCAAATATATAAATATTGCATGCCCATAAGGCATAAACAAAGAAGATTTTAATTAAAATTTAAAAACCCCTATTGTACCTGTTTCAATTCAATAAATGATTACTAATTTACTGACCTATAAAGCAATGGTTACCATGCCGGACTGTCACGGCAGAAGTACCCGATCGAACAATTTAATGAACCCATTAAAGTTACCTACATTACATCTTCGTCTGCTATTCTATTAAAATTAAAAAATAATATTACACTTAAGCAAAATGCAGGGATTCAAAAAGCAGCTTTACCTAGAAAATAACAAGGCTATTCGCAATCTGAGCTTAGCATTAAAGTAATTTTATTTTTTCCGAGTACGCTCAGCGCTAAGGAAAAATTCTTTAAAAATACCTATTAAGTTCTTTGAATTCAAAAATATTAATATTTAAATTGTGAACCCAATCAGTTTTCAGGATTAAATTTCTTGAAGTAGATTAGCAGTTTTTTTTTTTGCTGTCAGTTTGATTAGTTGTAACTGCAATATTTTTGCAATGGAAATTGGAATGCTGTACGGGTCTCACGCCATGGTTAGGTTATGTTTGACAGGCCTGGAATTAGCACAACTACACTGATACAATGTGTATAATCGCCCAAGAGACTCGGAATCCCGAAGAAACGAAAATAGGTTTATATACCGATTATATCGATAGATGGCGCGCTGTCACTTGATGGCGGGTGGCGCAGTGGTTACCATGCCGGACTGCCAATCGAGGGGTCCCGGGTTCGATTCCTGGCGAAACAGAAATATGAATGATGAGTTTAAATTTCTGTTCTCGGTCTGGGTGTTTGTTCCTGTCTTTTTATGTGTCCACGGTACCCACGACACAGGGTATTAATGACCTTACTGTAGGGCTATGAGTGTGTAACGTTTATTTACGTTTATTGTCACTGTTCACACAAATGAATATTCATATTCCGATGGGATGTGCTTTACATACAACACTCGTACACTTGAATATGCTAAAGCAACACTTTAGCATATAGCCGTGCCAGTTTTATAGAAAAAATAATCTTTTCTTTATAATAATAATAAATATTATATTTAGGCCATTGGCAATCACTCCGGTAAATGGCGAGTTGATGGACACAGTGCCTTCGAGAAATTAAAATTGCGAGAAACAAAAATTAGATAAAGTGCATTCTTCTATCGCAAACGCTTGTAAAATAAAGGAAAACTAAGGAAATGTCACGTGATTTCGATCGTTGGATTTCGTCACTCTAACACATTTTGTATTCTATTCTATAGCGTTTAGTAATATTATTCATTATTAAATATTCAATAATGGCATCACACTCTGTGCATATTACCAGTGTCAAGTATTATTTCTGCGTCATAGAATAAATAAGTAAGTTGTCAGGTATCAGTCAGTCTAGTCAGTCAGATGTTCAAGTAAAGCGATGGCCACTTTACGAGAACATGTCCGAAGGAGTTTTGGAGGCAAGTCGAAAAAACATGTTTTCGCACTGTTATTTTATTTCACAACACTCGTGCACCGTCATTAACCTATATCGAAAAAATGACACCAACTTTATTCGATATAAAAATACACCAATAAAACGAAAATAAAACAAGAGCACTACTTGTCCCTTCAGACTTCCCGCCAAAACTCCGTTTACTAATATTAGTGGGGCTAATTTCCCCCCTTTGACATTACATGACAATTTGGCGAATGACACAAGGTCGGGTGCCAATGGGCGGATGTCTCCGGTGTCGCTAATAGTCGCTTTCATTATACAATAGATTGACGATATGTTCATACATGGCTTTCAATATTAAAATGTAATAGACACTGACAATGGTCAAACTCCATTGCTAGGAGGACCGATAACCGATAGATAAGAAAGGTCTTTGAATTTCGACCACATCTCGTGAAAAGGAGCAAAGGCCGCCCACCAACAAGGGTCCACCTTGTTGGTGGACTTGGTTGGTGTTGACTGAAGACGTTCAGCAGAAAGCCGATGGATTTAATGAGCCGGAAAGAGTAGCGAATGTTATTGAAGGCCCATAACCAGCACTGGACCTGTAAAGGCTGATGGGTGGATCAAGGACACGTAGGTATCAAGCCTAATGGCGCGACCACACACGGCAAGGGGTCTCCGAATTTTCCAGTGGAACGCACCGGTGTCCATTTATCTGGTGTAACCCACATCTTACGCACATGAAGGTGAGGCCACGCACACTTTTTCGTCTTTCCCGGGGCCGCTAGCTGAGCGGTTCAAGCTTTATCTACCGTTAGCGCCGTTTTCAAGCATGATATCGTAGGTTCGTAGTCACTCACTATACGATTGCCTGTAACCCTAGAATAATGAACCAAATTTAATACAAGTAGAATAATGAAATTTATAATACAAGTCAGTTAAGGAAAACATCGAAGGAACCCAACTTTGTAAGAAATTCTTCTTCTTTTTTTCAACCTTTTTTATGTCTCACTGCTGAGCACAGGTCTCCTCTCACAAGTGAGAGGGATTTAGGCCATAAGGCCAAGTGGCCAAATGTGGATAGGAGAATTAAGATTGGAAATCTTAATTTCTCAAAGACGTGGTCCACAATGGAAATGGAAAAACCGTTTTTATTTTAATACTAGAATTCCGCCAGTGGCTTCGCCCGCGTGGACTCATTTTAAAGGTTACCACGGGATAAAAACCATCATATGTGCTTTCCCAAGGTTCACTCTGTCTGTGTTCCAAATTTCATTAAAAATTGGTTCAGTAGTTTAAGTGAGAAAGCGTATCAGACAGACACAGTCCGCTTTGCACGCTCCTTTTTACCACGGACGTGCAGGTTATGGGACAACCTTCCAGCTGAGGCATTTCCAATGGACTATAACATGGGGTTCTTCAAGAAAGCTGTAAAAAGAGCTCTCCTCCAAAGCCGGCAATGCTCGGGTGGCTCCCCTGGGGTTGCCCGTGTCCATAGGCGACAGTGATTGCTTAACACCACGCGGCCCGTCTGCCTTTTTGTTCGGTTTACATATAAAAAAAAACAGACAGATAGACAGACATATGGATGGATGGACAGTATGGATATTACAATATTTTCCCTCACCGTAGAAAGAACTAACTTACAATTTTTATTTGTTAGAGGTGCGAGAGTGGTATATTGTAAGTGCGTGGGTGGTAGAGTGGTATTTGTAAGTACAAAACAAAAAAATGTTGTCTTGGATTATTTTCCTTTTATCTTACTACTTATCTACCCTATGTATGCGATTAAGGGACACACTTAGCTAGTTTATAACTTACGCACAAGTCTTAAGGGTAAAATAGCGTTCAGAATCCTTACATTTCGCAAGGGTATTAATTTATGTGATGCTGTCTTCCTGTTTCTGATGTTATAATATCCGTTTTCATTTACAACATCTTTGACATTAAATTTTCTTATTGGAAACTTCGCCTGCGTAAGATAGATGGTAAAGTTGTGACTCTACTTATTTACTGTAATAGTTAAATAGAGAAAAACATCAATTACTAGCTGACACCGCGAACTCCGTAACTCTTTTTTATGATTAAATTACTTCATATTTTTTTCAAACTAATTTTATGTCCTACGACTGGGCACAGATTTCCTCTCACAAGTGAGAGGGTTTAAAGCCATAGTCCGCCACGCTGGCCAAGTGCGGATTGGACGTCATGTTTTCCAGAAATTATGAATTTCTCTCAGGCATGCACGGCGATGGAAAACATCCTAATCAATTAAAAATAATAATATTTTCAATCACCGTGGAGCAGCGATAAATGCAGAGATTACAAATTTCTTTGTCAGAGGTTCGCGCCGAAGATTTTAACCCGGGATCGGTCGCGTCGAAGACTTCTTGCTATTAAAAAAGGTTTGGTAATAAAAGGGTGAAAATTAAGAGTTGTGTGTATTTTTAAATGCCACATCATAAAAAAAATTAAATTGGAGGATGGACTTATGACTTAGGAGTCTGAAAAATCGATTTATTCTCAGGCTAACCGAATACACACATAAAATTTAAAAAAAACGTTCAATCCATTTTGGAGGAGCTGGGTAACTAACCATGACACGAGAATTTTATATATACAAATAAAGATATCACTAACTTTTCTAGCTAAATATTGATTACTTTACCAAGGAAAAAAAGTCTTTGTACTATGCCCATACTTTCACTACTCTCACATAATATTCATTTTGCGATCGCCGTCGACGTCACACACCTATGCATGTGTGAGTGTATTGCACACTTTCAGTATTCGACACATAAGTGAATAATGTATTAAATTGATTAAATAGCTTTTTAGTGAATTCTATTCCAAAAAAATGCGACTGTCGCAGTTAGTGTGATCGGCAATATCACTTTTGCACTGGAACACAATAGAATGCACGACAGATTCTTTCTATGTCAAATAAAAATAATTATGAATACTTTTCCAACATCTCTCTGACGCCATTGTGTCGCAGCTGCAAACTTCCTGCGATTACAGCAGCCACATGAGTCTCGAGCAAATGGTAACAGCGACCGCGCGGCACCCGTTTAAATGTCCCTTTTCCATAGGCATACGTTACGGCATTGCGACAATAAAAAATCGGTTGTCTGTAAAGTCAGTTTACTGACGATAGTTGAACGTGACAACGTCATAAGAAAATACTTGTTGCTATAAACAATTGACACCACATTCACTTTTCACTGCACTTCATACTTGACGAAAACATGTAAATGTATTATTGTGTGTGTAGCAGCTGTCCACGCGGACGCATCGCTCACTCAAGTAGGAGAGAGACAGATGTCGAACGCTGCCGAACGCGGAGGCCGATTGTGCCTCTTTGTCGCTCGTTCCGCGCTCTCGCTTGCACTTCAAGCCTTAAATGGAACGCCTCAGAGCGAGGTAACACCGCATGAGTCATAACATAACACATAACAATTATAAGACGTTGTCTTGTCAAAAATTACTAATATCAAAAAAACTTGCATTGTATAGTTGATTATCGAAAGTAGGCGCTCTCAGTCTAGTTTTCATCGCAGATAAATGCATTTTAATGTTGTGATGAACTGTGACGTCACGCTTAATGAACGTGTGTAGTGTAGTGTAAACGTGCGTCATAGACAATATACACTCACAAGTGAATGCATTACATGGAAAGTTTTCAATAATCAACCTACAATGTTGCTATTACATGCATCATCAATTCAAAAAGTTTACAGAGAAGATGTACGGCTTTATTACATAATCCACACGATAGTTAGGTACCATTACTGTGAGCTTTTTTGTTTTGTTTTGGTATTTAAGGTGCTGTAGGTGGTAGAACTATTATGGTTCGCCCAGGGAAGTACCACCGCTGCGCCCACTTCTGCCGTGAACCAATTCTATTGTGTTTCGTTGGAAAGGTGCAGATGCCGGCCACACTTATACCAGCCTCCAGAGTAACAGCATACGACCTCAGACAAGACTTACCTATGCTTGCTTGACTTTGTGTGTAGATGTCCATGGGCTGCAGCGACCACTTAACACCACGTGACCTGCATGCTCGTCTGCTACTTTATTCAAATAAAAAAAATGATTTTTACATATTTTGACTCAGATTATCATACAATTTGCATAAATTGACGTGACTACATGACTTACAAAAATATTTAATTTTAGATACGCACAAAATAATTGTTCATAATCATAGAAACATATAAATACGTACATAACAATATAGTTCATATTCATAGAAATAAATTTTACTGGACAACAAAGAGCGATAATAAATCAACAGTTTATTAATTATACTAACAATGGAAACACGCCCGCGATACAAGCGCAAATAAATTTTTCGCTAAACTGAAACTCTTTTGCTGAGAATAAAAGGACTTTCCAACGAGCGAGATGCCTTTTTATTAGGGTTGCTTTCACATTCCGTAATAAAATACCTTTCTGTCTCTTCAGTTTCTTTGAAATACACTGAAGGTAGATTTAAGATGACTTGTTTATTTAACTTTTATTACAGTGAAGTAGCGAGTTGAACGATTGTGTCACACGTGTATCCAAGCCACGTGGAATTATGTGGTCGCTATGGCCCATGAACATCTGTGTGGAGGAAAAGGGGACATCTCCCGCCAGGCGATGTCACTGCCTGGGGACCGCGGTACGAATGCTAACTTCGGGTTCGGACCATTTGTATATATACTGAGAGACTAAGAAACTTCGATAGCGTGATTCAGGATATGTCTTCTGATTGGCCAGTTCAGTGTGATGCGTGTGACGTAGTACTCTATTGTTTACAATGTTCGCTGCTTGCGTCATCTTGCATGGTCAGCATTTCATGAGAGGCGCGGGTCATGTTGCTGTAGGTATCGCGGCGCTACAATCTGCAAACACAACTTTAAGACGCCGATCTTTTCTCAGGTCATATACAGTAATTGCATAACTGTAGCAGTCCTCCTGAGTCCCAATAATCACCTATTGGCAGTCCAGTGAGCGCCGCTCACACTTTTCAACTGAAACACCATTACTAGCATTACTAGTAATGCAACGTACCTCCGCACATATAACTAAGTTTAATAAAAGAGAAGTAACAGTAGCTGATTTGTGAAAACACGGGATTCCCACAGGTACTGAGAATCTGGAGTAAAATTTTATGTGAGTATTTGTTGCTGCTTCAGTAAAACATTGTAAATTTGGGTAAAGATGTTTTTCATTAATTTGCATGCCTGAGAGATATCCATAATTTATCAAACAATTAAATACTCTTCTATTATTTTATTTCTTAATTTGTAGTAGAGCCAGCTTCAGTCCCCCAATCTTAGGAATCGACATTGCTCAGTAGTAGGACGCAAAGAGTTAATTAGAAAATTAGTTAAAAGTAGGAAGGTGCATTTACATAGAAACTATACAATGTAAACTCACACCTTCGTTTGTCTGCGTTTGTGTTGCGAATGACAATTTTTTTAACCTTTCTTCATTACACTACTGAACCTCTCTTTTTCTATGTTCGTTCTTGTCCCGATTCCCGCTGTACAGTAGAACGTCAGCACTTCCTGTAACTGTAGGTACACTTCAGTTCATGTATGCACGTATTATCAGGGTTTCTGCAATACAGCTATTGTTTAGGAGTCAGCTTTAATGAAGTGAAATATAGAAGAGATAAATTTCAAAAAATGCATTTCAGATTAGAAATTTGCTTTTTAATAAAAAGAAGGATAGACGATTTTGCAAATCTGCAAGCAATTGGGAAAAAGTAAGGGTATTAAATCGTTCATGCGCAATCGGTACCTATACTCTGTTTAGGAGTCTTAGTAATAAGTAAGAAACTCGTGCATAGCTTATGCGAAAAATGTACATATTTATTTTTCACACTTTAAAGTTGGTTTTCATATTTTGTTTTAAATTAATAGAGTTATAACGGATAAAATTGATGGCATTTCGTTTGATGTAGGTTAATTACACTGAATTTCGCACTGATATTTACATTCACAGTACGGGGATTGAGAATGTAAATATCAGTGCGAAATTTGTTTTTTGGGTTGCCTCCAAACATCAGATGCGTTCTGATATAGCACATATTATAGCGGCTATACATTGGATATCTGACTGACCGTCTATCCGGTTTTAAAGAAATAAACAAAAATTATATTCAAAAGGTTGTAAAGTAATACTGGCAATATAAATAAATATCTTTGGACAATTCACACAACACGATCTGATTCCAAACTAAGCAGAGCTACTATGGTAATCAGAAAGCTGATAAACATATAATTCTGAATACATACATAAATAGATAAATTAACACCCAGACACAGAACAAATAGCCATGTTCATCACACAAATATTTGTCCTGGGTGGGAATCGAACCCACGACCTCACGCTTCGCAGTCGGCTCATCACCCACTACGCCACGGAATTTGTGAATACATTATATCTTACGATGCCATTCCTGAAAAAAGAAACAACTGTGACAAGCTTACCTCATACAATTTTATCCAATTTATTTAACCAAGTTTGTATTAATTATGTTACCTACTATCGTAACACCAGATTTTTACTACCACCAGATTTTTATAACACGCATAAGATATCAAAAGATTTATCCAAAAAATCATCATTCAATAGTAATAACAAGGTTTGGGCAGATTATTAGGTCAAGTCCCAATTATGGCGGCCCTCATTCCGCTACAAACAACCCGAAATCCCAACGAATAACGCTCCAATCCTGTTAATGTGCCTTAATTTGTAGATTGATCCAGTATTTCTGAACTAAGGCTTACGTAAACCTACGACTAACTAAACCAACATGGTTCATTATAGCGTTTAAGTTATTGGTTTCTTCAATGTCGAGTAGCGTGATACTCAGCGTCGATAATGGTGAAACGCAAACATCGTTGGCAGAAATTATATTTGAAAAAACGGACGTTATAAAATGACAACCAAACTGCCCTTGATTGGTAATCCGGCTGGGTAACCATTGCACCACACTGTTCTTAAATGGTCGTCGCTTAGGTTATTTTAGGTAATTTTGATATAGAGAGATTCAAAGTATACTTATATATAAGTATACACACTCATAGCCCCACAGTAAGATATACCCTGTGTCGTGGGTGCCATGGACACACAAAGACACAAACACCCAGACAGAGATCAGAAATTTTATTATGCTTCGCCTTTATAATTTTTTTTACAGATTTAATCAAATCATGGTTTTTAAAATACGTATTTTTTATATGGGACAGTTTATTTAAAAAATACTTAATAAAGTAAGAGTGAAATTAGTTATACAAACGTTATAATCTTATAAGACTGTAATCAAAGTTTTACTGAACACGACGGAGTATACTGGGAGTGTAAATATGATCCAGCTTCTGCATGTAAATGTATGTAAAACTGCCAACTGGTGTTAATGCCAGCTTACTGCACAATCGGTTATTAGCGAGACCAGCTGTGAACTGCGCAGCCTGGAAGCGTTCCAGCGTACTATGAGCTTAGGTTGAATTCATTTTTGGTAGATTGGTGGATATCATGCTTTCGAGAAGTTATGATTTTCTCTCAGGCATACACGGTGATGGAAAACATCTTAAACTTTTTAAAACACAATATTTTACCTCACCATGGAGCAGAGATAGCCGCGCGATAGAACCCGCAGTTTCCAACACCGAGAAACTAAGTTTAAACCTTCGGCTCCGGCGTGCACCTCTGAAAAAGAAATTTCTTAAGCGCGTATTTTATCGCTGCTGCAATTTTGAAACGAGAACACTTTTATAAATTGTCATCTGTGTCAAAATATTAGTATATTTGAGCGGTAGATACGAACAAAATAACTATAATAGGTAGTCTTTTATAAAGCAGGAAAACATCAGTCCCAACAATAATGGAACGGTTCATTTGCCGGGAACCGTAACATGAGACAGTTAAAAGGTCTAAGGGCAATGCAATTACATGACACCAATTATCCGAAGATTGGATCTAAGTAATAAGAATAAAGCATGGACTGTTTATAAAGTGGTCTTCAACAGCTTTATTTATTTAAAAATACTACAGTTAAAAGAAAAAGCTTCCTAAGCATTATTTGAATCATCGAATCTTTAGCATTATTGGGGCCTCTTTCACCACCTTCAAGTAAAGTGACGAGTTCGCTAATTGTCGGTTAAAGTCACCCGTAACTTAAATTTCAATTTCACGATGTTCGAGTAGTACTAATCATGTCATAAACTGACCCGTACTCATAGCTTTTACTTACTAATTAACTTTACTTGGGACGTAACTAATCAACACTTTACTTGGAGATGGTGAACGAGGCCTTTAGTGTGACATGTGGCTACTTATAACATCAGGCTAACTCGAGTCTTGTCTAAAGTATTTTGCAGTTTTTTTCAACCTTTTTATTTCCCACTGCTGGGCACAGGTCTCCTTTTCACAAATGAGAGGGATTTAGGCCATAGTCCACCACGCTGGCCAAGTGCGGATTGGTGGACATCATGCTATCGCGATAAATTATGAATTTGTCTCAGGCATGCACGGTGATGGAGAACATCGTAATCAGTTAAATATCACGATCACCGTGGAACAGCGATAAATGCACACATTACAAATTTCTTTGTCAGAGGTAGGTGCATGCCGAGGATTTGAACCCGGTATCGGTCGCGTCGAAGACCGCGGTTTTTTACCACTCAGCCATCGCTGCTCATTTTGCAGTTACGCTCCTATAACTGTAAGTGCATGCAAATCGCCCAGTATTAAGACCACCTTACTGCACAATCATGTAATCGATCGGTCGTTAGCGTGCAGTACTGCGCAGCCTGGAATTTTGCCAAGAATTTAAAATTGAATTCTTTTGAAAAATTGTGATAGCTGTTAAATTAATATTCATACAGGTAGAAGACTTAATTAAGCTATGAAGAAGGAATTCTTGTCATTTGCAAGAAACAAAGGCACTCAATTTGCCTATCATAAAATATAACTATCCTCCTTCTTGGAAAATTAATTTAAAATCGCTGCAACCTTTTTTGCGTCCCATAGCTGAGCACGGATCTCTTCCCATCACTGGGACTCCACCACACCACCACCACCACACACCACACAAGCTTACTCCACCACGTTGCTCCAGGGGTTGGTGGAGATGTAATACATAAAATCTAGTAATCGTCTTGGGTGTAGCGCAACAGTGCAATCGAATGTAGTAAATTTTTGTGTGTAGCTAATTGTATGGTACTTATGTGTCAGAATATACCTTAGGTATCTTTTTCAAACCGCTATGAATTGCCTTTCCAGTATTGGGGAAACCCCGTGCCCAGCAGTGGGATGCGAAAACGGTTGCAGCAAATGAATTTAGAGGTGAATCAGAATGACTTTTCTCTACTAATTCCACGAACTTTTATGTGTATTTTCTGGATTTTGCATCACAGAATAATAAATGTAACAAACAACTTTTGTAAGACTCCATATTTGTATAAGTAAAATCTCGACAAAAGGATTGTTGACGGTAAATCTTTAGGATGTCTTTACGCGTGTGTGAATACCTTTAAACGAGTAATTCTTGTGTATAAACCTAAATATTTTGAATCTCGGAAACGGCGCCAACGATTTTGATGAAATTTTAAACCCTGGTTGCATGGGTGATAAATCGAACCAGCTATGTTTTTTTTTGCGGAACTAAAGACCCGGGTTCAAACCTTAATCGCAACCATATTGCCTTTATTTTATTTTTTGTGAAATTTTGTCTGTTTTTTTTATAAAATATATTTTTTTAATGTGAGCTATTTCAGCTGGCGTTGTTAAGTAACACTAAGCAAATGAGTGTTTCGTTTGAAATTAAACCAAGAAAATAAATTGTTTTTATCCGAGCAACGCTCGGTCGTCCAGGTACTAAATTACGAGTATAAGTGTTGTCAGTACCTACTCGTAGCTCAAACTTGCATTGACGTTGAGCCACTCGTCACTCTTGCAAAGATAACATGATAGTTATCTTTAGTTTGATTTAGAATAATTTCAGTGTACATTTTCAAAGCGCACGAAAGTGCGCCGGACAAGTTCTAAGCACAGGCCGCGCGCACACCGTGCACTATTTACCCGAACCGCTTCGAGCCACTTTTGACCCCCCTGTATCTTCTTACCTGATTAATAGATCTGGATGAAACTTTACGGACATAATAACACCATTAAATATACTTTGAATAAAAAGTTTCAATGTTGTAGCTATTACAGAAAAAAAGTTATAGACTCGAGAAAATTGTAAATTTGGTACTCACTGACTCATGTACTCACTGACATCTCATCAAAATGTTTGACCACTTTTAGAAGACCTACAAAGCTGAAATTTGGCATTTAGCTAGTCGTCAGGGTAAGAGTAACGGGAAAATTCGAATATTGGAAATTGGTCAAGTGCGAGTCAGGTTTTAGTCAAAATTATGTATAATGTTGGTAATACTTCTCTCTAAGACTTAAAAATCTGGGATTTTGCATGGGGATAGTCGTTAACATTTAAAAAAGTAAAGAAAACATCGAAAATTGGAAATTGGTCAAGTGCGAGTCAGATTATAGTCATTATCACTATGATATATAAAAATGTTGGTCATACTTCTCTAAGACTTACAAATCTGAAATTTGGCATCGGGGTAGTCGTTAGCACAAAAGTAAAAGAAAACTTTAGAAAATAGAAAATGGTCAGGTGCAAAAAGAAATTATAATACACGAAAAAAAATCAGAACATAAAAAAAAGAAATTATAGTATAATCAAAATTCATTTTAATAGATAACTAACTACGTTTTAAAATGAACTATCAACAAAACAAGCTATTTCATCCCAAGATGTCGTGCACAGTATCGTATTGCAGTTTAAAATAAATGTTTAAATTATTACCTGTTACATAAAGTTATTATTACATCTGGTGGACCAGACACACTTCATTTTAATAATAATAATAATATAATATGAACAACGTTGCGATACGTACCATAAAGCAAACTGAGCAAAAAGAAATGAAATCCCACCAAAAACATAATTGTAAAAATGTAGGCCAAGTTCTTGTACATAAAAAAAAAGTTGAAATCTAAGCTACAGCCAAGTTAATAATATTCAGAACTGATATTAATCATTCGAACTTGGCGGGTTTTGAAATTTTAATGAAGGAAAAAAGTCCAACTCTAAAACTTACCTCCGCAAGATTTGCTCTTTTCAGAAGTATTGGGTGATGAAAACCCGCCAAGTTGGAATGGTTAGTATCGGTTCTGATTATTATTAACTTGGCTGTAGTTTAGATTTCATCTCTTTTTGTATGTACAAGAACTTGGCCTACATTTTCACAGTTTTGTTTTTGGTGATCGAAAAACCAAGTGAGTAGAACCATTTTTTATATGAAATATAAAATATATAAAATGAACAAAGACACTCACGACACCTTTAAGGACAAAATTAGATAGAGACTTAGTGAATAGGAATTCAGCTTTTATTGCTGGTTAAAACAGGTGGCTCTCAGAAAAATTTAACGTAACGTACTTAGAGACAAAAAACTTAGAATCTCGTGGCACGCCCGGCAGATGTGAAGCGTCTAACGCCCAATCCACACTAGCTTCTTTAAACATTGACGAACTGCAATTTAGTAGAATTTTAGAAGTTGCACTTGAAAGCAATAAAACGCGCAATTTCGTTTCCATGTTCGGATCGAAATCGCACAGCATACTAAACTTAAAGTCACTAAAACGCACGATTCTGATGCCACGTCCAAGTCGCCAAAGCACGATGCAGAAATTATTATCCCACCAAAAACAAAACTGTAAAAATGTAGGCCAAGTTCTTGTCCCGTTCTACCCTTTAGATCCGAAACCCTAAAAATTAATTTAATAGCCACCTGTCTTCCAAGCATGAAAGGCTGAATTCTTAGCCACTATACTTCTATCAAATTTCAGCTTTGTTTTCCCTCTCACTTTTATTTTTGCCGATTGTTACAAACGTAAGTGCCACAATGAAAACACCTTCCGGTTTTCCTTGTTATTCCCAAAGTGGGCTATTATTCTCGTTTCCCATTACTTCGTAACGAATATCTTCTTTTTATTGGCCTATAGAACTTATCTTACTAATTAGGTTATAGGTCAATAATATAATAATTTTTTTGAGTTCAAAGTTAGAGTAGTTCCGGATTTCTAGTCACAGTGACAGTAGTTTTTTTTTAAGACCCAGACCAAGAACAGAAATTAAAACTCATCATTCAAATTCTGTTTCGCCAGGAATTGAACCCGGAATCCCTTGATTGGCAATCCGACATGGTAATCATTGCGATGCGCGCAAGATAGTAGTTGCCCCATCCAATCTAATTTAATTTTTTTCTACTATACACAATTACTAAATACACAAATTATTATTATGGATCTTAATCGTTTCCGCAATTATGTGTAAGCATCAATTAAGATTTATTAGCTACTCACATTGAAATTCAAATGATTATGCCAGACTGTTAATTTTCTGTTTGCTCTGGTTTGAAAATAAAGGTCAAATATTATTCTATCGACTATTTCCTGCAAGTTTGCGAACTGTAATGAATAAAAAAATACTTCTTTGAAAGATAGACGAGTTTTTTTGATTAGAAATTTTTATTGGTTAAGATAGCTTATCACTATGAAATTTCCATACATTCACTATAAGTGAAAATTTACTATTCCATAGTAATTGTATTATCGATATATATATATATATATATTTTTTAAGTAAAAACTTCTTTAGCGGCGTTGTGCACTTTTTTGGCATGGGTAAAAAATTTTTAACTCGCGTCAGGACACGTGACATGAGCAAATATTCGTAAGACGGAGAGGTGACAGCTGACGACTCGACTGTCTGTGTACCATCGAGATACCATGTACTGACGTACGTCCGTACGTGATGTACGTAGTAGTAGTACCTCAATGCTAGTCCCTGTAGCTTCGGGATTAAGAATAGAGCTACGGTATCCCCTGAGAGGCGACTAAAAGGGGGCTTCCGGGGCTGCGGGCGGTGAGAGTGGGAGCTTGACCCATCCAGCCAGCAGCCCCGGGAAGGACGGCCGCATGCCGCCGTAAGCATCAGAAGGTGTAGGAGATCACATATGCTCTCCCAAAGATGGGCCCGTTCCAGGGCGTCGCGTATGGAGGACACCGGTGCGTTCCATGAGAGATCCCGGAGTCCTCCCCAAACGCAGAGGAAGGCCACCGAGGGAGTTTTAGTGAGGTTCAAATACCACATAACCCGGTGTCCTCTCCCAAGGTGCTGGGTACCTTTTGAAAGTCCCCCCCCCCCCCATACCAAAAAAAAGTACCTCAATGCTGTATACATACTTATAAAATTCGTGTATATCAAGTGTTTAAAATATGCCAATTGAACAAAATGGATCTATTAATAAAAAAGTGACGAAGAAATAGTCAAAGAAAACATAACAAAAATAATAGATGAAAACCTGATAATTCTGTTTTATTCTTCTGTAGAAAAATAATACTGATAATTACAGCAATTCGTGTGAAATCATTCCCTAACCATTCCAAAATAACAAAAATGCGTAACGTTTATGTTCAAGTTTTCACTTCTGCCGGCACTCCCGGAGAGCAACCCGTTGTTTTATTTTTATTTGAATGGAGTAGCAAACAAACAAGCAGGCCACGTGGTGTTAAAAGGTCACTGCAGCCCATGCACATCTACACACAGCCTCAGGCAAGCATAGGTAAATCTTGTTGAAGGTATGCAGTTGCACAGTTATTCCGGAGGCTTATGTTCGCCTCATATGCACCCTTTCACTGGAACATACATACACTTACATACAAACGCAATCGAACCAACCTTGGTCACCATTCGCTTATACCTAGCCTAAACAGACTGTATAAGTAACTAACGGCCGCCCGCGACATCGCCCGCGTGGACGAAGACGTTTGCTTGGACGCGCTAACCTCAGCAACAACTGGTTCGAATTGAAAAGTTATTTTTGTGTTGAACAGTATATTTATTGAGGAAGGCTATAGGGTATACCTATATATAACATCATGCTATGACTAATACCAAAGTCCACGCGGATGAAGTCGCGGGCGGCCGCTAGTCATAGCTTGATGTTATATATAGGTATACCCTATAGCCTTCCTCAATAAATATACTGTTCAACACAGCCTTCCCCAATAATGGACTATTCAAACATTAATATTTTTAAGTAATAATTCGAACCAGTAGTTCCTGAAATAAGCGTGTTCAAATAAACAAACTCTTCAGCTTCATATGTATATTAAGTAAAGATTAAAAATAAAAATTAATTAAAAATTAATAAAGAAATAATAATTAAATAAAAATCAATCTTTAGATATGTTCAATGACAAACTTTTGAAATTGAAGTTCAAAGTTTTAAAACTTTTAACTTTTACCGAATTATAATAAAAATTAATTTTGTACTTTTAGTCACATTATAAATCACATAAGTAACTGTTTTTATCACCAAAATGTACAACTATTTTTTGAAGTGAAAACTTCTTTAGCGGCGTTGAGCACTTTTGCGGGATGGGTAAAAACTGTGAAACTCGCGTCAGGTCACGTGTGCTGATCGAAAAACTGTAAGACGAAGGGGTGACAGCTCTGATACTTGTAAAATTCGTTTATATTAAGTATTTAAAATTAAAATATGGTCATTGAACAAAGTGCATCTATTATTGAAAAAAGTGACGAAGAAATAGTGAAAGAAAATGAGTGAGTACTTTATAAAAATACTAGATAGAAATTAATAGGTACTCATAATTCAAGCAATTCGTGCGGAATTATTCCCTAACTATTTCAAGACATCAAAATGCACAATGTTTTCACTTCTACCGGCACTTCCGGAGTGCAACCCGTTTTTATTTTCTGCATGCTGTGACTCGCAGCTATTGGTATCGGGTAATTGGAATTATACCGAGCTATCTTATATAAGATTATAATAATATTACGGATGTACAACATGTGATTCTGTTAGTAGTCCTAAATAAATTAATTAATAAACACTACGTACAGTTCGGGTAACTTTGATTTTTTTTTTACATTATTTGTATTATTAAAACTGATTTCTATTTATGACACCTTTATTTTATTGAATGAATAGTGTCCTTTTGAGTTGGTTTTCTGTCTAACAAAATAAATTTTCGGAAGAAAAAACAGAACTACCCATAATTTCCCCTAAAACTCGAATTTTCATTAATCATGAATTTTGGGTAACTTTGAATATATTTTTTTAATGTAAAAACCTTAATATTTTAAGGTTTAGGTAAAATAAAAAGAAGGTATTATTAAATTTAAAAACCTAACCTATAAAAATGACATTACACTGACGTACAAAAGTAACAAATAGCTTGGTTTTGCCATATGAATCAAAGTGGACTAGTTTACGATTCCAAATCAGTGCTCAAAAACTTCCAGCAACTTCACCACGGAAAAGGCGGGAATTTTCAGAATTATGGCATTAACAGTTTATTTTTTAATTTTCATTTGGTACAAATACATTTTGAAAATCCATTATATACAGTTATTATATTGAAACATCAAAAAGTTTCGATGTAATTAATTGTCAAATCTTTTTTCCAACTTTGTTCAAAGTTAAACGTCAATTCAAAGTTACCCAGAATGACTGTATAGAATTGATTTACAGCAAAAGTGGGTGCGCTGCACGGTACTTCTTCGAGCGAATCATGGAAGTTCTAATACAAATTATTATAAAAATTTTAAACCCTTTTTAAATATTTTTTTTTAAAAACGCTTCACACTCATAGCCCCACAGTAGGGTAGATATACCCTGTGTCGTGGGTACCATGGACACACACAAAGACAGAAACACAAACACCCAGACCGAGAACAGAAATTTAAACTCATCTTTCAAATTTCTGTTTCGCCATCGAACCCGGGACCCTTCGATTGGCAGTCCGGCATGGTAACTATTGCGCCACGCAGGTTGTTGTTGTTGTTTTATGTCCTACTTCTGGGCACAGATCTCCTCTTGAAAGTGAGAGAAATATGTAGGCCATAAATCTACAACGCTGGCCATGTGCGTATTGGCAGACTGATGATGCAGACCTTCTAAAAATCTCAGAAGCACGTAAGTATTGGCGGACATCATACCTTCTAGTAATCTCAGAATCACACAAAAATTTCATTGTCAGAGGTGCGCCGCGACATTTGAACTCTATCATCGTGTCAAAGACCACGATCTTAACCGCTCGGCTATCGCTGTACCCTTCGGTAATTATGAAATTTCCGAATTCCGAATTCCAGTTATGAAACTGGAATTAAATTTTACCTTTTATTTAATTTTCTTACTATCTGGAAAAACAAAACTGGTTTTTCACATATACGAAGATACTCGTTTGAAGTACCCGAATAATTGCATACACTAGAGCAATTATTTTTTATCTTTTATGCATTGAAAGGAAAATTGAAAACAGGAAATTGAGAGTACAGGATTATTATGAAGGGATATTAACTGCCTTATTTCCATAATCCCGAGTACAAGCTGTCCATTAATTTTAATATAGTCAAATTAAATTTAACCTGTGGTCTGATAGTCAAAGCGATGACACGAGGCTTATGAATAAGTTCAACTTATAGTAATCACTAATTATGGTTTCAAATTGATGTTCTATTTTCCAGCAACCCGCATTGAATTAGCGTGGAGGAGTGAACTCAAGTTCTCCTCAATTTTCACTTCAATCACACACAGTGCGGCACAGTGTGGGCACTGGTCTCCTCGCGAAATTTCGAGGATGTAGGCCATAGTCACCCACGCTAGAGAAGTTTGGATTGGTGAACATTATGCCATTGAGAAATTTTGAGTAGCAATAAGGCATGTACGGTGATGGAAAACTATTTAATAGTAGCAGTAGTGTAGTAATTAAATATCAAAAACTTTTCCCTTGCGCAGCGACGAATACGCACATAATAAAATTGCCCTTGTCGGAAACTGCTGATCAGGTTCTTCCATACAACGCGACAACGACAATTCACAATAGAGCGCTTCAAATGATGAAATTCGGATAAAATTTACGATAAAACGCTGAATTTTCGAAAACACAATATTATCAATACTCAATACCCTGAAATAAAATATATTATATTATAATATGAATTTTAGTATGTAACATTTACGGATAAAACACAAACAAAAATGCCACTTTTCGGCAACCCTCGCCATAACGCTTATCTCTTACAGACTAACCCTTAGAAAGCAATGCTCGGGCGGCTCCCCTAGGGTTGCCCGTGTCCATAGGCGACGGTGATCGCTTAACATCACGCGGCCCGTCTGCCTTATTGTCAGGTTTATTTATAAAAAAAATATAAAAAGCTGCTGTTTTTCAATTACGCCAAATATTGTTAATAAAATTTAATTGTGTCAAGAACGAACAGTCGCCAGTTTGAATGGCGATTATTAAAATTAATAATTGTTTTGGAAATAAGTTAAGTCGTTGCCTTTCATACCGTTCCGTTAATCGAATATTAATGGTGGCCACGGGATGAAATATGGGGTTGTTTGTTCATGTATATCATTTGAGCTAATTTCTCGTTAATGGAACAATAATTTCAAAATTTAAGTAAAAAAAGCACGTAAAAATTTCATTGTCAGAGATGCGCCGCGACATTTGAACTCTATCATCGTGTCAGAGACCACGATCTTAACCGCTTAGCTATCGCTGTACCCTTCGGTAATTATAAAATTTCCGAATTCCGAATTCCAGTTATGAAACTGGAATTAAATTTTACCTTTTATTTAATTTTCTTACTATATGGAAAAACAAAACTGGTTTTTCACATATACGAAGATACTCGTATGAAGTACCCGAATAATTGCATAGACTAGATCAATTATTTTTTATCTTTTATGCATTGAAAGGAAAATTGAAAACAGGAAATTGAGAGTACAGGATTATTATGACGGGATATTATCTGCCTTATTTCCATAATCCCGAGTACAAGCTGTCCATTAATTTTAATATAGTCAAATTAAATTTAACCTGTGGTCTGATAGTCAAAGCGATGAAACGAGGCTTATGAATATGTTCAGCTTATAGTAATCACTAATTATGGTTTCATATTAATGTTCCATTTTTCACCAACCCGCATTGAATTAACGTGGTGGAGTGAACTCAAGTTCTCCTCGATAATCACACACAGTGTGGGCACAGGTCTCCTCGCGAAATTAAGAGGATGTAGGCCATAGTCCACCACACTAGAGAAGTTCGGATTGGAGAACATCATGCCATCGAGAAATTATGAGTAACTATAAGGCAAATACGGTGATGGTATCGTAATCGTAATTAAATATCAAAAAGTTTTCCTTTGCGCAGCGACGAATACGCACATAATAAAATTGCGCTTGTCGGAAACTGCTGATCAGTTTCTTCGGTTAAAACTGGCAAATTCAGATACATTGTAATCTGCTATTACCTTAAACCTCCGCTAGTTCTCAGAGATTACCAGTGGGATGTATTTTTAAGGTTTCTGACCCTTAAGGCGAGGTTTATCGAGAGACCGCATACAACGCGACAACTGCAATTCACAAGAGAGCTCTTCAAAGGATGAAATTTGGATAAAATTTACGATAAAACGCTGAATTTTCGGAAATACAATTTTATCAATACTCAATACCCTAAAATAAAACATATTATATTATTATATGAATTTTAGTATGTAACATTTACGGGTAAAACACAACCAAAATGCCACTATTCGGAAAACCTCGTCATAACGCTTATCGCCTACAGTCTAACTCTTAGAAAGCTGCTGTTTTTCAATTACGCCGAATATTGTTAATAAAATTTAATTGTGTCACGAACGAACAGTCGCCAGTTTGAATGGCGATTATTAAAATTAATAATTGTTTTGGAAACAAGTTAAGTCGTTGCCTTTTGATACCGTTCCGTTAATCGAATCTTAATGGTGGCCGCGGGATGAAATATGGGGTTGTTTGTTCACGTATATCATTTGAGCTAATTTCTGGTTAATTGAACAATAATTTCAAAATTGAAGTATAATATACTAGCTGTGCTCCGTGGTTTTAAAGATAAGAATGGCAGAATATTACCGCGAATGATTAATATAATGTTTTGATTTTTGTGTTTTATTATTTATGGAATAATGGAAAAACATCCAGCGTAAAATACCAAATAGAAATTCAAATACAAATGACAGATGTGTAGATAAAGATAAAAAAAACGTTTTAATTTATTTTTCTGGATCAGAAAAAATAATATGGAGGATCTTTTCTTCACTTATTTTTTTTTTCTCCATAAAGCATTTGAAATTGATTGCGACTCGTCACAATTTTATTGTATGTAAAGGCATTCAAGGATTTCCTAGCAAGGACACTTTTGAATTGATATACATAATATAATTATTATTTAGCTAGAGACTAAACATCAGTGGCATGGTATCCAAATTGCATAAAAGATGGCAGAACTTTTCAAATGTAAAGAAATGTACCAAAGTGTGTTTTTATTGTTCATTATGCCCCAGTACTAGCAATAGAAACCAGTGGCGAAGAATCTCAAGAAAAAAAGAGATGTCCAGGATTAGTCTTGGATTAGTCTTGGACTACCAAGTCAATTGAGATACTTTTAATGAGCTGTCAAAACGTGACATCCCCATACATTTTGTATGAGAAAATGATAAGTAACGTCACTTATCATATATAGTCAATTGACTTCATTATTATTGATTTAAGCGGTAATAAAAATCATGTATAAAAAAGAATTAACAATATATTGCTTTCCAAGCGTGATTTAGTGCAACCTTTTTAAGGTAAGGATTTTGAATTTTTTTGTTCATAGTGTATTAGCTGTAATACTAATAATAATTGCCACTACCAATATCAAAAGGCACATGGGTGCCCAAAGGGATCTTTTATGAAGTGATTTACTTGAAATTTTTTCATATTTTGTAGGTAATACTTGCACGCCTCATTAAGGTAAATATGGCCATCCAAAACTTATATACTATCATTATGATCTTAAGTAAACACCATATTTATGCTTATAAAAGTCTTTGCCTTTGTACTTCTCATTTTCGTACCAAGAGAATAGAGATACGAGTACTTTTTCAAATGACTATTATTCAAAAGTTTATTTAGAAATACCTCTCGGTGATTAAAGTATCTTTCAAGTTAAGTCTGAGTCAAACGTAACAACTATTGTATCCAGCAATGAATCAACCTGACTCACGGTCACCTGAGTTATATGCTTCCTGCGGACGAGACTTGTAAACATCCTTGTTTGCTTTACTTACTGCTGTTAGATTGTCTTTGTGTTCGTGGACTACTTAGATACTCGTTTCACCTTTACCATAATTTATTACGTTATTTAAAACAACATGTTTATGGACACACAGTATTCGAAAACTTTTTAATTGGTACTGATAATGATTAGACGAGAATAGCTTTACTGTTTCGTTCGTAACTTCGACAGCACCGATCCAATTGAAGATCCCACTGTGGCTTGTGGTTTTATCCCTCATGGTAAAATCTATCTGGCTGCAACCCTTTTTGCGTCCCACTGCTGGGCACGGGTCTGTCTCCCTTACTGGGGAGGCCTGGAGCTTACTCCACCACGCTGCTCCAATGCGGGTTGGTGGAGATGCGGGTTAGTGGCCAACCCGCTGTCGGATGTTTTCAAACCGCCCATAAGGCCTCCGACAAGGTTTGACGACTGTTATCTATCGACAACAACCGGGCCGACGGCTTAACGTGCCCTCCGAAGCACGGAAACGCGCATGAAATTTTTTGCCACTAGCGGTCACCCATCTCACACCCGACCGCGCCCGTTTGGCTCAGCTGCATAGATCGCTTGCGTTCTACGCTAGCCGCCAAGCCATGCGCGCTCCAAATCTATCTATATCAGAATAATCTTATAATACATTCTTTTACTATGGTTATTTAGCCAGTGGGAGCCAGGGCTATTATCGATAATAAACGGTACCATCGACTTAATATGACCTCCGTCACGGTTTTGCTTACATGTTCACGACACAAGGTATACATGTGGGGCTATAGGTAAGTGTGAAGTTTCACAGTGTTAATTATTTATTGCTATTAATTAAAGCTTCAGTACTGAATTGAACATGTATATCTCGTAAAGCCGTTTCAAAACAGCGTTTTTATCTGCGCGTGTACGTTGGATCCAGCAAACGCGGTTTTGCACCTTTAAAGTCAAATTCCGTTACGCGTGTACACGCGCTGAAGACAAATATCACAAGCGTAAACGTCGCTGGTCTGAAACTGCTCTTAAATTTTATAAGTCTTACTTTATGTTAGTATTATGTTTTTATGTTTAATATTATTGTAAAGATTTGTTTATGTATATGTCGGTAGCACGACAGAACAATATGCCGTGTCGGCGGCACGACAGTACAACGGTGGCGCTAGGATCGAGAGTGACCATAGAGGGTTGCTCTAGCGGAGCGTCGTATCGATGGTAGCGTGACAGCCATTGTGCCATTCCTGGATTCTTATTGAAGGAGACACGTAGGACGGTTTGCGCACCACGTAACCGACGAATCGCTGTGGACTCAATGAATCCCGAGAAATATCTAAGTTTTGATAACCCGTGTTGCAGAATAATAACCTTGTCTAATGGTGTGTAATTTTTGAAATAATAATGATTGTTGTAATTTTCTGTCAACCATCTTTTAATTGTCAATTTCCTCGCCCACATGAATAACTCTGATGTATGGTCACCTCTCGCCAACATATAAATACAAATAACTTCAGAAAAAGCATATATAAAACTGAAATTATTTTTGTTTATTTAAATCAATGTACATTCACAAGTTCCAAAAATAAAAGCAAGCGAGGCCCTTGACCTCGAGAAAGTCTTAATTAAACCGAGTTCAGACGAAATTAGTTGGTACCCACAACTTCTGAATAGGAAGCAATAAAAAGCGCCGTAAAAAGTACTGCCTTAATTACTCCGGAATCTACTGTTTAAGATATTAACTGCGCAGTTATTCTTCTAGGGATTAGGTTTGGGATTACTTATACTTAATTTATTTTTTTATGTTAGAAGCGTTCATGGCTGATAGCTAGCGTAGAATGCAGCTTAGCCAAACGCGCGTGGTCGGCGTGTGATTGGTGACCGCTAGTGGTAATTGACAACCTCCGTGGCGTAGTGGGCGATGAGCCGACTGCGAAGCGTGACGTCGATTCCCACCCAGGACAAATATTTGTGTGATAAACAGGCTGAACAATGACTATTTGTTCTATGTCTTGGTGTTAATTTATCTATATAAGTATGTATTTAGAATTATATAATTCTAACTTCAGAACTTTCTGGCCACGAATTCAAGCAAGTTTCAGGATTTTGCCTGGCACGTATGCAGTTGTTGTAGTGCAGGAGTCTGGAGCTCAATAGTAGTCTCATGTTAGTTTGGCTGGCAATAACTCCTTTCCACTAAAACGCAATAGAACACGGCAGAAATATGTTACAGCTTCACGGCAGAAATAAGTGCAGTGGCAGTATTTCTTCTTTAATATTAATCAGATTCATTCAATTATTCTGTAATTAAAGTAATTTCTGTAAAATCCACATTTACTAATCTGCCACTACTTTATGCAGCTAAAGAATAAAAAGCCAAATCCTAAAGCAATGGACTATTTGCATCTAAATCACCGCCTCGTGACAATGGTTCTCTAATCCGTTTCCGAATGCTTTCAGGATAAGCCCTTTTATTGGCGTTAGCTTCGAATTGAATTTTTACTAATTGCCAGGTACAGTAAATGTATGAATACATTTTTTTTTCTTAGGTTGTACTAGCTGACCGGGCGAACTCCTAACGTCTACTGATATGGCTCTTAAAAATAGTAGAAGAATAAAAATTTATGGTTGGTTGTATTTTTTTAGAAGGTCGTATTATAAAATCATAAAAAAATAAAGGGGATGAAAAATAGATGTTAACCGATGAGTGCATATCGGATAGGTCTGAGAATCTATCCGATATGCTCACAAAATTTCATCAGAATCAGTCGAGCCGTTTCGGAGGAGTTTGGCAATAAACACCGCTACACGACAATTTTATATATGAGACAAGCGGGAGTAACGTAGGCTATTTTTCTACAATAAAAATAGCCTAAGCCAAACTAAAATCGGGTCACTCTTTAGCACTGTTGTTACGAATGTGTATGTCGTGAAAGGACGAATAAACAAACAAACGCATTTTTTTTCAACCCTTTTTTTATGTCCCACTGCTGGGCACAGGTCTCCTACTCACAATTGAGAGGGATTTAGGCCATAGTCCACCACGCTGGCCAAGTGCGGATTGGTGGACGTCATGCCTTCGAGAAGTTATGAATTTCTCTCAGGCATAGTATATCGTAATCAATGAAATATCACGATATTTTCCATCACCGTGGAGCAGCGATAAATTCGCACATTACAAATTTCTTTGTCAGAGGTGCGCGCCGAGGATTTGAACCTGGGATCGGTCGCGTCGAAGACCGCGGTTTTTACCACTCGGCCATCGCTGCTCAAACAAACGCATATGGATAGAATATTAAATTAACAAACTTACACGTGACGCAAAGAAACGTTAATATATTTTTTTAGGTCTTTCGTAGGTGAAGGTACACGGGTCGCTGATACTCGTATACCCGTTTATTCCCGGCGCATACCCTTGGCATGTTTACACGCATGTTTATCTATTGCTATGTGATAAGGGCGAAACATAACAATGTCATAGTTTTTTCTTATATCGGGATAACCGAAACTGCTCTGGGAGAGTTGTTGGTTACGTAAGATCTTGCTTAAAACAAATGATTTGTGTTTCTCAGTTTCAACCTCGAAGCTTGTGTGTTCTCATTACGCTTATGGTGTACCTAAATACGAACTAAAAAGTAAAAAATAAGAAGAAAATATATTTTACTATAAAAAAGCGTGGGGTGCATGGTGTCAATAGTATCTTAAAAACCACCCCACGGTTTTGTATTTTTTAGTTTTTACCTAAACTACATTATTTATTTTGAATTTTTTAGTAATTCTTTATTAAACTGGTTTAACATATTCAGCTTACTTCTGATCCATACTGTAATACAGATTTCTTAGCATTAGAACAAAAAATCGAAACAAAAATTATTCAATGAGGCACTCAAAAGCTCAAAACCATCATTACATTATTAGCACATAATAATATATTCATTATTTCTTTTTTTTTTTTTTTTTTGATATACATAATTTTATTTACAAACTATTAAAGCTACTTTACAATTTATATTAAAAAAAGACTTAACTATATACAATAAAAATAAAAAAATTGTACAAAAATAAAACAAAAATAAAATTATAAATAAAAAACTTCCTCTAAAATGTCCGTGTTTTTTAGTTGTTTTTTTTTTCATATTATTGCATTGTCATCGGCCCTTGACCCCTGTGCAAATTTTCAATTTAATCAGACGCTTAAAGGTAGGTGAAAATGAAGTTAAAAGATTCCTTTACATACATACATACATATAGGTCTAGCGTGTTAAAAATATAAAACTTTATATTTGTTTTATTAAGTACCTTAGGCCGCGAACTTAGCAGACGACTCTCGTATATTTTTTTTATCCTGATGGTCCTAGTTAGGACTTTATGAGATTATTGTGTTGTCAGCGGCCCTTGACCCCTGTGCAAATTTTCAAGTTATCAGAGTCATAGAAGTAAGTGAAAATGAAGTTAAAAGATTCCGTTACATACATACATACAAGTAAAGCTAATAAAATCGTGTTAGTAAAAAAATCGAGCTCTTCTTTATTACATTATTCTTCGAATTCTTGATTAAAAATGTTATCTTTGCATAGCTTTTATAATGGGCATGACAGATTTTCAAATACCTTTTCTTATTGTAGGTACACGTCTCCTAGTTTCGAAAAAAGTTTATTTCAGCAATAAACTCAACTTTTAACGTAAAGCAACACGATGACATTAACTGAGACGTGACGTCATTCCTTTTGATTGGCTTTTCAGATAACATGGCCGATTGCTGTATTTAATACTTTTATTTTATTGCAAATCTTATTGATCTTAATGTTTATATTAAAACGGGATCATATTTTAGAACTTTTTTAGCATATATTTTTCTGTAAAACCATTTATTCTCTGATTCTTTAATAGTGTCATCATGGCCATTGTAAACCTAAGCTGAGAGAAAAAAAGCGGACGTAAAATATCTACCTTGATTTAAATAAATTCTCAGATACTATGGTTTTAATTTTTAAAATAGTAGTAAGGTGATGGCCTTATTTAAATCAAGGCTGATATTTTACGCCCCCTTTTTTCTCTTAGCTTATGTTTACAACTATAAAAGCTGTTTATTTACAAAGTTATGCATCGACGAATACTAACTGTGGATACTTTGATACATTTCTCGCGTTGGCTGCGGAGATTAACGTACATAGAAGCAAGACACGTCCTTTGTACAGGACAGTCTCTGGCGAGATAAGGTTTGGGGTCCCTTCGGTTTCGATTAAAGTCCGGTATATTGGAAATGAGGCATCTATCCTACTGCGGCATCTATCCCGGTTTTATCATACGCTTATCGCACATACAATAAGTATTAAGTATAAATATAGGACAAAATTGTAAGTTTTCAAAGCTCTTCAGGATTCCAATGTCCCGTGTCCAATAAAACTGCAAGCCACGTTGTCACAACCCTGGAACTTTCGCGAACTATTGACAGAGAACAGTTGGAAACTGTTGCGAAATAAAGTTATATCTCAATGTAACGCTGTTTTAATCTGAGACGCTTATTGCAAGCGCGTCCAGAAATTAAAGAATAAAATAATACGTGTGATTGGAAATTTTAGATGCAATATTTACAGTTCTAATGTTAAATAATTCTGTGATGGTTCTAGTAATGAGCAATATTGTAAGTGATAAAGCTTGCATGAGACGTCATTTGCTTCCGCACTTAACTACATTCAACCACAGACAAGAACTAAGTTTTTAAGGTTATACTGCTACTCCTAAAGCACATAGTCAACTCTTTATGTAACTGTGTTTAGCACTTTCCACTTTTACATCCCACAATAACACAATTACCATCAATAAATTTGAAGAGATCTTGTGACAGTAATAGTAAAATGAAACTATTTATTTGTGTCTATTCTCTGCTATCCTTTTTGAGTTTTATTACAAACCCGCTTATTACGCTTCACGTTTTATCCATGCCACGGAACTTTTGCGAACTAATTGTAACTAAAATAGTTCAGGGTTGCTGCTTAATAAAGTAGTCTTAATATCATGCAATGGCGAGAATAAAAGATTATTCTCCTATTCAATTTATAAAGTTTCCAGGGATTGCACAATGAATTAATGTTAAATCCTACAGTTACATTGATACTTTTAACTATTTTGAATAGTTTTGCAAAGTTGAAAACACTTTTCGATTTTAAATAACAAACTACTAAAAACTACTCAGTGAAGCATCGAGTGTAACCAAGGAACTTTCGCGAACTATCGGCGACGTTTCCAAACTGTTGCTGAGGCGACACTTTTAATCTTATGCAAGGCGAATCGTTCTGAAATAGGTTATGCAAGACTTTTAAAGGCTTTTAAAAATGCATTTGGATTTTTTATTATTTCGCCATCGGATTAACAATGCATTTGGAGGAATACTAAAATTCGGTCACAAAAATTTAAGTGTTGATTCTCAGGTCAGAAGTAAACTACCAAGATATTGTTCTGCGCTGGACAATACGAGCTAGGTTATTTTTAGTTGGTAAACCGTCAGCTTAATAATGATATTAATCGAAATAAAAACAGCTCTTTTGAAAACCACAGTCTGTGGTTTTTATTATTACAACTCAAGACCATCTTGCTTTTTTCTTAATTCTATGATAGAGAAATTGCTGAGATTTGTTTGTTTTGACACACAATGGCCTCTTTAGACGCTTTTTAAATACTTCTTTAAAATAGGATCTTTAAAATAGGAAACATTCTCCAGTTCTAAATAAAACATAACTAAAAGTACTCAGCAAAGCGTCGAACGTATCCATGGAACTTTCGCAAACTATTCCGAACCATTTCAGAACGGTGAATCTTTTCCGAATTGTTGCTGAAGCGGGGCTTTTAATCTTACGCAAGGCTAGTCGTTCTGAAATAGGTCTTGCGAAAACTTTTAAAGCCTGGGCTCGACAATGCACTTGAAGAATATTTTAAATAATGACCAAAATTTTTTTGTGATGTGTCGGGTTACTGGTTGACTATTTTCTGAGCTTTACCTGAGTTATATTTGTACCGTTCGTGTTTACTTTTACTTGAATGGTGTTTCTTATAGGTGTATCACTTATATCGGCTCCTGCTGTACACACTGCACTCGCGTCTCGTCTTGTGTAGTACCAACTAGTTAACTGTCATAGAGCAACCCTCACCGCTGTGTCATAGAGCAACGGCGTGTACGCAAGAGACGACAAGCTTCTCTTCGTTCAGATACACTACATCTCTTCCTTATTTTAATAAAACAATATTGAATTTAAAGGAATCTTTTACTTCTTCCAAATAACAATTTACAATAATAACTTGAATCAACCATAATCAAATGACATCAATATTTATGAGTCTTTAAGACATCAATGATATCTTATATAGAAATATTTTACTTCTTCCAAAAACAATTTAAAATAATAGCTCCAATCAACCATAATCAAATTACATCAATATTTATCAGTCTTCAAAGATATCAATGATATCTAGTATAGGATACTTTTACTTCTTCCAAATAACAATTTACAATAATAGCTTCAATCCACCACAATCAAATTACTTCAATATTAACAGTCTTTAACGACATAAATGATATCTTGTATAAGTATCAATTACGAATTAGTAGATGAGTCAACTGCAATATCAATCATTTTAATATTCACCAACAACATATACTAATTTTGTTTCTTACTTTCACCTCATCGTCCCTCTCTTCCTTTTACAATTGTAACTTTTTCAACTGTTAATCAACTTCTCAATCTCTCTTCCTTTTACAATTGTAACTTTTTCAACTGTAAATCAACTTCTCAATCTCTCTTCCTTTTACAATTGTAACTTTTTCAACTGTAAATCAACTGTTTAATATCATCTAAAAGATTAGTAGAATCTTATAGTTTACTAACCTCTTAGTAATTTTACATAAAACTCAAAATTTACTTCTAATTTACATTTACATGAATCAAAACATCTTAATAATTTAACATAAAACTGAACTTTACTGCTATTTTCTATATACTATAAATCTTCCATGATATTAGCAAGTGTAATAGGGCTTGTTTGAATTATTGCTAGCTATATGTTTTTTTTTTTTTTTTTTTGGTGTTATTCCTTTAGTCCTCTTTTCTTTTGTCTGCTTCAGATTCCTCTTCATTTACGACTTTCCACTGCCCTTCTACCTTTTTTAGGTGAACAATGTTCCGCCTTAGACATTCTCCTGTATCCTTTTCTAATTCTACATCCCCACCTACTCGTGATTTAACTGTGTATTCAATAGGTTCAAAGTTAGTACTGAGTTTATTTTTCCGGTTCATATCCTTCACATAGACTTTTTCTCCAGGGGCTAAATCAATGTCTTGAGCTTTTCTTCTTTTGTCTGCATATTCTTTTCCTTTATCTTTCTTCTCTCTATCCTTGTCTCGAATGTCCATGTCATCGGTTCTGTTCTCTACATCTTCCATCATAGGTAGTTTATCTCTTATTTTCCTCTGAAAAAATAATTCTGCTGGTGTTTTACCTGTTACTGTATGAGGAGTGTTATTATACATTGTTAAATAGTCAACTAATGCTTCCTTCCAATGAACCTTCTTTTCAGCTTGGCATATTCTCAGTCTTTTAAGTATACTTCTGTTTTGACGCTCTACTTCCCCATTTTGTTGAGGCCAGTATGGAACAGAATGGTACAGTTTTATATTATTTTCATCACAAAAGGATTTAAAATGTTGGCTAGCAAATTGTTTCCCATTATCTGCAATCATGGAAACAGGGAAACCTAATCTGCTGAAAATTTCTCTAAGTATTTTGGTCATTTCTTGACTGGATATATCTCGACAGGCCTTTATCTCTTGATATCTAGAGTAGTAATCAATAACCACAAGGAGGTAGTCATTGGTTGGCAAAGGTCCTAGAAGATCGATTGCAATATCCACCCATGGGTGTGATGGTAATTCTCTTCTTTTCAAGGGGTGGGGTGGGTTTGGTGCTGATACAAGTGTACACCCTTTACAAGATTTAACTATCTTTTCCGCATCTTGATCGTAATTTGGCCACCAAACTTTTGTCCTAAGCCTTGCTTTCATGGCTACAATTCCTGGATGTCCTTCATGTGCCGCTGTTAGTATTTTGTTCCTTAATGCTTTAGGTATGACAATTTTGGTTCCCCTCAAAAGAATGCCTTCATGAAAACAGAGTTCATTTTCTATTAATTTGTATCTCTTGACTGTTTCATCCCAACTACGTTCATGAACACCTTTTTTAACTTTTTGTATCTCTGGGTCTTCGTTTGAGTTTTGAACTATCTCATTTAATGATACAGCTGTTGGTCTTGTGTACTCTATTAAATTCTTAACATAGTCAACATTTGCAACATTTTCCGATGAAAGTTTGCATAATCTGGAAAAGGGATCAGCAATGTTGTTCTTTCCTGGCCGGTATATCACTTTGTATTTATAAGATTGTAATCGAAGCATCCATCTTTCAATCCTCGCGCATGGTTTTGACTTTGGGCTGAATATTACTTCTAGTGGTTTGTGATCTGTAACTAAATCAAACTGTTTCCCATATAAAAACATGTGGAAGTGTTCCACTGCCCAGACAAGAGCTAATGCTTCTTTTTCAGTCTGGCAGTACCGACGTTCACAGTCTGTGAGCGTCTTATTTCCGTAGGCGATCACCCGTGGTTCTGAGTTATCTTTCTGTATCAGAACAGCTCCTAAAGCCACGGGGCTAGCGTCCGCAAATACCATTGTTTTGTCATTTACATTGTAGTATCCCAGATTGGGTATATCGCTCAAATTTTCTTTTAAAATGTTGAAAGATTCTTGCTGCCTTTTTCCCCATAACTTTTTTATATCCTCATTTCTACTAAATTTACGACGAAGGAGTTCTTTTAATGGCTCCGTTTTTGTAGCTAAGTTTGAAATCCACTTCCCCACATAATTAATTAGGCCAATAAAACTTTGTAATTCTGAAATAGTTGTTGGGGGTCTAAAATCCCGGATAGTATTCAAATATTTATTCAAGGGTCTTATTCCTAAATTTGAAAGTTTATGGCCTAAGAACTCTACCTCATTAGTATTAAAGATACATTTTTCTCTTCGTAATGCCACATTATTTTCTTTCAGCACTTCTAAAACCTTTTTTAATCGGGCATCATGTTCTATTCGGTCTTCGCCAAAAACTAAAATATCATCAATAAAATTGATGGTTCCTTGGCATTGTAGTAAGATGCGCTCTAGTGTTTTTTGAAATATTTCTGGTGCGCAGGATATACCAAACATCATTCGTTTGTATCGGTAAAGACCTTGAGGTGATATAAATGTTGTTATTGACCTCGAGTTTGGATGTAGTTCTAATTGGTGAAAAGCGTCACAGATGTCTAGTTTGCTAAAAACCCTTGCATTTCTGATTCTAGGAAGCAGTTGGTCCATTGTAGGAAGGGGGTGATTTTCTCGTGATATTGCCAAATTTGCCCGTCTCATATCTATGCAAAGGCGGATGTCTCCATTATCTTTTAAGATGGGGACTATAGGGGAGATCCATTCTGAGGGCCCATCCACCTTCTCAATTATGTCTTTTTGAAGAAGTTCCATTATTTTAGCATTAACTTTTTCTTCTAAAGGTATTGGTATTCTTCTGTATGGTTGCGCAGTAGGTTTTATTTTATTATTAATTGGAATTTGTATAAGAACATTTTTAAATTTGGGAAAAATTTTATTTTCTACCTGATTTACTTGTATTCCGATTTTTAAAACTCCCAGAGCAATAGCTGTTGTCTTTCCCAGTAAGTTCCGCGATCCATTTTCCACAACATAGAATATAGCTTCCAGCCTTTTCCCTGCAAGCTCTATTGAGGACTTAAAGGATCCAAGTAGTTTTAAAGGTGTCTTGCTTCCATATGCATAGAAAGTTTTATCAGGATTTTGTATTTGCTCAGTAACTTTAGTTTTCTTCTTTTTCATAGCTGTCCATGTGTTCCCTGAAATCAAATTATATTTACACCCAGAATCAATTAGTAATTCTACTTCTACTCCACCTATTAAACAACTTACGGTATCATCCATGTCTATGTTAAAGACATAGGCAATTCCTTCATCTGAATCAGTACTTTTTTGTGTGCTAATATTATGAGTTTCCATCTTTTGTTTTTTTGAATTTCTTGTTTGCTTATTATGTTCTTCTGGTTTCCTTTTCCCAATGTTTGTCTTACATTGTAATTTGTAATGTCCTATTTTCCCACACCTGACACAGGTCTTATATTTAGCTGGACATTTCTCATCAAATGCCAAATGGTTCCAACTACCACATCTGAAACATTCTCTCCTTGTTTTTTGATACTTGGTTCTTGTTTTCTCTTCTATTTTGTTTATATCTTGGTTCTGCCTATGTTTATGGCCAAAACCTTCTAATTGCCTTCCTATTACTTCTAAGGCATTTGCTTCAGCAATTACATCTTCCAGAGTCATTTTATCTCCAGTTCGCAGGATTTTTTTTCTTAGCTCTTCAGAAGTGCATTTTTCTATGACTTGGTCAAGCAGTTGGTCATCTTTATCTGAAAACTGGCATTTGGAACCTTGTTGTCTTAGCCGTACAATAAACTTCTCAAATTTCTCATTTTCTTCCTGTTTCATTTGCCGGAACACATGTCTCTCAAATCTTTTACTTTGCTTTGGTGCAAAATATTCATCGAGTTTCTTTATAGCTACCTTAAATATGTCTGTAGCTTCAGTTGTATTTATGTCGGTATCTGGTGTGTTATAAAAAACATCCTGAAGCTCAGGTCCACCTCAGTGTAAAAGGTTTGCTCGCTTATGACACGGTTTGGTCACATCTGCAGCCTCTAAGTAGATGTCCAAGCTTCGCTTCCACCTCTCCCATCTCACACACACAGAAGCCACGTCTCCGTCACATTCAAATTTTTCTAATGTGAGATTTGCCATTTTACCCTGAAAGTACAAAAAAACATCTGGTCAAGAAACGGGTACTATCCGTTCAATGACAGTGTTATTTCCAGATAACCACATAACAGGCTTCACCCCATATGTGACTTGCATCTATTATCATTCCAGATAACCACAAAACAGGCTTCACCCCATATGTGGCTTGCATCTATTATCAATCATCCAAAATGCAGTTATTTATGAAACTGAGTAATCAGTTTCCATTTTACTTCTAACGTCCATAGTTCTATTTTGGAGCCCACATTCGATGTTATTAAATGTTGGCTAGTTATTTGTTAATTATACCAAATGATATAGGACCTATATTACCTTGTGGTTCTAATGGTTTCAAGTTTAGAATGGATGTTCCACAATAAAAGTTTGAAACATATTATGCATAAAGGTTATAATTTGTTTAATATTGATTTTATGACATTCACTTTTTTATGATGTCAATAACATTATTCACTATGTTCCAAGTTCCAACCACAATTTTATAATTCAAAATAAATTGAATTTCATTGTATTACATATGAAATACCTACTACCTAGCTGTACAAGTCAATACTACTGTGTTCTGCGTATTATTCAATAATTTACATTCTTTACTAATGTTTTAGTCACTAACCGAATATTAATAATTAATAGATAGTTATTTCTGAACAAATTATTGCGAGTTTCCATTGGAGAACAGATACATATCACGATTAATTACTTCACGCCAAAGTTAGTCTAGCAGCAGCGAAGTTGTGAAAGAAAGAAAACTTAAACTTGCTTTGCATTGCAAGTATGACTCGTGTTAATCTGTTTAAAGCTTTAAAATATATTATGCCGAGCAAATCGAAATGTTTCAATTGTAAGCGCATGCCGGCCGGCCATTTTGCTTTAAGCTTAGAAGCCGTGTATTAGAGTCGCGCTTTACTTTTCCAGTGACATTTATGTAAAAATTACCAGTACTTACAGTCTCGTCGCCAAATTATGTACCGTTCGTGTTTACTTTTACTTGAATGGTGTTTCTTATAGGTGTATCACTTATATCGGCTCCTGCTGTACACACTGCACTCGCGTCTCGTCTTGTGTAGTACCAACTAGTTAACTGTCATAGAGCAACCCTCACCGCTGTGTCATAGAGCAACGGCGTGTACGCAAGAGACGACAAGCTTCTCTTCGTTCAGATACACTACAATATTGTTATAAGGGAACCATTCGTTCTTTAATGAAATTCACGCTTATAGTCGTTTTAGAAATGCATGGATAAAAAAATGCCCGTAAACAAAAGAGCACGCATGGCCCGGCGGTTAACGTAGTACGCAAACGATCTATGCAACTAAGCCAAACGGGCGTGGTAGGGTGTGAGATGGGTGACCGCTCGTGGCAAAAAATTTCATGCGCGTTTCCGTGCTTCGGAGGGCACGTTAAGCCGTCAGTCACAGTTGTTGTCGATAGATAACAGTCGTTAAATCTTGTTGGAGGCCTTATGGGTGGCTTGAAAACATCCGACAGCGGGTTGGCCGCTAGTCCGCATATTCACCAACCCGCATTGGAGCAGCGTGGTGGAGTAAGCTCCAGACATCCCCAATAAAGGGGAGAGACTAGTGCCCAGCAGTGGTACGCAAAAAGGGTTGCAGCCAGCCTGTAAACTAGCTATACGAAGTACACAAAACATTCTATAACACAAATGAAACCATTGTATGAAAAAGTACTCACGAAAAGAAGGAATAAAAGTAATGTCTCATTGAAATGTGTCGACAAATATGAGCTCATGTTCGATATCCCCTGAAAGCGATCGGTTTGTAGATTGTCTTTGTATGCTCGCTCGAATCGTATATCCGGCGAATTGAAAGTAGAACCGGATTCTGAAGTATATCTCGCATATAAAATCAGTGGAATCGCACCATATTGTACAAGTATTAAACAAGTGTTCTCTCGTGAAGAGATAAAAATGGATTTAACAGGCGGTAGAAGTTTGTATTATTTATTTTATTACTATTTCATGAATTGCGGAGCTCGGATAGCCCTGCGGTTGGCGTAGAATACATGTAATCTACGCAGCCTAGCGAAACGAGCGCGCTTAGATGTGATATAGGTAACCGCTAGTAGCTGCACCTTTCCGTGCTGCGGAAGGCACGTTGAGCTATTGGTTATCAATAACTAGCAGTCGTAAGCCCTTGTCGGAGGCCTTATGAGCTTATTGCTACTAAGTGGCATCTTCGTATTGGAGAAACGTGGTGAAGAAAGCTACAGGCGTCCCAATAATGGAAAGAGCCGTGTTAAGCAGTGGGACGCTGAAAGATTTGCAGCCGTTACGATTTTTTTAATTAATTATAATAATAATAACATTTCACACTCATAGTCCCACAGTAGGGTAGACATACCCTGTGTCGTGGGTACCATGAACACTGATTCTGTTGGGCTACGTGTGAGAAACGTTTAAAAATATATATAAATGAATGCATATATATTATGTTGCAAGTATCCTATGATACCAATAGGTATTTAGGATTTCAAGATGCTAATTTTTCATATTCCTCATTCTGCTTCTTGATTGTGATTGTAAAGGCGAGTCTTGAAGGAAGCAAGGGAATTTGCAAAGAAGGAAGTAGAGTGAACAGGAGCCAAAGTCTAACACCAACACTATTTCCATACAGATAATCAGGTCAACCCGTAGCACGGCTGCAACGTGAAAGAAGGATAAACAAACAAACTAACTAACTAACTAACATACTTTCACATTTATATAATTAATATGGATACATAAAGCTTTCCCAAGAACGAGTCATTAAGTTTCCTACTTACACGCAATATATTTTTATAGCTGACATATTTTGAACTCTCACTTTATGGCTGAAGAAAATGCCTTTACGACAGTCGCATTGCAGCTTAGAGCATCAAGATATTGACAAGTATGACACCCGTCAGAGGAGTGGCCTTTACGGGCAAACCCCTCGTCCCAACGTCCATGCACAAAGTGCCTTCTGGTTGTACAACTAGTGTGTCTGTGTGTGTCGGTGTCAGTGTTGTCGGTGCGTAGAAAATGACGTTGTTAATTGAAATTGAAATATTTAGAAAATATGTATGCGTCTGTAGCGAAGAAAGAATATTTGTGAATGTGTGACAAAATTAAAATGTGTGCGTTCTTTCTCCCGCACAAGATTTGGCACAAAAATTATGTATCGAAGCGAGGCGAGCGAGCTATGCCGTCTCTACTGAAGGGTGAGTCAGTACCTTTGATACTCTAACGTTGCAGTTGCCAGTATGTTTATGGCCTAAGCTATTCAGCTCCTTAGCTGCAGGTGTCGACGCTTTATGAAAATATCAGTACTATTTAAAATTGGATTTTTTCCAATGACCTAGGAAATCGTTTGGTTTAATGACCTTTCCGTCGCTAATGAGATTGCCTGAACGTTGGCACGTAGTTCGTAAACGACGTGCAATTATTACGTTCATAGTGTATAAAGGTAATGGTATTCTCGAGATTGTTTTCTTTGAAATACCATATCTAGATGCTAGTATTAACAACAATACCTGGACGCCCGAGCGTTGCTCGGATGAAAACAATTTATTTTCTTGGTTTAATTTCAAACGATACTCTCATTTGCTTAGTGTTACTTAATAACGACATTTGAAATAGCTCCTAATGAAAAAAAAGAATCACAATAAATAAAAAATAAACGCAATATGGTTTTGATTGAGGTTTGAACCCGGGCCTCTAGTTCCGCAGTCAGCCCACGTAACCATTCGGCCAAGGAAGCTTTAATTCAATGAACGAAATTATAGAGCTCTTCAAATCGATATTGTCATCTCTTTGAACGTCGGATTGACGGATGGCTTTTGACGGCGTTCTACGCCACAATATTATTAATACTCGCCTTACGTCGTGTCTTACGAATATTCGATCAGGCCACGTGTCCTGGCGTGAGTTTAACATTTTTTACCCATGCCAAAAAAGTGCACAACGCCGCTAAAGAAGTTTTCACTTCAAAAACTTACATGAATCAAATCGATTATTGCTGAAATTCCTAAAATATGACAGTATGTCTGGATTTGCGGAGCATCTCGAATAATATAGAAAAGTGCCATTACCATAACTCATGGTGACGTTATGTCATTGTGGAGAATATTGCCGTAATTTATTGCAATTTGTACAAACGTTACCCATGATCATAAAAATTTCTATTTTTCCTCGCAAACAGCAAAATGTTGACTGCATAAGTGTTAGAGAAATATAAGGTTTTTTTTCAATCATCCGCGATGTAAACATTAACGTACCTACATTAAAACTGTTTGGTGATGCGATATATTCACAAAATAAATTTAAAAGGAGTTACCACTTAAAAAATGTACATTTTCAGATTTTTATGAAATTTTATATGCATATTCAGTCAGTAAGTCTGAGAATCGGCTGCTATCTATTTTTCATCCCCCTAAATGATAGAGCAGCGATGGCCGAGTGGTAAAAAAACCACGGTCATCGACGCGACCGATCCGACCGGTGATGGAAAATATCGTGATATTTAATTGATTACGATGTTATCCATCGCCGTGCATGCCTGAGAGAAATTTATAATTTCTCGAAAGCATAACGTCCACCAATCCGCATTCGGCCAGCCTTATCCTTAATAATAGTATATAATAGTCCACCTATGGCCTAAATCCCTGTCACTTATGAGGAGACCTGTGCCCAGCATTAGGACATAAAAAAAAGGTTGAAAAAAAAAGTGATAAGGTTGGTCCACCCCAAACATTTAAACGCGGTACGGAGTTCGCGGAGTCAGCTAGTAATAAATATAATCACGTTATAATAATAAACACGGTTGGTTGGGCTCTGTGGCCATTTAAATAGAAAATTTCTAGTTTTAATAAACGATTACATTTTACAGGGAACAACGCGAGAAATCACTGTAATGTGGCAATAAGTCTTTAATATATGCATATGAAACGCCTCGCGAGGGTCGTAGCCGTTACTTATCGTTAAGTCTTCGTGGATAACTAGCTTTTGGAATAATTACCTCAGAGGCAACCACAAAATACAATTGTGAAATTTCCCATTTTTATCCTGCATAAGTTACAATTTTTTTTAAGTAATTAACGATTTTAAATTTCATTTTCTCAGCATTTATTATCATATAGTAAATAGTCAATTTCTATTATTCGACGAACACTACTTATTTTTAATTCGCGAAGTAAAAAACTACCAAACAGCGTAGTGACTCATATTTTTGGATTCTATGGCAATTTAAATTGAAAATAATAAAATATTCTTCTTCTTCTTAATATGCCTCTGCAACTAGTGAAGGTTGGCAATCAGCTTGCTAAAGTCGTCCTTATTATTTGCATGGCGGAACAGCTCAGCTAGGCCAGCTGTTCCGGTCCACTCCCTGATGTTTCGCAGCCACGACTTCTTTCTCCTTCCAACTTTCCTCTTTCCGGCAACTTTCCCATTAATTGTAAGTTGGAGCAGGTCATATTGCTCATGTTGAAGAACATGTCCTAAATAGGAGACATTCTGCCGCTTGACTGTCAGCATTAGTCCACGTTCTTGGCTGACTTGTTATAAAATCTGAACGTTGGTCACTTTCTGAGTCCAGCTAATAGACAGCATACGTCTATATGCCCACATTTCGAAAGCCTCTATTCGTTTTTAAAGGTCCTCTTTTACGATCCAAGCCTCATATCCATATAATACAATACAATACAATAGAAAATAATAATATCTAGTTTCAATAAAGTTTAGGTGCTTCTGTCTTTGTGTGTGTCCATGGCACCCACGACACAGGGTATAACTACCCTACTAAGGCTATGAGTGTGAACCTTTTTTTTAACAAACGGTTACATTTTACAAGGAACAACGCGAGAAATCACTGCAATGTGGTAATATGTCTTTATTATTATGCATATGAAGCGCCTCGCAAGGGTCGTAACCGTTACTTAACGTTAAATATTCATAGATATTTAGCTTTTGAACAGTAACCTCAGAGGCAACCACTAAATATAAGTGGGAAATTTTCCATTTTTGTCCTGGATAAGTTACAATTTTTTTTAAAGTTATCTACAATGTTAAATTTCATTTTCTCAACATTTATTATCTTACTAGCTGTGCCCGCGACGTCGTCCGCGTAGATAAAGACTTGTACAAAAGGCTTGATTAGAGTTGGATTATTTGTTCCTCCTCCTCCTTAGTCGTTCACTCTTGTCAGAGTGGTCGTTGCTGATGAGGTTGCAATTTCGTTCGTGACCGCTTGCCCTCCACTGTCCCTTGGATTATTGTTACCTTTTATGAAATTACTTATGATACAAAAGTTCATATTATTATGTTGAGTAGATACATTCTTCCTGAGTCCTTACAATGTTACTGTACTCCTCTTATAATCAACTTTTCAGTCGTTATCATCAGTTTCTCTTTACAAATTAAACGTACTATAATAGCCTGTTTATAAAGTGTTTAGATAGTACTGCTGTGCCCGCGGAAAGGATCATTATAATCAAATAATTTGTGCTGCAAATAATGCATAGATTCATTATCATCATGTAACTTAAATATATTGCAGAAAGGTGGTGAAATGTCTACGCTATGTCAGGCGTGGTTAGTAGTTGGTTAGTCAAATTCTTGGTTGCTTACACGTTGGTTGCAATTGTCGTTAACATACTGTCGTTCATACTTAATGGAGGTCTTTTGAGCGATTTAAAACTTGCGACAGCAGTTAGGCCACTAACAATGAAGACGTCATCAACCTGAATTGGAGCAGCGTGAGAGGATCACCCTACGCGATTAAGAGTCAATTGGTCCTTGTAGAAGCCGCCGTGTTGTGTCGACGGTACCCGGTTGTAACTTGTTAGTTATGGGAGATGAAGAGATACACGGACGCGTAGTTAAGTTTGTTTATTGAACCACTGATTACGTTTGGTCGTCTGAGTCAGTAGGTCCGCGCGTGCCGGTAATTAGGTGACGACTAATGTATTGAATAAAGTTATGCTGTATGAGCATTTTTGGCACGTACATGCTCCCGAGGGACAAGGAAAAGAACTCAGACAACCAAAGTTGTATACATATGTAAAGTAAAGTTATAGTTTAAATGTAAAAGGTTACAAAGTAGTAAATAAAAGTAAAAGTTAAATAAAGGTATACAAAAGCAATACAAACAAAAGTTAAGCATAAAAATACAACGTCATGAAATATTTGTTATTAAAGTTTGAAACTCAATCGAACAGCTGTTTGCGGTGGAGTCTTGTTCCTCGCCGTTTGTTCTCCTATTTCCGTGTAGGTAGTTATTTCCTGTAGTTCTATGTCTTCTTTTATTTTAGGTGCAGGTTTATTTGTAATGCAGGTATTGTTTCTCTTACACGCAGGCATGCATTTTCTTACTCGCCAGATCACAATAGAGACGGCGATTCCTCCCACCAGCAAAGTGCTTATCGCGTAGTTGCTGACGTCGTGAATGCTCAAGTCGTTAGGCAGGCTCTCTCGTTCCTTCTGCATGGCTATCTGCTCGTTAATGGATGCATGTTCCCTATTCAAGTTCAATTTTGGAATAATAATTTTAGAATAGTTGAGAGTATTCCAAAACTCGTTAGGTGAGCCCACGGAAGGTGTTTGTAATGACGTTCCAATGTTCGTTTTGCTGCTAAGGACGTTATATGAGTATATAGTGTCCGTCTCGTGTTGCATTACACAGTCCTGATCCAATGAAATGAGCCCTGTTTTCGTTATCATTGTTGTTGTTATTTGATTTTCGCATACCATACGAATCGCACACTCGTTGATGCAGTTACATAACCATATGTTAGATCTATGTAACTTTATCCATTGGTCCGTACATTGTCTCGGTATCCAATCACAGGTTATATTGTTTACATTTCTACTCAGCATTTTTGCTTCGCAGGAGGCTGTGGCTCCGTTTAAGTTTTTAATTGGCATGTAGGCGTGGCAGATGTAGTCTTCCATCGTCATCGCGTTACATTGTTGTAGATCGACCTCTTCTATTTCTATATATGTATTCTTCACAAAGTTAACCCCAATGTATTTCGTTGTTATCGCTATCGCTTCACATTGGTTGATCAAGCGTTGTTTTAGTATAGGAATATTGTGATATAATGTATACTCGTCATCACTTAGTAAGGGAATATGCAGTTCGAATAGTAGGTATTGTTCAGTCAATCGAGCCTTGACATAAATAAGTTTGTATATATTTCGAACATCTGATCCATAGGTATTTTTAATAGGTAGTGTTAATCTGGTCGATATCTTTCCAGCGATGTAATTAAGTTGTTGTGATAGATGTTCTGGTGTAAAAAGTTTCATATCTAGATGTCCTTTGTAAATATCTGTCAGTGCTTCTAGAAGCATCTGCTGGCTTCTTCTTAAAACAGAAATAAGTAGGTTCGCAGTCAATGCTCCTGAATTCACGTCGTTCATAGTTTTCATAACTTGAAATCTGTTATCGATGACTGTTATTTTATCTTCCGTTTCGTTCATAAATCGCTGAATAGCTTGTAATTGCGTTTTCACTGAATCTTCATTTTCCTTTATGATGTTGTTTTCTGCCTCGACGATAAGTGTTTGATTTTTTACTAACTGTAGTAAATATTGTTCGTTTGTTTTGATTTTTTGTATGTCCTGAGCGTATTTTTCTGCAAAATCGCTATCCAGTACCCCAAACAAGGTTCGAGCCAGGCTTCCTACACCGTTAATGTAGCCGCGCCGCCTACGTTGTTGATGTTGAGAGAGTAGCAGTGTGTTATATTCGTGTAACTGCTCCATCTCGAACTTTAGTTGTTGCGTCGTTGAGTGACATGGCTCTTCAGGCATGGTGTTACATAGTTGTTCTAGACGATTAACTAATTCTTCGACTTTTCTAGTACTCTGCCAGAATGTAGATAGATTGTAGTATACTAGAAGTTTCCATTCATCGTGTATAAGTTGAATGTTCCCGACGGAATCATAGTAAATAGGTTGGTTATCGTTCAGTTGTGTTATTTTTAAACGTTCCAGGGGTGCTGCCAGTCCACAAGTCAGAGTTGTAAACGCTACTAGTAACATCATAAATAAGTTGTACGTTTTCTTTTTGATACTTGCTGTTCTTTTGTTTTTCTTGCAGTTTTCAGTTGTATTAGAACTACAATTCTGTGTATTCGAAGATTCTACGCAGGGTTCGTTAATAGGTAGTGGGCATAGTTTTGTTATGGGTCTTTTAAAAAGTCCTTTTTGTGTTTTTAATGTGACCACTCGTACTAAGTTGTCGCTGCCGGGGTGTAACTCCACGACGCGTCCCATAGCCCATTTACCAGGAGGTAAATTAGTTTCTTTCACTAGAACTAGCTGTCCCTTATGTATGTTTTCTTTACTTTGTTGCCATTTGTTTCGATTTTGCAGTAAATGAAGGTACTCTTTCGACCAGCGATCCCAGTAGTGTCGTCGCATGAGTTCTATGAGCTTCCAGTTGTTTCTGATATCCATAACCTTCAGAGTTTCAGGTTCGTTGAGCGGTAATGCGAGCGTTGGACTCCCCGTTAGAAAGTGTCCTGGTGTCAGGTAGTCCAGGTCTTCTACATCTTCAGATAACGGACTCAGAGGTCTGCTGTTCATGCACGCTTCAATTTGTGTAAGGAGCGTAGCAAATTGTTCGTAGGTAAGTTTCTGTTGCCCGATTACTCGTTTGAGGTGTGCCTTCATTGAGCGTACGGCGGCTTCCCATAAACCCCCTGCCGATGGCCAGGATGGGGCGTTGAAATGCCACTCAATTTGTAGATTATTGATCTCTTTAAAGAACTCTGGAGACAGCATCGTCTTAAATACTTGAAACTCCTCATGTAACAACTTGGCAGCTCCGACGAAGTTTGTGCCGTTGTCGGAGTAAATGTGTTTAGGTGTGCCTCTTCTAGCACACATTCTTTTTAGGGCGGCGATAAAAGTTTCTGTTGATAAGTCCGAAACAAGCTCAATATGTACCGCTTTAGTGCACATACATATGAATATGGCAATATAGCCTTTGCAGGTTTTAATACCACGGCCTTTGTTTATCTTCACATCCACATGGCCTGTAAAGTCAACGCCAGTGTGTGAAAATGGTCTCGATGGTGTTATTCTTTCCTTGGGTAGACTGCCCATTAATTGTTCAGTTCGTGTTGTTGTGTATCGACGGCAGCGAATACATTGTCGTAGCGTTTTCTTGACAGTTCTGTTGCCGCTTATGATCCAGTATTTATTCCTGGTGTAAGCCAGCGTTAATCTCGCTCCACCATGTAGTGTTCGTTGATGTGCCTGTTCAATTATTAATTGGGTCAGCCTTCCCCCTCGTGGTAAGAGGACGGGGTGTTTCGTTTCTTCGGGTAGGTTTGAGTGATTCAGACGTCCTCCAACGCGTAGAATTCCCTTTGAATCCAGGAACGGGTTAAGTTTTAAAATCGAGCTTCTTTGTTGCAATTTTTTCCCTTTTTGAAGAGTTTTAATTTCCGTTTCAAAATGCTCTTCTTGAATCGTTTTTATAATATTACATAATGCGTTGTTTACTTCGTCCAATTTCAATTCGTTGACCCTCCTTTTATTTTTCAATGCATCAGCAAACCGTATTACTAAGGCAAGTATTCTTGTAATACGATCGATGTTGCTATGCCGTTCAAGTAATGAATGAATTAAGTCGTTTTTATTATTAATTTGTGTTGGTTCCGTACTGTTAATTGTATAACATTTTGTTTGTAGATCCTCGTTTGTTGTATAGGTTTGCTTCGAAGGGGGTCGTTGTTGTTGTTCCTTAAGCCATTGAGGTCCTTCCCACCACACAGAAAAGTTCACAAGCTTTGATGGCAAGAGTCCTCGAGTAGCGCAGTCCGCTGGGTTTTCATTGGTCTTTACGTGATCCCAGTATATTGCAGGAACGATGTTTATTATTTGTGTTGTTCTGTTAGTAATATATTTATCGTATTTTGTTTGATTTCCCTGCAGCCATGCTAATACTACTTGAGAGTCGGTCCAGCAGGATATCTTCAGGTCATAGTCCTTAAGAATCTTAGTAACTTTCTCCAGTAGTTTAGCAAGTAATAATGCGGCACACAATTCCAACCTTGGTATTGTTGTTTTTTGTTTGATGGGTGTAACTTTAGTTTTTGATGCGAGTAGAGTAGTTTCATATGCTCCGGTCGGTGACGTAGTTCGGCTGTAGATGACGCACGCGTAGGCTTGCTCGCTCGCGTCACAGAAGGCTTGCAATTCGATCGCCTTATTGTTTTCGCTTTTTATCCATCTGGGTAAAATTATGTTGTTTATGCTTTGTAGATCGGATTTAATTGTAATCCATTCTCTTTCTATAGCGTCCGGAACTTTTCCATCCCATCCAATGTTTTGATAGGTTTCAGACCATAATTTTTGAAAAATTAGCTTAGCTTGAATAGTTATTGGGGCCAGCCACCCAAGTGGATCGTAGATCTTGCTTATCTCTGACAGCAGCCTCCGTTTAGTGTATGGTTCATTTTTGTTGTAGTTAGGTTTTTCGCTAATGAAATGAAATGTGTCGCTTGCGTTATTCCATACGAGTCCGAGCGTCTTGCTAAATTCTTCTTGTTTGAAGTTAAATAAGTTGGTTTGAATTTTCTCTTTTTCTTGTAGTTCTTTGAGGATAGATGGTTCATTGGTGGCCCATTTTCTTAAAATAAATCCACCCTTTTGTAGTAGTTCGTACAGTTGTTTCTGCAGTAGTTTTGTTGTTTCTAGTGTATGGTGACCTGTGATGACGTCATCCATATAGAAATCGTTTTGTAGCGCCGTTTGAGCTAGGGGGAAAGCGTTGCCTTCGTCACTAGCCAGTTGTTGTAGCGTGCGTATAGCGATGAATGGTGCAGCCTTGGTTCCGTAGGTGAGCGTACATAGCTGCATTTCTCTCAGCGGTTCTCTAGGGGTCTCTCTCCACACAATTTTCTGAAGAGATTGTTGATCTGGATGGATGAGGATTTGACGATACATTTTCTCGATGTCCGCCGTTAGAACATATTTATAGCTTCGCCATTTAAGGATCAGGGATAAAATGTCCTTTTGAAGGTTGGGTCCTTTTTCCATTAGATCGTTGAGGCTGTAGCCAGAGTCGGTTTTCATAGACGCGTTAAAAACCGCTCGCAGTTTCGTTGTTATTGAGCTCTCCCTTAATACGCCATGGTGTGGTAGATACACTTGACCTTGACTATCGGGTTCAGTCGCTGGTTTCATGTGACCTAACTCGATGTAGTCTCGAATGAATTGTTTGTATAGGGAAGCGAAGTGTTCTTGTCTCGCCATTTTCTTTTCTAGTTGAAGAAATTGTGCTGTAGCTTGAGGCTTCGAGCTCCCAAGGCTTTGTTTGTAGTCAGGCTTCATGGGCATTTTCACCACATATTGGCCGCTATTTGTTCTTTCCGTCGTTTCTGTGTAGTATTTTTCACAGTATACGTCAGATATTGTTGTTTCATGTTCCGAAGGCAGTTCTTCCGTCTCCCAAAACTTTGAGACGTTATCTAGTTCTCGTAGGGTAACTAGGCAGTTAAATTGTTTTGTTGCTCCGCACAGTATCCAGCCTAACTTAGTTTGTTGAGCTACTGGCGAGTCCTCGTTGCCCTTGAGTACACCATCTAGGATGACCTCAGAGTAAATATCTGCTCCCAGCAGTAAATCAATTGGGCCCGAGATGTTAAAATCTGGATCTGCTAGCTTTATGTTGTTTAGGTGTGTCCAGCTGGTTGTGTTAATGTTTGAGTTCGGCAGATTGTTGATTAGTTTACGCATAACCAATGCTTGCGTATGGAATGTGTAATCTGAATGGATAGATTTACATTCCAGTTTTATCATCCCCTTGCTAGTACCCATTATGGTACCGACGCCAGTGACCGAGGCGTTCATCTTGCTTCGGGGTATGTTTAATCGTTGGGCTGCGTTTTCTGTGATCAAGGTTACTTGCGAGCCTTGATCCAGCAACGCTCGAAGGATGACGTAATCCCCTTCCTTGTTCTTGACTCTAAGTTGAAGTGTCGTTAAAAGTATCTCTTGCTCACCGTTGATGTGATTAGATACTCTTTCAGCTGCTGTTGAGGCAGACGAAGTTGACTGTTGTTGTCTGGGTTGTTTGTTCTCATGCAGTAGAGAGTGATGGTTATGGTTACACGTGTGGCATCTTTTCGTTGAGGTGCATTTATCTGCTCCGTGACTAAACAAACAATTTTTGCATAAGTTTAAACTGTTTGTTGTTTTGGTTCGCGTTGCGACATCCATATTTAAAAATATAGGGCACTGCCTCAGCGCATGTTCATTTTTGCAGAGCGGGCATTTATGAATCGATGCATGGTAGGTTTTTGTACACTTTCTTGTATCTTTATAGTTCATTGACTTGTAATTATTATAATTTTTATGTTGAATGTTTGATGAGTTATTCTGTTTTTGACCGCTCTTTTTGCTTCTAGATGTTTCTAGCGTCATGAACTTCAACTCCAGGAACTCCATGAACTCGTTGAGGTCTGGAAGTTCTCTCGAATGTTTCATGGTTTGAATGTAGTCTCCGTAAGTGACGTCATCCAGTTTCGACGCTAGTAGGTGTACAATAAGTGGTCCCCATGAAGGAATATCGATGTTAATGTTTTCCAGGGCACTTAAGCACTCTCTCGTCGTATCATGCATCTTCCTCAGATTGTTTGAGCTCGGTGTGTCTATTGTAGGTTGATTGAGAAGTGTATCTATGTATGAGGTGAAGAGTAATCTCTTATTATCATAACGATGTTTGATGATCTCCAGGCACGATTCATAGTTTTCGGCACTCACAGGAAGGTGTTTGATCAACTTCTCTGCTTCTCCATGAAGTTTGGATTTCAGGAATTTCATTTTTTGGGTCTTATTTAGTGTTGGATTATTGTGTATCATCTCAAAAAATAAGTCTCTGAACGAGATCCAGTTGCTGTATGTACCGTTGAACTCTGGTAACTCGATCCGAGGAGTTGTTTTTTCGTAATGAGAAGTTTCGAATATTTTTCTATTCAAATCGTCCTTGAGAGTGTCATAGACTTGTTCCCAGTGATCAAATTTTGCTTCGTAATCCTTATCGTTGCCTTGCAGTAAATAATTTATCTCCCAGTGAATTTTGTCAATAGATTCCCACTTACACTGTATAGTATTAAGATGGTCTTGTAGCTGCCACTTCTCTTTAACTTCTTCTAAGTTAATTTTGGAAACCGCTCGTTGAAAGGCGTTGAAGTTGCACATCTGGTTCCGTAATAGTGATGACAAGCGTTGATCTATGTCTTCTGTTCCAGATTGCGACATCCTATAGACTTCTGGTGATCTTGTTTTAGTCGATCCCGAAGGGCCAGGTTCTTCTGATATCGTGTTTCGTAATTGAGTCATAGAATGCATTGTTTCTTCAACCATATCTCTTGTTATTTTATATGTTTCCAGCGTAAAGTAATCATGGTCACTGTTGGTAGATTCAAACTTCTGTAAAATTTCATGGTTCGCACGAAATTCATCCCATAGGGAACGTAAGGCTTCGATCCGTTTGTTTAGATAATCTAAAGATTTTCTACTCACAGAATCCTTTTTGTAGTTGGTTTGAATAGCTTTGATTTTTTCATAGCTGCTCTGCTGTTTGTTGATGAGTTCCAAAAAGTATTCTTGCTTCGACATAGTTATTAGTAGGTAAATATGCCGGCGTTAAATTCACGAAGTTGTTGTTAGTTATAAGTTATATCGTTATCTAGCAGTGGACGTTATCCCCGCTGTTAGTTCCTTGAAAAGAAGCTGAAGACGTTATCTCAGCTTGTTGTTGTTATTGGTAGACGTAGACGTTAATTCTCCGTCGAATGTTTGAAGACGCAGTGGACGTTATCCTTACTGTGGCTTCCTGCTGTTGTTGTTGAGTATCCGAAGACGTTATCTCCGACTGTTGTTTGGTGATGCAGTAGACGTTATCCCTGCCGGTTCGTTGTTAATTGGCGAGTTAGCGCAGCTTTCCCTCCTTTACGTGATGTGCACCTTCTCAACACTACTGGGGAGACCTGCTTCTAGGAGGCCAGTAGCACCGATTTGCTCACGTAACTGAGAAATACCACTTAAAAAACTCGGCCAATCAAGTGATCGAAGGACCAAAAAGAGGATGTAGAAGCCGCCGTGTTGTGTCGACGGTACCCGGTTGTAACTTGTTAGTTATGGGAGATGAAGAGATACACGGACGCGTAGTTAAGTTTGTTTATTGAACCACTGATTACGTTTGGTCGTCTGAGTCAGTAGGTCTGCGCGTGCCGGTAATTAGGTGACGACTAATGTATTGAATAAAGTTATGCTGTATGAGCATTTTTGGCTCGTACAGTCCTAACAAACAAACAACCCTTCACACAGCATCAGAAATAAATATATCGATTACTAATATTATTCTGGGCGTGACCACCATGCCGTGCTGCTGCCGTGACGCTTTAGCACATTAGTATAACACCAGTGCCAGTACTGCGTATGTATGTAATAGCTCTTATTAAATTAACCACTGAAAACGTCTGCTCATTTCTATAACATTTTTTTATTAGACCCTCGGCAATTGCTTATTCGTTTATTCGAAATCACTTTTTTTATAAATAAACCGAACAAAGAGGCAGAAAGGCCGCGTGGTTATCACTGTCGCCTATGGAAACGGGCAACCCCAGCGGAGCCACCCGAGCACTGCCGGCTTTCAAGAAGAGCTTTCTTTACAGCTTTCTTGAAGAACCCTATGTCAAAGTCCACTGGAAATGCCTCAGCTGGAAGGTTGTCCCATAACTTACACATCCGTTCAAATATCAAAAGGAGCGTGCAAAGCGGCCTGTGGAACTTTAACCTTCGACTGGTTGTGTAATCATGATATGGAGACGTAGTCACGTAGCTATCATTTTGAAAAGAACACTCAGCATAGTAAAGTCGGTAGAACACTTTGATTTTTTTACGTTTCACACTGATAGCGCCAGAGTAGGGAAAAATATACACTGTGTAATGGGTACCATGCGACACACATAGACAGAAATACAAACACTTAAACCGAGAACAGAAAATTAAACTCATCATTCAAATTTCTGCTTCGCCGGGAATCAAACTCGAGACCCTTCGATTGGCAGTCCGGCATGGTAACCATTGCGCCACGCGAGTCCAGGCGCGGTCGCAGCCTTCAATTTGGGGGGGGGGGGGGTCGCCAAGAAATTTTGGTGGGGGGTCACTAAGAAATTTGGGGGTTGAGGTGTCTCAAATTGGCTTGATTCGCCTTCCATCTACGCATGAGTTAGGGATTTTGGGGGGGGGGGGGGGTCATGTCCCCTGTCCCTGGGACCGCACCTGCGCGAGTCGATAATTATTATTGTCTATTAAATAAGGTCGATACCAATAATATGTGGATGTAACCACCGCGCCGCGCCTCCATAATGCTCTACCACAATGAGTACAATATCAGCGCCAGTTCCAAAGCTCTGTGTTGTTAATTTTTTATTAGATACTTTATTAAGTAAATATACTCGTAATTAATTATTTGAAATAATCTCCACCTATATATGAATAAATGGATAACAACGACATCTATCGTATAGCATGTAAACTAAATTGTCGATATACCGAATTTGCAACAGATCACTAAATAGTTCTGAATGTGAACATAGATGTCGGCATTAGCCTCGTTTTGTTAAGGTTTTGTACATTTTGTATTGAGGATTTCTTTGAATATGTGGTGATATGATATGTATGGTTTTTTTAAATATTTAGAGATGAAATCTAGCATAAGTGTTTGAAAACTTGCTATCAGAATATTAAGAGGTGTTAGTAGTTATCGAAACTTGTGGTGTGACCGCTCGCATTAACTTTATTATAGCGTGCAGTGATCCATTTCATCATTCTTGAAATTGACGTAACTTTTTTGTTTGTGAACCGATTTAAATAAAACAAACCCTAAATGTTAATCCAAAAAAATACCAATACTTCAGTGAAAACCGCATCCTTCTACGTTAAGCCGTTCCTGAGATTAGCGCGCACAAACGAACAGATAAACAGACAAACAGATAAACAGACAAACAGACAAACAGACAATAATTCTAAAAATCATTGTTTTGGGTTCTATTACGCTAATAAATAGCCCTAGTGACAGTTTTTTTCAAATATCTTCAATGTACAGAAACGGACTTGTTACAGATTTATTATATGTAATATAGATATTCAATTTCTAATATTAGACGAACACTACTTATTTTTAAATCGAGAAAATAAAAACTGACAAATAGTGTTGTTACTAGTACATTTTTGGACTCTATGGCAATTTAAATAGAAAATAATAATTTCTAGGTTTAATAAACGGTTACATTTTACAAGGAACAACGCGAGAAACCACTGTAATGTGGCAATAAGTCTTTATTATTATGCATATGAAGCGCCTCGTGAGGGTCATAACCGTTACTTATCGTTAAATCTTCATGGATAACTAGCTTTCAGAACAGTTATTTAAGAGGAAACCACAAAATACAAGTTCGAAATTATCCATTTTTTATACTGCATAAGTAGGTAATAAATTATTTTTAAAGTAATTTGCGATGATAAATTACTTAAAGAATACTACTAATTTTTAAATTGCGAAGGAAAAACTACCAAACTGCGTAGTTTCTCGTATTTTTAGACTCTATGGCAATTTAAATAGAGAATATGTAGTTTTAATGAACGGTTACGTTCCATAACGAAAAACGCGAGAAATCACTGTAATGTGACAGTAAATCTTTATTATTATGCATATGAAGCGCCTCGCGAGGGTCGTAACCGTTACTTATCGTTAAGTCTTCATAGATAACTAGTTTTCGAAACGAGGCACACCACAAAATACAAGTGAAATTCTGCCTACTTTTACACAGTTTGTGCTACCACTGTGCCCTGTAGCTTCAAATACTTATAAAACATCATTGCTAACACTATGTGTATGTCAACAGCGGCTAAAATAGAGCGCAAGCGATCGATGCAGTTAGGACAAACGCGGTCAGGTATGAGATAGATGACCGTTAGTAGCTAAATTTCATGTGCATTTGCGTGCTTCAGAGTGCACGTCAAACCGTCTGTCCTGGTTGTTATCGACAGATAGCAGTCGTTAAACCTTGTCGTAGGAGTTATGGGCGGTTTGAAAACATTTGACAGCAAGTTGGTAACTAACCCAAATTTTCACCAACCCGCATCGAAGCAGTGTGATAGACCATTAGTATCATTTTCACTCGCGACACGGATCAAACTTATGTTAATTATTTGTTTTAAGTTTGGTGTCATTTGTAAATATTTAGTTAATAAAGTTATATTTTTTTAAACTTACCACGAATGCCACGAATTTTAACAAAGAGTTAGGACAAGTGACATTAGAATCCTACAAGACAGTGCGAACCAACTCGGCATCATTTCACATGAAAATATTTTTTGTGGGATTTTAAATCCATATAATTACTCGAAATTTGTTGATTCATTCCATTGCTATACTAATATTGTAAACTGAATTCCTTTAACGCTTGTTTCGTCTTCAACTGTAAGATAAATGCATTATTATTATTATATGTTACGTAAGTAACACACAACAACACACAGAGATTAATTTAGCGAATGTTCATTAAGAAGACATTTATCACATCTGTTGTTCAGATAGAATTTTGAGTGCTTTACTCTATGCGAGGCATTTCTAAACTCACATTGTTTCCCGGATATACCGCTTTAATATCCGTATATCCGGTTCACCCGGGTAAGGGAATTGGGAGGTGTGGTGTGATAATGGAAGCAATAATGGCGGGTTCAGGTTCTTATCCGTAAACTGGTTGCCAGTTGGGAAACTATTTCATTTCATTTCGTTATAATGAAGAATGAAAGATCTATCAGGTAAGACTAGATAACTCATTTGTAGGAGTTCTTAGCTACTCTATATAGAGTAGCTAAGAACTCCTACAATACAACTTATATAAGTCATCTAGGAATTCGACAGTAATTTTTAATCAGTTTTCTGTCTAGAAAATTTATAATATAAATTATGCAAATAGAACTTGCTTACTGAATACTTTCCTGATAAAATACTTAAACAACTACAAAAAGCGGTAACAAAAACAGCTAAGTAAACTATTTCGGACTATGAGTATCAAGTACAGTAAAACTTTTTAGCTACATTTCATTATTCTAATTCATTCATAACAATGGTATACAGTTTATTTCAAATAACTTTGGTGAAACCATTAAGAGGAAACGCGGCTTCAGCCGAATTAGAAAAATAGGTATTCTGGAGTGACTATTGCTATCGCGCTGCGCCCTGCGCTATCCGCTGCGTGATATAGGGACAGATGCAGCTCAGACCGATTATACCTACAAACTTTCTGACTAAATCGAGGTTTCGTATTCTCCTGTTTCCTCCTTCAAATTTGAGTTTATTTAAAAAAAACACAAATATCAAGAATAGACTAAGTATATGCCTCTATGTTTTTATTTGGTTGTAAAAACCTTTCAAATTTGTTTTGCAGTGGTTGGATTAGGGCTCTATGAAAGAGGCATTTTCTACGATTTTTGAAGAGGCATATTTTCTGATCTAATTAGTTGATTGAAAAAAACAACATAGGGGCATAACTTTAGCACACTTAGATATTGAAACAAAAAATAATTTTCTAGAAGCATTGTCCAGGGAGAAAATAGGAGAATACATTTGTATGGGAATACGGCGCTATCGTTTCCTCTTAACCCTAGAGTACCAACCATCGCCTGGGAGACCGCACGCGGACAATTTTTTGGTTTTTTCTGAAATATACGCGGCCGTAAAAACTCGTGCGCCCGAGCCAATTCGGTTTCCACCGCGACGCGAAGAATAGCAGACTTGCGTCCCGCGAGCTCTTACCACAGCGAAGATACTGGGAGGCGATCGTTAGTATTAAAGGTAAAAATAAAATTTACTAATTATTTTTTAATATTATATATTTTAAAATTTATATCAATGTTTTGTTTATAAATCAACCTAGAAGATAGAGAAATAGAGAGGCTTTTATTAGAATGCGACTCAGGAAGTGATATAGACGATCATATAGAAACTGAAGATTACGATTCAGATGGCAGTGTTCTTGACCGAACGTTTTTACCCTCAAGCCTTGATGAAGACGAATCATGACACATAATTACATATCCGTCTCTCCGGAATGATAGCTCATCTACCAGCAGTGGACCCAGCACGTTAACTCGATCCATATAATCACCAGAAACAACAACTAAGCTCTTTTTGTTTCACCACCCACACCTTCATTCAGAGGTAAGAACAGCTACGTATGGTCAACCGAGTATTCTAGCAGATGAAGATCAAAGAGAACCGCATCAAGACACATAGTCCACATTATTCCCAGGCCAAAGGAAGATGGAAAAGAGGCAATAAAACCTTTGGAATGCTTTCAAAAGTTTTTTACACCAACCATGTTAGATGAGATACTTTTACTATCTATTTATGTTATAAAAAGGGGAAAAAAGTATGTGTAACTATTGTTTACCGAAGAAAAGGAGAATGAGCATTTATTACTGCGCAATGTGTAATAAAACTTACTGTCTGGAACAAAGATCTCCTAACTACTCCTCTTGTGATAGAAAATAAGAAGACTGATTTTGATCTCATGTGCCTTAAAAACTATTAATGATAAAGTTAGGTTAACTTTTTAATTTAAATACTTACTCATTATTCTTATAATTTGTTATATTTTTTTTACCAATTGTCTTAATTTTATTTATTTTTTTCATATTAAAACCAAAAGACGATTGCGTCAAAATGCTTGTGACTAGCGTTAAGTTTGAGGCTAAATTTGATAATCTATCTATTATATTTCACATATTTTTGTTATTGATTTAAAAAGTACAGATGATGACAATTTATGTTATAACAAATTTGTTTCTGTGAAATTAAAAATATCGAAGAAAAAAAATATTTTTCTAAAAAGTAGCCTCCCAGGCGATGGTTAGTATAATGTGGTGTGAAAAAAAGGTTAGTACTCTAGGATTAAGATACATTTCTCTCCAACCTATCAAAATCATGGGCTTACGTAAAAGTATATATACATATACTTTGAACATTTGCGTAATACGTATGTTCATGACGACATTTAACACATCTGTTGTGCAAATTAAATTTTGAGTGCTATATGCGAACTCACATTGTTTCCTGGATATTCCGCTTTGATATCCGTTTATCTGGCTCACCCGAGTAAAGTAAGTGAGATGTGGTGTTATAATGGAAGCTATAATGATGCTTTTAGGTTCTCATCCGTTAACTGGTTACCGATTGGACAAATATTTAAATTATCTTAAAAATATAATAATATGGAAAATGCAGGAAGGACTCGTTTAATGTTGACTGACCCACCTAAATTGAACTTTAAGCGAAAAAAAACCGTCGTTTAAACTCACATTGTTTCTTGGATATTTCGCTTTAATATTCTTACATATCACCCGGATAATGAAAGCAATAATGTCATATTTAGGTTTTCATCCCTAAAATAGTTACCGGTTGGGCACTATTTAAAGAATTTGAAATGGAGATTAAAATTTTATTTTATTCTATATTTAGGAATATATCAAGCAAGAATTATTAGTTTATTGATTTTTTCCAAGTCAACTCTTAACTACCTTCTTCTTTCTTATGTTTTTCCTTGTTACGTACCTAACCACTGTTAACTGTTAATGTACTGTTACTAAAAACTTCATGCAGTGAAATCAAAAACGACCTTTTGTTAATAATAAATCACTTGAACAATTAGGGTTTTTTATATAATTGTTAAACAAAAACTGAAGACCATAAGCATCAGTATAATGTTTCTTAATCTCATTTCTGTATTATATTTACTCTATTCATTCGTAACGATGTTCCTGTGGAGGACACCGTGCGTTCCAATGAAGATCCCGGAGTCCTCCCCAAGCGCAGAGGTCGGCCACTGAGGGGGCTTTAGTGCGATACAAATCCCACATTACCTGGTATCCTCTCTCAAGGTATCGAGTACTTTATGAAGGTCCCCCCCCCCCCCCACGATACAGAAAAAGTAACGTTGTTCTGATGTTTACATCAAATAATATTTGTTAAATCCACTAAGATTAATTTTACTTTTAACTTGAAGACACGAGGTTGTGGAGGCTTACGTAAACACACATAAATTTAGCGAATATACATCAAGACCGCATTTAACGTATCTGTTGTTCAAATTAAATTTTGAGTGCTTTACTCTATGCGAGGTATTTCTAAACTAACATAATGCTGAAATCAAATTGTTTCCCGGATATTCCGCTTTAATATCCACATATCCGGCTCACCCGGATATAGGATGTGAGGTGTGGTGTGATAATGGAAGCAATAATGGTGCTTTTAGGTTCTTATCCTTAAAATGGTTACCGACTGGGAAACTATTTTTTTTTCATTTGGTTACAGTATAGGATGTTATATTTATTAGAGATGTAGGTTATTTATAGGGATTCTATGTTAGCTAGGAATTTTACAGTAAGATTAAGTGCCGATATTTCAATTCCTCGATAAAAATATTAGCGCTGTAACTGTTATTGTTACTTTTATGACATATTAAAAAGATAGCGACGAAATTAAGTAAGATAAAAAGAAAGAAAAAATATTTATTTCATATTAGGAATACAAAATATTCGCTTAATGAATGTCATTTTTTCCCGGTCATCGCATTTAAGTGCCCGTTTGGGCTAGATGTTGAGCTGAGAGAAAAAAGGCGGCGGAAAAAAACTCCCAGCACTCTTTTAAAAAAACAGTACATAATAATATATTTGAGATAACAGAATGGCTATGGGTCGATAATGGTCACACGTGACAGCTGATCGTGTGAGACACCATCAACCCACTTCCACCTGCTCACAGATGCGATATAAGTGGCCATATAACTGTAGCTCGGGATTTGAAATCAGCCCCAAAAATATAAGTGTGTGTTATTTGAATTTGTTACAAAGGTTTTAAATAATATGTTATATATGTTTAAGTTATGCGAGAAAAACTTAATAGAATATTTTCCTGGTTAAATACTTAACCAACTTACTTAACCACATTGACGACCCGTGTGGCGCAATGGCTACCATGCCGGACTGCCGATCGGAGGGTCCCGGGTTCGATTCCCTGCGAGGCAGAAATTGAAATGATGAGTTTTAATTTCTGTACTTGGTCTGGGTGTTTGTGTTTCTGTGTTTGTGTGTGTCAATAGTACCCACGACACATGGAATCCTAATGTGGGGCTATGAGTGTGTAGCGTTATTTATTTATTTATTTATTTAACTACAAAATACCCCTAAGCGCTAACAAAAACAGCTAAATGAATACCTGTAAGACTGTGAGTATAGGACAATGATATAGCTTTATTTTGATTACATATTCTAATTCATTCAGAACGATGTATTTTGTTTCAAATAATTTCGGTTAAATCCATAAGATACATTTCCTACCCAACCTGACGACAAATTCTTGCGCTTACATAAACAGATATTAATTTAGCGAATATACATCTAGTCTGCATTCAACGCATCTGTTCCTAAAATTAAAGTTTCACACTCATAGCTCCACAGTAGGGTACATTACCTTCTGTAAGAGGTACTATAGACACACTCAAAGACTTTTTTTGACATACAAAACATAGGTAGATTTAAATTTACTTATTTTAATTTTTTTGTTTTTACTCTATTCTGTTTCATAGGACAAAATGTCTGTAAGGCTCATTTTGTATCCAATTTAAATATATTTAACTCCATGTGCTTAAGTAAACAGATATTAGTTTTGTAAATGTTTATTAAAATTGCATTAATTATATGTATCTGTTGTAGAAATGAAATGTTGAGTGCTATTATCTAGTTTTCGGGACATTTTCAAGCTTACCATTGTTTTCCGGAGATCCTGCTTTAATATCTGCTTTATCCGGTTCACCCGGGTAAAGGAAGCGAAATGCGGTGTGATAGTAGAAGCAATAACTTACGTAGATTAAATTTTGTAGAAAATACTTCATACAAAATCTAACCCATGTTACTATAATATATCTGAATGCATAAAACGACGCTGTGTTTGTTCGATCATAAGTTAATTTGAGTTGTTTTTTTTTGTCATAGAGCAATGACGCAATTCGGCGTATTAACTATAATGTCATCACTGCAAAGTTTGTTTGAAAATAAAATTAATTTCAGTTTTGCACTGTTATAGATATCCATCCATCCATCCTTCCACCAGACTTTCATAGTCGACCGCAGGACATAGGCCTCCCCTAACGTTTGCCACCCCTCCCGGTCCTGCGCCTTCTGAATCCAGCGACTTCCCGCTGTCATAATAATAATATATATCAATAACAATAAATGATAATGATAATGTCATGATAATAACATAGATCAATAATAATAAAGACTAATTCTATTTGTCAGTTAGATAAGCGTTTAGGCTATAGTAGCATTGGTTGATTATATATAAAGATAAATTAAGTTTTTAACAGAAAAATAGAACCGACTTCAAACGGTAAAAAATAAAATTATTCAGTACCTACTTCTTGCTTATGGTAATGACTCTTAAAACTATTTTTGGAGTCGGGCCCTTAGTAAAATGTCCTGTCTTATAAGTAAATATAGTGTACCTTTCGATCTGAATAGGCACCGACTCCAATATAGTTTTAAGTCATTATCATAAGCAAGAAGATGTAGGTACTGCCCCACTGTCTGTATTGTCGGTGCCCATTTAGAACGAATGGTACGACATTTTACTTAGGGCCCGGAATAATTTTATTTTTTACCGTTTGAAGTCGGTTCTATTTTTTTGTTAAAAATTTAATTTATTTCACTCTTTTTAGTAATTTTAATAAATCTGTATATATAACTGGAATTTTTTTCACTTAACTTCTAAACGTTAAAGAGATTTACCGTTTATAATCATGTTAATCTAATAGCCATCTAATAGCCTGAAAGAATACTACTATCAGTCCACCTGAACATATAAATTATTGAAAGAATTCTCTCAGCTCCTCACCGTTGAGGAGTACCTTCAATCATCAGCTCAGCAACATCAGGTGATAATTACCGGCCATAAATATTTGTATTATGTTAAAAAATATGAATTAAACAATGTGTGTGCCTATTAAATTTCAGTGCTTCCCTCGATTTCCCTAGTATCACATCATAAGATTATGACATGGCGACAGTTGGACCACCTTAGAAGTTTAAATTTTTGAACAAAAAAATATATATTGAAAGAATTTTCTCTCAACTCCTAACCGTCGTAGTACCTTCCATCATCAGCTCAGCAACTTAATATGATGATAATTATACACAAATGCCTGTTTTGCTTTAGTAAAAATATGAAAATCAATTATTGTGCTATAAAATTTGAATGTTCCCTTCGATTTCTCTGGGATCCCATCATCAGACTTTGACTTGGTGACAGTTGGACCGCCTCAGTAATGTAAGATTTTGAACAAAAAACCTTTTATTGAAAGAATTTGCTCTCAACTCCTCACCGTCACAGTACCTTCCATCATCAGCTCAGCAACATGAGATGATGATTACTAAGCACAAATATCTCTTATGCTTCAGAAAGTATAAGAAAATCAATATGTGTGCCTATAAAATTTGAGATTTCTCCTCGATTTCCCTGGGATCCCATCATCAGATCCTGATTTGGTGACAATGGGACCACCTCGGGAGTATAAGCATACGAACAAAAAAAGAATTTTGAAAATCGGTCCACAAACGGCGGAGTAATCGGTGAACATATATAAAAAAAATACATACAGCCGAATACAGTACCTCCTCCTTTTGGAAGTCGGTAAAAATTAAACTTTAAACACTTTTAAATCTTTGATATTGCGTATTTCTTTTGGAATTTTGTTGTAAATAGCTGGAGCAATACCGAAGAAACTTTGTCGAAATAAATATGTTTTAGCACCAGGCACTGACAGTGTGTCCTGCAAGCTCTTTGCCGATACTCAAAGAGATGAGGATTACTTTTTATAAATATGGCACACTCTATTGTATCTTTAGTTTTACGAAGTGTGGCCTGCATGAATCTTGTTGCCTTAAATTACATATAGCCCTAATGCATCTTTTTTGCGCTTTAAATACATTGTCTCTACATGTGAAATTGCCCCAAAAATTATCCCGTATCTAAGTGTGGAAACAATAAAACTATGGTAGGCTGTCAGGACCGTAGATTGATTGACAATGGTTTTTAATTTCCGAAGAACATAACAATACTTGTTTACTTTGTTATAGACAAAATTTACGTAAGATTTCCATTTCATGTCTTTATCCAAAGATAGTCCCAAAAAATTTATATAATCTATGTCGTCTATTTTGTTACCTAAAAAGTTAAAAACATAGTTAATGTCATAGTCAGTATGATTATTACTAGGAGTTTTAAAATTTACGTATTTGGTTTACGTTAAATTACGTTTGGTTTACGTTACCTCTCTGTCGAAGCTGGACTTACCCATACGGATTACTTGTAAAAGATAGATGTACTCCTCGACAACTGTTATAAACGAAGAACTGTTATATCAAACATCATATTATTATTATCTTCGCATTTTAATTAAGAAAGAGGCTAAAGTTTCCATTATGGACCGTCGATTTACACATCCACTTTTTTTTGTAGATAGTACTCATAAAAAGAAAGCGTTTTGCGAATTTTTAGATTGCGCAAATGTGCGGTTTATGAAATATATTTTTTTTAGTTTTCATACAAATTGGAAAATATTACGCCATGATTACATCAAATAATTGTCATGACAGACGTCAAAATTGACTTCACGTTCCGTTCACCGTCGAGTTGTATTTTATTCCATTTTGTCGTATTTTTTTTACTTAAATATATTTTTATTTTCACGTATTAATTTTGTTATATAATAAATATGCAATATTAAGTTTAATATACAATATTTTTTGTTGTATTATCAATTTAAATCTAACTTATATTCACTAAATAACTAATTTGTGTTTACTATACTGAGAACGAAACGCGAAACGACGTCATTTGTTTAGCTGACTTTTTTCTTTAGTCATCGTTTGTTGCCCTCATTTTTTTATTATTAGTCGAGATCGTTTTACGTACTCCTGTAAGTTTACACACAACGTTTGACTACCATGGCGTCTCCGAAGCCCTTTGCTTCTGTGTCTGAAAAATACCCAAAACCAAATCAGAGCACCCCATTATCCACGTGGTCTTATCTGTACTACCCCTAGAGTGTATATAAAAAGCCGGAGGCGCGGAGGGAGAACACTCCCCGCCCGCCGTAGGAAAGCGCAGGCACCAAAATAGCCGTAGCGGCTGAGGCTGGTCGCCGAAGGCAACCAGTAAGCCGAAGCTGCGAAGGCGAGCGCAGGTGCCGCGCTTTCTTACGCTGGGGCGGAGGGAGTGGTTTTCCCGCAGCGCCGGAGAAGTCACGGAGCCAGAGCTTCTTCCCACCTCCATTTACCGCTACCACTAACCATTGTAAATAACTAAATAGCGCTATTCTAACCTCAAAATTTTAACCATACATATCTCCATAACCATGGGGTTCCACAGGACGGTGATGGTACAGGGAGGTAGCTGTCACGATGGCAGACCCTCCCCCCTCACTCCCTGCAACCCCCTTCCACTAACCATTGTAAATAACAAGATAGCGCTATTCTAACCTCAAAACTTTGACCATGAATATCTCCATAACCATGGAGTTGCGCATATTGGGGATGGTACGGGGGGGTGGCAGTACCCCCCTCCCCCCTCTCCCCCCAAAACCCTATAAATCGACGGTCCATAAAGGAAAATTTTACCTTTATTACGCTATTTAAATAATAAATAAATTAGTCTTAATTGATCCTATAATTTTATCCTAATTCTTATTAGTTAAATATAACAAACGCGTATTTTATAATACCTCCTCTTATAAAATATTAAATTTTTAAGTAAGTTCGTTGCAATAACTTCCACTTACTGCTTTATTATTAATATTAAGTAATGTTTATTAATGGGACCGTAAGGGTTGTTACCAGAACTTAATGTAGCGTGACGACATAAAAAGGACAAATCATAACATTATAACTTCCCTTGCGTATATGTAGAATGTATTATTTAATATTCGTAACATATTCAACATCATTATCATAGACACTTTATAACTGTATCCACGTTTGGGCACGGCTTTTAGAGTATGATTTAGGCCACTTCAAAGTTGTGGGAATAGCCTTTGAGATTTTTTTATTAATCTATGTAAAGGAAAAAACCACAAGTAGCTCAAATATATATTAAGTTTACAGAATATAATCTACGTTCGTGAGACCTGTAGAAATCAGAAATAAGACATTAAAAAAAGATTTAAAAATTTTTTTATTAAATTTCATGAAACCAACAGATCAGGAAAAATAACGAAATTTTGTGTATATTCTACTCTATCTATATATAATTATTTTAATTCAACTACCGAATATAATCTCAGTCAAGTCAGTTAAAGTACAATAAAAATGTTTTGAACTTCTGAAAACATAGAGCACGAAAGGAAATGGAAAAATATAAAATTTAAAACCCTATATCCGGAGCTATTCGACAGAATTTATCAAGCGAATGAACATAAAAATGATGATTACCCCGATATCTAGCCGGATATACGAAAACGTTTCGTTAAATATGTCCATGCAATATTCTATGCATCTTTTTGTCCCTTCCAGGATATTCAAATTGTCTCCAAATAAACAATCTGGTCAATTCGTAACACTGTTGGACGAGCAATGAAATAAACAATCGCACTTTCACAAATCTAAATATCAAAATGGATTATCAATGTATCTCCTTAGTGCATGTTTTCTATGACGCTTATAACCAGATTACAATATCGTTTCCCCGTGTTTCCGCAGCCGGGGAACCGGATAAGATGGAGATGCATTATAGCATTGTTAGTGCAGGATGATGTAATAACATTCGGAACAAGAATTGAAAATCGTTTGGAGAACCTGTATTTTCAACTTTAAGCATATTTATTTTAAATATAAAATCTTATAACTACTCCGATGGACGTCATGGACGTTACGTGCGTGACAACGAGAGCAAGCTGCTACACCCACAGAGCAATTCGAGTTTTTAATATTTTTGTCATATTAAGTGTTATACGACTATCCAAAAGGAAAAGTATTAATTGCAACTTGCAACCCACGTACTTTTTTAAAACATACTTAAATGCCAAATTAAATTTGTACAAAAAACGTTACCAAAATTATTTAAAATACTATTGGATTAGATTATTGATCTGAGATGTAAACAAAAGTGTCGAAAAAATCGAGATATTAAAATTTAATCTTTATATTCAAAATATAGTGTGCTAGTATCTCAGCGCTAATTAAATGATCTCCCGATCCAACCCATCGACGATCCCACGATATCCTTAGTGCATGTTTCCTATTACGTGTATAACGGATAAGATCGTGCGCTTGCACGTTGCTTACATTATCGTGTCGTCCGTGTTTCCGCAGCGGGGACCCGGATAAAACGGAAATGCATAGGAGCCTTGTTACTGTAGGATAATGCATTTACATTTGGGACAAGAACGTGCTTCTTGTAAATAGTTGTATAGTCTGTTTACCTTAACTTTAGGCGTGGATTTAAGGGCATTGCTCTGTCCAAATTAAAGGTTTTGTAATACTAGTAACATTTGTATGAAATTTATAACGTGACCTAATCGGTTTTGATACTTTATACAGTAATATAATAATATAAATTCCTTATTTTAATAAAAGTTGTATATTAGTTTTGGAATCCTTGTCCTTTGCTTTGGTAGATAAAACACACGAAGGTTATTTTGTTGTTCAATTTATATTATATTATATTATTGACAGCTCCGTGACGTAGTGGGCGATGAGATGACTGCGAAACGTGAGGTCGTGGGTTCGACTCCCACCCAGGACAAATATTTGTGTGATGAACATGACTATTTTTTCTGTGTCTGGGTGTTAATTTATCTATATAAGTATGTATTTAGAATTATATAAGTATGTTTATCAGCTTTCTGATTACCATAGTACAAGCTCTGCTTAGTTTGGAATCAGATGGTATTGTGTGAATTGTCCAAAGATATTTATTATTATTATTAAATAACCAGGCAAAAGTAATAAATTAAATAGCCTCACCAAAATGGTGACAAATATGGGTAGTAAGTTATATATTGAGATATTTGTAAAGTACCTATTTATTAAGTGAAAAATATAATTGTACATTCATATATTTATAATTTATTTGACTGTATAGAATTATAAGAAATATACCTACCAATATAATACCATTATAAGAAAAATACCATTATAAGAAAGTTCAAACAGCTTTAGTTTTAGTAGAGAAAAGTATTCAATACTTTCAAAGTATTGGTGTCAAAAAGCCAAAACACAATATCAAGTCACTCTTTTTAGGGTTCCGTAGCCAAATGGCAAAAAACGGAACCCTTATAGATTCGTGATGTCTGTCTGTCTGTCTGTCTGTCCATCAGTATGTCACAGCCACTTTTTTCCGAAACTATAAGAACTATAACTATTGAAACTCGGTACGTAGATGTATTCTGTGAACCACATTAAGATTTTCACACAAAAATAGAAAAAAAACAATAAATTTTGAGGGTTTACAATACTTAGAACTGAAACTCAATTTTTTTTTCATTAAACCCATACGTTTGGGGTGGAGTATCTATGGATAGGTCGTAAAAAATGATATTGAGGCTTCTAATATCATTTTTTCTAAACTATCGGATATCGTCATATTTTGGACAATTCACACAATATCTATATAAATTGTAGCCTATGTGTTATTCTAATGTATCAGCTATATTATTGTAAAGTTTCATTAAAATCCATTCAGTAGTTTTAACGTGAAAGAGTAACAAACATCCATCCTTACAAACTTTCGCGTTTATAATATTTGTAGGATTTACGTTATATCTCTAGTTTTATAAGGTTTGTATGAAAAAAATTTTTGCAACACTGTAACTTTTAAGTCCCAAATCTGATAAAGATGATTAAGTTCTTATCCGCTTGCGTATCATATATAGAAATAAATAAAATTGGAGTGTCTGTTTTAATATTAAAATAACCAATTTTTATTATATGCATATGAATATATATGAGGTACATACTAAAATAACATTTTTTACAATTTTTGTCTTTTTGTCTGTCTGTCTTTCTGTCTGTCTGTTTTTTCCAACTTATCTCTGAAATGGATCGACCGATTTTAACGGGACTTTCACTGACACGTAGCTGTTATAATAAGGAGTAACTTAAGCTACTGCTATTTTAGAATAATTCTTAAACTAAAGTCCAGGCGGATGAGGTCGCGGGCGGCCGCTAGTAGCAAATAAATTTAAAATTGTAAGTCGTGAGAAGCTACTACTTATTACGTAATTAATTTTTTTGCTGTGTGTTTTGAATATAATAAGAATGTGTGGAATTTAATTAAAGTACCCAGTATACTTGATACTCTTCTAACGTTATCAAATACGTAGACTTGGGATCGCATTATATTTAATGTTTACTCTTAACCTTCACCCGGTTTAAGGTAAACATTACCCGTCATTGCCCATTACCGAACTACTTTTCGCTAACCGGATAAACCGGATAAGGATATGCATTAGAGCTCGTTTAGGGAGGAAATCTAAGAAAATTTCTAGAGAAATTTTCCCAGTCTCACGTAACACTCAGTTTCGATCTAATTTATTTCCAAGATTTGGTCTTGCATAATAGTATAGAGAAGCGACTTTTCAGTGCGCTTTTTAGTTCTATTAGATTTCTTTAAAATGTTTTTAATGTTTCAAGGCAACGGTTCATCCAAATTCCAGACGTGTGGTAAGGTACGGCATAGTGAACTGTTTTTAAGGTAAAAAAAAAGAACACTAGATATTTTTGACGTGATAACGTCTTTAAAATCGTTTTAGTCGGGTGACATGTTCAGAAACTTGTGTCACACCAAAACCTCACGAGCGCGATCGCAGGTATAACGAGAGAGAGACGGACCGATCTCCCGTCTCATCTCGAGCGCTGCCAGTCATTCCGTGAAACTTGTCACGCGGAATCCTCACGAGCGGAGGCTGGCATAGCGTTCGAGTGAGTGGACCGATCTTCCGTCTCTCTCACTCTAGCGGCATACAAACGAATGGAGATTTTCTCGTGCGGACGTTATCACGTAAACATCTCGATCGTAAACCTACTTTACAAACAATTTGCCGTTTTTTAATGTTTTTAAATTTTCAAGAAAACAGTTCATCCAAAATCCAGACGTGTGGTAAAGTACGGCCCTTATAGTGCACTGTATTTGAGCTAAAAAAAAGAAAGAAAAAAACGGCAAATTGCTTGTAAAGTAGGTTTACGATCGAGATGTTTACGTGATAACGTCCGCACGAGAAAATCTCCATTCGTTTGTATGCCGCTAGAGTGAGAGAGACGGAAGATCGGTCCACTCACTCGAACGCTATGCCAGCCTCCGCTCGTGAGGATTCCGCGTGACAAGTTTCACGGAATGACTGGCAGCGCTCGAGATGAGACGGGAGATCGGTCCGTCTCTCTCTCGTTATACCTGCGATCGCGCTCGTGAGGTTTTGGTGTGACACAAGTTTCTGAACATGTCACCCGACTAAAACGATTTTAAAGACGTTATCACGTCAAAAAGAATCAAACAAAATGGTTTTAGTACGAGTAATATCGGTGTAATTTCTGTACGTGCCTACATAGAAAAGATAACATAAATCAAATTGATAACCTCCTCTTTTTGTTGAGATAAAAATAAGTGTGTGTTTATACGAGCATACAGTCCATATGGTGAACAATGGCCGCTATATTATATACACAGAAACGAACACAAAACCCCACAGTACCAGGGGTAAGTATCACCCACAGAACATATTAAAAGAGGTAGAACGGCAATAATGCGCCGTTCGTATGAAAACTGGTGTCGCCGATCAAGCCCCACCTTTCACATCCATTACATCTATACTCAAATAAATACGAAGCTTACGCACATATTTGCAATTTCAAATCTAGCCAATCTTAGCGCCGCACAATCACGCGATTTCAAATGAACGAATCACACCCAAGCACGCATATCGTAGCACGATCACGTGTTTCTGTAGAGATACGAGCGTTTGCTCAAATCCTTGGCGCGTCTGCCCCGCCTACATTTCCATTCTAACCTTTTTTAATGTTCTGTGGTATCACCCATACAAATACGCCTATGCGATTTCGGTGTGGTTCGGTGGTAAGCTGTGGTTGATGGTGAGAATTACAAGACACAATCTTATTTGATTTACTTGGTTAATATGCTAATACCTTTTATGGCTTCTACAAAAGGTTGTTTTCATTTCAAACTTCCAGAAATTGTTATATACGAGCAACATTACAAATTATTATGGCTCATTTACGAAAATTATACCTTTAAACTAGCTGTGCCCGCGACGTCGTCCGCGTAGATAGACTTGTACAAAAGACTTGATTAGGCTTGGATTATTTTTTGTTCCTCCTCCTCCTTAGTCGTTCACTCTTGATAGAGTGGTCGTGGCTGATGAGGTTGCAATTTCGTTCGTGACCGCTTGCCCTCCACTGTCCCTTGGATTATTGTTACCTTTTATGAAATTACTTATGATACAAAAGTTCATATTATTATGTTGAGTAGATACATTCTTCCTGAGTCCTTACAATTCTTACTGTACTCCTCTTATAATACCGACTTTTCAGTCGTTATCATCAGTTTCTCTTTACAAATTAAACGTATTTTAATAGCATGTTTTTAAAGTGTTTAGATAGTACTGCTGTGCCCGCGGAAAATATCATTATAATTAAATAATTTGTGCTCCAAATAATGCATATATTCATTATCATTATGAAACTTAAATATATTGCAGAAAGGTGGTGAAATGTCTACGCTATGGCAGGCGTGGTTAGTAGTTGGGAGTCAAATTCTTGGTTGCTTACACGTTGGTTGCAATTGTCGTTAACATACTGTCGTTCATACTTAATGGAGGTCTTTTGAGCGATTTAAAACTTGCGACAGCAGTTAGGCCACTAACAATGAAGACGTCATCAACCTGAATTGGAGCAGCGTGAGAGGATCAGGCCCTACGCGATTAAGAGTCAATTAGTTCTATTAACAACCCTTCACACAGCATCAGAAATAAATATATTGATTACTAATATGAATCTGGGCGTGACCACCATGCCGTGCTGCTGCCGTGACGCTTTATCATATTAGTGTAACACCAGTGCCAGTACTGCGTATGTATGTAATAGCTCTTATTAAATTAACCACTGAAAACGTCTGCTCATTTCAATAATTTTTTTTATTAGTGCCTCGGCTCGGTTATTCGTTTATTCGAAATCACTTTTTTATAAGTAAACCAAACAAAGAGGCAGAAAGGCCGCGTGGTTAAGCGATCACTGTCGCCTATGGAAACGGGCAACCCCAGCGGAGCCACCCGAGCACTGCCGGCTTTCAAGAAGAGCTTTCTTTACAGCTTTCTTGAAGAACCCTATGTCAAAGTCCACTGGAAATGCCTCAGCTGGAAGGTTGTCCCATAACTTAAACATCCGTTCAAACATCAAAAGGAGCGTGCAAAGCGGCCTGTGGAACTTTAACCTTCGACTGGTGGTGTAATCATGATATGGTGACATAGCTATCATTTTGAAAAGATCACTAAGCATAGTAAAGTCGGTAGAACACTTTGATTTTTTTTACGTTTCACACTGATAGCCCCAGAGTACGGTAAATATACACTGTGTAATGGGTACCATGAGACACACAGAGTCAGAAATACAAACACTTAAACTGAGAACAGAAAATTAAACTCATCATTCAAATTTCTGCTTCGCCGGGAATCAAACTCGAGACCCTTCGATTGGCAGTCCGGCATGGTAACCATTGCGCCACGCGAGTCCAGGCGCGGTCGCAGCCTTCAATTGGAGGGGGAGGGGTTGTCAAGAAATTTTGGTGGGGGGTCACTTGGGGAAATTTGGGGGAAGAGGTGTCTCAAATTGGCTTGTTTCGCCTTCCATCTACGCATGAGTGAGGGTTTTTGGGCGGGGGGGGGGGTCATGTCCCCTGTGACCCCCCCACTGGGACCGCGCCTGCGCGAGTCGATAATTATTATTGTCTATTAAATAAGTTCGATACCAATAATATGTGGATGTAACCACCGCGCCGCGCCTCCATAATGCTCTACCACAATGAATTGTACTCATTGTCAGTCAGCGCCAGTTCCAAAGGTCTCTAAGTTGACCAATCCACTTTGTAATAGCGTTATTGCGTAACAATGACATCTATCGTATAGCGTGTAAACTAAATTGTCGATATACCGAATTTGCAACAGATCTCTAAATAGTTCTGAATATGAACATAGATGTCGGCAGTAGCCTCGTTTTGTTAAGGTTTTGTACATTAATTTTGTATTGAGGATTTCTTTGAATATGTGGTGATATGTATGGTTTTTTTAAATATTTAGAGATGAAATCTAGCATAAGTGATTGAAAACTTGCTATCAGAATATTAAGAGATGTTAGTAATTATCGAAACTTGTGGTGTGACCGCTCGCATTAAATTTATTCTCTTACAAAAGTTACACACTTAAATTTAAAAACCCGCATTGGAGCAGCGTGGTTAACTAATCTCCAGGCCTCCCCAATAATGGGAAGCCCAGGAGAGGAGCGAGACGTTAAAATGATGCAGCTATTTAGTTTGTATCGGTAATGGTCGCATCAGTCTTTAATTCAATTCTTGAAATTGACGTAACTTTTTCGTTTGTTAACCGATTTAAATAAAACAAACCCTAAATGTTAATCCAAAAAAATACCAATACATCAGTGAAAACCGTATCCTTCTACGTTAAGCCGTTCCTGAGATTAGCGCGCACAAACGAACAGATAAACAGACAAACAGATAAACAGACAAACAGACAAACAGACAATAATTCTAAAAATCATTGTTTTGGGTTCTATTACGCTAATAAATAGCCCTAGTGACAATTTTTTTCAAATATCTTCAATGTACAGAAACCGACTTGTTACAGATTTATTATATGTATAGATAACAATGACATCTATCGTATAGCGTGTAAACTAAATTGTCGATATACCGAATTTGCAACAGATCACTAAATAGTTCTGAATATGAACATAGATGTCGGCAGTAGCCTCGTTTTGTTAAGGTTTTGTACATTAATTTTGTATTGAGGATTTCTTTGAATATGTGGTGATATGTATGGTTTTTTTAAATATTTAGAGATGAAATCTAGCATAAGTGATTGAAAACTTGCTATCAGAATATTAAGAGATGTTAGTAATTATCGAAACTTGTGGTGTGACCGCTCGCATTAAATTTATTCTCTTACAAAAGTTACACACTTAAATTTAAAAACCCGCATTGGAGCAGCGTGGTTAACTAATCTCCAGGCCTCCCCAATAATGGGAAGCCCAGGAGAGGAGCGAGACGTTAAAATGATGCAGCTATTTAGTTTGTATCGGTAATGGTCGCATCAGTCTTTAATTCAATTCTTGAAATTGACGTAACTTTTTCGTTTGTTAACCGATTTAAATAAAACAAACCCTAAATGTTAATCCAAAAAAATACCAATACATCAGTGAAAACCGTATCCTTCTACGTTAAGCCGTTCCTGAGATTAGCGCGCACAAACGAACAGATAAACAGACAAACAGATAAACAGACAAACAGACAAACAGACAATAATTCTAAAAATCATTGTTTTGGGTTCTATTACGCTAATAAATAGCCCTAGTGACATTTTTTTTCAAATATCTTCAATGTACAGAAACCGACTTGTTACAGATTTATTATATGTATAGATATAGATAAGCTATAAAGTATGCAGACTTTCAGTGTTGAATATGTAGAATATTGATAATTAGTCTTTCGATTGCGGCTTCGCCCGCGCGGGTTCGTTGTATGGGTCCTCGTAGTATAAAAACCATCCTATGTAATTTCCCTAGAACCCGACACCAAAAAAAAGGTCCACTCTATCGGTGTTCCAAAATTAATTCATATTGGTTCAGTAGTTCACGCGGGAAAGCGTAATAGACAGACAGACAGACAGACAGAGTTTCTTTCGAATTTATAATATCATAAAATACAGAGTACCTATTGATTAATCAGGAAAACTTTTCGCCGAAGCGAACAGCGAAGGTAAATTTATACCTGAAACATTGAGAATTGATGCTAATTTACAAAAAGGCTTTTGGGTGTAAACGAACCCCTGAATCATAGTACGATACGTAAGGTGTTGCAGTTTATGTTTAACGTTAAAGGGTTCTGCTCATTATGTCATAAACATAAAACCCTCAAGGGTCATACGAGCCTTGCCCCGTGGTTTTACAAATCTAAGAAAAGAATATTTTCATCACGGGCGTAGCCAGGTTTTAGTATCTGGGAGGGTTCAAGAAAATAAAACGACAGTCAGGTTTTAGAATGGGGGGGGGGGTTTGAACCCCCAAAACCCTCCTCTTGGCTACGCCCGTGATTTTCATGAAGTTTCATGAAGTCTTGGAACGTCCTTGATAAACTACTGTTACTAATATTATAAATGTCAAAGTGTCGGTAAAACAGGAAATAAGCCCACGTGATATCAGATCACCTTTGTAGTAATGTATTCGATTCTCTTAAACGCGAGTGAAACCTTGGGGCGCAGCTAATATTATAAACGTACAAGTGTGTTTTTGTCCTTCTTTCAAGTAGCGCCGGTGCTACGGATTGATCTGATTTTGTATGAAAGTTTGAAGGTTGAAGAGTATCATAGGCTACTTTTTACCCGAGAAAAGTACTTATTCCAATGGGAAAAAATGTGACGTGTCGGCGGAGCCGTAGGCAGAAGGTTAGTTACGCATATAACTCAAGGTATTTTCCCGTGAAAGTCACATTGAAATCGATGCAGCCGTTAAAAAGATAAGTGTACAACAATAAAAGTAAAAGAGAGATGCTGAATATTTTAATGTTTTTTTTTTTATGATAAAAATTATTATGAGTAGTAAGTCTTCGACGCGACCGATCCCGGGTTCAAATCCTCGGCCACCTCTGAAAAAGAAATAGGTATCTAATGGACACATTTATAATGTTCTCCATTACCGTGTATACCTGAGGGAAAAGCATTACGTCCACCAATCTTGGCCAGAGTGGTGGACTATGGCCTAAGTCCCTCTCATTTGTGACAGGAGACCTGTGTCCAGGAGTGGGACATAAAAAAGGATGAAAAGAAACAACGTGTTGCATTCCGGTAGTGCCGGCAGAAGTGAAAACTTGAACATTAACGTTGTGCATTTTTGATATTTTGGAATGGTTAGGGAATAATTTCGCACGAATTGCTTTTATTATCAGTATTATTTTTCATCTAGTATTTTCAGTAGGATTTCATCTAGTATTTTTATAAAGTACTCACTCATTTTCTTTCACTATTTCTTCGTCATTATTTTCATTAATAGATGCACTTTGTTCGATGTCCATATTTTAAATACTTGATATAAACGAATTTTACAAGTATAGACAGTCGAGCCATCAGCTGTCACCCCTCCGTCTTACGAATATTCGATCAGACCACGTGTCCTGACGCGAGTTTAACATTTTTACTCATCACAAAAAAAGTGCAAAACGCTGCTAAAGAAGTTTTCACTTCAAAAAGATTGCAAAAACATCAAATAACAATTTTCTTAAAATTCTTGTATTTTTACGTTACACGCAGACATTTATAATTTTATTTGAATTGGTTAATAAAAAGGGGTGTCTAACCGCACGCATACATAAAGCGATTATTTATTCATGTGGTACAACACCCGCATTTGGCAACAACCCCTGTATTTTTGCGAATAAATGATTTTGATTTTCAATAACGTTTACCCTCGCGTCTGATGTTAAACTCAAATGTTCTGTTAAATAATTCAAATCCAATCAAGAAAATAGATTGCAAATATTATGTTGCTATAATAAGTGTATATGTATGTATGTTTATTATTGTGTGTATTTTATTATGTATGTAGTTATTATTATAATTATTACTCTAGTATAACATTATTTCATATCTTTTAGTTTGTTTATCACACATCATTAATATCTCACATTCTCAACGTCACCCAGGGTTGACCGGGAGACAATGTCAATAGGCATTAAGTTCAACCCTTTGTGAATCTTAGTTTTAAGGTGTTTTACATAAATAAATTAAAAAAAAAACATTGCGTTACACACTAGGCATGCCTGTATTGATACGGCGGACACACTCAGTGAAAGGAACACCAACATTCAGAATGAGAACTGCAATTTAAACTCATCATTGTGCTCGCCGATCAAATTTTTGTGCCTAGCCGGAAATCGAATGCGAGACCTTTGGTCAGTAGTCTGGGATAGTCATCTATACAAATACATAAAATTGGAGTGTCTGTTTGTAATATTACAATACCTAACTGCTTTTTACTACATACATATGAATCTAAATACGGTACATCTACCAAAATATTTTTTTTACAATTTTTGTCTGTCTGTTTGTCTGTCTATCTGTCTATCTGTTTGTTCCGGCTAATTTTCAAAACGGCTGGACCGATTTGGACGGGACTTTCACTGGAAGGTAGCTGATGTAATAAGGAGTAACTTGGGCTACTTTTATTCTAGAGAAATTCTAAAACTAAAGTCCACGCGGACGAAGTCGAGGGCGGCTGCTAGTTTTTATATATAGGTTATTTGTTTTTTTCAACGCTTTATATGATCCACTGATGAGCAAATGAACTTCTCGATAGTGAAAAAGATGTAGATCGAATTTTACCAAGAGCGGATTAGTGGATATCACGCCTTCAAGAATGATGACCCGTGTGGCGCAATGGTTACCATGCCGGACTGCCAATCGGAGGGTCCCGGGTTCGATTCCCGGCGAAACAGAAGAATGATGAGTTTTAATTTCTGTTCTCGGTCTGGGTGTTTGTGATTCTGTCTTTGTATGTGTCCATGGTACCCACGACACAGGGTATATCTATCCTACTGTGGGGCTATGAATGTGAAACGTTATAAAGAAGTTATGAGTCACTCAGGCATGCACGCTGATGGAAAATCTTGTAACTAAATAAATATAACAATATTTTCCCTCACCGTGGGATATAAATGGATTAATTCTGTTGTTTTAAGAACAAAGACTAACATATTTTCGTTGGCGCCTACGCTATTTCAATTGCATATTTTTTCTCATAAACAGTAAAATACCCATATTCCGTAAAGAAACCTGTGACCATCAGTAGGACATTAGCTTGAAAAAGTTAATTAAAACTTATGAGCGACCAATTCCAATAACTCATAGAACTTTGCCACGTTCCACGGATCCCTAAAAAAGTAGAAAACGGTTTATTTATGCTCAAAGTTAGCGTTCTCGCGAATTAATATTATGGAAAAACTTCAGGACCACACTTACTTTACTTTTAGTAGTTTTTTTTTCTTTCTCTCGCATTCTTCTTCAGTTTCATTAAAATAAATGTTTATTCAACGCTCAAAGCAGTGCGGTGGTGGCGTATCAAACGATATGTCAAGTTAAGCTATGGACTCGCTTATTACGTCCTTTTAAAGGAGCAGCGATGGCCGAGTGGAAAAAAGTGCGGTCTTCGACGCGAGCGATCCCGGGTGCAATCCTCGGCGCGCACGTCTGACAAAAAAAATTGTAATGTGCGCATTTATCGCTGCACCACGGTGATGGAAAATATTGTGATAGTGAATTGATTACGATGTTCCCCATCGCCGTGCATGCCTGACAAAAATTCATATTTCTCGAAAGTATGACGTCCACCAATCCGCACTCGTCCAGCGTGGTGGACTATGGTCTAAATCCCTCTCATTTGTGAGTTGAGAAGGATACCTGTGCCCAGCAGTTGAAAAAAAAGCCCTTCGGTGGCCTGCCTCTGTGCTTGGGGAGGACTCCGTGATCTCCAGTGGAACGCACCGATGTCCTCCACGCGCGGCGCCCCAGAACGGGCCTATCTTCGAGAGAGCAGATGTGCTCTCCTGCACCTTCCGATGCTTACGGCGACATTCGGCCACGCACACACCGCCGTCCTTCCCGAAGCTGCGAGCTGAACGGATCGAGCTCCCACTCTCATCATCCGCAACCCCAGAAGCCCCCTTTTAGTTCCCTCTTACGATCAGGTAGCAGATACCGTAGCTATTTTCTTAATCACGAAGCTATCCCATGATGCTACCCCAAATGCTTTATTTCAGTTTTTTTTTCTTGAAAACTCAAAAGATTGAACCAACTAACAGAGAAGTTTATTAATTAACTGCAAAGTCTAAATTAACAGTTTACGTTTGCAACAAGTTTTGTGTGTCTGAACCGAAAATTGCTGAACAAAATCTTCCCTTGGTTTAACTGTTTAATTTTAAGAGAAATGTTTTTGACATCAGCTAAGAGAAAATATTCGCAAAATTTAAATTTCAGCTAAAAATTTTGCAAGCTCTTATGATTTAATTACTCTATGAATTTTAAATATTTTAAGTTTTTGTCCAAGCGTTATAGGTACATATCCGTCAGCTTTTTGCAGTCTTACATTATGTGATTATGTGTACCTAACTTAATTTTTTTGACGTGTGTTTTACTACTCTTTTTCGGAGGGAAACCTTCAAAAGGTACTCCGTATCCTCTCCCAATCCCTCGACACTTTGGGAGAGGATACAGGCTGATGTGGGATTTGTACCGCACTAAATCCTCCTTGGTGGCTTCTCTCTGGGGAGGACTCCGGGATCTCCATTCTCCGATTTTCATCTCTGATTCTTAAAACTATTTTGGAGTCGGGCCCTTAGTAAAATGGCGTAGGCACCTTTCGTAATTACTACAAATTGTGTGTTTTTGAGAGTTTGTTTCTATATAATGTGAATAAAGAATATTTTTACCATTTAATACCGTGCCAAAACAAATCCGTTTTCGTTGTCAAATCAATTGAAATATGTACTTTTATGAGCTGTCAAAACACGACATCCTCACACATTTTGTATGAGAAAAATATTGATGACGTCATTTTTTTGTTTTTGAACGCACCGGTGTCCTCCACAGGCGGTGCCCTTTACGGTCCCATCTTCGGGAGAGTAGATGTGCTCTCCTGCACCTTCATGTGTTCACGGCGGCATGCGTCCACGCACAGTTAGTGAAAGTCCCTACAAAATTAGTCCAGCCACTTCAGATATTAGCCGAAACAAACAGACAGACGGATAGATCGACAGACAGACCGACAGACAAAAATTGTAAAAAATTATATTTTCGTATATAGATGTAGTAAAAAGCGGTTATTTTTATATTACGAACAGACACTCCAATTTTATTTATTTGTATAGATAACTAATATCTTAATAACTATAACTAAAACCCCGTCTGAAAATCTTTAGGTTCGCTTAAAATTAGCTTGAGGCTAATCCTCGCATCAGATAAAGCTGAGCCGACTCCTTTTGCCTGTGTTTTAGTAGTAAGCTCTTATTAATATTCATAAGCACTCAACTTTTCCTGGTTTTAGCGCAACAAATGATTTTATGGGTTTGTACTGATACGAGTGTTATGTACAGGGCAGCAGAAATGTACGCGACAGATCCGAACAACAATCATGGTTTAATTTTTATTCTGCATACACCCCATTATTACCTTCACAATTAAACACTATATAAGGTAAATACGATATACTTAAAATAGATACTACCATAATTATTTTAATTTATGCTAATTTGATGTTTACATGCCTAACTGGCATATTTATATACATATTTAGGGCGGTTGCAGCGTCCTCCACGCGCGGCGCCCAGAATGGGCTCATCTTCGGGAGAGCAGATTTGCTCTCCTGCACCTTCCGACCGTCGTTCTTCGCGGGCTGCTGGGCGGACATCTGCTCTCCTGAAAATCGGCTCTTCCATGGTGCCGGGTACCTTTTGAAGGTCCCCCCCCCCCCTGATACAAAAAAAGGTCGCGAAATGAAAAAATTTGGATCCTTACGAACGGCTTTGATATGCACGGCCAAGAAATAACAGAGTGGTTGCTCGGAATGTCTGCGATAACGGAACATGTTTTTCATTACACAAATTTTGTATATATGTAACCAAGCCTGGCTACCAGACGTAACTTCGTAGCGAAGTTATCTTCACTGTTAAAAGCAATCGGTGAACCCGTGTCTACATACAATCGTAGCCGGTGACACGCGACGAGTAATGAAGACACCGGCCCGACACGCGGACCATAGGTTCAAATCTCGGCGCGCACTTCGGATTAAGAAATCTATTATATGCAAATTTTATCGGCATATTTTAAATCTCCAATCATGCCTGAGAGATAGACATTATAGAGTTAGGCCTGGACCTATCCTATGGTATATCTAGCATGGTGGAGTAAGCTCCAGGCTTTCCTTTTTGAGGAAGAGACCTCCCAACAATGAAACGAAAAAGTTTTAAATAAATTACAAAAAGCCTGACAAAAGGTGATGTTAAGAGATTACCGTCGTCTATGGACATGGAGAACCACAGGGGAGCCACGCGAGCATTGCCGGCTTTGGAGGAGAGCTTTTTTACAGGTATCTTGAAGAACGCCACGCGAAGAAGTAGAAGAAGCCATGTTACGATATATTCCATTGGAAATGCCTCGGCTGAAAGGTTCGCAGCCAATTCTGATTAGTTGATAAGTCTTTCTCTTGAATAGAAAATAAATTAAGTTTTTAACAAAAAAATAGAACCGACTTCAAACGGTAAAAAATAAAATTGTTCAGTACCTACTTCTTCTTGCTTATGGTAATGACTCTTAAAACTATTTTTGAAGTCGGGCCCTTAGTAAAATATCCTGTCTTAGTATATATGGTGTACCTTTCGTTCTGAATGGGCACCGACTCCAATATAGTTTTAACAGTCATTATCATAAGCAAGAAGAAGTACCTACTGTCCCACTGTCTGTACTGTCGGTGCCCATTTAGTACGAATGGTACGACATTTTAGTAAGGGCTAGTAGCTTTTATTGAAAGAATTTGCTCTCAACTCCTAACCGTCGTAGTACCTTCCATCATCAGCTCAGCAACATGATATGATGATAATTATACACAAATGCCTGCTTTGCTTTAATAAGAATATGAAAATCAATTGTTGTGTTATAAAATTCGAATGTTCTCCTCGATTTCTCTGGGATCCCATCATCAGACTTTGACTTGGTGACAGTTGGACCACCTCAGGAATGAAAGATTTGGAATAAAAAACTATTTATTGAAAGAATTTGCTTTCAACTCCTCACTGTTGCAGTACCTTCCATCATCAGCTCAGCAACATGAGATGATGATTACTATGCACAAATATCTCTTATGCTTCAGAAAGTATAAGAAAATCAATGTGTGTGCCTATTAAATTTGAGAGTTCCCCTCGATTTTCCTGGGATCCCATCATCAGATCCTGATTTGGTGACAATGGGACCACCTCGGGAGTATAAGCATACGAACAAAAAAAGAATTTTGAAAATCGGTCCACAAACGGCGGAGTAATCGGTGAACATATATAAAAAAAATACATTAGCCGAATACAGTACCTCCTCCTTTTGGAAGTCGGTAATAAAGTGTAACTTTGTCTCTTTGAAAATGTATTGACTTTCAATTCTATCGATCGTTTTCAGTTGACTTTTATTCAATGAAATAACTACTCCAGTATCGTTTTCAGGCTTGACTAAATCAGTTCTGTAATTCTGTTAGGGCGCTGACGGCAACTATCGGCAGTTGATTCAGACGCTCGTTGGTCTATTGATGGCGGGTTTATTTAGGCTCAAAGGATATTCCTTGAGAGACGTGGATACTGAAACAGAATGAATTAATTCAGCTTTATATCAGACAAACGCGTTGATTGTTATCCGTGGTATTATATAGCATTTTTCAAAATTGAAGCGCGCATGGCCCGGCGGTTATCGTAGAACGCAAAAGATCTATGCAACTAAGCCAAACGCGCGCGGTCGGGTGTGAGATGGGTGACCGCTAGCGACAAATAAATTTATGCGCGTTTCCGTGCTTCAGAGAGCACGTTAAGCCGTCGGTCCCGGTTGTTGTCGATAGATAACAGTCGCTAAACCTTGTCGGAGGCCCTATGGGCGGTTTGAAAACATCCGACAGCGGGTTGGCCACTAACCCGTATCTTCACCAACTCGCATTGGAGCAGCGTGGTGGAGTAAGCTCCAGGCCTCCCCAATAAGGGGGAGAGACTAGTGCTCAGCAGTGGGACGCAAAAAGGGTTGCAGCCATATAGCACTTTTTACTGATTCTTTAACTCTTTTCTTTAATCTTGACCAAGTATAACAAATACGAAGAGGTTTTTGTTTGGTAGAATTTTATGATACAAGAATCACCAAATTTATTGTTATGAAACTGTTCGTTCCATAATGAGTCGATAATGTATTAATCTATAACATTTAATAAAGATTTCCTGCTGCTGTGAATAAAAGTTCTTGTGAACTGTATAGAAAATTGCAGCCATTATTTTGTGTTTTAACTTTATATCATGTAACAGATACACATTAAAATACTTACTATCCAGGTTTTTTTTAATTATTACTGTGTATCCCTTTTTGATTATTACTTCTCGCTATATTAGTCAACACGTCGTCTTGACGCAACACTATGTTTTCTCCACTAAAATCTTAAAGCATTCAGAGACTAAAATCGTTCAGTCTCAGCTTTATTTATTCTTTCAACCATAATACATCAAGGACTTCATAGTGACAAAATTAAATCGTACCTACTTAGCAATAGCTTATCTAGGAATCTGTATACTCGTAAATATAAATTACTAGCCTACCGCCAGCGGCTTCGCTCGCGTGGACCCGTTTAATGGGTCCCCGTAGGATAAAAAATAGCCTATGTGCTATTCCAGGCTTCATTGCTATATTAAAATCATAGGCGTTTAGCCAGTTGCTTCAACCGCGTTGACCCTATTACCCGTTTTCACGTAGGAATGAAGCATTTTCCCGCAGTACAATAAAGCAGCCTATGTTATTCAGGGTGAATGTAGCTTTCTAATGGTGAAAGATTTTTTGAAATCGGAACATTAGTTTTTCAGTTTATTCATCACAAACATACAAAAATACAAATCTTTCCTCTTTATAATATTAGTAAATTCAACCATATTCTATGAGGTAACTCGTAGAATCCAACTCGGCTGGGCAGCGTTCGGGAAATTACAAAGTGTATTTTCGTCCAGAATACCTCAGAGCCTGAAGTCGAAAGTTTTCGAGCATTGTGTGTTGCCAGTGATGACCTACGGCGCTGAGTCATGGTCCTTTACAGTTAGCCTTTTCCATAAGCTCAAGGTCGCTCAGCAAGCGATGGAGAGGGCTTTGCTTGGTATTTCTCTACGCGACAGAATCCGTAATGATGAAATGCGTAGAAGAACGAAGGTTACCGACATAGCTCTCAAAATCTGCAAGCTGAAGTGGCAATGGGCAAGCCATATAGTAAGGAGGACCGACAACCGATGGGGAAGAATGGTCCTCGAATAGCGACCACGTCTCGGCAAAAGGAGTACAGGCCGCCTTCCAACCAGGTGGACTGATGACCTGAAGAAGACAGCGGGTAGTCGCTTGATTCAGAAGGCCCAGGACCGGGGGCGAACGGGAGGCCTATGGCCAGCAGTGGAATATAAAAGGCTGATGGATGGATGGATAGACATTCATAGACGTTCAGTAGAAGGGCCAATGTAATAATGTATCTAAAACAGGTAACATATTCTTACTCTTTTAAATATATTTTCTACGTGGTAAACGGTGTAACAAAAAGAAATTATCGAGATTCTCCGCGCGTGATGTTTTTTCTGCCATCAAATAAAATGCTTTAACCTGGAGGTTAGAGGCGCTGGAGCGCTAATCCTCGTTAAAATAACTTTTTTATTTTATGGAAAAATGTTTCTTTATTCAGAAAGCCGCTAGAAAAGCATGAAATAATAAAAAGTAGCAATTTATATGGCGCGGGAGAGGTGCGAAAAAAATGAAGCCACACTTTTCAAATTCCATATAATAAAAGAGAAAAAAAAAGTCTTTTTCATGTTTGGAATACAAAATATCTTAATGAATATTATCTCACGTACGAAGGGTTCCGTACAATTATCTATAAAAAATACTTTATAAATAATATGCTTATTGTATGGGAGCCCATGGATTTTGGTAGGTGGTAGAACTATTATGGTTCGCCGGGGAAGTACCACCGCTGCACCCACTTCTGCCGTGAACAATTATATTGTGTTTCAGTGGAAAGGTATAGTTGCCGGCCACACTTACATGAGGCGACCACTAGCCTCTGGCAGCGCAACTGCATACGACCTCAGATAAGGCTTACCTATGCTTGCTTGAGGTTGTATGTATACGGACGAGGAGGTGGTCATCTCATGTTAAACTGACCGATTACACCTATCTACCGAAACACAATAGCAGTGCTTCACGGCAGAAGTGGGTGCAGCGGTGCTACTTTCCCGGTCGCACCATTAAAGCTATATCCACAAACTAAATAAGCTTCTTCTGGCATTGAATACAAAGAATTCAATTCCTTCTAGCTAATGCGCCACTTTTCATTTGTGACAAAAAGTGGATTTTCATTTGTAGCAAAAAGTGGATTTTTTGAAAGGCGTTCGAAAAGTGCAGAAATACGGTAAAGTGTAACTGTGAATGTAAAAAACTGACTTAGCTTTCAATCCCAAACAGTTTTTAATGTTTTTTTATTTATTTATTCAGTAAAAGTTAATGCATTGAGCTCTAGCTAAGCTGTGATTTAAGTCCTGCCTTATTGTACTATAGAAAAAAGAACGTATTGGCAATAGTTGTAAAAAGTAACATTTGTAGAAAAAGATGTAGTTAAATAAATAAATAATATAGTATATTTCATTACAAGTGCGGAAAGGCTGTCATTGCAAGGAGTTCCGACAAATGTCTACCCGAGCCGAGGCGTAGCCGAAGGTGAGGGTTGACAGTCAGAACTCCTTCCAATGACGGTTCCGCATGTGTACTGAACGACTATTTTTAATACAGTTGCGAAAAAATGAAGCAATTCAATAAAATAATAAAAACTCGCTAAGAACATTTTTGAAAAATGGCGCCAACCGTAAAAGAATACCTATATGCAGAGTTTTTTTTTGTTTTCTTCACCCATTCTGGGTAGACAAAGGGAACTATGCCCATACAGCCAAGTCTTCAGTAGAAATTTTTTATTGATATGAAATGAAAATGTTAATGAGATGAAATGAAATGCAACCTAACCTAACTCATTGAATCAAATCATTAAATCTGATATTGAAACAAATTAGTAGCTTCTTTTTAGAAATATTTGCATGAATCATAAAAAACTTCTAAAACTTCGTGGTTGGTTTTTTTTCTTTTTAATAGACATTATTTTGACAGTTGGGAAAGAGAACGCACGAGTGCGGAAAAGGTAAAGAAAACGCACGAGTGTGTAATAGCCCACTTCCCGCACGCTATACGTCCCTGCAATACGCCACTTTTTGAGCAACTGTAACCTCGCCCGGCGGGAGATCTCCCTTTGCCCTTTTCAGTATTTCTTACGATTTATGCCTTGCTTTAAAACCACCTTAATTTCTTCTGTGACGTTTACGTTTCAGTGTGGGTAAAGTTAATGTGACATATAGTGAAACTATAAAACTAGACAATTACCTACATCATTGTTTGAAATTGAAACCATAACAAACCTTACTACAATATGTTGTTGAAAAAAACAGATCAGTCAAAGATTGGCTGCTGATCGTTCTTCGCATTGGAGCAGCGTGGTGGAGTAAGCTCCAGGCCTCCCCAATAATGTGGAGATACCTATACTAAGTACTTTAAAATAAAAATATTTGCAGCCAGTCAACCAGTGTCATTTACTATTTACTGGTAACGAATGTCGCATGTAAAATTCCCTAGTTCAGAAATCCAGAACTCAAACAATATTCAAAACTAAGTTATGTCTGGTAAAGTCACGGCTTGTATAATCAAAATAATTACGTATTCAAGAAGGTAGGCCAGGTTGTCAGGTATTATAGATCAAAGCAATAGCTCTTGCCAAACATTTGATAGTTTGAAGTAGTTTAGCATTTAAAGAAAGAAAGAAAGAAAGAGAGAAAAAATATTTATTTCATATTAGGAATACAAAATATTCGCTTAATGAATGTCATTTTTTCCCGGTCATCGCCTTTAGGTGCCCGTTTGGTCTAGATGTTGAGCTGAGAGAAAAAAGGCGGCGGAAAAAAACTCCCAGCACTCTTTTTAAAAAAAGTACATAATAATATATTTGAGATAACAGAATGACTATGGGTTCATAATGGTCACACGTGACAGCTGATCGTGTGAGACACCATTCCGCGTAGTGCGCGCGTTTAGAGTAGCGACTACCCATTATTTGCAATGGCTGCAACCGTTTTTACGTCCCACTGCTGGGCACGGGTCTCTCCCCATTATTGGGGAGGCCTGGAGCTTACTCCACCACGCTGCTCCAATGCGGGTTGATGAAGATGCGAGTTAGTGGTCAACCCGCTGTCGGATGTTTTCAAACCGCCCATAAGACCTCCGACAAGGTTGAACGACTGTTATCTATCGACAACAACCGGGACCGACGGCTTAACGTGCCCTCCGAAGCACGGAAACGCGCATGAAAATTTTGCCACTAGCGGTCACCCATCTCACACTCGCCGGCTAGCCGCCGAGCCATGCGCGCTTCAATTTGCAATAACATTGGTTAATTTGTCTAAACCAGAAAGTGATGAGCGAGCAATGTAGAAAGATTTTATTGATGTGTCTCACTGAGATTCGATTTGGAGTCAGGAAAACCTGTGAGGTAATCCTCAAGGTTACCAAACCAACTTAGCTCTAACGATAAACAGCGGTGAGCTGATCGACACCACACGACATCTGAAGAAGGTGTAAATTTGGAGACAGTGTTTGGACATAAAGCAGAATATCCTACAACGTGGTAAGCCAATTGGGTAGTTGACTGATGTTTAATAATTATATGTGGTTTTTATCAATAAAATAATAATTTAATTTCTTACTGACGAATTTTAAATGAAAATTAATTTTGGTTAAAAAAAGTGTGTGTGTGCTTATTTACACGCGTTAGAAATTTCTTTGGCGTATGAATAAAGTTTAAAATAACTCAAACGCAAAAGTAATCGACGATAAATATCAAAATCAATCAAAAATATTTTGTTTAAATTAAATTGTTTAAGATAAATATCCAGTTATTTTTAAACTGGATATTTATCTACCCAATACTATCTAGCTTTATATGTTTATCAACGCAAATATTTTACGGTATGGAAATTTCCCCCAAACCGAGTAAACAGAATAATTTCATGTGTAAATCGCATCAGTTTAGTACCCATAAACACACGCGACTTATGAACGCTTAACTGACACAGTCAGCCATCCATTTCAATAGGGTTGGCAAAGCAGCTAACGTAGTCTTTCATATATTATGAAACTTGTGAGCCATAATGGCACCTAGAGCGGAGAACCGTGAAAAGATTTACTGAAATAAATTAATTATACTAAATTAAGACAAAAAACTTATGTATTCCAAAGTTGTATAAAATAATTTGAATTTTCATAGGTTTTTTAGGAATAAACCAAACAAAAAGGCGGTTTTTCATAGGATTACTTCCTAAGTTCCCGATTTGGCTGGTTCATACAGTGGCGCAACGTTTACCATGCCTGACTGCCATTCCCGAGTTCCGTTCCCGCCGTAACAGTAATTGGAATAATGGACTTCAAAGTCCCGAGTTCATTGCCCGGCGTAACAAAAATTTGAATGATGGACTTCAATTTCTGTTCTATTCCATGGTACCCACGACTTAGGGAATCCTAATGTGGAGCTATGAGTGTATGAGTGTGTAGGGTTATTTATTGACATGATAACGGCTTATAAATCGATGAACTCCTGTCACACGTACGAAAAAGTGACACGTGAAAAGTGAAAGGGTTCCGCCTGAGCGAGCCAGAGCGCAGAACAAGCGACAGAGATGCACTAGCCCAGCCCAAGCGTCTGCTTGTGACTCATTTATCTCTCTTCTCGCGTGAGGTCAGAGCTAGTGGTGTTAATGAAATTAAATGTTAATTTACCGAAAATAATATAATTTTAAATTACCTAACTTTTTTTTTAATTCTTTTTTTTGTCCCACTGCTGGGCACAGGTTTACTTCTCACAAGTGAGAGGGACTTAGGCCATAGTCCACCACGCTGGCCAACTGCGGATTGGTGGACGACCGCGTCGGTGTGTGCGCTCGCACGGCCGGCAGTGTGGCCAGGGCGCGGACAGTTGCAATTTTTTTTAACAAGCCGCGCGGCCAATGGTTGTTTTTGAACAAGAAAGCGTTGTTAGAAGATTTAACTGAAGTTTTAATAGATACTGTGCGGAATCATACAGTGCTGTATGATGCTGCTCCCGCCGAATATAAACTATTCTAATCAAAAATATTAACATTTCATGAACTCATATTCCTCTTCGCCTGAAAATAAAAAATATGCACATATAATTATATTCTTCTTTTTACCGTTTTTTGTTTATCTTTACACAAAGCTGCCTGTTCCAAGTCACTTTGACGTCTGTATAATATGATGAAGAATGGGCAGCGAATGCAAAGAATAATGCTGTATTATAATACTGGCGGGGGAGAGCGAATGGCGCTGCAAACTGCTCTGGCCGTGACCGTGGTAGTATTGTTTGTAGCGGCTATAACCGCGCCCGCGGCAGGCCCCGCGTATCTGTTGCAAGCTTTAGCAAGTGACAAAAATGCACATAACAAATATTTATATAGGTAGTAGGACTTTCATAATAATTGAACTGGTTAAGTACCATTCATTGTATTGTTTCGTTGAAAAGGTGCGGTTGCGGGACAGAGTTAAGTACATGGGGCGGCCATCGGCCTCTGAGATATAATAGCACCGCTATTATATACGATCTGGCAACTAAATAATAGGAGATGATAATAAAGTAAATGTTTACGGAAAGTGATAGCCCTATACTAAATTAACAATATGCATGGAATATTCGAATCTATATCCTCGCTAGTGAGGCAACCCGAAGTTTGACGACCATCAATAGTGGCCTACAGATCATTGTTCGTGGCTTGTTTCAGTATGAAGACAGATAGACGATTTTGGTAGAGCGTTCAAATTGAAATTATAAATGGCCAGTGTTGGCGTTGTTAAGGGGTCTCTCCAAGATGGGCCTTAATTATTAATTAAGGCCTATCTTGTATTGCGTATTTATTTGCTTATTTATTTGCATATTTACTTGCGTATTATTATTAATTAATAATACTTATTTTAGATCTTAGTGTGTGGATGATTTTATATTATTTTTACTTTTATGTTTCAACCTTTTATGTCAATTAAGCAGGATAAGGCGATGTCATTTTTTAATGCCAAGAAAAGTTTTGCGTTTGGTTCGAACGCGATGACCGCTTCTAGAATAACAACAAAATTCCGGTATATACACCGCACACACGAATTGACTTCGCCTGATTTGGATCCATTGAACAATATTCTCAGTGTTTTATTCCTTTCACATCCGAACCATCATCAACAGCCAGCATAAGTCTTGCTGACAGTTACATCTATTTTTAGTCCCTGTAGCTTCGGGATTAAGAATAGAGCTACGGTATCCCCTGCCTAATGGTAAGAGGCGACTAACGGGCGGTGAGAGTGGCAGCTCAATGTCAGGATGATGGCTCGATGGCAGGTAAGGACGGTGGTGTGTGCGTGGCCGCATGCCGCTGCCGCATCTGAAGGTGAAGAAGATAAAAATTGCTGTCCCGAAGATGGGCCCGTACTGGGCACCGCGCGCAGGGTACACCGGAGTATTCTACTGGAGATCCCGGAGTCCTCCCCAAGCGCAGAGGCAGGTAAAAATCCCACGTAACCCGGTAACATCTTTCAACGTCCTGGAATTTGAAGGTCCTCCCACCCGATATAAAAAAAATAGGTATTTCAATTTTACAGAAAACTTAATACAAGTAGAAAAAACCTTTAAAATTCCTAATTCACAAGATTTTTGAATTTACGTTACATTTTTCATATGCATATCCTATGAAATAAAGTCTCAAATTTTCAAGTAAGCATTGTAGAAAAAAGAAAACTTCCCATCAAATATTGTGAAAAAGTGACACATTTAAAAAATATTTAAACCATTAACAAAACTAGAACCGTAAGGAACTAGAACAAGTTCGCAATAAATTAGAACCGTCTTCCTAAAATAGATCCGGTATCCTTGAAGAATATAGATCAGTTACAAAATTCAACGAGTGACTTTTAAACTACCAGTTTCGTATTTATGAGGCTTCAAGAGCTGAGGCAAATATCATGTCCAAAATTATAATAATTCGGATATTGACTAAAATTTTATTAGTTCAATCAAAGTATTTTCGTCAGAGGATAGGAACACAAAATCAAATTTTGAATAACTTCAAAAATAATAACGATAATAATAACGCTTCGCACTCATAGCTTCACAGTAGGGTACATATACCCTGTGTCGTGGGTACCATGGACACACAGAGACAGAAACACAAACGCCCAGACCGAGAACAGAAATAAACTCATCATTCAAATTTCTGTTTCGCCGGGAATCGAACCCATGACCTGGCAATGTGGCATGGTAACCATTCCACCACATAGGTCGTCAAATATGCAAGACACCAACAGGAGTATTGTAGTGTACTAGACAGCACCAGACCTACCTAGTCTAGGAGACACGTGCTCATCAGTGGAATGCAAAAAGAGTTTTTTTTTTCAGACCAAGGCCCATAAAAACTAATACACAGATAAAAATTAAAATATCAACAAATATCAAGTTATATTCGTATATCAAGAATTTGCAAGGTTTGACCGGAGAAGTTCCACCAAAGTAATTCTCTTATGTTTCGGTAGTAAGGTGCGATCGTCAACCACACTTATATGAGACGATATCAGCAAATTACAGTAGGATGCGAGTTAAAGTTACTTGCCCTGAATGCGGTACTCCTATCTATACTTAATATTATAAAGCTCAAGAGATTGTTTGTCCATCTCAGAAAATACTGGTTCCAATTGAAAAAAAATATTACATTTGTATTGGATAATCCATTTATTAAAATTCTCCTATTTCAGGCTATCAAACATCACGTTAAAACAAATTGGAATTAATTGAAATATCTCATTTTGTGGACGACGTGCAGGAACCAGGTACTAAATATTAAAACGCAGCATTATTATGGATTGGATTGAATCAAGGAGTTGGAATATTCGTATAAATATGTTAGTCTCTAAGCAAGCAACAATGCATGTCGTCGTAAGATCCTCACACGGTAACACAGTCAGCTAATTACATAATTTATATAACAAACCAGTATGCATATTGGATCTTGGAACCGGTTGTGGAAAATGCTTGAAGCTGATGAGTGGGATCAAATTCGCAATGTGTTCACTAACCGGTTTTCTAGAGATGACAACTTTGAATAGGTACTGATTGTATTACGAATGTGGCAAGTGAGCAAACTACGGTTAATGGCATGGCAAATCGTAGGTAGTGTTTTTTGAAGAGAAAACTTCTTTAGCGGCGTTGTGCACTTTTTTTGGGATGGGTAAAAAATGTTAAACGCGCGTCAGAGGGACCACTGTGTAAGCATCCGTCCGTAAGTTCTAACATTTTCGGAATCATTTTTAGCATACTCAGATCGCTTCTTTTTCATGAATTAATAAGATAAGCGTTGCCATTGATGACATTAAGCTATTGAATGAATAATATTGCTAGAATTTCTTCAATCTAATCCAAAAATAAGGCCCGAAAATTCACTTAGTTTCGGATACGGGCGTACAGAGTGGGCCCTCAGGACACGTGGCCTGATCGAATATTCGTAAGACGGAGAGCTGATGGCTGGACTGTCTATACTTGTAAAATTCGTTTATATCAAGTATTATATTAAGTTTAAAATCTGGACACTGAACAAAGTGCATCTATTAATGTAAGAAGTGACGAAGAAATAGTGAAAGCAAATGAGTGAGTACTTTATAAAAATACTAGATGAAAACCTACTGAAAATACTAGATGAAAAATAATACTGATAATAAAAGCAGTTCGTGCGAAATTATTCCCTAACCATTCCAAAATATCAAAAATGCACAACGTTAATGTTCAAGTTTTCACATCTGCCGGCACTACCGGAGTGCAACCCGTTGTTTTTTTTTTTTTAATTATTTTGGCACTGTATTTCTAATTAATAAAGAGTGTTAAAAACATGTATTACCGATGTATGACTAAATTAAGCCATTTTCTCTAGTTACGTTCTGTAGAGAAAAGGTTTTCTTTCATAGCAAAAACGTAGCAAAAACATGATTATGGTTACCTACCTTTATTGTGAAAATAGGGAGTGATCCATTATTATTTACTGAAGTACCAATTTGTTAAGTAATTAAATGTTGTTTTCTTCTATGTGTTTTTATGTTATTATTTCACCTTGTACGGTGGTTCTATATATTTAATTTTTATTTTTTTTTTCAATATAATTAATTTTTATAGCGAGATTTAATCATTAGCAACGTTGGCAAATATTTTGGTTTAGAGGACTTCAACTCAACCAAGTTAATAATGAATTAAAATAGATTATAGTATGGACGAACCGTTCGGCGTAATGGTTACCATGAGGGTCCCGGGTTCGATTCCCGGCGAAGCAGAAATTTTAATGATGAGTTTCTGGGTGACAAGATCGTGTTTCTGGATTTTATCTTTGTGTGTATCTATGGAATCCATATACAGGGTACCTGTGTAGCGTAATTTATGATATCAGATATTTATCAATATAGCAGCAAAGGTTTATTAAAAATTTATTTTATTATTTTCCACTAAGGACGGATTCGACCAATCTCGAACTTACTCCAGTATAACTATCATGAGAATAACTTTACTCCTTGAAAATACTCACGGATAACTTCGTTCACGTTTTACCAACTACTCGAAGAGTAAAATACTCTCGGTATTGTTATTCTATGTCCAATAGTGATTCATGAACGAATGTATGAACGAATTTATAAGCCGACAAAAATGCGTACTATATTGTTTCCTTTAACTTAACCCGAAATACGACAACAACTTAATTTTGTAGGATGATAAAGTGAAATGTCACTCATTGACAGCTTTTCTATTCTACGTTTTGTTTGTTTCTCGTTTTTGGGAGTCCGTGAAGGTTCGTGTTATTTTTAATAGGTAATTTGTGATTTGTATTTGCGATTATAAAAATTCAAATGGAGGGTCTGAAAAGAAAACGCAGCCCGAATTGGCTTGCTTCAGAAAAAATATTGTTAGTGGGCCTGGTTTGCCTGATCCACCTTGGACGTCTCGGCACATATTCGTCTTCACTGTCGGACTCTTCGATCATATTTCTTAAACGTTCCATCGTAGCGCGGTGTTAATAAATTTTTAGTAAAAGAAAATATAACCAAAAACGACTGCAAACCAAAGAAGATTTGAAGTGACATTGACTTTACTCTCAGATTAAATCTTTATACCGCCAAAATCGGCCGTATAAATATTTACTCGCGTATAGTACCTTATTCTCAGATTATTAGTTGGTAGAATGTAAAATCAGCATACTCGAGAGTAACTCGTAGTTTATTCTTGAGTAAAAACTTACTCTAGTTTGGTAGAATCCGCCCTAAGTAAGTGAAACTTTACTATAGTCATTTTTGTTGTATGATATATGTATTTACCTATCATAAAGAAAAGTAACGTCTATTATCTATTTAATATTATTGCTGTTTCAGTTTGAATTCAGGTTTTTCGTCTATTAAAGAGCCAAAGCTTTTCTCCGAAAGTTCTTAGTGAGCTCATCTTTTGGCAACGACCGCTCAGCACTTTATATCCTGAGGCCAATATTGGTTGAGTCAATATTGGCGATCGGGCAAGCGGCCTGGACAAATGTTTGAACTCGCGTAATTCGGTATTATAACGTAATTTTGTTACTGACAACTACTTTAACCGAGCAGGAATGGTTGTTTATGGCAATGTTTTTTTTCCTATTTCGCATTTTTTTTAAACCTTCTTTATGTCCCACTGCTGGGCACAGGTCTCCTCTCACTAGTGAGAGGAATTTAGGCCATAGTCCACCACGCTGGCCAAGTGCGGATTGGTGGACTATTTCGCATTATTAGAAATCAAAGTTGAATTTTAACCTACAGTGATTATTAACATATTAAATCATCAAACAACTACAATCCAAACAGAAGATGAAATATTTAATAGCCTCGTATTCTCAGGCTTTAAATTCATTAGTAATAATGTGCAAGTCTGAATAATTAACCTTTAAGTATGGACGTGGAGTCTCACAGGCTACTCGATGTTTCCGTTTTCTTAGTTTCACCTGATTCCCCCCACTTCCCGCGATTGAGCGGCTCAGTAGCTTTTGTTTTAGTTGTAAAACTACCAACGAGGGAGCAGGTAGCGTCTTCCGATGAATATCACGTAAGTAATGAGCATCAAAATATTGACCGGAGCCTGTCAGGCTACACGTCCATTGTTGCCCTATGACATATTTTATTCTGGTTTTGTTTTTGTGTCTTCGATTTGACAACCCAGATGATCGTGAAGAGAGGATGAAGACTGATAAGTTGGCTGCCATATCCTCTATTTTCAATAAGTTTATGAGTTATTCTCAACAGCTGTATGAATTGAGCGATTGTGTTACAATGGATGAAATGCTCGTCAAATTTCGAGGAGTCACATGATATCATACATACCAAAATAGCCTGGTAATGGATTGATAATACGAGCCCTATGTGATACGAGCCCTATGTGATGCCAAGAACTATTATTTTTATAATGGGTATATTTACTCTGGAAAAGACTCTGATGGTACCGGATTGACTGTTCAAGAAAAAAAATCTAGTTCTAGTAGTTGCTATATCGTGTCCTAGACTTGAGTGCCATGAATGCGTACATTTTATATAACATGCACCAATCAAAAACTGCGGAGAGGAGATTCCCTAAAAAATTAGCACGTGTGCTTGTGGTGCCTCATGTGCAAAGACGTGTTACAAATACACGATTGCCAAGAGAGCTGAGGTTGACCATGGCTCGAGTTTTAGGTAATGATATGGTTACAGAAGATATCCAGGATCAGGAAACCAGTCAAGGAAGCAGAAGAGCATGTAGAATCTGTCCCGCGAAAAAACATAGGATGACTACCCATGTTTGTGTTGGGTGCAACAAACCTGTGTGCCTCCAATGTTCGAGACCGTTGTGCACTGACTGCCAATAAATTTACGTTATTAGACTGTTGTCATTTTTTTGTATATTTGTTACATGAAGTAGATGTTTTGTGTTTTTGGTTTCCTTTATATTATATTTTGAGAAAAAAGACTCATTTTGTTAAAGTAATAAGTTTAGCGGTTTTTAATACCTAAAAATGTAACCTAAGTAGATTTAAACTGAAAAGTGACATAATTTTTGATTTTTTAAATTTCTATAATTTTTGAAGTAAAAGTTGATTATATAAGCACGTCAATTTATTGCTAAATAACTTAACTTTAATATTCAATCGGTTTTAAAGCGATCTTATATCAAATTCCAAAAAAAAAATGTGTGTGTATATAGGAGTCTGTGAGACTCCACGTCCACAGTAGTGTTAAGAAAAAATGACGTCCATACTTAAAGGTTAAGATGAAATACATATTATATTATTACGATTCTAAATATTACGGAGACTGTCAAAGATATAAAAAAATGTGAAAAAGTGAATACAGCATTAATTATCATAGTCCTATAAAAATTCATAGAAACTATCAAACACATACAGGTAACATAAGAGAAGCTACAAATACGGGGCCTGCCGGGGCCCTGAAACAGTGGTGTTCAATAATGTGTTTCTCACTATCTCTCACTCACTCTTTCTTTCTGTTTAGCCTTAATCAGTTTACTACCGGACAAAGGCTTCTCTCAAGGGGTGCCACTGAGCCCGGTCTTGGGCTCTACACATCCAATTAGGTTGACACTATGTACAGAAAAATTCAAAATGCATGCCTTAAAAAAGTCAAACTTAAATTGCGCTTGGAAACCAGGAGAATTGTTAATTTACTTTTGATAAAAAATTTCATTTCATTTTAAAGCAATAATAAATAAGTCAATTGACTATATCACCTCGTGACGTCATAAATATTTTTCTCATAGAAAATTTATAAGGATGTCGCATTTTGACAGCGCATTAAAAGTATCTCAATTGATTTAGCAGTCAACTACCGTATTGCTTCCTGCCACCGAGCGCAGTTTATTGCGGCCACTTTTCAATTTACCTTTTTTTTTTTAAAAAAGCCCTCTGTGGCATGCCTCTGCGCTTGGGGAGAACTCCGGTATCTCCAGTGGAACGGTGTCCTCCACGCGCGGCGCCCAGCACGGGCCAACTTCGGGAAAGCAGATGCACTCTCCTGCACCCTCAGACGCTCACGGCGGCATGCGGCCACCGCCGTCCTTCCCGGGGCTGTTGGCTGGACGGGTCAAGCACCCACTCTCACCGTTCGCAACCCTGAAAGCCCCCTTTTAGTCACCTCTTACGATCAGGAAGGAGATACCGTAGCTATATTCTTAATCCCGAAGCTACAGTAAGCAATGTGGTATCTCAGTTACCTAAACGTGTTTTCCACTATGTTCCACTATTATCTAGTCCCCAATAATAATTGTCGCCTCTTCGACAGATATGAACGGTCCACTGCCACTTCAGGCCTACCCAGGCGGGCATGCTGCTATTAATGAGTTTTTTTTTTCACTATAAATCATGTTTACAAGTTTTACCAACTTTTACAAAATGTATTTGACGAAAATTTCTTATATGTTTTTGGAAAAGATGATTTGTTGTTATAAGCAATTACGAGTATTAGAAGTCGGGGCTGAATTTAACCGTAATTTTTAACCCACTTAAACTAAGATTATCCAAACGGAGGCTGAGAAATCCAATGGCCTTATGATTCCTCCAAAACTCATTAATATGCAAAACTGAATAGTAACGACCCAAACTATTCCGAATTCAGACGTTAATTCCTTCAAAGACTGGCGGCTTGGTTAAATTATTATAGTAGTGGGTTTCAGACATAAATCGCCATTTCTTTGGTAAAAGCCGAGGTTCAGGAAGTCGAATCCATAATGCAAATATTCTGAGTTTGCAGCTGGAATCATATTTCAAAGTACCTACAACGATGCCTCTGCAATAGATATCTTAAAAGATTTCATCCACTTGGCTCTGAAGGTTGGTCATTAAATCACATTCTAAAAAATCTCTCTTTAATTTTAAAATTCGAATTTTACGAACTTGAATAAACGAATCTATTCATAACTAACGTTAGTGATCAAGTTTCATTAATAATAATTCATTTTTGGAAAATTCGTTTCTCATTTTTACAAATGGATTTTATCTTAAATAAAGAAGGAATAGGCTTGAGATTCAATTAGAAATAAAATTAAAGAGATATAATAAGAATTATTTTTATGTCTTTTATAATTTATAATTACAAGAGATAAAAAACTGTAGTAAGAATAAAAAGCGTTGCAACTGTGACACAGAACTGCTGCAATGCATTCATAACTAATGAAATTATTATTACGTTATTAATGAAATTTGATCAATCTTTATACAGAAAATATAGATTGATAGTGATATTTATATTGTCATTGTATCTGAATTTTCAAAGGAATATTTGATTTTACCTTTTTTGTTTTCGTAAATGATATAATTTTTAAGTACCTCTAACATTTTAAAAGAAATATTTGTCACTTTTAATAAATTCTTCTGAATAAAGATAGTAAGTGGGTAAATCCCACTGAGAACTTCTACTTTAATTAATCATTATAATAATTCTTTACTCACAGATTCAAAAGGATTAATGGTTCCTGTATTTTTCTGTAGTACCATAAACGTACAGTACAAAAACACAAATTTTAACGCATAGGTAATCTCTGTCTCCCTGGTAAACCCAGATCCCTGGGTCGGCAATCCGGCACTGTAACTATTGCGTCATGCGGGTCGACAAATCATCAGAGCAAAGTGGAACAAACCACAATGATTAAGGAAATAAACATACTTTTATTACAAGCTTCCGGTGTCATTTTCCTTGTTACGAAGATTTATTATTACAATCATAAAAACAACATCATTTTATGCAATATCACCTGCCGCTTACCCTTTTCCCGGCTTAGATGAGTAATTGAATAATCCTAAAAGCGGTAAAAGTTATTATTGTGAGGCGGAAATTAATAAATTAATAAATTAATAAAAGAGATATTAAATAAGAGCTAAAGAAGAAGCTGATTTTAGAAGGCATATTGCTCTATGCGTTTTGTTTGTTGTTGGTGTCTTTATAACACGCTTATTAGCTTGACCCGTATGTATGTAATTTTAAATTAAAAATTAAAAGTATGTATGTATGAAACGGAATCTTTTAACTTCATTTTTACCTACATGTAAGCGTCTGATTGACTTGAAAATTTGCACAAGGGTCAACGGCCGATGCCAATGCAAATGCAATGCAAATAATATGAAAAAAAAATCCAACTTAAAAATTAAAAAATAAATAATGAAATAAAAATAAAAAAAAACTAAAAAACATGCATTTGTGAAAATACGAACTAAAAAGTAAAAATAATGTAGTTAACCCCCTGTGAGTGCAACCCACGCTTTTTTTTTACAGTAAAATACATTTTCTTCTTATTTTTTTACTTTTTAGTTCGTATTTTCACAAAAGCGTGTTTTTTAGTTTTTTAAACTACATTATTTTTTAATTTTAAATAGACAAATAGCACCAGAAGCATCAGATGAGTATGCTAGTCAGGTTGTTAAGTGATTGTCGCAGTCCATGGACGTTTACATACAGCCTCATGCAGGCCTGAGTCTTGCCTGAGGTTGTTTGGATCTACGCTGCTACTACCGATCCGGATAGACGCCTCATGTAAATGCTGATCGGGAACTATACCTTTTTTTTAACGCCGGGAAATGCATTTACACACACCTCCGGGACTCTTGCACCAGAGGCGTGTGGGACTCGGTGGCGATGATGCCACAATACCCACTAAAACCCAGCGGATCCGTCAGCGTCAGATTGAAGTGTCGCGAGATCGCTTGCGCATTCTACCACGACATTTCGACGAAAGCCCATCACATTACACACAGATCTGCACTCTTTAGGGTGCGCATAGCGCCGCCTTCTTTCCCCGGTACGTCGTCGCCGGAGCGGGTTGTCGCTGGCATTAGCTTCCCGCTCACGCTCCGCAGCCTCCTTAAGTGCGATCACGGATTCGCTAAAAGTGGTCATTGCTGTCCAGCATCTCTCACTCTCCAGCATCTTATATATTATGCTGGAAAGTGAGAGATCACCGCCTACTATGGCAATAAGCTCACTACGTTGAGGTGCCCAGGCAGTATATTCCACTAATGTGTGGTATGCCGTGTCTTCCACTGCGCCACATTCATGACACCTTGGTGATGGCTCCCGTTCCACGATTTAATGCAGGTACCTGATCGGCAACTATACCTGCCGTCCTTGTTAAAGGAAAAAAGAACTATATTTTCAAGCTTTTTTTCTACTTAATCATTTCGCTTCGTTAGTGAAATAATGCATTACTAGCTATCCGCCCGCAGCTCCACCCTCGTAGACTACACTTTTTTTAATGAGATATTTTCCCCGAGTAAAAAGTAGCCTCGGTGATGGCCGAGTGGTAAGGACCGCGGTCTCTGACGCGGGAGATGCCAGGTTCAAATCCTCGGCGCTCACCTGTGACAAAATAAATTTGTGATGTCCGCATTTCGTCGCTGCTCCACGGTGAAAATATTATGTGATATTTAATTGATTACGATGTTATCCATCGCCGTGTATGCCTGGGAGAAACTCATAATTTCTCGAAGGTATGATTTCTACCTATCCGCACTATGCCAGCGTGGTGGACTATGACCTAAATCTCTCACTTATTAGAGTAAACCTGTGCCTGGACACAGGTTTCAACACAGGTACAGGGTTCAAAACGTACCGTTGCGATATGAAAGAAGGACAAACACATTTAGCCCTAGCCCCCTCCCCCTGGATCCGCTATTGGGGGCTACATCAGGATTCCCTGTGTCAAAGTACCATAGATAGGTTCTTTAGACACAAAGATCACAAGATCATACAAACACCCAAAAAGAGAATAGACATTGATACCTACTCATCATTTCGATTTCGGGGAATCAAACCCGGGATCCTTGATTAGCAGCCATGTATGGTAACCATTGCGCCACAAGGTCACCTCGATGTAGGATGAAATTTATTTGACACAATACCAAATATAATCCAAAAAAAATCGACCTCAAGAAAGGACAAAACGTTATCAATGTGGGTGTTATCACCACCTTGTACCCACATTAAAATGCTTTGATTGCAAAAAATCGACAAACGTTGCAAAACCTTCAAGAACATAAATTAATTAACGTGTTTCTGATAAGAATGTATGTTAAACCAAATGTTTTGTTATTACTTCAACCCTCGTAGTAGTGATAGTACAGTGGTTAAGACTTCAAACATGCATGTCAGAGTTCCAGGTTCAATGCTGTCGAGATAGGAGTTAAATCAATGTCAAAAAAATATTCGACGCTTTCTGAAGAAGATGTAGGTTATTTTTTCTGAAGAAGTAGGCATAAATTATCAGGTTTAAAATTTATTTTGACGGGTCGACGTATACTTTAGCTATTATACTCCTTTCTCCCTAAAATGGACAGTAAAATTAAAAATAAATACGCAAACAATAATTAAAAATAAATACGAAAACAATATAAGCATAAAATTACAAAGCACAGTACAGTACAATATTCCTATCTAATACCTTTAAACGAGCAATTCTTGTATTTATCTAAATATATTTTTTTGAAGGAAACGGCTCCAAAGATTTTGATGAAATATAGTACCCTGGTTTCGGGGATGATAAATAAATCCAGCAAATTTTTATTGATAGAAATTGTCGTTTTATTTAATGTTTATGCCGCTAAATATAAAATTACTCTAACTGACATCTATTGGAGAATATTAATATTATTGTGGCGTAGAAAGCCGTCAAATGTCGACCGTCAATCCGCCCTTCAAACAAATGACAATGTCGATATGAAAGACCTCTATAAAAATTTCGTCAATGGAATTAAAGCTTTCTTGGTCGAATGGTTACGAAAGCTGACTACGGAGCTAGAGACCCGGGTTCAAACCTCAAGTAGGCAGGTTGCGTTTTATATTTTTTTTAATTGGGACAAATTTTTTTAATTGGGAGCTAGGTATTTTGAATGTTTTGCTTAAAAATAAATCAAGAAAATCAATTGTTTTATCCGAGCAACGCTCGGGCGTCCAGGTACTTATTATTAATTGTAAACAAACTATGTAAATCAAATAAAAACATATTATTTTAAAGTGTTTGATGCATGGAACGGAACTTCTGTCGATAGAGATTAACAGTACTGGTACAACAAAAAATCGATGATCGAACTTGTGATCGCATCAGTACGATAAACTACGGTACCTACTACGAGTATGTACGTCTGTGTGGAATATTGTGTTGGCGTCGCGTCGGTTTTGCGTATTTTGTTTGTTTTGACTTGTGTCACTGCTTTTGTAGAGTTATCTCAGTTTAATATTATCTTGACGGGACAAAAAAATTGGAAACTCGCTGGAACAAGTGTTTGGTCCTCAAAGGAGACTATGTTGAGAAATACATGTAAATTATTGAAAAATAATTTATTTTTTTACTTTTTAAAACGATTTATGAAGGTCTGTTGTACTTACGAATGTTTGTTGATCAATCACGCAGTAACAGGCAGGCGCGATCGCAGCCTTCAATTTTGGGGGGGTCACTAAGAAATTTGGGGGAAAAATTGTCCCAAATTGGCTTGTTTCGCCTTCCATCTACGCGTGACTGATGGGTTTTGGGGGGGGGGTCATGTCCCCTGTGACCCCCCCTGGGACCGCGCCTGGTAACGGGTAAACAGATCGTGATGAAATTTGGCACATAAATGGATTATAGTCTGGAATAGCACATGTTTCAGTGGGATAGATTCGTATATACAAATTGAAATCACCCGAACGAATCCGAGCTGCTTCACTAATAATAATAATGTTAAAAAATATGAATTTCTGATTAAACCCAAAATAGAACATTATTTCTGAGGATCTTGATTATAATCTTTATCTTTGAGTAATAAGTGGGTAGGAAATTTCGCAGAATTTGTTCTACTCAAAATACTTTGGTCCCTTACAAAAGTTAGTGACTTAATTTCTCATTAAAACCTATTTCTGTCAAAGAAAACATATTTAATACAAAATTAATAATTAACGTTCAAACGTAAGACACATACTGTCTAATTACGCAATAATTGTATTATACTACCCCCTTTGTAGGTTCAATTAGTTAAATCTAAATAATTCACTGCCTCTTCCGCCTTGTATCCGTGGAGATTTATTAACATAGACCTAATCGATTATTGTTACATGCAAGTTTAACTTATTTACAAATTATTTTGAAACTAGCCTTCCGCCAGCGGCTTCGCCTGCGTGGACCCGTTTTATAGGTTCCCGTAGGATAAAAAACATCCTTTGTCCTTTCCCAAGGTCAACTCTATCTGTGTTCCAAATTTCATTAAAATTGGTTTAGTAGTTTAAGCGGGAAAGCGTAGCAGACAGACAGACAAACAGAGTTACTTTCGAATTTATAATATTAGTAGGGATTTAAAATATCACATCTAAGAAATATCACATTCTGCGTCTCACTGCTGGGTAAGGTTCTCTTCCGATTTTAAGGCAACCCTGGAGCTTACACCACCAAGCTGCTCCAATCTGCATCTCTATGCGGGTTAGTGGCAAACCCGTTGTCGGATCAAACCGCCCATAAGGCCATAAGGTCATCTAAACGAATTCAAAGACGATACTTGCGTCGATAGCGCTCTTTGCATAGCGTTGTCTGCTTACTAAAGTATGATTCTGCCGCCTGCCGGCTGCAGGCCATTGTATCCTGAGTTCCTGACGTGCGCTACTTTTTTTTTTTTGTTTTTTTTTTTTCAATTATGGCATAGCAAACTCGGTGCATACTGCCAGCGTCAAGTATAATTTTTGCATCAATTTTTGCCAGTTTCAATGAAACTGGGCAAAGTCAGTAAGTAAGTCGTCAGTAATCAGTCAGTCAAGTCAGTCCAACATTCAAGTAAAGCGATGGCTACTTTACTAGAACGTGTCCGATGGAATTTTGGAGGCAAGCAGAAAAAACATATTTTAGCACTGTTATTCTATTTCACAAATACTCGTGCACTGTAATTAACCTATATCAAACAATATGCCATCTAATTTATCCGATATAACTCAAAAATACACCAATAAAATGAAAATAAAACAAGAGCACAATATGTCTTTTTCGACTCCCCGCCAAAACTCCTCCCGCGCTACTTTTTGTGTCGGAAAATGTCAAATCTTGACGTTTCACCGTTACACTCACTTCAAAAACCAAACAAAAGACGCACGAACGCGCCGAAAAATACTCTGGTATGAAACCACACGAAGTATTTAATTATCCTACAATTTAGCTAGGTACTATATCATAAAAAAAATTATAAGCTGCAAGCCTTTTACGTTCCACTGCCATTACCAACCGTTATAGTACCGGTGCGGTTTATTTTTATTTTATATTTTTTTGTGTATAAAGTACAAGAAATACTTTATAAATATTACGATCTAGCCTAATAATCTGACTAATGAGTAATTTTACGCTAACTTAATTTGCTAATAAACATATTATTGAAGAACGCGTCCACTGACACAGCACTTCTTTGTTTTTACACATAAGGGTTTATACACATTGTTCTTGTGTAATATTTGTCACTAACTAATTAGTCACTTTTCACTGTCACTACACTAAGTTATATAACTAATTCAAAGGGTTTTGTCCGTTTGAGTCTTCTCACTAAGTCCATGGTGTCGAGCAGCTGGATTGCCTCAACGTTCACGTGATGATGAAGTCTTTGTTGATGACCTTCTGCATATTTTTTAATAACATTTTTGACTAATTCTACTTTTAAGTCCCTGTGCAGATCTTCGTTGCGTATGTAGGTACCAAGGTGCGTTCCACTGCCATTGCCACCCGTTATAGTTCCGGTGCGGTTTAGTGGAGACAACCAATCCGCACTAGGCCCGCGTGGTGGACTACCTCTCACTTGTTAGAGGAGACCTGTGCCCGGCAGTGGGACATAAAAAGGTTGAAAAAATTAGTGGAGATAACCATCTATATTCAACGGAAAACTTCGATATAGCTACTTATATTTTTATCCTCTTAGTACATTAAATACTCTTACCATCTTAAAAAGGTTAATGTTATTCTTACAATTTATCCTTAAACAGCGCTTAACGAATTATAACCGTCTCCTGTAAGGATAAAATATTAAATTTTGCTTACAGTTAATAGTGTTTCGAATTAATGTTTAATTAACACCTCAGCGCTTCGAAAATTAATATCTTTACAATTAAGTCGTGAGATCTTGTGTGATGATGGTAGAACAGAGTGTAATTGTTTAACGGTACAATATATTGTACAAAATTCATCGCAAAGACGCCAAAATTAATAACATAAATGTTGGTGAATCCGCTTTGGTTTTGTGAAAATTTGAATGTACTTTGATATTAACGTTATTAAATTTACTGTTTATCCGTTTATTGCTATTGTGGTTAAGTTGTGGTTAGAGGATATAGGTAGTTTGGTAAGAACGGCTTTGTGTGGGTGGCCGCATATCCGTAATAGGTCACAAAATCAGGTGGCACTTTCTTTAATTCCTGCATGCCGCCGTAAGCATCGAAAGGTGCAGGAGAGCATAATCTACTCTCCCAAAGATGGGCCCATTCCAGACCGTCGCGCGCGGGGGTAGGGTTCAAATCCCGGAGTCCTCCCCAGCGCAGGCAGGCCACCGAGTACCCTCTCCCGGACACCTTATGAAGGTCCCCTCCCCCTACCACCACAAAATAAAAAGGTACTTTTGTGTGTGAGTTTGCGTAAGAGCTATAAATACTATATATATATATATATATATATATTTAACTATATATAGTATTTTCTAGCCTTTTTTTGTACCTAAGCATTTCGGTAAAAAGTAGACTGGGCGATAGCCGAGTGCGGAGTAAGGACTGCGGTCTTTGCGTGAGATACCGGACTTAAATACTTGGTGCGCACCCCTGACAAAGAACTTTGTAGTGTGCGTATTTATAGCTGCTCCACTATGAAGTAAGTCGTGATCGAACGCATGATGTCCCTCAATGTGAATTGAGGACCCTGCCAACGAGGTGGATTTTGGCATAAATCTTTGTCGTTGGTGTGAGAGACCTGTCCGTAGCGGTGGGATATAAAAAAGGTTTTAAAAACTACCGCTGTACTTACATACTAGTGTTGTAAGGCTGCAGAAGGAAGAGGCAAAATAAAACTTACTAAAAAACTAATCTATTTTAAATAAAAACTACATTATAACTAAGACAGCCTAGCCCAATGTTAGGAACTACGTTGCCTAAACTTAAACATTACATTATTAAAACTAAACTAATTACTTAATTCAATGTTAGAATTAGTGTCTAATCTACTGCCGTAATCTACGTGCATATTAATTTATTTTGAGTACTTTTCTTTAGAAGTCGATAATTTTTTTGTTACCTACTAAAAAATTAAACAGAAATTCTGTCATAGATCGCGCCCTTATTGTAAGCCGTTCAGGACTTTCATTGATCATCATATTCAACTACGACAATTACTTGGCCAAAACAATGTTACGGTAGGTGACTCAAATATCCGGATAGCCTTTAAAGGATTCGGTTGAGTATAGTTAATTTGCTTCAAGAATTGAAGAGTTCCGTTATTTTGTCATGGATCCTAAAATCAGAACCTTACCAAACTTTTATCATACTACCCTTGAAGTGCATCCTTTTCAATAAAAAAAGAATCATCGAAATTGGTTGGCGTGATATTGAGTTATTCGTTCATTTGCCAAGCAGCTACTTAATGCGAATTTAAGACTTAAATGGTTTTTTCATGGATACCATTGTCAGAACTGGATCAAATTAATATGTGACCGTACGGAAAGTATCAGAAGAAGCATCATCAAAATAGGTTCGCCCAGTCGAAAATTCTGGAGGTAACAAACATAAAAAATACAGTCGAATTGAGTACCTACATACTCCTTTTTTGAAGTCGCTTAATCGGTTAAAAAGTTCCAATAAAAAGACAGAATTGCCCGGTAGAACTTATTTCCTACAAAAAAAGAAGTATAATGATGTAAACAAACACCCTATTTTTCTATATCGTGCATTATTTCGTAATGAGAAAATATTATATTTTAGGAATAAAAACCAGAAGCGGAATATTTAAATCACAATTTAATTCACAAAGCATTTTTACAATCCAAAAATAACAATTTAAGATTTCTAATTAATATACAACTGTACAATTAAATTATAAGTAAGCACAAATACAGGATTTAAGTACGCAAACGGGCAGAGTTACTGTCCCTACACTTTTTACGGTAATAATGACAATATTTTTTAACAAGATGTATTTTTTGGAATTGCTAACCTTATACTTTTTTTTTGTATCGGGGTAAACCTATAAAAGGTACCCGGCACCATAAGAGAGAATACTGGGTTATGTGGGATTTGACCGCACTAAGGGGGGGGTTTAGTATAGCCTGCCTGACGGTGGCGTTCCTCTGCGCTTTTGGGAGGAGTCCGGGATCTCCAGTGGAACGCACCTGTGTCCTCCACACGCGGCGCCCTAGTACGGGCCCATCTTTGGGAGAGCAGATGTGCTCTCCTACACCTTCCGATGCTTACGGCGGCATGCAGGAATTAAGGAATGTGCTACCTGACTTTGTGACCTATTACCATGGACTAAGATCACCTTTCGATTGTAGCTTAATAATAATTGTGTTTCTGGCATTTTCTTCGCAGTTACAAGTAAACAAATCACGCTTACCAACGTGATAATCCTCCATTTAATTGATTTACTTTGTTTTTAAAATTGTTATTGTTATTGCTCTTTGTTTTGTATAGAATCCTTAATTTACGTACGATAATATAATTGTTATGACTGGAAAACAATGCGACATTATTTAATATTATAATAGTGCCGTGTTGTTTGGAATGGTGAATCACAGTATGACTGTGCCCTTAGAGCATCAAAGTTACTGACTCGCCCTTCAGTAGAGACGCCATAGCGCCTCGCTTCGATACATAATTTTTGTGGCAAATCTGGTGCGGGGGAAGAACGCACACATTTTAATTTTGTCACACATTCACAAATATTATTTTATCGCTACAGACGCATACATTTCTAAATATGTCAATTTCAATTAACAACGTCATTTTCTATGCACCGTCAACACTAACACCGCCACACACAGACACACTAGTTGTATAACTAGAAGGCACATTGTGCATGGACGTTGGGACGAGGGGTTCGCCCGTAAAGGCCACTACTCTCTGACGGGTTTCATACCTGTCATATCTTGATGCTCTAAGACTGTGTCCTATTCAAACGCCGAACCTTGAAACAAAAAAGAAAAGAAAATAACGTTTGCATTAGGAATATGAAACCTGTACTTATTGAATGTCATTTTTCCAGGTCACCCATTAATGCTGTTGCAGGCTAAGTTTACTGAGCTCGTAAGCAACTCCAAGCAGCTCACTGTTTTTGAATCATAAGTAGTACACAGTATTTTGTATATTTATGATAACAGAATGGCTTTGAGTCGATTACGGACCATGAAGTTATATTTTCCCCATTGTAATAGACACGCGTTACAGCTATTTTTCTCTTTTTCTGTGCCATAGTACAATGCACAAAGTAGTACTTAATAATGACGGGCAGGGATGTTCAAGCGGTAAAGTACACAGTCTTCGTAGCGGAGATACCCGGTGCATGCGCATTTATGTCTGCTCCACTGTGAAGGAAAATATTGTAATTAATTAAGATATTTTCCATCACCGTGCAAGCGTAAGAGAAACTCATAATTTCTCGGAGGCATGATGTCCACCAATGCGCACTTAGCTGGCGTCTAACTTAATCTTAGTATTGTTGACATGTAGGTGTGGTTGGCAGTCACACCTTGACTGAAATCCAATACAAATGGTGGCAAACATTTGGCGCAGCGGTAACATTTCCCCGGTTACAAATTTCAGATCCCACCACTCTAAATCTGTTAAATAAAGTCATAAAAAACAACGGGTTCCACTCCGGTAGTGCCAGCAGAAGTGAAAACTTGAACATTAAGGTTGTGCATTTTTGATATTTTGGAATGGTTAGGGAATAATTTCGCACGATTTGCTTTTATTATCAGTATTATTTTTCATCTAGTATTTTCAGTAGGTTTTCATCTAGTATTTTTTATAAAGTACTTACTCATTTTCTTTTACTATTTCTTCGTCACTTTTTCAATGTCCATATTTTAAATATTTGATATAAACGAATTTTACAAGTATAGACAGTCGATCCGTTATCAGCTGTCACCCCTTCGTATTATACGCCTGCCACACACTCGACGAGTGGCATGGGAAGTAACGAGAAAAGGAGGCAGAGACATAGTGTGGCAACATTACTCGTCATGCCACACGTCATGCTCCTCGTCCTGCCCACTGCTCCCTATTTTTTCGGTTTTTGCGCGCGAGTCAAAGGACCGGCAATACGAGTGCGAGTGGCTGGCAGTGGCTTTTATGCTTCATTTCACATAGACTTCAACGCCATAGTTTCTTAATTTTTGACGTGAAACATGTATGTATGTATGTAACGTGAAGCTGATTGTTGGTGTGGCGACGTGGCGACGCTTGATATGGCGATGATTTGCCACGGTATACTAGGATATATATTATTATACAGCCTAAAGATAATAGAGTGTATTGCGTGTTTTTTTTTTGATAACTTCTACGAAGAATCTTTTAAGAATAAAATTTATTAATTGTGATGGAAGTGAATAATCTGTGCTGAATCCAATAATTATTGTTAAGGAAACAAAAAAATAAATCTTCAAACATATAAGAAAGTTGTTTTTGATGTCAAACATCTATAGGCGCGGGTAATCCGGTTTGTTGGTGTGGCGACGTGGCGCCGTGGCGACGCTTGCCGAGGCGTCGAATCACTACACTCAGTTGTAGCAAATTGAAATTAATATAGAATTTTTGTATTAAATGAAAATAAAAGTTTATTAAATAAATAGTATTCATGCGCACCAGATGTGGTTGTATGGCCACCTATCCTACTTTTGGCCGCACTCGACATTGCTTTGTTTTTTCGACACTCATCCTTTTTATGACCGCACCAGATGTAGCTGAATGGCCACCCATCCTTTTCATTATGCTGTGTTTAGTTTCTGATCCTGTTCTTTAATGTTCCTTAATCTTGTCTTTTATGCATATTACTTGTAAGAACACGATGTTACACATCTACCAGGTGTCCCATGACGGCTTATGGTTTTTTTAAAGCAAGTGAAAGAATTCCGTCTTTACACTTAGAGAGCGCAATTATTTATGAGCTTCCTATTTCATTTAACACTAGAATATCTTGTAGCCTACAGAAGAGCAAATTTGATGTACATTTATACCTAAGAACTTTTCCCAAAGCCATTTGATATCCGTGTCACACTTGCATAGACTGCCATAGTTGCCTAGATACTTGATACTGCATGACGGTCATCATTAGGGCATCTTTAAATAGTAGTGATATCCAACTGGTTAAGATACCGGTCTCCAACTCAAAGGTTCCTGGTTCAAACCGGAAGAAATTTTGTTGTGTGCATTTATCGCTTCTCCGCGGTGATGGAAGACATTGTAATATTCCATTTCGAAGTTGTTGTTGCCTAAGAACTATATACAAAAATATTTTAGAGGCATAATACGTATGTCCACTAACTCATACTAAGCCAGCATGGTAGAACATGGCCATAAGAGTCTCTCAAATCGAAGAAGAAATATATCTCACAGGATATCCTAGGAAAATAATTCCTAGGTATACTATCCTGTGAGTCCCTGTAGCTTCATTAAGGATAAAGCTACGGTATGATCACAAGAGGCGAATAAAAACGGGCTTTCAGAGTTGTGGGCGGTGTGAGTGTGAGCTCGATCTGCCCATCCAACAGCCCCGGAAAGGATGGCGGTGTGTGCGTGGCCGCATGCCGCCACAAGCATCGGAAAGTGCAGGAGAGCTCATGTGCTCTCCCGAAGATGGGCCCATTCTGGGCGCCGCGCGTGGAGGACACCGATGCGTTCCACAGGAGATACCGGAGTCTTCCCAAGCACAGGCCGCCGAGGGGGTTCCAGTGCGGTCAAATCCCACATAACCCGGTATCCCCTCCCAAGGTGCAGGTACCTTTTGAAGATTTCCCCCCCGATACCAAAAAAAGAGCTAATATGTGACCAGGCTAAGGATACCTTAGCGTATTCTTAATCGCGTCATAATCATTCTTAAGCTGGAGAGCAAGTCTGAGTCCAACAGGGTTTAAAAGAGGCATCGTCTTCTTTCCATAACAATGTAAATATAGTGGGAGGACATTTTAACCCTAAATCGTAAATTCTCCATTGTATTTTAACAAGCGTTCATTTTACTAAGGGACTTGTATTGTTAGGTTGCCCGCTAAATTTAGGTTATGGTCCATAGAAAGTTTCGTGAAGAAAGAGTGCCATTAATCTTATATTATAAACTTTTACGGAAATATTTCCCTAATGTTCTTCTTTTGTTAGGATTTTTGTATTAATAATGCGTTAAAACAGTTTTTAGAAGCCATTTGACGTTCCGATTAGACGGTTCCGAGTTCGAATTCCGGTAAGGCAGGAATGGCGAGATTAAATTTCGTGGGTGTTTCTGTCTTTGTCTGAGTGCATGGTACCTATGACACAGGGAATCCTAATGTGTGGCATTATTTATTTATTCATCTGTATTATAAAAATATAAGACAGATAATTAAATAATCTGTCTCATATTTTTAATCATGGGGTAAAAAGAAGAATTATATAAAAATACTGCAGCCTTAGAATAATTACAAGTACATTATAGAAACCAAGTTCGCGCGCCCAAATTGAAGCATGTTGATTGGTGCCATTAAGGTTAAATTTTATCACAACACTTTTTTAAAACAAAAGAAGCCTAATAAAATAACTTTTCACAGTGTTTTCAATATTTTGTAGTATTTTAAAGTTAATTTGGTCGAAATAAAAATATTTTGTTTGTCAGATATGACAGCTGTAGGAATCTATTTATTGCTTCAATTTTGACAGCGCGCTTGTATGAAGACTGACGTTCTTAACGTTATGATTCTAAGAAAGCATATAAACCCATCTTTACAAATTGCATAACGCACGATTCTACGCCATGTTTGAGTAATGTATCACTATAACCTTTGAAGTATGGATGCTTTTAAACTCATCGAAAAATAGTTATTCCAAGTTTCTATACTGGAGGACATACAAACTTATGACCACTAAGCATTGTGTGATTTGAATATGTATGCACTTACGCAAACACTGTACATTTTGGTGATAGAGCTAGATTTTAGAAATATATCGAGTTGACCATTAATATTTGGCATCGGGGGGAAAACTTGTTTGTAGGTGGTAGAAGTATTATGGTTCACGGGGAAGTACCACCGCTGCGTCCACTTCTGCCTTGAAGCAATTCTGTTGCATTTCGGTGGAAAGGTGCAGTTGCCGGCCAAGCTTACATGAGGTGACCACCAGCCTCCGGAGTAGCAGCGCAACTGCATACGACCTCAGACAAGACTTACCTATGCTTGCTTGAGGTTGTATGTAGATGTTCATGGGCTGCAGCGACCACTTAACACCACGTGGCCACCTTGGGAGAAGATACCGGGTTATGTGGGATTTGTACTGCACTAAAACCCCCTCGGTAGCGTTTGGTGGTGGAAGTCACGGCGAAAAGAGCGGTCATAAACATAGCACTGAAACTTCGTCCATACGATTCCATATTCTCAGCTGGATTCACAAACAAATAGTAAATAACCCCACGAATAATTTCCCGCTATTTCACGCTCCGTTCCTGACTTACCAATGAATATAGGCATACGCATAGTTAATTACATGAGCTGTGATAGCCGAGCGGTAAAGACCGCAGCCTCCAACATGGAGTTACCGGGTTCAATCCTCGGCGCGCACCTCAAAAAACGGCAAATATTTTTTTAATACGCAGAGATGGAAAATATTGTGACATTTAATTTATAACGGTGTTTTGTTTACGGGAGAAATTCATAGTTTCTTAAATGTGTGATGACCACCAATCTGCACTTGACCAGCGTAGTGGACTAGGCCTAAAACCCTCTTAATATTGAGAGGAGTTACTTGTGAGAAACCCAGCAGTAGGGCATAAAAAAGGTTTGAAATAGTATATTTCATTACAAGTGCGGAAAGACTGTCATTGCAAGGAGTTCCGACAAATGTCTACTCGAGCCGAGGCGCAGCCGAAGGTGACAGTTGGAACTCCTTCCAATGACGGTTCCGCACGTGTACTGAACAATTATTTTTAATACAGTTGCGAAAAAATGAAGCAATTTAATAAAATAACAAAAAGTCGCAAAGAACATTTTTGAAAAATGGCGCCAACCGTAAAAGAATACCTATATGCAGATATTTTTTTTTATTTTCTTCACCCATTCTGGGTAGGCAAAGGGAACTATGCCCATACAGCCAAGTCTTCAGTAGATTTTTTTTTATTGATATGAAATGAAAATGTGAATGAGATGAAATAAAATGAAACCTAACCTAACTCATTGAATCAAATCATTAAATCTGATATTGAAACAAATAAGTAGCTTCTGTTTAGAAATATTTGCATAAATCATAAAAACTTCTAAAACTTCGTGGTTGGTTTTTTTCTTTTTAATAGACATTATTTTGACAGTTGGGAAAGAGAATGCACGAGTTCGGAAAAGGTAAAGAAAAAGCACGAGTGTGTAATAGCCCACTTCCAGAACGCTATACGTCCCTGCAATACGCCACTTTTTAAGTAACTGTATTAAAAAATAATTTTTTTTCAAACCTTTTTTATGTCCCACTGCTAGGGCATAATAAAGGGTTGAGTAATATTTTTTTTCAACCTTTTTTATGTCCCACTGCTGGGCACAGGTCTCCTTCTCACACAATTTAGAGGGATTTAGGCCATAGTCCACCACGCTGGCCAAATGCGAATTGGTGGACGTCATGCTTTCGAGAAATTATGAATTTCTCTCAGGCATGCACGGCGATGGAGAACATCGTAATCAATGAAATATCATATATTATTATATATATTATTTTACATCACCGTGGAGCAGCGATAAATTCGCACATTACAAATTTCTTTGTCAGAGGTGCGAGCCGAGGATTTGAACCTGGGATTGGTCGCGTCGAAAACTCCCCGGTTTTCTACCACTCGGCCATCGTTGCTCAACAATAATAATGCTGAAAAATAATGGTTGTCTGTAAAGTCGGTTTACGAACCATATTTTAACGTGACAACGTCATAACAAAACAATGAAAACCACATTACTTTAACTTTTCACTTCACTTTATAAACAGTTTACGAACGACGCAAGCCAAACGCTCAAGCCGCAACGTAACGTAAAAGCGTAAGGTTACAATGAGTCATCCTTTTCCGCGCGTGCATCTGGCATTCATCGATTTATTGGAGGTATTCCCGTCAAAAATTTTTGTATACGAATTGGTGAATAGTAACACTAGTGGCCAAATTAAAAACATAAAATAAAGTAGGTATCAGAAGGATATGCAAGCCAGATTGCTATGTAGCCCTAAGACACTTATAGTCTGGTGAGCACCTTAAATGATTACAACCCTTACACTCAGTGTATGGTCACCACGCCGGACTGGTGATCGAGGGACCCAGTTTCAATTTCCAATGAGACAGAATTGTGAATGATGAAATGAAATCAGTTTAGATGTTTGTACGATATAATATGTGCATGGTGTGGTAAAATACATGCCGATTCTTCTTTAAAGCAAATGTTTTACGGATCAAACCCGACCCGCGTGGCGTAATGGTTATCATGCCGGACTGCCAATCGAAGGGTTCCGGGTTCCATTCCCGGCGAAGCAGAAATTTGAATGATGAGTTTAAATTTCTGTTCTCGGTCTGTGTGTTTGTGTTTCTGTCTCAGTGTGTGTCCATGGTACCCACAACATAGGGTGTATCTACCCTACTGCGGTACTATGAGTGTGAAATGTTTACAAAAAAAAAGGCATGAATTTCCCAGTTCCAACCAAACCAAGCTAGTTTTACCTACAACAAAACCCGACCAAGTGCGAGTCGGACTCGCACACCGAGGGTTCCGTAAAATATTTTTAATATATTATGATGTAACAAAAATTCACGGTTTTTGCAATGTTTCCTTTATCTGTGCTATAAGACGTTGCTTCGTACCAAATTTCAAGATTCTAAGTTCACGAGAAGTACCCTGAAGGTTTTTATTCTCTTGCGAGTGTCGAAAATTTGCGGAAATTTGCGGCATAAACGGCTGTACCTTCTGATTGCGCTGGCCTAGAAGTTTGATTTTTTTCACAGCTCCAAGGGACATTAGACTTAAGTGTTTGGTATAAATTCCAGTTTGATACCTCTACTCGATCCTGAGAAGAAGGGTCTTGACAGATAGACAGACGGACAACAAAGTGATCCTATAAGGATTCTGTTTTATTATCCTTTTGAGGTACGGAACCCTAAAAATGGATGCAAATAAACTAGCAACAGAATAAGGTACCGTCAAATCACGGTAAAAGAGCGGCAGTAAACACAGTGATGTATCTCCTCGTCCGTAAGTTTCCATATTGTTAAGCGGAATCACAAACAAGTCGTAAATAACACCACGAATAATTTCCCGCCGTTTTCGCATTACGCTCGCTATTTACTGAACGTGATATTTTACGTTTTACGTTAATGTAGCGTTCATAAATTCTTATTAACAGATTGGTTTCCTGAAAATCATTTATTGCTGTGAATATTCAAAATAACTAGATTTTGTAGGTGGTAGAACTAATATGGTCCGCCCGGGGAAGTACCACCGCTGCACCCACTTCTGCCGTGAACCAATTCTATTATGTATCGGTGGAAAGGTGCAGTTACCGGCCACACTTACATGAAGCGACCAGCAGCCTACGGAGTAGCAGCGCAACTGCATAAGACCTCAGACAAGACTTACCTATGCTTGTATGTAGATGTCCATGGGCTGCAGCGACCACTTAACACGTGGTCTGCATGATCATCTGCTACTCCATTCAAATAAAAAATAAATTGAAAAATTGCACTGACAAAACGATACCATACTATGATACCATATGACGGGAAATCAAAGGTTAATCTTTAAAAGTTGAGGAAAAACTACACTAAAACCCCCTTGACCTCCAATGAGGTTTTAGTGAGATCCTCCATAATCGGATATTATCTTTTTACATTCTTAGGTATATTTTGAAGTTATCTTTACAGAACCAAGAAAGTGCTCTGAATGAACAAGTACAATAATCAGCAGAAAGGGTTCTTTTTATTCTTTTTGTTTTATAATATAAGTTTTGGTTTCCTTATGAAATCAAAAAATATGTTACTTATACGGTATCGACGTTTACTTACAAATTTATATTTTGCACCACCTGATCGTTGGTCTATCCAATTAATCTGAGTATTTGATAATAATATCAACTTGATGCTTTCAGTATTTCCTAACCAATGAAGGATCTTGAAATATATAGATACAGACAGACGGAAAACAAAGTGATAGGTACTATAACTTTTCCCTTTTAAATCTTTATTTTTAAAATATTCTCGAAATAAACTGCAATAGGGGTAATAAACACAGTAGTGAATCGTCCGTAAGATTATTCTTAAGCGGAATCACAAACAAGTCGTAAATAACACCACGAATAATTTCCCGACGTTTTCGCATTACGCTCGTTATTAACTGAACGTGATATTTAACGTTTAACTCTAACGTATCGTTCGTAAATTCTCATTAACAGATTTCTTCTCTGAAAGGTAATGCATTTATGCAAGCTACCATAAATTCGATTAAACTTGTTTGGATTCAAGAAACGTCTATAACCTTAAGGTATTTTAAACCACCTTTACATGCCTTAAATAAATTGTTGTTTAAAAAACTAAAAAACAAGCTTTTGTGAAAAACGAACTAAAAATTTAAAAATAGTAAATAATTGATTTTATTGTAATAAAAGCGTGGAGTGCATAGTGTCATTAATTAAAGGTAAAAAAAGGTAAAAGGTAAAAAGGTATTTATTCATTAAACTTAGTCGATACAATCAGTGGCTAGGGCCCCTGTACTAGGTTGGAAAACCTGTATTACGGGGTGCCCCGCTCAACCTCCGAGGCAAAACAATGTTAATGAACATTATAAGAAAAATATAACTACGAGTTTTAGTATAATATTAACATAAAAACATTATAACTTAGGTTTATATTATCTTTATGAATTAAAAGATTTATGTGTGTGTGTGTGCGTGTGTGTGTGTGTGTGTGTGAGTGAGTGCATGTGTGTGTGTGTGTGTGTGTGTGCGCTCGCGTCTGTGTGTGTGTGTGTGCGTGCGTGCCTGTGTGTATATTGAGTAACTTATTTAAGTAACTGTTCAATTTCATTATAATGTAGTGGCAGTAAAAATTTAATGATCTCGCGCTTTAATTTATAATGGGTTAGGTGATACATATTTAACTTGCTATTTATTTTGTTATATAGTGATGCAGACTGGTACGCATATTGTTTTTTAATAAATTTAGTTTTACAATAGGGGGTTTTGCAAACATTGGGGCGCCTGCGCTTTTGGATTTCTTGAGTGATATAAGGTAAGTATCGGTGTATTTTAACTATGCAATTTAATATATAGATTTGGCGGGTGGTAAGCAAATTGTGAGAGTTATATAGGTCGAAGGTAGGAAAACGAAGAGGTTTACTATAGGTCACTTTTAAGAGGGCTCGTTGGGCTCTTTCTAAAGGTAGTAGGTGGGTTTTTGCTGCACCGCCCCATACAGGGATGCAGTAGCTCAAGATAGATTGTGCTAAAGCTTTATAAGTATTAGTTAAAATCCTGACGTCTGCTACTTGTCGAAGTTTTTTGAATATCCACATGAGTTTTCTTACTCTATCCCCAATAGACCTAATGTGATTTCGCCAAGTAAGGTGTTGGTCAATTACAACTCCAAGATACTTTATATAGTCCGTTTTTGTAATGTCACTACACTGACAATTGTTTGATAAGGGATCTAAGCAAATAATATGTGCCTTTAGGTTAAAACTGTCGCTTGGTAGGGTATTTTTACGTATCGAAAAAGGTAGGTATTTAGTTTTATTGACATTTACAGTTAATAGGTTAGTCTTAATTACGAGTAGAATGATTGTAACAAAGCAAAGCTTAGCAACTAATTGATTATTTTTATCATAACTGCTTTACATACAATATTAGAGTTTAGAATTAATAATTTAACGAATGTTGAGCAGCGATGGCCGAGTGGTATAAATCCGCGGTTTTCGACGCGATCGATCCCGGGTTCAAATCCTCGGCGCGCACCTTTGACAAAGAAATTTGTAATTTGCGCATTTATCGCTGCTCCACGGCGATGGAAAATATCGTGATATTTAATTGATTACGATGTTCTCCATCGCCGTGCATGCTTGAGAGGAATTCATAATTTCTCGAAAGCATGACGTCCACCAATCCGCATTTGGCCAGCGTAGTGGACTATGGCCTAAATCCCTCTCACTTGTGAGAGGAGACCTGTGCCCAGCAGTGGGACATAAAAAAGGTCGAAAAAAAAATTACGAATTAATGATGAGAAAAACGGTGGCTAAGTAACTATAGTATACTAAATAATTGGCTGCAACCCTTTATGCATCCCACGGCTGGGTACGGGTCTCTCCCCATTATTGTGGAGGTGTGAAGCTTACTCCACCACGCTGCTCCAATGCAACCCGCATGCGGTGCGGTGGAGATGAGGATTAATGGCTAATCCCTTGTCGGATGTTTTCAAACCGCCCTTAAGACCTTCGACAAGGACTAAAGGATTAACGACTGTTATCTATCGGTAACAATCGGGACGGACGGCTTAACGTACCATCCGAAGCACGGAAACGCGCATGATTTTTTTTGCCACTAGCAGTCACCCATCTCACACTTGACCGCGCACGTTTCGCTTAACTGCGTAGATCTTTGGCAAAGGGAGATCTCCCGCCGGGCGAGGTGGTCATGCCCGGGGAGCGGCCGCGCTCCAACTGACTCAATTAGGAGCTTGTATATATGGTAGGATATTCCGAAAACTTCGATAGCGTGATTCAGGAATACCCGTGGCGCCATCTCTTGATGAGTAGCGGAAGGTCGCTACAGATCGATCAAGAACTTAAGAATTAGACTTGTCAATAAATATGGAGGTAAGTGTGGATCGCCATTGTCGTATTTCGTGTTTACATCACGCGCACTGGACAAAAAGCGCAAAAAGCGTGGGAATCGATTCATTCGAAGTAATTGCATCGCTCAGATGTTGTTACACGGTAGCCACGTTGTAATTGAGATAATTGGACGAGACAGGTTTTTAGTCAGCGTCTATTTTCATTCATAACAGTCACTTATACATTAATGAGTTAAAGAATTGAAATAAGCTAGTAAACTTATAATCTATAGCCGGAACTCTGAATCGTTATATTTTACACATGGCACAGGTAGATACATATATAGCTGACTGTTAAATAAGCACATAACAAACTTTTTCGTCAGCCTCGTGGATTGAAACGGAAACTCACCATGTTAGAGAATGGTGTTATAAAGTTATGTTAAGACTACTTTGGAGCAATCCGCAATCAAAACGTTTGATGGTGTATAATTTTTCAAACAGTAGGTATCTATTCCTCCCTCCTACATAGGAAACGTACACACTAAAAATACACCATCATTACATACATTGTACCACCAACATGTTTAGCAGAGCTGTATCAGAGTTATAGATTCTACGACCGAATCTATCTTTCTGACCATAGAAATCGAAAAACAAGAAGAAGTGCCATTGGGGCGTAACTGTGTCCGCGCCAATTTGAGCAAAATGCTCAATTTTTTATGTCTTTTGAACATGTATGTGTTTGGAGACACTGTTTCTGGTGCAAATAGCAGGTTATAACACCTCTCTTGTTTTTTCTTTGCTCTATGGTTTTTTTTTTCAATTATGGCATCGCAAACTCTGTGCATACTGCCAGCGTCAAGTATAATTTTTGCATCAATTTTATGCCAGTTTCAATGAAACTGGACGAAGTAATAACAAAGTCAGTAAGTAAGTCGTCAGTAATCAGTCAGTCTAGTCAGTCCAACATTCAAGTAAAGCGATGGCTACTTTACTAGAACGTGTCCGATGGAATTTTGGAGGCAAGCAGAAAAAACATATTTTAGCACTGTTATTCTATTTCACAAACACTCGTGCACTGTAATTAACCTATTTCAAACAAAATTCCATCAACTTTATCCAATATAACTCAAAAATACACAAAGGAAATGAAAATAAAACAAGAGCACAATATGTCTTTTTCGACTTCCCGCCAAAACTCCCTTGCTCTATGTTTCTGACAAATGGTTTCTGACAACTGGTTCAATTAGTATAAGAGACTGATGTCTTAACTACACAGCTGTCACTGCTCTAATATTCCTATTTAATTATCTTAAAACCTCCAACAGATCAGATACTCATCTGTCCTTCACCGTTCTGCATATTAAACATTAAAAATGCAGCAGCCATGCTCAATTTAATGCATAGATTAACTGTATAGTGTACACAAAGAACTGATTTTAAACAGCGGGTTATAAAGAATATATTGAATCGTTAATGCTGAATTTTTTTTTTGTATCAAGTTTATTGGTAAATTGTTAAAAGTGTTATGGCCCCAATTAGAATAAATAATAGAATAACAATGACCTGTTTATGTCAAATTTGACCATAATAATTCTCGTGTCACAATGTTCGTTCCCGTACTCCTCCGAAACGGCTCGACCGAATCTCATGAAATCTTGTGAGCATATTGAGTAGGTCTGAGAATCAGCCAACATCTATTTTTCATCCCTCAAGTGATAAGGGTGGCCCACCCCAAACATTTTAAGGCGGTATGGAGTTCGCGGGGTCAGCTAGTCTTATATAAAATTTTCGTGTCACAATGTTAATTACCATACTCCTCCGAAACGGCTCGACCAATAGGGTCTTGGACACTATGCACAAAAAATTCAAAATCCTTACCTTAAAAAGGTTGCACCAAATCACGCTTGGAAAACAATATAATTGTTAATTTTTTTTTATAAATGATTTTATTATCGCTATAAATCAATAATTATGGAGTCAATTAACTATATATAATAAGTGACGTCACTTATCATTTTCTCATACAAAATGTGTGGGGATGTCACGTTTTGACAGCTCTATTAAAGTATCTCAATTGACTTGGTAGTCCAATACCGGATTCTCATGAAATTTTGTGTGCATATCGGATAGGCCTGAGAATCGGTCAACATCTATTTTTCATACCCCTAAGTGATAAGGGTGGCCTACCCCAAACATTTAAACGCGGTACGGAGTTCGCGGGGTCAGCTAGTATACTATAGTTTTGATCTGAGAGGTAGGATTTGTGTTAAAATCATTTTATTATTTCGTATATTTGTTTTGGAAATTATAACAATATTCGTTTTTTGAAACCTCTTACTGATTCCTTAATATTGATTTCTATATTGCAAAAGTTAAAAAAAATCACCTCGATAAATGCTAGTTTGCAAGTTATACTTCTTTTGGCGCATTTCAATGAGAGTGTATTTGTGAGATGCGCGCGCAGGAACGACATGATGAAGTTAGCCACAGAATAGAAATAATATCAACACTGAATATAGTTACAGTACTTAGTGTCCATACTATATTATAGTAGATTATATATATACTATATTATATAGATATTTATAAGCCAGTCAAGTCAGTGTTGTGAAATATAGTATTCATATGAATAATTAATTTTGAATATTAATTTAAAATAATTATTACGTTCATAAAACGTTTTTTATTCAAACAAAATCTTTTTCTTTGATTTTGATATTTATCGTCGATTACTACTGCGTTTGAGTTACTTTAAACTTTTTTCAAACGCCAAAGAAGTATAACTTTTAACGCGTGTACATAAAAGTACGCACACTCTTTTTTTAGCTCGTGTACGCGTGAAACAGCGCGATTTGACTTTTTCCGGTACAAATGAAGCGCACGTATTAGCGCGTTTTCCGAAACGACCGAACGCGCCGAAAAAACGCAAGTTTGTAACCGCTCTTTGTCAGTCTGATAAACAAGCCTTTTTTTGGTATCGGGGGGGAAACCTTCAAAAGGTACCCGACACCTTGGGAGAGGATTCCGGGTTATGTGGGATTTGACCGCACTAAAACCCCCTCGGTGGCCTGCCTCTGCGTTTGTGAGGACTCCGGGATCTCCATAAGAACGCACCGGTGTCCTCCACGCGCGGCGCCCCAGAACGGGCCCATCTTCGGGAGAGCAGATGTACTCTCCTGCACCTTCAGGTGTTCACGGCGGCATCCGGCCACGCATACACCGCCGTCCCTCTCGGGGCTGCTAACTGGACGGGTCAAGCTCCCACTCTCACCGTCCGCATCCCCGGACGCCCCCTTTTAGTCGCCTTTTACGATCAGGCAGGGGATACCGTAGCTCTATTCTTAATCCCGAAGCAACAGGGACTCTGATAAACAAGCCTAACCAGGTAAACGGTTTACAACGAAGTGAAACGAATAGCCGAGAATCAGTTCGAAGATTAGTGGTTATTTCCTCATATTCTGCGACCCACTTACCGAGTAAACCAACTGAATCACCTTCGTTTTCGTTCTAGAAATGAACTATTAGCACTGAAAGGGCTTCTGTCTGTTTGTCGAGGTGTATACAGCATAGGATTATATTAGTTGAAGAGCGTGGGTTAAATTCTTAGTAATGTTATACAATACTGCGTAGATATGCATCACACGGGTCATTACATTAGACCATATCTTCATCCAAACTCAAGAAAAAAAAGAAAAGAAAGAAAAGAAAATATTTTATTTGTACAAATATGGGTAGCAAAAAAGGTTTTACAAAAATATTTAGATCGCCATATTTACCCTTTAGGGTGAACAAATTTCATTGTAAAAGTTATAGAATTACAAGTTAAATTATAAACTAATTATGTACAGTAAACACTAAAATATACAGTATACTTAAATAATTTTACATTATTATCACTTTAGCTACTTTAATTAAATTTAACTCAAGTTTGTGTTTTTTATACAAATTTATTTTATTTTATTTGAACCGTAAGTGGTTGACCGTCATCAGCTTTGGGCACCCACCATGATGGGTTTTTGTACGAGTACGCTGAGAGGAAAAAAAGCTGGCGGAAAAAAAACCTCCCATTAATCTCCCATTTAACTAACCATTCAAGTATTTTCTAAGGTATGATAGGAGTTCCTTATTCTTATTTGATATGAAATAATCATGTTGCAGGATCGCGTAAAACTAGTCAGAATTATAGCAAGATCGCCTAAATATTATACAATAATTGTTATAAAGTTTTCTCTTGATCTGTTTAAATCCATCCATTCACTAGTCTTTCATAGTCCACTGCTGGACATCCTCTCCTAACGTTCGCCACTCCATCCAGCGCCCCTTGAATCCAGCGGCTGCCCGCTGTCTTCTTTAGATCATCAGTCCGCAAGGTTGGAGGCCGGCCTATGCTCCTTTTATTGATATGTGGTAGCCATTTCAGGACCTTACTTCTCGTCTGTCCGTCCGTCAGTCCTTCTTCCTATACGGGCTGCCCATTGCCACCTTAGAAAGAAAATAAATAATGTAGTTTAAAAAACTAAAAAACACGCTTTTGTGAAAATACGAACTAAAAAGTGAAAAAATAAGAAGAAAATGTATTTTACTGTAAAAAAAGCGTGGGGTGGTTTTTAAGATGCTATTAACACCATGCACTCCTTGCTTTTTTTTTACAGTATATGTTTTTAAACAGACTTTAGTTCATCCTGATAATAATTAAGTTATGTTATACTTTCAATGTTACTGTACCTATTAAGAAACCTATTTCACCTTGTTTTTATAGCAACCATTTCAGTAGTTTCCTTAGAATTTATTTCGTCATCATTACTAGTTGTTGTTCTTCTTGAAAATGACTTTCTTCCTGTTTTTATCGTGACCACTAAGTGAGTAAATAATATCGTAGAGTCATTCTGAGTATTGTTATGTAAAAAACACCTCATTGAAGGTATGAAGGATTACTCACTCAATTTTCTTTGTTTTTGTCAATACCAGTAATTAAATTTAAAGGAAAATAACAATTTTACGTCCTTAGTTTATGAAAGCATGCAATCTTAATATTTAAAACAAGTTCTGTCACTATATAATATCATGTATAACTCAAGAACGGTAGGACTGTTTTTATGATTTTTGAATTTATATTATTGAGCATATGTTTTCATCCTGATTAACATAATAGTACCTGGACCCAGCAGCGATGGCCGAGTGGTAAAAATCAGCGGTCTCTGACGCGACCGATCCCGGGTTCAAATCCTCGGCGCGCACCTCTGACAAAGAAATTTGCAATGTGCGCATTTATCGCAGCTCCACGGTGATGGAAAATATCGTGATATTTAATTGATTACGATGTTCTCCATATCCGTGCATGCTTAATTGCAAACGAAACACCCAGTTGCTTAGTGTTACGAGTACTTAACAACGCCATCAGAAATGGCTCCCGAAAATCCATAAAAAAATATGTAAAAAAATTTAACGCAATAGAGTTTTGTTTGAGGTTTTGAACTCGGGTCTCTAGTTTCACAGTCAGCCCACGTAACCAAGAAAGCTTTAATTCAATAAACGAAATTTTTATAGAGCTCTTTCAAATCGACATTGTCATTTATTTGAACGACGAACGATTCGTTTGACGGCGTTCTACACCACAATATTATTAATATTCCCCAATAGAAGTCAGGAAGAGTCGTATTTTTCAGTTTATATTTAGGTTGATGATTCAAAATATATTTTTAGGTATTTACATGAATTGCTCTCGTTTAAGGTACTAGATGTTTTTTAAATATGATACAGTTCTCAATTTTATTAATATTTTAAGTATTTTATTTTCCCATATAAACACTCTGTCAATAAAATTTGTTGTTGGTACCGTCACACAAAAAATGGAAAACACTTTATCAAAAGTATAAAGTACAAAACTTCAAGAGAAATACTCAAAGCAATCATGACGGAGGATACAAACAGAAGTTATTATGAGAGTTATTTCAAACGGCCTTTGTAAGGCACTTTACTTGAGCGATGATCATTTATTTAATAGTATTATTATTACCAAAGAAATCGTTTACTCCGCGATGACTTCAAGTTCAATACCAGCGTACAAAGAAGTTGCCAAGTGGGAGTTGGACTCGACTATAAAGGTTTCTGTTACAGCAAGCTTAGTTTAGGGATATTATATTTTAATTATTTTTCATAGTTTGTATAAATTACCTAATTGAAATTTTTCATTAGATTTACGGCTTTTTTCAAATTTGTTACTCTCTCATTTAGAAGTTAGAGAGAAATGGTCTACCTTTGAAACAATTGCTGGAAAATAGGGTGGAATATTTGAACTTCAATGACATTTCAAACACAATCCATAAACACGCCGTTTTTTGTTTTATTTCCCTGTATCGGGAGCTCCTCTTACCTTTTTTAAAAATCGATAAGCGTTGCACAGAGTAAGTACATTGTATCTACCTACCCAGTTTCAACTGTGTAGACTATAGTTTTGGAATTAAGGGGACAGATAGACAGACGGACAGCTGTACAGACAAATAGGTAGACAGACAGATAGACAGACGCAAAGGATCTGTAATGGTTCCATTTTGCCATTCGGCTACGGAACCCTAACAAAAACTGAACGTTCTGAGTCAATAGCGACAAATATCTGACATTGACTGGTATAATTTATTCGTCGCAGCGAGCCTTGTCGATTCGTATTCAAATCCGTGTTGTTAATGTGCTTATGCATTTTCCACTGCGATATTATTTATTAATTTTACATTTCATTGATTGAATTATTGTTAAAACTATAAACAACAAGATGCGTGTAATAACACAATTTTAAAGGAAACTTTAAAATCCACTTCAAAAGGTAAAAATTAATTCCTATATTATGATAATTTTTCTTGATTACAAAAACGGAGGATGTTCTCAATTCAACTGTATTTTTTTTTTGTTCGTCACCTGAGAACTTTTGACTGGATTAACTGATTATCATGATTGTTTTTTTATTTGGAAGCTGGTTTTTCCCGTATGGTACCATTTCAATTTGGTCCAGTTTTGGCAGTAGCATCCAGGAGAAAACGAAATAAGTATTTAATTGTCATTAAGTATGTGCGCGACAATTAGACAAATAATTATAACATAATAATATATGCGTGTTGCACTACTTTAATTTTAATCACTTAAAAAAAACTTATTATAATAAAAAAATTAAAATTTACATGAAAAAGTAAAAAATAAAAATTTCGACTTCAACATCGCATAACATAGGTACGAGTTTCTTACTAATTACGCGGACTTATATTACTGAAAAAAAACTAAGATCATTTCATGGTAATGATCCTTTCTAAGTTCATTACATAAATTAAATACAATATGTAGACCATAAACGGAACTTTTATAGTACTGTAACTTAACTATAAAAGTTAAGCGCTAAGGCTAGTGTATAAGCGCCTTTTCCGCAGTAGATCATTCTTAAACTTACCTTCATTAGGTAATCTGTTAGCACTAAAGTAGCAGTAATTTTCAGATAATGCTCATATTTTTTAAACACAACCTCTTCTTCTTTCCTAATGATTTCCTTATACTAATGGCTTCAAAACATACAAAAAAACTTTCAATGTCTTCCTTTTTCAAATTTCATTTATCTGAATAGATTCTGAAGCCAGAGTCCTTCTATGGCAAGTCTAACAATATTTTTCATTGATGAATTTTGTTATTTCTTCCTCAATGTCTTGTTTGAGTCATTTTTAAAGTATTAATAACTTTTTTAAATGTATGAAATACGCAAAATAAGTTTGTTTAGAAATTGGATTTTTAAATATAGTGGACTTGTTTATTTAATATTAATTTGAACTTGATATACCTACGATTGATGTAACTCTACCAACCCGCATTGGAACAGCGTGGTGGAGTAAGCTCCAGGCCTCCTCAATAATGGGGAGAGACCCATGCCCAGTAGTGGGACGCAAAAGGGTTGCAGCCGTACCTACGTAAGTATACGAATTTCTTATTCGTGAGTTCCTGAAAAAACTGACTCTTAACAGAGAGAAACACAGACAGGCAGATGAATGGACGGATGTTCCGGCTTTTCTTTCCTTTTTTTATATGAATGGAGTAGCAGACAAGCATGCAGGCCACGTGGTGATAAGTGGTCGCTGCAGCCCATGGACATCTCTATACAACCTCAAGCAAGCATAGGTAAGTCTTGTCTGAAGTCGTATGCAGTTGCGCTGCTACTCCGGAGGCTGTTGGTCGCCTCATGTAAGTGTGGCCGGCATCTGCACCTTTCCTCCGAAACACAATAGAATTGGTTCACGGCAGAAGTGGGCGCAGCGGTGGTACTTTCCCGGGCGAACCATAATAGTTCTACCACCTACAAAACACCTTTTGAGGTACAAACTGTAAAATGAAGTTAAACATTATTAAATAACAGTGTAATTATTGATTTAATTTCTAGTACATCTCCTAGAGTACCAAGAATTGAGACCGGCAATCAAAATGTAAATGTCAATATCACCTGCTGACATTTGCTATTCTAAATCCAAATACCTACATGTAAATTTGACAAAATTTTAAGAAACTTTGGGAGTGTGAATACCAACCACCGCTAATAACCAGTCACCTGTCAGAAAACAAAAAAAGATTTTGGTAAGTACATATATATATATTTTTTACTAAACGTCGCACTGAAGGTCGCATACAAGTTTATAATTATTTTCTTATTCTGGGTATCATATGTTCAATCTCGTTACTTCACAAACTAGATGTTTGCATAACACAAAATACAGAGCGTCTTCGTTACGGTAGCGAAACGGCGAAGCCATACATACATGGTTCTACATGAGATTCGATATATTTTTTACATGAAATGTTTTTGGTAAAATATATCTTGACAATAATATAAAAAAACCTTTAAGACAATTAAGAAATCATTAACATTAAATCATTGGACTCTCCACTTACCCACATTGGAAAGAAAGAAAGAAGAAGAAAGAAAGCTATTAATTGTATATCTCCGCCGCATCGACTCATCGATTAAAACCTACCGATTATCTCAATAATCGCAACAATCATTCAAATAATCGTAACAATTGGAGTAATCGAAACAATCGATGGCAAACAACCAATATAATGGCAATCGCGTTAACGTGTGATTAAACAATGATTGACATTCTCACGATTCAATAGACAAGCGACAGTGTTTACGGATATTGTATATCGACTAAATTCGACACGTATTACGAATTGTTGATAGAAAATCAGAATTGGCATAATAAAGCAATTCTGGTGTTTTGATGAGGTAAGGGCATTGTCATCAAATTTAATAAATACCTACGTTAGATAATAATGGCTTACTTTTTAATTGTGTCTGTATAAAACTACAACTAAGCATAATAAAAACAAAACAAAATAAGGAAGGGTTTTGCATAGACATAATAAATAGGTAAAAAATTACGCTACTGTACTGTTTTGTAGACAACAAAACAACAAAACAAAAAATTAAGTTTTTAACAAAAAAATAGAACCGACTTCAAACGGTAAAAAATAAAATTGTTCAGTACCTACTTCTTCTTGCTTATGGTAATGACTGTTAAAACTATATTGGAGTCGGTGCCCATTCAGAACGAAAGGTACACTATATTTACTAAGACAGGACATTTCACTAAGGGCCCGACTTCAAAAATAGTTTTAAGAGTCATTACCATAAGCAAGAAGAAGTAGGTACTGAACAATTTTATTTTTTACCGTTTGAAGTCAGTTCTATTTTTTTGTTAAAAACTTAATTTATTTCACTCTTTTTAGTAATTTTAATAATTCTGTATGTGTATTAGCATAATTGGAAAAAAAAATCACTTAACTTCTAAACTTTAAACAGATTTACCTTTTATAATCATGTTTATCTAATAGCCATCTAAAAGTCTGAAAGACATACTATCAGTCCACCTGAACGTTTAAATTAAAGAAAGAATTTGCTCTCAGCTCCTAAACGTTGAGGAGTTGTACCTTCAATCATCAGTTAAACAACAGCAGGTGATAATTACCAGACATAAATATTTGTATTATGTTAAAAATATGACTAAAAGCATGTGTGTGCCTATTAAGTTTCAGTGTTTCCCTCGATTTCCCTAATATCACATCATCAGATTTTGACATGGTGACAGTTGGACCACCTCAGGAATGTAAGATTTCGAAAAAAAAACCCTTTATTGAAAGAATTTGCTCTCAACTCCTAACCGTCGTAGTACCTTCCATCATCAGTTCAGCAACATGATATGACGATAATTATACACAAATGTTTGTTTTGCTTTGTAAAAATATGAAAATCATTTGTTGTGCTATAAAATTTGAATGTTCCCTTCGATTTCTCTGGGATTCCCTCATCAGACTTTGACTTGGTGACAGTTGGACCACCTCAGGAATGTAAGATTTCGAATAAAAAACTATTTATTGAAAGAATTTGCTCTCAACTCCTCACTGTCGCAGTACCTTCCATCATCAGCTCAGCAACATGAGATGATGATTTCTATGCGTAAATATCTCTTATGCTTCAGAAACTATAAGAAAATCAATGTATGTGCCTATAAAATTTGAGAGTTCCCCTCGATTTCCCTGGGATTCCATCATTAGATCCTGATTTGGTGACAATGGGACCACCTCGGGAGTATAACCATACGAACAAAAAAAGAATTTTGAAAATCGGTCCACAAACGGCGGAGTAATCGGTGAACATATATAAAAAAAATACATACAGCCGAATACAGTACCTCCTTCTTTTGGAAGTCGGTAATAATATAAGTATATTTATTCTATTCATTGATTCATTCTTTCTCCATGTTCCCGCTGTGGGAGAACCCGTATGGGAGCATGGTGGAGTAGGTTTCAGTTTCAGGCTTTCCACATTATTTACCCATCATTAAAACGCAAAAAAGGTGGTAAATTGAGACATATTATGTCAATCAATAAGTTTTTTAAATTGTAATAATGAAATTCAAAATTTAATTATGAATTTAATTGAAATATTTTGCACACTCATTAAAGGCTACAACTTGTATGTATGTAATACGTATCGTAATCTATGATACGTATCGTGACTTTAGCTCTCCCCCCCCCCCCCCCCCCTCCAAAAAACCAGGCGCGGTACGAAGTACACACACAAGTCTCAGGTAACTATTGCGCTATGAGTCGTCATTCGTACAGGCACTTACAACAATCGTAGTCATACTGATTTGTTATTTTTTTCTAGATTCTGGGTTGCCATAATTACCCTGTATTTTTTGCTCCTATAATATAACATAAAATAAAAGTAGATATACAAGTGTAATAACACTGAATAAGGAGCAGTAATACGATCTTGATAAAGGAGCGGTCGGGCCACCTGATGCCAGGTGGCTATTAGGTCACTACTGTATTGTTTTGTACGTACGTACATACATAATTATGTATGTGTATACAGAATATTATCCGTCTTTCCAACATAATAATATGTGATACGAGACATCCGGCCCTATACGTCGAAATTACTAACAGAAGTTTCATAATCAGCATAAAATATTTAACATAAAAATGTATCAAAAATTACTTCAAAAATAAAAATTAACAACTTTTGTAATATTCCTATTCGCGCAAACAATTTATTTTCTTTTCTTTTTTTGTTATTTTTCAGTTTTTTTCTTTTAAGTACTTTTCACTTGATAACTTATGTTATGTTGCTAAATACAATTTTAATTGAACGGTAAGTTATATCGTAGGTTTTGATTTGTTTGTGTGTAATAGGAAATAGGCAGCACAAACGAACCTATATTTTTTTAACTATATAACTTCAAAGGAATTACCGTCTTGAATTTTGGACAGTAACTGGATACTACACGCGTTTCTAACTAATTAAAAAGCTTTTGACAGACAGTGGAGAACAAACTCAGTTTGTACCATAACTTTTTCTCATTATGATACTGAACTCAAATATAAAGGTAATCCAGAAAAAATACCGCTAATTTCTTATCGGTTTTAAGACGAAACCGGTGGAGCAGGTCGAGTGTCCCCGAACGTTGACCATGATCTGATGACACATGCATTCAAAAATAAGCATTGACTCGTGCGTGCATTTAAAAGGTTTCCATCCTATACTAAAGGTATGTAGTTGTGTAAGAGGTATTTAGTTATTAAGACTCTGACTAAGAAATTAAATTTGTTATTATGTACACGACGAGACCAGCGTGGTGGACCGTTAACAAAATCTCTCTTAATTCCGACAGGATACTCGTACCTGTGATCAGCAGTGGGCATGCAGTGGGATATTAATAACTAGTGGGATATTCAAGAACATCGTTTCAGCACCAATTTGCATATTTATTAGTATGATAAACCAGGCAGTGGTTGACCTCAATTTATTTTTAATTTTGCTAGCCCCAACAGAGAAAATTGCGTGTGTAAAAAATAACGTAAACATTTTTAATTCGCCCTTAATTTGGGGGGAGCCAACCGTACCGTCCTTCATCAGAACATAAGCCATCGCTTTCGGTCAAAGTGGCTCCGTGAGGATTGAAAAACTTTCAATGGTTCACAATAAACATTTTGAGCTAAGTCAGAACGTAATATGCTAAAATATAATATTTAACCATAAGCAAAACAAATTAATTCTGATAAAATTAATAATTGCCAACCAATATTGACAGTATTGACTTTAATATTAGGTACGAGTTATTACCAACTAAAGGATTTACATAAATATTTAACTTTAAAACATCGTTGATTTCACTTTTAAATTGTATTTGATATTTTAGTTTTAGTGGATTTTACGTTGATATTTTAACATTTACGAGTAATATTGAGTCATTGATCAGTTTTTAATGCATCGCGTATAGAATGAATCATAGAAAAAATATATTTAATAACCTACCATTAGGTACACGAAACTTTTTTGAATATATCGATTCTCGAGATAGTCAAAGGATTTATATAGAATTTTATACGGAACTTGGTTTTAAATTGAAATTCACTAGCTTACAGGCATGCGTAGAGCCGAAGACCAGGCTCAATGGCGTGCCTTGTTGTTGTTGTTGTTGCCCAGCAGTGGACTGATAAAGGCTGAATAGAGAGAAAGCCATATATACTTAGAGGACAAGTATATAATATATTATAGAAGGATAAGAAGCAGAGTCCTAAATTTGGATTCACAAAACCTCCATTTATATGAATTTAAGCTACAAAATAAGAATAAATAGAATAATAAATAGAAGCGCGCATGGCCCGGCGGTTAGCGTAGAACGCAAACGATCTATGCAACTAAGTGAAACGGGCGCGGTCGGGTGTGATATGGGTGACCGCTAGTGGCAAAAAATTTCATGCGCGTTTCCGTGCTTCGGAGGGCACGTTAAGCCGTCGGTCCCGGTTGTTGTCGATAGATAACAGTCGTTAAACCTTGTCGGAGGCCTTATGAGCGGTTTGAAAACATCCGACAGCGGGTTGTCCACTAACCCGCATCTCCACCAACCCGCATTGGAGCAGCGTGGTGGAGTAAGCTCCAGGCCTCCCCAATAATGGGGAGAGACCCGTGCCCAGCAGTGGGACGCAAAAAGGGTTGCAGCCAAGCTACAAAATACATTTAAACTGATAACTGATAAAGAAAATGTACAATTATTTTCATTACATTTAAGTTATAGTACCCAGCAATGATTTAGCGACGCTAGCCATAATAAGTTGGTTTCAATCAAGCGTCTAATTGCATTCGGCGGCAAACAGTCTGTTCTGTATTGAGCCTTGTGTAGTATACTACATTTGCCTATAGGCTATTGACACTTGTTGGACAAGTAAAGGGATATAAGCAGGTGTCTAGTGGTTAAGCCACGCCCAATTGGTATTTACATAAGCACTAGAATAATTTTTGTTTGTAGAACTGTTATGGTTCGTTCAGGGAAGTACCACGGCTGCACCCATTTCTGCCGTGAAACAATTCTATTGTGTTTCGGTGGATAGGTACAGTTGCCGGCCACACTTACATGAGGCGACCACCAACCTCCGGAGTAGCAGCGCAACTGCATACGACCCCAGACAAGACCTACTTTTGCTTGCTTGAGGTTGTATGTAGATGTCCATGGGCTGCAGCGACCACTTAACACCACGTGGCCTGCATGCTCGTCTGCTACTCCATTCAAATAAAAAAAATGTGTACACGACCTGTAAATCCACCTGTAAAAAGCAATTAAATATGAATAAAATAGAATAAAATAAGATGTCAGACCTACATGCTGGGCATCCGGGTTTGCTCCGAGCGGCATGTGTCGCTGATGATGAAATATATGCCTAAATTTTGCACTCGCTTTACTTCAAAACTAGTTATTCAAGAAATCTTCAAATTTTCATATGGAATGTTTTATTTTTCACATAATATTGAAGACCATTTAGACGAATTTGTGCAATTAAAAACATTATATGTGAGTGATTTTTGTGCTTACTAACCAGTAATGATTTAGGGATGCCAGCCATAATAAGCTGGTTTCAATCAAGCGTCGAATTGCTTCCGGCAGCAAACAAACCGATGTGTATCGAGCCGTGTGTTATGCTACATTTGTCTATGGTCGATTGACACTTAGTATACAAGTATTATAGTGCTTATAAGCGGTGGTAGTCAAGATGTCAGACTTCTATATTGAATGGCAGATTTGTTGACGTTGAGCAAGCAGCTATGCACATCTATTTAGACGGGTTCGGATGTGAGATCGGTGACCGCTAGTGGCAAAAATTTCAAGCGCGTTTCGGTACTGGAGGGCAGGTTAGGCCGAAGATCTCGGTTGTTATACATACATAACAGTTGTTAAACCTTCTCCGAGGCCTTGTGGTATTCTACACCAACCCGCATTGGAGCAGTGGAGTAACCTGCAGACCTCCTCAATAATGGGTAGAGAGTCTAGAGACCCGTGCCCAGCAATGGGACGCAAAAGACAAGAACGGCTAAATGTATCAGGATTACCTTTGGCACAGAGATAGATTATAGTCTGGGATAGCACATAGGCTTTCTACCAGAAAAATGTACTGTTCTCGTGGGATAGATTGGTATAAAAGAAAAAAACAACTAACATTAGTGTATAGGTTTTACCGATAATTTGTATTGCACCTACCAGATGGTTTGTCTTTAAAACCCTGGATGAATGGAATGTCTACACTTTGGCACCTTCTCATCTCCACATGTCATTCAGGGTGGCTGGCTTGGTAGCGACCGACGCTGAGATACGCAAAGTGCAGAAATATGCAGCTCTAGCTGAGGACTACATATTTCTGCCCTTTGCCGTTGAAACGATAGGACCATGGGGCTCAGATGCTAAAGTTTTCATTAAGCATTTATCCAGACGATTGATCCAGTCTACAGGAGAACAGACCAGACCAGGCACTTACCTCGGTCAAAGAATAGCTTTGGCTATTCAAAGAGGTAGCAGCGCTCTGGGCACACACCCTCAAGACAGTAATTTGGATGCGGTTTTTTACATTAATTAGTTTATACTTTTATTTATAGTTGTAGTTTATTATTATTATTATTTGGTGTTAGTTTATTAATCATTTTTAAATGTTCACATTTTATATTTTTAATTTTAATTTGTTGAATGAATGAATTCTTTTATTTAATAAAGTTACTGGTGCACCTACCTTATAAATACATTTGTTATGTAGAACATATTTACTGAGTGTTTTGGCGAGTTTTTACTTTTGCAGTGGATTACGATAAGTGTGTATATCTTTTTTACCTATGTTCAATAAAAATCTTTGAATCATACAAACTCGAATCATCCGAGCGAAGCCTCGCCGGGTCAGTTAATACTTAAATGATTAGTATAAAAACAGACTCGATATAAAACTTTAATTAAAGAAAATAAACAAAGCGCATTTTAACATTTAAGTTTAGAAAAAACCCTTTTTTGTGCAGTTTTGACTCATATTATTTGTCCGGGTTTTTTCTTCATATCTCAGGCGTGATGTCATACATATGTATATAGGATAGATGCATACTGCATGTCGTTTCGCAAGAATTGAAACTGTTTTCTTCACGAGGACGCGACGACGCGGAACAATCGCTATGTAAACTCGTGATTCGGAGAATTCAGTGGTATACGTGCGATAGAGAGTATTATTTACCACGCTGCTGCAGTACAAGACTGATGGAGCAATTGGGAACTTGACTGATATTGAGCATGAAAATAAATATGGTCATTCCATCAGTACATCAATACAAGTAAATAAAATTGGAGTTTCTGTTTGTAATAGGTATAAAAATAACCGCTTTTTACTACATGCATATAAATGTACCTAGTGTAGATTGTCCGTCCCTTTCTAGTAAAACTGTCCTTTAATTTTGAAAGAAGAGGAAAGCCCTAATTGGAATGAGATACATAATTTTGTGTACCTATTGTTCATTTAAAAAAATTAAATGTACGATTAATAAAGTGACCAATTATGTACTTCATTCTTTGCCGACGGGGACACGAAGACAAAGATGTTCGAGTGATGAATGCTGATGACACGTTTAGACGGCGTTATGCATAAATTAACCTTTAGCGTCAAGTCAAAGTCACCTCGGTTTTTCTCTTCCTGCCAATGTTTTTTTGGTATCGAGGGGGTACCTTCAAAAGGTACCCGACACCTTGGGAGAAGATACCGGGTTATGTGGGATTTGACCGCACTAAAACCCCCTCGGTGGCCTGCCTCTGCGTTTGTGAGAACTCCGGTATCTCCATAGGAACGCACCGGTGTCCTCCACGCGCGGTGCCCCAGGACAGGCTCATCTTCGGGAGAGCAGATGTGCTCTCCTGCACCTACAGGCTGCTAGCTGGACGAGTCAAGCTCCCACTCTCACCTTCCGCATCCCCGGAAGCCCACTTTTAGTCGCCTCTTACCTCTTACGAATTGATAATAACACTAAGGGCCTCTTTCACTACCTTCAAGTAAAGTGACAAGTACGCTAATTGTCGGTTAGTCATCCGTAACTTCAATTTCAATTTCACGATGTCCGAGTAGCACTTATCATAATATGATATACTGTCCCACTGCCAATTAACTTTACTTGGGACGTAACTAATCAACATTTTACTTGGAGATGGTGAACGAGGCCCTAAGTTAATTATTACAGTGGTTCATTGGTTCCAATATTAGTTTTGATAGACGGAACCCCAACGGACAATGATACGATAGATGGCCCATAATTCAAAAATATTTCAGGATCTTGCCAACCAAATTAGATAAGTCAACATGAATTTTCACTTAATAAGATTGCAGAAAAAACATTTAACATTTCAATATCCTGTTGTATAGTAGATAACAAACAACAAGACAACAACAAAATATCACACATTGATAGTATGATGTTGTAACATAAAAAATACGAAAGATCTTATCTTCGTGTAACGTGACCAATTACAATTAATTGCAAATAAAATATGGAAGATCCCATAAAAGTGCAACCACTCACGATTATTATAATTTCTATTGCGAAGCTCGTTTAAATTTATGGATTTAATTAACCATAGTAATAGTCTTGTACATTTTATTATATGTTTTTAATAGTTTATTATTTGTAATAATATTAATTTAATCTGTTTTTATCGCGAGGGAATCCATCTAAAGATACCTTCTTCTATCTTCTAAAGATAGATAGATTTTTAACGCAGGAAAATTACTGATCTTATGATCAGGCAGAGGATACCGCAACGTTATTCTTACAAGGTGACGTATTGTATTGTATATTCACGCGGGTCATAAATTTTGATGGGAAATATCTAACTAAACAAAGTCAAGTATTCATGTTAAATTTACATGAATAAACAATATCCTATTCAATTTCAGTGCGAAATAAGTATATTTTATGTCAATATTTTGTTAGTAAGCCAATGACGCCTATACAGATGGCGAAACGCACCAAATTGGCGTGCGTAAGTTTTGGGAAATATTTTTTCAGTAAATTATGGTTGGAAGCAGATGTATGCCCCACAAAGTAAAAGAAGACAATTCAATTGTTCATATAACTTACATTAGTTATTTGAATGTACGATATTGTTTTAATCCAACTGTTAATAAGTACCTAATCATAATAGCCAAGGGTGCAACAAGCATATGTATTTATTGAAATTTTTTAGAAGTTTATAGCAACAACAACGTATATTTTGCTATCTCTTTTTGTTCTTTAAGATTTTTTAACATAAAAATACTTTGTCTAATTGATGTGTAGAAAAGTAAATAGATAAATAAGTAAACAACCTAACCACGGCTAAGTACAGTTTTCCCGTTAAGGTCATAAAAGTAAATTGTAGCAGAAACAGCCGCCATTTCTGCATGGAACGAGTAGTTATTGTAATTATAACTTTTACTGTTTTTACGGCTTTACTGACGTTATTTTACTACTTGACCTTGTAGTAATCGTACAGCCTTCGTTATTGTTTCTAGGCGTTTCTAACTAGTGAACTAATAATGCAACATGCAGTAGTTAACAAAAGTTGAGGAACGAAAAGTATAGAAAATTATGTGAGAATATTGTCTGCTCTTCTTTATTTTCCATACACCAATAATGTTGAAAAGAAAAGAAAAGAAAAAAAAACATTTATTTCAAATTAGGAATACAAAATATTCAATGTTGAAAAGAAAAGAAAAGAAAAAAAACATTTATTTCATATTAGGAATACAAAATATTCAATGTTGAAAAGAAAAGAAAAGAAAAAAAAACATTTATTTCATATTAGGAATACAAAATATTCAATGTTGAAAAGAAAAGAAAAGAAAAAAAAACATTTATTTCATATTAGGAATACAAAATATTCAATGTTGAAAAGAAAAGAAAAGAAAAAAAAACATTTATTTCATATTAGGAATACAAAATATTCAATGTTGAAAAGAAAAGAAAAGAAAAAAAAACATTTATTTCATATTAGGAATACAAAATATTCAATGTTGAAAAGAAAAGAAAAGAAAAAAAACATTTATTTCATATTAGGAATACAAAATATTCGCTTAATGAATATAATTTTTCCCGGTCATCGCCTTTAGGTGGCCGTGTGGGCTAAATGTTGAGCTGAGAGAAAAAAGGCGGTGAAAAAAAACTTCCAGCAGCACTCTTTTAAAAAAAGTATTATTATTATGTACTAGCCTTCCGCCAGCGGCTTCGCCCGCGTGGACCCGTTTTATAGGTTCCCGTAGGATAAAAACCATCCTATGTCCTTTCCCAAGGTCCACTCTATCTGTGTTCCAAAATTCATTAAAATTGGTTCATTAGTTTAAGCGAGAAAGCGTTACAGACAGACAGAGTTACTTTCGAATTTATAATATTAGCAGGGATAGCGGCCGCCCGCGACTTTGTCCGCGTGGATGTTTGATTGTTTGAACACGCTAATCTCAGGAACTACTGAAAAATTATTTTTGTGTTGAATAGTCCAGTTATTAGGGAAGGCTATAAGCTATATAACATCATGCTATGCGACATTAAATACCTCCAACGATGTATTCTGTGCTCCAACGCACACACGCACACTGTTTTTATAGATATGATCTTTGACGTTAGGAACACACCTACATTGCTTAGACAACAGTGAGTGCTTGTAATTTAATATGAACTTTATACAATAGCAATAAAGCTCAAATTGACTACGTTTTAGTTAGAAAACATTTGTATGGGAAAAAGAAAAGGGCTGTTTTTATGGTTTTTCCGGCAATTATTCGAATTTTTCTCGCCGTAAAAACCATCCTTGAACTTCAATGAACATTTAAAAAAAACAATTGGCCAAATTGGTCTAGGCGTTGTTGAGTTATGCGCTTACCAACACATTTTGCGATTCATTTTTATATTATAGATTTGAGACAGAATGGCTATGGGTCGATCATGGGCCCCTGAATGATAAGAACTTTACATATTTAAACTAATATATAAATATGTATATATTTAAACTAATAGGTATTCATTATTACATTAAGGGTAGCTAGTCATCATCATCTTTTGCTAAATAAAAAAGTTTCGTTGCTTCTGCCTCTATAGGGCTCTATAAAATCTACGTTTATAAAATATTTACTTTGGCACATTATCGGAGAGTTTTTCTCCTCCAGCTTCTTCTCTCAGCTCAGCGCTCTCATGGGCACACAAGAGCCGATAACGGCAAAATGATTGACGTTCATTAAGAGATTATTTGTATTACAAAAATGAATATAAACAAGGTTGCACTCCGGTAGTGCCGGCACAAGTGAAAACTTGAACATTAACGTTGTGCATTTTTGATATTTTAGAATGGTTAGGGAATAATTTCGCACGAATTGCTTTTATAATCAGTATTATTTTTCATCTAGTATTTTCCCAAATATATCCCAAAAAAGTGCACAACGCCGCTAAAGAAGTTTTCACTTCAAAAATATATTTTTTTATTATCATGCACAGTCATCCAATTTCCTACGGTGCACAAAGCTCGGTAATTTTATAGGTTACAATCAACATCACTCAGAGTTCTAAGAAATTTACATTGCAGTTCGAATTTCATTTGTAATAAACAGAATTGAGAGTTTGGAAATTCCGCTGATATTAATCCTCAACATTCCATTTCATTTCCATAAACCAGTCAATTATCGAGGTATCAAATTTGTTCCAACACGCTGAATCTCAATATTTGTTCACTAGAATATTGATATATGGAGTATGTTAAATAAATCGAGTTGTTCTACAATTATTGTGAGGTATTTTTGACCATAATGTTGACGTTACGCCGCGAATGTTAATAAGTGTCTGTTTTATTAAGGAAATAGGGAATATAGTTTCTACTGATAAATTATCTTTTGGCCAATATGATAAAATTGGCATCGGTGGCCATTCAGAAAGATACGCCATTTTACTGAGAACAAAATTCTAAAATAGGGTTAAAGAGTCTATTATTACTATTCGCAAAAATGTGTTATACTCGTATACGAATAATCCAATTTTTTTACTTTTTGAAGTCGATTTAATTTAGTGGCGTTGTTTTTTGGGATGCGTAAAAAATGTTAAACTCGCGTGAGGACACGTGGCCTGATCGAATATTCGTAAGATACTAGAGGAGACGTAGAAGATCGACGTACACCGATCTGATAACTCGATGATACATATTTTTTATCAAATATAATTTATAAAAATATCTGCTTATGATATCTTTCCTATCGAAAAGTGTTCATAGCTATTTTTAAATTAATTAATTTTAATCAATTTTCTTCCATATCACCTTCACTCTTATGATAACCGAATGAGTTTTATGTCAATTGATAGTTTTTAACACACAAAATTTGCTTAAATAAACTTGCCTACTTATTTCCGTGCATGACTACCTGGCAAGTAGATATTGTGATCAGGTAAGTCAATATATGTGTGACCCTAGGCATAGTGTGCTAAAAACTGTCAATTGAGATAAAACTCATTTGGTTATCATAAGAGTGAAGGTGATATGAAAGAAAATTTATTAAAATAAATTAAATTAAAAATAGCTATGAACACTTTTCGACAGGCAGATCAAGAAGGAGGGGTGACAGCTGATCGCTCGACTGTCTATACTTGTAAAATTCGTTTATATCAAGTATTTAAAATATGGACATTGAAGAAAGTGCCAAAGCGTTAATGAAAAAAGTGTCGAAGAAATAGTGAAAGAAAATGAGTGAGTACTTTATGAAAATACTAGACAAAAACCTACTGAAAATACTCGATGAAAAATAATACTGATAATAAAATCAATTCGTGCGAAATTATTCCCTAACCATTCCAAAATATCAAAAATGCACAACGTTAATGTTCAAGTTTTCACTTCTGCCGGCACTACCGGAGTGCAACCCGTTTTTTTAACGTCTTACTTTAAATAAATTAAGTTTTTAACAAAAAAATAGAACCGACTTCAAACGGTAAAAAATAAAATTGTTCAGTACCTACTTCTTCTTGCTTATGGTAATGACTCTTAAAACTATTTTTGGAGTCGGGCCCTTACTAAAATGTCGTACCATTCGTTCTAAATGGGCACCGACAGTACAGACAGTGGGACAGTACCTACTTCTTCTTGATTATGGTAATGACTGTTAAAACTATATTGGAGTCGGTGCCCATTCAGAACGAAAGGTACACTATATTTACTAAGGCAGGACATTTACAAAAGAATGTGTGTGCCTATTAAGTTTCAGTGTTTCCCTCGATTTCCCTAGTATCACATCATCAGATTTTGCCATGGTGACAGTTGGACCACCTCAGAAATGTAAGATTTCCAACAAGAAACCATTTATTGAAAGAATTTGCTCTCAACTCCTAACCTTCGTAGTACCTTCCATCATCAGCTCAGCAACATGCTATGATGATAATTATACAAAAATGCCTGTTTTGCTTTAGTAAAAATATGAAAATCATTTGTTGTGCTATAAAATTTGAATGTTCCCTTCGATTTCTCTGGGATCCCCTCATCAGACTTTGACTTGGTGACAGTTGGAACACCTCAGGAATGTAAGATTTGGAATAAAAAACTATTTATTGAAAGAATTTGCTTTCAACTCCTCACTGTTGCAGTACCTTCCGTCATCAGCTCAGCAACATGAGATAATGATTACTATGCACAAATATCTCTTATGCTTCAGAAAGTATAAGAAAATCAATGTGTGTGCCTATAAAATTTGAGAGTTCCCCTCGATTTCCCTGGGATCCCATCATCAGATCCTGATTTGGTGACAATGGGACCACCTCGGGAGTATAAGCAAAGCATACGAACAAAAAAAGAATTTTGAAAATCGGTCCACAAACGGCGGAGTAATCGGTGAACATATATAAAAAAAAATACATACAGCCGAATACAGTACCTCCTCCTTTTAGAAGTCGGTAAATACTTTAAGAGTCAATGTAAGAAATCGTGTTATATAAAATTTCAACGCCAATTTAAGAAAATAATTTTCCACTTAAGAATAAATTATAACTGATAGAAAAAAAAAATTTTTGACACCAAACAAAAATCTTCATAGCTAAATGTAAACAAAATAAATAAAAACATTACTTAAACTATTTACACTATTGTAAAAAACTAATTAAACTAACTATTTACATAAAGAATATTTGTGAATGTGTGACAAAATTAAAATGTGTGCGTTCTTACCCCCGCATCAGATTTGGTACAAAAATTATGTATCGAAGCGAGGTATACCGTCTCTACTGAAAGGTGAGTCAGTACCTTTGATCTTAGATATTTTCATACCAAATTTTGGTTAAAGGTGTTTGTTTGACTGTTATCATTAATGTTAATTTTTGTATTTTATTATATTAAAGTTTTTTTTTTGTATTTGCTTAAATGTATCTACAACATCTAACTTTAAGTTTCCCAAAAATGAAAAAAATAAAATAAAAAACTTATGTGTGTACTTATTACGCGCGTGAGAGGTTATACTTCTTTGCCATCATTAAAAAATAGTTATCATATAGTTATTATTATAAATAGTTTTTTTATTATAATTAAATTGCATCCCAATAATTTATTACAATAAAAAAGTATACAAGCACAATTTTATTTCAATAATATTTACGAATAGGAAATACGAGTTACGAGAAAGCTAGTAATTGTATACGCCATATTTTAAAACAGGGCTGAAGTTTTTCTCCGTCTGCTCTTTTCTTCAGCTCAGCATTGCCTAAGCGCACCCAGAGCAGACAGAACAAAAAAATAACGTTCACTAGGAGTTTGTAAAGGAACCGTACAGTGAATAAAGAATATTTCATTTCATTTCATTTCGAGCAATATTGCCAACATGCGCGACTAATAGAGGCTTTCCTACCGTAATTCAGCAAAACACAACCGAAATTATAATTCTAAGTCGTGTCGTGATATAGTTCTTAAGATTTAAATTAGATGGCGTTAGTAAAGAAGTTGTAAATCACGCTGATAAGATACTGATAAGAACCAGTACTTATTCGATTTTAGTCAACCACCCTAGGCTCGGAGCCTTCCCTTCCTTGACTGCGAGATAAATCAATCCGAAGTATTTTTAACCCCATCTCGTTCTATTTTTTTTTTGTTGATATACATACACATGAATCGTTCATATCGTTAGATATTTGTTCAGAAGTTCCAAATTTTATTATTATGTCCTAATATTCTAAATAAAAATGTTTCGAGTGAACTAATTTGTTAACATCCTTATGCTAAATCATACAAGAACTTCTTTGTCTGGTGACATTGAGAACGAGACAAAAATTAACTGACGTAATAAAATTAATTCAATGGCAGACCGCATCTTGAATGATAATTATTAAATAAAATTATTATAATGGTAATTTGTAAAGGATGTAATTTGTCACTACGGAAATGTTCTAGTTGTAATAAAAAATGGAGAAGTTATGTTATTGCCCTTTTGTAGGTATTGTACTATTCTTTGAAATATAGACCATTTAAGTAATCAGATAAATGTAACTTTTATGTATTACTGTTTTAATACCGAGAAACCTATACAAAATTCTAATATAATAACATAATATAAAATTTTATGATAATCATATGTATTAAGATTGTACGAATCATTTCCGGGAACAACGCGGAAGTAACAAAAATTGACCGAATTAATTAAATAAATTTTCCTGTTCATGCTTTACGTCATTAGGTTTTACAAAATAATTATGATAACCATGCTCAAGATCAAAAATATTTAAAATAACAGCAGAAAAAACAACTTTATATTTGATATGGGTAAACTCCAAATTTCTTTTTACAACCCAAGAAAAGTTTTGCCAGCCATTTAGGCATTAAGCACGCTCTTGTGTTCCTTATTTATAATAACGCTACACACTCATAGTTCCACACTTGGATTCCCTGTGTTGTGGGTACCATGCACACACACAAAGACAGAAACACAAACACCCATACCGAGAGCAGGAATTTTAAACTCATCATTCAAATTTGTGCTTCGCCGGTATTGGTAGCCATTACGCCACACGGGTCGTCAAAATAAGGTTAAGGTAATACTGTAAGTTAAACTAAATAAAAATAAATAAAATGAAAAGTTTAGCCAGGAACCGGGACGAACGGTAGTCTGTACCGTCCTCACCACAGAACACTGCACTGTGGTCCGCACACACACCGTAGCATACTGAGGGTTTAGAACATGTTTGGGAGAGTTATGAGTAGGTACATCTCTCTTCCAGGTTGGGAACCCGGCATAGAGGACTCTAGTATTATCCATTGAAGATCGCATAGTTCAAGCGCTAAGGCAAGCCGGTTTCTTCTCTATAAATACCGGCAAAAAGACAAGGAAATGAATGAATAATGGTTCTTCTTTTCCATTTGCGGCATAAACCCCTTTTGAGTGCGGTAAAAATCCCTCATAATCCGGTATTTTCCCTAAAAAGACAAGCAAAGGACAAAGCAGTGACATTATAATGGTTCTTCTTTCCGTTTGCGCTACGAAACCCTAAAAATGACAATGCACAACACAATCAAATTTCACACAACGCGAGTGATGTTGATTTATCGAAACATGAGAATACACTTATTAAACACAGCTCAATACGAAACCTAGGTAATGTCGAATCATCTACGGTAATAAATCTTCGCGCACACGTTACATCAACATGTTTGTAACTTGTTGGCTGTTGTAACCTTGATCTCTCGGTTTAAAAGTTCGCCTACAACGTACTAACTGCATTATAAGGCTTCGGTCGGCATCAGCTCTTTAAGCCGACAACGCGATGCAATGAAAATGACAAGTTTGTAGTTGTTACGTTATTTTTAGAAACCCACGAAGGAAATTTTAATCCATTTAATATTATCAATTCGAAAGGAACTCTGTCTGTCTGTCTGCTACACTTTCCCGCTTAAACTACTGAACCAATTTTAATGAAATTTGGAACACAGATAGAGTGGACCTTGAGAAAGGACATAGAATGGTTTTCATCCTACGGGAACCTTTAAAATTAGGCTACCCTGGCGAAGCCGCTGGCGAAAAGCTAGTATTGATATAATCAAGTGATTTCTTCACAGCAATTGCTCATAATTTAATTTTAATTATAATGCTTCACACTCATAGTTCCATAGTAAGGTAGATATAACCTGTGTCGTAGGTACCATGGACACTCACATAGACAGAAACACAAACACCCAGACCAAGAACAGAAATTTAAACTCATCATTTAAATTTCTGCTTCGCCGGGAATCGAACCCGGTACCATACGATGGAGGCCTGGAGCTTACTCCAATCAGCTCCAGTGTGAATTGGCCTACACCAATTGATAGATACATAATTACATCTCCCGCATGTCTCATATGTCACATGTGCCCATTAGCATTATGTTATCTAAAATATATATTTTCCTTTTTTTAAGAGTGCTGCAGGGAGTTATTTCCGCCGCCTTTTTTCTTTCCGCTTAACATAATATAACCCAAACGGGCACCTAAAAGCGATTACTGGGAAAAAATGACATTCATCAAGTGAATATTTTGTATTCATAATATTTCTACTTTTTCCTTTCGCATTTCGGCGCGTTTTCTAGCTTTTAGTTTACGCCAGCCGCTGGCTCATGCGCGCTTCTTATTGGGTATAATGTATAGTAGTCCCTGTAGCTTCGGGATCAAGAATAGAGCTACGGTATCTCCTGCCTAAGTGTTGTAAGGACGGTGTTGTGTGCGAGGCAGCAAGCCACCGTGAAGGAGCAGGAGAGCACATTTATTCTCCCGAAGATGGGCCCGTACTGGGCGACGCGCGCGGAATGCGTGCGTTCCGGTGCGTTCCACTGGAGATCCCGGAGCCCTTCCCAAGCGCAGAGGCAGGCCACCGAGAGGGTTTTAGTGCTGTACAAATCCCACAGAACCCGGTATCCATCTCTCTCATATCTCCCAAAGTGCCGGGTACCTTTTGTAGGTTTCCTCCCGGTACCAAAAAAAGTATTATGTATAGTGTGTGTAGTGCATAGTAGATAGATATCGCGTCTCCTAGCAAGGAATTAATTTAATTTAATACGCTATCGCTGCCGTTAGAAAAACACGTAAGAGATTATAAAGTCATGCCAAAAACAAGCTTTTAATAAAGAACGCTTTGATGTTATCACTTTGATAATATTATCTACAGCGTCGTCTTAGAACTGCTTTAAAATTTAATTTCAGAGAATATTCATTCTTCCCTTATCTTACAGTCTTAAAAGCTTAGTCGAAACTAAATGAAAATTAAATAGCTGTATATTGAAAATCTAATAAATATTAAAAACGTAAAGGACACGTTCCTACATAAATATCAATTGTGAAATTATTATTTTATGTCTAATGGTAATTTAACCAGTAGTAATTTCTGTTTATTATTGGGTTAGTAATCCTAAAAATCTCGAATTCACTAAACGTCCTCGTTTTGTTATAGCCTGTATTATAGATTGAGACCCGCCCGCCCCGCCCGACCCGCGTGGCGAAATGGTTACCATGCCGGACTGCCAATCGAAGGGTCCCGGGTTCGATTCCCGGCGAAACAGAAATTTAAATGATCAGTTTGAATTTCTGTTCTCGGTCTGGGTGTTTGTGTTTCTGTCTCTGTGTGTGTCCATGGTACCCACGACACAGGGTATATCTACCCTAATGTGAGGCTATGTGAAGCGTTACTATAAAAAAAAACTTTTGTACAAAACATAAATGAGTAATATTTTTCCTGCGTATATTCTCAGGTGCTTTTAGTTCACAGGTTGTAAGTAGTGTCGCAATATTTATTGAACACTTGCAATCCACTCCTTGAAGTAAGTACGCAATTGTTTGATCGGTTAGTTCAACATGCGTGGTGCGAGAATTTACTGTAAGCATACTACTCGTATATTGCTGTTTGAAGCCGTTTTCATAACAATATTGATAAGCGATAAGTGCTAAAACGCAAGTACTATATAAACTTTAAATTATTTTTTTTCGGTGTCAAAAATACAGCAATATGAATTTTGTGTGTCGCACGCTATATTGCTATACCAAAACATTAGCGGCCGCTCGCTACTTCGTCTGCGTTAACCTTAGTATTAGTCATAGCATGATGTTACATAGCATATAGCCTTCCCCAATAAATGGACTTTTCAACACAAAAAGATATTTTCAATTCTAACCAGTAGTTCCTGAGATTAGCGCGTTTAAATAAACTCTCAGCTTTTTAAATTAATATAGATTCAAGGTACAATTTTCGAAGTGAAATATCATACCTAAAACATGAATTATTTTTATAATGTAATTTGTCGGATCTGCTAGAGTCCAAAGTGTCGCTTCTTTACCCATTTCTCCCTTCATACAATTCTTCTGTATATACTTACATGAGTACAGTTACAGAAGTACATCATCTGTGAAAATTTCTTATGTTCAGCCGTCACGGCTCATGAGATACAGCCTGATGACAGACTGACGGACAATGGAGGCTTAGGAATGTTAGTAAACATGTAGATAAACTTATTGAAACCTGGTTCATGTCATGAGACAATTGCCCTTGCCATTTTGACGTGTGTCGCACGCTATCTCAAAACATTCAAGGGAAAATTTCCGAAGAAGTTAGCAATGCATTTGTAAATCAATAGTAATCCAGCCCGGATTATTTGATTTTATATGATTATACATAGGTACTAATCTATCCTACGGGAACCGTACAGTTTTTCCAGGATAAAAACTATCCTTTGTTCTTTGCTTTGTCCTTTGCTTTTCAAAGTCAATTATATCTGTCTATCAAGTTTCATTTTGGTTCAGCAGATGAGGCCTAAGAACGTAACAAACACACAGAGACGGAGTTACTTTCTTTATGATCGTAACAAACACACAGAGAGGGAGTTACTTTCAAATTTATAATATTAGTATGGATTTAATGCATACTATGAATATTATGGATTTTAATGAGTATGCACATATAAATATGTGGCAAATTTCAGCAACATATGTGCAATTCGAGCATAAATTGGCCGTAAAATTATAATTATGTTACAATTCTAATTAAAGTGTTCGGTTGCCGTACACATGTAGTAAGTTGTGATTTACTGTTATTTATAGATACATATAAAATTACGTTTTCATTCATCATCGCAGTGTATCTAGGAGTACGAATTGCCTGTGGATTTTTTTCACCAGGAGGAGGAGATTTTCAATTTATTGGTCGGAATATTTTTATATTTGTTCACTGATTACTCGAAGACGCGTAGACCGATTAAGAAAAAAAATATTTTTTGTTGAAATAAATTAAATTAAATTTTTATTTTTTACTTTTTGATGGCGGTTTTCTTTTTTTATTATTTTATATGACGCACGAATTCACCGAAGTGAAATATTTTGAAACACCATGAGGTATTAAAAGAGATTTAGAAGTTGAAACATTGTTTAAATTTTTTTGAACAAACATTTTTTTATTTTAATTAAAATCATGCGTTTAAAATCAGTTTTTGACACAAAATTAGCTTTTCAAAATTTATTTAAATAAAATCTTTCGTCCGACGAAGTCAGAAGTACAATATAGTTTTTTGATAATAAAATTGGAGATTTTTCCCTATGTCAGTGTTTTCGTCAATAGAAGGTAACGGAAATTTGTTTATTTTTTTTATCAAGTAAGTCAAGTCACTTGTGCAGTATCACAACTTATTTTAGGAAATTTGTGCATGGACTTTTTTGTACTTTTAACCAAAGTAATCTTAAAACAAGTCTCGATTGACATCCATTAACCATTTTACCGGACGACATTCTAATTTTATGGTTAATATTAATTATAACTAAGAATGTATTATGTAATGGTTCAAAATTATGTAAATTCCTCATAAACGGAGACTAGAGAAAGCTCCTATTTACCCTGTGAGAAAGGAGCGCTTATCTAAAACTCAGGGATTGTTCTTAGGTCTTCGAAATGAAAACAAAACCCTGCAAATGATAATCAACTTTGATAAAGATCCTTTTGTTATCTACTACGATAGCTGTCAGTGATTTGTTTGAAGCATTAAAAATAATTAAATTAACTTTAAAATACTAATGTTATTTTTTAAGTGTTATGTACTAATATTTAGATCTCGTTTCTTTCGGAAAATTAAAAAAAAACATAAAGTATATTTTTTCGGACAACACTTTCGATTTATTTTTTGACGTCTAAAAACAATTTAACATAGTAAATTAAAAGGTGAATATAAAAAATAATATTCTTAAGAGAAGTACGTTTAAATGTTGTTATTTTTTCTTATTTTTTTCATGTTGTCCTTGTATTTGTATATTATTTAATTAAAATTATTTTATTTGATGGGTAGCCTTTCATTTTTAAACAAGTTTAATTTTGTATTATCAGAATATAATTTTATTACACAAACATTTCTTAAATGGTAAGAGAAAAATACTAAGTCCTTGGTCTACACATTGACTGTGCTGTGTTAGTACTACAATTCAACCCATGAACGCAATCTAGCCTAATAAGCTATATCCTGTCCATAATCTATTTGTAATTGTCGCAATTGCATCAGATTCATGCGCAATACAAAATTAATTCAACAATGTAAATACCCATCCAACAGACAACATGACATGTTTTTGTTTCAAACATGACATGTTTCTAGAACTGAGCCAACATTAACACAAGCTACTCTTAAGTTGTTTAGTCTACAAAACCCAATTATGTCTCTTTAAACGTCACTCGATTCAAGTTTCACATAAACTCTTCACATCCTGTCTGCCCGACTGATTCGCTAAGTTCAAACCTAACGTCATCCATTTCTGGAAAAGTCTAACAATAGTTGCCAAACCAAATTGGCAACTAAATATTGACGCAATCTCGCCAATTGTGTCTCGTTCACTTGCTAATATAACCCATTTTGGTATTGAAGATACTACTTATCGATTGTCACATACGCTACACGTCCTAAATGCCGGCACAAACAAAAACTGAACACAATCCTCCATTGTTTGCAACCGGTCACCCGCCAAGCACCGCACGATCTGTATTCATACAATGCACCTACCATTAAACCGAGTACGCCAAACGCATGCCAACACGCAACAAAACGCAACGGACTTTAAAAAATATTTATTACAATACTGTTTTATAAATACATACTTAAATCTAGATCACTTAGGGTTGGACTTCGTTTAGTTCGTTGGCCTCACTCGCCTCACCGTGGGGGATCGAGTTGTCCTTTGAAGTCACCTCCTCCCTGTCGGATGATGTCGTAGGCTCTCTCCTGTCATCGTCGTCGGAAATAGTCGTGGCGGCGCTGGTGGTTGCCTCAGATTTCTCAGAGTTGTCAGCCTCCTCGGGGATTGCTGGGGCTTCAGGAGCAACAGTCTCGAGACTCTCGGGCTTGTCCGTGCTTTCAGTTGTTTCCTTTCTGAAGGGCTCATCGGATTCGGTAATTGGAATGTCGACCTTAGTGTCAGGGCGAGACTTGTCGCCCGAGCCGTTCAGGGGTGCGTTGACTTCGAGGAAACCATCAGGATGGAGTAGAGCAGTAACATCGGATACACTAGCGTTGGTCGGCAACGAGTATGTGTGGAAGAACTGGCTCGCGAATAGGTCATGATCACTGTCCTTCGCCTCGTGTGAGCCCTGGATGAAGATGAAGTCGTTCTTCACGCTTACTTTCAGGTCGTCCTTCTTGTATCCTTTAACGTTTACGATAACACGGAACTGGTTATCGTCAACCTCGATCCTGGGTCCGATTTCAGAGAAGCTGGGGAACAGTTTCCATAGGGGTGCGAAGAACGTGTCCAGGGAGGGGAAGGTAAACCATGAGGGCCCCTCGTCGAAGTCTGCCTCGGTAAGTGTGGTGATTGGTCGAGGGATGAAGGGGTTATCTGCGGGGTAGGCGGCGACCGCGGCCACCAGCGCGAGCGCTGCGATCATTCGCGATGAGAACATGTTTAGCGACGTGCGCGATTGTGTGTAGCGTTACGAAAACTGCCGGCAGCGCGAGAGTTGGAGGCTATATAGGAAGGGTGGGGGGCGCGGGACGAGCGCATCGCTGGTCATGACGATGTCGTGATTCATAAAACGCAGAGCGGTCATTAGGTAGATTAAAAAATCATTCAACGCAATTTGTCTTTGAGAGACAACTCTGTCTTATGTAAACAATTGAGGTAAACTAATATACAATTATGCTCTCAAATATGAATAAATAATTAAATAAACAAACAACTAAATAAATACATACTTGAAGAAATAAAATTTAAAAATTTTAATTTTCAAAATGCGCAATATGGGATCAAATAAAAATAAAATAAATAATAATGTACATTTTTATAAATTGTGTTATTATTAAGTTTTTTTTTTTTTTTTCTTTTATCTTTGTAATATTTGCATACCTCATGAAGGTAAATATGGCGTACTAGATATGTATTAACAACTTTTGTAAACACCCATATTTGTGCAAATAAAGTTATTTGTCTTTGTCTTTGTCTTTGTCTCAAATTTAGCGATCAGACAAATCACTTAATGTTTATTGTAATATCTCAATTAGTTAATTTGCAGAATACGCAATTCATATTAGTTAATTTGCTATGAAACAAATTTTCGGTACAATGATTCGTGAACATAATTGAAACTGGAACATCTATTTCCAACTACATTAGATCATTATTTGTTAATGAATGTTATTACTTAGTGGTTAACCTGAAATTTAGTGACATCTAAATTCAATTTATCATTTGTGGTTACCACTAATAACAGAATTCTCGTTAAGATAAACATTTAACATTTGGTAGTTTTAATATATGTATAAATATATAAATGCACAATTTGACCAAAAACATTATTATGTAAAATGATGTAAAGACGAGACCTCGCACTGTCAAAAATTATAAGATACTCGTATTATGTTGAGTTAAGCTTCTAAATTTACAAGCCTCTTCAGAAACTGTACACCTTAATCAAAATTCGTGACTTGACCGTTAAGAAACTTATTTTCAGTCGATCTGTCAAGATCCTTGCTCGTAGCAAATAATTCAAACTTCTCTATTGGTCTCTATAGATCGAATCAGTATTTTACGAAACAAGAGGATACGGTTGTGTCAGTGACTTATTTCATACATTTACACAAACAAAATATATGTATACTTAACGCATCTTTCATTGACTTCCGCACGTGAAAAGAAATGACATTTACAATATTTTTACATTTTAATTACATTTGGCATTAATGTGGAATCCTAATCACGCTGGCACTTGTCAATAATATGTTTTGTACATTTAAGAGAGAGTTGTATGAGATTTAATGTTTAAAAGAAATAAAATTGTCCTTTATCATAATATTAATACTAGATGGAATCTTCTTTTTTTATCTAACTTTATCTATTTATTTTTAATTATTGTTTATTTTCTTAAGTATTTAGCTTATTATACCTAATGTATATTGTTAGATCTTTGATAAAAAAAAATTTCAACCTTTTTTATGTCCCACTGCTGGGCACAGGTCTCCTTCTCACACAATTGAGAGGGATTTAGGCCATAGTCCACCACGCTGGCCAATTGCGGATTGGTGGACGTCATGCTTTCGAAAAATTATGAATTTCTCTCAGGCATGCACGGCGATGGAGAACATCATAATCAATAAAATATCACGATATTTTCCATCAACGTGGAAAACATTGATAATAAAAAAACAGTTATTGCATATATCAAAGAAAAGCGAGTTCCTCTAATAATCCCGGAATTCTCCCCAAGTGCTGAGTAGGCCATCGAGGGGGTTTTAGTGCAGTAAATATTATGTCACAAAACCCGGTATCACTCCAAAAGTATCGGGTACCTTTCCCCTTATACTATAATATAAACAAGCCGCTTCTGTGACAAGCGTATTCTATGATAAATGACGTGTGATCCTCAAAGGCCGGCTTCTAGAGCTCTCTAAGAGACTTATTTAATTTTTCTTCCTCACGAATCAAGCCTTATCTGCTACGTGAGGTAGACCTCAGCTACGTATCTCTGTATACGAATTAAGATTAGGACTTGTTTCATGGTTAACTAGAAGCTATAGCGTTGATGGATTGATTAATCTCGCGTCACTCAAAAAATAATTATTGGTAAAAAGACTATATTTGTGTCAGAAAAGAGAAAAATATTTTTGTGTGTCAGGAAAAATAACCAATAAGTGGCCAACCCGCTGTCGGATGTTCTCAAACCGCCCATAAGGCCTCCGACAAGGTTTAACGACTGTTCGATCGACAACAACCGGGACCGACGGCTTAACGTGCCCTCCGAAGCACGGAAAATAATTGTCTTACATAAAATGAATAAGGTTACTTGAAAGGAATATTTCGACGACTAGTGTGACGACAAAGTGTTTGGCCATTACCGTATCTGCTTAACAATTACCTTAATTCGGAGTATAGTAACGAGATTTTCGGGGAAGAGAAAAAAAAGAACTTTTCTTCACCTTCGGCATTTTACAAACCTCGTAACGATATAAATAAAGCAGGCTGCAGGGACCAATTAACGTCCCTGTAGCTTCGGGATTAAGAATAGAGCTACGGTATCCCCTGCCTGATCGTAAAAGCCGACTAAAAGGGGGCTTCTGGGGTTGTGGATGGTGTGAGTCGGAGTTCGATCCGTCCAACCAGCAGCCCCGGGAAGGGCGGCGGTGTGTACGTGGCCGCATGTCGCCGTAAGCATCGGAAGGTGCAGGAGAGCACATCTGCTCTCCCGAAGATGGGCCCGTTCTGGGGCGTCGCGCATGGAGGACACCGGTGCGTTCCGCTGGAGATCCCGGAGTCCTCCCCAAGCGCAGAGGCAGCAACCCAGAGGTTTTTAGTGCGGTCAAATCCCACATAACCCGGTACCCTCACCCAAGGTGCCCGTTTCCCCCCCCCCCCCCCCCGATACGTGGGACCAATTAACACCGCGTAGCCTGCACGTTGTCTAGAGTAGAGTATCTATGCCCAGCAGTGAGACGCAAGTAGTGTGTGGGCTGCTTATAATGGTGAGCTGCATCTTGCCGAACTTTTAATCCACTATGATCTTAGCTTACTGCTTATACACTTTTAGTAGGACAAGACACATTTTCGCTTTAAACTAAACTAGATACCGCAATTTTGCGGGGGTTGCATTTTGTAATTGTGTTGATAAGGACGTGCAGTTTCGTTGTTTATATTATATCGATCGTCAAGTCATGTTCTATTTGAGTACGTCGCACGTTTAAACTTGTGAATAGTTGTAGGTAGTAAGTATGCTCATTTGTCAAGGATTTTTTCCGAATCGAACCCTCGGAGCAGTCCGGCATGGGCCACATGGGTCACCTTTTCTTATGTCCCACTGCTGAGCACAAGTCTCTTCTCCTTCTCAGAAGCGAGAAGAATACCCAGAAACCTGTGTACAGTGAAAATGATCAGCTAAGCAAAATGGGCGGGTGTGAGATACGAGTAGGTAACCGTACCGTAATAATTGTTTTTTTCAACCTTTTTTATGTCCCACTGCTGGGCACAGGTCTCCTCTCACAAATGAAAGGGATATAGGCCATAGTCCACCACGCTAGCCAAGTGCGGATTGGTGGACGTCATGCTTTCGAGAAATATGCACATGAATTTCATATGCACGGCGATGGAGAACATCGTAATTAATTAAATAACACGATATTTTCCATTACCGTGGAGCAGCGATAATTTAAATGCGCACATTACAAATGTCTTTATCAGAGGTGCGCGCCGAGGATTTGAACCCGGGATCGGTCGCGTAGAAGACCGCGGCTTTTACCACTCGGCCATCCCTGCTCACGTACCGTAATACTGATGTTAATAAGCCTAGTAAGACGAGTTAAAGACGGGTACAAAAAGTTTTGTTGCGACGGGTGACAGCTGGGATAGCTCAGTGGTAGAGTCATCGTGGCTTCGAATAGAAATGGGTTTTGTTATTAACGTAATAGTATAAGTATTTTATAATTTTTGTATATATGAAATACATTATTCAAATACTTTTTACTTAAAATTACAATAATAAACAGAGAGAACCTTAGATTAATTACAATTACATTATAGAAACCAAGTTCGCACTCCCAAATTGAAGCATGTTGATTGGTTCCATTTTCCACGGTTTCCCACGGTTTTCCAGGTTCCACGTTGATTAATGGCACTAAACGCCGGGCCGCTCCGTAAGACGACGACGGTTACATTTTATCACAACACTTTTCAAAAACAAAAGAAATCTAATAAAATAACTTTTCAGTGTTTTCAATATTTTGTAGTATTTTATAGATAACTTGGTCAAAATAAAAATATTTTGTTTGTCAGATGTGACAGCTGTAGGAATCTATTTAGAGCTTCAATTTTGACAGCACGCTTGTATGAAGACACCCATTCTATACATATTTATTCTAAGGAGAGAACATTAAATAAGACAGTATAAATACTTACTCGTCTTGTGAGAACCCATTTTCTTTATTTAATCATGTTCTACTAAATTACCAGCTATACAAATAAAAACCACGAAATCAGAATACTAGGTTTACAGATTATTTGAAATATGACTCACTGTGACTGGTTTTAAGTAAAACAATATGAATAAACGAAAAGTTTTCAACTTTCATTACAAATTGATTCGTCATTATGAACTGTAAAATAATAATAATGAGTGGTAGGTATTTCATGGTCTTTATGCGTCAATGTCTCGTCAAATCTTACCGGAAAACCAAATGTGCAATAAAATCATTACTTATAAGTTATTTCATTACCTTTACTATGCAATTCATCGTTTACAGGAATATTAATTCATTTCATATTAGGTCCTTTTCGCATATCTCTCGTTAAAAATATATGGGCCTAAAGCTTATCCAATAACTTTGTTTTAATGCCATATCTGTTGGAATAGCAACCAGAGGCCTTAGTGTAAGTCTACACACGTGAAAACGTTACTAACGCGTTTGCGTTAAGAATTTAATTATCGACCTTATTTCTTTCAGGCTAAGATCTATCTGTCCAATGTTCCAATCCAATTCCAACTCGGACGTAAAGTTTGCGCGTTTACAAACTTACACTAAGAGCTATGGCTGCAAAACTTGTAACGTACCACTACTGCAAATCTCTCGCGAATAGTGGGGTGACTCGGAACTTACTCCACCGCGCTCTTTCATTAACGACCTGCGTAGCGCAATGGGAAATGATATACTCGTAAACAAACCCAACGTCAACAACAACAACGTCTCGGCAAAAGGAGTACAGGCCGCCCTCCAACCAGGTGGACTGATGACCCAAAGAAGACACCGGGAAACCGCTGAATTCAGAAGGCGCAGGGCCGGGAGGAGCGGCGAACGTTAGGGGAGGCCTACGTCCAGCGGTGGACTACAAAAGGCTGAAAAGAAGAAGAAGAAGAGAGTGGCGCAATGATTACCATGCCGGACTGCCAATCGGAGGGGGTTCGTTTCCGACGAAACAGAAATTTGAATTATGAGTTTATAAATATTTTATTAGATAGAGTTTTCTGTTCTTGGTCTGGATGTTTGTCTTCCTGTATTTTGTATGTGTCCATGGTACCTACGACACAAAGTATTAATTACCTTATTGTGAGGCTATGAGAATGTAACGTTTATTATTATTGTTTTATTTACAGGTTAGTGGCCAACCCGCGGTCCGGTGTATTCGGATGATTGGTCGAAACCACCCACGAGGCTTCCGACGAGGTTTGACGTCTCTTATCCATCGATAACAAACGGGATCGAAGGCACAAAGTTGTGTTTTGGGTAGTATTCCCCAGATAACTCCAATCACAAGAAAAAACTCGTTGCCTGCTATAAGAACGTATTTAAAACGTAATGTTCCTTACTATCTTTTGAAACAAAGCAACGATACAAGAACAACTCAGCTTCATAAGTATAAACGTTACGTTTAAACGTTACACACTCATAGCCCCACAGTAAGGTAATTAATACCCTGTGTCGTGGGTACCACGGACACATACTAAGACAGAAACACAAACACCCAGACCGAGAACAGAAATTTAAACTCATCATTCAAATTCCTGTTTCGCCGGGAATCGAACCCGGGACCCCCTGATTGGCAGTCTGGCATGGTAACCATTGCGCCACGCGGGCCGTCTGAAATGATGTCTTTTATTAGACACTAAGAAAATAGCCTTATTCTTTGAAGCAAAACCAATAATACAGAAAAGCTTTTGTCTTTAATTGAGTAGTCATGTTTGGAGGCGCCATTCAGCAACAGACACATGACTGTCAGACATCAGCTATGAATCACGACACAGATAATTTGTTATTGCTTAGTTTCGCCTTATCGGCTTTAGGTACCTTGTGTTTTTCCACTTTTTTCACAAGTGTTTCGAAGCTTGTTATTAGATATTTTTAGATGTCAATAGGACGAATCATCACACACATATATTCAGCTGTACAGCACAGGTCTCCTTTTAATTTGGATTTAGGTTGGCTGCAACCCTTTCTGCGTTCCACTGCTGGGCACGGGTCTCTCCCCCTTATTGGGGAGGCCTGAGGCTTACTCCACCGCGCTGCTCCAATGCGGGTTGGTGAAGTTGCGGGTTAGTAGTCAACCTGCTTTCGGATGTTTTCAAGCCGGTCATAAGGCCTCCGACAAGGTTTAATGACTGTTATCTATCGACAACAACCGGGACCGACGGCTTAACGTGTCTCACACCTGACCGCGCCCGTTTGGCTTAACTGCGTAGATTGCTTGCGTTCCACGCCAGCCGCCGGGCCATACGCGCTTCTGGATTTAGGTTACTAACAAATTAATCGATCAACACGCATTGGAGCAGCGTGGTTGCGTAAGATGGAGACCCGTGCCCACCAGTGGGACGCAAAAAGGGTTGTAACCAAAAAAATATTTTTTTTTTGGCTGCATCCCTTCACACCATGAAAGAGATACTGGGTTATGAGAGATTTTGACTGCACTAAAACCCCTTTGGTGGCCGGCTTGGTGGCAGCACTTAGGGAGAACTCCAGGAACGCGACGCCCCAATCTGAATCATCATTCGGAGAGCAACTGTGTCCTGCACTATACTGTCCTTCGACGGCATACAGCCACGCACACATCGCCGCCCTTCATGGAGCCGCTAATAAGACTGTTGGAGCTTCCACTCCCGCCGCCCGCAACCCTTGCAGCGCCCTTTTAGTCTCCTCATACGATCACGCAACGGATACTGTGGCGCTATTGTTGATCCCAAAGCTACAGACAGACTCGCCTAATGTACCTAGGAAAAATACAGTAAAACTTAAGCCGTCCTACCTTATCAGTACTTAACTATAAAAAATAAATAAAGATAGCTAACAACGCAATAATGAGTCATTTGAACAGGAAAATGTGGATCATGAAGAAATACGATCTCAGTCGTGCATATTATGAATCGATAAGGCAATTCTTAGAAGCACTTTGTATGGTAATTGGAATACATTAATTGGGTGCTATGTAGTTATGGATGCGCTTGTAACTACAAGATATACTTATCACCTACTTAAACAATTAAGTTGCTTTTTTACCTTTTCAACAATGTCCCACTTATCTGATACCTACTGATTTCTATCTGGTTTATCTTTTGAGATTTTATGTTATGACTTTGTTGTTCACAAAGTTCTAGTGGCATACTTGACGGTTGGCCTTGACCTTTTTTTTCCTCACTCTGCTAGTCATCTCCTCCCATCATTCAGAGACCTGCAGGAGCTTACTCCAGACTCCCGAGATGCGAGTTAGTCAGTCAGATATATAGAGACATTTTAAAACCTTCCTCTATTCGGCGTATTGATGATATTTTTCAAATGCTTGTTTACCAAAAAGCTTTGATTACACATTAACAAATATGAACGCGTATTCCAAACAATATAAGTGCACTAAAATGTAAGTTAGTGTGCATACTACGCTACTACATTGGTCGACTGGCCAGTTTCAGTTTATCATTTGGAATATTCCGAAATTGGACCTGCGATTGGCTAATAACGTACAATTTATTATTTATCCATCTGTTGTGAAACATAATTAAATCAATTCCTTTGTCGCGCACTGGTTTGCACACTTTTTTCATAGAAAAACACCTTAGTTGAGACTGAATGAGACTCCAAGCCAAACCATAAAAATGAAGGCTAACATGCACTGTGGATGTTCTGCAAATGTTTACTCGCTTCTTCACTGCTATTGGCATTTATTTTATCGTTTTGTTTGTTATAGTTTACTTCATCAAATTCATTTGAAAAATGGATGTTGTCGTATTTACTTACTCCTGCGTACCGCTTCAACTTTCTTCAGACGCTCATTAATAAAATACCCAGTTTTTCATCAATAAGTTTGCAGTATAAGAACACTCTTTTAATAATAGTTTTGCTTATCCCAAGCTGAAGAGCATGTTGCTTACGGATGGGATATCTTTGAATGCTGCTTTGATATCCGCTGGTGTTCTAATTATATGAGATCGGCCGCTCCTTTTAAGGTCTTCACTGCTATTCACAGGTCTTAAAACATTGTTGAATTACTCTAAGACAAGGTCATTAGATAAGAATAGTATTGTAGTGCCTGCTTCCTGTTTAAATTGATAAATAACAGCCGTTAAACCTTGTCGGATGCTTTTAATGGAGCTTTAAAGGCGGTTTAAAAAGGTCCGACAGAGGGTTGGCCAACAACCCGCATTGGAGCAGCGTGGTGGAGTACGTTCCAGATTTCACCAATAATGGGGGGGACACCAGTGCCCAGCAGTAGGACGCGAAAAGGGTTGCAGCCATATTAATAAGTAAACGATTTATCTGAATGTGTGAAATGGTAATGGTAATTCTTTAATTTTTGTTTTGAAGGCTTAGTGGCTAGATTCTTTATGATTATTCATTATGATGATAAACAGAGTTATTACAAAAAAGGCTTGTTTTAGTATATTTATATTTAATTGTAATAATTGATACATTACACAGAAAAAACTAGAAGTTAGTTCATAAGTCACGTTTTGCATCCATACGTGTTTACCTGTTCGAAGATAAATAAAGCAATATATGGCAATATTGTTAGTTTAGTAGGTACCTAACTAAAACATTACTTTGCGTTTCTAAATTGTCTTTTTTTTACATTGTAAATGAATTGTGTTTAAGTAATTTGTCGAGTAGAATACATTTAAAAAAAATATTGTATTTGCAGTTAACATCTCTATATGAAATTATCTATCTTATATGAAATTATAAACATCCTCCGTGGCGAAGTGGGTGATGAGCCGACTGCGAAGCGTGAGGTCGTGGGTTCGATTCCCACCCAGGAAAAATATTTGTGTGATGGACATGGCTATTTTGTTCTGTGTCTGGGTGTAAATTTATCTATTTAAGTATGTATTTAGAATTATATAAGTATGTTTATCAGCTTTCTGATTACCATAGTATAAGCTCTGCTTAGTTTGGAATCAGATGATGTTGTGTGAATTTTCCAATATTATGTATCTCTCCTTATAGGTCACGGGTCGAAGATGTTATTTGACCCGGTCATTTGGAAGGCTTGCGTGGGGACATAGGTCCAACACGTAGAGGCCCCTTTGAGACACTTTAATGTTGTTATGTGGTTATTATTATCATTATTTATCTTTTAAGAACCCTTTTTTTAAATACTGATCACTTTTGCCAAGTACCTAAAAGACAATTATGAGATAAACATTGTTCTCTCTTTCTCTTTTCAGCCAGCTCGACATAGGCGTCTCCTGGCGCGTCACTGAGCCCGGTCTTCGGCTCTTCACATCTTATTGCTTCCTGCCACCGGCGCAATTCGTCGCGCCACCTCGCAGGGGTCGTCCTACTCTTCGTTTACCTAAATATGATTGTTATAATATTTACACTGTTACTTCAGCTTGCTAGCCTTTATTTTTTGAAGTGAAAACTTCCTTAGCGGCGGCTTTGTGCACTTTTTTTGGGATGGGTAAAAAAATTTAAACTCGCGCCAACTACACGTGGCCTGATCGAAAATTCGTAAGACGGATGATAGCTGATGACGGCTCGACTGTCTATACTTATAAAATTCGTTTATATCAAGTATTTAAAATATGGACATTGAATAAAGTGCATCAATTAATGAAAAAAGTGACGAAAAAATAGTGAAAGAAAATGAGTGAGTACTTTATAAAAATACTAGATAAAAATTAATACTGATAATTCAAGCAATTCGTGCGGAATTATTCCCTAACGATTCCAAGACATCAAAACTGCACAACATTAATGTTAACTTCTGCCGGCACTCCCGGAGTGCAACCCGTTTTTTTTTTATTTAACCAGGTAACGTGGACCCTAGAACCGGACCTTTTGGGCTATGCCAGTTACTTTGGTCTTCATGCGCCTCTCAGCGGCACGCTGAGCGACTTTGAGCTTGTGAAACAGACCCACCGTCAGTGTCCACTTTTCAACTCCGTAAGTATGTACAATTGTACAGGTAGGATGCACTGGTTGAAGAATTTGGTCTAGACGCTTTGCGGCAAAGGCGACGTGAATATGTGGCAACAACATTGTTCTGAGATAGATATTTCCAAAGGATAAAAACACGGAGTTTTTTTATTGAAATTTAGTAGCATTCCAGTACGTAATCCATATACATCTATAGTTGCGCTGCAAATGTGAAGACCTCGTCTCATGTGAATCTGGTTGGCAGGCACACCTTTCCACTTTTCATTAAGAAAACTGTATAAATAGCTCAAATACGTTCTACCGCGTAGGCTTCAGCTTGTGAAGTCCCGGTAGCTTCGGGATTTAGAATGGAGCTACGGTATACCTGCCTGATCGTAAGAGGCGGCTAAAAGGGGGCTTCCGAGGTTGTGGGCGTGAGAGTGGGAGATCGATCCGTCCAGCCGAAGGGCGGCGGTATGTGCGTAGCCTCATGCCGCCGTAAGCATCGGAAGGTGCAGGAGAGCACATCTGCTCTCTCGAAGATGGGCCCGATCTAGAGCGTCGCGCGTGGAGGACGTCGGTGCGTTCCGCTGGAGATCCCGGAGTCCTCCCAAACGCAGAGGCATCCACCGAGGGGGTTTTAGTGCGGTCAAATCCCACATAACCCGGTACCCTCTCCCAAGATGCGTTTTGAAGGAAGAAAAATAAACGAACAGGCTTGAGCTTGTGATGACCTTGGACTGCAGCGACCACTTAATACCACGTGGCATTTTTATTGTCTGTTACCCAATTCAAATAAAAATAATAAATTCACACCATCAAACGGTTCGCCTACATTTATATTCGGTTTATGTATAAAAAATATAAACATGTACGGATACTAAACTCCAGTAATGACGTCAATGAATGCTTCATTTAGCTGCTTATGTAATTATGTTTTTGTCCACAATGCAACGGGGAACCCTAATGAAAAACTAATAAAGCGCTTTTTGTAATCGACCCACCGACCGTGACTGAATCTTGTTCTAGAAAATCTAGAACCTGTGGATTATACTGAACCTGCTTTGTTTACTGTTTTTTTATAACATTATCATAATAATTATCTTCGTTATGTTTGATTTTTTGTTTGAAAATATGTATGCGAAAATATCCTACTAGTATAATAGAAGTAAAAACGTTTTCTAAACTATACAATGATTGATTCTTGCAGACTTTATTATTGAAATAAATTAATAGTATTCTCAGAAAAAGAATAGACAGACTAAGTAATACTAGCCTGCCACCGCGGCCATCTTATACTAAAGAACTATCCGACTAAATCTCCACTCTGCCAATGTAAATAAAAAAACAGTCTTTAGAAAATGGTTGCAGTTTTTGGTCGCTTTCCTCTTACATTATATATTATGTACATATAGGTACATGACCAACAGCCTCCGGATTGTCATCGCAACTGTTATGGACTTCATTCAAGACTTATTAGTTTTACGTACCTATTAGTTTTATTAATTACTCGCATCTGTGAGCGATGGAAGTGAATGACAGAAGCGCGCATGGCCCGGCGGTTAGCGTAGAACGCAAACGATCTACGCAACTAAGCCAAACGGGCGCGGTCGGGTATGAGATGGGTGACCGCTAATGGCAAAAAAAAATATGCGCGTTTCCGTGCTTCGGAGGGCACGTTAAGCCGTTGGTCCCGGTTGTTATCGATAGATAACAGTCGTTAAACCTTGTCGGAGGCCTTATGGGCGGTTTGCAAAACATCCGACAGCGGGTTGGCCACTAACCCGCATCTCCACCAACCGGCATTGGAGCAGCGTGGTGGAGTAAGCTCCAGGCCTCCCCAATAATGGGGAGAGACCCGTGCCCAGCAGTGGGACGCAAAAAGGGTTGCAGCCAAGAAGACAATAAAACGTAACTTTACTTTATAAAATAAAACACATCCATTTTCCTGTGTTTCTTATTTTGTTAACGACGGTCGTGTCATGAATACTTAGTGTTCGTTTTTAGCACGAATTACATTTATGTATGTGACAAACCAGTTAGTAAGTACCAAAACCGCATCGTGCAGACCTATTCTGAAAGTGACACTTACCTACATTGTTTGTCTATTTAATTTTCAAGTGGACAGTCATAAAACTTCGATGTTCTCTTAAATGTGAAAAAAAGAAAAAAAATAGTATATTTCATTACAAGTGCGGAAAGGCTGCCAATGACGGTTCCGCAAGTGTACTGAACAACTTTTTTTAATACAGTTGCGAAAAAATGAAGCAATTTATAAAATAATAAAAACTCGCAAAGAACATTTTTGAAAAATGGCGCCAGCAGTAAAATATTTTTTTTAATTCATTTTACGGCATTGGATAAAATCCTTGCAGCCATTCAATATTTTCGTTTCAATATTTAATAATGGCATCGCGCTCTGTGCATATTGCCAGTGTCAAGTATAATTTCTGCATCTATTATTCTATTTAAAACAGTAAAAATAAAAAAATAAATAAAACAAGAGCACAACTTCTCCCTTCAGACTTCCCGCCAAAACTCCAAGCCGTAAAAGAATACCTATATGCAGAGATTTTTTTTGGTTGTCTTCACTCATTCTGGGTAGGCAAAAGGGATCCATGCACATACAGCCAAGTCTTCAGTTCAGTAGAATTTTTTTATTGATATGAAATGAAAATGTTAATGAGATGAAATGAAATAAAACCTAACCTAACTCATTGAATCAAATCATTAAATCTGATATTGAAAAAAATTAGTAGCTTCTTTTTAGAAATACCTATTTGCATGAATCATAAAAACTTCTAAAACTTCGTGGTTGTTTTTTTTTTAATAGACATTATTTGGACAGTTGGGAAAGAGAACGCACGAGTGCGAAAAAGGTAAAGAAAAAGCACGAGTGTGTAATGGCCCACTTCCCGCACGCTAAACGTCCCTGCAATACGTCACTTTTTGAGCAACTGTATTAAAAAAATATTTACCTAGGTATTTCATATTAAGATTTCATTAAACGAAGGTAATTTTCGATCATCAATTTTAGTTGCCAGGTTGGGAGTTGGTGTTGGGCAGAGAGAGAGAGAATTTATATAACGTGATTTGGTAATCCTTCGTGCGTGAGTCCGACTCACACTTGGCCGGTTTTTGAATAAAAAATATTATGTCTATTTAACATAGAACGGCTATGGGGTCGATTAATGTAACATGATATAAATAATATGCTTACGTTATGAGTTTCATAATTTGCTTGAGGGAGGAAAATGTCATATTAAAACCTCCATGACTGAGTAATCCAATTTTTTGAACCCCAGTATCCCTCACACTGATATACGGGATTTCATTTATCACGTGGATTATTGTATATAAGCCCCGCATACTGGATAGAGACTTATGCTTTACGGTACGTGGAGTGGACATTTCGTAATAAGAGTGTTGGTTGGATTCTTGAGTTATAAAGAAGATTTTTTGTACTTTTTGTAATATTATTTCAATTATACCAAAGTATACAGCAATATAAATTCGAAAGTAACTTTCTCTGTCTCTCTGTCTGCTACGTTTTCTCGCTTAAACTACTGAACCAATTTTAATGAAATTTGGAACACAGATAGAGTGGACCTTAGGAAAGGACATAGAATGGTTTTTATCCTACGAAAACCTATAAAACGAGTCCATGCGGGCGAAGCCGCTGGCGGAAGGCTAGTATCATAATAAGAGTGTTGGTTGAATCCTTGAGGTATAACAAAGATTTTTTTATAGTCTTTATAATATTATTAGCATAACCAATGTAGCAATAAAAATAATATAAATTCCAAAGTAACTCGTGTCTTTTTGTCTGTCTGCTACGCTTTCCCGCTTAAACTACTGAACCAATTTTAATGAAATTTGGAACACAGATAGAGTGAACATTGGGAAAGGACATAGGATGGTTTTTATCTTACGGAAACCTATAAAATGAGTCCACGCGGGCGAAACCGCTGGCGGAAGGCTAGTAAAAAATAAAAGTTATTTATTTGATATTTGCTTAGATGGAATTCTAGACGAACATGCCACGTGGTGTTAAGTGGTCTCTCCAGGCACATCTTAAGCTAGCCTAGGTCTTTCCTATCGGTCTGTGATTCTGGCCAACTACTGCACCTTTCTTCGAAACATAATAGAACTGGTTCAAGGCAAAAATAGCAGCGATCGTACTTTCCATATTCTACCATCAATGATATTTCTGGTTGAGGAAGTGATATTAATGAGACGGTCCATATATCATTAATCATACCTATTTAAAATTTGTCGCAAGTATCTCAAAATAATTTAACCTAATTATCTTGATCATTTTAAATACATTGCAATTTCAAAATAAATTGAGGGGAGGACATTAACATGAATGAAAGCAAAAACCGAACGGACTGTCCGCAAATGACTTATGGTTAGTTTAAACGTACGAGCTAGCGTACGAGTCGATCAACCGAGTAGCTGCAGCCAGTAACTCGCCCTGTTTGATAACTCACAAGTTTCTCACATTGCTACTTTTAGCGTCAGCGGTTGGTGATTTTGCAACTGCTTCGGGTTTTTTTGTGGCATCAAAATTTCATGTTTTAGCGACTTTTAGCATCGCATGGACATCAACACACAACTTCAAGCGAGCCCTGCCTTTGCTTGTATGCAGTTGCGCTGCTACTCCGAAGGTTAATTAATGGTCGCCTCACGTAATTATTGTCGGGTAACAGCACCTTTCCACCGAAACATAATAAAATCCTCTTGGACTTGGAGATACTTTTAATGAGCTATTGTGATAGCTCACGTTAGCGTGACGTTCTCATTTTAGTATGAGAAAATTAGTTGTGACGTCACATATCGTTCATAGTCAATTGACTATTTTTTATTTAGTCGATTTTTATTACTTTACAAAATTTAAAAATTAATAAAAATCGTGTTTAAAAATAAATTAACAATTATCCTGCTTTTCAAGCGTGGTTTAGTGCAACCTTTTTAAGGAATGTATTTTCATTTTTTTTTGTGCATAGTATCCAAGGCTCTATTGCTTCAGGGCTGAAGTTGGTGCAGGCAGCGGCGGTACTTCCACGGTCGAACAATTAAAGTTCTTCCACCTACAAAAGTACAAAATATTAATAAAGCTTCGTTATGCTAGAAAGGGACTGACAATTAGGACGGTAGGAAAACTACATTCAACGCAGTCATTCTATATACATGTCGCGTTTCCTTGCAAGACTGGGCGGTAGTGACTATATTTTGTGCATATAGTTAAAAAGAGCCGAACTACGTGCGTCCGAGTAGACAAGCGAATAGCTCTCTACTGGCTAGTCAGCAGCTCGCACAGTGTAAACGAGTCATTTCTCGGCACTTCGCCTCATTGTGCTTACACCGCTATCTTTGTGCACCAAAGAAAGTTTTCCGTTAATTAATTGTGATCTCACATTTGCTTTACAAAGGTTTTCTTGGTAGCGAAAGATAATTTGGTTTCAGGAAATTCGTGGAAGTTGGATAATTGGTTTTTGAAGATGTAGATTTCTAGCTATGTTCCTCTATAAGCGTTTAATAACATTAATTCCAACTTACTCGCTTAAGCAATTTCAAATCGATTAGCCAACCGATTATTACAAAATTGTCTACAGAAATTTCACAGAGAAATGCTATATTAAACTTAAACAAGTTTTATAATTGCATTAATAAGGTTTTGTATTTACATATTAATAAAAGATTTACATATACACTAGTGGTTTGGTGCAGCTTCGCCCGGGTGCAGACGTTGTCCTGCCTTAAATGAATTGAACTCCTTCTATCTTCCTATTTGTTTTATTATGTTTTGTATTGAACTGATCAAAATAAAAAAATTGTTCGCAATACTTGAAATTAACGAAACCGCAGACCATAATTAATTAACATAAGTATAGGCAATAACAAGTAATTTGCTTATACAATTTTTGCATTCCATTTTTCCCATAGCTTTGGAGACCCAGGCAGCTTAAAGATTTATCCACCACAGAGCTCCAATAATTGAAAGCTTGTTTCATATAAGAGGCTGTATACGAAATTTTGCCGATTTCGCTGCTTAAGCTGATTTTACATAGGTATGAGATTTTGCAGTTAAGATACAGTATTTCCATAAGTTTTAATGCATAATATATCTGATCCTTTCAATAATAACTTCTTTACATCTATCATCATACTTCTTTACATATATCATCTACTACATCCTCTTATATTTCCTACTTTCGACAAGGAATGGCCACAAACTTGCATTCCCCAAGTGTAGGCTCCGCAAAAAGAGCCACTCTTTTATCGGGATGTCGATCAGAATATATAATAAAATCCCGGAAAGTGTTCAATCCCTTCCTTTGCACAGATTTAAAAAGAAAGTCAAACAAGTCCTGTGCCGCAAGGCTTATTACGATCTTAAGGACTATTTAATTGATAAAAAAGCTTGGGATTGAGCTGTATTCCCACAAGGCTGTTTCTATAACTGATGTAATAGATTTAAATCAATCAAACTGCCAATGTTAACAGATGGCTGTGGGACGACATTGACACATGCGGTAGCTGTCACGTATGTTCCTTATCTGCCCATAGCCACTCTGTAAGAAAGCTTATTATTGTATACCTCATATTTTAAAACAGGGCTGAAGTTTTTCTCCGTCTGCTCTTTTCTTCAGCTCAGCATTGCCTAAGCGCACCCAGAGCAGACAGAACAAAAAAAATAACGTTCACTAAGAGTTTGTAAATGAACCGTACAGTGAATAAAGAATATTTCATTTCATTTCATTTCACTAAGTACAGGCCTGTTAAATTTCGCTCAGATTTGACGAGTAATTTTTGAATTATTCTAAATACTTTAATATATTATGATCGAATATAATTATGTACTTTTCCATTTATTTTTGGACGACTTTTTGTTTTTGAATGGATTTTGATGCTTTAGATTCAGTGCAGCATCAATATAATAAAATAATGACAATGATAGGTATTAAATATAATTAATAAAAAAAATATAATCTTTGGAGTAATGAAAAAAACTGTTCCAATAGATCCAATAATTCATATTATTATGTAGCTCATTCTTTACTTATGAACAATTTTCATCCATTCTTGTAGTGTTAGATCCTATGCAGTACAACTCCCCTTGAGTTACATAAATATTATGTTCATAATGATGAACGTCGAAATATTTTTTTATTCTTTAAGTCTTCGCTCATATTTTAAACATACTTGAAGTTGATTTACATTATTTTTTGAACAATTCAATATTACTGACTTTTTAAACAACAAAAAGAAGTTTACTTCTTAGCTCATTTTTTAAACATACTTGCTGTTGATTTACATTATTGTTTAAATAATTCAATATTACAGGTTCTATAAACAACAAAATTAAGAAAACTGCAATCGTGCAAAAAATTATCGCTGAGTCGGAGAAGTAAATTCAACGTTCACCCCGAAGTACGTCTACGAGAATGAGTTACACGTAAGACTATGTAAAACAACAACAGAATAACAATGTTAAAAATTACTATTATTGGTTAAAGATTTTCTAGTAATTGAGCATTTATTAGTTAGATAATAATGAACGCTTAGAAATTTGATGCTTTGTGTTCCTTTGTGTAAACAATATTTTCTCACATTAAACATTTTTAATTGTTGAAGATGAAAAATTATTTGATTATGATGACTGCAACTTTAAAATATTTTTTATTCGATTTTAATAATAGCTTTTCACGTTTATATTTCACTAGCTTTCCGCCAGCGGCATCGCCCGCGTGATCCCGTTTTATAGGTTCCCATAGGATAACAAACATCCTATGTCCTTTCCCAAGGTCCACTCTATCTGTGTTCCAAATTTCATTAAAATTGCTTCAGTAGTTTAAGCGGGTAAGCGTAGCAGACAGACAGACAGAGTTACTTTCGAATTTATAATATTAGTAGGGTTTAAAACTCCGTTCCGTTACATTTGGCGGCCAGCGTGGCGCAATGGTTACCATGTCAGACTGCCAAGCGAAGGGTCCCGGGTACGATTCTCAGCGAAACAGAAATTTGAATGATGAGTTTAAATTTCTGTTCTCGGTCTGGGTGTTAGTGTTTCTGTCTTTGTGCGTGTCCATGATACCCAAGACACAGGGTATATATCTACCCTACGTGGGGCTATGAATGTGAAGCGTTATTTATTTATTTTCATTTTGATTGAATGCCTTGTTATATTTAGCTCCTTTATCACACAAAGAAATTAATAATGTTTTCTAAGAAATTGTAATACAAGTAACTCTAGCAATTTTTAGTAATCCGATGGTAATCAATAGTAGGTACCTAAGTGATGAATGATTCAGCTGGATACGCACACAGATGTACAATTTGCATGTACACTACATGGTTGCAACCCTTTTTGCGTCCCACAGCTGGGCACGGGTCTCTCCCCATTATTGGGTAGCCCTGGAGCTTACTCCAAAACGCTGCTCCAATGCGGGTTGGTGGAGATGCGGGTTAGTGGCCAACCCGCTGTCGGATGTTTTCAAAACGCCCATAACCATCGACAACAACCAGGACCGATGGCTTAACGTGCCCTACGAAGCACGGAAACGCGCATGGATTTTTTGCCACTAGCGGTCACCCATCTCACACCCAACCGCGTCCGTTCGGCTTAGCTGCATAGACCGCTTTGGGTTTTCCGCTAGCCACCAGGCCATGCGCGCTTCTATCATGCGCCCTGGTTATAGGGATATACACTACATACACTCCTATAACCAGAGTAAGGTATAGCAATATCACTACCAAATCGGCAAACTTATTAGTTATCACTAAAATTGATTATTGAACGCTTTGGGAGATCATTGAACTTTGAAGCGATTAGTACACACATGGCGTGATTAAATATTGTCAAAATAAAAATCAAATATTGACATCTTAGGTCTATAGTTATGTACAATTTAATGAGCAATAACCCGCACTGGAGCAGCGTGGTAGAGAAATAAGTTAACTTACTTAAAAGTTACAGCGAGAGTTACATTTACAGGACTCAGATTACGCGAGTTACAATACTCGCTGTCTTTGAGTTGCTACGTATCCATTCTTTTTTCATTTCAGTGGAGAGGCTGAGGATATAGTACAGTAGGATACATCCGTATCCGGATCCGTAGGATACAGGTACATGAAACAATAAAAAATATACATCAACATACGTTCTTTGCGAGTAACCGTCGTAGAGTCAATAACCCTGATGATGCTCTTTTTTGGGGCGAAACACGTGTCGGTGGTGGTACGTGTGTTGGTGTATATTTTTTATTGTTGCATGTCATGTATCCTTTGCAGGAGAGAGGGTGGTGCTGTTGCATGGAAAACGTATACACCATCATACGTTCTAATTGCGGATTGTTGCAAAGAAGTTTTTACCTAATTTTATAGCAAAAACATACGGTGAGGCGGACCAACAGACTAACTAATCTTTATTTTGAAGTATGTTGCCCTTAAAATAAACACAAATACCACGACGTTACTATCCGGTCACAATCAGACCGCAATCTCTTCGAACATCTGAGAGCCTGAAATCGGAAACAAGCAAACTAATCCGAGATTAACGCAAAGGGCGTGTTTGTACACAAACATGTTGCGACATGGACCTCGCTTAGTGTTGATTGTAGCGTTTAGGGTCAACGCGACCCTTAAGTGGACAGAGATAGCCGCTTACGATTAACGCTATTTAAATAAAGTAGAGCAAATTTGTGATACTTGAAGTGAGTTAAGTAATATGTACGAGGTTCTAACATGTGAAAATTGTTTATTTTGATGAAAACCCCTTTTTTGTACCTTTTATTATTAACCTGTATATTTCATGAAAACTCCTTTTTCTCTCCATAGAATTTCATTTAGCATTTAATTCTTATTCTTAAGATTTATTGAAGCATACTATACCGAGGCAACTTAATCGCGTGATAATTTTCCTCAAATACTTTACAAAAATAACATGCAGTAAAGGTTAACTGAGTCTTTAAAGTGTATAAGAATGAAAATAGAAGCGCTAATTGGCATTTTCAATAGTTGTGTGTTTCGTTTTATATGATTTTTCTTACGTCTTACACGCACACAGCTTTAGTGGTACTTTCCCAGAACTGTACAAGTTTATTTGTCTCAACAAGGACATCATAATATAACAAATCAAAGGAACTGCTATCCCCAATTAATCTTAAGTATCCCCCACAATCAGATCACAATCTCTATGAACATCTGAGTCCCTCCAATCGGAAACAAGCAAACTAATCCGAGATTAACGCAAAGGACGTGTTTGTACACAAACATGTTGCGACATGGACCTCGCTTAGTGTTGATTGTAACGTTTAGGGTCAACGCGACCCTTAAGTGGACAAAGACATCTGCTTACGATTAACGCCATTTAGCTAAAATAGAGCAAGTTTGTGGTGTTAAGGGAGGAACGTAATCTTTATGGAAGTTCTTAGTTCAAATGTTCTTCTCATCAAAGTTTATTGAACCTTGAAAACACAATTTTGCCTTGTATTTTAATAAAATTACTAATAACTTTTATATAGCATCCTTTGATACAGTTCTAAAAAGCTAATAAAGTACACGGATGACCAGGCGTTGCTCGAATAAAAAAAATTGATTTTTCAAAGACGCGTTGGCTTACTTAACAATGGCATCTACTTCAGCTCCCAATTTAAAAAAAATAGATTTTAACAACGCCAGCTGCTTCAGTTTCCAATAAAAAAATGGAATTACTACTATTTACTCGCCGAGAGATGGCAGGAAGAGACATATTTTTAATTCTTAAGTTGAAAACACGGATTAAATGGTATTTTCTAAAAAATAAAACCTATCTAGATCTATTTATTGCCCCGAAAACCCCTGCACACTAAATTTCATGAAAATCGTAGGAGCCGTTTCCGAGATTCAAATTATATATTTAGGTATATACAAGAATTGTTAGTTTAAAAGTATTAGATTAGATAACTAAACGTGTGTTTCTGACTTATCCACACGTTAAGACATCGGTTTTGGCTGTTAATGCAGATAGCGGTCGTGGTTTTGGAGGTTGTGGCAATTTAATGTTTGGTCAATTTGTTAAGCTCTATCAATGGGCCCAATTTTCAACAGAGTATGTATGATCTAGGCCTCGTAATTCATAGATCTAAGGGTGTAAGTGGTAAATCTAAGGACTACTGATTTCCGATCTAAAAACTCCAAAAGCTTCATCCTTTAAGGGCTACGGAGTGCGTGGAGTTTCTTTATCTGGATAAACTCAGAAGCGCGGCAGCTTTCTAAATATTACAAGGTAAACTTCCAAACAACCTTTTCCACGCCAGATCCCTTGTTCATAAAACTCATTTTACGGCGTTATATATGTCCGCGGATTTAAGACTTTCCGCAGTTTCCGTTGCATCCCTACGCCGGCCTCTGATTTCCGATCTGAAGACTCTAAAAGCTTCATCCTTTAGGGGCTACGGAGTGCGTGGTGATTCTTATCTGGATAAACTCAGAAGCGCGGCAGCTTTCTAAACAGTACAAGGTAAACTTCCAAACAACCTTTTCCACGCCAGATCCCTTGTTCATAAAACTCATTTTACGGCGTTATATATGTCCGCGGATTTAAGACTTTCCGCGGTTTCCGTTGCATCCCTACGCCAGCCTCTGATTTCCGATCTGAAGACTCTAAAAGCTCCATCCTTTAGGGGCTACGGAGTGCGTGGAGTTTCTTTATCGGGATAAACTCAGAAGCGCGGCAGCTTTCTAACCAGTACAAGGTAAACTTATTAAATTATTACTTAACTCGTTTTACGACGTTATATATGTAAGTCCGCGGCTTGCGTGACTGCCCGCGGTTTCCCTTGCATCCCTACGCCGGCCACGGTCTCGCCCGCATGTGGTTTGGATTGGAGTTGCGATCATCTTTGCCAAGTTTGCGGCTACTCTATAAAACAGCGGTAAAAAATTGAAGTAATTTTTAAGCGAATAAGTAGGTGTTGCATACATTGTTTTTTTTATTTGAATGGAGTAGCAGACGACCATGCAGGCCACGTGGTGTTAAGTGGTCGCTGCAGCCCATGGACATCTACATACAACCTCAAGCAAGCAAAGTCTTGTCTGAGGTCGTATACTGTAGCGCTGCTACTCCGGAGGCTGGTGGTCACCTCATATAAGTGTGGCCGGCAACTGCACCTTTCCACTGAAACACAATAGAGTTGGTTCTCGGCAGAAGTGGGTGCAGCGGTGGTACGTCCCCGGGCGAACCATAATAATTATATCACCTACAGGATACATTGTCCGATACATCAATGCATAGAGGCATACGGCAAAGCTTACCTACTTCTTTTTACTAACCTCAAATTAAGTACCAAAATTCCTACACAAAGGAACAAAGGGTTTCTCAATCGGGCAGACTCAGAAGAGCGACTGCTTTAGCACAAGGTATAAAAATGTTGTTTTCCATTAATTTAACATGATTTCTCGTTAATGAATTCATTTTACGGCGTGATATATGCCCGCGGCTAGCGTGATTGCCCGCGGTTTCCGCTGCAGCCCTGCGCCGGCCACGGTCTCGCCCGCATGTGGCTTGGACTCGGAGTAGCTGTCGTCTTTTTGAACTTGCGATCATCTATTGTTGCAATGATGTGCAAAACAACGACGTAGGAAAAGATTTCTAAATTTATGTATCTCCATTTAGGTATCTCCTACCTTAGAAATGGAACTCAGTACCTCTTGTAAGGCATAACGCCGCGGTGACAAATGTGCTATACAGGTCTTCTGCGTCAACAAGCTAATAAACGACTGAGAAGCCCACACCAGGATTTTCTGAGTCGTGGGTGCTATGAAATCCATGGAAACAAAGGCAAGACGAGAAAGAAAGACAAAAAGACTCAGGAAACAAACACACAAACTGAGAAGAGATATTAAAACTAATCATTCAATTTGATTTTCCAATGGGAATCGGACCTTTGTGTGTAATGACGACACGGATAGTCAAATAAATAAAGACAGACAAGCACATCTGTCTTGATTACTTTTCCCCATATAAAACACCCCTTAAATGGTATAATCTAAAGAATGCTCCAGTAAACTCCACCACTTTCAGTACAATCATAATGAATGTAAACAGCGCTCGTGATTCACGTCCGGCCACGAGTGACGTAACGCCGTGACCGCCGATTGTTCCCATTATAATTACATTAGTTTATCTCTTACGTATGAGACTATTTGAAATTTTCCACACTAAAGGTTTGTTGTTGGACTTGGGACTGACCTAACTCACTGTAGGTAGACTCGATTAGTCTTGCAACGCAATGCGTGCTTGCGTGAACATGCACTTTACATTATTTAGATCGACAGCAAATATTGATAAAACGAATGCTCTCGTTTAAATAGCAATTCCAAAGAATTTGAATTTTTAAATGTTATCCTACTAATAATATAAACGCGAAAGTTTGTAAGTATGGATGTTTGTTACTCTTTCACGTAAAAATTACTGAATAGATTTTAATGAAACTTTACAATAATATAGCTTATACATCAGAATAACACATAGTCTACAATTTATAAAGATATTGTGTGAATTGTCCAAAATATGACGATAAGAGTCAAGTAAGTAGGAAAAAATCTACCTTCTGCGACCCAAAACCGATAGAGTTACAGATACGACTATGTAATGTAGGATGGAAATGTTTATCTTAAATACAGGCGCGGTCCCAGGGGACATGACCCAAATCCATCAGTCATGCGTAGATGGAAGGCGAAACAAGCCATTTTGGGACACCTCTTCCCCCAAATTTCTTGGCGACCCCCCCCCCCCTCTCCCCCCCAAATTAAAGGCTGCGACCGCGCCTACTTAAATAGTCCTACAAAAACGCCGGTCCAGCGGCACTTCAGAAGGGAATATGCTAATGATCCTCTCTAACGCGAGTGAAACCGCGGGACACAGCTAGTCTTATAATATTATACACAAATGAGACCTGACTAAGCAGCGATGGCCGAGCGGTAAAAACCGCGGTCTCAGACACGAAGATACCGAGTTCAAATTCTCGGTGCGTACTGACAAAGAAATTGTAATAAAAATGTGCGTATTTTATCGCAGCTGGATATGGAAATGCCGGAAATTATGGCGCTGGAAAATATTGCGACGTTTCATTAATTACGATATTTTCCTATTGTTACCGTGCATGCCCAAAAAAACTATTAATTTCTCGAGGGCATGAATGATGTCCACCAATCCTCACTTATGAAAGGAGAGCTGTGCCCAGCTGGAGGATATAAAAAATGTCAGAAAAAATACGTAGGTACACAAATTAATATGAGTTCAAACGAGTGGACTTATCAATGCCAATTTTTTTTAATGGATGAACATTTTTACATGCAAACATAACAATGTATTTAGATCTGGTATTACTTATAAAATTGTGACCGCCAACTACAGCTTTCCGTCTAAACAAAAAAAAAGCTTTGCGGTAGAAATTGGCGCAACAGTTGTATTGTACTACCCGAACTGCCAGAGATAGCGTCTGGAAGCAAGGAAATGCACTTTACAATTGAACAGTGTAGTAGATACAGACAGCGCCGGATTTAAGCATATGCAACATAGGCAGTTGCATATGGGCCGCCACTACACCACAAAAAAAATTTAAATCGATAAAGACTCAATAGAAACATAAAAATACTGAGTTTTGTTAGAAATTGTTAGATGAAAACTTTTTTTAGCGGGTAAAGTTAACATTTAAAAATCTACCAGATCAAGCAGTACGAAATATGAACACAAATGGCGCTTTTCGCGCATTCTACGGCGCCGCGCTAGACCAATAGCAACATCGGAAAATGGCGTGTCACACATTTTTACCATTAAAAAAGCAGGACTTCGCCCATTCAACAGTTAACCACAAACGATTTGAGGGCCTCCAACACATGCTCCGCCTATGGGCCGCCGAATCCGGTGCTGTCACACACACTCAATTATTAATACTCGTAGCATCATTTGCCTGAAATTAGCTCTACACTATTATTGGCAACTTAAACAGTAACTGATCTCTATTCTTCACTTGTAGGTGGTAGAACTATTATGGTTCGCCCGGGGAAGTACCACCGCTGCACCCACTTCTGCCGTGAACCAATTATATTGTGTTTCGGTGGAAAAGTGCAGTAGCCGGCCACACTTACATGAGGCGACCACCAGCCTTTAGAGTAGCAGCGCTACTGCATACGACCTCAGACAAGGCTTACCTATGCTTGCTTGAGGTTGTGTGTAGATGTCCATGGGCTGCAGCGACCACTTAACACCACGTGGCCTGCATGCTCGTCTGCTACTCCATTCAAATAAAAAAAAAACTTGTCGAATTTTCCTAAGGAGCTTAGTAATATTTAAATGAATTCCGGCTGTTAATCGTTGTATTTTCCAAAGAATTTATAATTCGTTTTTGTGTGTATCGCTTATAAAACTTGTTTCTTACTTTTAGTTTATTTCGCAGTTGGGTTTTTATAATTACAAAAAAAAACATAAAGTACAGCAGAACCTACTGGAAAGGTAATGACTTCACCGATAAAATACTTATGATAAGTGAGTCAAGTAGGCAATAAAAAAATATTACCAACAGTATTTACGCACAAACTCAATACCACTGCAGTGATTCACGAAACGCATAATTAAACAACATATTTTTTGTCAATAATTTGTATCTTAGTGTATTTTTATGATGTAAAAAAAACACAGGTACATATACTTTTTAGAAAAAAAAACTATTTTTATTAAATTTAAAACACAAATTAATTCCAAACTATTTTCTCATAGTAATTCAGGGTTAACAAAACTTTACAAGCCGTACAACCAATACAAAGCCAAGGTTGCGAAATTCCTTTAGAATGGCCCTTCTGAAACACTTACAGAATTCCGTACTACTTGGATGGGTCGCCCACGTCCCTTTGAGGAACGTGTACTTTCTCAAATAGTTCCTGCAGCTTTTCACTATCAAGACAATAGCCAGTAACTACACTATCATCGCCAAAGGATTTATTTTCAGCCTGACAATTTTCAACTCTATTACGGTCACCAAAGTTTCTTATTTCTTTGTCACGGACCTGCTTTCTCTCTTCGCACTGGTTTCGAATAGTTTTCTCTGAAAACTGGCCGGTGTTTGTGTTTATCAGAGTTGGGTATGGATTTCCGCTAGGAGCGCCGCAAACAGCTTGTATTAGGGTTTCAAGAGCAATTTGATCTTGGAGCCGCCGTTGAACAGCCGTAGCTTGCATGTTAGCAACTATATCTTTGTATTTATCCTCAAGCTTATCCAGCGCTGAAGCTAACTCTACTTGGTTTTCATCAGTCACCTCATTTACAACTTGAGCTCTTTGTTTAATAAGCTGTAACTGCAGTGAACATTCGTTTAAATGTTTTTCACGCTGTAAGGATGCTATCTTCGCTTCATACGCTTTTACACATTTATTCTTAGTTCTTTCCATTTTACTTAACCGTTTTTCTAACTCATGGCTTTTAATTTTTACACTTCCAGTGCTATTTTCATTGGAAAAATCTATGAACTTGTTCAGTACGGAAACTTGATGATTCTTTAATTCTTCCAATTGGCGCTTCAGTTGGAATATTTCCTCTTCTTTAATTCGTAATAATTTTTCTTTCTCAGCAACTACTTGGTCTCTATTGTTACATAGTTTTTCAATTTCTTCTTTCGTACTTTTTTGTTTATCCAAAATGTTATCTTCGTATTCTTTTTTTAATGCTTGCAGCTTATATTCATATGATGCTTTTACTTCCTCTCTAATAGAGCTCTTAAGTTTTATCAATTCTAATTTATGTTTAGCTTCAATTTCTTCAATTTCATGTTTTTTCATTTCTTCAAAATTATTAAGTTTATCTTGCAACGAATCAACCGTCTGTATCAAATTATTTCTTGAATGTTGAACTTCCTGCAATTTACATTTTAAAGATGTGAGTGTTGTATTGCTCTCCTGATAAGAATTGTGTGTGATTGTTGCATTATCTATTTTCAAAATGTCTTCAAAAGTATCATTGATGTCACACTTCCTTTTATATTCATCTTTTAAGAATGCCAGTTCGTTGTGTAAATATATATTTTGTTTCTTGATTTCTCTTAGTTTCATGATTAGATTATTTGCTCTTAAATAGTAATTTTCATCACATTCATTACAGTTTGAGGAATCGTCGTCAATTAGTAGTGATTGATTAGATTTTTTGCATTTTCTTGCCTGCGAGTTTTCGTTAAGCGGCGATTGTAAATTGCAGTAAGAACAACTAGTTTGCTTGTTTTTATCAACATCTGTTTCACTTTTATTACTGAGATAAAGTGAAGGGCTTCGATTGTTATGCAGTCCATCAGAATTAGCACTGACGGAGTTTATAACAAGACATTCTATCTCAGTAAATGAACTATCACTGCTTTCACCTTCATTCAATGGTGGTAAATCATTCAGCGGCGGAGGGCTCAAGAAGGGCTGATGTAGAACACCTCTAGCTAACTGATAACATAAAGCAAAAACGTACTTATTGCGCAAAACTTTTTCACTTTCCCCACAGTTAGAAAGTTTTTGAATCCAAGCATTGCATAAAAATATAACATCGTTATCGAGTAATTGGCCCAAATATGGTCGTAAAATTTGAAGATATTTTTTGAACTCGCTGTCTAAATTTAAATCCTTTTTCTGATCCATTTTTAGTAAATTTTGTGAAAACATAATTCGAATGTGATTTGTAGATCTGTCAAAATGATAAATGACACTCTTTTTATTTTTTACATAAAATACAAAGAAGTTTAAGCGTTCTTTGATCTCTAGAGCATCGAAGGTATAATCAAGCGAGCTTCGTTGCTTTATTTTTCCATTGAACATGGCTGCAACCATTTTTGCGCCCACTATTGGGCACGGGTCTCTCCACATTGTTGGGGAGGCCTGGAGCTGTAAGGCCTGGGGAGCCTGGTGGAGTAAGACCAGGCTGCTCCAATGCGGGTTTGCAGCAGCCACTTCTGCCGTAAATCAAATTTATTGTATTCCAGTGGGAAACTGCAGTTGCCGGCCAGACTTAAATGAATCAACCATCAGCCTCTAGCGCCAGCGCAACTGCATACGACTTCAGACAGGACTTATCTGTGCTTGCTTGAGGTTGTGTGACCACTTTACACCACGTCTGCTACTCCATTCAAATAAAAAAACTCCCGTGAACAATTCATATGTTCTATAGACTCTTCAAATAAATTCAGCTAGTTATCTACAACCTTGATCGATATTGAATGTAGGACGATAATATTATATAGGGAATGTAATAACGGACATAGAATTGAATTTTTCTTGTAAATCCACCGCTTCCCTCGGGAGCTTACCTTTGGGCCGGCGGTCGTGACTTTATAACCTGTAATCCGATTTTCAGAGAAACTTATCACCGAATTGGATTCGAAGGGTGTTAATGCTGTGTCGTACAAGACAGGGAAGCGATAAAAGATATATCTTTTTTTTCACTAATGAAAGTTTACCGTGGTGAGAGTGTTCCACGTGCATACATTGTCTCCATGTACATGTGTTTGAATAATTGGTTAGTGCAGGAGACAATAGGCATGATGACAGATTTTTAAATATCTTTCCTTATTGTAGGTACACGAAGTTTATTTCAGCAATAAACTTAAGCTTTAACGTAAATTAATGTATTTTCTGCTATGTAATTTGAATTAAGCGCGAAAACGCTCCTAGGTGTCATGGCGTCGGCTTGCTCGTCACACTTTAGTAAACATTGTATTGTGTGTATTGAGAGTGTACGCCAAACTTCAAGCAACACAATGACATTTACTGAGACGTGACGTCATTCGCTCTGATTGGCGTTTCAGATAAAATGGCCGATTGCAGTATTTTATACTTTTATTTTATTGAAAATCTTATAAATCTTAATGTTTATATTAAAACGGGATTCTTTTTAGAACTTTTTAGCATACATTTTTCTGTAAAGCCATTTATTCTCTGATTCTTTAATAGTGCCATCCATCATGCCTATTGTCAAACAAAAAATCATATCAATGATCTTTGTATGTATTTTTTACTTGTAAGCATTTAAGGTTATATACATACAGAATTTTCATGTATATCTTGGAAGAAAGGCAACCGAATATTTTCGCCGAAATAAAATAGATATGCTTCACTGTAGAAATGAATTCTGTGGTGGTCTGACCATATTCAGCTTGACCTTCGCCTCTGTCAAACCATGTTAAATTATCACTAAACAATGTATAGGTGCGGTGAGCGGTAATTTATCACATATTATTAAATTTAGCCATTGCTTAAAGCATTTGCAAATGCCACCACGTGGTGCCAAAGCGTCGGTTTACCGGCTTTCCCCTCACGAAAATAGTCATGGTAGTAAAACCAGGGGCCTTACTCTAAGCGCGGTCGTCCGAAGTATCGTTTCTTTACGAGTAATCATTTTGTAAAAGTTTGTAGAATTATATAGGGTATTAATAGCACCTTTTAGTAGCACCGATTTGTCGATAACTTTACTATAGAGTTGTACAAAGAGAAAGGGTGGCAAGACATTGGGAGAGATACCGGGTTATGTACGATTTGTACCGACCTGAAACCCCCTCGGATGCCTGCCTCAGTTTTTGGGAAGAACTCCGGGATCTCCAGAGAAACGCGTCGTCATCCGGAAAGTGATGGTGCTTTCCTTCATCTTCAAGTGCTTGATGGCATACAGCCACATCAGGCAGCCCTATTCATGATCCCGAAGTTACAGGTACAAAGGAATGTACCTAGGCGAGACACAAAGGTACTGAAACACAGTTTCAACTATCTCAGGGACCAGAGACTTCATAAGATATCATGTGCAAATATTATATGTATGTATCAATAAAGTTGCTATTTAAAAAAAGTCACTTTGCGGGTGACCTTCGTAGAGTCAATAACCCTGATGATGCTCTGTTTTGGGGCGAAACACGTGTTGGTGGTGGTGCGTATGTTGGTGTATACTTTTTGTTGTTGCATGTGCATGTGTCCTATGTGGGAGGGAGGGAGGTGCTATTGCATGAAATAATATGAACAATAATATTGATAAGGCATTGGATAAGATTTTACTAGAAAACCTAAGAAGTGTAGTGATGAGATGAGACATGTTCCTTACAAGACGTGATCGTTTTCAGTAATGCAGTGTGACTGGCAGGCGTTTGAGGTAACTGTCAGTTAAGGGTGACAGAGGGGAGAAACAGTGACAGCTTTACCCTGGGGACTGGTTTGGTGGTTAAGATTCCAGTCGTTCTGGCAGGAACTATAAGAGGCCTGTCATAGTTTTGATTTTTTTTTCATTTCCTTGGGGTATTTCTCGGTTATAAGGAATAGTTTTGATGGCAAATTGTCCAATTTATGTAGAATATCAGTGCCCAAGTGTAGTGCGATAAAAAAAATACATATAACGGTGCAGGACACCTTTCGGTTTCGGCAGCCTTTCGGGTTGCCTCTTACTTCTGAAACTCCATCAGAGTTCATTTACTCAGATATCTGACTGACTTGATTGACTGTTTATTGACGATTCTCTAATTTTAAGTAAATGTGCAAAATTTCCTTTCCTATGTTTTTATTTAACTTGACAATGTGCGCCGTTTATAGAAAGATAAATAGAAAAAATATTACTAAATATTATCTGCCAAGAAGATGAAGTGCATTCTATACCCATAATTCATATTTTTTTCAACCTTTTTTTTATGTCCCACTACTGGGCACAGGTCTCCTCTCATAAGTTAGAGGGATTTAGGCCATAGTCCACCACGCTGGCCAAGTGCGGATTGGTGGACATCATGCTTTCGAGAAATTATGAATTTCTCTCAGGCATGCACGGTGATGGAGAACATCGTAATTAATTAAATATCACGATATTTTCCATCACCGTGGAGCAGCGATAAATGCGCACATTACAAATTTCTTTGTCAGAGGTGCGCGCCGAGGATTTGAACCTGAGGTCGGTCGCGTTGAAGACCGCGGTTTTTTACCACTCGGCCATCGCCGCTCATAATTCATAAGTCATAACATATTTTTATTTACCGCAAGCAATTTATTCTGCCCATTTTACTACTAGCAACGAAACTACGAGTACAAATTTAGAGATAAGTGCGACTGGAACTTGCACACGAAGGGTTCTGTCTCACCATGGTATAAGTATTTAGCGTTCATTTTTTTGTTTTTGTTTTGCACGCCTCATAACGCGAAGCGTTTGAGGTAGTGCACTACTCTCAACTAGCTAGAAAATGTGCTTTTCTTGAAATTTGATTGTCTCTTATCTATGTATTTTGCACCGATTCTTTCATATGAGCACACCGATATGCAGATGAACTATTAATTTAACAAGTAAACTAATAAATGAACATTTATTGTGTTTATATAATTAAAAAACTAATTGAAAAAAATCTTCTATGGACGTCCGTGTTTCTGTGCGTATGGATCCCGTACGTGGCAGTGATAACGTCCGTAATACTGCACATATCGAGTTTTTTTTTCCCATTCAGAATTGTTTCCCCTGATCTAGTATTAAAAATGGCAGTTTAATTTATTATTGTTTAATTAGGTAATATTGATGAATAAAAAAATCCCAATTTTTTTAATTTCTCTTACGCTTCGTTATAATTAGGAATTTAACCCTTTCACTTTTCATCACTTTTCAAAAAATATATCGATTGTTCTTCATAGTTTTAGTATATCTATATATTAATCAATTTTATTTTGAAGGATGAGATTATGAGGCGTGCACTTTTGGATTTTCCAAACAATTAGTTAGATTTTCGTTTAGTTTAGCTAGAATAGATACCTAATGCACGCGACCACCCCACTTAACCAAATAGTAATATTTTTATCTACAATATCACAATCTACTTTTATTCCCTTACTTCTGATATACGCCGCGGTTATAGTCATTCTGAGTCTGCGGGAAGTGCGCTTGGGTTCTTAGAACCCTTAGACCTATGTAACAATATATGACATTATGTATCATAAATAGTAAACGTGTTTCGTTGACTTCGTGGTTTAATTTTTCCACAATTTTAAGAGATGGTAAAGGTGTCTGATAACAGCAAGTTAGTACTTCCGCGCGTTCCTAAGCAATAGCGGTTTCACAGATAGACTGACTGACCAGACTGACTATTAGGGTCCTGTTACCCTATAAGGTACCATTAAAATCATCAAGTGATCTGATCCGACGACCCGTGTAGCGCAATGGTTACCATGCCGGATTGCCAATCGGAGGGTCCCAGATTCGATTCCTGGCGAAACAGAAATTTAAATAATGAGATTGAATTTCTGTTCTCGGTATAATTGTTTGTGTTTCTGTCTTTGTATGTGTCCATGGCACCCACGACACAGGGTATATCTACCCTAGTGTGGGGCTATGAGTGTGGAACGTTATCTTATATATAAAATTCTCGTATCACAATGTTAGTTACCATACTCCTCCGAAACGGCTCGACCGATTCTCATGAAATTTTTGTGCATATCGGGTAGGTTTGAGAATCGGCTACTATCTATTTTTCATACTCTAAATGATAGGGGTGGCCCACCCCAAACATTTAAACGCGGTAAGGAGTTCGCGGGGTCAGCTGGTTTATTTGTAAGTTTCAAAGATTTTTAATCGATGCCCTGGTCATAAAAGCGTCATGCGCAAGATGTGGCGTAAAGTTTAAATTTTTATAGCTTCGATCGAAAATTTACATCGACGAAGTTAGGATGAAAGAGCCGTAAGTAAGCTATAAAGATAAAATTACTTTAAAGCCCACATAAAAATGATCGGGGCCGCATCTTACAGTGTTCCGGTGGAAGCTAAACTGATCTCTATGTTTTTGAGCGTAGGGTTAAAAATTATTTGCACAGTTATATTTACAAATTGGGGAAGGCATTTCAGCCCTAAACATGACGATTGTACGAGTTGAGCATAAACATAATGTTTAACGGTATTTTGAGTCAGCTGATAATGTGATTTCCTTTTTACTACTTTGTACAGTTTTTAAATATTTCTTACATACTGTTTAGTACATTCCTATATACATATAGAAGCGTGCATGGCCTGGCGGCTAGCGTAGAACGCAAGCGATCTATGCAGCTGAGCCAAACGGGCGCGGTCGGTTGTGAGATGGGTGACCGCTAGTGGCAAAAAATTTCATGCGCGTTTCCGTGCTTCGGAGGGCACGTTAAGCCGTCGGTCCCGGTTGTTGTCGATAGATAACAGTCGTCAAACCTTGTCGGAGGCCTTATGGGCGGTTTGAAAACATCCGACAGCGGGTTGGCCACTAACCCGCATCTCCACCAACCCGCATTGGAGCAGCGTGGTGGAGTAAGCTCCAGGCTTCCCCTATAAGTGGGAGAGACCCGTGCCCAGCAGTGGGACGCAAAAAGGGTTGCAGCCATATACATATGTAGATATACATATAGCCTAATACTTGTAATAGTAATTATAAGAAGTATACGAGCGATAACAGCGTTATTAAGGCAACGGTATTCGATACAGAGTTCAGTCATTTTTGTTGCATTTTAAATACTCGTTGATTTTTCGTTAAAAGAAAGAAAGAAAGATAAAATATTTATTTCATATTAGGAATACAAAATATTTGATTAATGAATATCATTTTTTCCCGGTCAACGCCTTTAGGTGCCCGTTTGGGCTAGATGTTCAGGTGGAAGAAAACGGGCGGCAGAGAAAAACTCCCAGCAGCACTCATTAAAAAAAGTACATTTATATATTTGAGATAACAGAATGGCTATGGGTCGACAATGGGCACACGTGACAGCTGATCGCATGGGCGTACCCAGGTTCTAGGCCAGGGGGGGCAAGTTCTTAGTCAGGGGGTGGGGGCAAGGCAAGGGGGTCAAGCTGGGTGCCGCGAGTAAATTTGCCGGAAGGGATAAAGGTAAGGAAGGAAGGGAAGGAGGAAGCATATCTATCATAACTTATTATTTATAAGTTTCTTTTTTCGTTTGGGAGATCTTTTGAAATTTTTGTATCCCTGGATCTGGGCCTTGATGCAGGGGGGCAGTTGCCCCCCCCCCCTGTCCCCCCTTGGTACGCGATGGTGGTGGATTGGGGAAAAACCATCACTGCAACAATTTCCACTCATTTTCCCAGCTTCAATGGATATCGACAATCAGCCCCTGGGCGGAGTATAGCTGTCCATTCGCTGCAGTGTTTAACCATCTAAGACCACGTGACCTGCATAGTTTTCTGTAGCATCGAATAAAAAAACCGCAACAGACGACAAATTTGAAGAATCCTTTAACGATAACTATCATATCCACGGGAAACATTGAGAGCAACATCAGTCAGTCATACTCATTCTCTCTCTCACTCATTCAAAATTGCATTTGTTTCCAACGTAGGTAATTCGTAGGCACCGTTGTCGGCTGTACGGCTTACTTCAATACCACGGTGGTCAGTAGCATACTTCACGAACACTGAATTGTCAATTTTATGTTGACTACACAGAGTCTCTTTTTGGTTGTGCATGTTGTGGATCATTTAAGCGTTTGTCATTTGCTACACGTAAATTTCAACCCTATGCCGAGAGTACAAAGTTGTTTTTAGCTTATCTTTGTGGCACATTAAAAGCAGGCTGTCGTTTAGGATGCTAATCGTCGTAACTAGTAATGGAGGTAAGTATTGTAGTGGTAGATCGGGTGGTCCTGTCAGAACTATGTTTGATAACAGTAGGCCAGGCTCTACGAGCTACTAAAATAACAATCTACTTTAATAGAGACTCAATGAAGGATCCAAGAGATTTGATGTAACATAAACATAATAGGGATGGCTGACTGGTAAAGACCGAGGTCTTCGACACGAAGATATCCAGTTTAAGAGGAAACGCTAGCGCCGTATTCCCATACAAACGCATTCTCCTATTTCCTCCCTGGATAATGCTTCTAGATGAATGATTTTTTACAATATCTAAGTCTGCTAAAGCTACGCCCCTATATTTTGTTTTTTTTTTTTCAATTAACTAATTAGATCAGAAAATATGACTCATCAAAAATCGTAGAAAATGCCTCTTTCATACAGCTCTAATCCAACAACTGCAAAACAAATTTGAAAGGTTTTTACGACCAAATAAAAACATAGGGGTATAGACTTATTCTATTTCTTGATATTTGTGAAAAAATATATTTAATAAACTCAATTTTGAAGGAGGGAAGAGGAGAATACGAAACCTCGATTTAGTAAGAAAGTTTGTAGGTATAATCGGTCTGAGCTGCATCTGTCCCTATCGCACGCGGCGGAAAGCGCAGGGCGCAGCGCGATAGCAATAGTTATTCCAAAATACCTATTTTTCAAATTCGACTGAATCCGCGTTTCCTCTTAAGCCCCCAGCGCACATGCATATTATCACTGCTAACTGCTCAGAGAAAATATTGCTATATTTAATTAATTACAATGTCTTTCATCACCTTGCATGTCTGAGAGTAACTCATAATTTCTCAAAGGTATAGGATGCAACCCTTTTGCGTCCCACTGATGGGCACGCGTCTCTACCCCGTATTGGGGAGGTCTGGAGCTTACTCCACCACGCTGCTCCAGTGCGGGTTGGCGGAGATGCGGGTTAGTGGCCAACCCGCTGTCGGATGTTTTCAAACCGCACACAAGGCCTCCGGCAAGGTATAACGAATATTATCTATCGACAACAACCAGGACCGACGGCTTAACGTGCCCTCCGAGGCACGGAAACGCGCATGATTTTTTTTTGTTTTTATTTTTTGCTACTAGTGGTCACCCATCACACACACGACCGCACCCGTTTGGCTTAGCTGCATAGACCGCTTGCGTTCTACGCTAGCCGCCGAGCCATGTGCGCTTCACTTAAAGGTATAATGTCCACCAATCCGCACTTGGCCATCGTGGTGGACTATGGCCTAAATCCCTAATTCCGAGAGGAGTGGGACATAAAAAAAAATTGAAAGTAAAGTAAAATGCCATACATAGGTCGTATTCAGTTGCAATGCTACTCCAGAGGCTGACGCGTATGACATAAATATAAAGGACAATTTTATAGTTTTTGTAGAGTATGATTTTTTTAAATTTGAATGGAGTTGCAAGTTTCGTGGTGTTCGCCGCACCAACCCATGATCCGTATCAACACTACGGACAAAATCAAGAAACCAGAGTCTTGTACTCTTGTCTTAGGTCGTATACCGTTACGCTGCTACTCAGAAGGCTGGTTGTCAACCCATCATTTTTTTTAAATAATAATAATAATCTTTACTGTCATAACATTTGTACAAAATATATTATGAAGTCTCTGATCCTGAGATAGTAAGAGACCAGCGTCTTTCCCCATTGTCCCTTGCCAGGCAACCGCATATTTCAACAGAAACACGAAGAAATAGCTTAAAATAAATTCAATCGTCGAATCATGCAGGCTTCAACACCTCATAATTATTATTCTACAGTTTATTTAATTGCATTTTAAATTGCCGAGTTGTACTACCGGGGATGATTTTAGTTGTACTACCGAGGAGTTGTGAAATCGGGCAAAAAAAATTCCTAGTGGTACTACAAGTCGGACCAACGGTTGTACCACGGGGAACGAAAGTTATCACTACACCAGAACAGTAAATTCGGGATTGTAGGTATCACGTATTTAATAAAAACTGATATTTTAAACTTCGTATTTGGGAGACGTGACCGCCTCCATCTTGTAATCCCATATTCAAGGGTCATGTGACCCTTGGGGTGAGATAAATGTAAATTTCTGTTTAGGGTCAAGTGCGTTTTAATATTAAAATTCAATTTACCGCTTGGTAGACTTTGGTTAAGACCTAAGTATACAACACCCACCTTTTCTTAATGAGGTCCTATTTGTTTTATAAAATGAGTTAAGTGCATTAGATTCTGTTTTGGAGGTGAGTCACCTGCAAAGTTAAATAATTTAAAAGTTTGTTAAGCACGCTTTAGATACAGTTCACAGAAAAAATCTGTTAAATATTGACATTGTTGCCACCTACTAAAAATTCTCACCATCAGCCAGGGTTGACTGGTAGAAACTTACTAGTACTGGTATTTTCTCAAACAAAAGTACACAGTAAAGTGTCTCGCTGTGTACAAAACACTCGAAAATTTCCTCAACAGTATGTACACACTCAGCACAGAGTAACTACAGCAATTTGTAATCTGAACTACTAATATACTTAATGATAAATTTTCAGCACAGTGGAGAATTCCAGTGCGTTTTAACACGATGATGACTATTATGCCATCAAGCTGTCGAATGTTTGCAAACCGCCAATATGAGAAACCGCCTCCGACAAGTTTCAATGACTGTTATTTATCAATAACAACCGGTACCGACGTATTAACGTGCCCTCCGGCAAACGCGTATAAATTTTTTCCACTAGAGCGATCACCCATCTCACAACCGACCGCGCCCGTTTCGCTGTGCTGCATAGATCGCTTGTGTACTGTGCTGGCCTCTAGGCCATGCGAGTTTCATGATGATGTTTTTACATAGCTCAAAATCAGAGTGCTTTTACAATCAATCTAAATACTCTAATTTTGAGTATGTGTCTATAATTTTCACTTACATTGCTTTCATATTATTATGTACCAGCGGCCGCCCGCAACTTCGTACGCGTAGACTTTAGTTTTAGAATTTTTCTAAGTTACTCCTTATTACGTCAGCTACCTGCCAATAAAAGTCTCGTCAAAATCGATCCAGCCGTTTCAGAGATAAACCGGAACAAACATACAGACAGACAGGACACACAGACAAAACTTGTAAAAATTTTTTATTTTGGTATATTATTATGTACCGTATATGTAGTAAAAAGCGGTTATTTTAATACTACAAACAGACACTCCAATTTTATTTATTTGTATAGATTGATGATCATGTCTTACGTGTAGTTAATTGATTTGAATTCGCAGTTCTTAAGTTTTCCGGAGGGGCTAACGACCCTAATACTAAGTCTCCGCTGTCCGTCCGTCTGTCTGTCATCAGGCTGTATCTCATAAACCGTGATGACTAGACATTAGAAATTTTCACAGATGATGTATTTCTGTTACCGCTTTAACAAAAAATACTAAAAATAGAATAAAATAAATGTTTAAGGTGGCTCTCATACAATAAACTTTTAATTAAATTTTAATTAATTTAAAGTTTATGGTAGGTACTCTAATAGAACGCTACGTGCGCCAATCCGAATCGCTGTTGGCCTTTTTTATACATACCCATAGAGCCCCATTTAACACAGAAAGCAAAACGAGCTTGACCCTTTCTGATTGCTACCACAAACGGTAGCGGCCTTGGCATCCCCTCATGAAACCCCATAGGAATTAACAAGCTATACTCGTCCCTACCACCCTCAACGTACGGATCGTTTTAGCTCGCTGTAAGTAAAGTGCTGGCTCCGGAACTTGACCGTTCGTAGTTTATAAGAGGGTAACGATGTTTGTAAGGGTTTTTCTATTAGGCCTTCTCATTTTTGTAGGATAATAAAGACATGACGGAAACAATTACGTACTGCCCGTTTATAGGAATTGTTCGTAATGCATGCTTTAAAGAGCAGTGATTAAAAGGTTAAAAGTTTGAAAGATACCGAGATGCAATCCCGGCGCGCACCACAAAGAAATTGGCTGCAACCCTTTTTACGCCCCACTGCCTGGCACGGGCCACTCCCCATTATGGGGGAGGCATGGAGCTTACTCCACCACGCTGCTCCAATGCGGGTTGGTGGAGTTTGGCTGGTGGACAACGTTAACAAAGAAATTAGTTAAGGTAAACGCCCGAATTAACTTCCGCGACAGCTCATGAAGAAGGACCTCGTTTAGGTCCGAAACTAGTCGGCCTAGTTCCGAAAAAATGTCACGTGAGTTTAGTCGGATATAAATAATCAAGATAGTACAACGTTCATGGTCCGACCGAGAAAGTACCACCGCTGCCATTCGTTGTGTTTGCTGTGCGGTTGCCGGTCAGACTTACATGAGGCGATCATCAGCCTCAACAGGCAAGACTCAGGCTTCATCTTAGCACATGGGCTGCAGTGACCACTTGAACACAAGGGATGTCTTGGAACTTTGAACGTTGAGACGTTTAAGTAGTGGCGGTCTCAGGGGGGGGGTCACAGGGGATATGACCCCAAATCCATCAGTCATGTGTAGACGGAAGGCGAAACAAGCCAATTTGGGACACCTCTTCCCCCCAATTTCTTAGTGACACCCCCACCCCATTTATTGGCAAGCCCCCCCCCCCAAAATTGAAAGCTGCGACCGTGCCTGCGTTTAAGACGTTTCCAAGAAGTTGGGAAGCTCTCTCCATTACTACATTTTATGGTTCTAAGACAAGAAAATGAAGACCTATATGGTTTTCATTTTATTGTGAAATATAACGACCCGTGGATTTGACGACCCGTGTGGCGCAATGGTTACCATGCCGGACTGCCGATCAGAGGGTCCCGGGTTCGATTCCCGGTGAGGCAGAAATTTGAATAAAGAGTTTAAATTTCTGTTCTCGGTCTGGGTGTTTGCGTTTCTGTCTTTGTGTGTGTCCATGGCACCCACGACACAGGTTATATCTTACTTTGTGGCTATAAGTGTGTTTTTTGGATGTATGTAAGAAATATGTAAAAGGTTGTATTTATTTATCCGTTTTTAGTTAGAAATTTCTGTGCTACACAAACAATCTTGGCACTACTAGGTCTTGTAAGAATAGGTTGGGGAAAAGTCTATTCGCATAATAGTAGAGATACTTCAACTCAGTTGTGCGCGCGGCGCTATGTGTGCGTGGGCTAGTAATTATGCAGCTTTAATTTGTGTGACAGTGACGCGGCCGTGATCGTCCGAGCAACTTCACTGTACCTCTTGTCACGCACACAAAGTCACTGTGTATATACAGGTTTACCCACACATAGCGCCGCGCGCACAACTGAGTTGAAGTATCTCTACCTATGTATAAATTTGTAATAAAATCTCTTTGGCTATACTATTTGTATCTGGCTGGTTTTGGTATCATTGAAATTTTAAATTTTAAAGAACATAATTCCAAATTCAAATTGGGAAATGTGTGATTTTCATTTATTTTTCGTACTGTCAAGATGAGTGAATCTAATGAAGAAATTCGATACATTTTAAAATTTTACTACATAAAAGGTACAAATGCAACGCAAGCCGCGAAAAAAATTTGCGATGTTTATGGACCTAGTACAGTGTCTGAGAGAGTAGCACAAATTTGGTTTAAGCGTTTTCAATCCGGAAATTTTGATGTCAAAGATGTACGTCGCTCTGGTCACGGATAAAATGGATGCCATTTTTGAAAAAGTGGAGCAAGATCGGCATATCAGTAGTTCCGACGTAGCTGAAGAACTGGGAATTGACCACAAAACAGTTTTGGCGCATTTGACCAAACTGGGTACACAAAAAGGCTCGATATTTGGGTACCTCACGAGCTCACTGAAAGAAACCTAATGAACCGTGTACTCATTTGTGATTATTTATTACGACGTATTGAAACCGAACCATTTTTGAAGAAGCTGTATTATTTATGTCTTAGCCATTAAATCTCGATCACATGTTATAGGTAATAGCTAAAACAGAACATTTCAAAAATCCATTTCTTTTACGATGTTCATAATGCAAATTATATAAGGTACCATTTTCTTTCGTAGAAGAGACTCTTTCCCTGCATATAAATCAAGCAATTGTTTTTACGACCACGTCCAGTATAGTAATAAAAGTATAATGGAACAGTTATTACGAGGCACTAGAGGAAAATTGCTTAATTGTTATTAAGCGCTGACTTTAATTACTGTCCGCCATAAGCAGACTAATGCGGTTATATGTTTTTTTAGCAGTGATATCTGCAGCAGCAGTGGTTAATACTCGGGACTTCTACCATTAAGAGTTCTGCTGGGAGTTTCCTTCCTCTGGCCCTTTTGTCTCAGCTCAAACTGTCGCCCTTATAGGCACCGTGAAAAGCTTAAAGTTCATTAAGCGAATATTTGTAAGATACTTATTTTATTTTATTACTTTTAATTTGAAGGGCCGACACTAGTACGTTAGTAATAGTTAGTATTCTGTGACAGTTACTATGTTACGGGCAACATACTATGTTGCTGTTCTAAATGAATGAAGAATATAATGTAGGTACCTACGTATTACTTAGTCCCTCTAGCTTCGTGATTAAGAATAGAATCCCCTGCCTGATCGTAAGAGGCGACTAAAAGGGAGCTTCCGGGTTTGTGGACGGTGTGAGTGGGAGCTTGATCCGCCCAGCCAGCAGCCCCGGGAAGGACTTGGTGTGTGGAAGGGTGTGGCCGCATGCCGCATGCCGCTGTTAGCATCGGATGGTCCAGAAGAGCATATCTGCTCTCCCGAAGATGGAAACATTCTGGGCGCCGCGCATGGAGGTCACCGGTGCGTTCCACTGGAGATCCCGGAGTCTCCCCAAGCGCAGAGGCAGGCCACCAAGGGGGTTTTAGTGCGGTCAAATTCCACATAACCTGTATCTTCATCCAAGGTGCCAGGTACCTTGACCTGATTTTCACAAAAAATATCAACGGCGTATAAAGTCGGTTGAACCCTTTTGATCGGGTTGTATAGCTTAACTTCAACCAATGTGGTAGGATATGGCCACTAACACACATCTCCGTTAACCCGCAATGGAGCAGCGTGGTTGAGTAAGCTCCAGGCCTCCCCAATGATGGGCAGAGACGGCAGCAGCCAGTCACACCACACTTTTCTTCTCAAAGGGGCACGGTCAAGAGTAATTTGGCACTTTAGCTCCTGACGGCCGTCGGCATCGGTTGTTGTCAAAGGAGGGAAGCCGTTTAGTTTTACCAGGCGCTTTGTGAGCAAGGTGAAAATATTCTATAGCGAATTGCGACCACTAACTCGTTCGTATCTTATAATAGTTTAAAAATTACTAAAATACTAACGAAATCGCAACACTTATTATTTTCATAGATAAGGGAAAACACCCGTATGAAGCAATAGAACGCAAAAAATTAATAAATACTTTTATATTAACAACTTTCTAAATTTGCACACCCTGTGTGTTAAAGCATAATGGGCTCGCAATACACTATTTAAGATCTTTACAAAAATACTGTGTTCTCGCAAATAAATGATTTGATTTGATTTTGAAATGTCTTACACAGCAAAGTAAATTAAGTATTCAAGAACTACCTCAATTAAGCGGAATGAAGCTAAAACACAAACACGTAATTTAATGTGCAAGACACAATGAAGACAATAAAAATAAATAATTTTGCAACGCTTAGTAAATCCTTATTTACCGTTTAAACTGCAACTCATTTGCATTCAATGGCTGCTATAAAATATATCTACGAGGTTTCAGACGTCTGGAAACGATGCTTATTATATTTACAGCAATCGCAGTCGCAGTCGCCCAGTCGCGTAATCGCATCAACTAGATTGCCGGCTGCTGCATCTCGCTAAGTAATGATGTTTATGGGATAATCTGCAGACGACATCTAGTCGCAAGATGATTGCGTGATAGAGTTTGAAATGATAGCCTTGTTCGTGGTTAAGTTCTAACCGTAAATAGTGGGGTTTGAATATTATGTACTATTATTTTTACTTGCCTATTTTTTAGTGTAAGTAGTACTCATGTACTCATGTATACTATATTTAAAAAAACAGATGCATTTCCGGGGTTCGTTAGGCTGAAAACATTTTATTGAAGTACCCAAACGAAAGGTTCGAGATACCACAGGCTTTTATAACTCTCAGTTAAGGAAAGAAAAGAAAATATGACGCAAGTATTTATTTTTCAAGTCCATCGTTAAGTTTGACACGTTAAGTTTGATAGCATATAGTAGCTAATTAATTTTTATTCCCATAAAGAGACTTTACTTTAAACTCAATACAAAAAATTATGAAAAAATAGCAGCGCGCCTAGACTAAAATGAAAGCAAAAGAGTTGATGTGAAAAAACAAAAGAGTAAGTATAGAGCGCCTAAAATTATATTTATAGCAATGTGGTTAAAGTACGAAAAATGCAAAATACATACTGCAGGCTTTTAAATTAAAGACTTTTTCAACATGTATTTTTGAAATCAATAGAGGCTTAACAGTTTGTATACATCGTTTTCTTTTCAAATTATTACTTGAAATATAATAATTTTTTTAATAAATAAGATTTTCTAAAATAGATTTGAGAATAAATGGGCATAAAACATAATTATACAAAAACAAATAAGGAAAAGTCGTGTGGTATCGTGGGACACCGGATAGGAACGAAATTTCCTTATTATGAAAATATTCATTTTAAGTTCTATTCGAGGTATAAAGAAAATAATTATTCGGGCATACATTTTTAATTATGATTTATTTATCGATAAAAAGCAAAAAACTAATTTACAAAATTATCTTAACATCTTTATTTTATTAACAATGATTGATAAAAATATAATATAATAATAATACCTAACAGTCATCACGTAGACTATACACAATACATTAGGCACTGTATATTCATCATACAAAGACTATACATAAAAATCTTACGCTACTGTCGTTTTTTTTGGCTAGAGTACTAAAGAACTTTGTTCCAACACATCCATGTTTTTTTTTTAAATTATAATTCAATTCAATAATTGATTATACAAGTTTACATATAATATACCGCAAAAGATAAACCCCAAGAAAAAATGGAATATACGAATGCGGCGGTATCTTATCATAATTTTAATTGAAGTGCAATTAACTACAAATCACTTTTAACGAATACTCAATCACATTGCTCTAACTGTAATTAATATGCAAGGTATATAAATATTCGGTGTTACTTCGTTGCGCGAAAATATCTTTTAATTTTAAAACCACTCTCTCTTTTATAAAAAGAGCCGAAGCTCGCGATAATTGGAACGATTAGGTAATTTGACGTTTCTGCAAAGGGGCGGGTTGCGGTTTAAGAGACGAGAGATAGCGGGTACCATAGACTTAGGATAAACTAACGTATAGGTTATCCTAAGTCTATGGCAGGTACCGAACATCGCTTTAATAGTTGCGCATTCCTTGCGCAATCCTGCACCCTGGCATCTGCATCCTGGAAGGCGAAACAAGCCAATTTGTGACACCCCCCCCCCCAATTTCTTGGTAACCCCCCCCCCTCCCCAAATTGAAGGCTACGACCACGCCTGGAAGCAAATCTATATATTTTATATTTTGTGGGTCCACCCTTCAGCAGTAATCGCGTTCTATTCTAGGCGCAGGTAGCGTTTCAAATCTTCTCTGTTGTTAATTGTGTGGCGCCTAACTCTACGATTTAATAAACTCCATAAATGTTCTATGGGGATAAGATCTGGCGACTGGGCAGGCCAGTCAAGAAGCTCTGTGTTATTTTCCAGAAACCATGTCATAGTGCGGGCAGATTTGTGGCATGGCGCGTTATCCTGCTGGAATTTAACACCATCCATGTTCGTGTCGCCGAAAATTTCAAAACTTATATTTTTAGCTTCTGTTACTTATAAAAAGACCCCTAGAAGTATTTTTTTAAATTTATATGCAATGTACAGAATTGAACCTGCTTACAGTTTTATTAATTATGTATAGATGGATAGGTAAGAACACTCCCGACTAATTCAACTTTCGATTGTACGATCTCTCGTAAGAATCGTAGAATATAAAAATGATAATATGACCTACTTGGTCATAATAATTATTATAATTTTGGTCTATGGCGATTACCTATTTTTATAAATTGCCAATGTCACTCTAAATATTTTGGAGATTAATTATCCAGTAGGTAGAATCTTTTAAGGACAATATTAATGTGTCTTTTAAGCCTTTAATCTGTTTACATTGGTTTGATATGAAACAGATTTTTTATTTTTTATTTGAGTGGAGCCGCAGACGAGCATGCAGGCCACGTGGTGTTAAGTGGTCGCTGTAGCCCATGGACATCTACATAGAACCTCAATCAAGCTTAGGTAAGTCTTGTCTGAGGTCCGATGCAGTTGCGCTGCTACTCCGGAGGCTGGTGGTCGCCTCATGTAAGTGTGGCCTGCAACTGCACCTTTGCACCGAAACAATAGAATTGGTTCTCGGCAGAAGTGGGTGCAGCGGTGGTACTTCCCCGGGCGAACCATAATAGTTCTACCACCTACAACAGACTACATATAGTCCATTCTTTCGCGTTCCACTCCCAACATGCACCAATCCTTGCCCCGGACGCGGGTCTGATTGATATTTGTGGGCATTGCCCGAGTTGATAGCATTTCACAGAAATTATTCACGTCCCGACCCTGTCAATTGGTACAATCCGAAAAACGATCGTTTTACGCCCTTTTAAACCGCCTTCCGAAAATATAAGGTTATCAGTTTGACTTGTGTATGTTATATTATTAGGTTTATTAAGTTAGGTCAATACTACTTTGCAATAATCCGTAATTAATACGCAAATAATCAAAACTAATATGCACACGGAACAAAAAAAAATATACTCGCACCTAGTCTGATCGGCTCTGGAGTCCTGCCACAACTTTTTAAAGTACTAATGTTTTACGCACACAAGCGCGTTAGCTAGCTAGAGTTTCATCAGATTCGATTGAGTAATATTTTAACCACGCATTTTTGGATCTCTATAATAAAAACACCTTGATAAATAAATTACTTATGTATATCTTGTGTAAAATTATTTAAGTAGTTATACTTACTTACGTTGCTTTTCATTTGACAGGTAACCGATGTAAGCGTATTTTTTTAATCTAATTGCTTTTCAGTTGACAGGTAACCGAAGTAAGCGTATTTTTTTTAAATCTAATAGAGTTTCAACGTACTCGCACTTCTATATTTCGGTGAGAGGCGCATGCTTTTGCATACATATAATAATAGGAAAGGGTAGCAATAAGTGTGAAATGAAATGAAATGAAATGAAATGAAATGAAATGAAATATTCTTTATTCACTGTACGGTTCATTTACAAACTCTTAGTGAACGTTATTTTTTTTGTTCTGTCTGCTCTGGGTGCGCTTAGGCAATGCTGAGCTGAAGAAAAGAGCAGACGGAGAAAAACTTCAGCCCTGTTTTAAAATATGAGGTATACAATAATAAGCTTTCTTACAGAGTAGCTATGGGCAGATAAGGAACATACGTGACAGCTACCGCATGTGTCAATGTCGTCCCACAGCCATCTGTTAACATTGGCAGTTTGATTGATTTAAATCTATTACATCAGTTATAGAAACAGCCTTGTGGGAATACAGCTCAATCCCAAGCTTTTTTATCAATTAAATAGTCCTTAAGATCGTAATAAGCCTTGCGGCACAGGACTTGTTTGACTTTCTTTTTAAATCTGTGTAAAGGAAGGGATTGAACACTTTCCGGGATTTTATTATATATTCTGATCGACATCCCGATAAAAGAGTGGCTCTTTTTGCGGAGCCTACACTTAGGGAATGCAAGTTTGTGGCCATTCCTTGTCGAAACACAGTTCGAACTATGTAAATCCAAAAAAGTCATACATTCGTGTTTATTTTTACGAACATACATTATATTTTCATAAATATATTGCGATGCAAATGTTAGTATATTCGTTTCCTTAAATTTTTCTCTCAGAGACTCTCTAGAATTTAATTTATAAATTGCGCGAATAGCCCTCTTCTGCAAAATAAATATTGTGTCGATATTAGCAGCATTTCCCCACAGTAAAATACCATACGACATTATACTATGGAAATAACTAAAATAGACCAGTCTAGCTGTATCGACATTTGTAAGTGATCTTATTTTTTTTATTGCAAAGACGGCAGAACTTAGTCTATTCGCTAACCGAGAGATATGGGGTCCCCATTGAAGCCTAGAATCTACAGTTAACCCAAGAAATACAGCTTCATCAACAAAGCTCATTTCCTCGCCATTCAATTGTGGTTTTACAATAATTTCTTTAACATTAGGTGGTGAAAACTTAATACAATTGGTCTTTTTATTATTGAGTAGTAAGTTATTTACATTAAACCAATTTACCACCTCAGAGAGAGCATTGTTCACATCGTCATAATCATCAGTTTGTCTGTTAGTTTTGAAAATTAAGGAAGTATCATCTGCAAACAATACTATCTCGTGATTATTCTCCACCATATATGGCAGATCGTTAATATATATTAAAAATAAGAAGGGGCCGAGGATTGAGCCCTGTGGGACCCCCAAATGAACTACAGACCCGTTTGACCTCTTACCGTTCACTTCAACCTTCTGGATCCTATCACTCAGATAAGACTCCAGAAGCCTGAGCGCGGTTTCTTTGATGCCATAGTGATTGAGTTTCCTGATTAATGTTTCATGGTGTACACAGTCAAATGCCTTAGATAAGTCACAAAAGACACCCACAGCATCCCGTGACGTCTCCCAAGCATCCACTATGGTCTTAAAAAGCTCTACACCGGCATCTGTGGTTGATCGACCCCTCGTAAAACCGAATTGATTTTTATGTATAAGTTTATTATTAGTAAAGTGTTTTAGAAGTTGTTCTAAAATTATTTTCTCAAAGATTTTACTAATGGAGGGCAGAATTGAAATAGGTCTAAAGTTGGAGGGATCTGAAGTACTGCCCGACTTAAATAAAGGTATCACTTTACTATGTTTCATTAGATCAGGAAAGTCACCACTTTTAATACAGTTATTGAATATTATAGCTAAGTGGGGTGCTATTAAGTCAATTATTGAACTAAGAATTTTTACAGAGATACCCCAAAGATCAGTAGTGTTCTTAATTTCTAATGTCTTAAATATCTTTACAATATCTTTAGCGTCTACGGGCCTGAATGTAAACTTACATTTGCATTCGCTTACATTTTTCTTAAGCAATGATTCGGCGGCTTCAGGGGAAGACCTAAGCGATTTAGTTGTTGAGACTGGAATGTCAGCAAAGTATTTTTCAAATGTTTTTGCTACAAGTTCGTCTGATTCAATGACGGTACCATCCATAATAAGTTTATAGACACGATGACGGTCATTGACTCTTCCAGTCTCAGCGTTAATAATGTTCCAAGTCGTTTTAATTTTATTCTTACTAGATTTAATTTGGTTACCAATATGCAATGACTTGGCCGCGATACAAACTTGCTTAAACAATTTCGAATAATTTCTAACGTGTGCGCAAAAGGACTCGTCTCGATTATACGATCTCTCTTCATAGAGGTCATATAATTTTTGTCTACTTTTATGTATCCCTAAAGTCGCCCAATCACTGAATGATTTACAGTTTTTAGGAGAGATTGTTTTTGATGTAAAAACAGTATTATAAATTTTGTGTATATTAGAACATAATGTCCCATAATGTTTATTTACATTTTTATGGGCTGGAATAGGAAACCCATTTTCAATTGCACATCTAAATCTCTCCATGCGTTTTTTAGTCACTGGAACGACCACCTTGCTCTTACTAACCTGTCTGTCCATCCTGTAATTAAAGCAAACTAATTGGCCACAATGATCAGAGCTTAAGTTGTTTATTATCATAGATTGCTCTGGTGACCCCTCTGTAAAAATATTATCTATACAAGTAGCTGTGGATTGTGTAATCCTAGTTGGTTGTGAGAACACGTTAGTAAGATTACAGCATTTTAAGACAGACAAAAACTTTTTGCTTATGGCTGAATCCTCCAATATATTTATGTTAAAATCACCACAAACAACTATGTCCTTCTTCTTTTTAGTTTTGTTGCACAATTTATCCAATAATTGTTCCAAAACTGACTCAAAAGTATCATACAAAGAGTTTGGAGGTCTATAAATACAAACAATAATACAATTTAATAACTCCACACAGGCTATTTCTATAGTTCGTTCAATAGAAAGGCTCACAATGTCGTGACGAACCTTAAACTTCAGGTCCTTACTTACAAAAATTAACGAGCCACCACGTAAGGCTGTCTGCCTACTGAACGAACTTGCGACTTGGTGCGTATCAAAGTTAAAAACAAGTTGGTAATCTTTCAACCAATGTTCTGTAATACACATTATATTAATATTATATTCCTTCAAAAATAATTCTAGTTCTAGTTCTTTGTTTAGCAGACCTTGTGAGAGGCAGGAAGGTTTGGGATAATAGGGTTGACTACTAGAGTTGTCGATTCACGAGCCTTTGAGTTTAGATGAGCCGTTTCTTTTATTGTTCTGCTAGTGAAATCCGATTTTAGAAAGCTAGAGCTTCTCCATTTTCAATGGTACTTTTTGACGGTTTTGTGATCAAAAAGATCAGTTTGATAGTTAGTTTGACGACCCGTGTGGCGCAAATGGCGCAATGCTGGACTGCCGAACGGAGGGTGCCAGGTTCGATTCCCGGCGAGTCAGATATTTTAATGATAAGTTTAAATTTCTGTTCTCGGTCTGGATATTTGTGTTCCTGTCCTGTTCCTCTATGTGTGTCCATGGTACCCATGACACAGGGTATTTCTACCCTTCTGTGGGGCTTTGAGTATGAAACTATGAATAAAAAATATTTCTTATTTATTTATTCATAGATTAAAAAATTACTACCCCTAGCGGGGAGGTGTTGTTACATTCTGTCAAATTTTCAGGTGGTAAGAACCAATTTGTGCATTGAAATTTATTTTTCTGTACTATTAGTAACATTTGGAAAATGATAACGAAGTTAGATAAGAATAAAATGTATGGAATTGACATAAGTCACGTTAAATCACGTGGTCAATCGTTATCGCAAGTTGGTATCCAATGTTAAAATTCGTAACGAAACCTAAATCTATCGAATTGTCATCGACCTTTATCCCATACAAATGCGCAGACAAGCAGTACTTTTGGTTGTCATCTTCGCTAAGATCGCGAACTTCAAAAAAGAAAGCGAAACGAACGACGATGATGAATTTAGATATCGTTTCGCTACAAAGCGATGTTACTTTAGCTAAGTCCCCAGATAAATATTAATTTTCACTTTCTGTACATTTTCGACTGTCAAATAAGATGATAGAATGTGTACAAGCCGGTACAATCTCAGATTGATGTTAATCTCAATGTATGGATTACAATCAGGGTTAAACAGTGGTTTAGCTCTTTTGGATGATTTTAGCCTGCACGCTCCAAGCTTTTTTATCTATGTTCTTAGCTTGTGTGATGTGACAGTTCTGAGGGTGCTGTTTATAAAGGGTAAAATGGGATCCAATTGCTAAGAGCTCCGCTGTCCTTTTGTCTATCTGTTTGCTCGTCTGTCACCAGGCTGTATCTCATGACCCGTTATAGTAAGACAGTTGAAATTTACACAGATCATGTGTTTCTGTTGCCGCTTTAACAACAAAAATAAAATGCAATATAAAATAACATTTAACCCAACAGACATGATTATTTACCGTTTTTGATGGATCGAACGGTACACTTCGTGCGCGAGTCCGACTCGCTGTTTTAGGCCGATTTTTGAAAATGCTACACCAGGTCACTTCTGCCTGCAACCCTTTTTGCGTCCCACTGCTGGGTGCGGGTTATATTGGGTCCCCATTATAGAGGGGCCTGAAGCTTACTCCACTACGCTGCTCCAATGCGAATTGGTGGAGATCCGGGTTAGTGGTCAACCCGCTGTCGGATGTTTTCAAACCACCCATAAGGCCTCCGACTAGGCTTAACGATTGTTATCTACCGATAACAACCGTGACAGACGGCTTAATGCAACCTCCGAAGCACGGAAACCCGCATGAAATTTTTGCCACTAGCGGTCACCGATCTCACACCCGACCGCGCCCGTTTGGCTTAGCTGCATAGATCGATTGCGTTCTATGCTCGCCGCCGGGCCATGCGCGCTTCACTTCTACACCTTCTGTACTTATTGGTTTCAGCCGTAAGTTGTCAGTGTTTTTACGCCGAGTGGTTTATCGAATCAAGTTTCCCAGATTTTATTGACTTTGAGCCGCCTTGTGTACTCGCCTAATAAATGAGAGGCCGCAGTAAACATTTTTATTTTGGCAAATACTTTTTATGACTGTGTTTGTTTATCATTTCTGTTTTTGGATGGTAACTTTCGCTTTGCTTTTGCCAAATCTGGCGGGTTATTGATTGAAAGCAAACAACTTATCTTAAATACTAAGAAAGGGTTCAAGTCAAAGCCGATGGTCCAGTTTTAATGGCTGGTAACTTTCTGCATTCTAATACTCTTTCCATTATTGAGGAGGCCTGGATCTTCCTCCACCACGCTGCGCCTCCGATGCGGGTTAGTGGGTATGCGGGCTGGAGGCCAACTCGCTGTAGGATGTATGATCAAACCTCCCATAATGCCTCCTACCACTGACAAGGTTTAACGATAGCAACCAAGACCGATGGCTTAACGTGCCCTCCAAAGCTAGGAAACGCGCCTGAAATATTTGCCATTAGGGTGACCCGTCTCAAACCGCCGACGGCAGGTGCCGCCGAAGCCGACACCATACCCGCTTCCTAAATAAATCCCTAAATGTTTATTTAGATTGATTAGGTTTTTTGCGCCAAAACCTTGATCTGTAAAGATTAAAAGGATTAATTTGTTTTTAATTTCTTCACCCTTTGAGCTGTGTGTAACATTGCAAAAAGTAATTTTAAGAAATAATTAGCCTTAACAAGTTCGGTTTTATTTATGTGTAATATAAAACGGTGCGTTCCAATATTTGACGACTAAATAACTGCAGAAATCGCTTTTTACTACATTCATTCATTCATTCATTATACTTCATTCTTTTTTCTCCTCCCTTTTATTTCTTCATGTAAATAAACTATTTCAAGAAAGGTACACTTTTTATATTTATTACATTCATTTCAGTCATTTTATGACACAGATACCTAACATGAGCCTGTGCCTTATAATACTTTGAAATGTGGAATAAACCCACAAGCGTCAGTACAAAATTAGTAGTTGTACCTACCTACAAACCACGTAACGGTTATCCGGCGATAATAACGCCAATAACTGGATACAAACGATTTTCATTATTAGATTATAATTCGGTAATATGTATTATCGCGAATTAGGTAGATAATTCACTTTGGTTCCAATTCCAAAGTTAATTACAGTTAAACCGTAACTGATTTTTATTTTGGCTACATTATTTATAAATTACACGTAATGTTTGCTATTCTTTCTGAATTTCTGAATCTTGCCTGAGGTCATATACCTGTGCTGAATGTGCTACGTGGATACTCCGGAGGCTGATGGACACCTATATAAACCGCACCTCTCCACCAACTACAATAGAATTGGATGGATGGATGGATTGCAGCAGAACATGTAAGTTCTGCCACCTGTATAGTGTTTTTAAAAGTTTGAGTCCCACAGTTTCACTTCTCCTTCTGGATTGATGAAGCAAAATGGTCTACAAAACTGTGCACGGTAGGGGTTGGATGAGGATGGATGGATCATCTCTAGTGACATAATTTCATGCGCGTTAACGGGCTTGGATTGGTACACGTCAGTCGAGCAGCTCATGATAGACAGTGGTGTGATAAAACATTATTGTGAGGAACATTAACATTATAGTGAGACTTATACGCAAAAATATCCAATAAATCGTACTCGTCCAGCTAGCAGCCCCCGGAGGGACCGCGGTGTATGGTGAACACCTGAAGGTGCAGGAGAGCACATCTGCTCTCCCGAAGATGGGCCCGTTCTGGGGCTCCGCGCGTGGAGGACACCGGTGCGTTCCTATGGAGATCCCGGAGTCCTCACAAACGCAGAGGCAGGCCACCGAGGGGTTTTTAGTGCGGTCAAATCCCACATAACCCGGTATCCTCTCCCAAGGTGTCGGGTACCTTTTGAAGGTTTCCCCCGATACCAAAAAAGGCCCTGATAACCCGTTTCTCAACCAATCAACCTCAGTACAACGGGTGGAAAAGAGGCCTCCCCGACAAACATGGGGTGAAATTCAAAGAGCTGAAACTTAAAAAAGTTTTGGACTCATTAATTTATTCAATTTACCAATTTTTTTCCTTCAAAAGTTCTTCATGATCTACATATTTATTTTCTTCAAACCTATAATGCTTGCTCTTTAAATTTAACTTTTGTAAGATTAACCCTTAATCAAAGAGTCAAGCTTTCTTTAAAAGCCTTTGCATGCAAGCCTCTCAAGCCATGAATTGTTAATTCAATTTGAATAAACTTAGAGTTCACAAGTTTCACCGTTACTTTAACTTCAGTGCTCTTTATTTGTTATTGTTCAATTGTTTTGTTGATGATATTATTATATTTTAGTACCTAAGTATCAGTAAGAAAAATTACCTAATAAAAAACCGGACAAGTGATGATGACATAAAAGTCTTAAAAAAGGATTTTTTTTTTTATTATCTTAAAGAGATTTCTAGTTACTGTCAAACAAAAATATAAAACAAAATAATAACGTGAGTTTTGGCGGGAAGTCTGAAGGGACAAGTTGTGCTCTTGTTTTATTTTCATTTTCTCGGTGTATTTTTGAGTTATATCGGATAAAGTTGATGACATTTTGTTCGATATAGGTTAATGACAGTGCACGAGTGTTGTGACATTAAATCCCACCAAAAACATAAATGTAAAAATGTAGGCCAAGTTCTTGTACATAAAAAAAGAGTTGAAATCTAAACTACAGCCAAGTTAATAATAATCATAACCGATATTAACCATTCCAACTTGGCGGGTTTTCATCACACCAATACTTCTGAAAAGAGCAAATTTTGCGGAGGTAAGTTTTAGAGTTGGACTTTTTTCCTTAATTAAAATTTCAAAACCCGCCAAGTTCGAATGATTAATATCGGTTCTGATTATTATTAACTTGGCTGTAGTTAAGATTTCAACTCTTTTTTTATGTACAAGAACTTGGCCTACATTTTTACATTTATGTTTTTGGTGGATAATACTGTGGTCAAACAAGATGAGAATATAGCTACTATATTTGAGAATTTTTTTAGTGACATTCCAGTTTCGACAACTAAATCGCTTAACTCTTACCCCGACGTTGCTGAATCGTTGCTCAAAGAAAATGTGAGTGAATGCAAATGTAACTTTAAATTCAGACCCATAGACCAGTCATTTTGTAAAAATATTAAGGACATTAGATGTTAAGAATACTGCTGATCTTTGGGGTATTTCTGTAAAGATTCTTAATTCCATAATAGATTTAGTTGCGCCACACTTAGCCCTAATATTTAATAATTGTATAAAAAGTGGTGAATTTCCTGACTTAATGAAACATAGTAAAGTGATTCCTTTGTACAAATCGGGCAGTACTACTAACCCCATGAATTAAAGACCAATTTCTGTTCTCCCCACGTGTAGCAAAGTATTCGAAAAAATTCTTCTTAACCAGCTATTGTCTTACTTCACAATTAATAGACTCTTACATAAAAACCAATTTGGCTTCACTAAGGGTCGTTCAACAACCCATGCAGGTGTTGAGCTTTTCACAGTTATTATAGAGGCTTGGGAGAGATCACAGGATGCCCTCGGTGTATTCTGTGACCTATCTAAGGCATTTGACTGCGTTCAGCATGAAACCCTTATCAGAAAACTCAACCACTATGGCATTAAAGGTACCGCGCTCAAACTCCTGTCATCCTATTTGAGGGATAGGACTCAGAGAGTTGAAGTGAATGGTAAAAGGTCGTCTGGGTCACCTGTAGAGATGGGGGTCCCGCAAGGTTCCATTTTAGGACCATTTCTGTTTTTGTTGTATATAAACGATTTTCCTTTCATGGTTGAAAACAGTCATGAGATTGTATTGTTCGCAGATGATACTTCTTTGTTATTTAAAATCGATAGACGAGTTTCTAATTATGACGACGTGAACAATGCTCTCTCTAAGGTAGTTCAGTGGTTCAATGTAAATAATTTACTATTAAACAACAAAAAAACTAATTGTATAAGGTTTTCACCCCCAAATGTTAGAAAAGAAAATGTAAATCCTCAATTAAATGGTGAGGATCTTGCCATCATCGAAGCAGCTCCTTTTCTGGGAATTACAATAGACTCGAAATAACAGTGGGGACCCCACATCTCTCAGTTAGCGAATAGACTTAGTTCTGCAGTTTTTGCGATAAAGAAAATTCGTTCCCTCACAGACATTGAAACAGCCAGATTAGTTTATTACAGTTACTTCCATAGTTTAATGTCATATGGCATTTTACTGTGGGGTAATGCGGCTGATATTGAATCAATTTTTATTTTGCAGAAAAGAGCTATTCGCGCAATTTATAACTTAGGTGTTAGAGAATCACTTAGAGAAAAATTTAAAGAGATAAATATTCTTACATTTGCTTCGCAATATATCTACGAAAACATAATGTATGTACTGTTACGCGGGACCCGGTGAGAGGGTTTTTAAAAAAAAGGTTTTTACAACGAAACCCCGTTTATTGCGTTTTACACTAAATGGATCTAGAAAGATGTGTGGCCAGTACCGAGGATCAGAGCAGACTGGCTGCGCGGGACCAGACCTTCGTTATATAGTTTCTTATGCTGCTGATGCAGCGATGAAGGGTTGCAGTTTACCTAGCAGTAACCAATCGTAACAACCCCCCGCTTAAGTGGAAACTTACACGGAAAAGCGTGAAGTTTTCTACTGAAAGAAAAATAGAATTTTAAACAACCCTTAAGCGCGGTTGAGGATCTGGTAGATTTTCAAGTTCAATATCGACAGGTCTAGAAGGTGAAGACGGTTTACGTTTTTTCAAAACTGCCAGACATCTTTCTTTACAAAAATAGTAAATTATAAATATCAGAAAACATAAACAAAAGATATAAAATGTAATGGAATGAGGTTTAATACTGTCAGACTCATTATTTAAATTTAAGTTGTCTACAATATCTAAAAGTTTATTAGTATCAGAGTTTAATTGAATAAATTTATCTAAATAAAGTTTAGGATTTAATCTTACAGATTTGAGATTGACAGTATTATTAAATTTCTTAAAGGCAATAAGATTACAACAAGAGTCATTAATAAGATTAAAATCTGAATGAATGGGATTTAATTTAACAGTAGGATTTAGAGTTGATACTAACTTTACATCTTTGCAATAACCGTTGCATTTTGGCTTTAAGTTTACAATTCCAGTGCCTAATAATGTAATATCATAATCATTATTTTCACAATTGATAATGTAACTTTGTAGGACTTGAATGAGTAAAGATCCACCTATTATTTCCTAAAGATTGCCAGAAATGTAAGTCTCCTGAAATGAAATTTGTTTTACATTGCTCAGGAACAGAATATAAAACTTTAGATACAATTTCTGTTTCGCAAATTGGGTTATCAATAATATTAAGTTCTTGTATATTATTACAGATATAATTTTCATGAAAAGTAATCCTACAATCATTTAAGTTATTCAAAATACAATAACTAGTTTTACCTTTATTAATAGCTAAATAGGTTGCAGAAGGAATTATAACAGCAAAAGAGTTAGGCACATTATTATCATGAGGTAAAGGAATAGGAATAGTTTTAAATAGGTTAAATTGGGTAATAAGAACTAGAGGAATCTTAATGCTAAATAACAGCTTATCGTCGATAATATAAGAAACAATGTCAGCCAAGTTGATTAAAATATGTATATTTTCTAATTCTAAAGATACAGGGAATTCGGAGAGTTTGGATAGATGCTTAGCATTAGAAACGAGTTCGTTATATAAATCTTTTGGCGTTATAATAGATGGATGTAGAGTATTGGTCTTGGCGAATAGAATAGAATTTACAATATCTTCTAACTTATAGGATAAATTCAATAAGCTTGATTGGAGTACATTATACACCTCTTGTATAGTGGCTCTAAATATTAATTCATTTGTAGCTGTAGTCATGCTCGTCATACGGGAGGTAAGGTTTTCAACGACATCATTTAAACGTTCTTCATTTTGAGTTATAATATTGAGAGATTCATTAAATTTTGAAATAGCAGATTCTGAAATTATAAGATTTTGTTTTACTAGATCCAATAGTTTTTTATCATTTTCTTTCAAATGTTGTATTGCGTTGCCATATAGAATAGCATCATTTTCATCCATGGTGCCAAATATGTGTTTGAAAATAGTACCGACACCTGATATCCATGCGGATCTTCTATTTTTTGAAGATATAAGGTGTGATATTGAAGAATAATCACGCATTAAATCATCAAACATTGAATGGAGAGGTTGAAATATATTTTCACATTCAGATTCGTTAATAGTTTTACTTCTGGGACATAGATGTCGAGAAATGTGGAGAACATGTTTTATGTTATCTATGTGGGGTTTAATATAATCTATTTCAATATGAACAATAACATGTAAATAATCATTGATTATCTTAACGGAACCTAAAGGGTTCAAATAAACTCCTGGACTCTTCGTTATCTGTTCGACGAACTCCTCCTGTATGTGGCCATGACAGAATGCCAGGCTGTAATAAATAAAGTATATTTATAACCTAGGTACATGCTAAAATAAGTACTCTTAATACTAAAAGATAATAATCCTTAGGATTGTATATGGAGTTTAAAAAAAGAGAAAATTTAAAACTTAAATTTTATTCTAGAACAACTGTGTCAATGGACGCGTGTTTCATTTGATCATAATGGTGTTTAACATGACGTCTATTGATTAAGAGAGAAGCAGTATGATTGCCATGAATCTTAACGATTTTATAGGGACCTTTCCATATAGGAGATAGTGCTTTTCTAAGTCTTAAATGAGATTTCAAATAAACTAAGTCTCCTACTTTATAAGTAACAGGGCGAGAATGTTTATCGTAATAACCTTTGGACCGTTCTTTAGATTTATCAATATTATCGAGAGCCTTTTCTCGAGAGAATTTAAGGCGATGGTTTAACATTTTTATGTATTCATGGTAGGTTCCGGCAGGACTAGGTTGAAATATAGAGTCTGGGAGATAGGGTTTGTGGCCAAAAAGAAGTTCATATGGAGTGAATTTTGTTGTCGTATGGACGTTGGTATTATAGCACAACATGGCAGTGTACACGTATTTATGCCAGTCTGATTGATTTTCATTAACATAGCTCTTTAGGTACTCCTTTAACGTGGAGTGGCTTCTCTCCAGAGCTCCTTGAGTTTGTGGATGATAGGGCGAGGACCAAATCTGCTTTATTTTAAGAAATTCGCAAGTCTTTTTAAAGAGTTCAGCGGTGAACTTTGTGCCCTGGTCAGAAAGTATCATTTTAGGGATACCGAATAAAGAGACAAAGTGGACGAGACATTCGCAACCCTCTTCAGCAGTTGCGTTGGATATAGGATATGCTACGGAGTATTTGGTGAGGTCATCTTGAAGAGTTAGAATGAATCGAAGATTAATTTGACCAGCTTCAGGAAGAGGTCCAACTATATCGAGGCTAATCCTCTCAAAGGGAGCAGTGGAAGTGGAAGTAATCTGCATTGGAGCTCTGTTTATTTGGCGCAGTGCTTTATTTGTTTGGCACTGGAGGCATTTCTTTACATAGTTCTCAATATCAGTTTTTAAGCCCTTCCAGTGGTATCTTTCCTTGATTCTATTGTACATGCGGCCTATGCCAACGTGACCAGCAATAGGTATGTCGTGATTTTCCTTTAGTATTTTTTTGATTTCGGTAGGAGTTGGGAAGATTATCGCATTTCTATAAATTTTGACTGTAATATTGGTATTATGGAAAAGGAAATTAATCATATTGTAAAGTTTAGCATAGTTGAGTTTAACAAAAGGGTCCTTAAAATCCGATATAGCAATTTCATTACAAGAATCTGGGCAGTTAATTAATATTTCATTTCGAAGATTTTTTAAAGATTCGAATAAGTCGGGATATGGGACACTGTCAAAATGGTGAACCTTTGTAAATAAGAAATAGTAAGATTTATTTTCTGACTCAAAATTTAGGAAGGAATGTAATTTTCTTTCTTTATTTAGGAGTTCTGTGTTATCCTTTTGGTTAGAAAGAACTTCCTCAATGTAGGGATTTGTTTCATCTAAGTCAATGGAAGTAGGTAAAATGACAAGTTTGGAGTCGGTGGACAATAGGTTATTTGTATATTCATGGATTACAGTATTAAAAGTGGATTTAGTATTAGACATAGCTTTTAAGAAATCAGAATAATAATCGTCAGAGACGTCTGGACTTGGTAAGTTAATGGGTAATTTATTACCAGAACTAGTTGGAGGATTTAGTATATCGTCAAGGTAAGTATCAGGGTTTACGTTTTGGTTTTCAGGATTTGCAGTGACGCTTGGGGCATTATTAAGGTGAGTATTAGGACTAAATAAGTTTTCATTTTCAGAGTCAGGGGGAGGACTTACAAGTTCGTCCAGAGTTGGTAAGTTTAGGAAGGAGTCGTCATTTATATTAGTATCAGCGGTACCAGGATTAGCTACAGGATATGGTAAGTTCTGAGGTAAGTGATTATTATCATTTTCAGGACTATGAGAAGTACCCGGAAGGTCACCGATATGTTGTAGAGGATCTAAAAAAGGTAAGTTCCATTCTTCTGGGTTAGGTGGACTCGAAAGTAGTTCCATGTCAATATGTTCAGGGTTTACAGGGTTTGGCGGTTCAGAAGGTAGAGTAGAAGGAGAAGAAGTTGTAGGGTTTTTTACATTAGAAGGATTCGTGGAAGAGTCAGATTTTGTGCCTATAATATTCACAGGAGACAGTGGATCAATAGGGTGACGAGACAATGCATCTGCAGCTGAATTTAATTTACCCTTTCTATAGATAATCTCGTACTCATACTCTTCTAATTTTAATCTCCATCTTTGGAGTTTACTGGAGGGATCCTTATGATTAAAGAGCCATTTCAGGGGACGGTGATCAGTAACAATTTGGAACTTTCGACCATATAGATAAGGTCTAAAAGTTTTACAGCCAAAAATTATAGCGAGAAGTTCTTTTTCTGTTGTACTGTAGTTACATTCGCTTTTGTTAAGAGTTCGGGAAGCAAATGCAATAGGTCTATCTTTACCTATGGTGCCTTGAGACAGGACGGCTCCCAGAGCATGATTAGATGCATCACAAGTTAGAATGAAGGGTTTGGTGAAATCAGGATAACAGAGGACAGGAGCTGTGGTGAGTTTACTTTTTAATTGATCGAAAGCAACTTGTTGTTGATTTTGCCACTGAAACGGTGTATCTTTCTTTAAAAGTTGAGTTAGCGATTTGGCAATTTTAGAAAAATCAGGAATAAATCGGCGGTAATAAGAAACTAGTCCTAAAAAGGATTTGATGTCCTTTGGAGATTTAGGGCTAGGAAATTCTAAAACAGATTTTATTTTATCGGGATTTGGTTTTACGCCGTCTTCAGAAATAATATGTCCAAGATAAGCTACTTCTCGTCTAAGGAATTCGCATTTCTCTGGTTGTAATTTTAAATTGAATTCTCTAAGCCTTTTAAAGACACATTCCAAATTATTTATGGCAGAATTTAAATCGAAACCGTAGAGGACTATGTCATCAAGGTAGACGAAACAGCGGGTACCTTGTAATCCAGATAGAGCAGTATTCATGAGTCTTTGGAAGGTTGAAGGGGCGTTTTTGAGACCAAAGGGCATGCGGGTGAATTGGTAATGACCTTGAGGGACTGAAAAAGCGGTTTTAAGTTTATCTTCTTCTTCGACAGGAATTTGATGGAAGCCAGAGGAAAGATCGAGCGTTGAGAAGTATTTACTCGAGCCTAATTGATCCAAGATTTCATTTATATTAGGAATTGGGTAAGTATCACCTATTGTGACGTCATTGAGTTGTCAAAAGTCTATAACGATGCGCCATTTTCTTTGGCCGGAAGCGTCAAGTTTTTTAGGTACAACCCAAATAGGTGCTGACCATGGAGATTTTGAAGGCTCTATTATTCCTTGATCTAGCATCTGATCCACTTGTTTTTGTACTTCGGCTTTGTGGATTTCGGGAAAGCGATAAGATTTTACGTGAATCGGATTATCAGATGTGGTTTTAATAGAGTGTTTAATAGAATTGGTATGAGTCAGTTTTTCGCCGGGAAGATGAAAGATGTCCGAATAGGAGGAACAAAGATCGTATAATGCATTAATTCCCTCAGAATTTAAATGTGAGACACGTAGTTGGTCTAAGACTTCACGTGTTCTTTTATAAGCGTTAGGATATTTAATATTATTGACTGGATACAGTGTAGGATCATTAGAAATATTATTATTGCAGATTTGAAATTCTTCAACGGGAATTAAAGTAATATTTAAATTGGAATTGAGCGATATTGGAAATTCAGAGATGTTAACAACCGATAAATTTATTCTGTTATTATTTTTTACTTTGACTAGACAATTTGCAATTAAGAGGTTTTCAATTTTATTTTGATTTAATACAAGTCCTTCTTTAATTTCAGGATTAGAAACAGAGCATTCGACGACCATTTCGATTCGTGCTGGAATAGTATAAGTAGGTTCATTGAATAAAAGTTTAATTTCGTTTTTATTGATTCTCAACACATTATGATTATAATCTATGCTGCATTTAAAGGAATTTAGCAAATCAGTTCCAATTATACCGTCGTATGGTAAGTCTATTTCATTTATTACATGAAATTTATGGCTTATAGATTTATTAGGAGATTCGGATAATTTTAGTTTTAAAAGAAAATGACCAGATGTGGTTGTAGTTTGATTTACAGGGTCTATTCCTTTTAAGTTTATTTTTTCTTTGATTAAATTTGGTTGGTTTTGAATTGTACATGACTTAATTAAGCTTACGGCGGATCCAGAATCAATTAACAAAGACAGTGGTATATCAGAAATTGAGGAATCAACAAGTATATGCGGAAGAAGTATTTTATTGGGGTTTGTATTAATTTCATATATTTTATTGTCTGTTTCAGGTTTAGAAGATAATTCGGATGATTCAGCGGGTTTTGAAGATACAACGGATGTGGATGATGCAGCGGATACAGCGTGTGTTGACGATACAGTGGGTGTTGATGATACAGTAATAATAATAATAAGTCTTTATTTTCTCTTCACAAAGGCAGTATAACAAAATATTGAGAACATAACAAACAGTGGATACAGCGGGTGCTGATAATACAGCGGATACAGCGGGTGTTGTAGATACAGCGGATACAGTGGTCGCTGCTGATACAGCGGATACAGTGGTCGCTGATGATACAGCGGATACAGTGGATACAGTGGTTGCTGACGATACAGCGGATACGGTGGATGCTGATGATACAGCGGATACAGTGGATGCTGATGATACAGCGGATACAGTGGATGCTGATGATACAGCGGATACAGTGGATGCTGATGATACAGCGGATACAGTGGATACAGAGGATACGGTGTCGGATTTTGGATTGCGTTGGTGCCTCGCACGACACCGATACGAGACAATTTTTAGTTTTTTGGACTGTCTACTTCATCACGACCATAATCGTTATCATGGTCATCCTCGTTCACAACAAAGTTGACGCGAGGCTGTGGTTGGAAAGCGTTAGGACGATTTCGGTTGTTGTATTCTCGTTTACGACATTGATCAATGGAATGTCCTACAGCTTTGCAATATCTACAGATGGTTGGATTAGCTTGGTTTGGATTACGGTTGCCTTGATTTGAATTTAGTCGTGTGAATGGCCTTGGAGGTGGGCGGTTATATGTTGGTCGATCTACTGATTGTTGTGACCGTTTATACATAGATTGCATAATGCGCTCCTCACAAATAGCGATATTAATAGCTTCATTAAGATTTTTAGCATTTTTACATCGTACAGTTAGCGAAAGGTTGGGCTTAAGACCCATTGTAAAATGATGTAAAGCCAGGTCCTCCATTGCAGCTGTTCGACCTGGTATTTCAGATGCCTTGTGGCTTGACAATGATATTTCAGTTAAAAGTTGTGAAAGACATGTTTCTATTCTAAGTGCATACTGATTAACGCTTTCTGTCTGACCTTGCCTGCTTTCGTGTAGAACAGTAAGTAAATGGGAATAGTGTTTCCTATCAGAAAATTGAGTTTTAAGGAACTCTTTTAATTGGTCCCAGGTGTTAAATTCCTTAATGGAGCAGGCGAGCTCAGCTTTTCCTTCCAGCTGACATAGGATATATTTTAATAAAATTGGTTTTTGCGGCTCAGTAGCGAGTTCAATCGCATTGTTATTCGCAATTTATTAAAAACGAATTTAGACCTTCACGATTGCCGTTATATGGTTTAACGAATTTAAATAGTATATTGATGTCCATTTCGGATTTACTTTTTGATCTCGTAATTCTAGGAGACAAAATAGGAGATTGCGGCGATTCAATGATTTCGGGTATATCAATTTTCAACTGTTGGTCTTCACTTTTAACAGATTTTGGCATAATTTAATAGTACTAAATAAAATATTATGATGCAACAATGTGATTGAATAAAACTTGTAACATAAAATGAGTAACACAAAGGATGAATGTTTAGTCTAACTCACTGCAACACGGCGATAATGATAACGGGCATCCGCATAGCGTCTGAGCGTCTAGACGCTGACAAGGCGAGATGTGGCGTGACTGCAGGTGAATGCTGACGGCGACCGTAGAAACAGTGGGCACAATAACAACTTCTTTTCATTCACAGGAACAGTGATGATTTTAATTCTTTTTCAGGAACCAGAGGAAACAGCGACTTTATTTATTTTTCAGCGGGAACAGCGATGATTTTGAATATGCTCTGAGTATGCTCTTGCGTCCGGAATAGTAGAAACGGAGAAGTCGGTTTGACTATGCAGCACAGCGGTTTTTAGGACACAACAGAGTAGGTTACTGGCACTTTTGATTTTTAGTCACTCACACTTACAATTTTGGTCACTTTTATAACACTTTACTTTTATAGCACTTTATATACGCGGAGACGGACCCGGGGAATACCTGGTTTTGTATCCCTTTACGCTGCCACCAATGTTACGCGGGACCCGGTGAGAGGGTTTTTAAAAAAAAGGTTTTTACAAAGAAACCCCGTTTATTGCGTTTTACACTAAATGGATCTAGAAAGATGTGTGGCCAGTACCGAGGATCAGAGCAGACTGGCTGCGCGGGACCAGACCTTCGTTATATAGTTTCTTATGCTGCTGATGCAGCGATGAAGGGTTGCAGTTTACTTAGCAGTAACCAATCGTAACAGTACGCAAAAATAAAGAGAAATTCACTACCATATTGGACTTGCATAGTCCTAACTGTGTCTCAACTAGGAACGGCCACAAGCTGGCATTTTCGAAATGCCGGCTCCATAAAAAAAGTTCTTCTTTTATTGGGATGTCCATAAGGATATATAATAAAATCCCAATAAAATTCAATCCCTGCCTTTAAAACCTTTTAAGAAGACAGTCAAACAAGTCCTCTGCCGCAAGGCTTACTTACTACAACACTAAGGACTATCTTAATGATAAAGGAGCGTGGGAATGAATCTCGCCCACACAAAGCTATTTCTAAATTAAATGTAATACATAGTTTTAGTAATTACTCGCATCTGTGAGCAGCTGGAAGTGGGTTTATAGTGTCTCATACGATCAGCTGTCACGTGTGCCCATTATGGACCCATAGCCATACTGTTATCTCAATTATATATGTACTTTTTTTTTAAAAGAGTGCTGCTGGGAGTTTTTTTCCGCCGCCTTTTTTCTCTCAGCTCAACATCTAGCCCAAACGGGCTGATTTTATCTATGACTACTAATTGATGCAAAAATTATACTTGACGCCTCAATATAAAAATAGAGTTTGCGATGCCATTATTTAAAAAAAATTACGTACGAACTGTCCTATTATTTTGACTGTGTCAAAGTTTAGACACGGCACGATATACAAATGTTTGACAGGTTATATGGGAAAACAAATAAAATAAATTAAGTTTTTAACAAAAAAATAGAACTGACTTCTTCTTGCTTATGGTAATGACTGCTAAAACTTTTTTGGAGTCGGTGCCCATTCAGAACGAAAGGTACACTATTAAGACAGAACATTTTACTATGGGCCCGACTCCAAAAATAGTTTTTATCTAATTTAGCGTACACTCACAAGGTTTCATTATACCCGAACTTATTGGGACTTTGTATTAATATTAGTCAAACTCTGTAGTCTTACTCAACAGTCTGAGAGTATGCCCACCAAGCAACCGTTTGCGTATATACAAAAAGCAACTTCAGTAATTCCTTTCCAGTGACCATTCCAACCCAAGTGAATTTCCTTCATTTTTTTAAGAGACCAATTTAATCGAAAGAGATATGACGGTGTTCAGAGATAACAAACATAATAAATAAATAAATATCTTTGGACAATTCACACAATGCCATCTGATTCCAAACTAAGCAGAGCTTGTGCTATGTTAATCAGAAAGCTGATAAACATACTTATATAATTCTAAATACAAACTTAAATAGATATGATATATGATATGACGTGACGATGTCAATGGAGAAAAACGCATAAATTTAATATTGAATTATAAAATATGAATATCTGGTGCGCTTGTGGTATAGCCTAATAGTGATAAAAAGACTTCATTTAGCAGGATTATTATTTGTTTTGTGATTCAACAGTGAAAATTACAGAAAAGATGTTTTTAATGTTTTGGGAAGACATGTTGACATCAAGTTGACACATACGTTTCTGATAAATATTTTGGACAAATGGTATACCTGAATTTAACCACATAAAAACATTACTGTGCTTAATACCTATTTCGGATTTACAGAGAACTTCATTAAATATACCCATCTATCCAGCCACAAATTTATTTCATCAAGCAACTGGAAATATATTATAAAATCTGATTAACGACGGCCTTCCCAAAGTGCAATATCAACTTCAAGAAATCATTATAATCACCAGCCCACATCAGTCCACTGCTGGTCATAGGCTTTTCTCAAGGTGTGCCACTGAGCCCGATCGTTCGCTCTATGCATCAAAGTGAAACTTCAAGGAACAATTTGACCTTCCTCTGTACAATAGGACTTTCCTATCATTTATAGTTTTAATTTAATTTAAAAATAGTTTATTACTGTAAACATGTATATATTTTTTTTTAGTTCTATTTTTTTTATATGCTCTTTATTTCAATTAAAGTTAAGTTCATTCTATTATGTCTTTGGTGAACAATAGCAATGGTTCATTGTTGCAATGCTCCATCTGTGGGGATAATAGATATTTTAAAGGACAGAGGGGGCTAAACATCCACTGCAGTCGTATCCATATTCCAAGGATCGCTGCAGGGGATGAAATAATACCCCCGCAATCTAATATCGCTACAGATGGGGGTCGCAGTAATGAGCTATTGCATCAGAGGCTTGCACATCTAAAATGTAACATCAAACTTGTAAAGCGCATACCAAAAGGAGCTCGGGCAAGTGTTGCTCGTAGTCTCACTGAGTGTGTAGCCAAAGTAGTCTCAGAAAATACTTCAGAGGTTTGGCAAGAATTGCTCCTTTTTGCATATAAAACATTTAATATAGAATTTAAAAATCAAAAACTTTCACTAGTAAAACGCATAAAACAAAATATTATTAACAATAGTATTCCCGTTTCATCACCCCAACAAAAAAGTACACATCTAAATAATTCACAAAATAAAGTAAAAATTATTGAAAATAAATTATCTGACGGGGATATAAAGGGAGCCGTTAAAATTTTATTTTCTGATGACTCTATGGCTACGCACTCACCCGATACACTTGAAGCATTGCGCGAGAAACATCCCACAGCTACTGCAGTCTCACTTAGTACTCTTCAGGGTACTAGCCACAGGCAAAATTCTTTGAGAGTGAGCGAGGAAGCCACCGAAAACGCTATCCGCTCTTTTCCGAACGGATCAGCCGGTGGCTTAGACGGCATAACACCACAGCACTTAAAAGACCTAACGGATCCTTTTTTAGGTGAAATATCAAAGGATCTGTTGAGGGAACTCACCAGTCTTGTAAACTTAATGCTAACTGGTCGAGTTCCCTCAGATATAACACCTATTATCTATGGAGCCAACCTCGTCGCTCTAAAGAAAAAAGATGGTGGGATTCGACCCATCGCTGTGGGTAGTACGCTGAGACGATTGACTTCAAAGTTATGCTGTCGCGAATACCGCGACCGCTTCATGCAAAAATTTAAACCGCGGCAGCTTGGCTTTGGAGTCAAAGGTGGCTGTGAGGCTGCAGTACACGCAGCTCGGTCATTTTTAATGACGCAAAATTATGACGTATTTCTGAAAATAGACGTTAAAAATGCATTTAATTCGGTAAACAGGGGTGCTATTTTAACTGAAATTCAAAAAGAAGCACCAGAGATTTTTGATTATATTTGGCAATGTTACGGCACCCCATCAAAATTATTGTTTGGCGATAACGTCATAGAGTCTTGCGTGGGATGTCAGCAAGGCGACCCTCTTGGCCCAGTTATTTTCAGTTTGGTTATTCAGTCAATTATAAATCAACTAAATTCTAAATTTAATATTTGGTACCTTGATGATGGTTCTTTGGGAGGAACTGCATCAACTGTATTGGAGGACCTACAGATACTAATTCGACGGTTTGGTGACATTGGGCTGTCTCTAAATTTTAAGAAGTGTGAAGTTTTTTTCTCAGACCACCTAACATCGGAACAAATTTCAAATTTAACAGAAAAATTCAACAATATTACTCCTAACATATCAATTGTCAATAAGGTCAATTTGACATTACTAGGTGCTCCAATATATGATGATGCGATTTCTCCCATTATAAATTCTAAATTAGAAAGTTTTAATGCAATTTCGGATCGCTTATTTAACCTGCAACCTCACATGGCTATCTATATCTTACGCCTTTGCTTATTCGCTCCAAAATTCATGTATTTACTAAGATGCTGTCCTCTCTGGAAATTTCCTTTGGTAACAGAAATATTAGATAATTCTTTAAAAAACTGTGTTACAAAAATTCTAAATTTAAAATTCGACGATCGCTCATGGATGCAGGGAACTCTTCCTATTAGGTTTGGTGGCTTGGGAGTCCGCACGACGGGAGGGTTAGCACTTCCGGCGTTCTTGGCCTCTTGTCATAGCACGTGCACCCTCATCACAGATATATTAAATACTAATTTAGATGATGTTTGGGTGCCGTACATGATGGAGGCCTTGGATAGTTGGAGTGCTTCCTTTCCGTCCGAAGATATCTCAACTATGTGTAGGGAAAAACAACAAACATGGGACTTACCCAAAATTAAATCTGATTTTGCCTGCCTCCTTGAGCGATGTTCAGACAGCACTGATAGGGCCCGTTTACTTGCAGTTGCCCAGAGTGAATCGGGACATTGGCTACATGCGCTACCATCGATGAACCTAGGCACCGTGCTGGATCCTGCAACTTTTCGTATTGCAGTAGGTCTCCGGCTCGGTGTCGAGATGTGTGAGCCTCATATTTGCCCGTGTGGGCAGGGGGTGGACAGGTTTGGGCGACATGGCCTGTCCTGTATCAGAAGTGCCGGTAGACTTTTTCGCCATGGTACCCTCAATGATTTAGTCCGTCGGGCTCTTGCCACCGCTTCAATACCAGCTACATTGGAGCCCTCTGGTTTATCTCGAAGCGATGGCAAGAGACCTGATGGTATTACTTTGGTACCATGGAGTCTGGGCCGGCCTCTGGTATGGGATGTCACCTGTGCGGACACCTTAGCGCCAACACATGTAAGGATGTCCGCTGAAAAGGCTGGGTCCGCGGCCGATCATGCCCAATGTCTCAAGCGCCGTAAATATAGTAATTTATCTGATAATTACATATTTACGGCGCTTGCCATGGAGACAATGGGGCCATGGTCTTCTGACATGAAAAAATTCATGTCAGAAATGTCGCACAAACTTGTACTGGCCTGCGGTGACCTAAGAGCTGGCGGTTATTTTGCACAAAGGCTAAGCCTTACGATTCAACGTGGCAATGCCGCCAGTGTCTTGGGTACCATGCCTCACACGGGTTTTTTAGACGAAGTGTTTTATTTGTAAACTTTTTTTTTTTTTTTTTTTTAAATAAATAATGTTATATTTTGTATATATTTATTGTAAATAGTTAGTATAATTAATTTAATGTTAATTTAATTATTATGAATGTTTTAATTATAATAATATCCCTACTTAAAAAAAAAAAAAAACTTAAATAGATAAATTAACACCCAGACACAGAACAAATAGTCATGTTCATCACACAAATATTTGTTCTGGGTGGGAATCGAACCCGCGACCTCACGCTTCGCAGTCGGCTCATCACCCACTACTCCACGGAGGCTGTCACAGTATAATTTCAATGAGACCCGATCTCTTTTTTGGTCTCACTTATCTAAAACTTTTAAACAAGCAAATAATATGAATCTTTGAAGAGGCTCCTACGATTTTTATGAAATTTCGTACGCAGGGGGTTTCAGGGGCGATAAATTGAGTTCCTTTTTTAGTTTAGATAAATAAAATCAATTGTTTTTATCCGATTGAAGCTCGGTACTAGCACTAATATCTCTATCTCAAAACTAGCGCTAATAGGACACTACCCAGTTGGAGCTTAAACTAAGTGCATTACGTTTGCATAACTTATCCGTTCCGCAACAAACAGTTTGCCACTTCACGTGCTTGGAGCAAGAGTTAACTGTCTTCGGTGGATGCATTATTCAACTTCGTGTTGAAGGTAGTGTGAGGTAATGAAAGGATAAGTCGATAATGTAGTTTGGCTGAAGTACAGGTAAATACTTCGCTCAGTTACACCTAAGCTCCTAACTCAAGGCTTGTCGCTCAAGTTTTACGTAAAAATGCTTAATGTTTTAAGACAAAGACAAGACAAAGACATTTATTTGCACAAATATGGGTGTTTACAAAATTGTTTGTATACATATATTTAGTTCGCCATATTTACCCTCATGAGGTATGCAAATATACAATGATAAAAAAATAAAAGGAAAAAACTAAACTATAACACAATTACGAAATGTACATTAACATCTATTTTACTATTATTTTTATTTGTCCCATATTGCGCCTTTTATAAATTAAAATATTTATTTACATATTTATATTTCGGATCGATTCCGATCGTCAGCTTTGGGTACCCATATCACAGCGTTTGTTACCAGCATAATATTCATTAGTTACTATGTGATGGAAAAACATCTTTATAGATTCTGCACTTTGCTAGCGTGGACCACCACGGCGTCCAACCGAGAGAGATAAATAGATAATAATGAAAAGTGACAAATCATAACTTTGAGAACATTCCCTTCTCTTAGGAGTAAAATTCTTTAGTTTTTCCGACGCAACAATACTCTAGAAAACAAATAAAAACCATTAATAACAGCTATGAAAATATATATTCTAAAACTGAGTTATAAACATTGCTTAGGAAATTACGAACTATGGATCTATACATCTAAGTATACAAATAAATAAAATTGGAGTGTGTGTTTGTAATATTAAAAGAACTGCTTTTTACTACATGCATATGAATTTATATACGGTACATATACCAAAATAACATTTTTACAATTTTCGTCTGTCTGTCTGTCTATTTGTCTGTCTGTTTGTTCCGGCTAATCTCTGAAATGGCTTTACCCATTTTGACGGGACTTCCACTGGCAGGTATCTGATGAATAAGGAGTAACTTAGGCTACTTTTATTTTAGAGAAATTCTAAAACGAAGTCGCGGGCGGCCGCTAGTTAGCAATTTAAAATACTAAAAAACACGCTTTTGTGAAAATACTAACTAAAAAGTACCTAAAAATAAGAAGAAAATGTATTTTACTGTAAAAAAAGCGTGGGGTGCATGGTGTCAATAGTATCTTAAAAACCAACTCACGCTCCTTTACAGTAAAATATATTTTCTTCTTATTTTTTACTTTTTAGTTCGTATTTTCACAAAAGCGTATTTTTTAGTCTTTTAAACTACAAAATTTATTTTTTGATTTTTAGTTGTTTTTTTTTCATATTATTGCATAATAAAACAACTGAATCGAAAAGCTCCTTAATTTTCAAACATTGTCATTTCTGTTTGTACTGGCAACCTTATCCGAACTTAGCACTAATAGGCGAGTCCCCAGTTGGAGCTAAAGTGTTCTGCAGCAAACATTTTGGAGCCCGTGCAAACAACTAACTTAGCTTCAGTTGATGCATTATTCAGTCACAAACTTTGTTCTGAAGTGAGATAATGAGATGGATTATGTTCTATTCTTAAGCACGAATAACTTACTGGTTAAATACTTAGGTCATCTGACTAAATAAATTTATTCCTTTCGGGCGTCGAGGTTCAATCCTGACTGGTATCTCAATTGCATTATTACTTGTTAAAAAAGACTTATGAATGTCCTCCAAACCACCGATAACAAAAAAACCTTCAAAAGGTACCCAGCACCTTGGGAGAGGATACCGGGTTATGTGGGATTTGTAATGAAATGAAATGAAATAAAATATTTTATTTGCTGGATTCAGTTTACAAAGGTGTTACACATTAATATTTTATACCTACAAATCCTGCCTGACGGCGTGCAAATTTACTTATTTTATTTTAAGTTTAAGTATTAACAAAATATTATTTCAGTTTAAACAATCAACCATAAAGTCCCAACCCCGGAAGCCCCCTTTTAGTCGCCTCTTGCGATCATGCAGGGGATACAGTAGCTCTATGCTTAATCCCGAAGCTACAGGACTTGGTCAACGTGGCCTAAGTCCGTCTTACTTTCAAAAAATTTCGTTTTGCAGTCTGACTTAAAGAGAGTTGTTGTTGATGAATAGGGATGAGCAGTTTTTCCTTCTTTATTCAGGCAAGCTTGTAATAAATGTTGACAATAATATATTATTATTACTCTTATAGTGATACCTGGCTGTAAAATGTTCTAGTAACCCTAGCGCTAATACCGTTACCCACTAAGTTACTTTTTTGAACTTAACTTGTGCCTCTGTGGCGCTCTGTACCATATTTTTCTTATATCGATCAACCCACACTTTTTTCATAATAATACTAAGTAGTATTTTTTTAATTTATTATTTTCTGCTTATATTAAGGATTATTTTTAACTTTTTTAGTTTGATATGCTCCAAAAGCGTGTTTTTTTAGTATATTTATTAGCTTCTAGTTCATTTTCTACATAATTATTACGTTGACTTTCAGTAGAACCGATATAAAAAAAATTACTTAAGCAAAACAACGCGGTTACCTTTCTATTCACGGATTAATGATTTATCCAGGATATTCACCTCTGGTTCAGTGCCTAACAAAACCTGACATTCATCATTCATCGTAAAGGCAAGGCTAGCCCAGTTTATGCCGCGGCAACCTCTGCATGCCGAGATATTTTTGCGTCTCCCTCCCGGTCGCGCACCCGACGATCATCATTGAAATGTCGTGTCAACAAGCTACGAATTAACGAACGAACGAGCAAAGTTTAGATTTTGATGGTATCATATTCTGAATGTATACATACATAGGTTTTGTGCTTTTTTAAGTCTATGAGGACCTGATAATATATGTAATTATTTCTAGGTTTTTTTTTCCGCCGGCTTTTTTTCCTCTCAGCGTATAAAACCCCAGTCAATTGGGTGCCCAAAGCCGACGAAGTGGGAAAAACACCGTCTAAATAATTTCATGACTACAAAATAAAAAACGCAAAATGTAGGGTAAATAAATAAATAAATAACATGGTTTGTAAACATAATAAATAAATTAGTTATTTAGATTTAAGTCAAAAAGTTATATAGGTAGATTTACATGTATTTTTTTTATTTCTTTAACAATATTTGCATACCTTACTGAGGTAAATATGGCGGACTTTATATAATATATAAAACAACTTCTGTAATAACCATATTTACGCAAATAAATCATTTTTCTTTTCTTTTCTTTCTTTATACACATTGAATAATGGCATACGTACTATAACTATTTACTGTTAAAGTAAGTTATTTTTTTTACTTTGTACCGCTAATTGATTTTGGTTGTAAGAGACCATAGGAAACATTGTAATGACGAATCACTTCGTCATTATGAGAACTACTTACATCCATATTTCATACCTTTAATGTATACAAATAATCTCCACCAACCCGCATTGGAGCAGCTTGGTGGAGTAAGCTCCAGGCCTCCTCAGTAAAGGGTAGAGACCCATGCCCAGCAGTGGGACGCAAAAAAGGGTTGCAGCCATACAAATAATGTATCAACAACAACAAATCAATTACACTGCACATTTTTATTTATTTATTCATGGTTGTATCAACAAATAAATAAATAACGCTACACATTCATAGCCCCACACTAGGATTCCCTGTGTCGTGGGTACCATGGATGCACACAGAGATAACGAACGAGAACACAAACACTCAGACTAAGAACAGCAATTAAAACTCAACATTCCAGTTTCTGAGTCGCCGGGAATCCAACCCGGGGCCCTAAATTGACAGTCCAGTATGGTCTTGGTTTTTATTAGCTGCCTACTAAGAATGGGTTATGGTTTTCGCGCCTGTCTTCCAATCCAAAGATATAAAAGGTTTAATGAAAAATATGAAAGGCATAAAAACACGAATTTTGAAAACAAAACTAATAAAATATAAACATTTAAAAATGCCACATCCTTCTTAGCTTACTTCTTCCTGGCGGTACCTTGGCGCGACCTTTACGCGGAGTTAGAGCTAAAATGGTAGACCTTCCACATCCGCTACGTTATTCCTAGGAAACCTTGACGCGTAACTGCCCTTAAGGGCGCCGCTAAAAGAAAACTACGAGGGAAATGGGACGCGTAAATTGGTACGGAAATACCCCTGGAATTCGTGAGAATCACGTATTCTGCTTTTAGTGGGCACATGAGTAATGCTTTCTTGGTTTTATTAAGAAAAGTAGAGCGATTGATCTATAAAAGTTACATTTAAAACTTACATCTAAAAGCAAGTTATATTTGTTTGTATTGTTGAAATATAGTTATACTAAAAATCTTCATTGGTGAATGGTGAATTTCACATTGCTTTACAATAAAGATATTTGGTGTGTCAGATTTTTTATTTTCTAACGAATGTTATTTTATAAAATCTGCAATTAGGTTTATATTGTACTGTATGTTACCTGTCGTTGATTAATAGAGAATCATGGTTCTGTCTGACACGACAATCGCTTTACGGGACACCTCAATTAAAGCATACTTTGATGTATAAACTTGGCAATTTGTAAAATTGTAAAAATTTAAGCAAAAGTTTCAGTAAAAGTTCTCGATTGAGGAAGATGTCATCGGTTCTGACACGACAATGTTGCGGTTTGTACCCTCCTGTCCGGGACACCTCAATTATAGTAACCTTCGAGTCTGTCGTCACGTGTCAACGTTGTCAAACTCAGTATATCTATCCCGTTCATTGAATAGTACTCAATCGAGCCACTTTTCTATAAATAAGCAGCTATAACGTATAGCTATAAACAGCGATGACAAACGCATTTTTCACGTTGCACGCGCTAGCTTTTAGTAATCGAAGATCATCACCACTATCTATACATTCTGTCCCTATTCTCTTGTTCAATAATATCTATATAGGTATCTGGACTAATTGTTAAATATTCGTAACCAACTTGTAGCAATTCCCTACTGTAAACGAGTCTAACGTATGTCGGCATATGCAATGTGGTGCATGAAAAAACGCGAAGACTTGTGGCGCCATCTAGGAAATAAACAGAGGAAGCTTTTAACGTGCGTCGCAATAACTCTCTCGAGATTCAAAAAAACTTTTGTTAAATTAGTAATACACCGGATTGTTTTGTCCATTCTGAATCTAATACCTTTAAACGAGCAATTCTTGTATATATCTAAATATATTTTTTGAATCTCGGAAACGGCTCCAAAGATTTTGATGAAATTTAGTACCCTGGTTTCGAGGATGATAAATTGATCCAGCTTATTTTTTTTTTTGCTAGAAATTGTCGTTTTATATAATGTTTATGCCGTTATTTATAAAATTACTCTTACTGACATCTATTGGAAAATATTAATAATATTGTGGCGTAGAAATCCGTCAAATGTCGACTGTCAATCCGCACTTCAAACAAATGACAATGTCGATATGAAAGACTTCTATAAAAATTTCGACAATGTACTTAAAGCTTTCTTGGTCGAATGGTTACGAAAGTTGACTACGGAGATAGAGACCCGGGTTCAAACCTCAAGTAGACAAGTTGCGTTTTTTGTGTTTTGTGACAATTTTTTTATTGGGAGCTAGGTATTTCAAAAGCCTTTGTTAAGTAACACTAAGTCAATGAATGTTTTGCTTAAAAATAAACCAAGAAAATCAATTGTTTTTACCCGAGCATCGCTCGGGCGTCCAGGTACTTTTCTTTTATACTAGGTACATACCTGGCCTGTATCTTTTTAATGACACTCAAGTTGTAAAATCGTAATAAGCCGATTTATCAAAGGTTGCTGAGTGCCCTGAGTCCTTTTACACTGATTTTCTTCATATTTCGATGGACGGTTACTCATACTGACATGACGGTTACTCATAATTTAATGCACGTGTTTATGTTGTAGGTATGTCCTACAAACGGTACACACTCGCATTCTGTGAATATTAAATTTTTCTGTAGCTCTTTTAAGGTTCGCCCGGAGAAGTATCACCACTGCACCTTATTGCCGTCAATCAAATCTATTGTGTTCCAGTGGAAAAGTGAAATTGCTGACCAGACGTACATGAGGCGATCATCAGCCTCCGGAGTTGCAACGCCACTGCATACGACCTCAGGCAACACTTAGGAACCACCTTTATGCGACCACGTGGCCTGCCTGTTTACTATTAGCGTCTGCTACTGCTACTACTACAGCTACTTTCAAATAAAAAAATACTGTAGCCATAAATAAAATATTTCCCAGAACAAAATATTCTTACTGCTACGAATGCTTTCATAAGCAAGTAAGAATTTTCTAGCATTACAGTAATTCACATACATCACACACGATCTACCTGTCTCGTCTAGTTTTTCCGACACATTTGGTACTTAAATTACCAGAATATTCTAGGTTAAATCTTCGTCTTTTCTTCTTTTGTTCTTATCATATCTGGGTTTCTGGGTAAACCTGAAATAATAATTCCTTTTAGTAGTGTGCACGTAAAACTACGATCATATTACCCAATAGAGCAATAACGCAAGTTTAATAAAATAAATAATAATAAATACCGTTTCACACTCAGAGCCCCACAGTAAGGCAAACACAAAGACAGAAACATAAATATCCAGACCAATAACAGATATTTTAAACTCATCATTCAAATTTCTGCTTCTCCGGGAATCGTACCCGGACCCTCCGATCGGCAGTTCGGCGTGGTAATCATTACGCCACACGGGTCATCTTATCTAATATCCCTTTGCATTTCTACAACCGTTTCAGCAGCTATTCAATAGCTAAGCCACACTAGGTTTTTTGGCATCAGCGATCGACAATTTAATTGCTAAACGCAGTGATTCAGCATCCGAAACTCGTGATTACTATGCCGCGTCTAGTAAACAAAACGCAATGCAGCATCGATGCCATGTCGATGCTCACGCGAATTGCCGATCGTCAATGCTAAAAGTAACTAGAGTGGCCAGGCTATTAGCGATGGAGTGAGATTAAGGTAAAGAAAACTAGATATTTAGGCACAATGAAATCAGTTCCAGAAAGCAGAAATTTTCGTAGAACAAATTCATAAGCCGAATAAGAGACGACCACTCAATTTTTTTAAATAATTTATCGGAATGTGTTATTTTCTTCTTTTTAGTACTTTCTGCATCCAAACATCGTCTTTTATTTGAATATAAAAATAATATTTTTATACAACAATATGCAATAATAAAAAATATTTAAATAAAAACACGCTATACGTCGCCAACACAAGCCGTCAAATCATTTTGGAGGCGTGATTAGGTAAATAAACTTTTGGCCTCCCCAATCGTGTGGAGATCCGTGCCCGGGAGTTGGACGCAATGATTGTTGCTATCAAGGTTGCCATATAAACCATCGGTCTTCGTTACTTCTCTAAGCGTTACGTACTCGTTGGCTAGTGTAATAAATGACAGAGCTCCGAGATATTAGGCTGAAGCCCGCAATATATTACGGGTGCGCTAATCGTTGCGAGTCCTTATTCGTGTCGCGTCGCTCCCATTAATATTACTATGATTAACATCTTTCGTAGTGGGACTGTCCGTTTGTATCATGATGTAGTGAAAGCGATAAATGAAATGTTTTGGTTTATTACAAAGTAATAGGATTTAGAGCAGCCATGGTCGAGCGGTAAAGAGTGCGGTCTCCGACACTTAGATAACGGGTTCAAATCCTCGTCGCACACCTGTGACAAATTTGTAATACAAATGTGTATATTTATCGCTGAAACCGTACCACCGTACATGCCTAAAAGAAACTCATAATTACTCAAAGGCATGAAATGAAATAGTTTATTAACATCCTGGGTAATAATTTTCGCTTGATGTTTGTCATTGCTGTACGGCCATCAGCTGACCTTCATCCGCTTTGGGTGCGCTAAGGCTTATATGGGCTAGGAGAAAAAAGCGGGCGGAAAAAAACTTCAGCCCTGTTTTAAATAAATTTTCAGGTACAATCCTCCAATCCGCACTGACCAGCGTGGTGGAATGTGATTTTTAGTATAAGAACTCATTAATATTTACGTATGTCTTAAATTAAATCACACTGCTGGATACAGGTCTCTTGGAAATTAAAGGAATAATCCATACTTTACTAATATTATAAATTCGAAAGTAACTCTGTCTGTCTGTCTGTTACGCTTTCCCGCTTAAACTACTGAACCAATTTTAATCAAATTTGGAACACAGATAGAGTGGACCATGGGAAAATACATAGTATGGTTTTTATTTATCCTGCGGGAACATATAAAAAGGGTCAACGTGGGTGAAGCCGCTGGCGGAAGGCTAGTTTGCTATATACTTTATATTGAATTAATAAAAATAAAAAGGCCCAATCTCAAAATTTATCAAACTATAAATTTCTATAAGCCATACAAAAAGATAAGTTAAGTTATATAATTAAGTTACTACTTAAAAGTGTATAAATTAATCTCTCCAATCTGTCATACCAAAGATCTTTTGGCGTGGTTATTTAAGGAAACTAATATTAAAAAGTTTTTTCAAATCGATACAAATTTATACACCCCGTCCATTGGTTGAATAGTCGTTAACATAATCATAATATTTAATTTTATGTTTTGAACTCTGACATAAACGGAGAAACAACTTTGGTGAGTAAAATATAATATTAAAAATTAAAATCTGTGTCCCTCGGATATTGTATTTTTTATTTCCACCCATACGTCAAAGAAGAAGCTTCTATACATTAAAATAGGCAGCAAACCCAGGTACAAAACTAGACATATTTTGGCATTACAAAGAATGATGATGTCGTATACGTGACGCAAATATGAACAGGTAAACGTGTGTACTACGTTCTACCTGTGGTTCTACCGTATTAAGAACTAGTATGTAACTGTCTACAAAACAAGTGCTTTTTGCGAAGACATAAACACTTAAATCCAAATATTACACCTCATTTTTATGTAAGAATAAGGTTTAGGACGATAACTGTATGTAATTTTCATATTCTGCTCGTGAATAATTTATAACGCACCTATTTGAAGAATCTATAAATCCAAATAATAACATATCTCCTTTTTCGGATAATCTATAATAAGCCAGGTAGTATTGCTTTTCAGAATCATCCGCGAAGAAATATTGCAGAACATGTTAAAATTTATTAAATTAAAAAGGAATTAAAAAGACGTCACGAAAAAGTTTGAAATTACAGATAGATTCATAGGTACACCAGAATAAGCCTTCTCAAATATTATAGCCAAGGTAAGCTACTTTAAATAATTATAGTTCTTTGCTTGCTTCGAATCAGCTGATACAAATAATGCGAAATTTACCTATAAACATGCAGGATCAGAGGGCCCACTCTGTACGCCCGTATCCGAAACTAAGTGAATTTTCGTGCCTTATTTTTGGATTAGATTGAAGAAATTCTAGCAATATTATTCATTCAATAGCTTACTGTCATCAATGACAACGCTTCTCTTATTAATTCATGAAAAAGAAGCTATCTGAGTATGCTAAAAATGATTCCGAAAATGTTAGAACTTACGGACGGATGCTTACAGAGTGGGCCCTCAGTGACGAAATTATTATGCGTCCCCGTTGGGTAGATAAACTATAATCTTCTAAGATACTGCATCCCACGAGCATTAATGCTCATAACCCTAGGTCGTGTACAATTATAATAAAGCGATTAGGTTCAGGTGCACTTAACTGCTTATGTTGGCTGAACACAGCTGATAAAACGGCTTAATACAGCTTAGAAAGCTCAAGTGTGCAGTAATTCAACTTAAATTTCAGTTTTGTTGTAGTTAGAAATCTTAGAGCCAAGTTTTATGCTTAGATTAGCAGCCGCCCGCGACTTCGTCCGCGTGGACTTTGGTATTAGTCATAGCATGATGTTATATATACTAAAGTCTTCCCTGATAAATGGACTATCCAACACGAAAAGAATTTTTCAATTCGAACCAGTAGTTCCTGAGATTAGCGCGTTCAAACAAACAAACTGTTCAGTATGTACATATATTAGTATAAAATAAAATAAAAAAAATAGCCTTTATTCTACCACAATCACTGTATGTACAATTTATCCAAAAATATTTTTTAACTACATATTTAATAATCATGCTATTTGATTTGCTTTTATTCATTTATGTAATCTATAAATAAACTAGCTGACCCGACAGACGTTTTCCTGTCTTATCTATGGATATTAAAATCGAATTTGTAAAAAAAAATATATTAATTATCAATTTTCTTAAATTTTTTCATTGATAAGAACCTTCTCCTGATAATATCAAACACAACAAAAAAGAATTATCGAAATCGGTCTAACCGTTCACGCGTGAGGCCGAGACCAAGGGAAATAGGAATTCAGTTTTATACATATAGAGTTAGAGAAATGTTTTGCCCGCGACTTCTTCCGCGTGTACTTTAGTTATCAGGACACAGTTTAAATTAACCCCGTTATAATTGTGTCATACGTATCTGTTCTGCGTCTGCAAGTAGGTACTGCTATAAAAGATAGGTAACAGGTTACTACAGTACCTACTTCGTTTTGAAGCTGGTGTTAAAATGACCAAGTTATTTGGTGCACTAACCCGCTAGCAAGCCACATAAACCAGACCGTGAGAAAAACAGCCCCCTTTTTAAATTAGTCCGACGAAATATAAAGGTTGTCATAATTATATTTTTAAGAAATAAGAAAGTCAGGCCCTATATACCAATGTTTATACTGCTAAGTTCCGAAATGAGATGATAATTAATTTCTATACATTTTACTTAACCCTTCCCCCGCCTTTTTACCCTTTTAGGCGGAAGTTTATCCATTTCACTTGCACAAATCATTTTAAATTGTAATGATTGATTACATACTCGTATGTATATTACCTACTCTACTTATTAGAAGTATAAGTAGAGTAGGTATATATATATAGAGTAGGTCCAGAAATGAGAAAATTCCATGTAAACTTCACTCTCCTATTTCACTCTCTTAGGAGTTAGTTTACTTTTTAAAGGCTCAAATTATAAATATTTTGAGTAAATCTAGTATCGTGTTGCAGAGCCAGCTCCTGATTTACCTAATAACTTTATTCAACAATTAATTATTTTCACTTAAATCTACCTTCTTACGGTATCTGAGGCTACGCCCGAGAGAGACAGCGAGTTAATTATTTAACATTTCAATCACACTAAAACCCACTGAATAGGATTTTCAGCGAAACCTGCCAATGTCTTCCATGCGCAGCGATGTACTCTGTGGCGCACTCCTGTGGTGGCGCGGCGTTACAAATGGGCTCTTGGGTGAGCAATGTAGGTAACTCTGCCAAGAGTCGTGCGGCCGAATACGCCGTCATTTTACCCGTGGCTGTTGGTCCGACTCCCAGTATAGCCGTGAAAGCCTCTACTTAGTCGCTTTTTATGATTACGTGGAGGACACCATATTTCATATTGTTAATGCCGAGGTAACTTTTATGTTTTCGGGACGGAATCTTCGCAAGGTACGTGTCAGATTGAAAAGTGATACCGGGTTATGTGGGATTTATACAGCACTAAAACCTCCTCAGTGGCCTGCTGAACACTCGTTCAAAGGACTCCATGCGCGGTGCTCCAAATCGCCGCCCACAACTCCAGAAGTTCACATTTATTCGCCTCTTACGATTAGGTAGCTGATCTGTTCTTACTGTATCTAGTCTTATTCTAGCTCATATTCATAACTTCCACCTACGGAGAGCAATCCCGAGCTAGCCAGTTTAGCTTCTTGAAGAAACTACCTACATTGTACAGAAACCTACAACAAATGTATGAAGAGTATTTTTTAAGTATTCATATTATATTATCTATGAAGTTTTTAGGTTACTGTCCAATAAATTGTCATGGAAGAAAATAAAATAATGACAGATCTCGTTTTATCGTTTGATTCCGAGAACTATTTCAAGAGAAAGCGACAAAAAGGTACAAACATTTTCAAATAGCAATTTTTTTATATTCTGTCTTAATTCGTATTAAATAGAAATATTTTTGTCAGTCAGCAGGATTTCTTAACGTTTGGCGTAGAAGGTACTTACCTCAATTTAAAAATAAATATTCACTGCAGTAACTTTTCTAAAACCATAAAAAATAAGAAGAAGTAAGCAGTCAATTAATGATAAGTTTCACAGTGTTCAGTCATGCAAAACTTGTAACTCGGTGTATCACGTATGAAAGTCGATAAAAATAGTAACTAACATTTTGCAAGTTCAAGAGTTTTCATATAAAAAATCAAAATATTTTCCATAACTGATGATCAACGCTTAATTTTTTAATACCGTGCAACAGTTCATCATGGATTTCAAACACTAAGAAATTTAGCTGATGTGACGTAATTAAAACAAAATATTAGAAAATGGTTGCAAGTTGTCATTGCTTAGCTCTCTGAATATTTCATGTGAGTCAAATTTTTGAAGGACGCTGTCTTGTCTTAAATGTTAATGTTGCATTCGAATTGGGAAATAGTTTTTAAATTTTCTAAGTTTTCGTGATATTTCCATAATGTTTTATTACATAAGTACCTTCTTCTGCCAATTACAAACACAACAAAAGAAGAATTAGCGAAATCGGTCCAGCCGTTCACGCGTGATGTCGTGACCAAGGGAAAATGGGATTCATTTTTACCGACTTCCAAAAGAAGGAGGTACTGTATTCGGCTGTATGTATTTTTTTTTTTTTTTTATATATGTTCACCGATTACTCCGCCGTTTGTGGACCGATTTTCAAAATTATTTTTTTGTTCGTATGCTTATACTCCCGAGGTGGTCCCATTGTCACCAAATCAGGATCTGATGATGGGATCCCAGGGAAATCGAGGGGAACTCTCAAATTTTATAGGCACACACATTGATTTTCTTATAGTTTCTGAAGCATAAGAGATATTTACGCATAGAAATCATCATCTCATGTTGCTGAGCTGATGATGGAAGGTACTACGACAGTGAGGATTTGAGAGCAAATTCTTTCAATAAATAGTTTTTTATTCGAAATCTTACATTCCCCAGGTGGTCCAACTGTCACCAAGTCAAAGTCTGATGAGGGGATCCCAGAGAAATCGAAGGGAACATTCAAATTTTAAAGCAGAACAAATGATTTTCATATTTTTACAAAGCAAAACAGACATTTGTGTATAATTATCGTCATATCATGTTGCTGAACTGATGATGGAAGGTACTACGACGGTTAGGAGTTGAGAGCAAATTCTTTCAATAAATGGTTTTTTGTTCGAAATCTTACATTCCTGAGGTGGTCCAACTGTCACCATGTCAAAATCTGATGATGTGATATTAGGGAAATCGAGGGAAACACTGAAACGTAATAGGCACACACCTTCTTTTAGTCATATTTTTAACATAATACAAATATTTATGTCTGGTAATTATCACCTGCTGTTGCTTAACTGATGATTGAAGGTACAACTCCTCAACGGTTAGGAGCTGAGAGCAAATTCTTTCTTTAATTTATACGTTCAGGTGGACTGATAGTAGTTTTCTTTCAGACTTTTAGATGGCTATTAGATAAACATGATTATAAAAGGTAAATCTGTTTAAAGTTTAGAAGTTAAGTGAAATTTTTTCCAATTATGCTAATACATACAGAATTATTAAAATTACTAAAAAGAGTGAAATAAATTAAGTTTTTAACAAAAAAATAGAACCGACTTCAAACGGTAAAAAATAAAATTGTTCAGTACCTACTTCTTCTTGCTTATGGTAATGACTCTTAAAACTATTTTTGAAGTCGGGCCCTTAGTGAAATGTCCTGTCTTAGTATATATAGTCTACCTTTCGTTCTGAATGGGCACCGACTCCAATATAGTTTTAACAGTCATTACCATAAGCAAGAAGAAGTAGGTACTGTCCCACTGTCTGTACTGTCGGTGCCAATTTAGAACGAATGTTACGACATTTACTAAGGGCCCGACTCCAGAAATAGTTTTAAGAGTCATTACCATAAGCAAGAAGAAGTAGGTACTGAACAATTTTATTTTTTACCGTTTGAAGTCGGTTCTATTTTTTTGTTAAAAACTTAATTTTTATATATACAGATTACAATAATAAAATAAAAATTCAACTAAATCATATACAATTCTTCATTTCATTGCATTTAAAAATCTAAAATTAAAGAATACATAAAAATAATAATAATACTAATAATTTTTTTAATTATTATTTGGCATGCTGTATTAATTGGAATTATATTATGTCATTTTAATGTGGAAGTCGCCTTCTTGGCGTAGGCCTCCCCCAACTCTTTCCATCTCCCTCTATCTCTGGCTTGTTTCCTCCAGTACGGTCCACATCTCTCTTTAAAAATATCTTCCCACCGTCTCCTTGGTCTACCTCTTTGTCTTTGGCCATCTCTGGGTACCCAATCCAGTAGTTTTTTCGCCCATCTATCGTTCGTCATTCTGCAAACATGTCCGGCCCAACTCCATTTCAAACATCTTACTAGTAACATTATATTAGTATACGAGTATATAAATCTTAATTTAAGCTCAGCCGAGTGATAAAGCGGTCTTCGACGAGGAGGTCCCGAGATCATTCTCCAGCGTGCACCTTTGACTAACAAATTATGTGCGTATTTGTCTCTGTACCACGGCAAAGGAAACGTTGTGACGACACTGTACACATCAAACGATATCAAACTGCAGTGTAGTGTGTCCATAGTGTACAACGTTCATTTTAACTCCACGTGTCCTGTATAATTATTGTCCTGTATTTTTTTTCAACCTTTTTTATGTCCCACTGCTGGGCAGAGGTGTCCTTCTCACAAGTGAGAGTTATTTAGGCCATAGTCCACCACGCTGGCCAAGTGCGGATTGGTGGACGTCATGCTTTCGAGAAATTATGAATTTCTCTCAGGCATGCACGGCGATGGAGAACATCGTAATCAATGAAATATCACGATATTTTCCATCACCGTGGAGCAGCGATAAATTCGCACATTACAAATTTCTTTGTCATAGGTGCGCGCCGAGGATTTGAACCCGGGATCGGTCGCGTAGAAGACCGCGGCTTTTACCACTCGGCCATCGCTGCTGTCCTGTATATTATTGTACATATTCAGCTTAAATTTATTTATTTTTTTAGTTAGTAATCTTAGACCCAAGTTCACGAAAGTTTCCCGAGGTAGTCTCTGACTAAAATGATATTATTATGTGCGTATTTATCGTTACCCCGCGGTGAGAGAATCATTGTAATATTTCGTCAAGATGTTTTACACCACTGTATACGATATTAGACAAGAGTTAAGATTTGCCTGAGATTGTGTAGACGTCACCAATACCACGATCATTTAACACCATGTATGGCTGACTGGTGAAAACACAAAAACATTATAAAATGTAGCAATTTAGTCAAATTCTTGTTCACACATTTCAAACAGATATTTTTAACACGCTTATATTAGCTTCACTTGTAACTATGTATGTATGTAAAAAAATCTTGGAATCTTAATTTGACCCACTTCCCGATCTTCGATTAGGATGAAATTTTGCACACGCTCTGAGTTCTGATGACAATACATGACTAGCTAAGAAACATCATTAAAAAAGCCAATATGGCGGCCACCCCAAGTTGGCGGACAGGCTATTTGAAATGCACCCCCATGATATGGGTATCAAATGAAAGGGTTTGCTGTCAGGAATACGAAACTATTGAAAAAAAAATCGAACTAAAAAATTAAAAATAAATAATGTAGTTAAAAAAACTAGTTTTTTGTTAGTGTGTGTTAGTTTTTTAAACTACATTATTTATTAAAATGCTGAATTAGTTATGCGTTTATTTGGCGTACTTCTTTAAGAAGAAAGACTATAATAATTTATCTCTTGCGAAACTGCACTTTAAAAGCATTAAACACCACAATGCTGAGTCTTGTAATTATAATTATGAGATTAGCTTCAAGTGCATTAAACTGCTTCATGCGGGCTGAACACCGCTGATAAAACAATTTAATACAGCTTAGAAAGTTTACAGCGCAAATGTTAGGTTAGCAGCTTTGCTGTGGTTAGGAATCTTAGAGCCAACTTCACCAAAGTTTCATAAATAGGGCTTAATCTAAGAAACAGCTATGGTTGAGTAGTAAGGAGTCTCCGACGTGGGGGTTTTACGTTCAAACCCTGGTACCTCTGAATAAGAAATTTATTATGATATGCATAAGTGGCGTTGTCCCATCGTGAGAGAAGGCGTTGAAATATTCCATTATATATTTTCCACCCCTATTTTTTTTTCAACCCTTTTTTTAATGTCCCACTGCTGGACACAGGTCTCCTTCTCACAAGTGAGAGGGATTTAGGCCATAGTCCACCACGCTGGCCAAGTGCGGATTGGTGAACGTCATGCTTTCGAGAAATTATGAATTTCTCTCAGGCATGCACGGCGATGGAGAACATCGTAATCAATTAAATATCACGATATTTTCCATCACCGTGGAGCAGCGATAAATGCGCACATTACAAAGTTCTTTGTCAGAGGTGCGCGCCGAGGATTTGAACCCAGGATCGGTCGCGTAGAAGATCGCGGCTTTTACCACTCGGCCATCGCTGCTCACTCGGCCATCGCTGCTCGCCACGCCTATACCTGACAGTTAATCAATTTATCAAATGCATGTTACGTGCAACAACCCGCACTTGGCCAGCGTGGTGGACTACAGCCTAATTCCCAATCAAAACTAAGAGGAGCCCAACGCTGAAATTTAAACAAGGGTTAGAAACTACAAAATTTCGCGTTGTTTGTTGCCGAGAACATAGTTTACCTTATTTTTTCTACCTTTTTTATGTCCCACTGCTGGTCAAGTGAGAGAGATTTAGGCCATAGTCCACAACGCTGGCCAGTTTATCTCTTACGACACTGTAATTTAGAAGCATTAAATAGCGCAGCATAGTCTTGTAATTATAATTAGGAGATTAACTTCAGGTGCACTAAAATACTAAGTGTTGGCTGAACACTTCAGATAACAGCTAAATAGCTTAGAACGTTTATAGTTTAGTTAGTCCCGTAATTGCGCAATAAGAACAATTTGAGTTACAGTTGTCACAACGGATCTTTGTCTCTCTGAAGTTAGGTGCAACAAACGACTGCGCATGTACTGCGATGCGGAGAAGTGTTTTGATTGGTTAAGAATATTTTTGTCTCGTGAGCAGCTCAGTAGCTGCTCACAAGTGCGAGTGCACGAAGTTCCGAGAGGCAAAGATCCGTTGTGAGTACTGTCACAGAATACATAAATAGTACATGGTACTGTGTTAGATTCAAGTTCAGGGAAGGAGCACGATGTGTACGCCGTTGTAAGCACCGTTTCCCACATAACCCGATATCATTAATAGAATCAGGCGTTACTTTGCGGAACTACATTATTATAAAGTTAGGTAAAAACTACTCAATTGCGGATTTTTGCCCAATCAGAACGTATGTATGATGGTGTATACTTTTTCATGCAATAGCACCTCCACGTAGGATACATGCACATGCAACAAAAATATGTGTATATTTTTATTGTTGCATGTGCATAGCATAATAAAGTATATGTATATTTTTATTGTTGCATGTGCATAGCATAATAAAGTATACAGCATCATAGTTCTGATTGCGGATTGTTGCAAAGTTGTTTATACCTAACTTTATAACCCGGTATCTCTTCCAAGCTTTCAGGTACCTTCTGAATTTTTCCCACCAATAGTTTGAAAAAATCGTGGGACGCAGATGGAAAAATATTTTCAAGCTTTTGAGTTCTCGTCCTCAGTTTAAAAGATGGTTTGCCAACTAGACCGTGGTATTGCGGTTCAACTGTCGCTGCCGCCGGCTGTTCGTACCACTTCTCAGTTAAATACAAAGACAAATACATCGTGCGGGTAGAACTTTACTCCCCAAGACCGCATTTTAGTTTGTATTCAGTGGTCGGACCGCGGAGGATATGCTAGCTCTGCCATATTTTTAAACCATCGTAACAATATTAATTAATACCAAGTTTGGAAGTAATGGTAGTATGGCCTAGCGGTACAGACTGCGGTTTCCAATATGGAGACAACGAGCTCAAACCCCCGGTACTCACAAAGATAAAGAAAATTTGTAAACTGCGTATTTATAACTGCTCCACGTTGAGGGAAAATATTGTGATTTCGAGTACCTCATAATTTCTCGGTGGCCTTAATCCCTCTCAAATAAAAAAGATTGATAAAAAAACTTCAATAGGCTATGACTATCACTACGTAGTGTCACATGTTAAGTAGTGCTAAGTAATATCCAAGTTTTAGTAAACATAGCCACAAGTAAACTCGGATGCTGACGTCGTATGCTTATGCTCTTCGGAAACTGATGGCCACCTTAAATAAGTCTGACCGGCTACCACACCTTTCCATCGAAGCACAATAGAATTGCTTTGCAGTGTAAATTTTTAATTATATATTGAAAATAACCAACAATGAGTCCCGTTATTTTTCTTAACCATTACGACAAAATGCCGGGCCAAGCGCGGCCGCTAGTAAAACCGCCAATTCTGTATAATTCTCGCCATTGTTTAGACGATTAAAATACAAGGAAATGTCAAACGAATTCACGACTTTCTCCTAGTTTACAGAAACCACAAAAGGTGGCTTGCCAACAATCATTTAGCCGGCGAAAGTAAATATTGTGAAAGCAATCGCCCTCTCCGCTCCTCGGTTAAAGAGAAGCCACTTAATATCTAAATGTCACTGATATTTTTGCATTTCGATTATATAAAGGAGACGTTTCAAAAGGCCAGCCTTTGGCCAGATATTTGTACAACGTATAAAGAAATTGCAAAATAGAGCTGTTTTTACTACCTAATGTTAAGTTTTTTTTCGGATTCTTGAGTTTTTTCTCAAATTTTTGAGATGTTGTACAATACCTAGCCAAGATTGAAGCATCTCCTTTGATTACCTTCTAATTTCTAACAACGGGTTAGTAAAGATGGGGACAGAAACCATACAATATTCCTTTGTTGCCCTGTGGTAGAAAATTTACAAGTATTTATGCATTTATGCTTTAACACAACTGGTTGAACTTGCATATTATTGCCTTTATTTCTTGATCCTTTTGTATTTTTGGAATGAAGCGTTGTTTAACGATAACAATCAGCCTCCATTGTAGTAGCGAAAATACATACAAACTTATATTATACGACATATAAGTTGAAAGATTAGAAGACAGTACTCGTACCTCATACCAGTATCAAACCATTGGACGAACGAGCATTGTTCGGTTAAAAACACTTTATTTTTTCACAAAAAATATAAAATAAACGCAATACGGTTTTGATTGAGGTTTGCACCTGGGTCTCTAGTTCCGCAGTCAGCCCACGTAACTATTCGGCCAAGCAAGCTTTTATTCAATGAACGAAATTTTTATAGAGCTCTTTCAAATCGACATTGTCATTTCCTTGAATGTCGGATTGGAGGATGGCGTTTGAAGGAGTTCCACGCCACAATATTATTAATTCTTTCCTATTGATGTCAGGAGGAGTCGTATTTTTCAGTTTATATTTAAGTTGATTATCGCTAAACATATTTTTTAATAATTTAAAATTACTAAAAATAAAACCTTGCTGGATCGATTTATCACCCCTGAAACCAGGGTACTAAATTACATCAAAATCCTTGGAGCCGTTTCCGAGTCTCAAAAAATATATTTAGGTATACCGTATATACAAGAATTGCTTGTTTAAAGGTCGAAAACCTAATAATAGTTGAAAGAAAAAAAACTGGCATTCAGTTAAGTAAATACCACTACTATTGTAAAGCTTTATGTATCGAAGTATGGCTGCCGGCCACACTTACAAGGGAAGACTATCAAACTCCGTAGTCATTATAACTACAGACATCTGCAACCAGGACTCCTCCCTGTTAAAACAACAGTGATCATTTAACAACGTGACCTGCAAATTACTCCTTTCTTCAATTCAATTTAATAAAAAAATCTGAAGAAATACATAAGTAATTTTAGATTATTTACTCACAAAATCTTAATTTTACAAGAAACATAAATAATTCTAGTTGAAACTAAGCGGTAATAAGTATTTATGAAGCCAGAAACATTAGCAGCAGACGCCAGTTACAGGCGAGTTATTAATGAGACCATAAGCAAGAGCTGGAAACGGTCTGGAATTAAAGTGCTCTCGGAAATATGGACTGGACTTTTTTATTAAGTTACAGTATTATAATCTCAATGCAATACAAAACAATGTTGCATTAGTTACATCATTTTGTCTCAAAAACAGCTGGACCAGTTTTTACAATTATTATTGTGTATTTTTGGATTAATTAAACGAAGCCTGAATAATAATATAAATATTTTAAGTTTTTTTCTCTTATGCTTATTGTTGCGACTTTCCGCAACTCATCAAGAGATGGCCCCACGGGTTTCCTGAATCACGCTATGTTAGTTTACTGAATATCCCACCATCATTACATTCGCTAACAAGCATCATCCTTATGTTTATGTATTTAAGTTCGTGACCCTGCGATCACACCTGATTTATCTGATACTTTTGGAGTAATAATTTTACTATTTTACTATAAAACATATCTACTACTATAAACATATTTACTATTTTACTATAATACTATTTTACTATAAGACATCATCTCACAACTTCTAGAGAATTCTGACACACCCATTGGAACAAGTGAACTAGTGGAGGTATGTCTTAAAAACGGCTATTTTACATGGCGAGGCGAGTACTTCCTACAGGTCGACGGAGTAGCGATGGGTTCTCCGATTGCACCGGTGGTAGCCAATATTTTTATGGAGTGGTTCGAAGACAGAGCGATGAAAACTGCCACAGTAAAACCGCGCTTTTGGTGGAGGTACGTTGACGATGTCTTTGCCGTGATAACTAGGTATGGGTTATCGGAGTTTCTGGCCCACCTGAACACTGCGTGCATCCTAAAATCACATTCACAGTGGAAGAGGAGAAGGAGGGAAAGCTGCCTTTTTTGGACGTACTTGTCTGTCGTGAACCCGATGGGAGACTTTCACACACTGTGTATCGAAAACCCACACACACAGACCGGTACTTACGAGCAGACTCGCACCATCACCCTTCCCACCTCTCTTCGGTGCCCAGAACACTCATCAACCGGGCTTTAAGTCTGTGTGATTTCCAACATGTGAACTCGGAGTTACACCATGTGAGGCACGTGTTGGAAACCAACGGGTACTCGTGGAGACAGAGCCTAAGGTTGGTGGGTGGAACCTCCAAAAAACGGCCAGTGGGCGTAGAACGTACACCAGCATATTTACCCTTCATTAAAGGGGTAACGGATAAAATCGGACACCTTTTGCGTTCTAAATATGGCATAAGGACGATTTTCCGTTCCCCGGCTCAGATAAGGGAGTTTCTACGCTCACCAAAAGACAAAGATCCGTTAAACGTACCGGGCGTATACATGATACCTTGCGACTGTGGCAAGAGTTACATTGGGGAAACTCGACGCAATATCGCTACCAGGGTAAGCGAGCACATACGCTGTGTGAAGAATTTGGACAGCAAAGGGTCGGCGGTCGCTGAACATGCCCACGAAATGGGTATGACGCATTTCATTCGCTTTGATAAAGCAACAGTACTGTCGAGGGAAAAGTTCCTAGTACCCCGTAAAGTACGCGAAGCAATTGAAATTAGTCGTCGTCCCAACTACAATCGAGACAGTGGTTGGACTGTCCCCTCAGCCTGGAAACCGATTCTTCACACCACGTCAGACCTCAGTGCAGCATATACCCTGGAGAGCGACACAGTCAGCATTGTATGCGCCCCGTCTGGTAACACCGTAAGCGCACCCGCGATTGATAACGACGCAGACACACAAGATCCGGAGACTGCCAACACCGCCACCTCCCTCCGCGCCGCGCGCGCCGCAGCCCGCAGTCTTCGCCGAGGCCATCTAGCGACCGCACGCGATGGCTCATGATGAAGGACCTCGGTACGGTCCGAAACATGTCGGGCGCCCCCGCAGTAATCCGCGAGGTAAGCCGGGACTTTATAAACATAAATAATTTTACTGTATATAGAATCATAGTTCTCACAATTCTGTATCTTTTGATTGCGCTGGCTTAGAAATTTGATTTTTTCACAGCTCCAAGGGACAGTAGACTTGATTATTTGATATAAATTCCAGCTTGATACCTGTACGCGTTCCTGAGAAAATGGGTCTTGACAGACAGACGGACGTTCGGACAACAAAGTAATCCTATCCGGTTTTTTCCTTTCGAGGAACCCTAAAAAATTCTTTCTTTGATATTTTAACTTCCTCACCTACTGTATAAAGTTTTGAGTAACTACCAAGATGGCGTATTATGGGTAGGTACATATTCATGAAGCTCATCTTACAAGGACTTCCCGCGAATCATTGCACAACCGCTATAAAAATCTCAATCATTCAATTTAGTCCCCTACCAATTTAAATTAGGAGGGGACATTGGTACATACATAAGAAAATTGTTCTAGAAATGTGGATCTCAAAATTTTTCTTTCAAGCTCCAGTCAATACGTTTTTCCTTAAAAATAAAATAAAATATGTAATAAGTACAAAAAAACATATGGAAATGTTATTGACACTTATTTCCTCCATGTTTGCAAGTTTAGTATTTTCTTGTGGTTTTACTGTAAATATTCCGAGCTTGTCATTGGTTGCACATTCACTCCATTTTTCAATTAAAATTCTAAACACTACGGGTGTGTTAATGTTTAGAACTCAACCCAAAAATGTTAAGAAAGAAAAAAAACGGGTTGCACTCCGGTAGTGCCGGCAGAAGTGAAAACTTGAACATTAAAGTTGTGCGTTTTTAGGGTCCCGTAGCCAAAATGGCAAAAAAACGGAACCCTTATAGATTCGGCATGTCTGTCTGTCTGTCTGTCCGTCCGTATGTCACAGCCACTTCATTCCAAAACTATTAGGACTTCAAAGTTGAAACTTGGTAGGTAGATGTAATCTCTGAACCGATTTTTTTTTAATCAAACCTATTCGTGTAGTGTAGTAGGGTGCCTATAGATAGGTATTTTAAAATGGCATTGAGGTTTCTAAAATCATTTTTTTCTCAAAGTCAGTCGTTTGAAAGATAGACACTTCCAAAGTGGTAAAATGTGTGCCCCCCCCCCCTCTAACTTTTAAACTTTTAAAGTAACAAACAACCGCAAATATAACTTTGTCGTTCATACAATCACTATGAAAAACTTAGTTATTTTTGCTGACAAAAAATAATAATGCTTGCTACTACGGAACCCTTCATGGGCGAGTCCGACTCGCACTTGGCCACTTTTGATATTTTGAAATGGTTAGGAAATAATTTCGCACGAATTGCTTTTATTATCAGTATTATTTTTCCTCTAGTATTTTCAGTAGGTTTTCATCTAGTATTTTTATACAGTACTCACTCATTTTCTTTCCCTAGTTCTTCGTCACTTTTTTCATTAATAGATGCACTTGGTTCAATGTCCATATTTTAAATACTTGATATAAACGAATTTTACAAGTATAGACAGTCGAGCCGTCATCAGCTGTCACCCCTCCGTCTTACGAATATTCGATCAGGCCACGTGTCCTGACGCGAGTTTAACATTTTTTACCCATCCCAAATAAGTGCACAACGCCGCTAAAGAAATTTCACTTCAAAAAAATTCAAGACCGAAAAACATTACCTGATCGTCATGTGATTATATTCAACAGGAAATACAGATAAGTGGTGTTTTGTTCATTTAGCCCGAAAGTTCTATACAGTTGAAAACCACGCAACCGCTAAAGCTAATCAGGACTTTGCATGACTGGTAAATCTGCTCAATTACCGACAAAAAGGAGTTCCAAACTGCACGAAACAAAACAACTTTTGGGAGTTCCATAACATGCAACTCGTTTGCATATTGTATGCACCGGGCTCCAAAATTTCACAACATTTATTTTGCTATTGCTTTCTGTGACTAAAGCAAATTCTGTGCTTTGAACTACTTTGTTTAAAAAGTACTTTATTTTAGTTACTTTTGCTTTAATAACGAGCGTCTTAACTAAACCTTTGTGTGTGTTTAATCAAGTGTTTTGTTTGAATATGGCCGCAACCCTTTTTGCGTCCCACTGCTGGGCACGGGTCTCTCCCCATTGAGGAAGGCCTGGAGCTTACTCCACCACGCTGCTCCAATGCGGGTTGTTGGAGATGCGGGTTAGTGGCCGACGGCTTAACGTGCCTTCCGAAGCACGGAAACGCGCATGATTTTTTTTGCCACTAGCGGTCACCCATCTCACACGCGACCGCGCCCGTTTGGCTTAGTTGCATAGATCGTTTGCGTTCTACGCTAACCGCCGGGCCATGCGCGCTTCACCGCCGGGCCATGCGCGCTTCAAATATATTTTTGAAACGTTTGAATATATAATTATTAATTTTGGATCAAAATGTGCGTTATTAAATGTTTTATTTAAAAAATAATAACGATTCACATTCATAGCCCCACAGTAGGATACATATACCTTGTGTCGTGGATACCATGAACACACACAAAGACAGAAACACAAACACTCAGACTAAGAACATAAATTTTGAATAATTAATAGAATCAAACAATCCGTAATCAGAACGAATGATGGTGTATACTTTCTCATGCAATAGCACCACCACTAACACGTGTTTCACCCGGTGGTACGTATGTTGCTGTATTTTTTTTTTGTTATTGCATGTGCATGTATCCTATGTGGGAGGGAGGGAGGTGCTATTGTATTAAAAAAATATACACCATCATACGTTCTGATTGCGGATTGTTGCAAAGTACTTTTTGCCTAACTTTATAGAAATTTTGAACTCATCATTCAAAAATCGTATCGAACCCGGAACCCTCCAACCGGCTATCCAGCATGGTAACCATTGCGCCACATGGGTCGTCGTTATAACGTCAAGCTTAACGCCGGATATTGCAAAATTTCTTATTCTTACTCAACATTACAAGCGTTAAAAAGTCTCAGTTTGGAAAATGCATGTTCAAAATAAAGAAATAAATAACGCTTCACACTCATAGCCCCACAGTAGGGTAGATATACCCTGTGTCGTAGGTACCATGGACACATGCAACGACAGAAACACAAAAACCCAGACCGAGAACAGAAATTTTAAAATCATCATTCAAATTTCTGCTTCGCCGGGAATCGAACCCGGGACCCTCCGATCAGCAGTCCGGCATGGTAACCATTACGCCACGCGGGTCGTCATCAAAAGTTTGTGTAGTTACAGGCAACCCTGTAAAGTTATGCAGGAATTTATATGACTGCCAAATCTCGTGCTCACTTACCCGACAGAGAGGAGCTGCACGGAACAAATAATGTTAAATATTTGAGAGCTTATAACTAGGTACTCGCTGCATATTTTAGGTATGCATTGGAAGGCCAGCTCAGACTTTTCACATATGACGACATTATGTTTGCTTTGGCTTAAAGTTGAGACTTTCTGTAAAAGACTGCGCTTTAGGAAATTTAACATTAACAACTTACTTTACGACGTTCGACCTTATATAGTCACATTATGTGTTTTGAAGAGTAAAACTTAGTTAGTTGTCTTTTAGAACCTGTTATACGCCTTAGTCTCTCGTCCAGTATAGAGTTCGAGGATGGAAATTATTTATCTATTGATTTTTAGCTTTATTTAATTTCACGGTACTTCTCTTAACTGTACAAATTAAATATGGTGATTATTATTATTTATTTATTAAACTTACAGCTAACATTATTATACAGTATAATACCGCGTTAGTGTAGTGATACTTATTTAACAAAATCATTGATATTTTTAATTCATTAATTGACATTACACGAATATTCTTATTCATTAAATTCAATAGATTAATGTCAATTTAAAATTAATTGTAAAAATTGTCAAAAAAATGACAAAATTATTAAATACCTAATTAAATTTATGTCATGTCGGAATATCTTGTTGTCTCATGTCATAATCATATAAATTCAATTTAATAAAATATAAAATAATACACAATTAACACCATAAAATTAAATCACATTTTCATTATCAAACAAACTGTACACCACTTTTGTGAACTCGCTCAGTGTACAAGTGAATAGATCAAAGAGACCGCGCGCGCGGCAACTCCAACAGGCACGGCCGGCGCCGCGGCGATGTACACTGTTGTCGGGCACGCACAGCCTCAGTTGCTCTAAAATGGCCGGGTTGCATTGTTGCCCTCTCAGTACCACCACCGGCACCACTGACCGTTCATATTAAAAATCTTATAGTTCCTTCAAAAATCTATACTTAACCTGTTTCCTGGAATGATTTAAGAATTCTCACCATACACTATAATATAACATTTAAATTTGCTCAAGCGCGAAGCGCTGATGCTGAAGCGCGCATGGCCCGGCGGTTAGCGTAGAACGCAAACGATCTATGCAACTAAGCCAAACGGGCGCGGACGGGTATGAGATGGGTGACCGCTAGTGGCAAAAAAAAATTCATGCACGTTTCCGTGCTTCGGAGTTCGGAGGGCACGTTAAGCCGTCGGTCCCGGTTGTTGTCGATAGATAACAGTCGTTAAACCTTGTCGGAAAACATCCGACAGCGGGTTGGCCACTAACCCGCATCTCCACCAACCCGTATTGGAGCAGCGTGGTGGAGTAAGCTCCAGGCCTTCCCAATAATGGGGAGAGACCCGTGCCCAGGAGTGGGACGCAAAAAGGGTTGCGGCCAAATTTGCTCAAAGATTTACAACTTAACATGAATGAATGAATGTCTTTGTGTGCGTCCATCGGGTAATCGATCCCGGTATCCTCCATCGCCAGTTCGGCATGACGATTACTAATACTGTGTCTTGCAGTTTTTCACTTCATAAAAAACTTACTTTGCAGAAAAATTTGCTATCCAAATTTACGATGACTTTTTGAACCGAAACCACACGCTGTAAAAAACCCTTCACTTAAATGAGAGTGGTCAGAACTCTTAACAGATCTCGACTATTGCGAAATCAATGAGCCGATTCGCAAATTGCGGCTAGACCGATCAATAGTGCTTATTTACGAAATCACGAACCCTTTGTATTACCCATATGCTTTAAGCTTAGAATGATCACATTATAGAAACCAAGTTCGCGCGGCCAAATTTTGGCACCACATTAATGGCACCAAACACCGGGCCGCTCCGTAGTATACACAAGCCGAACGTGTCTCCCGAAAAAAATATGACGGTTTGTGCTGTTAAATTGTGTCACAACACAACACTTTCAAGTCAAGTTTTAAAAAAATTGTAGTATTTTATAGTTAATTTGATCGAAATAAAAATATATTGTTTGTCAGATGTGACATCTGTGTGAATCTATTTAGTGATTCAATTTTGACAGCGCGCTTGTATGAAGACACTCCTTCTATACGTAATTATTCTAGGGCTTTAAGTAAAGTGTTATATATTTCCATACTAATACTATAAATTTGAAAATAATGTTTGTTTGTTTGTGACGTGAAGTCGTGAAAGAAGTCCGTCGGGGCAGTACTACGGATAGACCCGATGTTTTGTACTCGTACGATATTTTGGGGGTACATTTTTGTTTCTACTGTTAGGAATTAACGTCGGTAGTTGAATAAAAAATGTGACGAGGTAGGAGAAAACTCCTATAAAAGCGAGGCCTCCTCTAAGGGAGGGATTATTAGTGCTTTAATCTTGATAACTGCTGTAACTCTGCCCGATTGCGTACTAAAATTCTGTGTCTGTGCTTACTTATTATTTAATTGCTGTTGTATAAGGAAATGTTAATTAGAAACCTTAAATCGTTACCTGTAAATTGTATCAAAGGCTTTGTGAATTAAATGGTGATCTAAATATTCTGCTTCTGGTTTTCATTTCTAAAATCAGAAGTGGGATCTCCTCGCGTCCCACATTTAACGTTGCATCCTGAACAAATGCAGAAATCAGTACGCACGTTTTTTTTTTTACATTCTTCGTGTATCGATTAAACAATCTGTACCAGTTCAGTGATAAGTAATTGATTTGAGTGAGACGTATTTGAAAACGTTGGGTAAGGTCAGAAACCGTAAGTAAAAAAAATTCTTTTAAGAAAATATTTATTTGCTCGAATGTGGTATAGTTTTGTTTCATATTAAATTAGGTATGTATTTATATTAATTTTCATTACAAGGACATTTGCTTATTTTAGTTGTCATAGATTTTATTATTAATTATGCAAATATATGTAATTTTTCGTATAATTTTATAATTTATGTCGATAAGTATCAAAATTCTGTTCACCCATAAATTAGTAATTGTAATGATTAATTTGTTTTAAAATTTTACCATAGTGAAGCTTTAAATATTTGTCGGTAATTTATTGTTAATTTTGACGCACATGTGGTAGCAATTTTTTGACCTTATAGCTGACTAGGTTATTGGCAGGCACCAATAGTCTTATCAGGAAAACAAGAAATTTACAATATTCATCTTTCCTTGTAAATAAAAAGTTGTGTCTTTACAAATAAACGGGCTTCATATATTATGTACAGACAGGGCACACTTAATATTTTAAACCTTTTAAAGAGAGGCTCGCAGCGTGTTAATGGAGTGGTATTAGCTATAGCGCGAATACATCTCTTTTGTGCTATAAACGCTTTATTGAAATCTGTAGTTTCCTCAGGGTAGTATTCTGTATCTAAGATTCGACGAGACGTATCCATGATAAAATTTTAATGCTACATTTGTTACTTATTAGTTTTGCGAATCCAAGTGAAAAAGCAATTTTTTGTGTTACTTAAAGATACTCTGCTTATCCTTTGCTTTTGAGATAAGTCTATGTATGAAGAAAATGAGTACCTAGTTCTTAGTCGGTTACTTTTTCAAAAGAATTTATTTGTACCCAACAAGTACAGTACCGTCACTGGGGAGTAAGTAATGGCAACATTTTTGTTAAATATTTCCGAATCGAGAGTGCACGCAATTATTTCCGTGAAACAGTGTTTTTGAATATTTGTAGTCATTTCAAAGCAAGAAGTCAATTTATAAACTTGGTATCTGATATTTTTCTGAATACCTACAAATGCAAGACATTAAACAAAGACGTTTAATCTTTATTTTAAAAATTGAATTGGTTGGTCTGTACCAAAAGTAAATTTTGGCAAACTTGCATAACCGAATACAATCTTAAAGTTAAAAGTGACCGTTGATATTTTATATAGATTGCATATTATTATGCTATGAGTATTCGTATAATTAACTATCAAAGTTGTTGGCTGAGAGTTACGAGTATCTATCAATTTTTATTCACGTAACATGGGACAAAACCTTGAGATTTTTCTTGAGTTTTCAGACTACTTCCTCTAATGAAGGGAGCAAGTTGAGAATGAGTGATGGAATCTTAAAAATGACTCTAAATCAGTGGTTGAAGCAGTGTTGACAACGAAGAATAACAGTACTAAAAAGAAAGTTGCTCTTTACCTATTACTTACTTTTTATGGTTAATGAATTTTTAAGGTAAATAAGTGACATTAAGCAAGGTCAATTTATAAACCAACGGTATAATGTGATATAACCGTTTTGTTTGTCAGATTTAATTGATGTTTAGTGCATTTACAGATAAGGTTTATACTGGATACTATTGTTCTTTTTTGACTACCTACCTACTTTGTTAATCATTTTGTTAACGCACAAATTGCTAAACCATTTTCAGATGAAATAGGTACAGGGAGTTTTTTTTTTTCGACTACCTACATACCTTTATCGCTAAACAATTTGAACATTTGTTACTGACTGTGAAAGTTGTAGCAGAGTAATGTCAGGTAGGCCGAGCTTCAACCTATGTACCTTTACTACGGGAGAACACGAGGACATGTGATTTGGTCAGTTCGGACTGTGCACATTGTTATTCTAGCTGGTAGCAATAGTGAACCGACAGTGAGTTACATAAATCTTTTCGTAATAACAAATTACTTTTCCTATATAAGTTTGTTCATAAAATTTCATTTTCTTAATGTTACGCTTGTGTTTCAATGTGCAAATAAGTTTTTTCGCGTGATACTAAACTTGTCATTATGTCTGCTATCGAATCTTTATTTTTGGTAGATGACAGTGTCGTCTGTTGGCCAAGACTGTGTAATGCCTGGGTATTACTAGTGATGACAGCGTGACTATATTGGCTGAACTTGTAATAAAACATTCTACTGGTTTAAGCACGCTTTTACCATGGTGCTATTAACATTTGTAACAAAGTGTAACACACTGTGTACTATTGACAGAAAGTTCAAAATATTAAGAAAAATGCTAGCATACAACCCGCGGGCTTTGTAACCCCGGGGGCTTTACTGGTGACTTCATTTTTATATTTTACACCCTATCTGACCCAACAGTTTTTTTCTCTATAATGGTAAATTTTTGTTAGTTTTATTGGGCCTAAAAGTACTTCGAAGTACGTTGGTCCTAATTTATGCATATACTAGCCTTCCGCCAGCAGCTTCGCCGGCATGGGCCCGTTTCACGCTTCATTGTTATTTTAAAATCATAGGCGTTTAGCCAGTTGCTTCAACCGCGTGGACCCTATTACCCGTTTTCACGTAGGAATGAAGCATTTCCCCGCGTCAAAAAGTAGCCTATGTTACTCAGGGTGAATGTAGCTTTCTAATGGTGAAAGGTAAAATCGGAACAGTAGTTTTTGAGTTTATTCATTTCAAACATATAAAAATACAAATCTTTCCTCTTTATAATATTAGTATAGATATATTAATTTTTTCAACATGTCATTTTTGAGAAACCTGATTCGTATTTTTATATATATACCTACATATAGTTAAGTGTTCGAAACGATTGCCTTTCAACACTTTATAATGGCCTAATGCATTTTCTGCAATATCTGCTTACCTATGAAGAGTGCCTATGAACAATATATGTACAACAGAAATCTGATGAACACTGTTTTTACAGATTAAAATGCGGTGATACACGACTAGTGTGATCCTATATGAACATTACCTAGTTAAAGCCGTGTTTTTGTTAACCATGTGCAACAGAAAGCGGTAATACACGACTAGTGTGATTTTATACGAACATCACCTAGTCAAGCCGTGTTTGTTAACAGTTTGGGCTACTCAAGTTCATATGCGAGCCGGTATTGTAAGAATAGTCAAAAAAAAACTAAGAAAAATATTAGATTTTAACAGCACTTGCTTTATTTTGCAGTTCTTGCGTCAGACCATACACGATCGAGGACGAACGTGTGAGCAGGACGGCCGGATGTAATCGTGGTTAAAAAGGAGCTCGGTGATATATACTAAATTTAATTATACTAAACTTTTGAACTAGATGGTGCTACTAGTACATTTATTTAAAAAAGCAACAGTGCTTTCTTGTTTCGAAATAGTAGGACAAAACTCATTATTTATTTTACTGATTAATAATTTTGGTACTCGTACATGTTAATAATTTTTCCTTTCACAAAACAAGTTGGTTTTAATGGCTGTCCCAAAACTTTAATGAAATATCTCATTTATAAGCTTAATTCTTATCTAGATGCGCCTGTTATAAATTGCTGTTAAGTAACTAGAACATCTCAAGCTTTATGATTCAAAGCCTAATTGTTAGATTTATTACAAAAACTTTAAATTCCAAAAAGTGCTTCATACGACAGGTCGATCTTTAAGTTTAGATTTAGTTTGGTTTGTTCTCATTTGCAGAAGCTAATCTTTGTGATGTCGGCGTCCGAAGGCTGCTGCCTCCGCCACTGTATGGTGCGTGGCGCTCTGGTGTGCTCCTGGGTGGCACCGGGCGCTCCTTCAGTGCACTGCTACTTAAGTGCAACGGCATTGTTCACCGCCTGGCGAGGACGCCAGGATATCAGGAGGGCCGTGTTAGGAATTAACGTCGGTAGTTGAATAAAAAATGTGACGAGGTAGGAGAAAACTCCTATAAAAGCGAGGCCTCCTCTAAGGGAGGGATTATTAGTGCTTTAATCTTGATAACTGCTGTAACTCTGCCCGATTGCGTACTAAAATTCTGTGTCTGTGCTTACTTATTATTTAATTGCTGTTGTATAAGGAAATGTTAATTAGAAACCTTAAATCGTTACCTGTAAATTGTATCAAAGGCTTTGTGAATTAAATGGTGATCTAAATATTCTGCTTCTGGTTTTCATTTCTAAAACTACTTATTTTATTTTAATATTCTTTTTGAAGTGACAACTTCTTTAGAAGCGTTGTGCACTTTTTTTGGGATGGGTAAAAAATGTTATACTCGCGTCAGGACACGTGGCCTGATCGAATATTCGTAAGACGGAGGGGTGACAGCTGATGACGGCTCGACTGTCTATACTTATAAAATTCGTTTATATCAAGTACATATTTAAAATATGGACATTGAACAAAGTGCATCTATAAATGAAAAAAGTGACGAAGAAATAGTGGAAGAAAATGAGTGAGTACTTTATAAAAATACTAGATGAAAACCTACTGAAAATACTAGATGAAAAATAATACTGATAATAAAAGCAATTCGTGCGAAATTATTCCCTCCAAACTATCAAAAATGCACAACGTTAATGTTCAAGTTTTCACTTTTGCCAGCACTACCGGAGTGCAACCCATTGTTTTTTTTTAGTTATATAGGACACAGTTGATTTTGTTTTAATTACAGCATCCAAGGGTATTTAATTAAAATAATTCTGCGAATACATATTTTCAGCTTCGACTTTTCATCAGACAAGTTCTGGCAGGGAAGGCATTGCTTTACTTTTGTATTTGACTAATTTGACTTAAATAACCTGATTCCTAATGACTGATTTGACTTTGACTATTTTTATTTCATTCGATTTTGAAACAATAGGCGAATACTGGATATCAATGTTTACTTGACATTAATGATACTCATTGCATACATGCGATACCAGCACAGAAACTACAGACAGTTCTCGAATACAGTGTGTTATTGTCAGTAGTGACATTTCCAGTCGCGTGTTTTCGCCAGCGAGTCTGCGAATTAAAAATCGATTTTTCTAAAGGGCACTCTAAAACTTTTGCCAGCGCAGTAATGGTTTTAAACTTGAACTTTAGCTTGCTTTTTAGCTTATCGAATGATTTTTAAGTGTCCTTCGACAAGATGTAACGATATAATTTTCGTTCTAAATCAGTAAATCCTATTATTAAAATTCAATTGACATTTCACACTGCCATGAATTGGCAGCATGTAGGATTCTCAAATGGATCAAAAATCACATCAAGACGCAAAACTACAGAAAGGTGCTCTTTGTATTGTGCTAGTAGGCCTACAGTCTTGACAAACTTTTTTGATATGTTTTCCATTAAGGTAAACGCATAAAAAACAAATTGTCTTAAATGAAATGAAATGAAATGAAAATATTTTATTTGCACAAATATGGGTGAAAAAAAAAAGGTTTTACAAAATATTTAGAACTCCATATTTACCCCTTAGGATGTACAAATTTTAATTTAATTTGATAAAGTAATTAAATTTAATGACTTAATTTAAACTTAAATTCTAAAATTACTATTAAAGAATACATAAGAAACATTAAAGTAGGTATGTAGTATTACATTTAATTTTGTATAGTTTTAATTAATTTGACGTAAACCTAATTTTGTGCTTTTTATAATGATTTATTTTATTTGAACCATACGAGGTTTGCCGTCATCAGCTTGGGGCACCCACCAGGATGGGTTTTTGTACGCTGAGAGGAAAAAAAGCTGGCGGAAAAAAACCTCCCAGGTTTTTATGCCGCGGACAAAATTATTTATTATGTAATTTTATTTTTTGGTTTATATTATTTTATGTTTTTTATTATTATTTATCGTTTATAAACTCAGTGACCGAATAGTACGCTTTTTTAATTAAATATGTTTTGAGTTCTCTTTTGAATTCGTTATTAGTTTTCATTTTAAGAAAGTCCGGTAGATTATTGTATATTTTTGGTCCCATGCAAAAGACGCTATTGTGATATTGTTTAGTTTTGGAGGCTATTGCACATAGTTTATTTTTATGTCTTTTTTTATTTTAATACCTGATGCATTACCCCAAAATACAACACCATATCTAAGGGTTGCACCAACATACGCATGATACGCGCTTAATACCGCTGATTTATTTACTATTTTCGACAATTTGTAAAGAGCGAAAGAGAATTTGTTAAGTTTTTTACATACATGTTCAATGTGCAATCTCCATGTGAGTTTATTATCAATATACAAGCCTAAAAATTTTATACTTTCTGTTTCGCATATGGTTTTACCTCTATAATTAATATTTACAGATCTCCCATAAGATATACGATTTTTAAATGTCATTATATTTGTTTTTCAATGTTTATTTTAAGATTATTGTTATTTAACCAATCTACTAATGATTCTAGGGCATTGTTTATATTAGTTTCGTATGTAATCTGGATTATCATTTGGAAATATAACTGTACTGTCATCAGCAAAGAGAACCATTGGTTGCTCAATGATTTTGGAAAATCTAATAAAAATCTAATACTACTCTATCCATACCTAATAAATTTGAGAAGCCGTCTAATATTGTCTACAATAAAATTTTCCTGAGAACAAATCTCCAAACTTGCGACAGTCCTCGAACACAGTATGTCAGTGTCAATGGGGCGATTCCAGTGGAGTGTTTTCGCCGAGTTTCTGTAACCGGCGAGTTTGCGGATTCTGAAATGACATTGCTTAAGGACACTTGATAGTTTTTCGAGCTCCGTAGTGGTTTTGAACTTCAATTGTAGCTAGCATTTTAGCTTGTAGAGTGATTCAAAAATACAATTTATAAAGATATTGTGTGAATTGTCCAAAATATGACGATAAATGTCAAGTAAATAGGAAAAAACCTACCATCTGCGAGCTGCCATAACCGCTAGAGTTACACATATGATTGTAATGAATGATGGAAATGTTTATCTTAAATAGTCCTACAAAAAAGCCGGTCCACGGCACTTGAAGGGACTTCATTTTATGCTAATGATCCTCTCTAACGCGGGTGAAACCGCGGGGCACAGCTAGTAAAATTATAAAAGTCTTTCCACGAATCCCTCGCGAAACTTCAATAATTTCAGTTCCAACGCTCAGAGGACCTTCCGAAAACTGATAAAGGTATGAAAGCAAATAGTTCAGAAATCCAAGATGGAATTTTTGGATTTTCACGAGAGCATCAGATTAAAATATAGAGTATGCCTTGCACTCTGTTAGCACTTCCAAGCCCTATTTATATATGAGAACGCTTTAGTGTTTGATAATTATGTGTATGTACTTTTCTTTATTAATATAGGTAAGTTAATTTAAACTAATAATTCGAAAAAATAGAAAATTAATAATTCGACTTTGCTCTAAAATGTCAAGATTTTTCATTTTGTATCTTTATGACACTCTTCCTCCTTTTAATTAACACTTAAATTGATAGATTATTGAAATTGAATTGTGTTACTTCCATCCATCCATCCATTACTTGTGTAGCGGCGCGATACCTACAGCAACATGACCCGCGCCTCACATGAAATGCTGACCATGCAAGACGACGCAAGCATCGAACATTGTAAACAATAGAGTACTACGTCACACGCGTCATACTGAACTGGCCAATCAGAAGACGTATCCTGAATCACGCTATCGAAGTTTCTTAGTTTCCCAGTATATATACAAACGGTCCGAAGTTAGCATACGGACCGCGGTCCCCAGGCAGTGACATCGCCTGGCGGGAGATCTCCCCTTTTCCTCCACATTGGTGACCACCGTCGATTGAAGACGCCCGGCTGACCACATTTCAACGGTACCAGCACCTTCATCCTCGAAGTATCTGATGTCCTTCAGAAAGTACAAGGAGTCATGGAGTCAAGCCAGCAGCAACGAGCACAATGAACAGGTTCCACGAGCAGCCTTACGAAAAAGCGCCTTGGTTCCTTCATCCTGCAACGCTCAAGTTCGGCGATCCGCAGCACGCAGCTGAGGTTTTCTGGGTTTCCCTCCCGTGCTTGCGCACGCATCGCATCATTCCGGCATACGAAGCCGATGACGACACTGGCATACGAGAGTTACGACATCATCCCATAGTTGGAGGGGGAGTGATGTAGCGGCGCGATACCTACAGCAACATGACCCGCGCCTCACATGAAATGCTGACCATGCAAGACGACGCAAGCATCGAACATTGTAAACAATAGAGTACTACGTCACACGCGTCATACTGAACTGGCCAATCAGAAGACGTATCCTGAATCACGCTATCGAAGTTTCCTAGATTCTCAGTATACATATACAAATGATCCGAAGTTAGCATTCGGACCGCGGTCCCCAGGCAGTGACATCGCCTGGCGGGAGATCTCCCCTTTTCCTCCACACTTGTAAGAATTCTTACTGGTCACTGTAAACTAAACAGGCATATGTTCAAACTTAACCTAAGTTCAACTGCTATTTGCAGATTCTGCAATGGTGAAGAGGAATCGGGCATCCACATCCTCTGCGACTGTGTCGCACTCGCACATAGCAGAAGTCGGATACTGGGCGGCAGCCTAGTCACATCGGAAGATGTCAAACTTCTAGATCCCAAGCGCATCGTACGGTTCCTAACAACCGTCGGCCTTGGCAATCAGATATAAACGCGGGGCTAGGCTACAATAGATCATTTACTGGTCGCAGTGCCCTAAGGCCTCATTTATGGAGACGCGGCGCGTCGCGCGTTGCGTTGGGCGGCGCGGCCCGCACTAAATTCAAACATATGGCGTTGTATGAGTGCGTTTACGGAGAAGCGATTTTACATGCGTTTACTTGAGTTGGAGCGTTTTGTACGGCCGAGCCCGCGGATGGCATCGACGCGTCTCACGCGGCGTTTATTGCGGCGGCGCACGCAGCGGCAATTCTCGGTGAAGCGATGGCCGCGGCGGAACCTTCTGCCAGTCTTTATTTGGAAATCGCACAACGCAGACGTAGTCAGTCACCGTCGCAATGGAGTATGATATGATCGACTTTTTTTAAGAAGAAAATTCTATGTTAAAAAGTGATTTATTTAATATAAAAATTCGCTACATGCACGCTTCGCTACACGCTCGAGGATTTGCCGCGGGCACCGCGGCAGACGCAGCGGCGGACACCGCCACTCTTCCCGTCTCGCATCTCCATGAACAACATCGTACATTTCCATATGTTTGTGTTTACGCGTGCGATGATAAGTGCCGCTGCACGCGCCGCCGCACCGTAAACATAAAAAACGACTGACGCTCCGCGAGACGCCACGCCACACGCGACACACGACGCCCCGCGTCTCCGTAAATGAGGCCTAAGGGTTGCAGCGTTCCCCATCAACTCAAATAATAATAATAATAATAATCCATCCATCCATATATTATATTACATTCTTCCTTAATTAGACAAGCTCTAAATTTTAACACTAAGAACCTATTTAAATTATTTTATAAAACCTGTAGAGGCTCTCTCCGTCATGAAACGGGAAATATCATATCTAATTACTTATAACTTTTTTATCTTCCTTCCGTCCAATTTGTACAATGCTCTAACTCCTCACAATGCTCGAGACTTGTAGGAAATAAAAAGGTCAAAAAGTTCTACCATGCTCCAATCCGCTCCCATGTCCCCAGGCACCCACCTGTTGCGCACGAGTTTGTTTACATACGTAGTGCGTGCGATGAATTTTCTAGAAAAGTAACGATGTTTCTCCAACAATCTAATTTAAACCCTATCTCGAGCTACCTAAAGTGGCAATCTCATTGGACGTTGAAGGAACTTGTGCTAGTTTCGTTTCGAAACACTCGACTGTTCTGGTTAAAGTCGACATTAAATGCATGATTGGCTATGAAATTTTAGGCTTTAGTGACTGGATAACATGGTACAATTTAGCTTTTTGTAGTTTATACGTGCACCGAAATGATGTAAATAAGCCGGTTCAAACTAAGACACGTATGTAACGTCAGCATGATTGATTGAATATTAATAAAAAAAATTTTTTTTGCAATTTACAAAAAAAAAACATTATATCACTGTTTATTTTGAAGGTATATGATTCATTTTTTTTCTTTGTATATAGTACTAATACATAGTAGTATTCATAGTACATTATAAATATAATGAAAATTTGGAATACAAGTAAAAATCAGTATCTAAGTATACGATAATATTTGAATATTGTTTTCCCCTTGTGTCACAATTCATTGCAAAATATTGATCGCTAGCTTTTTTCAATATAAATACCTATAAATCAATCTATAAATGGGATCGAATAAACTTCATATTCTCATATTAATTGCATGATAGGTTAAAGATTTTTTATTCTTATATTGATTTCTTGCCAAGTAATAAAGCATGAAGCATTATATTAGCGTTATTTATTTATCTATTTATAAAGCATCCATCATTTACTCTCTAATTGGAAACTCCTACGACACAGATGATTACTTAGATTCTATAAAACATGGTAAAATTTCCGTTACTACAACAAAAATGAATTGCATTCTCAACACGGTACAGCTTCAAATTATCCGAATAAGCTATACTGACTGCAACATAATTGCAGCACCATAATTATCAATACCTAGCTAACACGTCACCACGTTGTTGTAGTTGTAGTATAGTTTATTAAACTCACAGACAAAACGTTATTTGGAACTCCGTGATTAAAGTACACCCGCGTGGTCTACAGGATAATAGGAATGAGATATTCATCCCAAGTAAAAATCTACAAAAGATCAGGTTAATACATAATATTAATATGGACTTAGGGGCCGGTTCAAAAGCCACCGGTTATTCGCTCTTCTAACTAAACCAAAAGGAATCATTTATCAGATGCACTCAGCACGAAATGCTAAGCCATAAATCAATTCGTGTTCAATAGACCAGACGAACACCTTCCGCTTTCGATTCAATAGATGATGCATTAAAAAGGTTTCGCAGAAAGAGTCAAGTAAAGATTCACTTTCTTCGTGTATTCACCTCGATGCGATGTTGCGATGCTCGATAGTGCTGTCTTTGTATAGCAAAGTAGCGAGCAAAAAGTGCAAAAAGAGCTGTTAAAACTATAGTGACGACTCAGTGACTGTTCAAATGTTTTTTTTTTAATATCCAACAGCTTTATTCATAACCATTATTTAGGTTTTTTAAGCAATATTATTAAACAGCTTAGGTTTCTACAGAGTTCAGCGTCTGTTTAACTTCTGTTTTAAAGAACTGTCAATTTTAAACTAGAAACTTGTAAACATTGTCAATTAGTTAAATAATCATAAGCTAATTTTATGAATAACGCCATTAGCAGGTAGGTATTTATAACGAATGATATAAAGAAGGAACCAATGAAATATTATTATTATTAAAAACAATGAAATATTGTTTTTAAATAAGAATATTGGAGGCACACAAATGAATATAGGTACCTTTACGTCAAAAAATACTTTTGAAATATTACTTTATGCGTAGGTACTAGAGGCACAGAGATGGTACGTAAACTATAAAAGAAATATTTTGTCTCGCATTAAGAGTTTCATGCCTCGGTAAAAGTATTTTTTAAATATATTTTGAGTTTATTCCCCGTTACTGGTTGTCGCAGCACCCATATCGTAAATGTGGCAAAACACCTTGCCACAGATTTTATTAAAATGTATTGGGATTGTAGTAACTGTTAATACCAGGAACTCACAAGAACTGTCATTTTACTTACCTGCGCCGTCAATTTTGCTAACGGTACTTGATCACACAGAGACTACTTACATTTACTACGCTTACAATAACCTTATGGTGGAGCCAAACTTATTCAAAATATTAGAAATAACAATCTAGCTTATGTTAATAAAGAGAACTTACGTACAAGGGACAGCACTTTTTTTTTCAACCTTTTTTTATGTCCCACTACTGGGCACAGGTCTCCATCTCACAAGTGAGAGGGATTTAGGCCATAGTCCACCACGCTGGCCTAGTGCGGATTGGTGGACGTCATGGTAGAAATTATGAATTTCTCTCAGGCATGCACGACGATGAAGAACATCGTAATCAATTAAATGTCACGATATTTTCCATCACCGTGGAGCAGCGATAAATGCGCACATTATAAATTTCTTTGTCAGAGGTGCGCGCCGAGGTCTTGAACCCGGGATCGGTCGCGTAGAAGACCGCGGCTTTTACCACTCAGCCATCGCAGCTCGCACAGCACTATACAAAGTATAAATTGTTTTGGACTTTTATTTTTAATGATCCATTCATATTCACATTATTTAAGAAATCAGGGCAATCTGCGAGTGAGGGACATCAACATCTAGCTTAAGGAAGTGTTTAAGGCTCAAAAATGTCAATATGTCAATTACAACAAAAGGAGACTTGCATTATCAAAATTTAATAATGACGCTCCCTTCCTTATACATTTACGAGATCTCTTTAATGGTCAAAACAGAAATAACTAAATATGAAACCTTTAAATCAAAAAGACATAACAGTAAATTATGTTCAATCGCTTCTAAAACAAAACAATATCAGTCTTTTGCATGGGACCAAAAATATATAACGGTCTACCGGAATTCCTCAAAATAAAACGGACAACGAGTTTAAAAAAGAACTTGAAACGTATTTACTGAAAAGGCGTATTACTCAGTCACTGATTTACTCCGGAGGCCGGTGGTCGCCTCATGTAAGTGTGGCCGGCAACTGCAGCTTTCCACCGAAACACAATAGAATTGCTCACGGCAGAAGTGGATACAGCGTTGGTATTTCCCCGGGCGAACCATAATAGTTCTACCACCTACAGAAGATACATACCTGAAGAAGGTAGATATTATAGAAACAACTTTGTAATTACCCATATTTGTGCAAATATGTTATTTTTAGATTGATTTGATTTAATTTACTACGTAAAGCTCAAGAACTTCATTCAGCGTTCTCCGATGACGATTTCAGTTTCGGTTCCGATAGTATTTTCGTTACGATCTACGTAGTTAAGTACGTATGAAATATTTTTTATAGTTAAGTGCACAAAGATAATAAATTGGCGACTCAGCGAAGAAATCAGTTCATAATCATAACCTTTTAACGCACAGACCTTGCATCTTTCGCTAGTTTAATGCTTATGCCTCGCCATGTATGTATCTGTCTTAACCCCTGTAACCTACATGCCAATCTGCGCATGTAAGCGTGAAATCCGCCGCAGTTTCTGAATGTATGCGTGTGGACACTAGCAAATTTTATTAAATAATCTTTGTGAGTGTAGTTGTATGTGTGAGTGGCGCAGGAGTTCTCAATCTATGGTTCAATGCAAACAAAATTTGTGAATGTTTATGTCGTTTCGTACATGACTCATAAGGATGACTAGTCGAAAATTAAATAACCAGTTTACTTTCTTTTTGTTTTGCCGTTATTAAGTAATGACTTATTATACTTTAATGTAAACAAAATGTGTAAATGTTTGTGTCGTTTCAAAAATGACTCATAAGTATGACTATAGTCCAAAAATTAAATAACCGGTTTTGACTTTCTGTTTCGTTTTTCCGTTATTAAATTATAAGTATGATATTAGCTAGCGTGGCCTGGTGTCCTAGCATGACCTAAATCCCTCTCGCTTATTAGAGAAGCCCTGTCTCCAAAAGTGGGACTTAAAAAGTTTGAGAAAAATTATACATTAACCTACCATGATATAACAGTAGGTTGGTATTTTATGTTAGTTATGTTAGCTTACTTGTACGTGCTCACAGGAGGACTAAAGTTTGATGCCCACCTCTCCATTTTACCTGCCTACCTGTACCTACCACGGCTACCACCCAACAAAGTCTGAAATTCCACAGGCACCATAATGGACTCGAAGCAGTTATAGTCTTTGCGCGCTCCTTTATCCACGGACTTGCAAACTGTGGGACAACCTTCCAAATGAGGCATTATTAGCGAAGTATGGAGTGGAGTTTTTATTAAAGCTCTAAAAAAGCTCTCTCAGCACCGGCAATCTACCTTTCTGACCTGTTAAAAAACTTCCATTTAACATAAAAAAACTTCTTTTTACAAAAAAATTATTTTATTTCACATATTGTACAATACAAAACATAAGCGTAACATATTTAACTCATAAAATAGTTATATAATACAAAAACATCTTACAACTAGCATGTTTACATGCAATATCTTATTTATATTACTTATTGCATGTTATTCTAAAAATAATAAATTTATGTAAAAGTATATCTGTTACCCATTGAACGACAGTGTCGTTCAGACAACGTGATTGAGATCATTGACCCATGCTTAGCCCGTCTCTCGAATTTGTGGTCCGTGATGAATCATTTGTACCATGATTCCCATTAACACCTCATGTGAGATGAAATTGAAATTTAACAATGTTGACACTGACATGCCTAAAAACGATTAAAATTCTTCACCATGATCGATCGGTGTTACGTCCAGAATTATTCTAAATTACTCTCATTACTAATAATTCAAAATTTTACCTTGCAAATGCTTTATCATTTAGTTATTTCTAGTTCTAATTAATACCAATATTTTCAATTAATTAGGTACGAATTGTAATTTGAATCTCATAGGTTCGCTATGTGTACAAATACAGTTAAGTAACGCAAAGCCTGTAGAATATAGGCAGAAATCAATAATAATCACCGATAAGCGCTTACAACCTACGCATAGAAACTACATAATGCAAAACATCTAAGCGCAAATTAAACATAACTTCTGATAAGCGCTATCAGTCCAATCCAAAACCCAAACATCGCTCACATGACTCACACACAAAACAAAACAAACGAAACCGGTCGAGCACTTTCCCCACAACTGTTGACTAGACCTGCCGCTACCGGTGCGGTGCACTTATCAATGAAACGACCGGCACATTCTCGAACGCTGAGCCTATATAAGCGGTGAGCGCGCGGACCCCTCTCCAATAGTAAACTGACTGAGCAAGTGATCACAAACGCGAGACGATAACCACAAGCGACAATGTACAAGTTACTGCTTATCCTGTCCCTCCTCTACCCAGTGAGGTGTGAGGAATCCAGGGCGCATAAGTACGTCGACCCCTTCGCGGCTCTCGACCGACACATCAGCCACACGCTAGCCTACCACTACCTCTGGCCCTGGAGTCAACTGGTACGAGCAGCCGCAGCGTTAGACGCCGAGGAAAGCTTGGAGGAACCGCAGATCATCTCCAACCCCGAACGATTCGAAGTCAACCTCAACGTGAAACGATTCAAGCCGGACGAACTGCGAATAAAAGTGAAGAATCGGTACATCATTGTCGAAGGCAAGCACAAGGAGAAGAGCGATGATAAGCGGTTTATGGCGAATCACTTCGTGCAGCGCTTCGTGTTGCCGGCCGGCAGCAAATCGGAGGAGGTTACCGCTGTTTTGAAGGATAACGGAGTGCTGTCCATCTCCGCGCCGAGGCATGAACTTCCACCACCGCCACCGGAACGTGAAGTGCCGATCCTAGTGAAGAAGGTAGAAGAAAAGCCAGAGACAGAGGAGACGGCTAACAAGGAAAATCGGGTGGAGAAGCTGGAGCCAGTGACCGTGAAGGAGACGATCGCGACGTCTTCGGTATCGCCAATAGAGCTGGAAGTCGAAGCGACGACTCACGTCGGGAAGATCCGCAAGAAGGAGCTGAAGACGACCACGAAGACGTCCAAGGACAACGAGGTCACGAAGGGCGGTGACGGCAACGGGTTAGACTACGCGCTGATCGAAGCTGAGGAATGAAGAGGCGAAGGCCAAAAGGTTTTTGCCAAAGACTGAATAAGCTTTAATTCCACCGAGAACAGACTATAAAGATTCTGACGCCTCGGCTGTGTTGTGCTCTCGATTTATTAAGGTTATTTGTTAAATAAACACGTTATTTATTAAGGACGCACTTTCGTTTTATTTCCTTGCCGGGAACGTTAAACTGAGTAATATTTCAGTGCTATAGCGTGTAGCCGAAATTTAGGGCAAATGAGCATTATTATTACGTACATTTGACGGCGTGGCGCAATGGTTATTATGCCAATGCCAATCAAGGGGTCCCGGGTTCGATTCCCGGCGAAACAGAAACTTGAATGCTGAGTTTAAATTTCTGTTCTCGGTCTGGGTGTTTGTTTGTTCTTGTCTTTGTATGTGTCCATGGTACCCACGACACAAAGTATTAATTATCTTACCGTGGGACTATGAGTGTGGAATGTTTATTATTTATTTATTTATTTTAATATTTTAACTTGAATTTTCTTACCCAGCATACATGTATTATAGTTGACAGCAAAAACTTTCAACCACACGAACTTTCTCGAAAGTTAGTTTCGTAATGCAGCTGTTATGCTAAACGGAATTGCACCACATAATATTACCTAAAGACATAATTTATCTGAGATTCTAAGAAATGATCTATCGCAATCTCTATCAACATTCTAGATTTGTGTAGATACAGGATGCAGCTTATTTTTATCTGAAGTACAGGATGTCCTTTTTAACTGAATGTCAAATCGCATTGCTTGAAAACAGCTACACACATCACTTACGATATAATAATATAGAACGTGTTCGTATATAACGGATTGTTTATAGGGCCAATAACGGGAATTTAAGTGCTTCAGTATACCAATAAGTTCTTTAAATCCATATAAAGGTTACCTAAACTAAATATCTACATAATATATGTGGGAAAACTTACCACAAATTATAAATACTACGGGGCTACCAGCCCCAAATCCGTAATACGTATACATTATTATGAATACAGTAGAACCTTCCTGCATAAATCGTAATCAATAATTATTATTATCAATACTTTGTTGTTATCATATAGTCCACTGTAAATGGTTATATACAAGTTTATTTTATGCTGTTATTATTGTACAAAAGCTCATTAATACCTATGTAAAATCAGTTTGTTAAAAACTGTATCATGGGAAGGTGGTCATCCACAACACAGGGAATCCTTGTGTGGGACCAACGAGCATGTAACTGTAATTAGATATATAAGTGTTCTTGAATAATTATTATTATTAAACAAAAAAATATTGCGACATTTAACAAATCTTGCATTTATAATCAATACTCGAATTTGGCTTTTAACGTCGCTTGCGGAACTCTATAGTATTTTTCTCAATTTTAATTTCAATAACAAAATCAAAACATGCGTTAAATTCGGTAATCGATAATCGCTCAAGGTTGTTGTTATTTATTATATCTTATCACTAGTTATCACTAAATATTTACATCATCTTGTCTGATGCACGATTAAATAAAATAAAAATTTACTCTTTTTTTGTTTGTGTTAACAAAATAATTTTATCTGCTTCAAAATCTACTTTAACTATAAATATATGTATGTAAAAAAACACAAAAAGCAAAAAGCTCTCTCCGGCGGGGAATCGAACCCCGGTCTCCCGCGTGACAGGCGGGGATACTGACCACTATACTACCGAAGACTTACTGACGTTGTTCGAAAAGACACATCCCTTACATTCATTACAAATACGAGTAATAGAGAGTCTTTTTGCATCCTAGCCTACTCCACCACCATTGGACCTAGGGTTACCAACTTTTTTTACAAGAATTAAAGTATATTTAGGTCTGAGAAGGAAAATAAACAGTATTTTACAAAAATGAACAGTATTTAATTTTTTAAAGACATATTTAATTGCTTCTCGCGCAACTTATCAATTTAGTAATTTTTAAAAGTTTCATAAGCATACATTACATTGTTTATATTACATTACCATAATCAAAACTAAATTAAAATAAATAAGGAGCTCATCTTATTTATAGAATTCTCCTGTCACAATGTTAGTTACCATACTCCTCCGGAACGGCTCGACCGATTCTCGTGGAATTTTGTGTGCATATCGAGTAGGCCTGAGAATCGGTCAAAATATTTTTCATCCCCCTAAGTGATAAGGGTAGCCCACCCCATTCACGGGGTCAGGTAGTTTTTATATTAAATTTATTGAAGCTAATATTAGGTACTATTTCACAGATTCGTTCTAAAACGCTCGATTGTGACTGCGCTGCACTAACTTAGTGTTCGTCCGAGATGTTGATACTGAAAACAGTATTTTGTATACTTTATTTTTGTTCAACAGTAAAAAGTATAATGTAGTGAAAAACAGTATAATACTGTTTTAACAGTATGGTTGGCAACCCTAAGTGGTCCATCCAATGCGGGTTGGGCGATCTCATATTTTTTACACGCTTTTTATTAGCTTCACCTGTATGTTTGTATGTTTGTATGTTTGTATGTTTGTAACCGACTTCTTTGGGCGCGATTTTTTACACGCTTTTTATTAGCTTCACCTGTATGTTTGTATGTTTGTATGTTTGTATGTTTGTATGTTTGTAACCGACTTCTTTGGGCGCGATTTTGACCCACTTTAAACGGCCAGATTTCGTTCAAACTTTGTAGATTTATTGAGGACCGATGACAATACACTAATTTGATAAAAATATTCCATTTTTCAATTTGCAAAATATGATTTTTGTTCGATTGCGTTTATAGAGCTACAGCTATTATACGACTGTTATAGATCAAACGATCTAATAACGAGTATTTTAGCCACTTTAATTCAGCATCTGCTAAAAGGTGGAGTAAAAGTGCTAAAACATAGTGCTGTAAACGTTTATTCGACGTCCTTAAAGCACACATTAGCAAATATTGCCAAATAGTCGAGATAACCGCTATTACACGATAAATGGGTGTTTTAAGAACGGTTACTCGGCTCTTATACGATTAAAGGCTGAGTAATCTAATTACTATTCGACTATTTTGCTGCTTGGGTTGCTCATATTTATGTAGGGGAGTAGACTATTGGTGCTCAGTAACCGAAAACGTGTATGAGATATATAAAGAATATAAATAATTTGTTAAGTCGTAAGACAGGTGAAATTTTATGAAAACGTAAAAATTAAAAAAATATGTAACCTTGTTATGTAACAAGCCTAATGATAGATAAAGATATTTTTGAAAGAAAGAAGAAGGTTCTCAGTAACCAGTCCATTGCTCGTGGAAACATCATGGAAAGAATAAATAATCCAAACTAAAAAGTAGAAAATAAATAATAGTTTAAAAAAACTAAAAAACACGCTTTTTATAGAAAACCGAACTAAAAAATAGAAAATAAATTTTAATGAATTTAAATTAAGAAAATAGTGTTAAAAATTTCAATGAATATAAGTTAATAATAGTGTGAATAAAAAAAAATATTTTATTTAAAAAAAAGCGTGGGGTGCTTTTTAAAATATTATCGAAATGATAATCACTCTACTCATATCTGTCATTAAAATATTTATAACTATTGACACCATGCACCCCACGCTTTTTTTAAAATAAATTTTTTTTTATTCACACTATTATTAACTTATATTCATTGAAATTTTTAACACTATTTTCTTAATTTAAATTCATTAAAATTTATTTTCTATTTTTTAGTTCGGTTTTCTATAAAAAGCGTGTTTTTTAGTTTTTTTAAACTATTATTTATTTCATAAAAACTGGTACCTAATATCATCAGCGTTTAATAACGCACTTATGGCACTTATAGTACATATGTTAAGTCCTATTTTATTTTTATGTGGTTACAATCTCCGTGATCGCAGAACGAAGTCTCATTTGTTTTTTATCAGTTCACGTACTTATTAGTTTTATAATTTTATTTTGTTATTTTAATCATTTCACGTAAATAGTGCTGGGCGGTTTCTGAAATACCGTAAATATGAAAATGTTTACGCAAAGTAAACGTGAAATTCATTGTTCTAAAAAACCTAAAAACAACTTTATGAGTACCTTGCAGTAAGAAACGTAACTTTGCGTTTTTCGTTTCGAATATGAAGCCTTTAATTTGATCAAACATCATAGAGATTACTATGGAAATTCTAAATCTATTCTGGCAGAGCCATTTTGATTTTAAATGACCCCATTAATGTAATCGTGCATTGTCACGGGATCTAAACGTATATTCCAAATTTTAGCACGATCGCATGGATTTAGTATAGATGGAAATTATGGTTGCGAAATTTCAGAACTTTCGTATGCAACCTCTTTATTTGACTCTCAGTTCCGCTAAGAAAATCATTATCGATTATCGATCGAAATTTTGTCATGAATACCTACTACCACTTTTTCATAAATCAAATGTTTGTTGTTCCCTAGTTTTATTATAACGGTCGTGTAATTTAAATTACGACAGTCTTTACTTTATTTTTCAAGTTTTTTAAATATTTTAAAAAATAATGAAATTAATTAGCTTAAAAACTTAACCGACCTGCGTCGTAGTACAATACAACGCAACAGCCTTTAATAAAAAAAACTCTCCGGCGGGGAATCGAACCCCGGTCTCCCGCGTGACAGGCGGGGATACTGACCACTATACTACCGAAGACTTGCGTAATGAGTTAAAAATTTATCATATGATGAAATGTGTCTTATAATTATTATTCATTTGAATAGTTCGCAAACAGATAATTAAAATTCAATTTCGTTTCAATGATTTAATGTATACCCATCTATTATAAGGTACCTATGTAAGTGTATATACCTTAGGTACAACGTGCGTCCACTTGTTGTCCTGAAGTACCTAAAGTCGTATTAGTTACACTATTATATTGTTATATATAAGTTTTTGGATTTCTTCGACGGATAATAAGATTAATAAAGTAATAAATTTTGATAAAAATCTCAATATTGTTAACAGTATAACAATTTTATTTTCCCATCTTGTTGTTTTCCTCATTAAAAATTTTAAAAATGTGACCCTAATGTAATAGTATTCAAAGGGAGTTTTAGTGGAAAGTCAAAAAATACATGCACTTGTTTTATTTTAACTTTCTTGGCGTATTTTTGAGTTATATCGGATAAATTAGAAATGGCATTTTGTTCGATAATTTTTGGTTAATTATAGTGCACGAGTTTTGTGAATTAACTGACTGATTACTAACGACTTCCTGACTTTACCTATTTATTATTACTCGTCCAGTTTCACCGAAACTGGCAAAAACATGATGCAAAAATTATACTTGACGCTGGCAATATGCAAAGTTTGCGATGCCATAATTGAAGAAAAAAAGTACCTATTCAAAGAAGAGTCTGTCATATATTTTTTTTCTTTTCGAATGGCGTCTCGGTCTTTTGACGATTTTGCCAATGTCAAAGTTGAGGTGTCGTTATAAATTACTTTTTAATATAACTTGGACAATCGAGCGTTGCTCGGATAAAAACAATGTATTTTCTAATATTAACTGGATCCGGATATAACTTTGCAGGGCTATTTTTGATTTTCTAAAAAATATTTTTAAGTACAAACTTTTTGATTAATGATATGTTAAGGCAGGACTACGACTGCTGGGTCCGCTCGTTAAAAATAAAAAAACAAAACGGTGGGTTTTGGATGTCATGTCGTGATATTAAAACCAAAACCTAATTCGGTGTTACAAAACATCTAGGCACGCCCAAAACAAACCTAACACTACACAACTACATTTACTAACCCGATTACAATTAGTCACATTCGTTTTCAAATAGTCAACGCACGAATTGTTCTAGATTTTTCCAGTACCATACCGTGTATAATCAAGCAGAAAGAACACACCCGACTGAAACTAATTGGCCAGACATGTCAACAATACAATATTTGCAACACGTACATTCAATACGAGTATACATAAGGTTTCAAACGCAATATTTACTCGCAATGAAAATTAAAGACTATCTGCGAATACGACTTTCTTTTACGATATTATCGAAAGTAAAAGTTTTATAATCGAGCAATCATTCGTGAATTATATTTAAATGAAAGGAAAGTTACTTTGGAGGATTTTGAAACGTTATTAGTGTATTTAGTTGCACCTCCCGGATAGGGTTACCAACTTTTTTTTACAAGAATTAAAGTGTGTTTAGGTTTTAAAAGAAAAATAAACAGTATTTTACACAAATGAAGAGTATTTAATTTTTAAAGACATATTTTTAGTGCTTCTCGCGCAACTTATTAATTTAGTCATTTTTAAAAGCTTCATAAGCCTTACCAGTCTTACCACAATTAAAACTATAATTAGAATAAATAAGTAGGTAGCACATTTTTTATTAAATTAGTTGAAGCTTATATAATAGATAGTATTTGACAGATTCGTTCTGAAACGCTCGATTGTGACTGCGCTGCCCGAGATGTTGATACTGAAAACAGTATTTTGTATACTTTATTTTTGTTCAACAGTAAAAAGAATAATGTAGTGAAAAACAGTATACGTAATACTGTTTTTAACAGTATGGTTGGCAACCCTACTCCCGGATCAAGTTTCAAATCGTTTAAAATCTTATGCAATTCCGAAGTTTCCATGCTTCGGAGGGCTCTTTAAGTTTTCGGTATTAGTTATCGATAGATCGATTAGTTATCGATAGTCGTTAAGCCTTGTCAGAGGGCATGGCATGGGGCAGTTGGGAAACATCTGACAGCGGGTTGGCTACTAACCCGCATCTCCACCAACCCGCATTGGATCAGCGTGGTGGTGTGAGCTCCAGGCCTCCACATATAAGGGGAGAAACCAGTGCCGTGCAGTGGGATATACAAAAGGTTGCTGCCAGTCAACTTATATAATTATTTATCTACATCTTCTGTTACAACACTAGACAGCATCTTGATTCTCAGCAGAAACAGAGAACTGGGAAATACAGAAATCATACAAGAGCGAGTTGAACTCGCCCCTCGAGGATATAATAAAATAGTTAGATGGATAAAATAGGTAGTTAGATATAGGCAATAAAAATAGTCTTTCATGACTATTTTTTATTAATATTGATGTAAATAGACATTACAGTTTTTAGTATTTTCCTTGAACTTCTATAAACCTAAAGTAAAGAAACCATTGATTTGATTCCCTCGGAAGTATGGAAACATGTGTTTTTGCGTCATATAAGTATTACGCTTTTCTTCGTATTGTAGAAATGTTGAAATGAGTATAAGCATATGGTTTTTATTTAGACTCGATATCTTCAAGTGTTCCCGAAATTCAGGGTCTTGACAGCATTCTAAAAAAAGTATCACGCAGGAATTCCTGTGTCGTGAGTACCATACAGACAGTAGACCAACAATGAGGCCTTACTTGGAATAAAACCCATTAATTGGCTAGCCAACTAGGGTTGCCAACCATACTGTTAAAAACAGTATTTCACTATATTACTGTTTTTCACTACATTATACTTTTTACTGTTGAACAAAACTAAAGTATACAAAAAACTGTTTTCAGTATCAACATCTCGGACGAACACTAAGTTAGTGCAGCGCAGTCACAATCGAGCGTTTCAGAACGAATCTGTGAAATAGTACCTAATATTAGCTTCAATTAATTTAATAAAAAATGAGCTCCTGGGTTATTTTAATTATAGTTTTGATTGTGTTAAGGCTTATGAAGCTTTTAAAAATGACTAAATTGATAAGTTGCGCGAGAAGCACTAAAAATATATCTTTAAAAATAAAAAATACTGTTCACTTTTTACCGACTTCCAAAAGAAGGAGGTACTGTATTCGGCTGTATGTATTTTTTTTTTTTTTTATATATGTTCACCGATTACTCCGCCGTTTGTGGACCGATTTTCAAAATTCTTTTTTTGTTCGTATGCTTATACTCCCGAGGTGGTCCCATTGTCAGCAAATCAGGATCTGATGATGGGATCCCAGGGAAATCGAGGGGAACTTTCAAATTTTATAGGCACACACATTGATTTTCTTATACTTTAAGATACATAAGAGATATGTGTGCAAAGTAATCATCATTTCATGTTGCTGAGCTGATGATGGAAGGTACTGCGACGGTTAGGAGTTGAGAGCAAATTCTTTCAATAAATGGGTTTTTGTTCGAAATCTTACATTCCTGAGGTGGTCCAGCTGTCACCAAGTCAAAGTCTGATGATGGGATCCCAGAGAAATCGAAGGGAACATACAAATTTATAGCACAACAATTGATTTTCATATTTTTACTAAAGCAAAACAGGAATTTGTGTATAAATATCATCATATCATGTTGCTGAGCTGATGATGGAAGGTACTACAATGGTTAGGAGTTGAAAGAAAATTCTTTCAATAAATGTTTTTTTGTTCAAAAACTTATGCTACCGAGGTGGTCCAACTGTCACCAAGTCAAAGCCTGATGATGGAATCCCAGAGAAATCGAGGGAAACATTTAAATTTTATAGCACATCAATTGATTTTTATATTCTTACTAAAGCAAAAAGACATTTGTGTTTAATTACCATCATGTGATGTTCCTGAGCTGATGATGGAAGGTACTACGACGGTTAGGAGTTGAGAGCAAATTCTTTCAATAAATGGTTTTTTGTTCGAAATCTTACATTCCTGAGGTGATCCAACTGTCACCATGTCAAAATCTGATTATGTGATACTAGAGAAATCGAGGGAAACACTGAAACTTAATAGGCACACACATTCTTTTAGTGATATTTTTTATCATAATACAAATATTTAGGTATGGCCGGTAGTTATCACCTAATGTTGCTAAGCTGATGATTGAAGGTACAACTCCTCAACGGTTAGGAGCTGAGAGCAAATTCTTTCATTGTACGTTTAGGTGGACTGATAGTAGTATTCTTTCAGGCTATAAGATGGCTATTAGATAAACAGGATTATAAAAGGTATCTCTTTAACGTTTAGAAGTTAAGTGAAAAAATTCCAATTATGCTTATGTGTGCAGAATTATTAAAATTACTAAAAAGAGTGAAATAAATTAAGTTTTTAACAAAAAAATAGAACCGACTTCAAACGGTAAAAAATAAAATTGTTCAGTACCTACTTCTTCTTGCTTATGGTAATGACTCTTAAAACTATTTTTGAAGTCGGGCCCTTAGTAAAATGTCCTGTCTTAGTAAATATAGTGTACCTTTCGTTCTGAATGGGCACCGACTCCAATATAGTTTTAACAGTCATTATCATAAGCAAGAAGAAGTAGGTACTGTCCCACTGTCTGTACTGTCGGTGCCCATTTAGTACGAATGGTACGACATTTTAGTAAGGGCCCGACTCCAAAAATAGTTTTAAGAGTCATTACCATAAGCAAGAAGAAGTAGGTACTGAACAATTTTATTTTTTACCGTTTGAAGTCGGTTCTATTTTTTTGTTAAAAACTTAATTTATGTAAAATACTGTTTATTATCTTTCTCAGGCCTAAATATACTTACCTACTTTAATTCTTGTAAAAAAAAGTTGGTAACCCTATAGCCAACGTCAAAATAATAGCTTGAAATGTATTTTATTACCTTTGTAATTCATCGTTTTTGTTTTGGCGGGAAGTCGAAAAAGACATAATATTGTGCTCTTGTTTTATTTTCATTTTCTTGATGTATTTTTGAGTTATATCGGATAAAGTTGATGGCATTTTGTTTGACATAGGTTAATTACAGTGCACGAGTGTTTGTGAAATAGAATAACAGTGCTAAAATATGTTTTTTCTGCTTGCCTCCAAAATTCCATCGGACACGTTCTAGTAAAGTAGCCATCGCTTTACTTGAATGTTGGACTGACTAGCCTGACTGATTACTGACGACTTACTTACTGACTTTGTTATTACTTCGTCCAGTTTCATTGAAACTGGCAAAAAATTGATGCAAAAATTATACTTGACGCTGGCAGTATGCACAGAGTTTGCGATGCCATAATTGGAAAAAAAATTCATCGTTTTAAATGATTAGTCCAAATCTCAGGAGTTCCGTGTTTCGGAGGGCACGTTAAGCGGTCGGTCCCGGTTGTTGTCGATAGATAACAGTCGTTAAACCCTGTCGGAGGCCCTATGGGCGGTTTGAAAACATCCGACAGCGGGTTGGCCACTAACCCACGTCTCCACCAACCCGCATTGGAGAAGCGTGGTGGAGTAAGCTCCAGACCTCCCCAATAATGGGGAGAGACCCGTGCCCAGCAGTGGGGCGCACAAAGGGTTGCAGCCATATCTCTACTTAATATTATAAATTCGAAAGTACATAACTCTGTCTGTCTGTCTGCTACGCTTTCCCGCTTAAACTACTGAACCAATTTTAATGAAATTTGGAGCACAGATAGAGTTGACCATGGGAAAGGACATAGGATTACAAGTTTTTATCCTACGGGAGCCTCTAAAACGGGTCCACGCGGGCGAAGCCGCTGGCGGAAGGCTAGTATTATATAAATTTTAACGATTTTAAATTTATATTAAGGTCGAATATCGATCATCGGGAGAACACTATTAAGAATAAACTCTTCAGGCAACGAATTTCACTTTAGTAAAACTTCATTTTACAAAGTGTTTATTAAATGAACATCTCAAAACTAAAAAAGCTTCCATGGAGAAGCTTGACTTTACACTTAAAATAACTTATAACGGCCATCAACAAAGAACCCGCAGTCATAATATTGTCTTACTATCAATGGAACGCAGGTCTTAAAAACACAATTCCAGAAGCTCTGTTTCCAAACTACAAATTAACAAGAAACTAATTGGAAGTAGATGACAAATTAGCATTCCACAAGAGATGTATTTTGCGTAGTGTTTCGTAATGTAATTGCTGAAATATGCTAACAAAGGATATACGGAACCCCGTGTGTAATGATATTTTCGAATTTTGTAGAGAATGCGATTAAATTTTTCACCTTAATGGGTTAAAAAAAAAATTCGGTGGGTGAGTCATTAACTTGCATCTACGTCAGTCCACACTCGATAACATTAACGGGACTCATATTGATTCCAGCTCAAATCGAAAGACTTAAAAAAACTCTCATAACCCTAGGATATAGGATAAACACTAGGATACCCTGTGTCATGAGCCGTTTGGTGTGATGGTATAATTAAGCGCCGCATCGTTCGTGTAAGCTGTGCGAGCAATAAAGTATTTTCATTTCATTTCAGTGCGAGTTCGATTCTCAAATACATTGAAAAAATTTTTAGTCCCTGTAGCTTCGGGATTAAGAATAGAGCTACGGTATCCCCTGCCTGATCGTAAAAGGCGACTAAAAGGGGGCTTCCGGGACTGCGGGCGGTGAGAGTAGGAGCTCGACCAGTCCAACCAGCAGCCCTGGGAAGGACGGCGGTGTGGGCGTGGCCGCATGCCGCCGTAAGCATCGGAAGGTGCAGGAGATCACATCTGCTCTCCCAAAGATGGGCCCGTTCCAGAGCGTCGCGTATGGAGGACACCGGTGCGTTCCATGGGAGATCCCGGAGTCTTCCCCAAACGTAGAAGAAGGTCACCGAGGGGGTTTTAGTGAGGTTCAAATCCCACATAACCCGGTGACCTCTCCCAAGGTGCTGGGTACCTTTTGAAGGTTTCCCCCCGATACCAAAAAAAGGATACCCTGTGTCGTTGGACAAAGACTAAAATACAAACACCCAGACCAAGAAATGAAATTTAAACTCATTATTCAAATTTGAAGATTGACTTTCCGGGAGTCGAACCCGGGATCCCTCGGTCTACAGTCCGGCATTGCAACAATTGCGCCACACGCCGTAAAGATAATATTATGTTTTTATTTGTTACGTTTTTTTCCTTTTTTTAACTCAAAAAGTTATGCCACATAAATGTTATGAATGGATGATTTTTATAGCTATCGTGGTAGATACCAATACGTGTATAAACTTTATTAAAATTGATTCAGCTAAGATGCAAAAGCTTATTAGCCAACAAAGTTACAATCCCATCCACAAGGCACAACTAGTCAGTAACCCCGACTTAAGTATATTTTTATTTCAATATCAATATTTTAAAAGCAATATTCCCCAACATTTGCATTAATAAAATGGATTTTATAAAAGATCGCCGTTGCAGCTGCTTACTTCATTTTGTTCATTTCCTCTTAGCTCCGCGAATATGCGAATGAAAATTCTCTGTAATGAGAAAAGACTTAGCAAGTGTGAGAGGGAGTCGACAACCGTGGGTCCAATAATAATATAACGTTTTTTGAAAATACATAAAATATAGTCGATCTAGGGAATAGAAGAGGTTTAAAAAAAATTATGTAAATAAACAATACACCCACAAAGACATAAAAATTAAAAGTATTAAAAAAGCTTGAATTAATAACTTAACGTAAGTAAACGTTTGGTTTATAGTCCTTTTTTGTATAAGCAAATACACATCCCTACCTAATACCCTTAGGTACTTGTGCTTGTAAGCAATCAAGCTTAAGAGGCCGTATACGAAATTTTGCCGATTTCGCTGATTTAACACACGAGATTTTGCAGTTAAATTACAGTATTCCTATGTGTCATTGCACAATATAACTGATCATTTCATTAATAATCATTTCATTAATCATTTCATTAATGATCATTTCATTAATAATAATAATACATGGGCCACCTTTTTAGCTTGCTTCAAGAATTATAATGCGAGATAAGGTTACTTTAACATATTTTTAATGCCAAATTTTCATTAATTAATTTGAGTTTTTTTTCAGGAAACGGATTAATTATGAATTGTAGTATATTTACGTCAAATAATTTTTATGAGAGATTATTCCAATTTGCCGAAATCAAATGCAATTTTTGGCCCATTTTCTCTCAAAATTGACTAAGTTCAATGTTTTTTATTAATATTTTTGTACGAGAGTGATAAAAAGTGACTCATTTGCTATATATATGCAATTTTTACAGTAATATGGCATTTTTGATTTTAAAATGATCCAGAAATATGTAATATTCTATATCTATTACAGTAAAATTGACAAAACTATGAGTATCACCGTCTTCAGGTCTATTAAGCAAAACAACGTAATAAAAATGAAAAAGTGGCTCATTTAATAGTTAATTATTGAATTGATCAGTCATATTGTGCAATAAAACTTAAGGAAATACTGTATTTTAACTGCAAAATCTCCTATGTAAAATTAGCTAAATCAGCGAAATCGGCAAAATTTCGTATACGGCCTCTTAAATATTGTGTGGTATGCTGCTGCATCGTGACAAAAAACTGCTCAGTAGGTTACGTCACCTACCCATCACCAACAAAGACAAAGACAAAGACTTTTATTTGCACAAATATGGGTGTTTACAAAAGGTGTTTTTATACATTTGGTTCGCCATATTTACCTTCATGAGGTATGCAAATATTACAATAATTAAAAACTTAACTAATTACAAATTACAAACATAAAAATGTACATTGAAATAGTTTCATTTATTTTATTATATGTATATTACATTTATCTTGCTCCATGCTGAGAGGAAAAAAAGCCGGCGGAAAAAAAACCTCCCAGGTTTTTATGAAATTCCTTTATGCCGCTTTATCGTTTAGAAAATCAGTGACTGAGTAATATGCCTTTCCCAGTAAATACGTTTTAAGTTCCTTTTTAAACTCATTGCCCGCTTTTATTTTGAGGAATTCCGGTAGGTTATTGTATATTTTTGGTCCCATGCAAAAGACACTGTTATGATATTGTCTTGTTTTAGAAGCTATTGAACAAAGTTTATTGTTATGTCTTTTTGATTTAAGCGTTTCATATTTAGTGATTTCAGCTTTGACCAATAAAGAGATCTCATCTTTATATATATAATTCTTCTGTGAGTGTGTATGTCACTGAACTTCTCTCAAACGACTGGACGGATTTTGATGAAATTTTTTGTGTGTGTTCAAGGGGATCTGGGAATGGTTTAGATTCACAATTTGAGCCACTGGAAATGTTTTATTTTTATTTTTTATTTATAAGTAGTTTTCCCATATGAGTTGTTCCTACCTATCAAACGTTTGTATTTCGTGCCGTGCCGTTCTAAACTTTGACACAGTCAGAATAACAGGACAATTCGTGTGTCATTATTTGTTTTATATTTTTGTTTGACAGTAACAAATAATCTTATTAAGATAATAAAAAAAACAAATCCTCTTTGGACAACGTCTGCACCCAGGCGGAGCTCGGCGGGACCACTAGTAGATATATAAAGAAGGGAGCGTCATTATTTTTAAATTTCGAAAGTGCTGCCTACAAGTATCCGTTTGTTGCAATTGACATAATGCGCGGATGCACTTTTTTGGGCTTTAAATACAGTTTGAATTCCCGTCGCGTTACCCCAGAATATTAATGCGTATCTTAGAGTTGCACCAACATAAGCATGGTAGGCATTTAAAACCGCCGTAGGTATAAAGGTTTTCCTTTCGAGTCACGGAACACTAAAACGCTATTACTTTCTATGTGAAAAGAAAATGCTGTTAAGGTCCAAATAGCTTGTTGCTTGTGATTGGCAAATGGAAATAATATAACGGACGACGACGGCGTTATTACAGGTCGCAGATTTAGTTCCAGAATTAAAGGATATTTCTTAGAAATTCTTTGATCGTTCATGAATTGTAAACAAATTACTTACAAATAAATAAAAGTAAAACTGGTAAAACCTTGTTTTATTTTCATATTATTGGTGTATTTATGGGCTATTCGGATAAAGTTCATGTCATTTTGTTCGATAGTTAATTACAGTATCGAGAATACTTAGTATTAGGTACTCACGTACGAGTGTTATAAATAACAGTGCGTATACATGACTTTATCAGTTGCCTCGAAAGCTCCTTGACGCTCCTTCAGATCGCTTTACTGGAATATCTGAATTAATAGTTACTCACTGACGACTTACTGGTATATAGTGTTACGGAGTATTACGGATCATACTAATAGGTGTTTACTCTGTACTTATTTTGAATGTTTTATTACTTAAACTGTATGGTAGCCTGCACTGTGCTAGTCATTATCTGTGGTTTTATATTAATCTGTGGTTTTCTTAAAATGTAATTGTGACATTTGGTGAGAAATGAGAATTATAGATGATTGATTGTCAAAGCGAGGATAATGTTAAGGTTAGTGATAAATTATTATTTAAGAGATAATGAGAGCTTGTTGTGAACTATTAAATTGTACAAATTGATTAAAATACACTTTTATTTGATACCACTACCTGCTGAGAACGCGTTATAATAGTATAGATCATAAATGGGCTGAAGAAAGGATTCAATTTTTTCTACCTTGTTCAGAGCAGAAGGAAATTATCTAGTAATTACGCATTAGTTTAAATGAAATCTATGAACGGATAGTAGTCCAAACGAATATTATGTTCGATTTTAATAATCACCTTCTCTATGGATTTTTATAAATTACAGTTATAACTTACCTTTAAATGCATTCTGTATTTAAGCCCACAACATAAATCATCAAGGTATGACAGGTATGACACCCGTCAGAGGAGTGGCCTTTACGGGCGAACCCCTCGTCCTAACGTCCATGCACAATGTGCCTTCTAGTTATTCAACTAGTGTGTCAGTGTGTGTCGGTGTCAGTGTTGACGGTGCATAGAAAATGACGTTGTTAATTGAAATTGACATATGTATTTAGAAATGTGTGCGTCTGTAGCGATGAAAGAATATTTGTAAATGTGTGACAAAATTAAAATGTGTGCGTTCTTTCCTTGCACCAGATTTGGCACAAAAATTATGTATCGAAGCGAGGCGATATGCCGTCTCTCCTGAAGGGTGACTCAGTAACTTTGATGCTCTATGGGTGAGTCAGTAACTTTGATGCTCTAAGGCCCACAACTTAGCTGAAAATAATTTCCAAATCCAGACTTCCAGTAGTGTATAACTAGTAGTCGTCGAATAAAAATAAAAAAATAACCTGGAAAATATATGTTGCGAGAGTGCTGCTATTTTATTATCTCCATTTTCCGCGCTATTTTTCACTCCACATATGTACATACATACTGCACCTACGAGTATTTCGGACGGCTGTACACAATAAGTTACATAACACGCAATTTTTATTATGCACCCAGAGGGCTATAAACTTTGCAAATTGTATTGCTGCTAAATATTTTATACTTTAATACAAACCACTTTCCCAATAACATTTATAAATTACTTTTTCCCAGATCGTATATTCCCGATCTGAGATATAGTAATTTGTATTAAAATATAAGTTATTGAACACTAATATATTTTACAGAGATGTTTTAAAACTGTTTCGTGTAATTGCTTCTTGACAAGAAACAGGTAGGTACTGTGATGATACTTTTCCAGCCGAAATAAACAAGCCAACTCCACCAATCCACACTTGACCAGCATGGTGGACTGTGGCTTAAATCTCTCTGCCTTCTGATAGGAGACCTGAGTCCTGAGGAGTAGGACATAAAAAATGATGAAAAGAATCAATAAATTATAGCACCTCCTAAAATAAATTAGCAATAACACATTACTGTCATAATAATTTACTCCTGGCCAATTATAATGCTTCTACGACTGCATTTTAAAGGCTTCCTAACTTTTAGTATTACTATACGTTTGCTTGAAGTGATGACCACAGAGTACATTTGAATATGCCGAATGTGATGACAGCTAAACACACTAACTCTGGTGACATTTTGAATAAACTTCACGCGAAGTGATATCCATTTCATTTGCACTCGAATAAAGTTTGTTGAACTGTGACTGCTACTGAAATACAGTAAGCTCTCAGTTTGAAATTTACATAAAGCGAGATTTTATTTTATGTTGCAAGATTCATAGAAATTACATTTTAGATTTAGTAAAAAAGTTGGGTATAGTCCGACTTCAAATATCCGCAAGCAAACGCTTCTCTTGTATAAAGTCGCATTTACGTTGTTAGGTACTTCAGAAGCTAATAAACCAGCTCATATGTATGTGTTGTCTGAAATACTCTGAAATCACACCTTTTTATTGTAACAGACTTCTGTAGAAAACCGAATGGTGCGGTGATTCTTTCAGCATCGTCTTCAAAAATACAATAGCACATTAGTAACATACCAGAAATTACACTTTTTCAAAAACAGAATCGTATTACCAGCGTTTTACAGCAAAGGCTGCAGTGGTACTTTCTCCGGTGAAATAGGCGAACTCTAGCGCCTCCAAAAATTAATTAGCAATAGCAAATAAGTGACACATCATAATGTATGCGAATAAATTATTTTCATTTAATTTCATCATTTAAATAAATGGCATAAATATTGGACAACATTTTAGTGGCTTACTAACTTTTAGTGTTACTATACGTTTGCTTGAAATGATCACAGCTGAACACACTAACTCTGGGGACATTTTGAATAAACTAACGAGAAGTTCAATTTCATTTGCACTTGAATAAAGTGAGTTTTATAGCTAAGTTTATGGTCGTAGTTGCATCGGTCGTCGGTTTGCGCTAAGCGAGTGACACCTGAAATACAGTGAGTTAGTCAGTACATTAAGTGAGATTTTATTTTATATCGCTACTTGTACCTTTGATGCAAATGCATCCACAAGCGAATTCTTATCTTGCGTGTCGCAGTTACGCAGGATACGCTGTACTTCAGAACCTTATAGATCGGCTTATACAAGTGTGGTCCAAAATCACAGCTTTTCTCCATAAAAGAATCCTTTTTCGACAAAATTTGACTGAAATTATCAATTATATATTTTTTTCAACCTTTTTATGTCCCACTGCTGGGCACAGGTCTCCTTCTCACACAATTGAGAAGGATTTAGGCCATAGTCCACCACGCTGGCCAAGTGCGGATTGGTGAACGTCATGCTTTCGAGAAATTATGAACTTTTCTCAGGCTAACACGGCGATTGAGAACATCGTAATCAATGAAATATGACGATATTTTCCATCACTGTGAATCAGCGATAAATTACACACATTACAAATTTCTTTGTCAGAGGTGCGAGCCGAGGATTTGAATCTGGGATTGTTCGCGTCGAAGACCGCGATTTTTTACCACTCGGCCATCGCTGCTCAATGACAAATCAAATATATATTACCATAAAAACTCTACCGCCTATAAAAATCAGTTAGCTATTGCACAATAGTGACACATTCTTTTGCTAATACTAACCAACATAGTTACTTCCACTACTGAATTTAAGTAGCTTCCTAAGTGTCAACATACTAACTCTGGCTGGTGACATTTTGTGTAAACTTTACTGACGCGCTCACAGACCTCGCATATTCCGCTACTGTTTAAGTGCAATCCATTTCATTCGCACTCAAATAAAGTGAGTTTTATAACTGAGTTTACAGTGACTGTTGCTTCGTTTACTGACTATATTATTATGCGAGATGCAGTAAGCACTCAATGTCATTTCACTTTATCACAGACTACTAGAACACTAACACATCATTTTATGTTGAACCTTGTGAAATGAAGGGGGGGGGGGGGCGGATGTGTACAAAATCGGACACAATGTCACAATGCTGTGGATACATAAACCTAAACCAAGAACAGAAATTTATTTTATATCAAAAATTTCTGCTTAACTGGGAATCGAACACAGGAGCGCCGATTGGCAGTCCGTCACTGTAACAGTCGTGGATATAAAACACACAAAATTCCGAAAACAATTTGCATCAACACACAATTTTCTGGTTTATATTCTTAACCCTCGCGTCCGCATCCGTCGCGTGGGGTCTTTCAAAGCCCAGGATTTAGAATGGCGTAAGTAAATATTAACTATGATCTTCATAGTTCTTTTATTGTTGTTGTGTTTATATTTATGATATATTGTTTCAAAATACTTGTTACATACGTAAAATATATGATAGACAAACTCCGTATAATCTAAGATGATTGGAAGAAGAAAATCAGGAGATTATTATTGGCGAGGAGGACGAGGAACAAAATGGAAATTTATCCGGAAGAAATAAGTGAATATCCATCTTCCTCCTCCACTATAATGAGCATGATAATCGTATCCATCAGTAACGTCAAAATAGTTTATGATATTATAAAAAAGATTTTGTTATTACACGACTACTGCAAATGAAGAAACTTTCTAACCACAAGGTGTAAGAACGAGACAGAATAATACTGGATAAAGCCAGCCCAGTAAACAATATCCAGTTGAAAGTTGAAAACATAGAAATTATGTCACCAAGAATTGCAATCAGGAGCAATAGTGTCGACTTTCCCTCGTGATTTGAATCAATGTATACAACAGTTCATACCTCCTCTTCAGGACATTTTCTCGTGATGATGCTCAGCTAGCACACAAAAAAAGGGTTGAATTCACTGTTCAAGATGTATACATAGGAAATTCAAGTGCATTTATTATTTTTGCCAAGAAAACATTTGTCCATACTATGTCAAAGCCTTCTGCACCGATTGTGTTTGTGTCCAAAGAAATGTTGGGTTTCACTCGGAGATAAAAAGTATATATGTTTTTTTACGTCTTGTAGTTGACTTATAAGTATTTGGTTTTCATTTTTAGTTCATTGATATCACATAATAACATAAAAAGTAGAAGTTGTCCATTGTTTTTTATTGTTAAGTTGACATTAAGACGACTGAGTTAAAATAGAAGAAAAAAATATAACTCCCACTACTTTCAGTTATTTTAAATATAAATAGATATCTGATTTGCAATAATTTTTAATTTTTATTTACATGTAATCCTATCCAAATGCAAAACATAAAAATAATGACAAAAAATATGTTATTATATCAATTGATAGCTATTTATTTTTGGGGTCTTTGAAAACCCCACGCGACGGTTCAGGTGATAAAAAAGGCGCGACTAACGGAGGGTTAAGTTTCCATATCGTGGATATTCAAGCTTAGCGTCTCCACATTGTACAAACTCACGCTCAGTGATAACACTTTATTTCACAGTCATCTCACACCGCGATACAAAAAACAATTGAGAAACAAAACGTTTTATTTGTCGTGAAAATCACAATGTAGTAAAGAGTATATGAAGTGAGTGTGTTAATTAGTTTGTGTGCCGTACAGTGGCGACATTAATTTTTTCCACTGCACCGAACCCACGCCCTCCCCCTCCCCCTTCCTTAGTATTTTTACGCATTCATGTCTACCTCTAACTTTGTGAAACAAAAAAATTTTGGCCCAAATTTGCACCCTTCAAAATCTGCCGCCTAAGGCTCCAGCCTACTCAGCCTTTTGGTGAGTCCTGTAGCTTCGAGATTAAGAATAGAGCTACGGTATCCCCTGCCTAATCGTAAGAGGCGACTAAAAGGAGGCTTTTAGTGGGAGCTCGATCCGTCCAGCCAGCGGCCACGGGAAGGACTGCGATGTGTGCGTGGCCGCATGCCGCCGTAAGCATCTAAAGGTGCAAGAGAGCACATTTGCTCTCTCGAAGATGGGCTCGTACGGTACACCGGTGCGTTCCATTGGAGATCCCGGAATCCTCCCCAAGCGGAGAGGCAGGCCACCGAGGGGGTTTTAGTGTGGTACAAATCCCACATTACCAGATATCCTCTCCCAAGGTGCCGGGTACCTTATAAAGGTTTCCCCTCCGATACAAAAAAAGGTGCCGTATAACTATCTCACTGGGGGACGGATTGAGTGCGCGCGATTTATTTCACAGCAACATCTGACATCGTCACACAAATCGAGATGTCAACCGTTTCTTATCATTGTTGTAAAAGAGAAGATGTCTTTGTTAACACCTGAGTTGTATATTCAGTGAAGTAAGCGTTGCAATTCGTCCGTATATCTACTGGACTAGAGTGTTCTCGATTTATTTCACAGCAACATCTGGCTGGCGCCGTAATGCAGTCAACACTCGAGATATGAACTGCTTTATTTGTTGCGAACATGAGTCTGTTAATACGAGTATACTTATATTGAACGTTCTTTCACGTCACAGCGGTGCTTTTAATTGAATTGATTTTTGTATGGGGAGATATTGCCTCTCCAACGCTACTATCTAAAAAAAAAATATAACAGACAAGAGAATTGAGAATAATTTAGGCCAGCTTAGGGATAGCCGACTTTTTTAGGGAAAGTAGCGATGGCCGAGTGGTAAAAGATCGCGGTCTCCGACTCGACCGATACCGGATTCAAATCCTTGGCGCGCACCTCTGACAAGGAAATTTATAATGGGCGCATTTATAGCTCCACGGTGATGGAAAATATCGTGATATTTAATTAATTACCTACGATGTTCTCCATCGCCGTGCATACCTGAAAGAAATTCATAATTTCTCGAAAGCATGACGTCCACCAATCCGCACTTGGCCAGCGTGGTGGACTATAGCCTAAATCCCTCCTGAGAGGAGACATGTGCCCAGCAGTGGGACATAAAAAAAGGTTGAAAAAAATGGATAGCCACAGGAGCAACCACCAGAGGCGCAGATTTATAAGGTGCCCATTTTGTTGACCTACCTGATTATGCGCTGCTGCGACGTAAGCAATTGCGGAATCATAAATACTTAATCGAACCCTTCTTCATTGACATCCTCTGTGGCGTAGGGGTGATGAGCCGACTGCGAAGCGTGAGGTCGTGGGTTCGATTCCCACTCAGGACAAATATTTGTGTGATGAACATGACTATTTGTTCTGTGTCTGGGTGTTAATTTATCTATTTAAGTATGTATTTAGAATAATGTAAGTATGTTTATCAGCGTTCTGATTACCATAGCACAAGCTCTGCTTAGTTTGGAATCAGATGGCATTGTGTGAATTGTCCAAAGATATTTATTTATTTATTTATTTATTATTTCTTCGCAACCAGTTCGGCATAATACGGTTTTTTTATGATATAAGGGCAAATTTTGAAATCATGCCAGAGCAAGAAACTTAAGTTTAACTTAAGTTACGAGTGAAGATTTGCAATGTTTCTGATAACATCCACGAAGAAGGTACCCGGATCATCTCCAAAACGGAAATCGTACAAAGTTTTAATAGGAAAGGAATAAGTTCGGTTTGGAGTCAAAGTTACAAGACATAATCTAATACTTTACGAGACATTAAATCACAAAGTTGTTTTCAATCAGATTATTTGTGTCAAATATTAGGTAATGTAAGCTTAACTTTGGAACTCGTGCCATCTTGATATTCCCGGAATTAGTATGTAGGGAGAATTTAGGAATTATGACTACGAAAGATTTAACTTAGGTACATATTTTTTGCATTCATTTTTTAAATATCGCTACACACTCATAGCCGGACTAGGATTGTCTGTGTCGTGTCGTTGGTACCTTGGACTCATACAAAGATAGAAAAACAAATACCCAGACCAATACAGACATTGAAACTCATCATTCAAATTTCTGCCTTGCCGGAAATCGACCGGACCCTTCGATTGGTAATCCGGCATAGCAGACTTTGCGTCACCGTCTAATCTATACTAATTTTTATATTAGAAATGCAAAAGTAACTCAGCCTATTTGTGTGTCTGTTGCGTTTTCACGCCTAAACTATTGAACCAATTTAAATGAAATTTGGTACACAGATAAATTAGACCTTGGGAAAGGACATAGGATAGTATGTATCTCGTAAAAATGTACTGTTCCCGTGGAATTGATTACTATTATCATAAAAACTTAAATCACCCGTGCGTAGCCAGGTTGGATACCTAATTATATATATAGATAACGTAATTATATTACATTCGTACTAAAACAAATTCAAAATTGTTTTTCTCCAACCCTTGAAATAATACTTATCTGATGAGATAAAGCGGAGTGAAATGAATAAGACGCTTCAATCTTTATGATAAAATCTCATTTCTACCTTGTTGAATAGAATTTTAATAAAGCGCATCGTAAAATATTAATGCTGGAAAGCTAAAACTAAGTACATTTTATACCTGGTAACAAAGTTCTCTGAGAAATTATTGGTAAAAAAAGTCTTTCTATGTATGTATTTTGTAAATTAAAATACAGGTATAATAATCGTATAATGTATAACCGTTTACATTGAAAATATTTTACATATTATAAAGTAAAATCACTTAATAACATATATAACGCCTGCATTCGCCCGCGTGGACCCGTAGGGTCGCCGTAGGATGAAAAATTGCGTATGTGCTATTCACTACTTCATTGCTATATTAAAATCATAGGCGTTTAGCCAGTTGCTTCAACCACGTTGACCCTATTACCCGTTTTCACGTAAGAATGAAGCGTTTTCCCTCGATAAAAAGTAGCCTTTGTTACTCAAGGTGAATGTAGCTTTCTAATGGTGAAATAATTTTTGAAATCGGAACAGTAGTTTTTGAGTGTATTCATTACAAACATACAAAAATACAAATCTTTCCTATTTATAATATTAGTATAGATAGTATAGAAGTATACATTATTATAAATCCAAGGCGATACTTGAATAAATATCCGGTTTGAAGGACTGATACAAACTGTAATAAAGAAATAACTTATATAAGTATTTGGGCCTTTTCTTGTTAAATTTCACTCCTTTATCATATTTCTCTATCAGTAGTAAGATGAAAAGTACCATTCTTCAAAAACAGATGTAGGAGTAGATAGTAGAACTTCCACGGCTCGACCGGGGCATACCGGTGCAGCAATTCTATGGCATGTCAGTGGAAAGATGATTTTCCGGTCGGACTTACGAGTACATCTGGGGACCATCAGGAAAGGAGGAGCCGCACCACAGCATGGGATAGACTCGAAGATATGGGACATGGGATAGAATCCTCGGTATCTGGATGCATGCTTTTTTTATAATTAGTAGTTTTATATATATTTAGTACTAGCTTACCCCACGAACTCCGTATCGCGTTTAAATATTAAATAATAATAATAATGGATAGCATATAAACCTTCTCCGTGAAAAAATACATATACATACCAATTTTCATAATAATCGGTCGAATAGTTTCTGAGTTTTGCGATGTCATATATACAAACATCCTCTTTTATATGTATATAAGATAAGATTTATTAAGTAATAATAGTTTTATATTTAGTATTAATAATAATAATAATAATAATTTATTAACTCAGACAGCTTACAGTCCATAATGTGTTAGTAACAGTTAGTATTCTTAAGACTATGTTAGTATCAATTAATTATTCTATTATTCTATTTATCAATTTATAAATTATTTGATTTATAATAATTACTAATTATTTACCTATTTAACATTAAAAATATAAGCCCTAGAACTCATATGACATGCATTCCATTATCTTACAATTGGGCAGTCCAATCTATCCAATATTGAATCAAGGAGACTGCTGGTGCTGCCTCGCACTCTCCGCATCACCGAGGCTACTCGCTTGCGCAATATTGTGTGGAAATTATCCACCCGGGCCTCGGCAAACATACGAGATGCGCTGCAGTACCGGGGTAGTCCCAGCAGCATCCTCAAGCCATTGTTGTATTGGATGCGCAGAGCATTGAGCGCTCTGCTTGTGCACTTGGCCCATAGGCTGCACGTATAAAATGTTTGACAGTAGGCTTTAAATAGAGTAATTTTAACGTCAGCGCTACACCTCGCAAACCTACGGGCCAACATGTTGCATCGCACCGACAATGCCCTACGCTCCCTTTCTACATCCATGTCATCGGAGAGGTCGGCGTTGACCCAGTGCCCCAGATATTTAAATTTGGTGACTCTACTCAACACGGCACCACAGAGCTTTACAGGAGGAACTTCCTTTGGGAGCTTTTTGCCTGCTTTAAAGACGAGTAGTTCACTTTTACTACTATTATACCTGAGGCCATGAGCCAACGCATACCTCTCACAAATCCCAATCATGGACTCAAGTGCTCTGACTGACGGGCTCAGCAGAACCATATCATCAGCATAGCTGATGTTATTTACAAATTTACCATCAATTGAACAGCCCACTCCGGCTCTGCTGAGCGCATCAATCAGTCCATTCACATATAAGTTGAAGAGCCGAGGAGAGGTAAGTCCGCCCTGCCTCACCCCGCACTCCAATCCATACGCCTTCGAGTATGAGCCCGCCCATCTGACTTGGTTAGTTTGGTGATGATACCAATACTTTACGAGATTAACAATCCCCCTGGGCGTACTGGTCTCCTTTAGAAGCTTATCCCATAAGATGTTGTACGATACAAGATCAAATGCCTTCGACAAATCCAAGAAACAGCAATAAACTGGTGTCCCCCGTGTAGCATAATACTGAACGGTATGCTTGAGCCGCAAGATTTGATTGGAGTTAGAAATGAAATGCTGCAGACGAGCATGCTGGCCACGTGGTGTTAAGTGGTCGCTGCAGCCCATAGACATCTGCACGCAACCTCAAGCAAGCATAGGTAAGTCTTGTCTGAGGTCGAAATCAATTGCGATGCTTCTCCGGAGACTGGTGGTCGCCTCATGTTAGTGTGGCCTAATGCTTGACTATTTACTATTACTCCATTTAAATAAAAAGTGCCTAGTTAACCGAGATTTGCTCGAATAAAAAGGAACTTAAAAAATAAAAACGGATAGGGCTGAAACTTGGGTATTCTGGTTTCGGTACTGCCCGATTTTCCACCAGATCTATGAGCTATTCTAATGATATTTATTTGTTACATTTAAATATTATGTTCTCATGTAAGTGACAATATGTCTTAATGAGAAATAAAGATCTTTGAACCGAATATTTTAGCAGTTTTTCATTGCCTGAAAACACTGATAAAACGACGTTATCTAAAAAGGAAATCTAACTAGATCAATTTATCGGCCCCGAAACCCCCTGCATAATACACTTCATAAAAAATCGTAGGAGCCGTTTCGGAAGTTCAGAATATATTTACTCATAATATACAAGAATTGCTCGTTTAAAGGTATTATATAAATAGCTTACAAAGCTGCAAAATATCTTATTCTCAAATATAACGTGGCAGCAGCAAATCGAACTAGGAGTCGTTAAAGAAAGGATTTCCGTCTTGAAAGGCTGCAGCGCTAATAAACTCCCTCCAAGGAGCGCACTAAGCTTCCAAGATAACCTTAATGGAGAATCTTACTTTAATGGCCACGTCCCGATTTTCCGCTATACAACAAAATTGTAATAGTTAGGTTGAACTACATTGCCGAGAATCCGCAACCAATACCAATCGCACCCTCTCACAGAGAAAACTCTTTCATGCATAAATCTATCCTTACTAATACATAAAGCTGAAGAGTTTGTTTGTTTAAACGCGCTAATCTCAGGAACTACTGATTAGCATTGAAAAAATATTTTTGTTGGATAGTCAATTTATCGAGGAAGGCTTTAGGCTATATAACATCATGCTATGACTTATACCAAAGACCACGCGGACGTAGTCGCGGGTGACGGCTAGTATTACATATAGGGTAAGGTTGCTTTAATCGTACCGGTGCCTAAATCGTACCCCGGCAATATCTCGGCTACTATTGGCCAAGTGCACCATCTAGTGGTGTTAACCTGTACTATTCAGATGAGCGAGCAAACTATATAAAGTGAAGCGCCGGCCGCTATCGTGAAGCAAAATCAAAAAGTAAGTTTTTTGTACGGTTTTCAGTAATATTTTACAGACTTTTGTAAGCTTATTACAGTAGTCATATGATCTTTATGTATTTTCTTTGATACTTAACATATATTTTTAGTGCGTATCAGGCAATAGTTTAAGCATATTCTTACTGAAGAATTTTTTAGGTTATGTTTGTGGCTTTGGTTTGAAACATGGAGAAGTGTGTTGCCTAAATCGTACCTATGCATAATTCCTTACTCCTACTCGGTACGAATTAGGCAGTATGAAAATTATTTAATAACTTGCCTATACTCTTTATTATAATTTATCACTAACTGCAGAACAAGTCTTGTTCTGCAGGTAACAAAAATAGCGAAAGTAAAGTATAAATATGATTGAATATAGATATGATTGAAGCATTGGAGAAACACCGAAATGAAGGAATAGGTTCTATATAAGCCTGTAGAAGGTTTAATATAATAAGCTAATCATAATAATAAAATAATCTATCCATCAATATTAACATCACCGACAAATGCATCAACCCCATCAATTATTGGATATCCACTAATATTTTCATCACCACCTAGCACCTAGAGATTCAACAACGACCTTCACTCCACTCAATAAAAAAATCAATTCTCAAAATATAATTTTAGTACGGTTATGTGATGTCATGTTATTCAGTTTTTACCGACTTCCAAAAGAAGGAGGTACTGTATTCGGCTGTATGTATTTTTTTTTATATATGTTCACCGATTACTCCGCCGTTTGTGGACCGATTTTCGAAATTCTTTTTTTGTTCGTATGCTTATACTCCCGAGGTGGTCCCATTGTCACGAAATCAGGATCTGATGATGGGATCTCAGGGAAATCGAGGGAAACTCTCAAATTTTATAGGCACACACATTGATTTTCTTATACTTTCTGAAGCATAAGAGATATTTGTGCATAGTAATCATCATCTCATGTTGCTGAGCTGATGATGGAAGGTACTGCAACAGTGAGGAGTTGAAAGCAAATTCTTTCAATAAATAGTTTTTTATTCCAAATCTTACATTCCTGAGGTGTTCCAACTGTCACCAAGTCAAAGTCTGTTGAGGGGATCCCAGAGAAATCGAAGGGAACATTCAAATTTTATAGCACAACAAATGATTTTCATATTTTTACTAAAGCAAAACAGGCATTTTTGTATAATTATCATCATAGCATGTTGCTGAACTGATGATGGAAGGTACTACGAAGGTTAGGAGTTGAGAGCAAATTCTTTCAATAAATGGTTTTTTGTTCGAAATCTTACATTTCTGAGGTAGTCCAACTGTCACCAAGTCAAAGTCTGATGATGGTATCCCAGAGAAATCGAAAGGAACATTCAAATTTTATAGCACAACAAATGATTTTCATATTTTTACTAAAGCAAAACAGGCATTTTTGTATAATTATCATCATAGCATGTTGCTGAGCTGATGATGGAAGGTACTACGAAGGTTAGGAGTTGAGAGAAAATTCTTTCAATAAATGGTTTTTTGTTCGAAATCTTACATTTCTGAGGTAGTCCAACTGTCATTAAGTCAAAGTCTGATGATGGTATCCCAGAGAAATCGAAAGGAACATTCAAATTTTATAGCACAACAAATGATTTTCATATTTTTACTAAAGCAAAACAGGCAGTTTTGTATAATTGTCATCATATCATGTTGCAGAGCTGATGATGGAAGGAACTATGACGGTTAGGAGTTGAGAGTAAATTCTTTCAATAAATGGTTTTTTGTTGGAAATCTTACATTTCTGAGGTGGTCCAACTGTCACCATGGCAAAATCTGATGATGTGATACTAGGGAAATCGAGGGAAACACTGAAATATAATAGGCACACACATTCTTTTAGTCATATTTTTTAACATAATACAAATATTTGTGTCCGGTAATTATCACCTCATGTTGCTAAGCTGATGATTGAAGGTACAACTCCTCAACGGTTAGGAGCTGAGAGCAAATTCTTTCATTAATTTATACGTTCAGGTGGACTTATAGTAGTATTCTTTCAGGGTATACGATGGCTATTAGATAAACATGATTATAAAAGGTTTCTCTTTAACGTTTAGAAATTAACTGAAAAAATTTCCAAAATATGCTTATACATATTAAAATTACTAAAAAGAGTGAAATAAATTAAGTTTTTAACAAAAAAATAGAACCGACTTCAAACGGTAAAAAATAAAATTGTTCAGTACCTACTTCTTCTTGCTTATGGTAATGACTCTTAAAACTATTTTTGAAGTCGGGCCCTTAGTAAAATGTCCTGTCTTAGTAAATATAGTGTACCTTTCGTTCTGAATGGGCACCGACTCCAATATAGTTTTAACAGTCATTACCATAATCAAGAAGATGTAGGTACTGTCCCACTGTCTGTACTGTCGTTGCCCATTTAGAACGAATGGTACGACATTTTAGTAAGGGCCCGACTCCAAAAATAGTTTTAAGAGTCATTACCATAAGCAAGAAGAAGTAGGTACTGAACAATTTTATTTTTTACCGTTTGAAGTCGGTTCTATTTTTTTGTTAAAAACTTAATTTTTACCACATTGTTTGTGTCATATTTGTAGCATATTTTTAAAGTACGATTAAGGCTATGGGGGTACGAATTAAGCGACGGGGTGCCTTAATCGTACCAAACATATTGTTTTTCAAAAATGCTAAAAAATGTATTTAAGTAAAAGTTTTTTACATTTTTATGATTGTTGACTGAAACTGAGATAAAACATATATAAACATATATGTTGTAAATAAATAAATAAAAAAAACTCAGACAAATAAAGATTCCGTAGAAGCAGAACATTTTGTTTTATTTCAATTGTAGAGAATGTTACAGCAATTTTCCCTTATGGGGTACGATTTAAGCAACCTTACCCTATATACCAACATAGTGCGAAGCAGTAGTGCCATGAGCATGAACCCATTATGTACTTACCTGGTCTACCTTTTTGATGTCGCGGAGAAATCCTTCAAAAGGTACCAGGCAGTTACGTGGGATTTGTGTAACGGTTATGCACTCGAACCTCTGCCTTAGCGTTTGGGGAGGACTCCGGGAACAACATTATATACCTACCACCAACCTACCTACCTACCAAGTCGTGTTTCGGCCCATAACGAGCAGGAGGTGAATGTAGTCGCTGCAGCCCATAGACATGTACAAACCAACCTCAAGCAAGACTATCTTTTCTGAGATAGTGTGCAGTTGAGGCTGATGATCGCCTCATGTAAGTCTGGCCGGCAACCGCACCTTTCAACAGAAACACAATAAAATAGCCCCACAGTAGAAAAAGGTGCGGTGGTGGTCGCTCGGAAGTCCCCGGTCGATCCTGCAATTTATACTACCTAAAATACAGGACCTACCACGGACCTACCTATCCATACTAATATTATAAATTCGAAATTAACTTTGTCTGTCTGTCTGCTACGCTTTCCCGCTTAAACTACTAAACCCATTTAATGAAATTTGAAACGCAGATAGTGTGGACCTTGGGAAAGGACATAGGATGGTTTTTATCCTACAGGAACCTTTAAAACGGATGCACGCGGGCGAAGCCGCTGGCGGAAGAATAGTCTACTATAATTTATAATACATATATCGCCATGAAACCTTAATGAATTTTCAATTCTCCATTTCTCACAGTAATGTAAGAATTTAAATAATGTATTTATAAAATAGAGAGAGAAGAGACATAACGCTCCTGATGGGCGATCTGAATGCCAAAATTGGCGACACCACTAAGGATGACCATCTCAGAGATATAGTTGGCAAGTTTGGGATTGGTGAAAGGAATGATAGAGGCGAAATGTAGCTACAATTCTGCGCGGAAAACTCCCTCACAATTATGAACACCTGCTTCGAGAACCACCCAAGGAGACTCTATACATGGGTAATGCCAGGTAATCGAGCCCGTAATCAAATAGATTACATTGCTATTGCAAAAAGGTGGAGATCGTGCATAAAAAACACGAAAACCTATCCTGGAGCTGATTGTGGGAGTGACCACAAACTCTTAATAGCAGAAATGAGCCTGAAACTCAAAATATGCCATCAAACAGTCCAACCGCCCTTAAGAAGGCCGACGGAAGAAGAACTAAGGCTGTTTGGTAAACACTTTATATCTATCTTACCAAATATCACCATAGGCGACGCCCATGCTGACGTTGATACAAACTGGGCAAAAGTGAAAGACCTTATACTCAAAACACGCAAAGAAAGTCAAAAATTATCATCGGATGTTCCGAGGAATGAATGGATCACACAGGAAACATGGAAGGCCATCAAAAAACGCAAAGAATTGCTAAAAGGTACCTCTGAGTCTGACAAAAAGGAATATCAACAGATATCAGCAAGGGTTCAACGCTTATGCCGTAAAGATTATAATGACCACCTGAATTCTATCTGCCAAGAAATAGAAGATCACTCTCATAAGTACCAAGTTAAAGACTTGTTCCTCAAGATTAAACGCATCACCCGAGAGTTCAAACCACGAACATGGCCAGTAGAAAATGACGACGGCAAATTACTGACCAATATAGATGAAATAACGGAAAGATGGCGATCATACTGTGAAAACTTGTATGCTGACACTCCAAGACAAGCCGCGAATAGTCTAATAACTGAAACTCACTACACAGTGGAACCAGATATCATAGAATCTGAAATAAGAGACGCAATAAGGAAACTCAAAACAAGCAAATCAGCGGGTAGTGACAAAATCTTTGCGGAAGAGTTAAAGCACATGGGGGATCATGGTGTGAAACTTATGCTTGATCTGTGCAATCAAGTATGGAAAACCGGAAGATGGGTCACGGAATGGAAGGAGTCCCTATTAATTCCACTGCACAAAAAAGGGTCCACCAAGAGCTGCGGAAATTACCGTACAGTAGCACTAATATCACATGCTAGCAAGATAATGCTTTATATCAACGGCCGCCTACAATCATATCTTCAATGGCAGATCCCTGCAAGCAGGCTTTGTCAAAGGCAGGGGCACAAGAGAGCAGATCGTTAACGTAAGGCAAATAATAGAAAAAAGCCGAGAATTCAATATACCTCTCTTTATGTGCTTTATAGACTACTCCAAAGCATTTGATTGTGTACGATGGGATTGTATGTGTACCATACTACGTGAGATGGGAGTACCTTCACAACTGATATCACTGATCGCTAATCTGTACCAAGACGGTCTATCCAAGGTAAGAGTTAACGATACCATCTCAAAACCCTTCAGGCCAAAGAAAGGGGTGAGACAGGGATGTATCTTATCTCCCATTCTTTTTAATATTTACGGGGAATACATAATGAGAAAAGCCTTAGAAAACTGGGAGGGAGGCATCTCTGTTGGCGGCGTGAAGGTTAACAACCTAAGATATGCGGATGATACCACACTTTTTGCATCATCGGAAAAAGAACTTGCGGAACTGTTTAATAGAGTACAGTATGAGAGTGAACTGGTCGGACTCACTATCAATAAGTCGAAAACAAAAGTAATGCTTATCGACAGAACTGGTTCGCTCTCAAGGACTGGAGAACTATCAGAGCTCGAAATGGTTAATGAATTTGTATACCTCGGATCGCTAATATCTGATCAGGGAGGCAGTGAACGAGAAATCAGAAGAAGGATTCAGATGGCCAAAGTTGCAATGGGGAAACTCACGCGTATTTGGCAAAACAAAAAGGTATCTAAAGTCACAAAGATCAGACTTGTCCAGACGCTGGTTTTCTCAATCTTTCTCTACGCCTCAGAGTCATGGACAATTCGAGCATCAGACCGTAAGAAGATAGATGCATTCGAAATATGGTGCTGGAGAAGAATGCTCCGCATCCCATGGACCGCTAAAAAGACCAACACATCTATATTGGAGCAGTTAAAGATCAAATCAAGACTCTCAACGATATGCTACCGTAGGATCCTTGGGTATTTTGGTCACATTGCCCGTCGAGAAACCGACAACCTCGATAAATTGCTTATGGTGGGCAAGGTTGAAGGAAGGAGACCCCGCGGCAGATCACCCAGCCGTTGGTGTGACCAAATAACATCTTTAACTGGTCTTCCCATAACAACGGCCTTGAGAGAGGCCGAAAACCGGACGAGATGGAAGCGGATAATCCACCAAAGCATGAAGGACTTTAATGGACACAACCTTCAGAAATGAAGAAACGATCAAGAAGAAGATTTATAAAATACAGTATACAAGCATTATTTGGATGTCTTCATTCTCCATTACAATTACTCGTAGTTGGTCTGTGCTCGTAGTGTGACCACTTGCTTAGAGCAACTACAATAAGAGTTTACTAAAGGCATTCAGTGCATAGGATCCTAAAACCCCACCGCATAGTCGTTAGAATAGGTACACTGTATTCGCAATTCTAAGCTCGGTTTAGTGCTTAGATTCAACTTAATGACCGATAGTATTACATGTAACTGCTTAGTGTGTGTACGGGTTGGTCGTACAAATGTGTATAAATAAAATAATTTTATAAAACTGTAAAAATTGTAATAACAAAAGATCTTAGAATATGATGAAATTAATGAAATACGAATGGTGAGTCGCGCGGTACTCTTGATGACCGATAGCGAAGAACTGACTACTTAATGAGTAAAATATTAATGTGAAGTAATTTGGGTCATAACAAAAATGCAACTTAAGTGCCTAAATGCATGCGCTTGCTTGTACATTGTGAAGTGTCCTTAATCATATCTATAAAAGAGAAAGTGTGTATGTATGTTCCTTATAGACTCCGAAACGGCTGGACCGATTTCAATGAAATTCTCGGAGAATCTTCAGATTGGTCCAACGAGTAATCCTGTAAAGTTTGGTTCACTTCTCTTTCTAACGCGGGTGAAACCGCGGGGCACAGCTAGTATCAAGTAAATGCAGCCTTTTTTGATAGTTTGACACACAAAATGCCGTTTAAGTGTCGTGGTTGATAGCTGTAGCTTAAACGATTTCATCCTGATAATCAATCTTTTTTGTGTCGGAAGTGAAACCTACAAAAGGTACCTGGCTCCTTGAGAGAGTATACTGGGTTATGTGGGATTTGACCGCACTAAAACTCCCTCGGTGGCCTGCCTCTGCACTGGGAGAGGACTCCGGGATCTCGAGTGGAACGCACCGGTATCTAACGCGCGCGACGCCCCGTACGGGCCCATCTTCGGGAGAGCAAATGTGGTTTCCTGCACGGATCGAGCTCCCACTCTCACCGCCCGCAAGCCCGGAAGTCCCCTTTTAGTCGCCTCTTACGATCAGGCAGGGGATACCGTAGCTCTATTCTTAATTCTGAAGCTACAGAGACTCCTGATAATCAACCAAGAAATACATATATTCTTAGTTTTTATGGTAAATTGCATTTACTGTTGTAGCTACATAATTATATAGAGAACATATTACGGCTATAAGGCTCTAAATAGATCCCAGGCCCCACCACATCGTCATTAGAATACATTCTATTCGCAATTTCTATGCTCGGGTTAGTGCTAGGGTTAACCTAACGGCTGCTTTTAAGTTGTAATACATGTTACTGCTTATTGTAAGTGTCCTTACGCTCACTCAAATGCAGAATGTTTAGATACAAAGTACAAGTACGCGACTCTTTAATTTTTTGTGTAAGAATAAGAAATGAAGATGCTTAATATTATAAATTCGTTGTAAATAAAATAACTCTGTGTGTATGTCTGTCTGTTACGCTTTCCCACTTAAACTGCTGAACCATATAAATGAATATATATTGAAACACAGATAGAGTGGACCTTGGGAAAGAACGCAGGATTTTATCATACGGGAACCTACAAAACGGGTCCACGCGGGCGAAGCCGCTGTCGGATTGGCAGGCGGATAATATAATAAACATTTAATCTTAATATATATATATATATAAAGTAAAGGATTTTCTTTGTACGTAAAGACACGGTTTTCTCTATTACCATTAACTCCAACCAACTTCCCGTTGGTAAATACCCCTTAGTACGTAGATGATAGTAAGGGAGTTTGATCGCGGTAAAACCGCTAGAGTTACACATTCGTAATGTATGATGGAAATGTTTATCTTAAATAGTCCTACAAAAAAGCCGGTCCACGGCACTTCAGAAGGGACTTAACTTTATGCTAATGATCGTCTCTAACGCGGGTGAAACCGCGGGGCACAGCTAGTATCAAAATATTGAGACATGGTCTTTTACAGTTAGCCTTTTCCACAGGCTCAAGGTCACTCAGCAAGCGATGGAGAGTGTTATGCTAGGTATTTCTCTACGCTACAAAATCCGTAATGATGAAATCCGTAGACGAACGAAGGTTACCGACATAGCTCTGCAAGCAAACTCTGCAAGCTGAAGTGGCAATGGGCTTAGCTAGGAGGAGTGACAACCGGTGGGGAAGAAAGTTCCTCGAATGGCGACCACGTCTTGGCAAAATGAGCACAGGCTGCTCTCCAACCAGGTGGACTGACGACCTGAAGAGGATAGCGGGAAACCGCTGGATTCAGAGGGCGCAGGACCGGATGAAGTGGCGAACACTAGGGGAGGCCTCTGTCTAGCAGTGGACTTTAAAAGGCTGATGGATGGATGGATCAAAATATTTACGTTCCATTACAACTAGGTACATATTTAATCTTCAAAAAAATTAACCTACATAATAAAATAATTTTAAACAATATCTTCGGAGGAAAACTTCCGCAGCAAAAAAAATACTACATAATACACATTAAAAACATTTTTACTCGAGGCAAGGCGGTAGCTTAGCGATATATTCGAATTATTTGCCTTTTAATTTCAAAATCACAAAATTTTACGTGAAGGTTCGTTAAGGTCTCTATCACTTTTGCGAAAAATATATAGGTAAACTAGCTCACAGCCCGCGGCTCCGCCCGCTTATCCTACACGTTTATTCCCATAGGAAAGAGATATTTTTTCGCGGGTAAAAAGTAGACTATATTGTGGCTTACCAACTCCCAAACTATTTCCGAACAAAAATAATGCGAATTCGTAGCACCGTTGGGACGTGAAATGACAAACATACACACACAAACAAATACACTTTTTTTTTATAAATAAACCGTACAAAAAGACAGACGGGCCGCGTGGTGTTAAGCGATCACCTATGGATAAGCCTATGGAATGGACACGGGCAACCCCAGGGGAGCCACCCGAGCATTGCCGGCTTACATTAACATTAATGTAAGTATTACTATTATTCCTTTTTACATTTATAATATTAGTATGGATATAAAGTCAATCACCCGAGCGAAGCCAGCCGGATCGCTATTTATGTAACTACAAGAGACATTAGCCATAGAAATAGAAGAACTGCCATTAATTCGAACCGCTTGCTCCTTGGACCAACCATTCAGCAATTAGAATACACTAGACACTATTCCAGTCCACTGTATATACGCATTCCTAAGGTCAGTTCAGTGCTTACAGTAAGCCCAATGGTTAGTAATGCAACTAAATAGCAAGCAGAGTTGTATCGTGGTTGTATCCTTTTTTTGGTATCGGGGGGAAACCTTCAAAAGGTACCCGATACCTTGGGAGAAGATACCGTGTGGGTATTCGATACATAATTTGATCGCACTAAAACTCCCTCGGTGGCCTGCCTCTGCGCTGGGGGAGGACTCCGGGATCTCCCGTGGAACGCACCGGTGTCCTCCACACGCGGCGCCCTAGTACGGGCCCATACTTGGGGGAGCAGATGTGCTCTCCTACACCTTCCGATGCTTACGGCGGCATGCGGCCCGCCGTCCTTCCCGGGGCTGCTGGCTGGACGGGTCTAGCTCCCACTCCCACCGTCCGCATCCCTGGAAGCCCCCTTTTAGTCGCCTCTTACGATCAGGCAGGTGATACCGTAGCTCTATTCTTAATCCCGATGCTACAGGGACTATTGGGGTTGTATCCTTAGGTTGTTTTGCTGCTCATGTTACATAGAAATAAATACAAACAAAATGGCTTAGAAACGATGTGTAATTATTTATACATAACTTGAATCATTTACAATATCTAATTATTACTAATAAATTCGCTTATTTTTGTCTGCCCCTCATTCAATGAATATTTAATAAAGAGATTTATTATTTTGATTGTTCAATAATAAAAAAGGGAGACAACATAGACTTAAAAATTAATATAATCACTACTATACTATTATCAAATAACTAAATTACTATATACATTTTACTGGTAAATTAAAATTAAATTTTTAATGCGTTCAGTATCGTTATCGTTATAACATGTATCGTTTACATTTGAGTGATGGTTGTGCTAAAACTTATTCGCAAATAAATTATTCTATTTGGTGGTATTACGTTTACGTCTATTTAATGTCCCACCGCTGGGCACTGTCTATAAATTGAATGGGATGTACGCCATAGTATACCACGCCGGCCAAATGTAGGTTGGTGGACTGATGGTGGTTTATAATTACTTAATTAATTTGTGCCTCAATTTCACTGGATGTTTCACTGAGTAAGATCCATCTGAATCGTAAATCCCCTTCTTAGCGCCATAACTTGCTTCAGGTTTCCCATAAGTGGGCTTGTGGGCGCTGTAGGGATCAGGTCCGTAGTTTTGGACGCGATCGTAGTATCCGTGGTGATCAAAATGGTGGTCAAAATGGTGATCATGGTGGTCGTGGTGATCATATTCGATGTAGTGTTCATGAGGTATCTGCTTCTCCTTTAAATAGTGTATCAGCCAAAGCGCTAGATGCCAGCCTTTCGTGAGAATGATGTAGAAAATGATACCGTAGATGATTTTTAAAACGAAGATCTTCGTCGCTGCTACGTAAAAGAAATGCACTGTGGACAAAGGAGAACAAATAATCAATAAATATATTATTATAATAATACGTCCGCTTTGACTTGTCTTACAAAATGGTAGTTTTGTAGGTAGCAGAATTTAAATGGTTCAACCAGCACCCACTGCCGTTCTGCCGTTGCAGCAATTCTATTGTGATTCGGTGGAAAGGTGCAGTAGTCAGCCAGACTTACATGAGGCAACTATCAGCTTTCGGAGTAGCAGCTCAACTGCATACGATCACACGATCTTACAGCCGTATTCAAGAAGCATACTTGCTTAAGTAAGCAGACAACACCACAGAACATTATTAAGAGAGGTAGAACGGCAATAATGCGCCGTTTGTATGAAGACTGGTGTCGCCGATCAAGCCCCGCCTTTCACCTCCATTACATCTGTACTTAAATAAATACGAAGCTTACGCACATATTTGCAATTTCAAATCTAGCCAATCTTAGCGCCGCACAATCACGCGATTTCAAATAAACGAATCACACACAAGCACGCACACAAGCACGCATATCGTAGCACGATCGCGTGTTTTTGTAGAGATTTAGGAGTATTGAGCGTGTGCTCAAATTTCCTTGGCGCGTCTGGCCCGCCCACATTTCCATTCTACTCTTTTAATATGTTCTGTGGACACCACTATGCAAAGAGCCCTATTTGACGTGCGTTTGTTATGTCAAGCCATCGATTAACATAGCAGCAGAAGAAAAAAGCTCTTTGTATTGTGGCAGCAGGCTTCACTTAAGTATCGTCTATGAAGTCGTTTACATGACCCTATGCGTTGACAAGCAATATGAGACCTCATAGCACAATAAAAAGAGCTCCTTTCTTAGATGAATACGGGTGTTAGGCTTGCATGAGGTTGTGTGTAGATGTCCATAGCTGCAGCGACCACTTAACAGCACCTGAATGCTCATCTGGTACTGCATTCAAATAAAAATAAATTGTTTGAAAAATCCAAAAGTGCACGCCTCATAATCTCATCCTTCAAAATAAAATTGATTAATATATAGATATACTTAAACTATGAAGAACAGTCGACATTTTTTTTTTGAAAAGTGATGAAAAGTTAAAGGGTTCTATTCCTAAGTATAACGAAGCGTAAGAGAAATTAAAAATTTGGGATTTTTTATTCATCAATATTAATTAAACAATACTAAATTAAACTGCCATTTTCAATACCACATCAGGGGAAACAATTCTGAATGGGGAAAAAAACTCGATATGTGCAGTATTACGGACGTTATCACTGCCACATACGGGATCCGTACGCACAGAAACACGGATGTCCATAGAAGTTTTTTTTCAATCAGTTTTTTAATTATATAAAACACAATAAATGTTCATTTATTACTTTACTAATGTTAAATTAATAGTTCATCTGCATATCGGTGTGCTCATATGAAAGAATCGGTGCAAAATACATAGATAAGAGAGAGGCAATCAAAGTTCAAGAAAGGCACATTTTTCTAGCTAGTTGAGAGTAGTGCAAAAGTAGCTGTGATAAACAATATATTTGGATTTTTGAGGACCCGTTTAAGTATATTTTTAAGGAATTTTAGAAATAATAGCGGCCGCCCGAGACTTCATCCGCGTGGATTTTGGTATTAGTCAGAGCATGTTTGTTATAGCTTAAAGCCTTCCTCGATAAATGGACTATCCAACACAAAAATAATTTTCCAATTCGAACCAGTAGTTCGTGAGATTAGCGTGTTCAAACAAACAAACGAACACCAAACGTTCGAACAACGAACAACGGCGTTGAAAGCCGTCAAATGTCGACCGTCAATCCGCCCTTCAAACAAATGACAATGTCGATATGAAAGACCTCTATAAAAATTTCGTTAATGAAATTAAAGCTTTCTTGGTCGAATGGTTACGAAAGCTGACTACGAAGCTAGAAACCCGGGTTCAAACCTCAAGTAGGCAAATAGCGTTTTTTTATATTTTGTGACATTTTTTTTTAATTCGGAGCTAGGTATTTCAAAAGGCTTTATTAAGTAACACTAAGCCAATGAATGTTTTGCTTAAAAATAAACCAAGAAAATCAATTGTTTTTATCCGAGCAACGCTCGGGCGTCCAGGTACTGAAACTAATAGTGCAATAAACCTTGCCAAACCAGACAAAATACATTCATGAAAAACTGAAAAATAAGAGAGACCTACATAGTTAGCTAATGATAGCCATCTGTTTGTCTGCAGTGTTATAAATGACACTTCTTATAGTTGTGCACTACATCTGGTTCAAGGAATGTTTCCACATTTTCTCCGCAATTTGGACATCTGTTGTTAGTCTAGTTTCAAGAAGTAGTACTTATGACAACAGAAAGTTATCGTTACACAGTCAATAGCACAAGGATACACATTTTTAATAATTATAAAAAAGATAATTATACCGTATTATGAAATAGCAAACAGTTACTCATTGCCGATCTAATAACAGTGATAAATAAAATTCTATTTTTATCCGAACAATTTTTCCAATTATTATTGTCCTCGACTTTATTTACCAACTGAGCAATTACGTTTCATCTTATTTGTGAAAATAGTGACACTGAAATGTTGCCTAATGAGATGTTTACGGAGCTTCCGAAAAAGCTTCTTAAATCTACCTATTTACTGTTCACCGAACGTCAAATCACTGCGCGTTCCATCGATTATTCTGTTTGGTAAAGTCAATTCAATTAGGCTTTGAAGCAAGTAATGAATGGAGAACAATTGCATGACTTAGCAGCAATATATCCGCGTTATTTGCATAATGGGGTACCAAACTTTGTTGTAAGGGATCATGACTTGCAGGATCGGACCAATTACGCCGTGCCCTTTATATGGCCCTTAGTAAAAATATTTTGCTGAATGTGCCATTTCTTTGGGACACCAATATATTGGAAAAACGTAACATGCAGGCTAGCAAAACTATGGTCAAAGGTTATTTTATTAAAATTGTTTTTATGCATTAAATCGAATTTAAAAACATAACACAAAATTTTTTTTCAACCTTTTTTTATGCCCCTCTGCTGGGCACAGGTCTCCTTCTCACAAGTGAGATGGATTTAGGCCATAGTCCACCACGCTGGCCAACTGCGGATTGATGGACGTCATGCTATCGAGAAATTTTGAATTTCTCTCAGGCATGCACGGCGATGGAGAACATCGTTATCAATTAAATATCACGATATTTTCCATCACCATGGAGCAGCGATAAATGCGCACATTACAAATTTCTTTGACAGAGGTGCGCGCCGAGGATTTGAACCCGGGCTTGGTCGCGTCGAAAACCGCGGTTTTTTACCACTCGGCCATCGGTGCTCACTATGGCTGGCTGGCTGCAACCCTTTTTTCGTCCCACTGCTGGGCACGGGTCTCTCCCCCTTATTGGGGAGGCCTGGAGCTTACTCCACCACGCTGCTCCAATGTGGGTTGGTGGAGATGCGGGTTAGTGGCCAACTCGCTGTCGGATGTTTTCAAACCGCCCATAAGGCCTCCGACTAGGTTTGACGACTGTTATCTATCGACAACAACCGGGACCGACGGCTTAACGTGCCCTCCGAAGCACGGAAACGCGCATGAAATTTTTTGCCACTAGCGGTCACTCATCTCACACGTTCTACGCTAGCCTCCAGGCTATGCGCGCTGCTTACTATAACACTAATAAAAAATATTATTAAACGCTACATAATCACTTCCACACTGGACTTATGTAGTCCCCTAAGCAAAGATAAAACAAAAATACCAATGATGAATGAATAATCATTAAAACTACTACGGGTTGAACTCAGGGCCACTGAAAGGCGACATTAAAAAACCGGCCAAGTGCGAGTCGGACTCACGCACGAAGGGTTCCGTACCATTATCTATAAAAAATCACGTTTATTGTATGGGAGCCCCCTTAAATATTTATTTTGTTCTATTTTCAGTATTTGTATAACAATAGCGGCAACAGAAATAGATCGTTGCCTTTGATTATCCATAGAAATAATTGTATTAACTTTGAATGAAAGGTAAATTGTGGTTTACGATTTATGACGTATTAAAAAAAACTACTTACTAGATCTCGTTCAAACCAATTTTTGGGGGAACTTTGCATCGTAATGTAAATGACATCATATTTTTTTTTTGTTCTATCATTCTCTTATTTTAGAAGTTATAGGGACACACATTTTACCACTTTGGAAGTGTCTCTTGCGCAAACTATTCAGTTTAGAAAAAAATTATATTAGAAACCTCAATATCATTTTTCAAACCCACACGTATGGGTTTGAAGAAAAAAATTTTTTGAGTTTCAGTTCTAAGTATGGGGAACCCTAAAAATTTATTGCTTTTTTCTATTCTTGTGTGAAAATCTTAATGTGATTCACAGAATACATCTACGTACCGAGTTTCAACAGTATAGTTCTTAAAGTTTCGGAAAAAAGTGGCTGTGACATACGGACGGACAGACAGACATCACGAATCTATAAGGGTTCCGTTTTTTGGCATATGGATACGGAACCCTAAAAATCATCAATTAAGTCAAGTTTTACAATAGAAACATCAATAAGTCGACCAGGTTTAATTCTTTTCTGTTTCATAGCTAGAGTTTATTTATTACGGCCCGACACAATTAAAAGGGGCGGCGCCTATGCTCAAATACAAAAAAAGATAAGGGAATACAGGCAATGAACAATAGGCCACCCTACCACTATATATTGAGGTGTATTATGTATTATGTGGTGTAACGCAAGTTATTATTTATTACATATTCACTTTCCAAACCTCTAAATAAAACCGACCCCTCCTACACAATATTTTATGTGAGAACATACAAAACAAAAACCAAATATACTAGTAGTTCTTAGAAGTCAACCTAAGTACCTTCATATTTAAACCAAATAATAATGTGACTCTCCAATAACTTTTGGACCGCACTGGTAATCTATTTAAACAGCAAGTAGAAACAAGTAAATATTTATAAATTATTTCGGTTGTTATAGTATATCAGGTATTATTATACGGTACTCGGCTGTAACCTTTTTTGTGTCCCACTGATGGGCGTGGGTCTATCCCCAATCTTTGGGGTAACCTGGAGCTTACTTCACCACGCATTGTTGTTTAGGGTTGGTAGAGATTCATTATTTATCCAACTTTTAAGAACTAATAAAACGAGCCCCGCCTATTTCATATTACAAGTGAAAGCACGCAATAATTTAAACAACAAAATGCAACAGCCTCCGTGGCGTAGTGGGTGATGAGCCGACTGCGAAGCGTGTGGTCGTGGGTTCGATTCCCACCCAGGACAAATATTTGTGTGATGAACATGACTATTTGTTCTGTGTCTGGGTGTTAATTTATCTATTTAAGTATGTATTTAGAATTATATATCTAAGTATGTTTATCAGATTTCTGATAACCATAGTACAAGCTCTGCTTAGTTTGGAATCAGATGGTGTTGTGTGAATTGTCCAAAGATATTTATTATTATTATTATTTATTTTAAGAAATCAACCTACCCTAATATTGCTTAAACATGTTCATTAAGGCGTCCAAAGCACTAGGCGTTGCCGGACCATATCTATCCAATTGATAATGTGGTCCTCCATTCTTGTACTGTGGGTACAGGTCTGGCACGTATTTGTAGGCAGCCAGCACCCAGGCTAAGAGTACCATTATCTTCATACTTGCGATCACCAACGCTATGCCTAGGACTATCTTGTACAGACCCACTTTTGTAGCTAGCAAAATTCCTAGGTGGGCTGGAACAAACGAAAAATATTTCAAAGACAAAGACTTTTATTTGCACAAATATGGGTGTTTACAAAAGGTGTTTTTATACATTTGGCTCGCCATATTTACCTTCATGAGGTATGCAAATATTACAATAGTTAAAAACTTAACTAATTACAAATTGCAAATATAAAAATGTACATTGAAATAGTGTCATTTATTTTATTATATGCAACTACTTTTATCATTATTTGTACCCATATGCTCATTTAATGCTCTTCCTGAATGCATTTTAGTAGGCTGAGTAAAAACAGTCCGAACAGAATCCGTGCTTGGCCAGGGTGGTGGAATATGGCCTAAATTCCTGTCACTCACGAGAAGAGCTGACTGAGACCTGTGGCCAACAGTGGGAAACAAAAAGGGTTGTAAAAAAGAATGATTAATTAACAATGTGTTAAATTTGTATTTCAATATTTATATCTCTTCATATTTATCGCATATATGTTTTTTTTGAAGCGCACATGGCCTGGTGGCTTGCGTAGAACGCAAGCGATCTATGCAGCTGAGCCAAACGGGCGCGGTCGGGTTTGAGATGGGTGACCGCTAGTGGCAAAAAATTTCATGCGCGTTTCCGTGCTTCGGAGGGCACGTTAAGCCGCGAGTTTAACATTTTTTACCCATCCCAAAAAAATGCACAACGCCGCTAAAGAAGTTTTCACTTCAAAAAATTGAATTTTAGTAATGCCAATGCAGATTACGATCTTCTGTACCGCTCACATCATGATAATTAGTAGGTGCTATATTTTTTTTTATTTCGAAAAATCGAAATCATACTACTCTCTAACTAAAGCGTTATACCTACTCGTATGCACTAGTTATTGCGTGGTGTGCGCCAGTTAATAACGTCATAATTTTATATTATGCATGCATGACCAATTTATTTATTAACATTATATTTATTACATTTATAAATTTTATATTCATGTTTTATATTATGTAATCAATAATTTATGATAATTTAATTATACAGGATATAAGATACGGAAGAGCAATAACCATATAATATATAATATAATATAAACAGCTGCGAGTATTAAATATAAAGGCATGAGAAACTTTGAAAAGAAGAAAAATAGCTCATTTTGATTTTAGTTCCGTTAGATACTTGAATAGTTCGTTTCAGTTCCTTCTTCAGTAAGCTTTGAGTGGCTTTTCTTGCCTTTGAGAGTCTCTCAAATGGAAAATAGCGAGTTTGCTTCTAGTTAGTACATATTCCAGAATAGAAATAGAGCAAATACCTAGATAATACATAATAATAAGTAATCTTAATAATATAGATTTAGATAATAAAGTTGGGCACGGATCTTCTGTCAGAATAGGGTAATACAGTTATTAGATACGTATTATGTATTTGTTTATGTATATATTTATATGGTTTTATCAATAAAATAATAATATAGATTTTCATCTATATAATATGGTGATTTCACATTATTTAACTACTGTTATTGATTCATTTTGAAGCATACATTTATTATTTTTTGTAAATTACGTCTCATAGGCATTAGTTCGAAATTCACAAATATTTGTATACTCAGCGATTCTGTATCCACATTTCGTAGTTGACAAAACGGGAAATCCTTTCGAAAGTACGGCAGCTAACAAAGATCTGTATAAAAGGGATCAAAACAGCAAATACGTGACACGATACGATGTTACGCGTAATTACAACTGTTAGGATACTGCTCGAAACCAACTATAGGATGGGACCATACGAATGAAAACAAAGACGTGAAAGGAAGAAAAGAAAGAAATGTTTGCGCTTGGCAGAGGTCTCAGTAATGAGAGGGACTTAGGCCGTAGTCCACCACGCTGACCATGTGCGGATTGGTGGACATCATGCCATTGAGATATTATGAGTTTCTCATTCATTAAGTAAGTAGTAAAAGGTAAAAAGTAATTAATTAAATATCACAATATTTTCTCTCACCTTGGAGCAGCGATAAATACGCATTTAATCAAATACTTAGCAAGTAGGCTATTATTAATTTGGTCCTAAAAATACGTTGCTATTAATATTAGACGACCTGCGTGGCGTAATGGTCACCATGCCGGATCTTTGGTCTTAGTCGCGCTGTTATTTTATTTCACAACATTCGTGCACTGTAATTAAAGGATCGATTAGACGGCCCTAATTATCATGCCCGATTTGGTATACACTGCTGGTTATCCGAGTACATTGTAATAATATACTCAAGATAACCAGCAATGTATGCCAAATCGGACCCTGCATGTTGGCCAATGTAATCGCCCCATAACCTATATCGAACAAAATTCCATCAGCTTTGTCCGATATAACTCAAAAAATTAAATATAAGAAGAAAATGACTGTCGTTACAGTATTACCGCGGTATCCGACAGTTTGTTTAAGGCCTATGATTTGAATTGCGATCCTATAGAGTGCCGACGATTCGATTATCTGGCGCGACCGTTTAGCAGTTAACGCCTACAAACACTCTTTATCTGAAATGGTACGCCTACCTACGCTAGTACGCCTAGTACGCTAGAATTTTTAGGATTCCTCACGTCCTACTCCTATAAATAAGCGCTATTAGGATATTAAAATTTAGCACTCTATCTTTAATAGTTCACTTAGTAAATGGTTCGGAAGCATGTTTAGAAAAAGAAAGATGCCTAAAGAAGTCGATTATATTATGTCAACTACTGAACACTGGTAAGTGCAACGCATTCATATTATGGGAGTTTGTTGTGTTTTGTCGCCGGTCGTCGCGATATAAAAATGCATTTATGTGAGAACTAGCCTACGCCGCGTGGATTCGTTTTATAGGTTTCCGTAGGATAAAAACCATCCTATGTCCTTTCCCAAGGTTCACTCTATCTGCGTTCCAAATGTCATTAAAATTGGTTTAGTAGTTTAAGCGGGAAAGCGTAGCAGACAGACAGACATAGTTACTTTCGAATTTATAATATTGTATGATGTCCGCGCGTCAGCTTTGAGTAATCGCCATTATATTTTCTTGTTGTAGGTATGTTGTTGCATGTTGGAATATCTAATTTAATAAAAAAAAGGATTCCAGCACAAATGCTCATTTAATACTAAAACTAATTTCAGTTTCTCTTAATTCTTGTAGTGTGAATATTGTTTACCAAAGTTAAAAAACGGAGTGGGTTAACTTAACTTTGTTTTACGAGTATAGGTATTTAATTCGTTTTTCTTAGAACGAGTAAGGAATTCTACAGACACAAAGTAGTAAATAAAAATTGAAAAACTCGTATTGTACCTTAGTATTGTACAATTGTACATACTGTATGCAATTGGTACGGACTCAATTTTAAAGGCAAATTTAATAAAGTTGGAATGTCTTTAAACAATACTTACTCAGCAATGCATATTTTCCTTTGCCCCTTGCTTCCACTTGACTTTCTTCCATTGCTGTTTCACAAGCCACGCAACAAAATGCCATGAATAGTACAATTATTTTTATTAAATCCATCGTAATTCCTTTTGGAGTTTATAATTTAAAATTCGAATAAAAACACAGATTGAATTAAAATCAAGTTTAAATTTGAATTCGGTTTTAATTTTTTTAATACTCCGTTTCCTTCTTATTCAGTCCAACTAAATTCGAATTTCAAAATAATTTTGGCACAGATAGAAAGGATTTGCGGTAGCTTTTGTGACACACACACGGTGGCGGATGAACGGGCAATAACATTGAAATATGAGTTGCGGGAGTCTTTGCAGGCGATAATAGGATGATAAATATTGTGGACGGCGTGAAAGCATTGGAGAATTATTACACAAGTTTTCACATAACGCCGATAGAGAGTTATGAGTTACTCTTTCACGCCGCTGTTTGTATTTCAGTTCCGTTTATGGATTTCGCCACTTTTTGCTTTTTCTATTTACTTTATGAATGTACAAGTGATAAATGGATATTTTGCTGTGTAGTATATGTATGTTTTCTGACTAATCTGGGCCGAACGCATGTTATTGATAAACAATCTATAACCTCCTGAGATCTGAAATGAAAAAACCCAGTTGGGACTATCTCCCCTCCTCCTAATTATAGATCGAAAAAATGTAGTTTTAACGTCCCAGACCAAAGTATGATAATAACTCTGTAACCATGAATCAGATCGTTATGATATTTTCAGGTGGATTAGGTATGTGTTAAGATACTGGAGAAGTTAAAAAGGCCAAAATTTTTTGTGCTAAATTTAGGTCTTTCGTTTTATTCAAAATTAAAGGCGTATTACTTAGTCACTGATTTCATAAACGATAAAACGGCATAAAGGAATTCCATAAAAACCTGGGAGGTTTTTTTTCCGCCGGCTTTTTTTCCTCTCAGTGTACAAACACCCTGTGATATGGGTACCCAAAACTGACAATCGGAACCGATCCGAAATATAAATTAATAAATATTTTAATTTTAATTTATAAAAGGCGCAATATGGGACAAATAAAAATAATAGTAAAATAGATGTAAATGTACATTTCGTAATTGTATTATAGTTTAGTTTTTCCTTTTATATTTTTATCATTGTATATTTGCATACCTCATGAAGGTAAATATGGCGAACTAAATATATATAAACAACTTTGTAAACACCCATATTTGTGCAAATAAATGTCTTTGTCTTTGTCTTTAAATATCTCTATACATTTTAACGTATCGTGTAGATGTACATAAAACTAATAAGATTATGATTTTAATATGTTTTCTATCATATTAAATTATTAACCAACAACTCCAAAAATCTTAAACACACAAAGTTACTTCTTAGGTGCCTATGTCATTTAGCAGATATTTTTGCCGATGTCGTATATGTATGTATCTAAAATGAAATAATAATTAGTGTGATTTTAATAAATCAGCTTTAATTTAAACAATTTCAATTAGTTAAATCATTAATATGTACTATAATTATAAAATATAGAAATAAAAAAATATGGCAATGTAAAGTATAAAAACTTTCGATTAACTTCTTACATGTTATCACTGTAGGTATTTTGTTTCGATACAGTATTTAAGTAAATTCCTAATTGCTTATTCTAAACTAAAGAGCAATTAAAAACAAAAATAATTAAACAACTAAGAACCAAATTTATTATAGTTGTTTTTTACTTGTACACAAAACAACTGGTCAGATTTTGTATTTATCATCTCTTTATTTCAAAAATGTTAGTAGATTGTAATAAAGCGCCATTCTCATCAATTATACTATAAACTAATAAGCAAAATATAAGAATGTTCAAGATATTAATAGATTAACTTACCTCTCTTCCTTGAACACGTCACCAGGTGTCTGACAAAGATGACAGAAAATCACTAACGCTTCACTTCAATTACAGTTTTGCTAACATAATTACTAATATGCCATTAATTACTTAACAAATGCATTACAGTGAGAAAGCGCAAAATTTTATAGCGTCACTTGGACTAATATTAATAGTCTTTAGGAACGACCAAAAATAATAGTTGTACGTTCATCTGGGGCGATCTGACAATTTCATTTTGTCCTAAAAAAGTCACTCAGGGTCGCAAGAGGATAATAGTCCTCGGAGGAAGGGACATAAGTAATGATATAACATTAAGAGTACACATGTAATAAGAAACTGGAGCAGCAATCATCGTTAAATTTACAAATAATGAGCGCCCGCCTTTACGAGCGGCGATACGGCTGTCGTGATGTAGAGTACATTAACCATAGAACGATGCAATAAAAAGTAACGCTTCACACTCATAGCCCACAGTAGGGTAGATATACCCTGTGTCGTGGGTACCATAGACACACACAAAGACAGAAACACAAACAGACCGAGAAGACAAATTTTAAACTTATCATGCATATATCTGGTTCGTCGGGTATCGAACCCGGGTAATCATTGCGCCACACGGGTTGTCACACAATGTAATAGCAACCCAGCTTGCATGCATGCATACATGTGCATAAAGCGAGTATGGCCCTGCATCTAGCGTAGAATGCAAGCAATCTACGTAACGAAGTCAAACGCGCCCGTCAAATGTGAGACCGATAGTGGTTTTCCTGTTTCCCGGTTTTTGTAGATAGAAAACAGTCGTTAAAGTATGTTACAGATCTTATGGGTTGTTTGAAAACGAAATGTTTGAAAATAAACCCCAAGGGTCCCAATAATGGGAATGGCAATGGCAATAATAATGGGAAGAGACCCATGCCCACATTTCAGACAAGATTGGATCTTAGCTAGAATCTGATAGTCCCTGTAGTTTCGGGATTAAGAATAGAGCTACGGTATCCCCTGCCTGATCGTGCCTGAAGCGCAGAGGCAGCCACTGAGGGGGTTTTAGTGCGGTCAAATCCCACATAACCCGGTACCCTCTCCCAAGGTGCCGGGTACCTTTTGAAGGTTTACTCCCCATCGGGGGGGGGGGGGGATACCAAAAAAAAGCTAGAATCTGATAATAATTTCATCGACTATCGATAGATGCATGGAACCTCACTAGCACGTTGTAAATAGCTATAAAGTTGACGTTTGATGGCGGATGAAATAGTTGTAATAGGCTGGCATTAACGTTATTAATCTCTCCCACAATAACACCTATGTAGGTACACACATAAAATCCGTACTTTTGGAAAATTAAAACCATGCTGATATTTTGTTGAACAAATTGGCTATTTTTCTTCTATATAATCTATGTAAAATACTCAGGTCACACAGTCGAGTGATGTCACACTGTTATTTGACATAATCCTCCGAAACGGCTTGAACGATTTTCATGAATTTTAAATGTACATTCGGTAGGCATGATTAGTCGTAATCTGTTTTTCAAATACCTAAGTCATACGGGTGGTCTACTCCAAATATTTGTTTAAAGCTTGAAACGGTACGGAATTCAATGAGTCAGCTAGTTAATAGATAAAATTAGGGAATTTTATTTATTGACTAGGGAGTCAGTTTCTGAAAACTTATTTTTTGTAGAGAATTTCGTATTTCAATTATAATTATGTACGCTCTAAACTAAGTATCAATGTACAATACTCTAATTAAGTTGGATAATAATCCTCTAATTATGATTTATGATGTATGGCCTGAAACGTGAGTAATGTATGCAGTACAAATGTTATTAATACAATAATTTCATATTTATTACAAACAAAGTTCTTTTATTCACATAGGATAATAAGTTGTGTTTCAGCTTCCAATGATATTAAAATAACAGTGCTCAAAAAATGGTCCCTGGAAGTCTGGCCCATTACAGATTTGCTCTCATGTTAAACACGTTAGCTCTCTGACCATCTTGACATGTGTCGCTCACTATATCAAGGTATACTAGGGACAGAATAATTTTCGAACAGAAATTTCATACTCATAACATAATATATAGGTATTTTTTATTTCAGCTTATATTTTTAATGTTTTATGATGTGCATGTGTGTCTGCTCTTAGATGCTCCTCTTCAGAACAGATGAAACCTTGAAAAAAATTCACCAGGAGAGTATAACAAATGATTTGACGTCGTCCTACGTAACGTATCGCATCTATCAACTGATCGCTCCTGGACATGGAAATTTCAGAAAAAATAGGGTTCCAGACACTCATTTGTCATGTTAAGTGGACCTGAACCCGGGACCAGCGGGCCATAGTATTGGAAATATCGCCGCGCACATCACAAACGTCCTGTGATTTGAAGCCTGTGATCCTTATAAATGGTTCGGAATTTCAGTAGTCTGTAAAAGAACGTAAGACATTTTACACATTACATTTTTATGCATTGCAGAGTTGAATCCTAACTCTAAAAACATCTTTTTTTTTGGTATCGGGGAGGAAACCTACCCAATTTAATGACCCACTGAAGAACACAATTCGCCACTTAGAAGCTCCTCTTCAGAGCAAACGGAACTGAAGTTTTTTTTCCAGAGGTTTTACACACCGTGAAAACGCACGTGGATGAATACAGTCCTAATAAGGTAAGATAACTTAACTACGCTATCCAAGTGCCAGCTGGCGAATTTTGCACGCTTGACATTTTTTACGTAATTTCTTATCACCTATAATGTTATTGAAGTATTTATTTGGATGTGCCCGTGAGGTAAAAGTTAGAAGTCCGATAATCTTATAACTAGGGTACCACTGCTTATTTCTTTGGATGGCTAAGCTCGATCATCACTTTTTCCTTGTTTTATTCGTGGTAAGGATTAAAAATTCCAAAGAACGGTCAGCACTGATGAAACTATAAAATGAAGCCATACTCGAAGAACTTTCTGCAACGGAAACGACGTCTCATCTTGCAACGGATATGAACGTCCGTCCGGAAGATTACATGTTTTATGAGATAGTTCCTAGATTTACGACTATGGCTTAAAACTTATACGTGAGTTTTAAGTTTATTGCGTATGCTAAAATTTGGTTGGCTACCCTCTTTGTGTCGCACTGTTGGGCACGAGTCTATCGCCGACCATAAGACATCTGACACGATTTATCGACTGGTATCTATCGTTAACAACCGGGACTGATGACTTAGTGTGCCCTCCAATGCACAGCAATGAGTATGATTTATTTACGCTATCAGTTTAAATTAAATACGATTACCCTACCCTGCGTTCTAAGCCAGCCGCCAGTCCGAGCAAACTTCAAACAAAACAATCGGTTGAACATAATTCCTTTATAAACCAACCACTTAATACACAATGCAATCGAATTTCGATAATTGCATCCAACACCTTCCATTGTCATTAAACGTATACCGATCATCAAATTTTCATAACCACTCGTTACACGATACTGCACTTCGATACTCATGAATTTTATATGAAGTTGAGACAAACTGAATTCGTTCTGGACATACTCGGGGGTACTTTGCTTTAAAACACCTCTGGGACATGAAAAATTTACGTGAACGCACGTAAATCTTCACTTAGGAATGAATAACGTAGAATTTATGGTAGCCGTTTGTTTAGCTCAGGTAGAAACTGGAATCGTTGGAATTAGTTTTTAAATAGTTAGAAGGAAAAACGCTTTTAATATACCACTGTAATTTACCATTTCGGAGGACTTATAAGTATGTTTCAGGTCTTGCCAATTAAGTAGAGAACTTAGCTGCGGGTTTCCAGACTAAAAAAGGGCTCAAAATTTAGAAGGATGGGCTCATTGGATGTAGGAGTTTTAGCGAAGTCGTGAAAGTGTCGGTATCTTGGGAGTTGACATAACGAGTAAAGTGCAGTACCCGAGTCATTTGGAGTACAAAGCCTAATTAGCATCAAAAAAGCTTGGTGTCAGTACTTCACTGCGGGGCAACTCCTGACGCTGTATAAGGCCCAGGTCAGACTCCACATGGAGTACTGCTCCCATCTCTGGGCAGGAGCACCGAAGTACCAGCTACATCCATTTGACTCCATTGAAAAGCGCGCAGTCCGAATCGTCAACGACCCAAGATTGACTGACAGGCTAGAACCGCTTAGCTTGCGAAGAGACATAGGCTCGCTCTGCGTGTTCTACCGACTTTACTATGGTGAGTGCTCCGAGGAACTCTTCAAATTGATGCCTACATCACCATTCCATGATTATACCACCAGACGAAGGTTAAAGTTCCACCGGCACCATCTGGACTCGTGGCGGTCCTCCACAGTCCGCTTTGCACGTTCCTTTTTACCACGAACGTGTAGGTTATGGGGGCAACCTTCCAGCTGAGGCATTCCCAGTGGACTATAACATGGGGTTCTTCAAGAAAGCTGTAAAAAAACCTCTCCTCCAAAGCCGGCAATGCTCTCTGGTGATTCAATTTCTATATCTACAAACAAATATTCTTTGAAAAAATCTGCTTACTCCTTTTACATTTTTCATATACCTTCATTATTGAATTCTTTATGAAATTATTCATTATGAAATTATTGAATGATATCTACCTGTAAGCGGTAAGATAAATTCGTGCGCAGAATTCGGGTGTAACTTCAAAAGAAAACAATCTCGTCTGCACACTTGACTCCAAAGAATTCCAGTAGCTTTTTATTGAATGCCAATAACCTCCATTTCAGATATTTTCGTAAGAAAAACAATTTATAATTTTCTCCCATGACTGAAAGGGAGACGCGAGTGATGGGAATATTTTATTTTATTAGTAAGAATTCCTTGAGTTGCTCCTATTAATATACAGATCACGCAACGGGATGCCAGATTCGTTGATACGCTATATTTTGGAATTTGTTTTGATATGGAAATCTTCGGGAAATCGATCGGTTTGTTTAAGAATAGCATTTCAGTAATATTAGTTAAATTAATAAAGCACTTGAACGATGTTTAAATAGTGGCAAGACTGTACAAGCTATGTCACTCTTACTGTACTGCAATGGACCGGAATACTCCAGAGCGTATAAAGGAAGCTTCTCGGATTGCGGTCAAATAGAACGGAAATTTTGACTATCCAGCCAGAAGTCCCGGAAAGGACAATGATATATTGGGTCGTCCACCAGCTTGAGTTTTGAAAACAGTAGGAGGGCTTTTATTCGACCATGATGACCATTTGAGAGATTTTTTTCAGCCGCCTTTTTTCTCTCAACTTCCAAACGGCACGTAAAGGCGATGACCGGGAAAAAATGACATTTATTAAGCGAATATTTTGTATTCCTTATATTAAATAAATATTTTTTCTTTCTTTCTTCTCTTTCATGTGGACTAGAGAGCGTGTATTCGTCCATGATGAATTCTTACGTAAGGTGGTAAGGTCCTAAGGATTGATGCCCCCATGAATGGTAAACAAGAGTTTAAATAAGATGACGTTCATGAGACTTTAAATAAGTTATAAATATTTTTTTCGTGGCTGCTATTGGTAGGTGGTAGAACTATTATGGTTCGCCCGGGAAAAACCACCGCTGCTCCCACTTCTGCCGTGAATCAATTCTATTGTGTTTCGCTGGAAAGGTGCAGTTGCCGGCCACACTTACAAGAGGCGACCACCAGGCTCCAGAGTAGCAGCGCAACTGCATACGACCTCAGACAAGACTTACCTGCTTGCTTGAGGTTGTATGTAGATGTCTATGAGCAGCGACCACTTAACACCACCTTGCCTGCATGCTCGTCGGCTACTCCATTCAAATAAAATAAAAATCATAAGGTAAATTTATTCAATTCTAAGTCTAAGTAACTTAAGGAGATCGACCTGTATGTTAACAGGAAGAGCGCGATAGAACCCGGCAATAAAACTAACAAAGTGTTGTAATCCCATCCTCTTACTCTAGCCGTTCCTACAGCAGCGAATTTATTGCGGGTGATCTTCTAAAGGGTACAGTATCCATGAATTTGTACTAAATGAATATTCAACCTCATTTACTTATCTTTGCATTCTATTCCATATATTTATAAGAATCTCTGCATTATACGTAGTCCAAATATTTTAATCTGAAAGATGTAACAGAAATAGGTATATGTCTTGTCAGATAAAACTTATTGTGGTTAGATGGCACTGCTGGGCATGCCCATGGGACCCATGGGTCTCTCCCCAATATTGGGGAGACCTGGAACTTACTGCACCACGCTGCTCCAGTGCGGGTATGTGGCCAACCCGCTGTCGAATGTTTTCAAACCGCCTATTTCATACCGCCAAGGTTTACCGACTGTTATATATAGATAACTACCGCGACCGATGACGTTACGTGGCCTTGCTCTGCAGCTCTTCGGTTGACTGAATATCGACCTTATGTTGTTAACATAGAGTCGCAAGTCAAATGATAGAATGACACTTTACAACAATGTATCGCAGAACCTGTGACGAGAGCTCATAAAACATTGCAACATTTCTAGTACACCCTGGAGACAGACCAGAGATCGAAGATACTCGGACCTCTTTGGCTGATTCGATATCAATCTTATACGATCGAGTAATAGTTGCAATCGGAATGAGAGCAGGAATCACACTTCGGACTATTCAGCCGCATTGAGAAGCATCCTGATGGTTTAACAATAACGAGATTTAAACACTCGATCATCCTTCTGTGATTGACAATCTAAAAATCTTCTTAATAGAGTCGCAAATCATTGCTACCACAGTCACAGAGTGAGGCTTGTAGTACTTCTCTATAGGTTCAGTTAATGCAAACTGAGTTCAGCTACCTTCTTGATCTACACTGAATTAAATCTACTATATGTCGTTAAAATAGGGATGGAAAACATTGGAAAATGTGGTTTATAGTATATCTCAGAACAGTAAAGTTAAATGTGTCATAATTCTTGGACACACTTTTGTCTAGCGCAAACTTAAAGCGTCGATACACACCTTGCAGCAAGTAATACGCTATACAAACTTAGACTCTTATTATTATTTTCAACCATTATAGTAATATGTAAAACCAATATAAAAGTTCAATGATAAAAGTGACCAAGAGTTAAAAATTCGTTTTCGTCTATGGAACGGTGAAATCAAAAGAAATTTTTATTTTTTATTTATTTAATTTTGTACACAAATATATTACAAAATACATTATAAAAAGAATACATGTACAGGGTACTTCTTATTCCTATAAGAAATTTCTTCCAGCAGCACCAGGAATGGATAGAATTTGTGAAAAAATGACAAATTTAGTGTGCACTAAAATCTTTAATAAATATTTAATATTTAATAATAATCTTAAATAATTCTATATACATAAATACCTATAATATATATATAATACATATAATATATAAATATATATATATACATATATAAATATGACATTTAAGACTTAAAGTAACAAAAAAAAAACACTGTATCAATAAAATGTTAAATTTGGGATAGATAGTATTCCTTGACTTGTCTTTTAAAGGAACCAATGGTTTCAGCCTGTCTTATTCGAACAGGCAGCGAGTTCCATAACAAGAAAAAAGAGTGGGAATAGAGGGAGGTTTTGTAAAGAGGTATGGATAGAAGAGATTTTATATGCGAGAAATATTTTTTTCTTCGTTGGTTATCGAAAGTGTTCGATACCAGCTATTTAACCATAGATGGTACTGTACCTACTGTAGAAAGCTTCTTGAGTGTATAGAGTATTAAAGAAATGCTGCATACCTAGTATATTATTCATAAAAACACATATAGGTAATGTACTCGTATCTTCTCTAGACGTTACTATCCTGCATTTTTTAAGAATAGACTAGCAATTATTGTTTTAACTGTCGCTAAAAATAAAGGGTCATTATTTTCCTCCCTAAATAGTCTTGTAGTCAAATACACACTGTACGCGTCCATCCGAAAGTTCCAACATTTTTGGCATATTTAGATCATTTTATCTCACAAATTTATAAAATTAGCGTTGTCATTGACGAAATAAGGTTACTGAAAAATTAATAATATTGCTAAAAACAGTCTTCATGAGGTCCGAAAATTTACTAAATTCTCTAGTTCAAAATTCTGAAGCACTTTCGACACTTCTATATATTAGAAAAACCGTTCTACACATTAGAAAAGCCCCGGTTGCCCTCCCCTAAGTCCGGCTCACCTAAGTATTGAAAATGAAGCCTGATATAGATATTTAGTGCATTTTGCAGTGGAATTAGAAAGTCTTTAGATAATAAATCTTGCCTGTCCTTTCTGTGAGACCTATTTAGATAAAGACGACTCAAATACATACATTATTGTTAAAAACAACAGTGCGTGTACGTCTCTCGACTTCTAAATACGTGACACGTTTGCATTGTCTTCATTAGTGCTGTACGGCCCTTCTGAATACATTTGTATAAAGCAGACTGTGTAAAACAGAATATATTTTTCACAGAGATCGAAATCATTAGGCATTCTTACATTGTCAGTGTCATAGGCGATTAAATAAATGAGTACCCGGATGACCGAGCGGTGGTTACATAACCAAACCCCAAAAATAATTTCGCGATAAAAAAAACAGCTGTAATGAGTTTAAACTGAATGGGATCTTATGAACTTCTAGCTTCTTCATAATTTAACACAAAATAAACGTCGCAATTGATATAAATTCAATATTATTCACTAGACAATCTTTTGGAGTTAAGTTAAAGGTTTACACACTTTAAATTCGCTAATATTGCTGCTTCACTATGGTTCTCCAAGTCAATTAACAAGCTGCAACTGGTCGACTACTTTGGTAGTTGTAAACTTCATAATTTCACTAGTCATTTGTTTTGTTAGTATCTCTTACTACAACAAATTAAATAGAAGAAATTGTATTGAATTGTTCAAAATAAAATTTAAAGCTGCTTCACCAGTGTTTAAAAGTGAACGAAGAAGTAAATTGATTTCAATAATGATGTTATTCATGCTTAGGAAGAACTTTATCCATTCTTCAACGTTTTACACGTAGTAAGCTGTAAACTTAAAGCTGTGCTGCTCCTAACACAAAAAGGGCTATCGTGAGTAGGCTGGAGACGAAAGGTCGGTGGGTTGATAGTGTCTCACACGATCAGCAGTCACGAGTGCACATTATCGACCCATAGCCATTCTGTTATCTCTAATATATAAATGTCCTTTTTTTAATGAGTTCTGCTGGGAGTTGAGTTTTTTTTTAACCTCAACATCTAGCCCAAACGGGCATTTAAAAGCGGCACCGAGAAAAAATGACATTAATTAAGCGAATATTTTGTATTCCTAATATGAAATTAATATCTTTTTCTTTTTCTCTTTTGTTTCTTTCTTAATTTATTGTAATTAGCGTGCTAACTACTTTATGTTGCACAAGCTAAAAAACCTATGAATGTAATGTTCAAAGCAAATAATATGTAAATCTCTTAATCGTTAAATCTTGAATGGTTATCACGTCTTTACAAGAACTGCACAGGCCGCCCTCCAGGTAGACTGAAGTCTTAGAGGAGATAGCGGGAAACAGTTACCATCCGACTAAGGAGTGGGAAATCTCAAGGGAAAATTTTAAAAGAAACAACATTTTTATCTATTATTTAACGTTTTTATTAACCAGCCAATCGAAGCCGCTAACGAAATCAGATCCAGGGTAAGTCGACGGCTGGTTGAACGGCTCATGATCGGGTGGGCCGTAGCTGTACCCCACAGTATTGTAGTCCTGAGGGGCACCGTACACGGGCGCAGGTTTACCCATTTTGGTCTTCAGGAAGTAGTTCAGTAGCAACCCTCCAATGTAGAAGATCTTCTGGAAGAACGCCATCAGCAGGTACATGGAGACTGCCTTGAATACTGCCACTTTGGAGATGATGAAGAGGAGGATCAAGCCTGAAATAAAATGAGCATGTATTTTAGTTATTAATTGAGTCATTGTATGATTTTTAATATGTTATATGCTTTTTTATTTAAGCAGAGTTGCAAACGAGCAGGTATGGAATGAAGGAAGGAAAGGAAAGAATGTAGTTAAGTATTTATTTATTTACACTTTATTGTCACATCTAAACTAGATTGTACAAAGGGCGGACTTAATGCCGATAGGCATTCTCTACCAGTCAACCCTGGTTGATTGTGAGATTTTTTTGTAGGTAGCAACAATAATTATAGTAGTCTATAAATATTTCTTGCGGAAATTCCTCTAAATTCTAACGTAATTGCTGTACAATGGACATCTACATGCAACTTTGTGCAAGACTGAATATTGCCTATGGTAGTATGCGTGCAAATGTTGCTGATAGTAGCCTCGTATAAGACCGACAACCTCCCCTTTTTAGGGAAACACAATAAAACTACTTCACGTCAGGAATTGGTGCGGAGTTGGTGCAATTTCTGCCAACTTGTATAAATGTTTTTACCTGTGAGCGGCTTAACGAATCAAAATTTTATGCGTTTATTTTCAGAGCACGAATGCCTCGTGTTAGCTTCAAACATGCATGTAATCTTTATTAGCATACGAAAGTAACCTATTTTAAGCAAAATTTTCACCCTATTTTACTTTACCGTTATACTTGTTATACTATATGTAGGTGCTCGTAGGCGGAATATTTTTCTCTATTTGCTTTATTTATTGATTTTAATTTAAAGCTACAATTATACTGACAGTCACAATTATATGACAGTCTGAATATACTTATTTTAATGAAATTTAACATTAATAGGTACCTTTTGCAGTACCTACCTTTTTTTGGTATCGGGGGGGAAACCTTCAAAAGGTACCTGACACCTTGGGAGAGGATACCGGGTTATGTGGAATTTGACCGCACTAAAACCCCCTCTGTGGCCTTCCTCCGCGTTTGTGAGGACTCCGGAATCTCCATAGGAACGCACCGGTGTCCTCCACGCGCGGCGTGCTCCAGAACGGGCCCATCTTCGGGAGAGCAGATGTGCTCCGCCGTCCCTCCCGGGCTGCTAGCTGGACGAGTCAAGCTCCCACTCTCACCGTCCGCATCCCCGGAAGCCCCCTTTTAGTCGCCTCTTACGACCAGGCAGGATACCGTAGCTCTATTCTTAATCCCGAAGCTACAGGGACTACCTTATCATACATACAAATAATTATTTTAGTATTAAAAATTATAATTCTTAATTCATAATTAAAAAGAACTTGTGCCAATAAGTTTGAAACTTCAATGATTGAATTTACTGGATATGAAGAACAAAAAAAATTACATACCATTTTTAAACTTTAAAGTTAATAATAACCCAATCTCGAACTATTATCTTACTGCAGTTGAATGCATAATAGCGTCCTACAGAGTTTCATGACTAAAATAATGAGAACGAATTAATTTCATCGCGTGTGATTTTTATTTTTTAGTGCAAGTTTAAAATAAAAATTGCATAAATTATAGTTGCAGCAAACTGCCATTATGGCCACAAATAATTTAATTAACTTATTATGTATATGATCCTGCTACGTTAGAATTAATCAGCCCACGCGCGGTGTTAGTGGCCAGCCTAATTGTGCGATTAAAATACATTCGAATTGTTTCGAGCCGAGCGCTTGACATGAACCGATTAAATTATTTCATTAAAATATACAATGGGTAATAGTTTATTTGTTCTTTGAACCAATAAATTGATACAAATTGGAGGATTATTGATAATGATAAGCCGATTCTATTTAAAAACCTTTCGTGGGCTCGTGGCAGTTTATTGAAAACGTTTTTAACTGCGGTCTGCCTAAATGCTTAAAGCATCAAACGTGGAGACTTGGAAAGGGGATTACGCCTTGCTTCGATACATAATTTTTGTGCCAAATCTGGTGCGGGAGGAAGAACGCACACATTTTAATTTTGTCACACATTCACAAACATTCTTTCATCGCTACAGACGCATACATTTCTAAATATGTCAATTTCAATTAACAACGTAATTTTCTATGCACCGACAACAATTGACACCAACACACACACCCACACACACACTATTTGTATATAACTAGAAGGCACATTGTGCATGCGCGTTGGGATGAGAGGTCCGCCCGTAAAGGCCACTCCTCTGACGGGTGTCATACCTGTCAGTACCTGTGATGCTCTAAGGCCTAATTGCATATATCGCGCGACTTATTATTGTGACTTATTAGGCTTTGACACTTTACTATTTACAAATTTTGTTCACAAAGAGAAGAGGCGTGACCTTTTTGGAAATAAATAAAAACCTTATTTAATAATTAAATGAACTATATGTTTACCTATGTCTGTATCTAAACAGAATTCTTATAAAAATGGCTGTTGCTCGCCTTTGACATATCGAGTTTAACAAAAGTACGGATTTCTGAATTAGAAAAATACTGTTCCATCCTTTTCTCGGAATTCTTCTACTAATTGGACTGAGCAATCATAATTTCACTAATTTGGCCCAATTTAATGCATATTTCGAGCAATATTTTCACCTTGTCCAAAAAAGTTTAAAGGAAATTTTAACAGCAATTTGAAAACTTCGGAAATTTTTAACAAACTCTGTTAATTCGTTTCAAATTGTAACTCTACGTTCCTGATAGATATACATTTCTCGGCGATTGTTTTTTTTTTTCTTTTTTTAACACGGTTTTATTAGCTTGACCTGTATGTATGTGCGTGGAGTGCTTTGTGAGATATCAAAATGATAATCCTTCTACCAATATAACTATAGACACCATGCAACACGCTTTTTTACAATAAAATAAGTACACTTTCTTCTTGTTTTTTACTTTTTAGTTCGTTTTCTCACAAAAGCGTGTTTTTGTTTTAAACAAATTAAGACGACAATAATTTCATCTTACTGTCTTGTACAGATCGTAACACTGTCTTAAACAGTTAAATTTTTGTAAGTGGCAAAACTTGCACGGTTCACCCGTACCACAAGTACCACCCCTGCATCGTGAATCAATTCTATTGTGTTTCGGTGGAAAAGTGCAGTTGCCGGCCAGACTTACACGAGGAGACCATCAGCCTCCGGAGTAGCAGTACTACTGCATACAACCTCAGACAAGACTTACCTATGCTTGCTTGAGGTTGTGTGTAGATGTCCATGGGCTGCAGCGACCACTTAACATCACTTAAACTACATACTTGTTTGTATAAAGGGAGTACATTGTTTTTTTTAATTGAACAAAACTAACTTGTTTTCCGAAGAGTATATAAATTACCAGTCAACAATGCACGAGGCCTATCGCAGCGATAATGGCTAATATTTTGCGAAATGCAAATTTGCTGCGCCGGCGATATTGCAGATCAATAGATAAACCCGTAAATTTACATTTTCAACTAGAGCTATTTATGATACTTGCCTAGGTTGTTTTTTTTTCAATTATGGCATCGCAAACTCTGTGCATATTGCCAGCGTCAAGTATAATATTTTGTTGGACATTATTATTATTGAAATTGTATTATTGACATTATTTTTGACATTATTATTGAAATTTAATGATAAATAGTAAGTTATTCAAATCGTCAATTAATGTTTTAACACTTTTAACCTTCTATTCTGTAAGTTTACAATATTGTGTTAAGTGTGAAGCCTGAAAAGGTAGCATTTATTTGAACTCTCGTATTATGCATTAAGACCTGCTAATTATTGTACTAAATGCCTAACACTAATGTTTAAATAAATAAATAAATAAATAAAATAATTTTTGCATCAATTTTTGCCAGTTTCAATGAAACTGGACGAAGTAATAACAAAGTCAGTAAGTAAGTCGTCAGTAAGGCACCAAGAAAATGAAAATAAAACAAGAGCACAATATGTCTTTTTCGACTTCCCGCCAAAAACCCGCCTAGGTTGTTTTAATATTTTATTTTATTTTAATAGAGCATTGATGCAGTATTTACGAGACATGAACACTAAATCCTTTTGCAGACCGTACCTACATGTATTGTTTCATTCATATAAGACTCAGTTCAAAAAGAAAAAAGGCGTGGTAATTATTACAATTTTAGGTATTGCATATGCATAACCCTTAGAATAAATACTTATAGAATGAGTGTCTTCATACAAGCGCGCTGTCAAAATTGAAGCACTAAATAGATTCCTACTGCTGTCACATCTGACAAACAAAATATTTTTATTTTGACCAAATCTTAATATACATATAAAAAGTAAAGGGTTTTCTTAGTACGTAAAGACACAGTTTTCTCTATTATCATTAACTCCAATCAACTTCCCGTTGGGATGGTAAATACCCCTTAGTAAGTAGATGATAGTAAGGGAATTTGATCGTGGTAGGTGGAAGTGGGTGGAAAACATGAAAAAAAATATCTGTACTTTTCTAACCAATAAGGACTTCTGGGTGGATCTCAAAATTTCTGGGATGATCTAGCAAACTATTTTAATTTTAATTTTATTGAGAATGTTCGAGAAAGTTCCAGAAACTTCTCGAATGATCTGAAGATTTTTAAAATAATTGCAAACTGTTTTAACCAATTGAGAATGTTCGAGAAAGTTAACATTAACATCGACAGTTGCATGAACTGGCGCAAACAAGTCACAGCAATATGCCGCAAGGTCAACGGAACGCTTCAGTCCCTTTATCGTTTCAAAAATTTCTTACCTTACAAGACTAAGCTGATGTTGATCTACACTCTCGTGCTACCCATCATCGACTATGGTGACGTATGCTACCCAGACCTAAACGAAGAACTTTTAAATAAGCTAGAGCGACTTCTCAACAACTGTATCCGTTTTATTTTCAATCTACGTAAGTATGATCATATTTCCAGTTATTGAAGTCAGCTTAAATGGCTTACTATTCGTCAGAGGCGTAACTCTAGAATTATTTTGGTTCTGTATTCAATCTTACATGATCCAACTTCTCCAACTTATCTGAAGGAAAATTTTCAGTACCTGTGTTCAGTTCATGACAAAGGTCTTCGTTCCACTAATAACCTTTTGCTTTGTATACCTCCACACAACAGTGATTTTTTCCGATACTCATTTAATGTTCAGGCTATACTGCTCTGGAACGCCCTGCCCGAAAGTATCAGAAAGGCGCGAAAACAAAATCTACATTTAAGGAGTTGATACGTAAACATCTGTTAGCAAGTAAATAATGAGTCATTATAAGTTGGCATCATGTCTGTCACCTTTTTGACATTAATAGTTGTATATTTATGTACGCTTTGTGTGTATGTATATATTTATATATGTATGTATGTATATATGTTGTATGTATGTATTATGTATGTATATAACTATTTTTTATTCTTTTCATTATTTTTATACCAATAACTTTTTAATTATACATTTTCCTGCCTACCGTAAGTTCTCACCATCACCCAGGGTTGACTGGCAGAGAATGCCATTAGGCATTAAGTCTTACCCTGTAACCCTTATTTTAAGGTGATACAAATAAATAAATAAAAAAAATAAAAAGTTCCAGAAATTTCTCAAATGATCTGGAAAATCCTACTAATATTATAAACGCAAAAGTTTTTAAGTATGGATGTTTGTTTCTCTTTCACGTAAAAACTACTGTATGGATTTAAATGAAACTTTACAATAATATAGCTTATACATCAGAATAACACATAGGCTACAATTTATAAAGATATTGTGTGAATTGTCCAAAATATGACGATAAGTGTCAAGTAAGTAGGAAAAAATCTACCATCTGCGAGATATTCTGGCGTGCGCTCGCAAAACCGCTAGAGTTACAGATTCGTAATGTATGATGGAAATGTACTTCAGAAGGGACTTCACTTTATGCTAATGATACTCCTAACGCAGGTGAAACCGCGGGGCACAGTTACAGCTAGTTATAAAATACTACAAAATATTGAAAACACTGTGAAAAGTTATTTTATTATACTTCTTTTGTTTTTACAAAGTGTGATAAAATTTAACCTTAGGTCTTACGGAGGGGCCCGGCGTTTGGTGCCATTAACGGCACCAATCAATATGCTTCAATTTGGGCGCGCGAACTGGTTTCTATAATGTAATTGTAATTATTCTAATATAATAACCGAATAAAAAACTCATATTAAGCAAAAGGTTGAAAGTCTCCGTGAGCAATAGAGATAACTATACTTGATGATTCTCTTCGCAACAGAACCAGAAACTATGAAGATTGTCGTCCTATGTCAGCAACTTTAATTTAATATGTAAAATTTGTTATTTAAAAGATACTATGATAGGCTAATTTTTTAAGAGGACCGGTAAACTATGGAAAAGAAAGGTTCTCGTATTTCGACGTCTCGGCAAAAGGAGCACAGGCAACCAGGTGGACTCAAGGACTGGCGCCCTAAAGAAGATAGCGAGTACAAAAGCTTCTCGCTATTTGGTATTTAAATTATATCGACGGTGAACTCCTATTAAAACAAAATGTATGAAGCTTACCTATTAATCTAGAAGACGGCTTTTTCTTTTTAGTAGCCCTCGTCTCTTCAGTTAGCGATTCATTACTTTCGATACAATAACAACACGCAACCAACAACGACATTAAAAAAACAACTTTCCACATTTTCACACAAATTAGAGATAATAAATTAAATATATTTTTATCTGTGCAACACTTTGGCGCGTGGACAAATTATCCCGCCTTTTCCGGCTGCAATGTTTAATCTGAATTGGCGGCAATCGAAGTTTTTTTTAAGAAGCTTTTCATTTGAACGGCAACGGTCACGGAACTGCACAGCCTGGACTGTCGTAAATAAATACAGGTGGTTTTAAACCCGTAGATTTGTTGAAGAGGAAAGTTCCTTTGTTTCAGCAGTTAAACAAATTGCCGACTTTTCCCGCTCCATGACTAATGTACTTGTTTGGAAGCGATTACGGGTCCTTTGTTCTAAACGCGAGTTCTACGTGTAAATATTCGAGTATACAAATTTTACGCTTTTAAAAATTTCACCTTATTAAGAACGAAAGTGGATTTCATTATGTCTTATGTTAATTAGTTTCTTGTTTAACTCTTAAGAATATTGTTGAGAGGACTGCAATTAATATTTACATGAACGTTCCATGATACCATTTAATACTTTTAAAGGGAATTTTGGCGAATGAATGCGAAAAGACACTCTTGCCGACAATGGCATTATTCCGTAGCCATAGAGCAACCGCGGGAACTTGATCGGCTCTATTGTTCCTTTCTTTAATACTTACCTCTTTCGCACAATGATTGGTTTTCCTTTGACCGCGAAGATACCTCAATTTCTTTTGTTGTTTTCAGGAAAAGTTTTTGAGTTTAGTGCCAAAAGTTAAGTGAAATTGTTCCAATATACTATTTTCCTATAGGTGTCAAATCTGTTTGATCCTTTTTTTTCTTTTTCTTGTATTACTGAACTAAACTAAACGCACTGAATGACAGTGTTTATATCTAAAGCAAATCGCCACCACCTTAGGAATGTTATCCAATCATCTGTAATTATTTGGCACTATTTTATAGGCATTTTGTAGTTGAGGTATGTTAATATAATGAAAAGTATTTTATATGTAATTGTCTGTGGCAATATAGTTTGGATGATCAAATTTAATGTTACCGTCATCGATTAAAAAAGTGATGACGCGTATTTTGAAAATAGAACGATTGTAGAAAAATAACAAAAGAAAGATAGCGCTTATATAAGTTGTTAGTTTACGATTTAGAATATTTTTTATATTGAAACTTAATCATTGTCATCAAGAGTAAAATATTTAATCATAATGAATGTAGCAGGATTTATTTGTTACCAAAGATGATTGAATACATTATATTTGAATTATCCGTCTGTAATGTTAAAATCTAAACTTATAAAATGCTTGCCCTTTTCGGCTTTGAATACAAATACAACTGTATACTGAGACTACTGAGATGCCATTCTTTAGTTTCCAACAATATTGTTCTCTTTGCCACTACGGGTTAGTAACTACGAGTATGAGATAATAGGAATTGTTTGGACATAATAGCATACATTACACATACATAAATTAAAATTTAATATAAGTAGAAACAGAAAACCGCTGCAAAGTCGTCAAAGAATATTTATTATTCACAGAAGAGCCAATCTTTACGAGCCGCGTTGATAGAGCGGTGTTTGGATCGAATTGGATCAGTATAATAGAGCAGTAACAATGCCATAAAGCCGCCTAACGAATTTGTCATAAATCCACATCCGACACAGCCTCGCGATTATAAACCGTTTACGTGTGTCATAAAACGGGGAGATTGTTGCATAGAGTAGAACTGGGGGTCGCTTTAGAGGGAAACTGGGATAAACAAGGACAAAAGTCAATTTCAATATGTGAAAAGACGACCCGCGTGGCGTAATGGTTACCATGCCGGACTGCCGATCGGAGGGTCCCGGGTTCAATTCCCGGCGAAACAGAAATTTGATTTCTGTTCTCGGTCTGGGTGTTTGTGTTTCTGTCTCTGTGTGTATCCATGGCACCCACGACACAGGGTATCTTACTGTGAGGCTATAAGTGTCAAATGTTATTTATTTATTTATTTACAATAGCACAAAAACAACCTTGTTACTGGTTAAGATGGGTAACTACAGTAGTCCAGTGTACAAATTAGTCGCTTAGTAATAAAAAAAGAAAATTTTTATCCAAGCCATTCTTATTCCATTTGTGACATATTTTTATAAATCGGTTTCGGTTTATGATATTTTATGTGTTCTGTAGTTTCATTGTCCAATCGCATACTCGTAGATTAACAGCGATATGTTTTAAAATATTTTTTTCACAAACAAGCTGATACTGTTATGTTTGATAATGTAATTTAATAATGGTATATTTTGACATTTCTTATACAATTGAATTATTAATAAATTATTGATATTGCATGCTGTAAATTATCAGCCAAATATGTTTGTCAAAAAATTATCAAAGTATGTTTGAACTCAAATAGTAATATAACACCTTGTAAACCATATTTGATGCAATAAATGATTATTATTATTATTATTACCGTTGCCTCGTGAGGCGGCAGAAGGTCAACATATTGACAATATATTTGGTATGAGTATGTGATCTAATAGATCACGTACTCATAATTTGAGGATTTTTCAAAAAGAAAGAAGTAGGCATCATACCTTTAAAACGAGCGAACCTTCTGGGCAACGTTATCATTTCGTTATTCGACTTAATTTAACGATGATTACTTCAAGCTTTTGTTGTTTTGTTGCCGTTCAATCTAGAAACGTACAACGTTGTATGTTGTTACGAGTAGATACTACAAAGATGAAATGTTGCAAAATTTCTAGATCATAATCGCTATGAAACTATAATACGTGTCTTATGTAAAAATATTTTGGTATGTAGTTTTTAGAATTTTAGGCAATTTTCTTCCATTTATATCCCACAAACACCTGTCTCCAATTAGAATTGAGAGATTCAGACCTTAGTTCACCTTAATGGACAAGTGTAGGTCGATGGACTGGTAGTTCTGCACTAGCCTGTTGGTCATAGCCTCATAGGTCATATTATGTCTTTTTGACACTAAAAGATAACCCTTGATGACATTACTTAAGTAATAAATAGATTAGATATATTGTATCTTCATAGTATTTAGTATACGGAAAGTGTAGTTCTAAGAAGTTTGTTAAAATAACGGCTTCATCTAAATAAGGGTTTCTTGTATCGTGGATGATTAGTACACGAATACCTGGAAAGAGAACAGGAAAAACTTCCTCGTATTATCCTAAATTCTATCCCGGTAGGAATCAAACCCTGGACTCTTGATCGGGAGTAAAAAGGATACAAAAACGATTTCAAATACCTTTATATATTTGTGTTAGTGAGAGCTATGGGTAGGCACTACAGGTCTTAAATAATTAAAATACTTATTATATGAAGTAAAAATAAAAAATATTATAATTTATAACAAGTAATTAAATAAGCAAGATTTTATAAGTATAATAGGTACAGTAATTATAAATATACGTATAAATATATATATATATAAATATACATACATTTATAATATATTTTTATAATAAATAAATTATAATAATATATGTATTATAACTGTAATTGTAATGTTGCTGTACCTGTAATTGTATACAAAGGTCCGCTTGGATATAATAGCTTAGGTAGGAAATTGGGCGGTCCCAAAACGAAAAGGACCTGCTTCGAGTCTTCACTCCGATTATTTATCCCCATTTTTCAATTTCGTTTTTTGTGAGAAAAACTATTATAAGGAGCCCTTATCAATGCAGTTCATTCGTATCTAAGTAAGTATATTATTTTTTTATCAGAGCAAAGCTCGGGCATCCAGGTACCCACTTAAATACTAAGAGACACCGACGTTATTTAGTTCTTAAATGTCAATGTTATGATTATAGAAAATGTTAGATGTAAAATAGATTTAAGTTAATAATTAACACCCCACTAACCCACATTGGAGCAGCGTGGTGGAGTAAGCTCCAGGCCTCCCAAGTGTGTGGGCAAGGACCCGTGCCCAGCAGTGGGACGCAAAAATGGTTGCAACCAAGCTTTAACTAACTTTCATATCATTATGTTATTGCAATATTTTCATTTAAACCATAAGAAAAGAAGTATGTAATCAACTAATCACAGTACTACGAAATATGACTACAAATATGGCATGACTGTATGGCAGCTGACTGCGCATGTACACTCATGAAGAAAATACTTAAAATAATATTTTTATGTTAAGAACGATCTATGCAACTAAGCCAAACGGGCGCGGTCGGGTGTGAGATGGGTGACCGCTAGTGGCAAAAAAATTCATGCGCGTTTCCGTGCTTCGGAGGGCACGTTAAGCCGTCGGTCCCGGTTGTTGTCGATAGATAACAGTCATTAAACCTTGTCGGAGGCCTTATGGGCGGTTTGAAAACATCCGACAGCGGGTTGGCCACTAACCCGCATCTCCACCAACACGCATTGGAGCAGCGTGGTGGAGTAAGCTCCAGGCCTCCCCAATAATGGGGAGAGACCCGTGCCCAGCAGTGGGACGCAAAAAGGGTTGCGGCCAATGTTAAGAAACAATATGTAATATTATAAATGCTAATTATAAAATTATAAAATTCACATTCACCCCACACTTCCAAAGGAACCTAAAAATCCCTTCTGCGCAGTAGTCATCTTTCGGGAATCTATTACTCATTCTCTCTCTCTACTCTCTACTCATGCTCAACTGCATTTATCAGGCTAGATGTTGAGCTTCTACGTATGAAAATCTTATTCCATATTCCATTGTGCGCCTCATCCTAGTTGGAAGTTGAAATGACTTTAAAATCGATTCCACATAATAGTGGTGAGAACTTAGAATAATTACATTATAGAAACCAAGTTTGCGCACCCAAATTGAAGCATGTTAATTGGTATTAATGGCACCAAACATCGGCTGTGCTGTTAAATTGTATCACAACACTCTTGAAAAACAAAAGATGTCTAATAACATAACTTTTCACAGTGAAGTTTTCTATATTTTGTAGTATTTTATAGTTAATTTGGGGAAAATAAAAATATTTTGTTTGTCAGATGTGACATCTGTGTGAATCTATTTAATGCTTCAATTTTGACAGCGCGCTTATATGAAGACACTCATTCTATACGTAATTATTCTAAGGGTGAGAAGAAAATCTCGTTAAAAATAAATTGAATATAAGGACGAGGCTCGCATGAGAGCAGGAGCTATTGCAGCGCCTTGCAGGTTATGTCACGCGTCGAGAATTATGCTGGATTATACTTGGGGATTTGCGGTAATCATTTCTCATACAGACCGATTTATTTAAAGGTTGCGCTGTGCGCTGTCGCTACTTATTTTCAATTCATTGCTTGTTTGCAAACAACAAAAAAATACTTGTTTTAACACTGTTGTAATGAAATTCAAACACCAATTTTTTGTATAGAGTCTGATGACTAGCAAATAATTTAATACCTTTAAATGAGCAATTCTTGTATATACCTAAATATACTCGTATTTATTGAATTTCGGAAACGGCTCAAAAGATATTGATGAAATTTAGTACCCTAGTTTCGGGGCTGATAAATCGGTCGAGCTAGGTTTATTTTAAGAAATTTTAAATTATAAAAAATATTTTCAGCGATAATCAACTTATTAAATATAACCTGAAAAATACGACTCTTTCTGATAGTCCTAATTGTGTTTCAACTAGGAACGGCCACAAGCTGGCATTTCCGAAATGCCGGCTACATAAAAAAAGTCATTCTTTTATTGGGATGTCCATCAGGATATATAATAAAATCCCAATAAAGATTCAATCCCTGCCTTTAAAACCTTTTAAGAAGGCAGTCAAACAAGTCCTGTGCCGTAAGGCTTATTATAACACTAAGGACTATCTTAATGATAAAGGAGCGTGGGAATGAATCTCGCTCACACAAGGCTAAGTATTTCTTCATAGATTGTATTAGTTTTAGTAATTACTCGCATCTGTGAGCAGGTGGAAGTGGGTTGATGGTGTCTCACACGATCAGCTGTCACGTGTGACCATTATCAACCCATAGCCATTCTGTTATCTCAAATATATTATTATGTACTTTTTTTTTAAAAAAAGTGCTGGGAGTTTTTTTCCGCCGCCTTTTTTTTCTCAGCTCAACATCTAGCCCAAACGGGCACTTAAAGGCGATGACCGGGAAAAAATGACATTCATTAAGCGAATATTTTGTATTCCTAATATGAAATAAATATTTTTTCTTTCTTTCTTTCTTTCATCTATCGGTGAGTATTAATTATATTGTGGCGTAGAACGCCGTCAAACGACATCCGTCAATCCGACGTTCAAAGAGCTGACCATGTCGATTAGAAAGAGCTCTATAAAAAATTCATTCATTGAATTAAAGCTTCTTTGGCCGAATGGTTACGTGGGCTGACTGCGGAACTAGAGCCCGGGTTCAAACCACAATCAAAACTTCCGATGGCGGTATTAAGTAACTCTAAGCAAATGAGTGTTTCGTTTGAAATTAAACCAAAAAAATAAATCGTTTTTATCCGAGCAACGCTCGGTCGTCCAGGTACACTAGTCATTATATAATGTAATACGAATTATGTTCAATTAAAGACACTACAGATACTGAAGCGTGCTTGGCCCGGCGGCGAGCGTAGAACGCAAGCGATCTACGCAGCTAAGCCAAACGGGCGCGGTCGGGTGTGAGATGGGTGACCGCTAGTGGCAAAAATTTCATGCGCATTTCCGTGCTTCGGAGAGCACGTTAAGCCGGCTGTTGGTTTTGTTTATGGGCGGTTTCAAAGCATCCGACAGCGGGTTGGCCACTTACCCGCATCTCCACCAACACGCAGTGGAGCAACGTGGTGGAGTAAGCTGCAGGCCTCTCCAATGAGGGGAAGAAACCCGTGCCCAGCAGTGGGACGCAAATGGGTTGCAACCCCAAATACCCTATTTGTGGAAAGCTCTTTAACAGTATTTTATGTTGTCTTGGTAGTAAAACCGACAATATTTCCAAACTTATTTTTCCGGCAATACGCGCGCTTTATTGGGTCTAAACTGGATCATAACCAAGATAGACTGCCGCACTAAAGTCTTAAAAACTGAACTCTTCCGTTTCAAGACATTAAATCAATATGAAACTTTCAAAGAATGACCTGAAATATTTTTATTCTTCGAAAACAAGGATTTTTTCCTATTGCTTTTCTAAAAAATTCGGTACGTTTCACAATTCTAAATAGTCAAAATACTTATATTGATATTAAAAAAGTATTAACTAATGTGAACATAATAATATACTTGTTGAAGTACTCCAACACTTTTGACATTAAAAAAAGATTATAAAGGTTAAATTAACTTACCTATTCGTATAATTTAGAATTACTAAGAGTGTCGTATTATTCTATTCTATCTACAGCACACAAAAATAATATGACCATAATAAACCAGTGAACTACGACTGAACGATCTTATTCGGTGAAATATTTTTAAGTTTCACAGCTTCTTCCGTGTTTAGACCTTACCCTTCCACGCTGACCAAATCTAAGATAGTTGATAAAAATACAGGTGAGTAAAGAGCACGATAGAGGACAGTTTTAAACACCTTCGATTTGGTTTAATGACTGCTTTCTGTAGATAGTTAGATACCAAAGTGCAAGTAGCATCTAAAATAAAGCAAAGAAGCGCACTTGAAATTATTTGCCATGTTCTTATTTATTCCCTACAAAAACAACAGAACAACATAATCCTCGTTATGGCAACATTTACAACAGTTAGCAAAGCCCGCTGTATTGTGAACTACGATCCACTACAGCCCTCCAATTTTGGCTGCAGTTGGTTTATACAATAACATACAATGTATTTTATGTTATTTTTTTAGAAAACATACAGTGTTATGACAAGTTTACTATTAACTAAAAAAATATCTTAACACCAATTATTTGTTTTCGCATACCTATCGAATCTGAATGCTTATTCGTTTGCACAACAATATTATTAATTTTAACGTTATTCTACAGCTATAATAAATATTAAAAGGATACAAAGAAGAAAGAAAAAAAGTTTTTTGTATGTATATGTTTTTTGTGTTTATTTTACATTATTACTTACAATGCAATTACATTAAACGGTGAAGCTTGCAAGAGCTGTGTAAGTTTTTAAACGGTAATGGTCTGAGTTTTTCTAAAAGGAGGGGAAACAACTTTGGTTGTTGGAGATTGGACTCACCGCGGAGCAGCGATAAAAACGCACTTAACTAATTTCTTTGTCAGATGTGTGCACCGGGGGTTTTAACTTGGTACCTATCTCCGTGTCGGACGTGCCGTGTAGACGGCGGATTTAACCGCTCGGCCATCAGTGCTCTATTTACTTGCTGCAACCCTTTTTAAGTCCCACTGCTGGGCTTGTCTTTCCCCATTATCGTGGAGTTTACTCCACCACCCTGCTCCAATGCGGGTAGGTGGGAATGCTGGTTAGTGGCCTACCCGCTGTCGGATGTTTTCAAACCGCCCATAATGCCTCCGACAAGGTTTAACTACTGTTATCTTTCGACAACAACCGGGACCGACAGCTAACGTGCCCTCCGAAGCACGGAAACATGCATGATATAATTTGCCACTAGCTGTTACCCATCTTACACCCGACCGCAGCCGTTTCGCTTAGCTGCATAGATTGCTTGCGTTCCACGCTAGCCGCCGGGCCATGCCCGCTTCATTAACTTTTATTATTAATATTTCCCCACAAAATAATCAGCTATTCACTATTTAAATTTCAAATTAAGTGTGCTCACTATACAGAAACCTTTATAAATCGCCGCTGTAACTCATGCATGTGCCAGGAGGCATGTTCCAACTAAGCATTGAGATAGAGTCTCCTGAGGAGGCACTTGCAGATAACATACTGCTGGTCGCGTCATGTTCTGAAAGCGCTTCGTTTCCGAAACTATTCTCTGATGCAATTTAGAACGCAAATCTCCCTTCGAAATCTCATTTTATTTATCAACACAACTAAATATGACAAACAAACGGCCGCCCGCGACTTCGTCCCCGTGGATGTGACTAAAGAGTTGTAGAATGTTCATAAAATAAAAGTAGCTTAAGTTTTTTCCTCAATACATCAGCTACCTGCCAGTGAAAGTACTGTCAAAATCGGTCCAGCCGTTTCAGAAATTTGCCAGAACAAACAGACAGACAGACAGAAAATTTGTAAAAAAAAATTGGTATATGTACCGTATATACATTCACATGGATGAAGTAACAAGCTGTTATTTTAATATCGCACCTTTGGGAACAAATGGTCATTTCTGCATGTTTTCCAACTTTACAGGAAGAGCATTAATTATTATTTTTTTACGTAATTTTTTAATAACTCTGTACTGTTTTAGATATTTAAGGCGATTCTCATAGTCTTAAATTGATTAGTTCTTCACGGACAAGCGTTACAATTATTTTTTTTATATAAGAAGGGGTTTCAGAGAAACAAGCCATAAACTGAGGGAAGGCTACCAAAAGCATAAGAATAAATAATACTACGTAGAACGGAAACTCCCGCTCAAAACGGGCTCAAGGTCACGATATTAGCCTACACTTTAATTTCGGCTAAACCGACTACTGAAGACGGGCTGTCTCGGACGGGCGCGTCAATTACAATAACGGCGCCAAGTTAATATGGTGTGTTTGGTTGTACAAACAATTCTAAAACAATGCCAAACTTAAGTTTTTTTAGTTTGCCCAAAGATGATGCGAGATAAGTAATATTTTTTAAATATTATTCCTTTTCCGTACCTAATTTATCAAAAGGATGTGACCAGTTCTTTTTGTGTAGCCAATTGTTTCACTTTCACTCAATTATTTAAAAAAATGTTAGATAACTACAGCATTTTAACATGTCGCCAAAATATTTTTTAATAGCCCCCGCCATCGGTCATTGAACCTTTCTCGATTGTTTTGCCTCGCGATTGCGGCGCCGCGGCACTGGCGCACGCACGTTATACTTAATATGTAATTCGTTTATTTTAAACCTACACTACGTAAGTACTTACACCTATGTAGGTAAGTAATACTTACTTAAATGGCTTCATTTGGTATGGTACTCATAATAATTTATTATTCATGAGCAGGTATTTATAGTGTAGGTAAGTATTTATAATTCTCATACTTTGTAATACTAAACTAAAATAATGATTTTTAAGTAAAGGAAAACTTATATTTTAGCTACCTATATTATCTATAAAAAAAGCAGTATTAACAGTTGACAACCCTGTCAACACGCCTGGGCGACAGAGGGGCGTAACGAGGTGAAGGGGGAAGTAGGTATAAAAATAGCGGCGTTTTCCACCCGGTCAAAGGAGATTCCGTTCTATGTAATTATTATTTATTCTTATGCCAAAAGTGACTTTTTGTTACAAATCTCTTACTGTTATATTGCAGAAGTGACCTTTTTAAAAAAAATAACAAAATCATGAAAGTACGTATTTTTCATGTTTAAGGATGGTTTAGTAAAATTGTATTTGATTAGAAACCAATACAAAAAAGCACACTATTGGAGGTAAAGAAGAAGAATCGGTAAAATACTATATTTATCAATAAAATGGAGGATTATTAAATGAAATAGGTCTTATTATCAAGTTTTTTTATTTGAAATTCAAAAAAATGTCATCAAAATGAAAAAAATTTAATATACTATTCGAAATAAATTACAGAAAATTAAGTTTTTAACAAAAAAATAGAACCGACTTCAAACGGTAAAAAATAAAATTGTTCAGTACCTACTTCTTCTTGCTTATGGTAGACTCTTAAAACTATTTTTGGAGTCGGGCCCTTAGTAAAATGTCCTGTCTTAGTAAATATAGTGTACCTTTCGTTCTGAATGGGTACCGACTCTAATATAGTTTTAACAGTCATTACCATAAGCAAGAAGAAGTAGGTACTGTCCCACTGTCTGTACTGTCGGTGCCCATTTAGAACGAATGGTACGACATTTTAGTAAGGGCCCGACTCCAAAAATAGTTTTAAGAGTCTACCATAAGCAAGAAGAAGTAGGTACTGAACAATTTTATTTTTTACCGTTTGAAGTCGGTTCTATTTTTTTGTTAAAAACTTAATTTATTTCACTCTTTTTAGAAATTTTAATAATTCTGCACATATGTATAAGCATAATTGGATTTTTTTTTTCAGTTAATTTCTAAACGTTAAAGAGATACCTTTTATAATCATGTTTATCTAATAGCCATCTTCTACCCTGAAAGAATACTACTATCAGTCCACCCGAACGTATAAATTAATGAAAGAATTTGCTCTCAGCTCCTAACCGTTGAGGAGTTGTACCTTCAATCATCAGCTTAACAACATAAGGTGATAATTACCGGACATAAATATTTGTATTATGTTATAAAATATGACAAAAAGAATGTGTGTGCCTATTAAGTTACAGTGTTTCTCTCGATGTCCCTAGTATCACATCATCAGATTTTGCCATGGTGACAGTTGGAACACCTAAGGAGTATAAGGTTTTGAACAAAAAAATACATACTGAAAGAATTTTCTCTTAACTCCTAACCGTCGTAGTACCGTCCATCATCAGCTCAGCAACATGATGTGATGGTAATTATACACACATGCCTGTTTTGCTTTAGTAAAAATATGAAAATCATTTGTTGTGCTATAAAATTTGAATGTTCCCTTCGATTTCTCTGGGATCCCATCATCAGACTTTGACTTGGTGACAGTTGGACCACCTTAGGATTGTAAGATTTCGAACAAAAAACCATTTATTGAAAGAATTTGCTCTCAACTCCTAACCGTCGTAGTACCTTCCATCATCAGCTCAGCGACATGATATGATGATAATTATACACAAATCCCTGTTTTGCTTTAGTAAAAATATGAAAATCATTTGTTGTGCTATAAAATTTGAATGTTCCCTTCGATTTCTCTGGGATCCCCTCATCAGACTTTGACTTGGTGACAGTCGGACCACCTCAGGAATGTAAGATTTCGAATAAAAAACTATTTATTGAAAGAATTTGCTCTCAACTCCTCACTGTCGCAGTACCTTCCATCATCAGCTCAGCGACATGATATGATGATAATTATACACAAATCCCTGTTTTGCTTTAGTAAAAATATGAAAATCATTTGTTGTGCTATAAAATTTGAATGTTCCCTTCGATTTCTCTGGGATCCCCTCATCAGACTTTGACTTGGTGACAGTCGGACCACCTCAGGAATGTAAGATTTCGAATAAAAAACTATTTATTGAAAGAATTTGCTCTCAACTCCTCACTGTCGCAGTACCTTCCATCATCAGCCCAGCAACATGAGATGATTATTACTATGCGCAAATATCTCTTATGCTTCAGAAAGTATAAGAAAATCAATGTGTGTGCCTGTAAAATTCGAGAGTTCCTCTCGATTTCCCTGGGATCCCATCATCAGATCCTGATTTTGTGACAATGGGACCACCTCGGAAGTATGAGGATACGAACAAAAAAAGAATTTTGAAAATCGGTCCACAAACGGCGGAGTAATCGGTGAACATATATAAAAAAAAAAAAAAATACATACAACCGAATACAGTACCTCCTTCTTTTGGAAGTCGGTAAAAAATGGCTTTCAAGTTACTGTATAACTAAGAAAACCTTAGTATATACTGAATAGTTATCAAAAATATAATCGTGGCTTTCTATTCTTGGTATGGAGTTTATCTGTGCCCGTACGGATTCATGGATTTCAGTATCTATTCTCTTTTTAGTAAGTGTACCTCTTCTATCGGGTGGAACGGTTCCTGTTGCTGTTCTTTCGTCAATGATGTGGCGTAAATATCTAGGAGTAATGGCCAAAGTACTTAATAAAAACGTTTTACACACACGACCATTTATAGGTAAATGAAAACAGCTATTAGGTTTTCTTGCAAATTTAGGGTTGGTTTTAAGTCGTCGGTAATCAGATGCGAGCGTGGTAATACACGAAGCAATATAATCTCGCTGCCTCGTCAGACAGCCTAGTTCCCAATATCCTGCGAAAAGCTTTTGTCGATCTTCAATAGAAATTCTTTTCGAACAGCTGAATAAACATTTTTCAGTACAAGGCGGTGCCATTTTTTTGGCTGGAATAACTTTTCCTGAAGAATTAGTATGTTCTAGGCCAGTATTCTTAAGAGCTTTACGTTTATTTTGCTTCCAGGCAGCAGGATTTCGGGCTTTCTTTTTAGCTTTAGTCGCAACAGGTGTATTTTGAAATTCACATTCAAACTGGGATCTCATCTCCGTATTTAATTTATTGTTAGAGTCTTGAGTAGCGATTTGTTGCACGATCGGAGGTGGTTCCTGGGCATCAAGCAACTGTGTATTTGTTTGGTTTGGGGTTTCAGGTAAGTTTGTCAATTTGGCTGATTCTGAATCTGAGCTCGAAGATGTCGTACTCGAACTTGAGCTTGAAGACGAAGAAGAGTTTCACGATGGAATTAGTTTCCTTTTAAGACCTTTATCGGGTACGAAATCTTTATCTCTTTCGCTATCTGTTCCAGAAAAATCAGATCCATTACTTCGGAACTGGTTTCTGTGTTATCTGTAAAAATATAGCGTTTAATTAAAAACAGCGTTAAACAAAATAATATGATAATTCTTAACACAGAAATTAGAAGCATACTCTGTCCTGACTGAGATGTTTCTCCTGTTGAATTTCCCTCTTTGACATAATTAATTCTTTCTTTAACATTATCTGTTCTTTCTTTGACCCCGCCTATAGTTTCTTCAACACTATCTGTTGTTTCTTTAACCTGTTCTGTAGTTCCATCAACATTGTCAGTTCTTTTTTTGACCTGTTCTGTGGTTTCTTCGACATTATCTGTTCTTTGGTTGTCATTAAGCCTTAATGTTCTCATTAAATTAACTATTTATTTTTATAATAAAAAGACACTGTCTATCGAAAACAACTTATTCATTTTATAAACAAAACAATCATTTTTATAAAACGTTATTTTTAGCATAAATGCTAGTTTGTTAACATCAAAACAAAGAGTATTTTTTGAAGCAAAAATAACACTTCTATACAATAATAACATTAATCATTACAAAAATAATGTCACTTGTTTAAAGAAGTAACGTTTTGGTTCCAATGATAAGAAAAGTTTTATGCTATAATATCATTTAAAAACAGTAGTGACATTATGTTTACAGTAAACAAATACCAAGATTTGGTAACAAAACGTGATTCTAAACCAGAAGTAACATTATTATTGCAAGAATTATGTAAACAAATAGTCATTACTTACCGTAGTGCCTCTCCGTCACAAATGCGCAAGATCACACTTCGGCTGTCAAAACACTACTGACAGGATGAGACGTTACGTTTCAAGCAATCTCGCGAAATAATGTAACGTCCCCCCCTCCCTCAAAACGATGTTATTCATGCGATTGTCACCATTTTTGCTGTGTATATAAAGTCGATAATCGCGGTTTCTTCTACATATTTAAGTCGTTTTTAGAAAAACTTGCAGAAGTGACGCTTTGTTCCCAAAGGCATAAGAATAAATAATACTACGTAGAACGGAAACCCCGCTCAAAACGGGCTCAAGGTCACGATATTAGCCTACACTTTAATTTCGGCTAAACCGACTACTGAAGACGGGCTGTCTCGGACGGGCGCGTCAATTACAATAACGGCGCCAAGTTGGTGTTTTGCGCAAAGTGGTGTGTTTGGTTGTACAAACAATTCTAAAACAATGCCAAACTTAAGTTTTTTTAGTTTGCCCAAAGATGATGCGCGATAAGTAATATTTTTTAAATATTATTCCTTTTCCGTACCTAATTTATCAAAAGGATGTGACCAGTTCTTTTTGTGTAGCCAATTGTTTCACTTTCACTCAATTATAAAAAAAATGTTAGATAACTACAGCATTTTAACATGTCGCCAAAATATTTTTTAATAGCCCCCGCCATCGGTCATTGAACCTTTCTCGATTGTTTTGCCTCGCGATTGCGGCGCCGCGGCACTTAATATGTAATTCGTTTATTTTAAACCTACACTACGTAAGTACTTACACCTATGTAGGTAAGTAATACTTACTTAAATGGCTTCATTTGGTATGATACTTATGATAACTTATTATTTATAAGTATTTATAGTGTTAATAATTCTCATATTTTGTAATACCTACTAAACCAAAATAATGATTTTTAAGTAAAAAAAGTAAAACCTATATTTAAGCGATATTATAACTTATAACATATAAGACATAAGAATTATTAACAGTTGACAACCCTGGCAACACGCCTGGGCGACAGAGGGGCGTAACGAGGTGAAGAGGGAAGTAGGTATATAAATTGCGGCGTATCGATGGCGGTCAAAGGAGATTCCGTTCTATGTAATTATTATTTATTCTTATGCCAAAGGTGCGATATTACAAACAGACACTCCAACTTTATTTATTTGTATAGATTATTTGCGACGATCGCTAGCTGCATACAACAACATACGAGTAGTAATCCGAACTGGCTACGCTCCGGTTTTGAGTTTATACATTATATTAATCTATCCCACGGGAACAGTACATTTTACCGGGATAAAATCTATTGTGCTTCCTTCCACACTATCTATGTAAAATATTTCATTAAAATTAGTTTAGTAGTTTAGCCTATATGACTGGGCTTATTCTTTTCGATATCTTCCACATACATTATATACTTCTATACTAATATTATAAAGAGGAAAGATTTGTATTTTTGTATGTTTGTAATGAATAAACTCAAAAACTACTGTTCCGATTTCAAAAACTCTTTCATCATTAGAAAGCTACATTCACCCTGAGTAACATAGGCTACTTTTTACCGCGGGAAAATGCTTCATTCCTACGTGAAAACGGGTAATAGGGTCAACGCGGTTGAAGCAACTGGCTAAACGCCTATGATTTTAATATAGCAATGAAGCCGGGAATAGCACATAGGCTATTTTCTATCCTACGGGGACCCATTATACGGGTAATCGCGAGCGAAGGCGCTGGCGGAAGGCTACTAATAAATATAATTATCACACATAGGATACATGGGATGCGGACGGTGTGAGAGGGAGCTTGACCCGTCTAGCTAGCAGCCCCGGGAGGGACGGCGGTGTGTGCGTGGCCGCATGCCGCCGTGAACACCTGAAGGTGCAGAAGAGCACATCTGCTCTCCCGAAGATGGGCCCGTTCTGGGGCGCCGTGCGTGGAGGACACCGGTGCGTTCCTATGGAGATCCAGGAGTCTTCACAAACGCAGAGGGGAAATCGAGGGGGTTTTAATGCGGTCAAATCCCACATAACCCGGTATCCTCTCCCAAGGTGTCGGGTACCTTTTGAAGGTTTCCCCCCGATACCAAAAAAAAGGATACATGTACGAGTACATGCAATAGTAATATTTTTATTGTTGCATGTGCGTGTAGGTATCCTATGTGGGAGGGACGAAGGTGCTATCGCATGAAAAAATACACACCATCATACGTTTTGATCGCGGATTGTTGTAAAGGAATTTTTACCTACCTTTATAACAATCGATTTCCGCATAGTAATGCCTGATTAAATTAATAATATAGTGTTTCCATTAAATGTTTTCGAAGAAGAGGTCCTAAAAGTAATCTAATTTACCCAAAATACCTGTTTAATGATTTCGCTTAATCAACTCAGCTTACTCGACCCAAATACTCGTAGAATCCCTTGCATCGTCGCCGCGTTGCATGTGTCAAGAGAAATATTTCAGCTTAGCACACAGAAAGGGTCCCTATGGCACGCTGCACTTAGAGATAACTTGAACTGGGTACCATATTTTGACACAGTGCTACTTTCCTAAACAACTCCCTCATGCAATTTAGGTTATGTGCACTCTAGGGCCAACAGAAAACTGTCAACGTCAAGTTTATGCTTAAAGCATAGGTTAAATGCTCTGAGTATAATTTATGCATCACTTTTTTGCCAGTTCCGTTGAAACAGTCAGAAGCGATGACTACTTTACCTGAACGTGATCGATGGAGTTTTGGAGGGAAGCTGCAAAAACATGTTTTCGTAAGTACTATTATTTTAGTTCACAATACTCATGCGCTGTAATTAATCTATCTCGAACAAAATACCATTAACTTTATCCTATATAACTCAAAAATACACCAAGAAAACGAAAATAAAACAAGATCACATTATTTCTTCTCCGATTTCGCGACAAAACTCACTACGATTATTATATTTTATGAACAGGGGAAATATTTATATTTAAGTCATTAATTCTTTAACGAAAACAAATTGTCAAAAGTAGTGAAAGTTTGTAAAAATTGTTTGTAATCTTTTCAATACAGATTATATGAAATTCTATAAAATTATATTTAAGGTAGTAAGTAGAGTTAACAATTAATTAAATTTCAGACTAAATATTGAAGTATAAAAAGTATCGCAACACAAATTGCCCAAGTTCCAAAGAATCAGTTAGAGTTGTCACGTGAAACGAAACTTTAAAAGCGGAAATATAAAAAGTTCCCGAAAATTGGCGAGTCAGACACTTGGCAGATAAAATTTATTTCGTCCAGCCGATTCCTTTTTTAATTAAATTACTAATTAAATAACTATTGTTGCTTGTAAATCATAAACGGTGTGATGCACAGAACATTGATATGTTCTGTGGTGTGATGTCTGTTTAGGCAGAGAATAAACGTAGTCATTTTGTGATACGTACCTAACGTGTGTAGTTCTATGTAGTTCCATGCATGGCGCAATGGTTTTCCTGCTTGACCGCCACGGTTTTTTAACTATGAATTTAATTTCAGTTTTTGGTTTGAGTGTCTGTATTCTTGTCTTTGTAGATTACTGTAACCGCCATGACACAGAAATACTAGTGTGGAGCTTAGACTGAACGTCTTTAATTATTCTTTTGACAGTTCAGCTTTTTAGTGTTTGAAATAGTTTGTGTAGGAATTAAACCAATATCAATACTCTGTTGACTTACGTTACTATGCATACCTTAATAATTAATGGGTGTATATTGTGTAAAAATCTTTTAAGTTACCAAATTTGATTTCCTAGTAGATTATTTTATTAAATAACAAATTAGGTTTACCATCTTAAGTAACATGAAATCTATATTGAATGTCGTCTTTAACATCAAGCGATAAAACCGGCCAAGTGCAAGTAAAACTCGCGCACTTAGGGTTTCGTTACCATTATCTAAAAAAATCACGTTTATCGTATGGGAGCCCCCTCAAACATCATTATATTTAATTATATTTTTTAGCATTTTTTTGTAGCGGCAACAGAAATACATCATCTGTCTGTGAAAATTTCTAATATCAAGCCATCACGGTTCATGAGATACAGGCTGATGAAAGACAGACGGACAGATAACAGCGGAGGCTTAGTTGTAGCATTGGCCTTAGTAATAGGGTCCCCTTCGGGTACGGAACCCTAAAAAGTATCGCAACAGAAATTGCCCAAGTTTCGAAGAATCAGTTTCCACGTGAAGCAAAACTTTAAAACCGGGATTTTAAATTTCCGGAAACTTCAGACACTTAAAAGATAATTTTAATCGGCTGCCATACTTTTATATTGATAGAGTTGGATTATTAAATTCCTTGTTTCAAACTTGTGTAAGAACTTCGGTGCACTACTGTTGTGGCTTTTATAAATTGTAACATGTAATGAGTGTGTTTTGATACAGTAATAGACATACATATTAGGAGCTAATACCACTCTCAGGCAGTTAAACAAAATAAGAAACTATGATAGACACGCCTAGTTTCATGATCTCTCTTCCTGACCGCGCTATCTTTTTCTAAACGGACTCAACAATCCGAAAAGAAAAAATAAATAAATGAAAATACTTTATTGTTGACTGTTTACATACATACAGTTAGATGTTTAAAATTATTATAAGAGTTTAAACAGTCTACCATTCTCTGGAATACAATATTATGTTACTAATTAAAATTAAAGTAAATGAAATAGTTTTATTTTAAGATCCGCTAAGAATATTCCTAACGGATCAACGATTCGAATTCAGAATTTTTGTCCAAACAATTATTTGTGTATGTAGTTAGTTTTATTAGGGTTGAGTAAACGAAAAACAAAACTATTAACTATATTATTTTCTTTTATTTTTTCGTCTTCTTTCTTCAATACAAAATTTATTAAGTTTTTAATTGCTCTCAACATCTTACGTCTTTTAATCTTCTCCTTCACTGCTCTTCCTCTCAAAGAAGTTTGAACCAACATTCTAATTTTGATTAGAACTTAGATTACACCTATAATGTGAAAAGGGTATGCCATTATTAAAGTTATTCTATTAATTGTTAAGAACATTCTATTAGATATTAGATACTAATGATCCGGCTCGGCTTCACTCGGGTGATTTAAGTTTATATGATTACACTAATCTATCTCACGGGAACAGTGCATTTTTTCGGGAAAAAAGTAATCTGTAGTATGGTGTGTTATGGTGTTTTTGCGTGATTGAGCAATAAACATTCATCCAAACATACACCCAAACCTTGCCATTTATAATATTAGTATAGACTATAAGGTAAGTATGCAAAACTGGCAATGAATACACGTGACCCACGAGCGATAAAAAGTATCGCACAAATTGCCCAAGTTCCTGAAGAATCAGTTAGAGTTTCCACGGGAGGCGAAACTTAAAACCGTGAATATAAAAGTTTCCGAAACTTGGCAAGTTTGAGACACTTTACAGATACGTAATTGATTTCATTCAGATGCCATAGTTTCATATTAGGTGAGGTGGATTATTCAATTTTTTGCTTAAACTTTTGCTACAACGTACATAACAAAGTCCCACAGTAGGGTAGATATGCCCTGTGTCGTAGGTACCATGGACACACACAAAAACAGATACACAAACACCCAGACGGAGAACAGAAATTTAAACCGGGACCCTCTGATTGATAGTCTGGCATGGTAACCATGGCGCCACGCAGGTCGTCTAATAATGTCAGTTAAATTAATCGGAGATACCTTTTATGAAATGTAAAACTCCTACATAAATTCTGCTTTACTTATAGTACCTAATACTAGAAAAATGAAAACAACCAGGTACAATAAGTTATAAAAATAATTTAATGCATAATTACATTCCGCCATTACATTACAACAAAAATAAATAATTTACATTAAAAGCAGTTTTTTATCATCAAATGCAATTTATGGCACCACCATACTTGTCACTCTATAATTAAACTTATACGCCATGACTTTCTCGTCTATACGGCTCGTAACTAGGCCCATAACTCGACGGTCCGTAATGTGGCCCATGGTGGTCGTAGCTGGGTCCATACTCATAATGATGCGGGACGTGGTCGTGGTGCTCGCTCTTCTTCTCCTTGAGGTAGCTGATGAACCAGGACAGAAAGTAGCCGGCCTTGTGAATAACTACCCAGAATATGAACGCGTAAACCAACTTGAAGATGAAAACTTTCTTAAGGATTATATCAGCGAAGTACACTGGAAAGGAAAAATAAAAATATAAGCCATTGTAAGACGTCTGACAGATGTGAAACATCTAAATGATTTTGCACAGGTTATATCCATAAATAATTCATGAAAGGAAATAAATATATTATGTACTTATATCAATCAATCAATAAAGCGCGCATGGCCCGGCGGTTAGCGAAGAACGCAAACGATCTATGCAACTAAACCAAGCTTATAGTGATCGGGTGTGAGATGAGTGACCGCTAGTGGCAAAAAATATCATGCGCGTTTCCGTGCGTCGGAGGGCACGTTAAGCTGTCGGTCCCGGTTAATGTCGATATATAACAGTCGTTAAACCTTTTTGGAGGCCTTATGGGTGGTTTGAACACATCCGCCAGCGGATTGGCCACTAACCCGCATCTCCGCCAACCCGCATTGGAGCAGCGTGGTGGAGTAAGCTCCAGGCCTAGGGAGAGACCCGTGCCCAGCAGTGGGACGCAAAAATTGTTGCAGCCTATCAATGAATAAAAAAGAAAATAAGTTGGTCGATGACAGATGCTACGATGAAAGCTAGATAGCGCTGTACCGGTTTCTGAAACACGCTAACGATGTTCTACGCTAAGTTGTCTAAGTAGTTTGGTCTGACGCGTCAATACGATATGGTCAGAAAGAACTTGAATGGATATGGATACTTCTTTCATACATACATGCACACATACGTACATATAATATACTACATACTTACATAGACACAATCATGGACGTAGGACAGACAGAAGTAGACTTAACAAACTAACTCTAGAAGAAAGCGTTTTTTTTTTTACGAAACTGCAACAAAACATATTTTTTTTTATTTATTTAACAAGCTTACCACTAACATTTATTTATATTATTTATATTAGCATTTATTATGACTTAGTTATAATGTTGCAAAATTACCTAATAAAGAAAGGGGTATTAAAATAATTTGTAAAACTGAAAACGTGCAATTTTCTTTTCTTTCGGCTTTAAAATTGCATAGAGCGTTTTATGGGTCATTACTCTTTTCCCGGAAAATTGATGGCATATAGCATAGTTCTAGCTCATATTGTAAACTTTATTTACATCCTATCTATCTAATACCTTTTAACGAGCAATTCTTGTATATATGTATCTAAATGTAATCATAATCATAATCATTTATTCACAGAACATGGTATGGTTACAGGGTAGTACAGTTTCGAATATATAATATAGCACTCATGTTCGCCATGACTGGCATGCAAATATCTTATAAATTTTTAGAAAATTAGTTAATTTATATCAGTTTATGCTAACATTTACATTATAACCTTATAGTTCATATTCACACATATTTTTTGAATGTCGGAAACGGCTCCAAAGATTTTGATGAAATTTAGTACCCTGGTTTCGGGGGTGATAAATGGATCCAGCAAATTTTTATTGTTAGAAAATTTTAACTGTATAAAAATATTTTCAGTGACAATCAATTTAAATATAAACTGAAAAATATGACTTTTTCTGACATCTATTGGAGAGTATTAATAATAATATTGTAGCGTAAACGCCCTCAAACGGGGGAGCCCACGAGGCTCATTGTGAATTTCCTCAAGTGCCATCAGGACCTTGCAGCCTTGTGCATTTTATAGGTTTGGTGGTAGGAAGATTAAAATATTATATTTTATGACGTTTTCGTTTAACCGGTGGAGAGAACGCCTTAGGTTTTCAAAAATTTTATACGAAAGGTACAGGTACAATAGTAGAATTAATTAAATGCATGCTAAGTCATATTTCAGTTATTTAAATGCATGGTAAGTTATATTTCAATAATCTGATTTTAGTATGAATGTATACAAAACAGCGAAATAAAAAAACGGCACTTTGACAAACTCGGAAGAGTTCAAATTTTTATTATTTAAAATTCATGGTTCAACGGTAACGAGGTATTCTAATCTGACCATTTTGACATCCGGAAGTAAGATAAAAACATATTGTACCTATGTAGAAGGTCTTTTTTAATCGTGGCAGTACTCAACAGGATGCAATGTACCCAATTATCTTAATCTGACGCGCTCGAGTAAATCCGAAAATCCCCTCTTGAGCTCCCCTACTACCATCCGCCAACCGACGTTCAAAGAAATGACAATGTCGATTTAAAATAACTCTATGAAAATTTCGTTCATTGCATAGAACGTAAGTACATTATTCTTAGTCTAAGGTTCATTGAATTAAAGCTTCCTTGGCCGAATGGTTGCGTGAGCTGATTGCGGAACTAGAGACCGGGGTTCAAACCTCAACGAAAACCTTATTGTGTCTATTTTTTATTTTTATGAAATTACCTTTTTTTATTAGGAGCTATTTCAGATGGCGTTGTTAAGTAACACTAAGCAAATGAGTGTTTCGATTAAACTAAACCAAGAAAATATATTGTTTTTATCCGAGCAACGCTCGGTCGTCCAGGTACTGATGTTAAAAAACAAGTAGATACGTTATCGTCGCTTATAAAATGGCCCCTTTGTTTTGATGACACATTTGTCCTCTTATTAAATAGGTACGTCAGATCCTGCTATGTAACGATAACAACTGTGACCGTTGACTTAACGTGCCCTCCGAAGCACGGAAACGTACGGGAATTTTGCTACTACGACCTAGTATCCTATCTGACACCCGAACGCGCCATTTTAGCTTAGCTACGGATAGCTTATGCCCGCCCTACACGTAACAAGAAATCGTTCAGATTTCTCTGAACAGACCTGTTTCTTCAGATTTATCGCATGTGTAGATGGTAAATCGTTTCCGATAAATCTGAAGAAACAGGTCTTCAGAGAAATCTGAACGATTTCTCGTTACGTGTAGGGTGGGTGTTAGTGATGCACTGGCGTCACAGAGTACATTTTTACTTGCGTTCTTCGCCTGTCGCATGGCTATCTATACGCGCTTCAAAATTATATTTTTGGCATATTAAGAATTTCATATATTTTTTTTATAACGCAAACACTTTTTCAATAATTTAAGTAAATGCTAATCGGTGGCGTTAATTCAATACCTTCTATGCTCAGACAGGTTAAAAATACTTGCACCGTTTGTTATACTTAAGCAAAAAGTAACACTGTAAAAGCTTTTAAAACTTTTTTTCTGATGATTAAAATACGATACGTTAAAAACTCACCAAATAATGCGATCTTTTTTTTCTTCCCTCTAGGCTCAATTTCACTGAGTCCACTCTTCGATTCGCTAAAAGCGATGCACGTCAAAAATACAGATAATAACAAAATTGTCGACAATCGCATTTTGTGTTCGTATTTTAAATCGTGCTACGAAATTTATTTACAAAAATGAAATGAATAGCTGTTCCTCGAATACGAACAAGTAACAAGCAAAATAAACTTTTTTCTTTTTAATTAAAAAAATGGAAGTTTATGAAGCTTCGAAATCGAAACTCGAACGTGATTTATCGAATGATATTTTCCGTACTTTATTTTTAGTTCAGTTAACTTCAGTGTGTCTTTTATGAGTCGCTGTGACATAATGAGACAGTGTATAACACGGAAATTTCATGAGTTTGCTAACACATAAAACTGCTAACATTGCAAATACTGCTAATACTGCTAACAAACGAAAGTTTCACTTTCGAACCGTCGGTCCTAATTAGGTAGGTTACTTTGAACTTGGCAGTGATGCCCGAAGCGTTAGCAATTTCAATTTGAGTTCAGATTAAATAGATAACTTATGTTAGAATTAGGCTTAGAAAGTAAAATGAAATTCTATTGAAAATATTAGCTGTAGGTTAACATTTTAAGGGATTATTTTGATTATATTAATAGTAATTAATTATATTAATAGTAATTAATTATATTAATAGTAATAGTAGGTAATTAATTTAAAAAAATATAATTATTGTATTTAATTTAAAATCAATAACTTTTGATGACCTTCAGGTATGAAATAATGCATTTAATGAAATTTTATTAAAAAAACTCAAGACACGATGACTAGCTTGACAATCAATAAAAATTTGCCCACCGACGAGGTCGGTAAAACCCGAAAGTACAGGTTGTAAAACTTATATCATTATTTTTACCGTGTTTTATGAAAATACCTGGACGACCGAGCCTTGCTCGGACAAAAACAATTTATTTTCTTGGTTTAATTTGAAACCAAACACTAATTTGCTTAGTGTTACTTAATGACGCCATCTGAAGTAGCTTCCAATTAAAAAATCATAAATAATAAAAAATAAACGCAATATGGCTTTGATTGAGGTTTGAACCCGGGCCTCCAGTTCTGCAGTCAAGTCGGCCAAGAAAGCTTTAATTCAATGAATGATTTTTTTATCGATTTCTCTCTAATGGACATTGTCATCTCTTTGAACGTCGGATTGACGGATGGCGTTTGACGGTGTTCTACGCCACAATATTATTAATACTCGCCAATAGATGTCAGGAAGAGTATTTTTCAAAGTTGATTATCGCTGAAAATATGTTTTTATAATTTAAAATTTCTAAAATTAAAATCTTCCTGTGTCGATTTATCACCCTTGAAACCAGGGTACTAAATTTCATCAAATTGAAGCCGTTTCCGAGATTCAAAAAATATATTTAGGTATATACAAGAATTGCTCGTTTAAAGGTATTAGATAAATATTTCGTTTCATTTCATTTGATATTCTATATTATAAGTCTATTTTTTTACAATACACAAAATTTAATTTAGTCAAGTTTAATACCAAAATATCTTTTTAACAAAAAACCGCCTTCAAACGGTAAAAAATAATAATGGTCAGTACTTCGCATTTGATTCTTTTCCTTAATGGTAGTGACTCTTTAAACTGTGTAGGAGTCGGTGCCCATTCAGAGCGAAAGGTACTCCATTTTTACTAAGGGCCCGAGTCCAAAATAGTTTTAAGAGTCACTACCATTGGCAAGGAAAAGTATCAAATGTGAAGTATTGAACAATATTATTTATCGGTTCATAAACGACGAGGTAATCCGCAAACAAACATAAAAAAGCATAATATATATTATTATACGGTCGAATCGAGAAACCTCCTCCTTTTTTGAAGTCGGTTAAAAAGTATTATTAATTTTTTAAATAAATTAAAATGCTATTTAAATCCGACATGCCGGGGTTAAATCCGATATATTATTATGTAGATAGGTTTCAAGTACCTAAGTGCGACCAAATCAGAAAATCTCGGATTTGTGCGGCATTTCTAGGAGTTTTCTTAATAGAGACTGGTCACGGTATCGTGGCAAGATAGGGTGAAATAGATTCGAATGGTTCATTTTAGAAACATTCCGTTTATCCTCTACCCCTTGCTTGTACAGTCGCAATCGAAAATTTCTTATGCAAGGTTAATTTATTTTTACTGTAGCAAGTGACTGGCGCAAAACTGACAAGCGTGGCCCAATGTTAAGACGGGATTATGATTATGATTTCTTTAATCATAATTTCGCGAAAACGTGATTCCATCACTCCGCACTTGGTTAGAATTCTTGTCTATGGCCATCCCTGGTATGGTGAGCAGTGGGACATAGAAAGGATTAGAAAAAATGTTTACCTATTAAAATACATGATACCTGTTGACATGACAACATGCTCTTGGAACGTTCATTCATTTTTGTTTCCGAGTGTACCCAAATCTGGTTAGGTTGGGCCCGAATATCTTAAATTTACTTGTCGTCCGTGCGATTTGTGGCCCGAATTCTTGGTGGCCGGTTTAAGACCATTATCTGCTCCTCTCAATTGTTCTGACTTACGATAATAACATTTTATCGAGACATGTTCAAGTTCAAGAGCAATTACATTTGATATATGTATGTATATTTGGTAGATTTTGGTTCAAAGTTTTTCTATGATTTTGTTTTTTGGTCTGAGCCTACGGTATCCCATTCTGACTAAACATTCGTTAATGATAACAAGAAATAACTCCACCCATCCATCCAGCTTTTCATAGTCCACTGTTGGACATAGGCTTCCCCTTAAGTTTGCCACTCCATCCGGTCCTGCGCCCTTTTAATGTAATTGCCCAGTTTGATGTAGTTTAGGGATGACTGACACGCCTGACATAGCCTGGACTGGCCAACACTATAAACCCATCACAGTAATTATACTCAAAACACGTCTACAGTTTCAGAATGTATGTAGCCCTCATGACTTTCAATACGCCAGTTGGTCTAATCTCCACTAATATTTCTTCAGTTTTGTCAATGTCTCGTTAACGAAGTATTGAGGACCCAATATCCTGAAACCATAAAAATCCCCAATCCAATTTTAAAGGCTTGTTATAAAGGGCGTAAAGCTGGAATCGAATTGTAGACAGTAAAATATTTCAAAGTGGATGTAAAATTTGTTCTACGGATTAATACAGTACGTGTGCTGCAGCAACGATCGTAAAGTATTGATACATCCGTTTTACCGTTGATTTATATTTTCACCTTCAAGCTTAAAACATACTAGCCTTCTGCCATTGGCTTCGCCCGCGTGGACCCGTTTAATAGGTCCCCGTAGGATAAAAAATAGCCTATGTGCTATTCCAGGCTTCATTACTATATTAAAATCATAGGCGTTTAGCCATTTGCTTCAACCGCGTTGACCCTATTATCGGTTTTTACGTAGGAATGAAGCATTTTCCCGCGGTAAAAGTGAAGGTAAAGGTAAAGTAGCCTATGTTACTCAGGGTGAATGTAGCTTACTAATGGTGAAAGAATTTTTGGAATCGGAACAATAGCTTTTGAGTTTATTCATCACAAACATACAAAAATACAAATCTTTCTTCTGTTTAATATTAGTATAGATAATTTAGCGTCCATCTAGCTCTGCGGCTCTCTAAATTATTTGGTTCGCGCCCCCATTCGACTATAAAGAACATTCCAGTTTTCACTTCGTATTTTATTTGCCCATTCATTCAGGGCTAAACGCAAAAATGCAGAAATACAACATTTATATTAAGCTACCTTCGCGGCAAGCAATATGAAATCCATCTTAATCTACGCGACTGCAATACCTTAAGAAAATGCTACCAGGTTTTGGTCATGAGCCTCGTGAAATAATGAGTTTGAATTTCAAAATATGCAACATAAATGTACGAATTTGATTGTAATTAGTCAAGAAACGCTTCGCTTTTTCATAAACCATAAAACAACATACAAGCAACCATTCGGATTAATTCAGTGGACCTTTCAGAGTATCGTCGTTTGCCGAATAGCTGTGAATGGTATGATAATAATAATCTGACAGAGCGAGCGTCGATCAAGGTCGAGCTAATGGCGCGCCCTATAGCTGCGATTTGTTACCGCCATACATCAGCGTTATGTGCTGTAATTGTCGTCCACAGTGATCCCAGTTCGGACACAGTAGCGTGCCAATTACCCTGATAAGCCGAGAAATAAGCCTATTATTTGTCATTGAAAGAAATCCGTAGACAAAAGAGAACTTTCCAGATAACTCAATATTAGCAAGCTCATGTGACATTATGCTCTAGAAGTCTAGATAGACGAGGTAATTATCTAGACCATTTTAAGTAAGCTTTGTAATATATGTAGGTGGTAGAAGTAGTGGTGGATTTACCAAAAGGCTGAGTAGGCTGAAGCCTAGGGAGGCAGATTTTGGGGGGAGGCAAATTCAGTCCAAAAATTTTTTTTGTTTTACGGAAAACATGTTAAATGGTGAATGTTCCTAATAACAGTTTCTTAGAATCAACGAGAAAAGTATTAAAGACAAAGACAAAGACATTTATTTGCACAAATATGCGTGTTTACAAAGTTGTTTATATATATTTAGTTCGCCATAATATTTACCTTCATGATGTATGCAAATATACAATGATAAAAATATAAAAGGAAAAAACTAAACTATAATACAATTACGAAATGTACATTCGATCAAACGATTCGAACAAAATTCTGATCAAATTCGATCTTGTGTGTGCTAAATTGTTAGTTGTTATAGTATCGAATTTCAGTTCAGTAGGAGCGGAAAAAATTAAGTAGCTACTGTCAAGTTTCTGAATCCAGCGCATATATTTTTTTTGAAAAAGAAGGGGAAACCTTCAAAAGGTACTCAGCACCTTGGGAGAGGACACCGGGCTATGTGGGATTTGAACCTCACTAAAACCCCCTCGGTGGCCTTGGAACGCACCCGTGGAACGCACCGGTGTCCTCCATACGCGACGCCCTGGAACGGGCCCATCTTTGGGAAATCAGGTGTGCTCTCCTGCACCTTCCAATGCTTACGGCGGCATGCGGCCACGCACACACCGCCGTCCTTCCCGGGGCTGTTGGCTGGATGGGTCGAGTTCCCACTCTCACCGCCCGCAGCCCCGGAAGCCCCCTTTTAGTCGCCTCTTACGATCAGGCAGGGGATACCGTAGCTCTATTCTTTATCCCGAAGCTACAGGGACTGGGTTGAATTTTAATATTTCGACCGTGGAAGTACCACCACTGCACCCACCTCTTTCGTGAAGCAATTATATTGTGTTTCGGTGGAAAGGTGCAGCTGCCGGCCACACTTACATATTAAGCGACCATTAGCCTATTAAGTGCATTAGCGTACAACTGCATACGACCACAGACAAGACTTAGGCTGCAAAGATAACACCACGTGGCCTGCATTCTCGTCTGCTTCTTCAATAAAAAAAAATCTATGAGCAACCGCCGATGCTAGTATGCGTTGGCAAGGATTAGTCTTATCCTCTTGATAAATAGATAGGTATGAAGAACGCATTTCATGCAACAATGGCCTATATTTATTTATTTATTTATAATATAAGGGAATGTTTATAGAGCTATTTTAACGTATCTTCTCTTTTTGTTTTTCAACATCTATTGACATTTCAACAAAAAACACTTCATAAAGAACAAATAGAAAAAATCCAAAAACAATAATATCGTTATAAGAATAATCCACAATATCAGTAGTCAGTATTAAATGTCGTATTCACTTTAACGAAAAATATTTACACTAAGAATTAGCTTTTTTAAGCAATATGATATGATTTGTTAACCAAATTCCCTCAGTATTTTCACAATTTAAGCCGGACGAATAATAAATTATCTAAAATATTAAGTGAAACCAAATTAACTTCGCGGTATGTTAGAAATATTAAAAAAATAACACTACTAGCGTGCTTTTTCTAGAAATATTTTTTATTTAATTTTAACAGTAACATGTAGGAATTAATTGTTAGATATGATTTACTTTTATCTACCGCTGCAATTGTTTGAATTGTAATATATAAAACAAAAACAAAAAATAAATTTTATTCTTATAAGCTCAATGAACTTTATAATATCGTTTGCTATGGACGCAATAAGGGTTAACGATAAGATTAAGGAAAAAGCAGACAGTAAAAATCTTTAGCCTTGTTGTAAAATATTTAATGTTGTTTAAAAAGCTTTACAGTATAGCTTTAGGCTGAAAAATTACATAATTGACAGCTATATACATATAGTATAGCTCATAGGCTGCGACTATGTCTTCCCAATAAAGCCTTAAATGCGTCTATCGGCCATGTAATAAATAACGATTACCCATCAAAATTTTCAGAAGGCGCCTGATATACAGCTAATTGCTAAGCAATCAATCTTTAATGATTACTTACAACGGTAACATTTCAATTTTCATTGTGTATTTTTTTGTTAAATTTGATTAATTGCTTATTTTAACTGTTGTAAGTAAATTTTTTTGTATGATTTATGTACATAATATCTAAAAGCAATCGATCCTGAAAATAAGTTCGTAAGTTTAAATCTGTTAAGCCTACTAAAATGTCACATACATATAAAAATTTCTCGTCTAAATCTTCAGTACGATTTCCCGAAGGAAGTCACTTCTGAGTCGATTTAAAAACTTTCAACAACTTTAGCGCAAATAGTAGTCATAGTAGAATACTGAATACAATTTTTCTGACCACGTACTGGCCCGGACACGTTATCATAAAACTTTAATACAAACTTGGAGTAACACGTTTGTGTGACCAAACGCGGATTCAAATAGAATTTTTAAACTTAAAAGTGAAATCCCACTTCAAGATTAGTTTATAAACAGTTAAATGATTAAATTTACTAGCTATTTTTTAAATGTTCATAACATAATTCTTATTTTAAATACGTATAAAAAATATTCTTTTTTTGTTTTTTTTTGTTTTAGCGGCAACAGAAATAATGTCATAAGTGAAAGTTTCAGCTGCCTATCTACCACGGTTCATTAGATACAACCTCGTAAACGACGCACAGACGGCCGAACAGCGTATTCTTGGTAATAGGGTCATGTTTTTCCCTTTGGCGCCCTAAAAACTTTTTCATTAACAAAAATCTCCAGTATTATTAATGTCTAAAACGACGGTCGATGACCCGTATAAGTTATCTTTATTTCAACTTAAAATATCTATACAAAACTCTACACATAAAATCCAAATTAAACAAGTCTTACTTGAAAGAAAATATTAAGAATACTCTTAGCTTTCGGCTATAATGTATAAGAAATGAAAATATCGTTCGTTATACTGTATAACGAACGCGACGCTGCGAATTCCATGGTTCGCTAAAGTTACCTAGCTTATTTTCATTTTTGCAAATAACAGCAAATTGTAATTTCACGTACCGCTAGTTGTAAATGAGACTCTTTTTACGTTACTTCGTAAAATTTTTATTCATTCCACGTAAAAATGTTATTTCTATTTATTTTGAAGTGAAAACTTCTTTAGCGGCGTTGTGCACTTTTTTTGGGATGGGTAAAAAATGTAAAACTCGCGTGGCCTGATCGAAAATTCGTAAGACGAAGGGATGACAGCTGATGACTCGACTTGTAAAATTCGTTTATATCAAGTATTTAAAATATGGACATTGAACAAAGCGCATCTATTAATGAAAAAAGTGACGAAGAAATAGTGAAAGAAAATGAGTGAGTGCTCTAAAAAATACTAGATGAAAACCTACTGAAAATACTAGATGAAAAAAAAATAGAGAAAAAACAATGATTTTTTGTGACAATATGTAAGTTTGCTAAAGCTATGCCCCTATGTTTTGTTTTTTTCAATCAACTAATTAGATCAGAAAATGTGACTCTTCAAAAATCGTAGAAAATGCCTCTTTCATACAGCCCTAATACAACAACTACAAAACTAATTTGAAAGGTTTTTACAACCAAATAAAAACATAGGGGCATAGACTTATTCTATTTCTTGATATTTGTGTTTTTTTTAATAAACTCAATTTTGAAGGAGGAAACAGGAGAATACGAAGGTACAATCGGTCTGAGCTGCATCTGTCCCTATCGCACGCGGCGGATAGCACAGGGCGCAACGCGATAGCAATAGTTATTCCATAATACCTATTTTTCTAATTCGGCTGAAGCCGCGTTTCCTCTTAACGCTGCAGTTTCTCATCTTTGATATAATTTATTGTATAACGCTTCCGAGTCTACCCTTACGCTAATATCAATGAAGGTATTTCTGGTGCAAGTAAAAAGCTACCTACTGCTTTGGCAAAGGGAGATCTCCCGCCGGGCGAGGTGGTCATGCCCGGGGAGCGGCCGCGCTCCGACTGACTCAATTCGGAGCTTGTATATATGCTCAGATATTCAGAAAACTGCGATAGCGTGATTCAGGAATACACGTGGTGCCATCTCTTGATGAGTAGCGGAAGGTCGCTACATCACCCCCAGCTCAGACCGGAGGTCGATATCTTCAATCCATGCTTGAGTAATCTTCGCTTACAAGCGCCTTGAATGCCCTCTATCTGCGGTGAGTCGAGATGTGAGGGTGCAGACCTTGTATCGCCCTCTATCCACGGTGAGTCGGGATTTGAGGGTGTAGCGAAGTGTGGAGATGCCCTCTATCTTCGGTGAGTCGAGATGTGAGGGTAGGTTGGAATGTGGAGGCGAGTAGTGTGGGTACTCGAGCTGTCCACGACGTCGCAGGAGGTAGCTGGATCAGGATCAGGAAGCGTTATCACGATGCGCTGCGATGACCCTGACGAGCTGGTGAAGTGATGCTGCAGTCCATCCAGGGTGTGAAGGTGCGACTGATGAAGGTCAGAAGGGACGTATTCTTGTCCGGGGTCACCAGTTTGGCAAAGGGAGATCTCCCGCCGGGCGAGGTGGTCATGCACGGGGAGCGGCCGCGCTCCATCTGACTCGATTTGGAGCTTATATATATGCTCAGATATTCAGAAAACTTCGATAGCGTGATTCAGGAATACACGTGGTGCCATCTCTTGATGAGTAACGGAAGGTCGCTACACTGCCTCCAAAATCGTATCAATGTCGCTTAATTTTCGCTAGATCTCTATCGGCCCCTTTTAGCTTCTAAAGTCTATAATTAATAATTGCTAAATACTATATTTAATTGGATATCTAAATCTGTTAGGTTAATCACTCTCAATAACATGTCATCGCACCATATCGCACCGTACTAAGCTATAGATGAGACCGAAATTGCAAAGGTAATGTAAGATTAATTTTACAGGAGGTAAAACCTGCATGGTACGACCTGGAAAGTCCTACCGCTGTGCATTTTTCTGGCATAAATCAAGTATTATGTTGTATTTTGACAAAGTTTTGGTTGCCGGTCATATTTACATGGGGCAGAGTAGCACAACTGATTACTATTACAGTTGCGCTACTAAATACTGCGAAGCAATTCCTAAGGCATTATTTTTAATCTCAAGTTTACCAACATTCCTTCTGTTCACAGTAGAAATACTAAAAACACCATAAAGTAGAAATATCGAACATCTTGTATGTAATGTACAAGATTACATTTACTGTAAAAATATTAAGAAATATATAAGGTATACCAAATAGTGAGTAATCCTTTCCTGAAAGCTAAATAGATAAACAAAAAGGAAGCAAAAAGGTAGGTAATTCGTAAGCGCCCAAATATTCACAAAGCCGTACTCCGTTGGGAAAGGTAAGTAAGCAGGCTTTACGGGCGCGAATAAAAACGAAGTAAACAATTTTTACATCTCCAATGTTATTTCCGTAAAATAAATTCCACCTAAAACATTTTCATGTAAAATGTTGCCAAGAGTGCAAGGTTACCCTGTCAAAAAGATATCAGATTCTAGTAGAGCCAAGCTCCTGAATCTACACGTCGTAATTCTACCAGACCAGCCCTTATCTAACTACATCTCAGTCAAAATGTATGGCTTCTCCGTTACGCTGCCGTCACGAAGGCGTTCGATACTTTTATGTTATGCATGTAGTTTCTGAAGTAACGAAGAAAAAGTACGTAAACATAATTTTCGGATCTTTAGCATGAAAATTAGCGAATGTGTCATACACACTTCCTCCTATGATACCTATGATCATCAATGTTTCGGTGACAAAATCGGAATATTTTAGATATCAATAAAATATAAAATATCAGATCTATTGAATTGAAACTTTGTGTGTATAATTCGTCAATATTTACTGTAATTCGTTAATTTTAACTACCTAGTATATTCCAAAGTTATGAGAATTCAAAAAACGTCGAAAAGTTTCGAGAAAAGATAGGTCGGGCGCTTCGTTTGGCTCGTCTTGGTGAAGGCACTTCCGTGCTACCAAATTCCCGGTACTTTGTACAAAGTAGGAATTTTTGAGCGGGAACGTGATAGTTACGCTGTAGAAAATCATGATGGCCGAAGTTTTTCAATTTTATTCCCGGGCCCAAGCGAACTTCGGTAATGATGCATATCGTTTAAAGTGAATTTTATGACGGAAAACGTTTAAACGAACACTGGTAAATGTTCGAGTAATGGTAGAAATTCAATCTATACATGAAATATGCATAAATGTACCCGACATAATATTCTTATTTTGGACAAAGACAATTTATTTATTTTTACAGGATAAAGGTAAAGGTAGGGTAAAGTTAACTTTTTAACTTTAAATATTCATTTCAAAGTTATGAATAAATATAACAACGGTCGCGTATTTGGATTGCTTGTGAAAAGTGTATGACTAAGTCAACTGAAGTTGACTGACTGAATGACCAAATACCAAAAATCAAATGTGATGAAATCAAACACCTCAGATAAATAACTCAAAGTAAGTATAATCTCCTTTAATAATATATCAATATTACCTAATCTTAAGTGTCTTAAATGTGTTTATTGACGAACCACCTTAATTTTTTTTTAACGTTCCATTGTCAAAAAGCGCGTCATCACTTTTTTATCGATGCTCTAACATTGTTCTAATGTTAAAACTACACAGACAATTATATATTAGACAATTAGATAGATAATTAGACAATTATATAAACATACTTTATTAAACTATACTTTACTTTACTTTATAAAATATATTATGTCAATGACAGTTTTAAAATTTTAACTGCGGGCTGGAAACTTCGGTAATAATATGCAGTAAGTTTGAAAGTGAATTTTACAACAGGACTGTTATTTTGGTTTTATCATTTGAGCTCGAAACTTCGTCATGAATATAACAACAGACACTGATCTAGATTTTTCAGGACAACTATGGAATAGTTTGTGGTTTCTACACATGAGTGACAAACATAAAATAACAAAATGGTCATCGTACTGGACCGAGGGTCCCAGGTTTGACATCTGGCGAGTCAGAAATTTGAAACATGAGTTGAAATTTTTGTACTCGAACTAGGTCGTAAACACCCATTCAACCTCTAATCATCATCGTTAATTCCTTACTTTCCACAAAGTGGGATTTGGAATATCATGTAGATAGGTACGTGATAATTACAAGTTTTAAAAATCTGCCTGCGGGCTGCAAACTTCGGTAATAATATGCAGTTTTGAAGTGAACTTTACAACGCAAACTCTTATTTAGTTTTTTGTTATAACTTCACCACGAATATAACAATGGGACCGACCTAGATTGCTCAGGAAATCTGTGCAATTGATTGTAGTTTGTACATCAAATAATTAGGTACCTAATTAACGAAGGAAAAAAATACCACGTCGTCATTCCGGGTCGCCTATTGAGGGTCCCAGGCTCGATTTTCAGCGAGGAAAAAACTTTAATGATGGTCGCCGATCCCCTCGATTAACGCTATCATAATTTTCTTCGCGCCAACAAAATATGTATGTATATGGGTGCTAGTAAAAATTGTCAGTATACTTCCCCAATACGGATCCCTACTATTTTTAAGAAGGTAAGTACATTTCAGAACTTTTTAATAAAATCACCTAAAGTTACAGTAAATAATTTATCCACAAATCTCTATAGATAATAGAGAAGTGCTATATTAAACCTCGACCTTCCGACAGCTTCAGACGAATGTTCACAAAATTTCTCACCGCGACGAGAGATAAACCCGGCTTGCCCCCGGATTTAAACATTTTATTTTCATGTCACAGCTCGACTACAAGATTGATGGTCAGAATATACAGTAGATTCTGTAGAGATTGTGACCTCGCCATGCATAGCGAGTGAGGTATGGATTTAAAAATTCTTCACGATTCGTAGAGTTTGAGATTTGTCATGGGAGAACCCGAATGGTTTGGGGGGAGGTGCTTAAGCCCTGTAGCCCCGATAGATACGTTTCTGGATGGTAGATACTTACGAAGAGCTAGGTTGAAACTCGACCTTACGACAGCTAGAGGTAAACCTGGATTTCAACATGTTATTTTCATGTTCCACTACACGAAGGTTAAAATTTACAGCAAAAATTGTGCCTTTCACATAGGAGAGCTTCGTGTTTCTAACGTAAGTATAAACAAAAGTAGGCAGGTATGCACTAATGCAGTTCATTGTTTTAGAGTTGAAATGGTTTTATCTCGTATTTTTTGCCTTAGTGATTTTAGTGTTTAAGTTTCAATGGGCCCAAGCGGGAACTCTTCCAAAAAAATCTCAATCAGTTTACAAATAACTTTAAAGAAATGAAATGAAATGAAAAAACTTTATTGTTGACTGTTTACAGACATAGAATAAGATGTTTAAAATTATAATTGGGGTTTTAAATAGTCTACCATATTCTGGCATACAATATTATTAATAATAATTAACTAAAAATATTTTGTGTTAAGAATAATCTTAACGGATCATCGGCTTTTGATGCCTACTCACCGCTGGGTCAAGTTCTTATTATGAGGCGGTAGAATTTTCTTGGTTCTACCAGGAAAGTACCACTGCACTGCACTGCACTGCAGAATAGCTTCATGGCAGGAACGGCCATGAAGCTATTCTGCTGATGGAAAGGTGCAGTTGCCGGTCTTACTAATATAACCATGAGGTACCAGAATAGCAGCGCAACCTGATACTATACTGATACTACCTCAGGCTTGGTTGAGGTTGTGTGTAGAAGTCCATGGACTGCAGCGATTACTGAAAAATAATAACCTCCAATTAGAAATTTCCTTTGAAGTTCGTAAACGTATTCTTTATTGAAGAATTTGACCCCATATGTGTAACTTAAGTATTCACTCAGTGGCTGTAGTACAACAGTTTGTGTAAGTAGTTGTTCAAACAAATTTGCCCACGGTCAACAAATCCTTGCCTTGCTCAAATATTTCGTGTTTGCCGGATGTGAGACCCGAAATTCCTCACCCAGTTTTACCACTAACACCTTATTTATGGACATTCTGGGGGTTCAGTTTTGAAAAATGTTGGGAAGGGACCGAACGGATTCCCGTTTGTGTGAAGTAAAATATTTGCCCCGGTAAGGGAGTTGAATTCTTTATCGCTGAGCTGTAGCCACAATTTTAAGGAAATTAAGTAAGTTTTATATTTTTAATTGTTAAAGCTTTTGAAAATTCATTACTCTATTGAAGTAACATATTGAATTTGAAACTATTTGATAATAAGTATAATTAATAATTACCATATTTTTTCATCGTTCTATTTTATTTTTATGTACAGAAGTAGCAACAGCTTTAGAAAATCAATTTCTCTATCGAATGATTTTTTTTTCAAATCTTTTTTTATATACCACTGCTGGGCACAGGTCTCCTCACAAGTGAGAGGGATTTAGGCCATAGTCCACCACGCTGGCCAAGTGCGGATTGGTGGACGTCATGCTTTCGAGTAATTATGAATTTCTCTCAGGCATGTACGGCGATGAATAACATCGTAATCAATTAAATATCACGATATTTTCTATCACCTATCTATTCTATCACATCTAGCAGCGATAAATCCGCACATTACAATATTTTTTTTGTAAGAGGTGCGCGCCGTGGATTTGAACCCGGGATCGGTCGCGTCGAAGATCGCGGTTTTTTATCACTGGGCCATTGCTGCTCATGCATCGAATGAATACCTACAGTGATATCAAACGATTTAATAATAAAGTCGGAGTTTCAATCTTTTTATATCTGATTAGTTAGTTAGTTATAACAAAATATATGTATAAAATAATTATTTTTTAAAACATGTCCCTAAAAAATGCCTAATAAAAAGTACATTAATTCAACATTTAATAAAGGACCTGTTAGGCCTCTTAAAACTTAAATATGATTGTTACCACGTTAACTAAAAACTTTTTCCCGGGCAGCCATATACCCTCCCAAAGTTTTTCAATCAATTCTCCATTATCATTGTGTCTCAAACAATAAAGCCCTCTAATTAAACCAAATTTATTTTATATCCTTTGCTTGTGAACATCAAGCTTACATAAATTAAATTTAACAACAATAATCCAATTAAGTATCATAAATTGGCACAGTGAATTGCATGAAGTGCCGTCTAAACATTTCGCATAGAGTACTTCTAGGTCAGCAGAAGAGTGCACCGGAATCGGCTGCAGCACCTTGGGGTATTCATTAAATAGTTTAATTAAATCGGGCCCGCGCCGGCGACTAGCTTTATATTACGAGTAGAATAGAACTGTCGGTTTACGCCGGTTTACGCTAGGAGAGATACTGCGGCGGAGTTTAGTGGAGGGTTGCAGTGGTCCTAGCCCTCCCTAGCGGAAGGGTGCCGCCGACAGGTAGGTAGGTCGTGGGTTCGATAAAAAAAGATAATTAGTTAAGGGAATCGACCGACTAATTAAGGGCATCGCATGATCGCACTGTATTTTGCCAGTGAGAAGAAAAAACATGGAGTTTTGGTCGCTAAAGACATTATGTGCTCTCGTTTTACTATAATTTTCTTTTGGGGTATGTTATATCGGATAAAGTTAGGGGTATTTTTTTCTATACAAGTTACCTACAGTGCACGAGTGTTTTTTTTTTTCATATAGGCATTTGGCATGTATCGTATATTTTGGCATTTTTATTTTTATGCCATAGTTTTTGCATACAAATTACATATACATACAATATCACAATATCACAATATAAAAGTGGTCACTTTTTATGCTCTATTTAAATTATTCGGTGTGTAAGTATCGGGTGTACTTGCGACTTCACGCTATCATGCGATCACTCGTACTTCGTAGTTAATGCAATTTACGCTACAAATTTAATTATCGTCTTAAAATCCACAAACCCTTTATCCACATTTAAAAAAATTTAGCAGCCAGCTGAGCACACTAAACCCCTTAGACGCTAGTTGCGAATAGTTAGGGAAAAATGAAAATACATAGTTGGCAGCGTCCACGGCCGGGCGTAGTCACGTCTCGCCGAAATCACCGGCCTTGCAGTAGGAAAATGCATTTGTATGCAGATTCGTCAAATGTGCTTCGAAGCTGATGCCATTCTGAAATTTTGTTTATCAAACGTTTTGACGTGTCATGGTGTCATTCTAGATATGTATAGGGCTTCGTTAATTTTGTCTTTCAATTTATTTATGTTAAATAAAAAAGAAAGAAACAACGAAAATAATTTATTTGCGCAAATATTGGTGTTTATTATTACAATAGTTGTTTTCTATACATTTAGTAATTTGCCATATTTACTTCAGTACCGCATTGAATGCAAATGATAACAGATACCTACAACGAAAAATTTATGTCTAATTACTATTACTAAAAACGAGCCTAGGTACTGTAATATATCACTAATTCATTATATTTGGACAACACTGATTTTATTTTACTCATATTGTGCATTTTATATTGTGAAGTTTTTATATAAATTTTACTCAAATTATAAAAATTCGTTAATACAAAAACAAAATATACCTAAACACCAAAGATTTTACTTCATACTGAAAACAAATATTTATCACCGGGCGTATTCTATGAGGCCAGCACATTTGTTTACTTAAACAGCTGGGCTGTGATCATACTTTTACGTTACTTAAACCCTATTTTGTTTTCCAGAAATCTTTGTACATACTCAAGCATAAAACTGAAGTCTCAGTACATTGTACATAAAATCCATCGTGACCATACACATGACCTTTAATTAGAGGTATAACGTCCCGTGCCTATCATCTCAGGGCGTAAAATTCTTTCCGCTTACCTGAATCTCATTACCTCACGGCTAAATCAATAAAAACGGGGCATAAGGCTGTGAGAATCGTGTCATCTTTAATTAAATCGGGCGAAGTGGATCGCAGAAACCAGAGCGTTTTAAAATGCTTTGATCCTTATTATTAATTTTATAAACGAAGTAGATCGGCGATACTCGACCGAGGTAAAGCTTTTTTCTTTTAGATAAAATTTGGATAGAATAGCTACTTTGTATCTTTGATGGTAAGTTTTCATACTTGCATACATCTTTTTTTAATGGAATAGCTGATTTGTATAAAACCAGTTAATTGTTACTTTTAACTTTTCGTTTCTATTTTAGGTGGTTATAGCCAAAGATAAGAACATAATGTAAGTATTACGTGTACGAATTAAAATCCTAATTAAAAAGATAGAGTGTACGACTGGATATAAAGTTAAAGAAACTGTCGAGTGGCCCGCAGACGAATTTGGATGCAAAAATATGCCCACTTCCATTAACGGTTGGGCAGCCTTGCATCAGCCGTAGGTATAGCAGCGCGACTGTATACGACGAGATACCAATGGCACAAGCATGGGCTGCAGCGACCACTTAAAACTAAGTGGTCTAGTATTTGGTATCGGGGGAGAAACCTTCCAAAGGTACCCGGCACTTTGGGAGAGGATACCGGGTTATATGGGTATGGTACCGCACTAAAACCCCCTCGGTGGCCTGCCTCAACGCTTGGGGAGGACTCCAGTATCTTCAGTGGAACGCACCGGTGTCCTCCACGCGCCGCGCTCCCCTCCCAGTACGGGCCCATCTTCGGAGAGCAAATGTGCGCTCCTGCACCTTCCGATATTTACGGCGGTATGCGGCCACCCACGCACCGCCGTCCTTCCCGGATGCTGGCTGGACGGATCGAGCTCCCACTCTCACCTCTTACGATAATAAACCAAACAACACATTTCCCCTTAAAGAGAGTACAGTACTGACTAAATAACCACCTGAACTTTAGACGGCGATAGCTCCTATTTCTAAAATCACCTACACCTAGAATCGTACAATATCGTTGACATTTAAATACATTAAGCACGTACAATTAGAGCCCCGTCGCGATCCGAGGTGATCGCGAACCCAATAATTAAATCTCGGGTTGCGACGTCTCTCGAATAATAATTAGGTGGAAGTGACGCTGATCCCCACTCGCGAGAGAACCGACTTCACTAAGAGCGATTAACGACGCCAAGTCAGAAAGAAGTCTTTAACGAAAAAAAGTAAGAAGTAAATTCAGCTTAATATTTAATAATAATTACGCCACACACTCATAGCCCCAAACTAGGATTCCTGTGTCGTGGGTACCATGGACACACACACATAGACAGAAACACAAAAAAATTAATAAAAACAAATATCTCGAGAGAGAGAGATCTACCATGCCTAGAGCATAGCCGAGCGCTTCGGAGCATGTACGACGACGATTCGACGATTAGTTTACTTCGTAGCATCGGAGCTTGTATAATATGCATATTATGCAAGATATTTAGATAACTTCGATAGTGTGATTCGGGATACGTGTGGAACTATTGCGTTGTTGAACTGATCTGCTGCTGTTGATCTGTATTTCAATCAATTTAACTATGTTTTATACTGCATACTAAGTGTACCTACGTAAGTGAACTCAGTAAACCATAAAAAGATTTATTTACTACAGATTTCCTTACGGTAGACAAACACACATTCAGTTATATGAGCGACGTAGTACTCGTATATATAGTAGGGACAGCGGACAGCGGTAGAAAGGGTATCATACTCGACCGGGGCTATCGCAAACGCAATCATTTATTTTATTTATTTATTCTCGTTTTTTATTTACTAAATAAGTTTAATGTCCCACCCATCCGCTTCTGAGCCACGTCTATAAGCTGTTCTCAAGGGTTCTTACTAATCGCATTGCGCGCAGGCTAGACGACTTCCAGCCTCCCGAACAAGCCGGATTCCGAAAAGGTTATAGTACCATGGACCACATACACACGCTGCGACAGGTTATACAAAAGACCGAGGAGTATAATCTGCCGCTATGTATTGCGTATGTGGACTATGAGAAAGCCTTCGATTCTATCGAGACCTGGGCAGTGCTAGAGTCTCTCCAGCGATGCCAGATTGACTATCGGTACGTCGAGGTGTTGGAGTGTTTGTACAAAGCCGCAACCATGACAGTCCGAGTCCACGACGGAAGCTCTGGACCTATTCCAGTGCAGCGCGGATTACGACAAGGGGATGTTATATCCCCGAAACTGTTTACCGCTGCACTGGAAGACGTGTTCAAGCTGATGGAGTGGAACGGGCTGGGTATTAACATCAATGGCGAACACCTCACACACCTTCGATTTGCCGATGACATAGTAATCTTGGCGGAGAACCTGGAAGAGCTCAGCACTATGCTAGGTGACCTCCATAGCGCCTCACAAAGGGTGGGTCTTAAGATGAACATGGACAAGACGAAGATCATGTCTAACGTCCATGTCACACCTATACCGGTTGTTGTTGATGGCGCTACTCTCGAAGTTGTCGACGAGTACATCTACCTGGGACAAGCGATCCGTATGGGTAAGTCCAGCTTCGAGAGAGAGGTAACTCGTAGAATCCAACTCGGTTGGGCAGCGTTCGGGAAATTACAAAGTGTCTTCTCGTCCAGACTACCTCAGTGCCTGAAGTCGAAAGTTTTCGAGCAGTGTGTGTTGCCAGTGATGACCTACGGCGCTGAGACGTGGTCTTTTACAGTTAGCCATTTCCATAAGCTCAGGGTCGCCCAGCGAGCGATGGAGAGGGCTATGCTTGGCATTTCTCTACGCGACAGAATTCGTAATGATGAAATCCGTAGAAGAACTAAGGTTACCGACATAGCTCTCAAAATCTGCAAGCTGAAGTGGCAATGGGCCATATAGTTAGGAGGACCGACAACCGATGGGGAAGAAAGGTCCTTGAATGGAGACCACGTCTCGGCAAAAGGAGTACAGGCCGCCCTCCAACCAGGTGGACTGACGACCTGAAGAAGACAGCGGGTAGTCGCTGGATTCAGAAGGCCCAGGACCGGGAGGAGTGGCGAACGTTAGGGGAGGCCTATGTCCAGCAGTGGACAGTAAAAGGCTGATGGATGGATGGATGGAAGTTTAATATCTATTATAATTTCTCAACATTTAATCACCCTATTCAGAGCTACCAACTTCTACACCTGCGGCCTATGGCGACTGTACACTTAAAAGATATATGGAGCTCTTCGTGTACAGTGTAATAACGCCTTCAGGATTCTAATGGGGTTGCCCCGCTTCTGCAGTGCATCGGGTATGTTTGCGGAGGCTCGTGTGCAATGTTTCTGGACCACGATGCGTCTGCGAGCAGCGTCCCTTGTGAGGCGGGTGCGGGACAGCTCCAACAGGGTTCTGATGATGATTGCAGACAGACTGAACTATCAATTTTTGTGGCACTGCCACAGTCTACATATTGCTAGAGTGTTTCCTAGGGTTTTGAAATTACTAACATAGGGCTTTACTAACAAATTATAATTGTATTAATTTAATTTAATTTGATGTTAGTAATTTAATTTAATATTTCAATATGACTTACATAGGCTAAGTACTACTATTTCACATGAGAATTATTTCTTGAAATAAATATTTTTTTTTATTTAATTTTAACGCTTCACACTCATAGCCCCACATTAGGGTATATATACCCTGTGTCGTGGGTACCATGGACACATACAAAGACAGAAACACAAACACCCAGACCGCGAACAGAAATTAAAATTCATCATTCAAATTTCTGTTTCGCCGGGAATCGAACCCGGGACCCCTCGATTGGCAGTCCGGCATGGTAACCATTGCGCCACGCGGGTCGTCAATTATTATTATTATTAAACTCTTTCATCCTTTTAAGTGGAAAACTTAGAATTATCTGATATCTGAAAACTCTTCGAACCCCAAAAGATCATCGTTAAACGTCAACACAAACGCAGTGCGACTGCGAAATTCAGGAAGCTTTTGCTACCAATAAGTATGGGATCGAGTCGGATTCCAAGTAAATTACGCTGAACGTAGAAAACGATTTACATACTTACAATCATAAATTTAAACTCCGCGAGGGTTATGCCAAGGATGAATATCTTAAACGGCGTATTAATTATAAAGTTGTTGAAGTTAATTTTAAAGTTTTTGAGAGGTAACAGATCCTTGTGACTGAAGCTGGCAGGCATACTACTCAATCAAATCAAAAATTTCAAGTTATAGTAGATTTGGATAATATTACAATTCTTGGATTAGCATTACATTAAAATCTTAGTACGTACATAGGGTTACCGGCGATTTTAATGAAACATCTTTTTACGTGTACTCAGTGGCGTAGCTATCATAGGGCCAGGTGGTGCAGTGCACCAGGGCCCCGGAGTTCAGGGGGCCCCCTGAGCCTCTTGTAACCTCTTTTTGTCAGCTTTGAAAAAATAATAATAAAATAAAATTTAAAAAATTGAAAAAAATAATCTTGAGGAGCCTCGAGTCTCGAGCCTGCTCACAAGATTTTCTTTTTTTTCAATCGGAGGAACATTTAACGTTAATTGTAATAGAAAATGAGGCGGCATCATACTCGGCGGTATTAAGCGCCTATCATGCGTATGTTGGCGCAACCTTAAGATACGGACTCATATTTTGGGGTAATGCAACGGAAATACAAACAGTTTTTAAAGCGCAAAAGAAATGCATACGGTCAATCTGTCAACTACGGCAGATGGATACATGTAAACCACACTTTCAAAATCTTAATATTATGACACTCCCTTCGCTATATATCTATAAAATATCTGTAATGGTCAAATGCGACATCTCTAAGTATGACACCTTAAACTCTAAGACACAATAATAAGCTGTGCACAATACCTTCCAAAACTAAACTATATCATAATAGAATAGTGTATTTTGCATGGGACCAAAAATATACAATAATCTACCAGACTCCCTAAAAACTAAAACTATTAATGAATTTAAAAAAGAACTTAAAATGTATTTACTTAAAAAAGCGTACTATTCGGTCACTGAGTTTCTAAACGATAAATAAAAATCTATACATATAAAAGAGGAAGCGCGCATGGCCCGGCGGTTAGCGTAGAACGCAAACGATCTATGCAACTAAGCCAAACGGGCGCGGTCGGGTGTGAGATGGGTGACCGCTAGTGGCAAAAAATTTCATGCGCGTTTCCGTGCTTCGGAGGGCACGTTAAGCCGTCGGTCCCGGTTGTTGTCGATAGATAACAGTCGTTAAACCTTGTCGGAGGCCTTATGGGCGGTTTGAAAACATCCGACATCGGGTTGGCCACTAACCCGCATCTCCGCCAACCCGCATTGGAGCAGCGTGGTGGAGTAAGCTCCAGGCCTCCCCATTAATGGGGAGAGACCCATGCCCAGCAGTGGGACGCAAAAAGGGTTGAAGCCATAAAAGAGGATGTTTGTATATATGACATCGCAAAACTCAGAAACTATTAGACCGATTATTATGAAAATTGGTATGTATATGTATTTTTTCACGGAGAGGGTTTATATGCTATCCATTATTATTATTATTTAATATTTAAACGCGATACGGAGTTCGCGGGGTCAGCTAGTATGTAATAAAATAAATAACTAAAATAAATAACATAAATAAGATATTTCGCGGGATAAAAACCTGGGAGGTTTTTTTTTCGCCAGCTTTTTTTCCTCTCAGCGTACAAAAACCCATCATGGTGGGTACCTAAAGCTGATGACGGTAAACCACGTAGGGTTCAAATAAAAATAAAATATTTTTTTACAAAAAGCACATAATTGGGTTTAATTTAATTTAATTACCTAACTAAAATGATATATAATGTAGAATTATTTAAGTCTACCCTATTTAAGTGCGTGCGTGCGTATTTAAGTGTTTATTGTAAATAAATAATTAGTCTTTAACTTAAATTTAAACATATAACTTTTAAAATAAAATTTATATAAGGTAAATATGGCGATCTTAATATTTTTGTAAAACCATTTTTGCTACCCATATTTGTGCAATGTGAATTGGACGGGGAATCCTGTTAAAAATCGTTTTTTCTCTTAATTAATCTTATCTCTTTAATAAATATTCTATATTGTCATGTGCGTCGTTGTTTATTTATTCTCTTTTTCTTCTATTAAACACATGGAGATTCTAATAGAGACGACGTATGGATTTAGCCTACTAGGGATAATTCAACTCACTGTTTCCTATTCTTATTCCTATCAATAATTTTAAAGACCATATAAGTTCAAACTACGCGAAAAGAGGAGGGCCCGATTCTCTCCCTATGCACCAGGGCCCTTGTCCCCCTAGCTACGCCACTGCGTGTACTTCGACAAATTGAATTGAATTGAAAAAAATCGCTAGGTAGACTGATTCAATACTGAAAATGTCGTAATTATGATTAAATTTGACGACCCGTTAGGCGCAATGTTTACCATACTGGACTGCCGTCCGGAACGTCCCGGGTTCGATTCTCGGCGAGGTAGAAATTTGAATAGCTGCGATCCTTTTTGCGTCCCACTGCTGGGCACGGGTCTCTCACCATTATTGGGGAGGCCTGGAGTTTATTCCACCACGCTGCTCTAATGCGGGTCGGTGGAAATTTGAATGATGAGTTTAAATGTATGTTCTTGGTCTGGGTGTTTGTGTTGCTGTCTTTGTGTGTGTCCATGGCACCCACGACACAGGGTATATCTATCCTACTGTGGGGCTATGACTGTGAATCGTTATTTTTAATCAGAACAAAAACATATTCATAATTCATAAATTAAACTAATATTTTTCCACCTCTAACTGTCATTTAATTCGTAGCTACAGATTTCTTGAAATAGAAACTCATATCTACCTACTGTAGATCTAACGATGCTAAGAATTTATTTGCCCGTTTCTCTTCATACGGCAAAAAGTAATGAGACCGCGGTCGATGTTCACCGAAGAAGTTGAATTACGTCAGTTTCAACTCGTTTCAGAAAATGGCGAAGGTTTTTAATTCGACATTTTTGGATATGTCGGTTTAAAAAAATATAGAATACAGTAGGTATAACAAAGTACAATGAAGGAGAATTGAAAACAACAATGTTGATAATATTTGAGAGTTGAGTATCCTATCGGCATAAGAATAAATAATACTACGTAGAACGGAAACTCCCGCTCCAAACGGGCTCAAGGTCACGATATTAGCCTACACGTTAATTTCGGCTAAACCGACTACTGAAGACGGGCTGTCTCGGACGGGCGCGTCAATTACAATAACGGCGCCAAGTTAATGTGGTTTGTTTGGTTGTACAAACAATTCTAAAACAATGCCAAACTTAAGTTTTTTTAGTTTGCCCAAAGATGATGCGAGATAAGTAATATTTTTTAAATATTATTCCTTTTCCGTACCTAATTTATCAAAAGGATATGACCAGTTCTTTTTGTGTAGCCAATTGTTTCACTTTCACTCAATTATAAAAAAAAAAAAGTTAGATAACTACAGCATTTTAACATGTCGCCAAAATATTTTTTAATAGCCCCCGCCATCGGTCATTGAACCTTTCTCGTTGTTTTGCCTCGCGATTGCAGCGCCGCGGCACTGGCGCACGCACGTTATACTTAATATGTAATTCGTTTATTTTAAACCTACACTACGTAAGTACTTACACCTATGTAGGTAAGTAATACTTACTTAAATGGCTTCATTTGGTATGGTACTTATAACTTATTAAGTAATATTATTTATAAGTATTTATAGAGTAGGTAAGTATTTATCATTCTCATATTTTGTAATACTAAACTAAAATAATGATTTTTATATAAAGAAAAACTTATATTTTTGCGATATTATCTTTAGACATAAGCATTACTAACAGTTCACAGCCCTGGCAGCACGCCTGGGCGACAGAGGGGCGTAACGGGGTGAAGAGGGAAGTAGGTATATAAATTGCGGCATATCGATGGCGGTCAAAGGAGATTCCGTTCTATGTAGTATTATTTATTCTTATGCTATCGGTTTGGATATTGGCTGATGCAAGTGATCTACACAACGAGTGTGATCTTAAGTAAGATGGATGACCGTTAGGCTCACAGAACATATTAAAAGAGGTTAGAATGGAAATGTGGGCGGGGCAGACGCACCAAGATTTTTTAGAAAACGCTCGTATCTCTACAGAAACACGCGATCGTGCTACAATATGCGTGCTTGTGTGCGTGCTTGGGTGTGATTCGTTCATTTGAAATCGCGTGATTGTGCGGCGCTAAGATAGGCTAGATTTGAAATTGCAAATATGTACGTAAGCCTCGTATTTATTTAAGTACAGATGTAATGGAGGTGAAAGGCGGGGCTTCATCCACGACACCAGTTTTCATACGAACGGCGCATTATTACCGTTCTACCTCTCTTAATAATGTTCTGTGGTTAGGCTAGCAGTAACTTGTTCCTCTAGCTTCGGAATTAAGAATAGAGCTATATCTCCTGCCTGACAAAAAAAGGAGCTTCTGGCGTAGCGTAGCAGTAGTCCCAGGAAGGATAGCGAGCTTGCCCGTTGCATACTGTCGCAAGTACTGGAAGGTTCAGAGTTTCGTTCTCCGGATGATAAGCCCGTTTTAGGACACCATTAGGTAGTAATATAACTATATGTATACAGATAAATATATAGCGTAAAATAACTATCACAAGCTTATGTAGGTATAGGTATATCCTTTTCTGTAGCATTCAAATATACGAAAGCAAAACAAAACCTTCGAATAAGATATTCAAAAAGGTACTAACAAATTTTTGATTTTGTGTAGTTTTCATCGCTGTGACATTATAACTGTCACAAGTTTACACAACCTTTATAATAATATGTAAAGCGGTTAGTGCCGCGGAAGACGACAAAGCATTACTTATTAATGCTTTGTAACCCTGAACAAGCACAGGCGCTCACTCAGCTTGGTTATAATAAAATTATAATCTTGTTTGTACAATCTGTGCTTTTAACAGAGCCATGAAGCTGATTTTCTGCTGCAGTTCAGAATAGTTACCCAGTTAATTAAACGACTACCTACTCGTGTAACAATCACAATCACGATGATATCTTTAGCAAATGGCCTGATAAGATTGCAACCCTTTTTTGCGTGGCTCTCTCCCCATTATTGAGGAGGCCTGAAGCTTACTCTACCACACTGCCAATTCGGCAGATGTTAAACCTTGTCGGAGGCATTAACTTCTGAGCGTTTGAAAACACCCGACAGTGGGTTGACCACTAGCCCTCATCTCCACCAACCCGCAGCAGCGTATCCTCCAGGCCTTTCCAATTAGTAGCAGACATGCGAAAACTTCGAATTTTTTCAACCTAAATTACTTTTCATTTTTCTGAAAAATCTGGTAATCCCCTCACTACAAAGGTAACGTATTAATTAAAAATCTTCATCTTTTACCTAAAACTTAAACCAAACTAATTTTTCTATGTTCTTGCAAATAAATAATTTAAATTTGAATTTAAAGTAAAACATTTAAACTCTGCGAGACTAAGGCAATTGACTCTAAAACTTGAAGATTTGAACCTATTTAACTAACAAATATAGAATCCATACTCCATGCCAATATTATGAATGCGAAAATAACTCTGTGTGTAAACCGAGTACCTAAACAATTTTAATGACATTTTGGAACACATAGAGTGGACCTTGGGATAGTTTTTCACCTGGAAAAATGTACTGTTCCCTTGGGATAGATTACTATTAACATATAAGTAAACGCAAATCATCAGAGCGAAGCCGGGGGATCACTAGTTTTAAATAAACAGTCTTAAAATGTAAATTTACGTTCCTTTCTTATAGTCTATTGAGGCACTCAAGCAGGTTATGTGTATGTTGAAAGAAATCAATTAAAATAATAATAACAATTAAATAACACTAAAGACATACATATCCCCGCAATAAGATCCACTGAGTTCTGGAAATTATGCATCAGGTAAACCAGACCGAGAAAAGAAATTTCAGCTCATTGTTAAATTTCTGCCTCTTCAGGAATCGAAGTCAGAACCCTCGATCTGCTGACCAGTATGATAACCATTGCGCCATAAGGCTCGATGTATTATGTCGATTAGTAGTATGTTTAAGTACAAGTAGCACCTTCATTAACTTAGAATATGGCCAATTTCAAGCTTCCGTGGATTCTATATCTATAACATGTAGGTATGTTGGCTTTACCAGCACCAAAACGAGCAAGGAGACTGGAGAATGTTGAGTTAATCTGCTTAAGGTAGCCTCATTAATGCAGGTAAGTAATCTCGGTAAAGGAACGGTGGGTAAGAATCTGATAATCTTATTTACGTACATCCTTAACACTTTGTAGGTAAAATCAACGTACTAAACATTTTTAATCAACTTTCTGATCTAATTTATTCTACTTAAGTGCTATTTTCGATAATGGCATCGCAAACCGCAAACTCTGTGCATATTTGCCAGTGTCAAGTATAATTTTTGCATCACTTTTTTGACAGTTTTGTTGAAACTGAACGAAGTAGTACATAAAATCAGTAAGTCGTCAGCATGAACGTAGAAAAAACAAGTATAATCAGTCAAGTCAGTCTGATGTCCAAGTAAAGCGATGGCTACTTTGCTAGAGTTTTGGAGGCAAGTGAAAAAAACATGTTACCGCACCACAGTTCCGCACCGATATTTTATTTCACAACACTGGCGCACAGATATCCTATATCGAACATGCTATTTACTTTATTCGATATAGCTATGGCGAACTGTCTATTTAATAAAGTTAATAAGGAATACGTACATTAAAACAAATTGTATCTGCCTGTGAAGACCCTTTTGTCAGAAACATATAAATAAATAACGCTTCACATTCACAGTCCCACAGTAGGATAGATATATCCTATGTCGTGGGTGCCATGAACACACACAAAGACAAACACAAACACCCAGACTGAGAGAAGAAATTTTAAACTCATCATTCAAATTTCAGGTTCGCCGGGAATCGAACCCGGGACCCTCCAATCGGAAGTCCAGCATGGTGACCGTTACGCCACGTGGGTCGTCGTAAACATATAATATACAGATGAAGGTATCAAACTGAAACAACTGAAACGAATATTTTTTAGCAATTTTTATTATTTTTTTATTAACTACTTTAAAGGTGTGTTTACATTATTATCTACTAGTAATGGTACTTTCTTTTCTTTCTTATGGGATAGTAGTGAAATGAAATGAAATGAAATGAAATGAAATGAAATATTCTTTATTCACTGTATGGTTCATTTACAAACTCTTAGTGAACGTTTTTTTTGTTCTGTCTGCTCTGGGTGCGCTTAGGCAATGCTGAGCTGAAGAAAAGAGCAGACGGAGGAAAACTTCAGCCCTGTTTTAAAATATGAGGTATACAATAATAAGCTTTCTTACAGAGTAGCTATGGGCAGATAAGGAACATACGTGACAGCTACCGCATGTGTCAATGTCGTCCCACAGCTATCTGTTAACATTGGCAGTTTGATTGATTTAAATCTATTACATCAGTTATAGAAACAGCCTTGTGGGACTACAGCTCAATCCCAAGCTTTTTTATCAATTAAATAGTCCTTAAGATCGTAATAAGCCTTGCGGCACAGGACTTGTTTGACTTTCTTTTTAAATCTGTGCAAAGGAAGGGATTGAACCAAAGGATTGAACACTTTCCGGGATTTTATTATATATTCTGATAGACATCCCGATAAAAGAGTGGCTCTTTTTGCGGAGCCTACACTTGGGGAATGCAAGTTTGTGGCCATTCCTTGTCGAAACACAGTTCGAACTATGTAAATCCAAAAGGGTCATAAATTCGTGTTTATTTTTACGAACATACATTATATTTTCATAAATATATTGCGATGCAAATGTCAGTATATTAATTTTTCTCTCAGAGACTCTCTAGAATTTAATTTATAAATTGCGCGAATAGCCCTCTTCTGCAAAATAAATATTGTGTCGATATTAGCAGCATTTCCCCACAGTAAAATACCATACGACATTATACTATGGAAATAACTAAAATAGACCAGTCTGGCTGTATCGACATTTGTAAGTGATCTTATTTTTTTTATCTTATTTATTTAGTGGCCGTATACAAACCCTAGCGAACCAATACTATTCAAATAATAATAACAAATGGTAATATTTTCTTCTTTTATATTTTTAACAATAACCTTATTCAGTAGTCGGGTTTTTAAAATTAGTTTTTATAATAAAATTCACTAGCCTTTTATTTTTAATTTATGTAATAACAACCTAAGATGTGCTTCCGTCCCTGATGTAAGGCTACTCGCAGTGTAAAAGCTGCTGGGATTCAATTAACATCTGCCCAAGATGGCGGCTTCGTTATGTAGTATCTGAACCTCGTTACTGAGTACACGCGACGCTGTCGCAAGTGATCTGCCTTTGGGACTAAGCTGCTGAACTAACTAGAATATTTAACTGAAATATTGCGGGTTTTATTCCAAATCATCTACGTAGGTTACATAAGTACTTTTTTGTAAGTTAGATTTTAATTGAGTAAAGAGCCTTAGGACCAAGAACGACATAATGACTAGTATTTTTTTCTTCAATTATGGCATCGCAAACTCTGCATATTGCCAGCGTCAAGTATAATTTTTGCATCACTTTTTTGCCAGTTGCAATGAAACTGGACGAAGTAATAACAAAGTCAGTAAGTCGTCAGTAATCAGTCAGTCTAGTCAGTCCAACATTCAAGTAAAGCGATGGCTACTTTACTAGAACGTGTCCGATGGAATTTTGGAGGCAAGCAGAAAAAACATATTTTAGCACTGTTATTCTATTTCACAAACACTCGTGCACTGTAATTAACCTATATCAAACAAAATGCCATCAACTTTATCCGATATAACTCAAAAATACACTATGAAAATGAAAATAAAACAAGAGCACAATATGTCTTTTTCGACTTCCCGCCAAAACTCCTACACAACTCTTTTGGCCCGTGACATAAAATGTATGTCAAAAACCGTCAAAAGTGCTAAAGTATGTGGCATTCTCATTGATCCCATTTACAAGACAAAAGAGCGCAGCTGCCGAGGGTTGACATATCCAAGATGGCCAAGTTAATTATGCTTTAAGCGAGTACCTTACGCAAAAAAATCTTTATCACACTTAGTATTGTCACTTATTATATTTAAAGGTGTCAAATCCCATCATGAATGAATGACGAATGACCATAGTGATAATTATTTTTTGTTTGATCGATTGCATCCTATTGAGTGGCAGTTGGTAGTTTTTGTTTAATCGATACTTCTTTATTTAATTCGTTCGTAAAATATAGAGAGTTGTTTCGTGAAATAAATAGTGTCTGTGGGTTGTCAAAAACTTTATGGAAGTTTTTGACAACCCTTAAAATATTTTTTATGGTTTGTTTACGTCGTGTCAGGATCGAACGTGCACAAAGTATAATATGTATCCTACTCGTATGTGGGAGGAAGAGAAGTGCTATTGGATGAAAAAGTAAACACCGTTATACATTTTGATTGCGAATTGTTGGCGCAAATGTAACCGTTACATTTTAAGAAAGCAATGCTATGATACTTCTTCAAAATATTTATTTATTTATTTATACAATACTTACATCTTTTTTTTTGGTATCGGGGGGGAAACCTTCAAAAGGTACCCGACACCTTGGGAGAGGATACCGGGTTATGTGGGATTTGACCGCACTAAAACCCCCTCGGTGGCCTGCCTCTGCGTTTGTGAGGACTCCGGGATCTCCATAGGAACGCACCGGTGTCCTCCACACGCGGCGCCCCAGAACGGGCCCATCTTCGGGAGAGCAGATGTGCTCTCCTGCACCTTCAGGTGTTCACGGCGGCATGCGGCCACGCCCTCCCGGGGCTGCTAGCTGGATGGGTCAAGCTCCCACTCTCACCGTCCGCATCCCCGGAAGCCCCCTTTTAGTCGCCTCTTACGATCAGGCAGGGGATACCGTAGCTCTATTCTTAATCCCGAAGCTACAGGGACTAGCGCCGGGGGACAATACTTACATCTAACATTACAGGAATACTTAATGCGTTAGAGTAATTAGTCATACATAACAAAATAATTTTATAAAATTATACATTATACATACATATTATACATACATAACTGTATTGTACACATCTTTACTCTTTTTAAGTATGATCATACCTCAGAGTACCGCCACTAACTCAATTAACTCCCTATAACAGAAAACGTTAGTTTTTAATACTCAATGTTCTGGGCTCTCTTTTAAATAACTCAAGTTCTCCGTTCTATTTAAAGGACAATTTCCAATATGTCTTTGACACGCATGACCGAGTACTGCGCTCGGCATCCAATCTTACGGCTGATATTTCACCCCATTCACTGGTTCCTTCCACAAAACGTTCAGGCTGAAATGCTCTGAAAACACCTATCTCTTACAAAAAGGAAGGCTATAATACTGTCTGTCCTCCTTTAAAAACAAATACGGGAACACTAAATAAATATATTTACTATTATTTAAGTACATCGAATTAGCCCATATAATATATTCAGTACACAAGTGTATATATAATAGTGTTGGGGGACCCAGGTGCGATCGCAGCCTTCAATTTTGGGGGGTCACTAAGAAATTTTGGGGGGTAACTAAGAAATTTCGGTACCGAAAATTTGGGTGGAAGAGGTGTCCCAAATTGTGTTGTTTTCCATCTACGCATGACTGATGGATTTGGGTGGAGGAGGTGCTATGTCCCCATGCGAGGATAATTCAAGATCAATCGTGAAAGATAGATCCTAAATTAACAAATTCGGTTTATAAACTCAAAAGTGATTTAAACTTTTAGATGTTTAAGCTAAGTCTGCTTAACTATAATATATGTAAGAAATATAAAATTTATTCTCTTATTAATTCTAATTCATTCCATGTTACATAACACATTTCATAGTTTAATGTTATTTTCTAAACCCACAAGCCTTTTAGTTTCATTTTCATTACAACCTAAGACGTTGGCTTCTATTATAAAAGCTCGCGGGAATTAATTAACATCTGTACAAAATGGCGGCTTCGTTATAATGTAGGTAGGTATCTTAACTTCGTTACTGTTTAACAAACGTGAGGCCATCTCAAGAAATGCAGCGCTAAGATCTGTATTGGCCTAAATATCTCATCATGGTACTTATAAGTAAGTATTTATGTTTATATTTGATGTGAAACATCTATAGGCGCGGGTGAACCGGATTGTTGGTGTGGCGACGTGGCGATGTGACGGCGCTTGCCGTGGCGACGGGTCGCCACACTCAGCTGAAGCAACTTGAAATTAATATTGAATTTTTGTATTAAATGCACGCTCTCCCATCTAAAAACATTGACACCGGTCGGTTCGGGTCGATCCTGGTTGTTGTCAATAACAGTCGTTAAAACTTGTCGGAGGCCTTTTGGATGGTTTGAAAACAACCGACAGCGGGTTGACCACTAACCCACATCTCCGCCAACCCGCAATGGAGCAGCGTGGTGGAGTAAACTCCAGGCCTCACCAATAAGGGGGAGAGACCCGTTCCCAGCAGTGGGACGCAAAAAGGGTTGCAGCCATGTAAACACATACAATATTGGCCTCATGTCAGTCGAGCCAGCAGCCATTTTCACCGATATACGATAGAATAAATTCATGCAATATGAAACTACCGGCATTGAAATGAAATGATATATGAAATGAAATACTCTATTAACATCCTAGGTAATAATATACACTTGATGATCGCCATTGTTGTACGGCCATCGGCTGACCGTCATCCGCTTTGGGTGCGCAGCGCTCCGTGCGCTAAGTAAGGCTTAAATGGGCTAGGAGAAAAAAGCGGGCGAAAAAAAACTCTAGCCGTGTTTTAAATAAATTAAATTAAATAAATTTTAAGGTACAAAGGTTTTTAAAATGCAGCATGACTGTGAAAACAAAGAGCCATTGTCAAGCAAGTGATAAAAAAGCATATTTTTTTCGCGAGGACTGTCTTGTTTTGAAACTCATGTCATGAAGTTCCAAGTTCCTAATTTCAAGGCAATCACTGCTTCAATGACTTTGAAGTATTTATAATTAAATAACATTCTTTCTATGTGCGTGGCAATGGTTATCATGCTGGACTGCCTGGTTCGATTCCCAGCGAAAAAGAAATTTGAATGATGAGTTTTTTCTGTTCTCGGTCTGGGTGTTTGTGTTTCCGTCTTTGTGTGTGTCCATGGTACCCACGACACACGGTATTAATAATTACCTTACTGTGGGGCTATGAGTGTGTCACGTTTATTTATTTATTATTCTAATTAATTTAGGTAGCGCACACCAACCGGACCGATGGGTGCCAACGAGCCTTAAAATGTTCACGTCAATCAAAATTTCAGAAGCCCTTAATCGGACCGTTTAATGAAATTTGCGGTAAAACGCCGCATAGAAATTATTAGAGCGCTTTCAACTTTAATGTCTGTCTTGTTTTAGAAGATGAATGCGGTGTAATTAAATCGCTTAACAAGCAGAAAAATTGAGTTGATGCTTGGGTAGTTAGTTTCGATTTTATATAGGGCTTACTCTTTTGCTATTTTAAACACTTTTATAAATTGTTTATAGAAATATGATGTGCTATAGGATTTTCTTCGTGTTAACAGAACAACTCGTAAGGATGAACGTGATGACGTAATGATTGCCACGACGGACTGATCGAGTCTTTTTTTGTATCGTGGGGGAAACCTTCAAAAGGTACCCAGCACCTTGGGAGAGGATACCGGGTTATGTGGGATTTGTACCACACTAAAACCCCCTCGGTGGCCTGCCTCTGCGCTTGGGGATGACTCCGAGATCTCCATTGGAACGCACCGGTACCCTCAACGAGCGGCGCCCCAGAACGGGCACATTTTCGGAAGAGCAGATCTGATGCGCTCTCCTGCAGGCGTTCACAGCGACATACGGCCACGCCCATACCGCCGTCTTTCTTGGGGCTGCTGGCTGGACGGGTCGAGCTCCCACTTTCACCGTCCGCAACCCCTGATGCCCACTTTTAGTCGCCTCTTGGGATCATCGGAACATGGTAGGCTCTATTCTTAATTCCGAAGCTACAGAGGTTCGATTCTAATATTTTCAAACCGTCCATATGGCCTCCTACGAAGGTTGAACGACTGCTATGTATCGAATCATGGAATTGCGTGCGGACTGTGTCCCCTTTTCGCTTACTACGTTCTACGCCAATTTCATACGCCTTCTATCGCATACTTAATATATTATCACTTTTAAAAAATAGGAATCCTTGGGATTTGGGACCCATGTTTCTATCAGGCACAATAAAATATGACATCTCAAGGGAATACCGTTTCTATAAAATAAGCAGAGTCGGGTCACGCAAAACAAACAAGTCAGTCCCAGTTACACCTTCATTGTGTACAGTTAACAAGAAGGATGTCTGTCTGCAGACGACTGCTTTGTTCCCTAACTATCAATGAGGTTTCTTAAGCTTCGGACGCTGAATCCATTTTGTTAGTTGTCCACTGACAATATCGCTCAAGAGCAACTAATCGTCACAAATGCTCCTAAGGTATCAAGTCAAAACAGATAGACGGATAACAGCGGTTTTTTAAGATTCCTTTTAAATAATTGTAGTTCAGAACAGGATACTTTCAACCTACGATCCAGATTGATGGACATTCGGCGTATCATCGTTGGAGTTTTGGACGTTCCTTATGTCGTACTACTAACGGTCAAAACCAATATAATATTCGATCTAAAGTACGAGACTGATTAGACTGCAATTCTTTTTGCGTCCCACTGCTGGGCACGGGTCTCTTTCCATTATTGGGGAGGCCTAGAGCTGATTACAACGTGTGATTGTTTCGTCTGACTTTTATGAATTGAATGAAGAACTGATGAAGAGAATTAAAATGAAAACAAAAAATGGGACTGTTTTTTTACAGAAATTATCAAAAATCTATGGGATTTGAATATTGGTTACCGTTGTGAGACACTCGTAGATACGACTGCTAACTGAACAGGTAGATTAGATAGAATCTGACACTAAAACCTGCACAAACGATGAAAAAAATAGTATGCAACACGATCTCAACACTCTGAAGATAGATTGACGTAGTGTGTGGTAGACCGTGTTAACGTCACACTGCTAAGACACACAAACGGCTGTCACCAGAAAAGGATTACGAGAGAAATCTTGTTACGCGATATCAACTTCTGATTTCAAAGGGAAGAGAAGGCTCAACGTCATTCTGTACCTCTAGGTTTGTGACTGTAATACGAAATGCGAGCTATCACACTTTCCATCTTTTACCTGCAGGCATTACTGAAATAAATAAGTCTACAATAGAGGTAAAAGTGGTTTAAGGTATATTATGTTGTGGTTAAGAGCTCAGGTAGACAGTTCACTTGTAAAAATTTGCTATTCATTTCATGAATTTATTGACGGAGGTATAGTCTGTCCAGAAAAAATTGTGGTAGAAATTTTGTGGCGTACGTATGACGTACATGCACCACCTTACCGTTCTATACCGTGAAGAAACTCTATTGTGTTGTAGCGGAAAGGGGACGACACTCAGCATTCGTAGAGTCAGCTCAGGAATACCTGTGTTAAGAATCAACGTCGGTAGTTTAATGAAAAATGTGACGGTATAGAAAAAACGCTTATAAAAGTGGATCCTACTCTAAGGAGCGATCACTATTACTGTAAAACTTGTAGGGGCCATAACTCGTAACTTTGCGTACTGAAATTCTGTATTTGTGCTAACTTATAATTCAATTGTACTTAATTGTATAAAGAAATGTTAATTAGAAAACTTAAATCTTTATAACTAACTATAATCGTAATATTTACATTGCATGAAAGTCTTTGTGTATTAAATTGTGATTTAAATATTCCACTTCTGGTTTTTATTTCTAAAACCTGTAATTCTTGTCTGTGTATTTTTTTGTCCGAATAGAGAATAATAAAAATAAAATACGATATTTTACTTTATTACTAACGCATGTAGTTTCTGTATTTTCTCTAAAAAAATCTCTTGAAACGTCCAAATAGGTACGATAGCATTTTCGAATTAACCTCAGACTGAACAATAGCGACTACGGTGTTGTTATCACGGCTTTAAAGCAGGGGCTGCGGCCAAATCCCTATAATTGGGTTTGTAGAGATGCAAACTTGTGCGCTTTTCCTCTTATACCTACTTAGAGAAGTTTTAGTACATTAGCTAACTGGTTTGGTTAATTTACTTTAGACTCATAGCTGTGATGTCAATACCACCGTTGCTCGAAATATTGTCTGAATTTATGAGCCTTCAGAAATGCAATTTTTCCACATTTCTATTGCTAATAGCTCTTTGGTTGATTTGATAAACGTTATGTTTTCTTTGCTTTACCTAAGTGTCAACCTGTGTACATTAATACTTGAGAAGATTATTGTTGATATAAGTACTTACACTTAATTTTAGCGAAAAAATCGCAGTCCGTAGGTAAGGTTTATTGCCTGAATTTTTTATTCTGGTTGCATTCATTTCTAGTAGTGTACTCAACGTCTCATTAGACTGATTGGCTGCAACCCTTTTTGCGTCCCACTGCTGGGCACGGGTCTCTCCCCATTATTGGGGAGGCCTGGAGCTCACTCCACCACGCTGCTCCAATGCGGTTGGTGGAGATTAAACTGAATACAACTGTTAAAATATCTATATCTATTATTAATATTATAAAGCGGAAAGATTTGTATTTTTGTATGTTTGTAATGAATAAACTCAAAAACTATTGTTCTGATTTCAAAAATTCTTTCACCATTAGAAAGCTTCATTTACCCTGTGTAATATAGGCTACTTTATCCCGCAGGAAAATGCTTCATTCCTACGGGAAAATGGGTAATAGGGTCAACGCGGTTGAATCAACTGGCTAAACGCCTATGTTTTTAATATAGTAATGAAGCCTGTAATAAATAGCACATAGGCTATTTTTTATCCTACGGGGACCCATTAAACGGTCCACGCGGGCGAAGCCGCTGGCGGAAGACTACACTCACAAAAAAACTATCTACAGATCCTGCATAAAAGAATAAACTACAATGTCATAGAGTTCTATTCCGTGAATGAAAGAGTAATCTAGAGTGACCTAGTGTCAGTCCTATCATAGAGTTCCACAAACTAGGAGCAGCTTTGCGACGCGCACTGCAGGCACTGCAGCTGAGAGATAGAGACTTGTTAGCTCTCTTTAATTGAAACTTTAGAAATGCGAGGGCGCGCTTTCCTGCCTTTTGTAGTACATTTCATGTAATATTTGTTAAGTTTCATCGCTATAGCTATAGGTGAATACTACTGATAATTTTTGTTTTGTAAATGTGAATGAAAATGATATTTTCTTAGGAAAAGAAGATGTGATCACAAAATCTTCTGCTAAGAGTTAAAAAACACCATGTTTTTAACACATACACGGTGGCGCAATCACTGATTATCACTAATAGTCCAGGGTAGAAGCCTTTAAAAATAATGAAAAGTGAAAAAAAATTATAATAGAATGAAACCCATTAGAAAAGGAGGGAAATATGATAAAAATGAAAGGAAAAATAATTTACGGGCGATCTGAGGTTGGGAAGGGGATGGGGGTGAGTTTTTAAGGGTAAAAAACGGTTTTTCTCGATTTCCGGCAAAACTAAAAGTCCTATCGAAAAAAGTCAAATGGAAAAGTTGTAGATAATAAAAAGATCTAAAACTTTTGTATTTACACTTTTTTCACATAACCTCAAAATTTATGTGAAAAATTCAAAAAACCAAGTTTTTGGTTTTTTATTTTTATCTTTTACAAAAATTTTTTGTTTTTAACGAAATTTTGTGAAAACTTACCTTTTTATGTCCCAAATACGCTGTAATTTATTTAATTAAAAATATTTATTTTTTCACCTTATTTTGAATTAATATCGAAAAAACAGCCTAATTTTCAATCGAAAATTCACCCGTCAAAATATCAGCTTTTTTCAAAAAGTTGGTGTGGTTTCTGTTCGTTGGAATCTCTACTTTCCGATGGTAAAAAAAAATATATGTTACTATAGTAAATCTTCTCAGAAAATGCAAAAATTCAAAAAAATTTTTATTGCATACACTTGCTTATCATCTGCCTTATTGCAAATGATACAAACAGATTCATCCATACTGATAATCTGAAAAGACAAAATCGAATTAATAATGTCTTCACTATTTAATCGTGAATAAACTCCCATGAAAAAAAAAATATTAAAGAAATCAATGTCAAAATGTATAAATAATATATTTAAAATCTATAAAAAATATATAAAATATATATCGTAAATATATTTCTAATAAAACAAACTTTTGGCCGATTTTCATATATATTTTATACTTTTTTATAGATTTATAATATATTATTTATACATTTTGACATTGATTTCTTTAATATTTTTTTTTTCATGGGAGTTTATTCACGATTAAATAGTGAAGACATTATTAATTCGATTTTGTCTTTTCAGATTATCAGTATGGATGAATCTGTTTGTATCATTTGCAATAAGGCAGATGATAAGCCACTTGCTTATCATCTGCCTTATTGCCTGCAATAAAAAAAAAATGAATTTTTGCATTTTCTGAGAAGATTTACCATAGTAACATATATTTTTTTTTTACCATCGGAAAGTAGAGATTCCAACGAACAGAAACCACACCAACTTTTTGAAAAAAGCTGATATTTTGACGGGTGAATTTTCGATTGAAAATTAGGCTGTTTTTTCCATATTAATTCAAAATAAGGTGAAAAAATAAATATTTTTAATTAAATAAATTACAGCGTATTTGGGACATAAAAAGGTAAGTTTTCACAAAATTTCGTTAAAAACAAAAATTTTTTGTAAAAGATAAAAATAAAAAACCAAAAACTTGGTTTTTTGAATTTTTCACATAAATTTTGAGGTTATGTGAAAAAAGTGTAAATACAAAAGTTTTAGATCTTTTTATTATCTACAACTTTTCCATTTGACTTTTTTCGATAGGACTTTTAGTTTTGCCGGAAATCGAGAAAACCCGTTTTTTACCCTTAAAAACTCACCCCCATCCCCTTCCCAACCTCAGATCGCCCGTAAATTATTTTTCCTTTCATTTTTATCATATTTCCCTCCTTTTCTAATGGGTTTCATCCTATTATGATTTTTTTTGGTTTTAAAAATTATCGACCCTGGACTATAACGGCTTAACTAGGAATAACTTTCCAACGTGAAGTGAACTCATGATGAACTCTGTTTGATTGAGCCTTTAGAAGTGCGAGCTTAGCGCTAAAGCTAAACTTTTATCTAACACTCAACAATATACCTAATCAAACTGAATTATCATACGGTGACATATCTTACGTGTTTTTCAAATTTTATAATTTCATTGTAGGTATATGTCGTCACCCTGTAGCTTCGGAATTAAAAATAGAGCTACGGTATCCCCTGCCTGATCGTAAGAGGCGACTAAAATAGGACTTCCGGGGTTGTGGACGGTGAGAGTGTGAGCTCGATCCGTCCAGCCAGCAGCCCCGGGAAGAACGGCCGTGTGTGCCTGGCCGCATGCCGCCTTAAGCATCGGAAGGTGCAGGAGAGCACATCTGCTCTCCCGCAGATGAGCCCGTTCAGGAGAGTCACGCGTGGTGGACACCGGTGCATTCCACTGGAGATCCCGAAGTCCTCTCCAAGCATAGAGACAGGCCACCGAGGGGGTTTTAGTACGGCACAAATTCCATATAACCCGTTATCCTCTCCCAAGGTGCCGGGTACCTTTTGAAGGTTCCGCCCCGATACAAAAAAATGGTATATGTCGTCCTAAGGATTTGCATAGAATAATTTTTTGGTGAGGTTGGCGTGAGCGGCTGCGAAGCCGTTTACGATTGTCTGTTTGATTTGAATGATGAAAACATTATTATTCCTTCGTGATTAAATGTATAAATTCAATAAAATCTTTAAATCTTTGATATCAAAGCTAACACAATACCCAAATATTTCTGTTACAATTAATTTGATTCGACTTGCTAGACTTACAGCCGTCAAATACAATATTATTGAATTGACCCGACTAATTTCAAGATAGAATCACGTTCCCGAAGTCTGCATAATTGGAAATTCCCAACGCCGAAATATCAAATTGTGGAACCAAAGGTAATCTGAAATAAATTTTTAGCTCAGGCCGTTCGTTGGCAAAATGGTTTTATAAAGAGTGGTAAAAATTAATTGGAGATAACAACCGAAGCGGCCGTCAGTGACCCATGGGGCGGGTCACCAGCAATTCGTATAGATATAAAATGTGTACTGGCATTTTACAATCGAGAAACAATGCTCCAGCCTACAGAGTTTGATTCATTATTCAAAATCCCGCAACGGACGTATAAATTCAATAATGGAACTCTTGGAACATAAATAATTTTTATTTATTTTGCTCTTGCTTTCATAATTTATTACACCAATCAAATGGCTTCCTAAATTTTAAATTTAGTCCTGGAGAGATTATTGTTTTATATTGTAGTCTATGAAAAATGTCCAAACATTTTAGCGGCGTTAATCTTGTTAACTATTGTTAACTATAACGCCATTCACAATCTAGAAACCTCTGACAGTAATTCTGATAGTAAAAAACGGCAAATTGTTTGTAAAGTAGGTTTACGATCAAGATGTTTACGTGATAACGTCCGCACGAGAAAATCTCCATTCGTTTGTATGCCGCTAGAGTGAGAGAGACGGAAGATCGGTCCACTCACTCGAACGCTATGCCAGCCTCCGCTCGTGAGGATTCCGCGTGAAAAGTTTCACGGAATGACTGGCAGCGCTCGAGATGAGACGGGAGATCGGTCCGTCTCTCTCTCGTTATACCTGCGATCGCGCTCGTGAGGTTTTGGTGTGACACAAGTTTCTGAACATGTCACCCGACTAAAACGATTTTAAAGACGTTATCACGTCAAAAACAGTCTAATTGATATTTTTTCTAATAGTTTTTCAAATTTTAAAAAACATGTATCACAAACTTTACAATAAGTAATTCATGCTGTTATAACATAATTATTTTAATTTCTTTATTTTTAATTTAATTATAGATTGTTACATTTCATGTTATTGAAATCCTCATGTTATAATTGAATTTTTGATTTTTACACTGATCAAATTTTATTTTACTTCTTATGTTTAATTTTATAATTTAATTTTTAAATGAAGTTAAATTTATTTTATTTGATTTAATGTAATGTTTAATTCCAATTAGTTAAATTCCATATGGTGTAACTGAACATTTATCATATTGTTACACGCTTTATATTTTCTGGTATTATTCATAATGCATGCTGTTTGCACCTGTAATTGAGGTGACACTTATCCACAATTTATAAATTTATTGATGCTAGCCTAAGTGCTCACTTTGTTGGTGTAACTTTTAATAAATAAATAAATAAATAAATAAATTGGAAGCTAAAGTCTCTTTTTCATACCCAGTTGTAAATAAAAATAATGTTAAATATTTAATAATTTGTATTTTAACGGCGTTAATCATGTTGTTCTATTGTAATGTGAGCAGGTCCGTTTTTTCATACCCAGTTGATAATTTTAATAAAACATTCTTGACAGTATTTTTATTGAAATATTTAAAGTAAATATAAAATTGAAAGTCAATTAAGCGTGTCGACAAACTCCTACAAAACAAAAGCACAACTTACGTAAATTATTAAGCGTCTTTTGATCTTACAAAAAGATCAATGGATATAAGTATAATTAAGTATATGAGATGGATGGGAATATTTATATATATTTTTTTAATCATTTAAAATTTAAAAAAATTAAGCAAATTAGTAAATAAGAATGATTTTTAATTTCGCCAATAACATGTCTTTGTGAATTAAAAATCAGCAATATCTCATTAAATTAATTTTTTTTATACATTTTAATAGTATAAAACTACATTTGTTGTACCCATATTTGCGTAAATCAATCATTCTTTCTTTTTTAAATGTTCAGTTAAAAGCCAACACATTTAATCTATCTATGCCAAATTTCATCCCGATCTTTTCAGCCGTTATTGCGTGACTAAGCAACAAACATCTACTCATCCAAAATTCAAATACCTAATACTAATTTTAGTCGCGTCATATTTTACATATAAAATAGAGTACTTTTTTATTATTATTTCAAGTTAAACAAACACTTTTACTGGAATTCCTATGTTTTCCGTCATAGCTAACTCATTAAATTTTATATTTTCAATGCCCTGTAAAGTAGTACAATACTAGGGACCAATAATAATTGCCAGTTCATCTGTGAAAATGTTTTACTGCTTCAGAAGTTTGACAAACGATTCACGAGGATTCAGCTACACCTTTTCCAATATCTTTGATCTACACGTACAAACCGACGTGTGACTAATGGTGGAAATAGTTGAACTGCTTTTCTTTTTAGAAACTGCGGCTTTCCCATCTAGACAATACATTTCAGCATACGAAGGATTTGAAGGAATTTTTACAAACTTTTGTTGTTAAATATAAACAGTAAAGAAAGAAGAAAGAAAAGAAATAAAAAATATTTATTTCATATTAGTAATACAAAATATTCGCTTAATGGATGTCATTTTTTCCCGGTCATCGCCTTTAGGTGCCCGTTTGGGCTAGATGTAGAGTGGAGAGAAAAAAGGCGGCGGGAAAAAAACTCCCAGCAGCACTCTTTTTAAATAAAAGTACATTATATATTTGAGATAACAGATTGTCTATGGGTCTATAATGGGTACACGTGGGGACACGTGGGCACAGGTGTTTTTTATTGATTTAAATGCTATGGCTCATTCCTAAGTAAATTATGTACTTATTTTAAACCCAACTACGCCACCTAAGTTGGTGAGGCAAATAGATTTCTACACATGACTAGTTACCCGATCCAAAAAACAACGATGAAACAAACTAAACTTTCTTAAATTGGATTAAAATTAAAAAAAACATCACTGCTAAATCAGTTACCTATTGCAAAATTATTCGTACAGCTAGTTTTTCAGTAGGTAGGTACCCAAAGGGTTCAAACGGATAACGGAAAGACCCCGCTGCCTGTCTCTCCGTCCGTCCGTGTCTCGGTCACCAGGGTATCTCATGAATTGTGATAGTGTGTAGTGAACTAGACAGTTGGAATTTTTAACAGATGATGTGTTCCCGATTTAAAAACAAATTTAAATACTAAACGACAATAAAAGTTCGTGCGCGAGTCCGACTTGCGCTTGTTTCTTATTCCCACTCAACTTCGTCATAAAATACGGAATATTTTCTCTATTTCACTTAAAACGTAGCATTGTAAACATTTCATTGTTAAAAGAATTTGGTAAAGGGTTTACGAGGATTTATCTACGTGTCGGAACTCAGAACGCTGTTTGTCGGAAACCGAAGCCTCGAATTTCGCACAAACAGGAACGTGTCGAATGGCGCAAATAGTTTGACTGCTCCTCTTTTTGTAAACCACACGTGTTACGAGCGAGTCATATATTTTAACTTGAACAACTATTTCAACTAAAAGCTTTTGTTCGCAACGTTATACCTATTTGTTGTTGTCAGTGAGTGTCTGGTACAGTAGGTACCTACTTTTTTTCCTGGCGAGGCTGTTTCTGTAAATGATGATTATAAATTTCTGCTCCTGGCCTGGATATTTGTCTTATCAGTATGTAGTAGGTAAGGACTAAGGTAAGGTACCTATACCTTTCGCCTACTTATACCTACACGAATAGATTTCTGCCCGTGGCTCTGTCCGCGTGAGCTACGCATTTTTTCCTCAAAGAAATGAGATATTTTCCCCGGGGAAAAAAAAGCCTGTGTTACTCTCCAACCCCCAAACTCCAAAAAGGTCCCCAGCACCGTTACGCCCAAACAAACCAACAAATACACTTTCACGTTTATTTCATAACTAGCTGTGCCCTGCGATTTCACCCGTTTCACCCGCGTTATTTTTTTAAAGTATCCTCTTTTACTTCTGATGACTCCAAGAATATATGTACAAAATTTCATGATGATCGGTTGAGTAGTTTTCGCGTGAAAGAGTAACAAACAAACTTACTTTCGCATTTATAATATCAAAGGGTTGCAGCCAAAGTATAGGTACCTATATGTTGTTGGTGAATATTATTATGACAACCCTTTTTGCATATAAGAACGTACATACCTACATAGTATCACGTAAATGTAAAAGGTTACAAATATTCAAAAGTTTAAATTAAATATCCCGGCTCGGAAATTCCGGACATGTTTTTGCAATTTCACAGTTCAAATGGATCAGCGGCTGACAGATGGGTTTAACGCCAATAAAAACTTAGCGTTGAAAAATCACGCCAATTGACGAGCGTAGACGCGTGAAGCGAAAGTCACAGCGAGTTTTTGGACGGATTTCTGGCTAAAGTTTTTAACGTAGCTACATTTTCATTTAAATTATAGGCAGTCTCTGGCTGGTCATAATCCTAAGCCTTGTTTAATACGTGCGGGTCTATCGTGCTTTTGCTACCCGCAACAACAAAAGTGAGAGCTGGTACTATCCAACATAATATTTCTATTAATATTCAATATTCTACTCTTTGCATCCAGCCAGCGACCCTAGGCAGGACAGCGGTGTGTGCGTGGCTGCACACCGTCGTAAAGACCTAAGGTCAGAGTGTGTATACAGTATACCTACATATAATGTTCCTACATTCTATGCCTTCTTTAATTGGTGTGAATGCTGTTCCCCAGCCTGTTTCTACTCCCGTCGGCTCTTTCCTCAACTTCAATAACATATTCCCTATGATAGGACCGGTATACTTATAACAATTTGGTGGTACCAAGGGCAATACGCGAAAATGGACACATAAGTTGATTAGCGGCAAGTAGGTACCTACTAATACTACAAATATTTAATAAAAAAATAGTGTAGTTTAAAAAACTAAAAAACACACTTTTGTGAAAATACGAACTAAAAAGCAACTACTCCGAAAAAATCGTAAAATCGACTCAACCGTTCGAATACTTGAACTCACATAATATAGCACCGATGTTAATTATAATAGGTTAAAATATTATTTGTTAGTTTTTAGAGTTTATTTTTTTGGTCGGGGGTTTTTTTAATTTTTTAATTTAATTTTTATATCAAGCTTTTTAAACGGAACTGATCTACTGTACATAAGTTACAAGGAACGATAGTTGAAAAGGCTTAATAAGCTTAGATGGGGTCGCTATATGCGATCTCGACCAAAGAAAGCTGTTTAACAATCCTCATGACAAACTGGCTCTGGGAGAATTGCACAGATTGATTAAGAAAAATGAAGATTAAACTTTGGTCATTCTAGATTTTCAGCAAAAATATAAATCGGTTTATCCGTTTCATTCCGGCATTCCAGGGTATCATCCGCCACATCCCATTTCCAGCATCAGGCCCTCGTCAATTAGAAACATGAAGAGAACTAGTCAACACAAATTCAACGAGCCCAAACTCGATGGGTTTACAAAAAGGTAGACCAGGGTTACGTCTCCTACCTTCGACTTCGAGCCCTATCATCAGACCAGCTCAGAGGTTCAGATTTCCAGCATCAGGTCCTCGTCAATTAGAAGCATAAAGAGAACTAGTTAAGACAAATCCAACGAGCCCAAACTCGATGGGTTTACTAAAAGGCTGTCCAGGGTTACGTCTCCTATCTTCGAGCCCTAACAGCAGACCAGCTCAGTGGTTCCAGAAGACATTAGTGTTTCAAATATCAGATCCCACATATGTTTGCAAGTAAACTGAGCGTGTAACATTCATATCACACCTAACAAACGACCTGATGACCTTGAAAACCTGAACCGATTTCCACCAAACATAGCTAAGAACACTCGACTGATATACCTTTCAAACAAAAAAAACGCATTAAAATCGGATCATCCGTTTGGGAGCTACGATGCCACAGACAGACACATACACATTTACACACACACACACACTCTCTCACACACACACACATGTATTTTACTGTAAAAAAGCGTGGGTGCATGGTTTTAATAGTAGGTACTTATCTCAAAAAGCACCCCACGCTTTTTTTACAGTAAAATACATTTTCTTCTTATTTTTACTTTTTAGTTCGTATTTTCACAAAAGCGTGTTTTTTTAGTTTTTTAAACTACATTATTTATTTTAAATTTTTTAGTTGGATTTTTTTTTCATAGGTATTATTGCAGTGTCATCGGCCCTTGACCCAAGTTAATCTGACGCTTAGAAGTAGGTGAAAATGAAGTTAAAAGATACCGTTACAAACATACATGCATAAAGGTCAAGCTAATATAAGCATGTTAAAAATTGTAAAGATCTTTATTTGAAAAACAGTCGCAACATAGCTTTAAAGTTCTTGTACAAATCTTTTTTTTCCTTATTTAAGAGCTCAATCACTGAGTGATTATGTCGCTCTATAAAAACAATACAACTTTTAAGCATACATGAAATATCACATACATTTACACACATCATAGTGAAATTAGGACTGATCCGAGAAAACTTTATTACAAATGGACGTAGTTAAGCAGAAAGGACTCAATCCACACTTTGGCCAAAATTGAGTTAAGCATGCCATCGTACTCGTGAAGTTCGTATCTATAATCCTGTAAAACCCGATTTTTAAAAACGTATTCGGAAACTAGTTTTTTTACTACCGCGACTCAACCCACATGTATGAAGAGCCAACAAAATGTATTTGCTGAATGGATCCAGTCCGCTTGAATTGTTTCTGAGAAATGAATTTTCTTATGTACATCTCTATGGCCGATAAACCAGAATAAACTCAAACAGTTTGAGTCCTTCGTAAGAATTAGTTTTGATTTGAAATATCACTTAATTAAATAACTGAAATGACTCAAACAACTTGGATCCATTTTGTGCTATAGGTAGGTTTACTGAAACAAAATACCATTTTTCACTATCAGAAAGATTCAAAATACTTGAGGTAATTCAGAGAAATGGGAAATTATTAAATAACCAAATCAATTCAGGCAGGCTGAGTCGTTTGTAAGGAACAGATTTTATGACTAATACAAATACGTGAATTGAACTAAAACAACCTAAATGTACTGATACATTATAAATGAATGAATGTTATAAATATACGGCTCATTATGATTTTCCAAAGTTTTTTTTTAAATGTAGTAACATTTTATTACATGGACAAGACGAAGATCATGTCTAATGTCCATCACACCCATACCGGTCGTTGGTGATGGCGCTACTCTCGAAGTTGTTGACGAGTACATCTACCTGGGATAAGCGATCCCTGGATAAGTCCAACTTCGAGAGAGAGGTAACTCGTAGAATCCAACTCAGTTAGGCAGCGTTCGGGAAATTACAAAGTGTCTTCTCGTCCAGAATACCTCAGTGCCTGAAGTCGAAAGTTTTCGAGCAGTGTGTGTTGCCAGTCTACCTACGGCGCTGAGACGTGGTCTTTTACAGTTAGCCTCTTCCACAGGCTCAAGGTCGCTCAGCGAGCGATGGAGAGGGCTATGCTTGGTATTTCTCTACGCGACAGAATCCGCAACGATGAAATCCGTAGACGAACAAAGGTTACCGACATAGCTCTCAAAATCTGCAAGCTGAAGTGGCAATGGGCAGGCTATATAGTTAGCAGGACTGACAACCGGTGGGAAAGACCGTTAAATTAGCTTGATACGTTTAATCTCACATTCAATCTTGCTAAAATCAGTGTCATTTGGCAAAAAAGAATGGCCGGAATCTTAAGTACCTATTTAAAAATTATCGTTTTAAAATTTGAGTGGCTGTTAAGTATACTTTTTAAAATTAAGATTATTTTGATGTTTCTATTTTGTCTTTCGCAGCTGTCACTCCAAACTCCAAAGCACTAATTTTTCTACGCCATCCCACTGATATTTTTTAATGAAACTCATGAGGCACGAGCCAACTTCTTGTGCTCCTCTTCCGGCTTCGCCCTCAACTCAGACATGGCACCGTCTTTGTTCGTAAGATCGTGAGATCGTTAGCACCATGTCATGAGACATTCAACCGGGTCTGGCACAGGGCCCTTTTCACGAAGCTTCCATCTTGCGGTCTTCCCTTAAGGCTATCCAACTGGGTAGCAAGCTTTTTGTCTGAGCAGCAGATTAAGGTCGTTGTTGACGGATGCTGCTCAGATATGAAGTCCATTAACGCCGGTGTTCGCCGAGGCTCAGTGCTGTCTCCTACACTATTCAGTCTGCATAATATCAATGACATGCTGCAACAATCACGCAGTATACATTGCTATGCAGATGATAGTACGGTGGATGCACTATACACCTGTCGAGACAATGCCTTTCGGTCACAAGTGGAGGAAAGCAGAATGAAACTTGTTTCTGAAGTCGAGAACTCTCTGGAGCGGGTCTCGGAACGGGGTCGACTTAACCTTGTCGAGTTTAACCTCACGAAGACACAAGTTTGCGCGTTTACCGCTCAAAAAGCCCCATTTGTTATAGCGCCCAAGTTCAAGGGCACCGCGATCACCGTCGGTGAAAGTGTCGGTATCTTAGGAGTTGACATTACGAGTAAAATGCAGTACCGGAGTCATTTGGAGTACAAAGCCAAATTGGCATCCAAAAAGCATGGTATCCTCAACTCCTGACGCTGTATAAAGCACAGGCACCACATGGAGTACTGCTCCCATCTCTGGGCAGTAGCATCAAAATACCAGTTACACCCATTTGACGTCATCGTCAATGACCCAAGATTGACTGACAGGCTAGAACCGCTTAGCTTGTGAAGAGACATAGGCTCGCTTTGCGTGTTCTACCGATTTTACTATGGTGAGTGCTCCGAGGAACATTAACAATTTGAAGTTCTGTGGCCCGAAGGAAAACACATTTCTCAGCCAAAGCTCGAAGATCTCGGTCTATGTATGATTTTAGTATACTGTCATAAGTTTTATGACAATCTACAGGGAATTAACAATATCAATGAGAATATTTATGGATACGCACCATTTCCGAACTTTTGACTTGGAGGCTGATGACAGAAATTGATATGCGTGTTCATTTTGGTGTAAATTTTTATATTTGTTTTGTTTTAACAATTTCACATATACGTAATTATATTATTTTCATGTTCAAGGACAATAAATCTGTGGCTTTTTAATAATTTCGTCTATTGAATTTTTTTTAATAAATTATTTTCCAGTTGAAGGGTACTTTTGAGTCCATTCTGAGAAATTAAAAAATAATACCTTTCCTAACGATCTTAAGTTTAATCGTAAGGACTCAAGCCACATTTCACTTAATATCTCCAAATCTATTTAAAAATATGTTGTTATCTAAGTTTAATATACAAATATACTCTGTTCTTCAATTTAAATGTCAATTAATTTTTGAGAAAAAGATTTTTTTTTTGGAGCAATTACAATACAACTGAAACTTCAAACACTCATTACTCAAAACTCTCAAAAGTGACATTTTGTGGATTGAGTCCTTTCTGTTTAACTACGTCCAAATATTAATTAAAAATTTAGTATTTTTGTAGTAAGGCATGGATAAAATAATATTAAGGTCTGCGAAATTTCTCTATATATTATGTTGGCACTCAACATTACGATGCAGCGATACGTGCTCCACTCCTACAAGACATGCAAGAGGACAGTTCGGTGACGGTACTTTTCCCATGAGATATGCAAACTTCTTAGTTGGAATGTGTCCGGAACGAAGCCTCATTATCACATATATCAGTGTTTCCCATTTGCCGGGTCACGACCGGGCCATCAAAATAAAATACCGGGTCGCAACAGTCCCGTCTTTTTTTTATTCAATCGACGTATAGTAAATATTCGTAAGCGGAATAACTTTTTCAGTTCCTTTTGTCACAACTTTTATATGTGAAGCTGGGTTTTCAACACTGGTTAACAATTTTATAAGAATTGAAGTGGGATCTGGTCCCAAAGTTGGTGATACCAAAGTATTAATCAAACCATTTTACTATTAATAAATATGTATTATTTTATCTGGTGGAAACCAGCTTGGGTCTAAAAGTATTGAGTGGGTCACTAAGGAGTAGTGGGGAAATTACCGGGTCATGGCAGAAGAATGTTTGGTAAACACTGACATATATCATTTCATTTCATGGAATTTCAGGAGGTTGTGGTAGGACAGTTTTGTACCAAATTCCTTTCTCTTTCGAATGCAAATCAAAATACTCTCCACATTAAAATAAGAAAAGAATGGGAAGGTGTAAGCAGTATGCCATCAGAAGCAGCTTGCAACCACTGCACTGCAAATTAACAGATTTGGGACTAGCTGTCAAGCTATCGGAGACCCAAGACACAGGCAGGCGCTCCTTGTATTGTGTCCAAGATGCATTGAGCCTTGTACTGTAATCCTTTGTGTTATTAAAAAATATATAGCAAGATGACTTGGGGCGTCGTAATAAAAATGCATTAAAATTATTTATAACTTTTTATTTCATAATTTTCTATTCTCCCACAAATTGCATCAACATTATCAGTTAAGCTGGTATTTACAACAGGACAAAATGGTAAGTCCTCAATTAGGTATCATTTTATCATTCATAAAATTTCATAAAAGGCAAAACATGCTCTGATTAAAGTGTCTCATCCAATTTTAAGCTACTTAATATTACAACATATAAAAAGATAAAAATATAAAACATTCATAATTTCAAGAAAACATTCAACCTTGTCACCAAAACTGCCACAAAAAAATTATATGCAATTGTACTTCTATTAGATTTACTTACAATAAGTATTGAATATGATGGCTTAGACTTAAAACTGAAAAAGCACCATTTGGACTATGATGGTTCATTTATGGTTAGCTTTATAGATATAGGTAGGTAGATTACAAAAAGATGGCGCGTGCGACACATTCACATTAGCGAATGTGTGTTGTTTGTGAAGCGCATATTACACAACACACTTGCATTCAGTGTGACGTCACCGCCCATCCAACATGATTATACGTCTGTGTGAGTGTTGAGTATTCATCACCTTTTGATAATCTGTCTGTATATGGTATAGACAAGTCTAGATTTTTCCAATTTCGGCTTCATACAGACTGACGACTGATGCATAAAAATGACAGAAATCGAACTCATGCCATCTGTCTATATAAATACTCAAAGTTTAGGTTCAATGTCTATAAGTTTCAACATAATAATATATTTCAATGTACATAAAAATATAAACAAGAACAAGCCAATTGATTGTCATTTATAAAATATTTTGATTTTTATTAGTACCACAAGACTTAATATTACAATATGTACTATTTCAGTTACCAATTCAAGCCGCTTCCTATTATTTACCTCGGCTCATTTAGCATGTTCCTCTTCAAATTCAATGTTCCTAAGATTATTTATACTGTTTGAACACATAAATACCATACCTCATGTTGTCTGCAATATGGAATATGACTTAACCCTTGATTAATGACAGCAATAAAAAATTGATGATGAAAGAGCATCAGAATAAACCTTAAAGCATCAAGGTATGACAGGTATGACACCCGCAGTAACTTTGATGCTCTAAGGAATAAACACATACCCACTTACTAATAAACATTGTATACGCAAGTGATAGTTTTTTTTTCTTCAGTTATAGCATCGCAAAGTCTGCATATTGCCAGCGTCAAGTATATTTTTTGCATCAAGTTTTTGCCAGTTTCGGTGAAGCTGGACAAGTAACCATAGGTAAAGTCAGTAAGTCATCGGTAATCAGTCAGTCAAGTCAGTCAGATATTCAAGTAAAGCGATGACTTCTTTACCAGAACGTAACAATGGAATTTTTGAGGCTAGCCGAAAAAATATATCTTTGCACTGTTATTTTATTTCACAACACTCGTGCACTGTAATTAACCTATATCGAACAAAATGCCATCAAATTTATCAGATATAACTCAAAAACATACCAAGAAAGTAAAAATAAAACAAGAGCACAATATGTCTTTTTCGACTTTCCACCAAAACTACAAGTGGCAGTTATACAATGTTTTGTTTTGCTTTAGCATTTTGTGTGCGTCAGAGTAAGACAAAACAGTAAATAACTATTACAAGCTTATACACGGTTCATACGTAACACAGTTCATAAGTAATTTAAGTGAATGCTGTTTTCATACAATTCTTCAAAACTTCATTAAACACAGTATTGTGTAACCATGATTATATTAAGTATATTTCACAATCTTAAATGGACATGTGGACCTTTAAGTACATATTATTGCTTACATTCTCAAGGCCAACCAAATCATATTATATTTAATTATCTGTCACTTTTCTTTACATTATACACATTTATATAAAAAGATTTGTAACTTTATATAATCTTATTTCATTAAAATTTCCAATCTAATGCAATTTTATGAGTTATTTTTATCAGTATTCAGTCTGTCTATAACATCCCTAAGAACTACTCTCATGAATTTAAAAAGAAAACAGATAATAAGACCTGACATCATTTTTAATAGATTTTGCTATTTTTATCTTTAGTTAGCAAAGTTGCTGTCAATTTTGCAACTAAAACTGTGTAAACAGAGTTAAATGTACCTTGTTGGTAGATAAAACACAGCACAGTCTCTTGGAGACATGCAAATAGTAATATTTAATATCTACTTTATTCAGATCTCTCAAAATTTTATATAAAATCCGTGTAAATACTGATTAGTTACATCTGATATTCCAAAAGCTGTGTTTTATATATTTCATTATAAACATGAATCAATTAGTTATTGAATTAATTAACTTCAGGATAAAATTATTTATTGCATGTCATCTATTTAAAACATTACCTCCAAATACATGTATGAAACAGAATAATTTAAACATTACCTACTGAACAGAATTTCTATACTGCTTTCTTTACACACACAAATGCAATAATTCGTAACAAATCGTACCTATCTACTTGTCAAACTGAAAAGCCAAGCCTACCGGTTACCTTACAAAGGCCTGACACTCTCCACTGTCAATGATTTGGTATATCTCGGCCGATTTAACTGTGCACCGCGTGCTGTGACGTTACCGTGACAGTACTGTTTGCAAAAAAAAACAGTTAAAGTTAAAAAATATTTCATCTGGGTGTATATTTATTTTATATTTACTTTGAGCACCACACGGGGAATCGGGATGCATTACAAGCATGCATCAAACGAGCGGGGAGTATGCATTACAAATGCACAGTTAAGTTGTCCAAGTTACCTATTAAAATTAGTAAGTCAACTAAATTATTATTATTCTTTCCTTAACTACAAGTAGCAATGATAATGGTGGCTAGCAATGGTTGAACCCACCTACTTAACTTTTACGTTACATGGTTGGTTACGTGTCCAAAAGTCTGTGTCCAGCTTTAATACATATAACGGCAGATGCAACATTATACCTACCTAAACAATCACCCTCAGACTTGACTTGTGCAAATTCAAACGAGTCCCATTTACACTAAACCGTCACTATAGTCACAAGCACTGGAGGAAGCCGCGTCCACACATTCTCTTCTGCATATTCCTAAAGCAAGTCACTTTCACACACTGTAAGTCACTTTAAAAATGTCTCCCCGAACTCCATAGCTCTGTGGAGTGTGCGCTGGCTGGTGCGGGCCACTATATCCTTCATCTTCTCCAGCTGTGGTCCAGGGCCGGGCACCTGCTTGCCCAGGATCTTTTCTTAAACAAACAAACAAAATATCACTTATTTTTGTAAATATTGCAAAGATTTTCTCCCTATAATTACAGAGGCATGGAGCTTCCCATAACAGTGGCCAGTAGATTTTACAAATATAGACATTTTTTATAATTTATTGAATGGGTAGTAGATGTGCAGGTTAATCGTTGCCCTATGAAATTTACACAGTGTCAGCAAGTCTTACCGCGTATTCAAGAAGCATACTTGCATAAGTAAGCAGGAAACTCTATGCAAAGAGCGCTATTTGACGTACGTTCGTTATGTCAAGCCATTCATGTCGATTTTGACAAACGCATAGTAGCAGGCTTCACTCAAGTATCGTCTATGAAGTCGTTTAGATGACCCTATGAGTTTGCAAGCAGTTTGAGACCTCACAGTATTGTTAATGAATATGGGTGTTGACCTTGTCTGATGTCTGGTGCAGTGGCACTGCCACTCCGAGGCTGTCGCCTCATGTAAAGTCACAAGGTAAAGAAATGGGCAGCACTTCTTCTTTCGGCCAGTTTTGAAATTATATAATAATAATAATAATATATATATAATATATATAATATAAAGGCAACAATATACAGGCCCAATTTTAATTGTTAGTAATTCTTAAATTCTAATTATTATTTCTAGAGTTAGTTTTACCTACATATAGAATGATGAAATGAAATGCAATAGTTTATTAACATCCTGGGTGTAGGCGACACATTAAATTATGTATAAACTTTTTGGTTTTAAGTTTTTCTTTGGTGACATTGTCTATGTCTTTTCTTTTCGATTCTAGTTTTATTCTTAATAAAGTTCTACCATAAAATCTCACGTTTTCTTCCGAAGAACCAAGTTTATCCGTTACACTGGGTAATAATATACACTTGATATTTGTCATTGTTGTACGGCCATCGGGTGACCATCATCCGCTTTTTGTGCGCTAAAGCTTATATGGGAGCTTTGCATGGACTATAAATTGCTTTACTTGCAACTTTTATGATTTGACTGGAGAGGTACCACCAAGAAACAAGTTCTGCCGTGAAACAATTTTACTGAGTTTCAGTGGCAAGGTACAGTTGCTGGCTACTCTTAATTGAGGCGACCAAAAGTCCCAGTGCAACTGCATGTACCTCAGAAACTGCCTAAGGGGAACCTTAGATGCTCAGATTTTCTTGAGGTTGTGTGTAGACTGCCATTGGCTGCAGTGGCTACTTGAGACCATGTGGCCCGCAAGCTTGTCTGCTATTCAAGGACCTCTATGGCGCACTGGTTACCATGTAGGACTATCAATCCCGGCTCGTAATCCCCGCGAAGCAACAATTGGAATGATCAGTTTCAACTTTTTTCTCGGTCTAGGTGCTTGTGTTTATGTACCAACTTCATAGGGTATCCTAGTGTGAGGCTGAGTGGTTAGCGTTATTCATTATAATAAAATAGAAACACCAAGTACATCAAGTCAGTCGCGCACCTGATCCAGAACGACAGCGGCAGTGAGGTAGTAGACTCAGAAGGGCCGGTAGCCGGCGGGGTAGCGCTGCGGCAGCCAGGCCTGGACCAGCGAGGCCAGGTGGTCCCAGCCGAGCTGCGAGTAGGCCTCCGCCAGGCGCTCGTCCACCTCGCGGGAGGGCCTCTCCTCCTGGATCTTCGTCAGCAGCTTGATGGCGCGGCCCCAGTGCTCCAGTGTGAAGCAGTGCCACACGCCGTAGTGGATCGCCTGAGGAAATTAGTTCACAACTTGTAACACCATCATGGCAAATATTATTTTAATTTAGTATTGGGAATTCAATAATGATAATAAAGAAACACACATGTATGTAGCCACTCAGCTGCCACCAAACTTATTGTCTTTTTGCGTTTGCGCCGCATCTGCCACCAGACTTATTCAGTCGTTTTTTGCCCACGCTTGTTTTTTTCCAATAACTTTGGTAAAACTATCCCTGTTTAGCTCTAACTTGCCATACGTGTAGCGAGAAAGACAATGATGACAGTAAATCAGATAGTCTCTATGTCCAACCACGGTTGATTTCTAAGCGACTATTCATAGCGTTCTCAGAACTCGTACGTGCCAGGTTGTCGTCATTTTAAAAGAAGTTTATTTATAAAATTAAATATAGTTATTTGTGCTTAGTGTTGTGGCCAGAAAAACATGAACCGGTAAGTACTAGGGGTAAATTCATGCGCACTTCGGAGGGTACTTAACGTAATGTAACGTTATCGATGCCGGTTGTTATCGATAGGTATCAGTTGTAAAGCCTTGTACTAATCTCGTACAAATGGTCAATTTGAACACATTCGACAGGTCCTTGGCTATTAACCCCCGTCAACACCAATTCACATGGAGCAGCGTGATGGAGTGAGGTTCCCAAACTATGGGCCATATGCCCAGCAGTGGGACTCAAAAATTTGCATTAACTCCAAAAGTCCAAATCCAATAATTTGTACACTTTAGTTTCAGTGAGAACAATAAACTTGGGCAGATTTTTGAAGTTATACTTCTTTTGGCGCAATTGGGAAAAATGATGAGAGTGATTTTTTACGATGCGCGCGCACACCGACAGAAAAAAGCAACAGTCTGAAGTTAGTTGCTATTCATAAGTTTTGTAAAAAGTGCTGGTCATAGCAAAAGTATGAATATCTTCCACCTGTCTCGCACTATCACTCACTTCACTTTGGTTTTGCACTGCACTTCTGTTGTCTTTTAATGTTTTTGAGTCCGAGGCGAACGGAATGGAGCCGAAAATTACTTTTACAAATGGCCGCGACGTCGTGTTCGCGGGGAGACGCTAACGGCGGTGCGTACGCACTACGCGGTAGGGTCGGCGACCTACACCGACCGGCACCACCGGCGCAGGCTGGTTCTCAAAGCGGACTGGTGTTGCGCGCGAGCAGGTGGGGAAAGGTCGGTGGGACGTTACGTTTCGCGTGGACAATATTAACATAAACATATATTTCCAATTCATTAATTAAGTAGTTAAAATAATCAAAAATAAATTCAGATAAATAAAGTTAAAAAAAATGGTATAAACCTTAAACTAGATGAAACAATATAAATATTTTTTTACACTAATTCATATCTATCTAGCTATAATCTTTTGCCGGTTTCTCTTAAACTAATAAGAAGTATAACTTCTAACGCGTGTACATAAGTACATACTTTTTTTTGTTTACTTTTATGAATTTAGAAGCCTTTTCCTGGCAGCCACAGCCCACAACACAGGGGTACTTAGGGGCCATGAGTGTAAGGCATAATATATTTAATATTTATGTATACCTTGGTGTCAGTGAGGTCAGTGAACTTAAGCAGATCCGCTAGATTGGTCTGTAGCGCGTCCGTGATCTTCTCTTTCGCAGAGTTGCTCTGTGCGATGGCCCGTAGCCGACATAGCGCCGTCCCCTTTCTACACAACGCGTCAATTAGGTAGCCCTTTTGCTTTTCGTGCTCCCTGGAAAATTATAAATATTAATTCAATGCCGGCGGGAACTTGAGTGCTCATAGCATACTGTATACACTTTTAGTGCTAGACAATCCCACAATGCCCAACTATCTTTAGCATAATAGCAACACTATATTGTATGGGATTAGGTAGGTGATATATTATCATACTCCCTGTAGCTTCGGGATTAAGAATAGAGCTACGGTATCCCCTGCCTGACCGTAAGAGGCGACTAAAAGGGGGGGTTTCCGGGGTTGTGGGCAGTGAGAGTGGGAGCTCGACCCGTCCAGCCAGCGGCCCATGCCGCATGCCGCCGTAAGCATTGGAAGGTACAGGAGCGCATCTGCTCTCCCGAAGATGGTCCCGTTCTAGGACGCCGCGTGTGGAGGATAACGGTGCGTCCCAATAGAGATCCCAGATCCCACATAACCCGGTATACTCTCCCACGGAGCACCCCCCACCCCGATACAAAAAATCGTGTGATAGGTGATAGATCATACATGATTTAGCAGGGGTTATATCAGAGCTGTAGCATTTTTTGCTGTAAAGGAATTACATTGGAGTAAATTTTAGTCACTGGTTTAGCAAGCACTTCGTTCTTTGAAAACATTATGCAAACTCCATAGCCTGATCTTATCAATAAAGCTAAACTTCTAAAACGTGGCGAAAACTTACTGTTTAATTTTGTTGGCGTCTTGCCGAACGTCGTTCTTCATGCCCAAGAACGCTAGCAGCTTGTCCTGGTCTATTTGTTTTATTACCTGGAAGTTAATTAATTTTATACAATAACTAGTGACCGCTCGCGACTTCGTCCGCGTGGACTTTGTTATTAGTCATAGCATGATGTTATGTAGCCTAAAACCTTTCCCGATAAATGGACTATCCAACACAAAAATATTTTTTTCAATTCGAACCAATAGTTCCTGAGATTAGCGCGTTCAAATAAACAAACCAAGTCTTCAGCTTTATAATATTAAGTATAGATTTCCTATGGGAATAATTACTTCATGTCTGCCATGTAGTCATATATATATCTGTTTTAACTCATGTCTGCTGTTTTACCAAAATTTTGAAGGTGTTATCTCGTGAAACTTATTAAAATGCGCTACGTAAGTAGTTGTTCATAAGTCAGTCACCCCTAAGCGGCTTATCAATCTATACTAATAATATAAAGGTTGAAGAGTTTGTTTGAAAGCGGTAATCTCAGGAACTACTGGTTCGAATTGAAAAATTATTTTTGTGTTGAATAGTCCAGTTATTGAGGAAGGCTATAGGGACAAAAAACTGAGGCAAGAAACTAGTCGCGGGAGGCCGCTAGTTGACTATATAGTAACTTGTTGGTCATTATATCAACTGATGACTGTTTGACAGCTTCTAAAGTAAAGCACGAGTGTATGAGACCGCTTTTGTCACAAGTGGTTATCAATAGTACCAACAACAAAGGAAACTCTATAATAAGCATGAAAAGTTACATGTATATTTTTACATACTTTATCGGAAATAGTAATAAGTTGTTCGCACCACGCGGTCGTCACATCGGGCTCTTGGTTTGCGTGAGGTAGTCTGCAACAGAATAAAATGCATTGAAAAGTTTAATGTATTGTTATATTTTATTGTAATTTTTAAGGGCTATTTTTCAGCAGCAAAACTTCAATTTTATTTGCACAGTTTTAACTGGTTAATGGTTATCATCGCCTATTGGGTATTTCTTTTTGCTGTTTGAAGTTTTTTTAAGAGCTGCGCGGGGTTACATTGTGAATTTCAGATCTAGGCGCGCACGTGTGACATTTTTTTACGTACGTGTTGGCCAAATATTTTATTACGATGTTTACACAACAAGTACGTGAGTTTTACAAAGTTCTTCAAGGGTACTTGATGTTTAGCCCATACTTGGGCAGCATTGTGGACTGTAGCCTAAATTCCTTTTAATTCAACAAGAGACCTAGGTGCACAGCAGTGGAAAGAAAATGGTGAAAACAACAAGATTGACTGAAATATTTGACTTACTTTTTAGGATCTGTCGGTGAATCCACACCGTGTAGATAGGCAACATGTGTAGCGAGGTATCCGGGGAATTTTTCTAATGCTTCTTCATATACTTGTTCTAGTTTATCACCTTCTGTAAACGAAACAAGTATGATAGAGGTACTCAGTTACAACATTTTAAGCTGGGTAACAGTCGTTCTCTATTGGATATAATGGCTACTAAGTCAATGGGTTTATATCACGCTTAACTTTGAGGAAGCCCGAGTAGTTTTGAACCATACTGGGGCCTCCATCTTGAGCTATCCTTTAGTATCACTTGATAGTATTAGCGCAGACTGCCGTTGGCTTAACGATGAATTGACATGTAGTGTTTTTACAAGCTTTGATTTAATATGTTGAGTTTGGGCAGCCAGGTGACAGCGAGGTTCTTCAGTAAATATCGCGTTCGGGCGGTCCTTGTCGTTTTTGGTGCTCAGTGTGCTCTTTCAACGTTGATACCACACCAAACACAGCATACACTGACCTTGGAGAGCTAAGTAACTGTAAAGTCCTTGAGCGCATCTAGGTAATCATCGTGTAGTAGTAGTAGATCAGTAAGTGTGGCCGAGCCCGATCTTTCTGTCTAAATTCAGACTCAGACAGTTTAACTCTTATTACACTACGCTACTTAGACTAAGACTGACTGAATATCGAGTGGTGTAATAGGCTCTTAGTTAGTTAGGTGTAATAGTGCAGCGATGGCCGAGTGGTAAAAAACCGCGGTCTTCGACGCGACCGATCCCGGGTTCAAATCCTCGGCGCGTACCTGTGACAAAGGAACTTGTAATGTGTGCATTTATTGCTGCTCCACGGTGAATGGAATGGAAAATATCGCGATAGTTAACTGATTACGATATTGTCTATCGGTGTGCATGCCCAAGAGAAATTCATAATTTTTTCGAAAGCATGACGTTCAGTAATCCGCACTACCAGCGTGGGGGATTACGGCCTAAATTTTTTTCACTTGTGAGAAGGAGACCTGTGCCCAGCAGTGGGACATAAAAAAGGTTGAAAATAAATAATGTAGTTTAAAAAACTAAAAAATACCCTTTTGTGAAAATACGAACTAAAAAGTAAAAAAATAAGAAGAAAATGAATTTTACTGTAAAAAAAAAGCGTGGGGTGTAATAGTATTTTAAAAACTACCCTACTCTTTTTTTTACAGTAAAATACATTTTCTTTTTATTTTTTTACTTTTTAGTTCGTATTTTCGCAGAAGCGTGTTTTTTAGTTTATTACTACATTATTTATTTTTAATTTTTTAGTTGGATTTTTATTCTCATATTATAGCAAATTTTCAAGTTAATTAGACTCCTAGAAGGAAGTGAAAATGAAGTAAAAGATTCCGTTACATACATACAGGTCAAGTTAATAAAAGAATGTTAAAAAATAGGCTCGTAAAGGCCACACAAGCAATGCAGCGGCACGCACCGAGCTCGGGCAGTCGAGGTAGTCGTCGTGCGCGCGGCCGCGCTCGTCCTTGCCGCGCTCGGCGCGCTCGCGCGGCGGCGGGCGGCGCGGCGCCTCGCACAGCACCGCGCTCAGCGGGTGCGCGCTGACTTTCCGCGCCAGCTCGTCGCGCGCGAACGTCACGCTGCCCGTCAGCGTGTGCCCCGCGCCCGCCGCGCGCCCCTGCCTGACGGGAGACAACCTATTATTTTTTTGTATAAAGCGCCAAGCTTACAATAAATACATATAAAATCCATCCATTTTATACAATTAATTTAAACACCTATCTTGTATTGCTGAATTAATGAATTATTGAATGTGTGTCTTCATACAAGCGCGCTGTCTAAATTGCAGCACTAAGTATATTCCTCCGGCTGTCACAACTGAGAAACAAAATATTTTTATTTTGACCAAATTAACTACATATAAAATATTAAAAACACAGAAAAGTTATTTTATTAAACTTCTTTTGTTGTTAAAAAGCGTTGTGATAAAATTTAACCTAAGTGTTACGGAGCGGCCCAGCGTTTGATGCCATTAATAGCTCCAATAAACATGCTTCAATTTGAGCGCGCGAACTTGATTTCTATAATGTAATTATAATTATTCTAAAGTGCCAAACTATCCAAAATTTCATCGATAAATTTAATACTCTTTCATTTTCATTTTGTTAGTGTAATTTTAAGTTACATTAGATATCCGTTAACAGTATTTTCGATATTCATTAATTATATTGCACAAATATGAACAAATTATTCTAACGTAAGAAAACATGTTTTATCCTCAAAACCACACTGGTAAAAGTTTTACTGAAATATCGAAAAAACTTGACTGACTATGGTGATTTAAACATTCCACGTTAAGGAAGATATATATCACGCTAAAATTTTATCAGTTCTACAGACTCCAAACAACAATAAAACAAACTAATACACACAATCTTGTTAGTGTTATAAAAAAAAAACTAGAAAGAAAGAAGAAAAACAAAGTACAGAGAAATTCTTTTCTTTGTAATTAAATATTAAATTGTTAACACTAACTTGTCAGATGCGACGGGTGCGAAGTAAAGAGGTAACAAGTTTCCACTCGCCAGAGACCCGGTAGTAAATTTCTTCCCGCCTGTCAATGCCTGTAATTAAAACAAAAGACATTTTAACGTCAAAAAACAACCACAAATTTCAATGACATTTCCCTTCCTAATTTTTGGTGACTGCAAACCCCAGCTATTTTATTTATTTACTAGTGGGCCCCGCAGATGTTGTCCTGCCTTAAAACTATTAAAAGAGGATTAGTAAAGTTTTTTTACAGATGACAGATGAACCGTTGTTATTCTGTGTCAAAATTTTGGACAACAGCATGAAGAACAAAATAAATATTTGACAGTTACTAATAGTTAATATGAGAAAATAAGTTACATGATATTTTATTTTGTAATTTATGTATATTTTCTCACTGTTTATATCTTACCTAAAATCCTATTATGAGACGCATGCAAGCATAGTTGTTACCACATTAAAATCCTGTTGGTGGTCTCAGCACTGCATTCACACTCATAGCCCCACAGTAAGGTAGATATAACCCTGTGTCGTGGGTGCCATAGACACACACAAAAACAGAAACACAAACTGAAATTTTAAACTGATCATTCAAATTTCTGCTTTGCCGGAAATCGAACCCGAAGAATAGAATGAAAAACAAATGGGATTGACAGTTCGTTAACGCACGTTAAACTACGATACATTTTTTATTTTATTCTATAGCATTCACGATAGTAGAATGTTCCATCTGGACTCGTGGCGGTCCTCCACAGTCCGCTTTGCACGCTCCTTTTTACCACGGACGTCTAGGTTATGGGACAACCTTCCAGCTGAGGCATTCCCAGTGGACTATAACATTGGGTTCTTCAAGAAAGCTGTAAAAAGAGCTCTCCTCCAAAGCCGGCAATGCTCGGGTGGCTCCCCTGGGGTTGCCCGTGTCCATAGGCGACGGTGATCGCTTAACACCACGCGGTCCGTCTGCATTTTTGTTTGGTTTACAAATAAAAAATAAAAAAAATGCTACTTGTTTAGGACCTCAGGTAGTGGGCAGTTTTTGTTCGATATTTAAAATCAATCGATGAAATTTCGTTAGGTTGCATCACTTTTCTTATGTATAATGTCAGTTATATTGTCAATTAATTAATGTCAATTAGGAAGGTGTCAGGGATATCTTACGGCGAAAGGACTATAAAAACCGTAAAGTCGACGTCACGTTGACGCGGCGTCAACAACGCGTTAGCGCAGCAACAACGCTGGAGAAATGCCAACGCTTGTAAAATCTACGGGATGGCCGCATAAAAGGGGGCTCGCCTCACCTGCGGCTGCGAGCAGTAAGCATCGAGCGTGATGGGCTGCGGCAGGCGCTGCTGCACCACCACCGGCAGCTCCTGCAGGCGCTCCAGCAGCGCGCGGTTATCGTGGCGGACACCCAGCCGGAGCGTGTACTCGCCTTTCTCTAGCTTCACTGAATACTGGGAAAAGAACACCAAAAATCATATTAACAATTAAGCACAGACACAATACAGCAGTCGACTGCCAAATCAATTGAGATACTTTTAATGGGCTACATAAATAAATAAATAACGTTTCACACTCATAACCCCACAGTAGGGTAGATATACCCTGTGTCGTGGGTACCATGGACACACACGGAGACAGAAACACAAACACCCAGACCGAGAACAGAAATTTAAACTCATCATTTAAATTTCTCCTTCGCCGGGAATCGAACCCGGGACCCTTCAATTGGCAGTCTGGCATGGTAACCATTGCGCCACGCGGGTTGTCATAATGGCATAAATTTTGTATGAGATTTTTGTATGAGGCCATATTATAATGCATAAATTTTGTATGAGAAAATAATTACGACGCAACAAGGTGGTATAGTCAACTGACTAATTGTTATTGATTTAAAATGGAATAAAAAACATTAACCAAAAATTAATTAACTATCCTGGTTTCCAAGGGTAATACAGTGCAACCTTTTTGACGTATGCATTTTGACAGTACATAGTGTCAACTACCCAATTAATTAAATCCGAACCGATGACTGTACATTTGACTCTCAAGATTTTTGTTGTAATTAAACACATATCAAAGCCTCTACTCTAAATATAACAAAATCATTTTGACATAACTTTCCTTTAAAGCTGTAATCAGAATAACAATTTTAATTTTAGATGAAAACATTTAACAACAATAAAATTAATCTGCTAAATGCTGTAGCATTACAATCATATTATTCACTTACAAAATATATCATAATGTTTAAAATAGACTATATTATATAAAGCAAAAGAGTAGGTAGATTAATTCCTTGGGTAATTCTATAAACTTGCTTGTTAAACGAAATTTTCATACATATAACCTGTCTATGAGGCTGATTTATTAATACCTAGATAAAATTATTGGTCAGTTAATACTATCGCTGTAGTTTTTCATATGTTATAAGAATAACAATGACAGCGCTAACATTTATTGGTCGAATACTTTTATTCAGGGATAGGAAAAATCGGCTCTACATAATTTTTACTTCTATATTCAATTTATTCGACTGTTATTTCTTTGTACTAAACACAACAAAATTACCTTAGAAGGGTAAGCATCGCCGACGGCCATGAGTTGTTTGCAACTGTTGTACAGCATCCACATCTGGGACTCGAACTCGGACTCGTACAGCATGTCACATAACAACGACACTATTGGCGACACCTGCAAATGTTACAACAATGTTAAAGGCTACGTAATAATAACGACAATTGACTATCCAGGTTACTATAGTAATCTGACAGGCTGCTAGAGAGTGACTGACGCACACAATGAAATAGAGTATAGACAATGTTCATTCAATACCACAAATATTGTGGTATTTGTAAGACAAAAGAGTGTGTATATTTATGATTTTTATTTATAAATAAAATCAAATTTAAAAAAAATATAAATAAAAAAAATAAGATTCAAGGATATAATAGTAATTTAATATGAAATTTTACTTTAAATAAAAAAGGAAAAAGGTTTACTGTAAATATCATGAAAGGAAAAATTTTAGTAGGTATAATGATTGGCTTATCATGCCTACAATTTTTAATCAAATCTATTACTATAGTTAATTTAAATAGTTCTCACCTCAGTAGCCTTAGCGATGTGGAAAGTGTACGTATTGATGAGCTGGTAGATTTGTTTAGCTGGCGGGATTACGTCGCGTCCAGTCAACGGCGAGATCTTGGAGTCTGACGGCCTGGAACAGAATGTTCATCAATGCATAATGCTGGCATGGTAAGATGAGAAAGAGCATTGTGGTTCTTTCAGAATATTGGAATCTTGGTTTGGTTACTTATAACTCTGGTCATTTACTCGTCACTTATCAAGTACAGACAGACAATATAGTTATTTAAGTAACCGCATTTTAATACCGATATTTAAATAAAAGTTCTGAAAGGAAAAATTTGTAGTCACGGTTAGTGTCTCAAGATAGACAGACTTAGACTGAATGTTTCAGTGGCTCATTTGTGTGGATTTGTTGCCTTTGATGCAGAGCTCTTTTTACCTATCCTGTGGGGCCTGTGGCGCTATGAGTGGGAAGCGTTTATTTTATGAACTAACCTGTATATGGCCTTAATAGCGAGTAGCACTGTTGCTAGTCCCTGTGACGTCATTTACATGCGCGGACCTAAATCCGGCTTTAAGCTATGGAACTCGATAGTATAGTCCACCACTTAGTTACCTATGTTTGCCTAGTACTTCTATACACATTTTTTTCAACCCTTTTTATGTCCCACTGCTGGGCACATGTCTTCTCTCACAAATGATCCACCGCGCTGGCCAGGTGCGGATGACGTCCTGTCATGCTTTCGAAAAATTATGAATTTCTATCAGGCATACACAGCGATGGAGAACATTATAAGCAATCAAATATTTTCCAACACTGGAGCAGCAATATACTACTATTATAAATTACTATTATTATATAAATGACTATAAATTACATAATTACTAACCTATATACGGGTTCGCTGTATTTAAGCTGCGCGTTAGGCTGTACTTCCTGCAGCCTGAGAGCAGTTAGTAACACGGTTCCCAATCCCTGTGACGTCATGTACATGCGCGGCCCGAAGTCCGGCTTCAGACCGTGGAACTCGATAGTGTAATCGATTACTTGGTCTCCTATGTTCGCCCAGTATTTTGCTATCACAACTTCTAGCATAATACCGCCCTGTGAAATAAAAAACAAAATTATATATTTTAACGTAATATGGTTACGATAATGATAAAATTATCAACACATATAAACATCATAAGCATCAATTGCATATTATGTCACTTTAGATGTGCCCAATCCGGTCTTGGACTACCGAATCAATTGAGATACTTTTAATGAGCTGTCAAAACGTGACATTCTCATACATTTTATATGAGAAAATGATTTGTGACGTCACAAGTCGTTTGTAGTCAATTGGCAAATTTATTATTGGTTTAAAAGGTAATCAAAATCATGTATAAAAATAAATTAACAATTATCCTGTTTCCCAAGCGATCACACCTTTTTGAGGTATGCATTTTGAATATAATACACTAATAAACTACTCAGGCAGGCTCAAGTTTGCGATTGAGCTGATACTCTAGAGACAATGATTGCTGATCGATTTGACTTGCAACTGCACCTTTCTAAACAAAACACACTGGCTTCATGGAAGAAATGTGTGCAGTGGTGGTACCATTTTAGCCCAACGCAAGTTGTAATACAGGTCTCACTAAAAAAACTGTATTCCCAATGCTACTCATGGGAGGTTCGGCATTGATATTGACCATCTTCTGAGTTTCATGGCATCTGCAGATTGCATGTTGTGTGTTAGGAACCTGCCCGTCTGCTCGACAACTTCTCTTCACATACTTAACACTCCCCATGTTGGTTCTGGTGCTACTGTAGAGCCATAAAAAACTATCTCGACTCACCACTACTTGGAAAGGCAACAGCATAGGTGCTTCAGCATTGACATTGACCATCTTCTGAGTTTCATGGCATCTGCAGCTTCTCCGTGGCAGCAACTGCATGGTGTGGATGAGAAACCGGCCTGTCTTCTCTACGTCTTCCGTTTGTATCTTTAGTACTCCCCAGGTTGCTTCTGGCGGTGCTGTAGAACAAAAAAAATACATAAGTTTTCTGAAATTTGAAACCTTGTCGCAATGTCGTTTTGTTTCCTTTTTCTTTGCGTATTTTTGAATTAAATCAAAAAAAATAACAGCAATTTATTCACCTAGGCCTAGATTTCTTCTAGCATTAAGGCGACCACGCTGGCTAAGTGTGGTTGGTCAAGTGCGGATTGGTATATATATATAAGGCTTGACGCCTTTGAGATTTTTTTATATTTATTCTACTGTACACACAAATAATAAAAATCTTTTGCGCAAAGACACTTTTATATAATTTTCAGGCCTGCATGGTGATTTTTTGTCTTAACTTTAAGCATCAATGGAGACACACATAATGACATGTATTTAACGTCAAAGACTAGTGTCAATCGCGAGTGCGGTTGAAATACCCATGGTCCTTTTCTCCGCGGAACACTACAATATGGGATGTTCTCACCGACAACAAAGTGCCTCCGGATGGTCCCCGGAGAGAAGAGCGCGTTCCTCTCCGCTATCTGCGGCGCGGACGGCTTGTTGAGATCGAGAGGCTGCGGCTGGAACACCGTGATCGGGATGCGGAACACCGGGCCCTTCTCTACGCAGGATACGTCGTACGCTTTGATGCTGCAATGAAAATGTGTAAGAAACACGTTAATGTCATCAAAAACACATGGATATTTGCCCATAGAAAAAGCACGTAAATTGTGTATAGCTTACAGAACTATCCTCAGACTTGTTCGGAATAACTAGGAAACGCGGCTTAACAGCCTTTAATTTACGGAGTCACCCCTGGGAAGGCATGGCGAGGCAGAGACAGGAACGGCGGAAAACTATAAAACTCTCGGATGCCGCCTACATTTTACGGTCGACTCGCCAGGCGAGTCACCGGCACTGCAATATAAATTGAATCGACTCGACACGCGAGTTCACTGGCACTACGTAAGGTGTTTAACGCAAATAAAAAGTGTTTTAGGACTTATAGGCTTATATTGGCTTGTAAAAATGGCAAAAATACCCTTTGGATAAAATTAAAGGTAAATATGTTTCGTAATTTAATCAATGGTTGTCAATCTTTTAAATTGTGGTTAAGGTTATATTTTGAATTTCTCATACTTGTGAATGGACAATTTTACCCTGAAATACTTTACATGATATACACATATAAACGGAGCCTTACGACGACGATTTAACTCAGATGGAGAAGGAGAGACACCTCAAATATTACCATAACTATGTATTTCTAAAGCTTGTTTTTTTCTAATGAAACTAGTTTGTTGTATATTTGTTCCATATCGCAAGTATGTAGGTTACATGCTATCATGTTGACGTCGTTGTCTAACATGTACCTATTTACTTTATGATTTATGTCAGGGAACTCGCCTAGCGAGTTCAAGGCATTGCAGAAGTTTTTTTTTCAAATATAAACGGGGTCTCCATAACCGGTTCACCACGTAAACATTTAGTTAAGAATATATTTAGTCTAAACTATAATTTGAAGCAGAAAATACGGTGAATCCGTTTCTTTTGGAAATATTAATGAAAAACATTGAAGTCGCCAGGCGAGTCGTCGGCACTGGAATAAGATTTACGTGAACTCTCCGGGCGAGTCGGTAGTACTGAACGTGTTAAGCCGCCCGTCTCAATTTCGATATGATGATCATTGTTTCTAAGAGATCACTGGAAATATCTCTAGATACGAGCCAGCGATTTAGAGGAACACTAATATCAATAATTAGTTAACACTGTTAGGAATAACATTTTATTAAATTGACATTACCAATTATATTGTTACGTTACGCATTTAAAAAACTTTGTGAGGAGACAGCCTCATCCGTTTTTCAGAAACACGTTTACTGTGCAGCTAATAAGAAAATGTCAATTTAATTAGATAAATGCAAATGTGAATGATAACGGGAAAGGTAAGGGGTAAGGGGTAAGGGGTAAGGGGTAAGGGGTACGGGGTAAGGGTACCTGGCCTCGTGCGCGCCGGGCGGCAGCGCGGCGGGCTGCAGGCGCACGGCGATGGGGCGCGCCGCGTTCATCACGCTGAGGTGCGCCGGCGCCGACACCCACTCCGCGCCGCACGCCAGCGCCACGCGCATGCCGAACTCGATCTGCTTGCTGATCACGCCCGCGTCTGTCAAGTGTCAACCACCTCGTCCTTGTACGACTGCTTAGCCCCTGCAGCTTACAGACTAACAATACAGCTACGGTATCCCCTGCCTCATCGTAGGAGGCGACTAAAAGGCCGGGGTTATGGGCGGTGAGAGTGGAAACTCGATCCGTTCAGCCAGCAGCCCCGGGAAGTACGGCGGTGTGCACGTGGCCGCATGCCGCCGTAAGCATCGGAAAGTGCAGGAGAGCACATCCGCTTTCCCGAAGATGGGCCCGTTCTAAGATCGCCATAGAACGTGGAGGACACTGGTGCGTTCCACTGGAGATCTCAGAGTCCTCCCCAAGCCCGAAGGCAGACCACCAAGGGAGTTTTAGTGCAGTACAAATACCACCTCTTCCAAGGTACCGAAGTACCTTTTGAAGATTTCCAAAAAGTTATTTACAGTTACGCTCCTACTATAAAGGCTGATGTGCGCCTTATAAATATGATCGACAAGTGCAGCTTTCCACCGAAACATATGGTTACTTAACAGCAGAATTGAAGGCAGTGGTCCCCAGTCAAACCATAAAAATTCTACTATACTCCTTTCGCCCTAAGATGATAAGCCTGACACTTCTCATTTCCCGCGTCACTTTAAAAAATAAACGCGCAAAAGAAAACAATATAAGTATAAAAATGTATTTTTTTTTTCTTTAAAAATTACCTAGTATACAGTTCAGTATTTTTTATTATTAACTAAAAAATATATTATCTTAAAAATGTCTAATACGTGAACGGAACTTCTGTCATTAGAGATTGAAACTACTGAATCAATAAAATATCGATGAATCTGAGCAAATAACTTGTGATCTCGTCAGTATGATACCACATTTCATTTTGTGATATGCTATTTGTTAGCAACACGTCAGCTTTGCGTATTTTGTTTGTATTGACTTTTGTCACTTTTTCTGAGTTTTCTTGTTAAATTTTTCATTATGTTATTGTTTTTGTTCGATATTTCATAATAATCGATTAAACTTCGTAAGCTTACATCGCTATTGTCAGTTATACTGTCAATTATGAAGGTGTCAGGAATATCATCTTACGCTGAAAGGATTATATCTATGAAAACGTTGTAATGATGTGACGTTACTATAAACAAGGATTTCATTAGTATCCATCCGTATGTTATTTTGCGAACATACCAATCCATCATCTTGTGAAAGGACATTTTATATTTACGTACGCAAGTCTCGTCTTATATTGTGTACGAAGGAGCGAAACAGTAAAACAGAAATATAATTTCTTGCATTATTATACTGATTAAGATTTTGTTTGTATTCTCTACGAATCAGACGACTTTGCATGAGGAAAATAAGCGTATTACGCTTTTTTTTAAAGCGCCATGAGCCGCCATGTTATTGTAATCAATTTCAACAATGACACTAATAACAAGATATCTCATTTAACTTACTTTCAGCATCCGTATGATCTTGTAGAAACTGCGGTTCGATTGTGACTCCTATGTCTTTGGCCGTATCGTCTATTTTCGTACGCAGGAAGATGCCCTTGCCGTTGTTGTTCCCGCATTGGATGTTGAACGTAACATCGCGTTCTGGTTGGTCGTAGTACGTTGATAGAATGTCAAAGGCCTAAAAAGAAAAGAAAAATAGTTACTACAGGACCTTTGGAACCAATAGCTGGAGAGTTAGTTACTTTGCATGTTTGTTTGTTTGAACGCGCTAATCTTAGAAACTACAGGTTCGAATATAAAAAATTATTTTGTGTTGTAAAGTCTATTTATTGAGGAAGGCTATAATATAACATTGTTATTCACACGGACGAATTCAAAGACGGAAAAATATATATTAAGTAAATTCGGAATAAATTAACTAATTTAATTAATTGATAACATTTAACTTAACCAGAAATGCAAAGTTATAATTGATTCTACTGCAAGACCAAATTGTTTGCTAAATGAATAATATCTAATTTGGCTTAGTATCCTTTTTAGATCTTTCTCGTCAAAAACAATGTACAATCAGGGTTTCAAAGTGATGGAGCCTCTTTTGTTCGATTTTCGCCTGCACGCTTCAAGCCTTCCTATGTATGTATGTTCTTGGCGTGTGTGATGTGCACATGGAAGATTTCATATGTGTCTTTTTAAAATGCTATACCACTTCTGCACCTTTTTTTGGTATCGGGGGGAAACCTTCAAAAGGTACCCGACACCTTGGTAGAGGATACCGGGTTATGTGGGATTTGACCGCACTAAAACCCCCTCGGTGGCCTGCCTCTGCGTTTGTGAGGACTCCAGGATCTCCATTGGAATGCTCCGGTATCCTCCACGCGCGGCGCCCCAGAACGGACCCATCTTCAGGAGAGCAGATGTGCTCTCCTGCACCTTCACTGTACATATAAATAAACCACATCTCTTTACTAACCTTCTCAATATTCAGTAGACCACAGCCCTGCGCCCAGGGCTCCACATGGTTTAAGTAAGTGGAAGAATTCTCCAACGCTCGCTTCACTGAGTATGGTGAGTATGGCAACTGTTTCGCTTTCAGACCGGAGATGAGTGCAGCTGGAAATTACGGTTTCATTAGCATGAGCAAAAGGAGAGGGGTGTTATAGGTTTAACGTGTCTGTCTGTGTATCTGTGGTATCATAGCTCCCAAACAATGAACCGATTTTCGTTTAGTTTCTATGAGTCATAGATAATTTTATCCCAAGTGTTCTTAGCCATGATTCATGAAAATTTGTTCAGCCGTTTGAAGATCATCAGCTCTTTTCTATTGGATGAGGGGATCTGACTAACTTCCTTATGTCGTATCAATTCGAAATTTGGTACCATATTACTTCAATGATATTGAAAGAACATGATAAGGTAACCATGTCTCCTAATATTTAAACTAAACTTCGACACACATTGTCTCTATGCTTATTACTTTAGAAGATGTTAGGAGATACTTGTTCGTATCCTCTTTTAAAAGGCATTACATGCGCCCATTAGGCACTAAATGTTTAGGATACGTACACACATTGTCTCTATGTGTATTACTTTAGAAGATGTTAGGACATACTTGTTCGTAACTATAGTAACCTGACCGCTACTCAGGTGTAACTGACTCTCAACTTGACTGAACTGACTGAACGTGATTGATGACTGTCGCAAACTTGGTAAGTCCGCATTTGAGAGATAATAGAAGCATAACGTTATCAAGTAGCCAGTCTTCCATTGGGGGAATAAAATTATCTTACCCACAGCACCAGCAACATGAGGCGCGGCCATCGACGTCCCGTTCATTAATTGTGAATTGCGTAATGTGAATCTGCAAACATAAAGTAGTTTGAATTGCTTATAGAGAACTTGCTTATATAGTAAAATTGAAAATTATTCTCGTTTGTGAATTGGCTACTTGACAGTTTAATGAAATATGTCTCACAACATGCGAAATAATATATGTTGTTATTTAACAACCTACCACCACATTTGACTTTCTCTCAAAAAATGCAAAATGTAATATTTAATTTTTTTACCACGCTGGCCACAGCTACCTGGAAATAGAGACAGAGTGATGTACTAATGGTTCAGGAGGCAGGGCCTCAATACAGGGCGAATGAACACCCGTGCAGTTACTCTTAGATCGCATGGAGTACGCCGCCGCCATCATCTTGCTCTCCTACGTCTAACAGTGTTCACGCAGCAACGGCAACAGAGCCGATCACTACACTGCACCCACCTGGCGACCGAAGCCACAGCTCCCCCGGGCGCCACCAGGGACAGCCCCGGCGCCCCATCCGCGCACGGGCCGCGGGAGCTCCAGCTGAACGCGCCCGCCGCTACCCTGGACCGCATGGAGTACGCCGCCGACATCATCTCACAAGACACGTAGGCTCCTACGCCTGGAGACAAATACAATGTGGTAATTTCAACTTGTTGGTACAGAAAACTGTAGATCGTAACACAAAACCTTAGGTAATTACAGGTAACTAAGGCACTTAGTTAACTAAGATGCTGTTCATCAGTCAGTTTCACCCACATAACCTTAGAGCTTACTAGTTACATACCAATAAATGCTGTGAAATATCAAAAATAGGTGTAAAATATTGTAACCTTCAGGTGACTATAGTAACTGATGACTGATAAATAGCGTTTAAAGAAAGGAATCATACTGTCTACAATCCAATTATTATAAAAAAATCTTACTGTGGCGTACAACGCGGGTCGGCGGCCCGACGCCACAAGCCCAAAAAGAAAACGGACACACGTAAAGACAGTATGATATTAAGAACTGACTAGTGAGCTTACTTACCGAGGAAAGCAGAGTACTGGCGCAGTAAAGCGGTCACCAGTCAGTCAGTAGGTATAGGTAAAAGGGGGGTTGGGTTACCCAAAATAAAGTAGGGAACAAAAATCATAAAATCTAATATACTATGGAGGAAAATCTAATGGGGTCCTGAGTAAATACGTCTTGTCAAGGGAACCTGGCCTCACTCACACTCCGCGTGGTCGGTGCACCCTTACTCGTAATGGCCGCCACGGGGGCCCAAGTCAACGTCGACGACACTACACTCACTTCAGTTCTGATGGTTACGCGACCGAAACCTTCCCGTGAAGGCGCGTATACTTTAATAATCCACACTCGGACCGATTGAAAAAACTATAAGGAAAGCACCCGTGCCCCTCCGTAAAACTACACGGTGCTACTTTGGCTAGCGTTGCCCACACTCCAGAGTACGTCCTTACTTCGCGGCGCTAAGATCACGACTTTTTAATATGGCAGCGATGACTCGGCTTGTCAGAAACTATTGCAAGCTTACCCTCAATAAGATTAACAATTCTTAAATAACTTCATAGATTAATTATCTTAGTATCAATTTTATCTGGTGGCAACTATACCAAACAGTCCCCCGCCCCAGCCAGGCAGTACCTGGCTGAGACTGAAGCCGGATTACCAAGAAACAAGAAATCTAAACAACTGGTAATCGGGACAGAGTTGCCACTGCTCGCTTTAAAATAGAATTCCCCACTAGGACCTCTGCAACACGCGGAGTACCGTCCGCGCCTAGGAATAGCCTTAAAATTCGACCCCGTCTCCACGACAAGGGAGGCATATTCATCTCCTTAACTAGGACGAGGTCACCAACTTTAGGTTGGTCGGTCTTATCCGACCACCGAACGCGCTGTTGCAACAAATGTAAATATTCTAAATTAAACCTACGCCAAAAACTCTGAGTCAATTGTTGCAGCATCTCAAATCGCGTTAACCGATTAACTGGAGTATCCTGAAAGGGATATTCTGGTACAGCAGTAAGAGGACCACCGATCAAAAAATGACCAGGGGTCAAAGCCTCAAAGTCATTTGGGTCCGATGAAACAGGACAAAGAGGTCGCGAGTTCAGAACGGCTTCAATTTTACAAAAAACAGTAGCCAGTTCCTCAAAGGTGAGCACCGTTTCGCCTATAACCCTCCGAAGGTGTGTCTTCGCGACTTTTACAACCGCCTCAAAAATACCACCCCAAGACGGGTAGGCGGGTGGATCGAACTTCCAATCAATACCACGCTGAGATAAAGCCGAGCCTAAGGAATCTTGATTTTCAGACAAAAATTTATAAATTTCCTTGAGATACCTATCACTGCCCTTATAATTCGTCCCGCAGTCGGACCGAATCAACCTCGGCAACCCACGACGACTGACAAAACGAGTGAAACATGCGATAAAAGCCTCGGTGCTAAGAGCGGACACTACCTCCAGGTGTACGGCCTTCGTAGAAAGGCAAACAAATACGCACAGGTAGGTCTTGGATGTCTTAGCATTCCGTAACGAGGAGGACTTAACTATGAATGGACCTGCAAAATCCGTACCTACTCCAGAGAAAGGTCTACAGGCTTTCACTCGATCTGGAGGCAGGTCACCCATTTGAGGCTGCACGATTGCTGCCTTCAATCTATAACAAGGTATACAACGAAAAATAATCTTTCTTATTGCTCTCCTAGCCGACAAAATCCAAAATTGCACTTGCAAGATTGCTAGGAGTGTATTTAATCCCGCGTGAGAGTTTTTCACGTGCCGATCGGAGATTATAAGATTAACAAGGGCACCATCCTTGGGCAGTAGAAGGGGATGTCGAGTCTCAAAAGGCATGTCGGCATTCCTTAACCGTCCTCCTACGCGAACCAGGCCCTCCTCATCAATAAAGGGATTCAGCCGTGCAATAGCACCCTTTAATTTTACACGCCCGTCCCGTAAACTAGACAGAGTTGATTCAAAATTTTCCGCCTGGACTGATCGTACCCAAAACTTCAGTGCTTCCCATCGCTCCTCAGGAGTAAGCACTGAAGTCGATCGCCTATCAGATCTATGCCTAAGATTATAAATAAACCTTCTTATCCACCCTGTGACACCTAATAATTTATCAAGAGAGCTAAACCGTTCCAACAAGGTGTTCATAACCTGCGGTCGCTCCTTCTGAATAGCAAGAACTCGTAAACCTGGAAGAAGTTCAACGTTGTCCACAGAATCATGGGGCCAGCAACCCTCTGGCTCACAAAGCCAGGCTGGTCCCCACCACAGAGGATGGTCCAACAACACTGGAGACTCACAGCCGCGTGAGGCACAATCAGCAGGATTGAGGTCTCCAGGTACATGCCTCCATTTGATGGCAGCTGCTGAATTCTGAATCTGAGATACACGATTTGCGACAAATACTTCCAAGGCATGGACGGACGCTCTTAACCAACAGAGAACTATCTGACTGTCGGTCCATGCAAACACCTTCTCAATCTCCACGACTTGACCTAAAGTGGACACTAAATGATTGAGAAGACGAGTCAGAAGAGCAGCTCCTGACAACTCTAACTTCGGGATTGTAAGCCTTGAACGAACGGGAGCAACCTTGCTCTTTGCCATTACTAATTTAACCGTCACATTTCCATTCCGGTCAACAGCGCGAATATACACAGCGGCCGCATATCCACTCTCCGACGCGTCACAGAAGCCATGAAGGCTGACATGAGATTTACCTTGAGGCAAGAATCGCCTATTTATTTTAACAAATTGAATATCCGAAAGAGAAGAAACAAATCGTGACCACACCAATAATAAATCTCCAACGAGGGGAGCGTCCCAAGGAATTCCTTCTAGCCAGAGTTTTTGAAGAAAACACTTAGCCCAAAACACAACCGGTGTCAACCATCCATTTGGATCAAATATTCGTGCTACAGTCGAGAGTACCAATCGTTTCGTCCAGGCCTTACATACATCCAAATCTTGCACACGAAACGTGAAGACATCTGGTACCGGCTGGTACTGTACTCCAAGGACAGCAACAGCATCCGGATTGTCTATATTCTGGAAAAGATGAGGGTCCTGCTGGTGCTCCTCTGGTAGACCGGCAAGGAGAGCCTGTGAGTTGGATACCCATTTCCTCAACTCATATCCACCAGCCCTCAAAATTCCTATCAGCTCATCTCGGAGAACTAGAGCCTCTCTTTCACTGGCTGCACCGGTACATATGTCATCGACATATACATCTTTCGACAAGATGGCTGATGCCCGGGGAAAATTTATACGTTCGCGATCTGCAAGTTCCAACAAGGACCGAATAGCAATAAAGGGGCTTGACTTGAGACCGTACGTATTTGTATTCAATTCATAAACTAAAATTGGTTTGGAGGAATCCTCTCGCCATAAAATGAGTTGATACCTACGATCATCTGGATGAATGATCGTCTGACGAAACATCATTTTAATGTCCGCTACAAAAACGACCGGATGTCGGCGGAAGCTCGTCAGAATATCCGAAATGTCACGATGAAGTTTGGGACCCGCATACAAACATTGATTTAGAGAAACACCGTTAGAAGTAGGAGCGGAACCATCAAACACAACCCGAATTTTCCCTGCCTTAAACACCGCATGGTGAGGGATAAAATAATGTTCCCGTGAACGCCAATCAAATTTCGAAACAGACATGTGGCCCAAGTCTAAATACTCCCGCATGAAATCTACATATTTCTCTCTGAAGGCCGCATCTCGCTTCATTCTTCTCTCCATGGAAGCTAACCTCTTCTCAGCTAGCATTCGGGAGTTACCAAGAAGCGGCCTAGATGGCATGAAAGGCAACCGCGTGACAAACCGACCTGAACGGAGCCGACCAGTGTTATTCTGAAAGAATGAATCACACTCCAGGTGATCCGGGTTTTCACGAGGTGCACTAGGGGGCTCCTCTATTTCCCAAAATCGCTGAACCGCTTCAGCGAGAGAGAGCCCAACTTGTAAGTTATCATCCCCTCGTGGAGAGTACGACAAGTGTACTGGACCAAAAATAACGTCACCCAGGTCAGTCGGGACAGCCGACAGACCTCCTGCTTGAAGCAGCTTACTGCGTCCCAATCGCAGCAGTCCAAGGACATCTGCGCCCAGTAGCAAATCTATAGGTCCTGGAACATCAAATTCTGGATCAGCCAGAGATAAATCTTTAGTTAAAGCTACAACACCTGGTGGCAAAGAAACAAGCGGGTGCCGCCCTAAAATATTATCCATAACAATAGCTGACATCATGATACGCGGCCGAGGAGATAAAATGGGGGAAAAGGAGAGTGAGACTTGACCCACTAAACCGGACACCTTGATTCCACCTATTCCACGAATAAAATCGACACCGTCCTGAACCTGCAACCGTAACTGCTCCACTAACCGTGTCGACGCAATACACCCCTGAGAACCCGAATCTAAAATTGCACGCGCGGTTACCTGTTCACTCCGATGTGAACCGACGCGAACCTGAGCTGTGGGCAACAAAACTGTAAGGGGTTTCTGAGGTGATACGGGAGCAGCTGCAGGAAGGAGTCAACACTCCTGTGCCATATTATTATTAGTATGTAGTGAAGGGGGGCTGGCCCTTTCATTCATACGTTGTTGACGTATAGGCCGCAGTCGCTGCTCCAAACGGGGCCATTCAGAAAAAGGGAGCGGCATACGACAACCGTCTACAGATTCCTCGTCCGCCGTAGCATGGGTAATAGCACGAGGTCTGCGATCACCCCCGCCCGTGCAGGCCTGTGACTGCCGTTGACCATAAGTACTATACTGGCGTCGACCATACTGTTGAGGAACCCTTGAGCCACGACGAGACCTAAAATACCGAACACCTCCTGTCCAGTTCTCGTTTGTAACTCTATCACCCCTATCCGAACCGGGGGGGTTTTCCGACACACGAGCCGGAGTAGCCGGTTGGGGTGATCCGTTGCGGTTACCACAGAGTAAAATATGATGTTTACCTCCACACTGCACGCAGGGTCGTACCGAACGACATTCAAATATACGGTGATTGCCTAAGCAGCCATAACACCAATTTCGTTGGCGGGCGATATTGCGCCGGGCCTGCCAACGCATCTGCTTAAATTGAAGACAACCTGAAACACCGTGGCCGGGATCACGGCAATAAACACAGCGGGACTCTTGCACCTGCGCAGCCGTAGCAGTGAGTACACGAGGCACCTCACGAAACCTAACAGGTTGACGACGTTCAACATTTATCGGCCTAGGTCTAGACGCAACCACAGAAGGCCCCGGTGGGGGAACGTTTTCTGCACGGCGACACTCGTCCTCTAAAAACAAAATTAAACTATCAAACGCCGGGAGACAAGTGGCGGAGTCCCCACCGTATTCTAATTCGAAGCGGTTCCGTAGCTCATGTGGTAACTTTCCTAAAACTATATGCAACAACAAAAATGACCAACTACAAACAGGCAAATCTAAACCCTTTAAACCGTTCACCGCAATTAAAAGCGGATTAAGAATTCTAATGCGTAGGGTCTGTGCTCCGGAAATCCTAGGTAGACCGAGAATGGCAGACACGTGATTGTCTGCTATGCGCCGAACATTCTGGTACCTCCGCTTGAGCAGGTCACGAGCAATATCATAATTACCATCGATAAGTTCTAAATGTTGTACCAAACCCTTAGCTTCACCAGTAAGTGAAGCCATTAGATATGCTAGCTTCTGAGCGGGTGTTAAATCTTTACGGCAATGTACCAAACTATCATATAAATTATTAAAAGCTACCCATTGTCCTAAATCACCACTAAAATGGGGTAAATCGAGTAGTGGCAACCTGCTGAGCAGTGCTGCCGAAGTGTCTGACACCGAGGTGGCACCTGTGTCAGAAACCGATGACGCTTTCAATAAACCGACAGCTTGCCGTATCTGATCTGCTAAATCATCTGCCTGATTAATATCCGAATTTAATTTATCCATGGCCTCCGACTCCAGCCCCAGTTCCAGTAGGGACCGATAGGCATCGTACAGGTCAGCCATCTGACCATCCAAGGACTCATACCGAGACAATAAAGCCTGAGTTCTATCTTTTCGCGAAATATTTAAAACAGCCGAGCCGAGCCATCGTAATACACCTGCTATCCGAGCAGTGTGCTTCTTACTAGCCATTATTATCACAAAAGGAAAATAAACTATTTAATTGTAGGTACGAATAAAAATATTTTCCGAAAAAATATCGATAACAAACGATACACCACTATTTATCGATAACGGCACGGTACAACACTAAATATCGATAACGTAAACTCACAACACTAATACCTTTCACAAAAGCTACAGTTACAAAATATCGATAAAAATCTAAATCTGAATCGAAACAACACTAAATTATTTCGCACTAAATAATAGCCGATTATTTCAAACTAAAATGTTAAACCGCAACAAACAAACAAAAAATATTATGTTATCTTACCTGAATAACCTTGACATTGAACTTAAAACGGATCAGCCGCAAACAATAATCCTACACAACAATAGCTACCTGCTTTTACTATTTTCAAGATACGCAATAACCTATACCTGCAAATACGTAATATCACGATTCACTATTAAATACATAAACCAAACTCACCCGTGTGAGTTATGCACCAAACACACTAAACATTAAAGAACTATCAGGAATATTATTATAATTAACGCGAATAAACGTTAACTAATTACGTACGTGTACCGTTTATGTACCGAAATATTAAACGAGCGGTAACCGTTTATGGTTATCCTAACCACGCTCTGCTACCACGCGATGTGGCGTACAACGCGGGTCGGCGGCCCGACGCCACAAGCCCAAAAAGAAAACGGACACACGTAAAGACAGTATGATATTAAGAACTGACTAGTGAGCTTACTTACCGAGGAAAGCAGAGTACTGGCGCAGTAAAGCGGTCACCAGTCAGTCAGTAGGTATAGGTAAAAGGGGGGTTGGGTTACCCAAAATAAAGTAGGGAACAAAAATCATAAAATCTAATATACTATGGAGGAAAATCTAATGGGGTCCTGAGTAAATACGTCTTGTCAAGGGAACCTGGCCTCACTCACACTCCGCGTGGTCGGTGCACCCTTACTCGTAATGGCCGCCACGGGGGCCCAAGTCAACGTCGACGACACTACACTCACTTCAGTTCTGATGGTTACGCGACCGAAACCTTCCCGTGAAGGCGCGTATACTTTAATAATCCACACTCGGACCGATTGAAAAAACTATAAGGAAAGCACCCGTGCCCCTCCGTAAAACTACACGGTGCTACTTTGGCTAGCGTTGCCCACACTCCAGAGTACGTCCTTACTTCGCGGCGCTAAGATCACGACTTTTTAATATGGCAGCGATGACTCGGCTTGTCAGAAACTATTGCAAGCTTACCCTCAATAAGATTAACAATTCTTAAATAACTTCATAGATTAATTATCTTAGTATCAATTTTATCTGGTGGCAACTATACCAAACACTTACCAATAAGAATGGGTTGAGCAATATCAGGTGGCGCCCCAACAGTTGCGAGGGCTGGGCCATGGTTCCCCGCAGATACAACCCACGATACACCGTATCTGTTCACCACTGTGCTGATAATGTCACCTATTCGCCTGACAGAAAAAAAAAATAAACACTGACAAAACATACTATATGTAACATAAACCAAAGGATATCAAAAATAATATTTAGCAACTTGTAGCAGAGCAGTTTCTTGGTTCTAAGTGCCACATTGAGAAAAAAAAAGTTTAAATATTGTACTTGATATTTTATCTTGAAAAGTAGTGATGTAAACTTTTATAATCTCAATGCAATAACTAATAGCTTTTAACACATATAAAATCAGGAAAATCAGATCAAAAAGACAACAGATCAATAAGATAAGAATAAAGTTAAAATGTATTACAGGTTATGTGACACAAATAAATCTGTCTTACCCTGCGTGTGACCAATGAGCATGTTCTCCATAACTCATATTGATTACATCTATCTTCATGACCTTGGAAAGCTCCATGACTTTAATACAGGCCCTGACGAGGGCTGAACCGGTTTCCATAGAACCAAGTCTGCTGTCTCCAATGGTGAGGGAGATGATCTTAGCACCAGGGGCCACTCCATTCTTGTCTGGCTCATTTGGGAAGTATCCTGTTGCGATTGCTGCTACGTGGGTTCCGTGGGTGGCTAAGAGTCACAAATTGAAATACTGTTGGATTGTGTAGCTCTTTTATATCACAAATGTGGTGTTGCCATAGTCGTATGGGTACATACATGTGAATAGGACAGTCAAACTCAAGCAATCAGTCAGGTTACTATGGCTCCCTGCTAGTGCCTATAGTAATCTGCTGGTGACTATAGTACACATACACATGCAACCTTTGGGCCAAGTTCACGCTTAAATCTTACGTTGCCCACCTCGTCCAATACAATAATGCGTTTAGGGTGCTGATGGAGATGTTCGCGACTGCTGTGCCACTATGAGTAAACGATGCGGGTTCCTGTCGCGTAGACTGCGGGGCAGTACCGATAGCTTCTTAAGGATGATTGCCAGCAGGCTAGCATGCAGGTATGCGAGTCGTTGCTGCGCTGTGTCAAGTGGAATGGCGCAGCGATGACTCACATCACCTCTACTTTAGAAATAAGCTTAGAGATCATAAGAGAGAGAGAAGCTTAGGTTAAGTACTAACATACTTTATAAGTCCCAAACACTAACAAATATGAGCCCTTGTTGCTTATTTTAAAGAATAATAAATAATAAATAAATAGTGGCTTCTTTATTAACGGAGCTGGTAGATTACATAAAAGACATTATAATAGAAATGGGAGTACATTTTGATGCCCTCGAAATTAATAATGTTTACAGAATCGGTAAAAAAGAGCTCGATAAAAATCGTCCTGTTGTAGTCTCACTGTTGTGAGTGAGACTACAACATGGAAAAAACATTTGATCCTGCGAAACAGACCTAACCTGCAAGAAGGTGTAAATATTAAAGAGGATTACCCTAAAGAAATAATAGAAAAACGTAAACAACTGCAGCTGCAAGTTGAAGAGGAAAAGAAAAAAGGGAATATAGCGTTCATTAAATACGACAAACTAATAATAAAGAAAACGCATGAAAGCAAAAGAGAAAAGAGAGACTTCAGGATCACCAAAATCAACATCACAAAAGAAAGTCAATGCAGGTAATACCGAAAGTACTTTGACCAACCTGAAGAACACCCCCTCTAAAACTGTGACAGAAGAAATAATCAGACCAAGTATACTGAACTATGTAGAGCGCGCGAGATCAGCTTCTTTATCAAATCTCTCAAAAAACTAAAATGCGACAGCCGGATCCAAACAACATCCACAAAAACATTACTAAATACAACACTCATAAATTGCACCCCAAGCCGGCTTGTCACCGTGGAGGAAGAAGACAATCACCCTCCATCAAAATCAAAACATTACGTTTCAAAACACTCTCAAGCAAACCTTTCTAGAAAAAATATGCAAAAGAAAACAATACAGATAAAACAAGATAAAAAGACCACTGAACATATATATGTATGCACACTGAATACTCGGACTCTAAGAACAGAAGAGAGCCTAAAAGAACTAGAAATAGCCATATCCAACATAAAATGGGACATAATGGGCATCAGCGAGATGAGAAGGCCAGGAGAAGGGATAGAAGAGAGGACTGACTATATCATGTTTCACAAAGGAGAACATACTGGTCAAAAAGGAGTAGGCTTCCTCATTAAGTCTAAACTGAAGAAGAACATTATGGGATTTGAAGGAGTTTCTGACAGAATAGCGGTAGTTCATTTAAAATTTCCGGGTTACAAGAAAAACTGGACCATCTTTCAAATATACGCACCAACAGAACAAGCGGGGAAATCAGACACAGAATGTTTCTATGAGAGTATTATTATATTAGAGAGAGAAGCAATAAAACCGCACTACAACAACAACATAATAATCATGGGCGACTTTAACGCACAGGTCGGAGAAAGACAAATTGGAGAAGAATCCTCAATCGGGAAGTTTGGGCATGGCAGAAGAAGCCAAAATGGACAGAAATTAGTGGAATTCATGATGGAAAATAACCTTACTTTAATGAACTCACGTTTTTACAAAAAAATTAGAAGCAAATGGACGTGGTCCTCCCCAGGGGCAAAATTCAAAACTGAAATTGACTTTATTATAACCAACAAAGCAAGCGCGTTCACAGATACCAACATAGTCAAAAACCTCAACTTTAACACAGACCACCGTATGGTAAGAAGCTGCCTATGCCTAAACCAACCCAAAAGATCCAGGAAAAACCTAGTAAATAACAACAACCTGTATCAAATATCAGAACACAGTCATTCCACTAATTCTCGCACAACAGAATCACTCATTGAAATCATTACTTCCGATGCAGAAACCGGGGTTAAATACAGGAGATTACAAAACAAATTGAAAGAGATGCTAGTCAGCAAACCCAGAAGCAAAGAAAGCTATTTAAGCAAAGAGACACTAAAACTTCTAGACGAAAGGAGAACACTAATATCAAATAAAGGGGATAAAGAAAGACGCCAAAAAATTGCAAACCTCAGTAAGGAAATTAAGGAGAATATGAGGAAAGACCGTAAAGAGAAAAGAAATAGAGTTAAGAAGAAAACATTAAAAAAACAGGAGGAACAAAAAAGGCTATGAAACAACTAAGCGAACATGGGAAAGAATGGATATCGAAACTAAAGCAACGCGAATCTCACTTAACTAATCGACTCTCAATACAGAAACTAGCTACGGACTATTACCGCCTATTGTACTCTGATAAGTTTGATTCAGAGTTGGCCACAATTCCGGAAGTAAACGAAGCAAAAAAAAAAGATGACAAAGTAGATGAAGTGCCAGAAATCCTTGCCTCGGAGGTAATTAAGGCAATAAAATCCCAAAAACTCGAGAAAGCCCCAGGGCCGGACAAGATACCTAATGAAATGCTTAAGGGAACCTTAGAGGAAATCAGTCCTGTGCTGGCAAAACTTTTCAACGAAATCTTACAAACAAGGCAAATTCCAGAAGAATGGACCGAGTGTCACATAATCCTACTACATAAAAAAGGCCCTAGAGACGAGATTGGGAACTATAGGCCAATTTCTCTAATATCAAACATATATAAAGTATTTGCTAAAGTAATCCAGGATAGAATATCATTAACACTAAACGAAAGTCAACCTGTAGAGCAGGCAGGATTCAGAAAAGATTTCAGCACAATAGATCACATTCACACAATAAAACAGTTGATACAGAAGTATAACGAATACAATAAACCAATTTACTTGGCGTTTGTAGATTATTCAAAGGCATTTGACAGCCTCAGGCACCAATACATATGGCGGAGTCTTGAACAACAAGGAGTCCAGAACAACTATATAGAAATAATTAAGAGTGTATACAAATCTAGCAAGGCCAGCATTAAACTAGAATCAACAGGAGAATCATTCCCTATCAAAAAGGGCATACGTCAAAGCGATCCTCTCTCTCCCACGCTTTTTAATGCTGTACTTGAGCACATCTTTAGACAGCTAAACTGGGACCACTTAGGCCTGAACATTAATGGTGTTCGCCTAAACCACCTAAGATTTGCCGATGATCTGGTGCTTCTTGAAGAGAATCCAGCAGCAATAGAACAAATGATGCAGAACCTAGCAAACATAAGCAGAGAAGTTGGCCTGGAAATCAACGCCAGTAAAACGAAATTGATGTCAAACTCAAGGGAAATAGATGTTATGGTAGATGGCAACAAGATTGAATATGTCAAAGAATATATCTACTTAGGACAGATAATATCCCCTACAGATGTAATGACAAAGGAAATAAACAGGCGAATAGCCCAAGGATGGAGAAAATACTGGTCACTGAAGGAAATACTGAAAAACAAGGATCTAGGAAATCACATAAAAAAGAAAACATTTGAGACCTGTATTCTACCAGTTTTTACCTACGGCTGTGAAACCTGGTCGACAACACTGCGTCACAGAGACAGCCTAACAAAATGCCAACGTGCCATGGAAAGAAGCATGCTAGGGTTAAAAATCAAAGACAGAGTCAGGAATGTAGATGTGAGAACAAAAACAAAAGTCACAGACATTCTTACCCGGATAGACGTCCAAAAATGGAGATGGGCTGGACATATGCTACGGCACCCCATCAACAAATGGAGCAAGCAAGTCACCCTCTGGCAACCAAGAGACGGCAAAAGAGGTAGGGGTCGTCAAGTCAGGAGGTGGGAAGACGACTTGAAACAGACAGCGGGACCATTATGGCTGAGAGTAGCAAGGGACAGGACTCATTGGAAGGAATTGGAGGAGGCCTATGCCAAAAGGCACACCGAACTTAGGGACCTCTTGTAACCCTATGTTTAGGAATAAAAGGCTATTATTATTATTATTATTATATAAATAGTGGCTTCTTGGTAACTATAGTAACCAGTTAGTCACTTAAGTAAAGAATGATGTATAGACAAATTCATAGGTAAAACACACCAAGAGAATGTGCAACCACCCCCACAAACGTAGTAACCACAACACAATGTTGTGGAATAAAAAGTGTTTGTGAGATAAAAGAATTCACAAATAATGTGTTAAATGTGTGAAACCCACGTCATTAAAAGTAACTTGGCTGGCTGGTTGCAACCATTTTTTGGGTCCCACTGCTGGGCATGGATCTCTCCCAATTATTGGGGAGGCCTGGTGCTTACTCCACCACTTTGCTCCAATACGGGTTAGTGGCCAATGGCCGCTGTCAAATGTTTCCAAACCGCCCATAAGGCCTCAGGCGAGGTTAAACGACTATTATCAATCGACAACAACCGGGACCGACAGCTTAACGTGCCCTCCGGCCATGCGCGCTTCAATAGTAACTAATTTCATAACTTATCAAGAAATACTTACAGCACATTCCCACCACTTCCAGGGTGTTTCCCTCATCATGTACATTAATACTAATTGTCATCTCATCGAGAGGAGTCAGGTGAGCATGCTCCTTGGTCACACTGTACTCTCCTAGTAGAGGTCCGGATGCCAAGTCTCCGCTTGCTGAGGTGTCTATACAAGCTCTGTAAAGTAAGTTTTGTTTTAAACAATCATGTAACTACTGTTTTAGTAAACTGTTTTTAGAATCCATTCCCAAAGTGTGCACAAAGGTGAAATGGGACACTATTACTAAGACTTAGCTGTCAGTCCATCTATCTGTCCATCTGTCAGGCTTTTTCTCATGAATAGTGATAGTAAGACATTTAAAAAAATTACAAATGTATTTTGGTTGCCACTACTAATACTAAAAACAAAACAAAATAAATATTCAATAGGGGCTGCCATTACAACAAAGATTTTTTTTGCCCTTTTTCATAGATAAGGTGAAGTCATAGATAAGGTGCAAGATTGTGAAAACCGCAAATTTTTAGTTACATCATAAATTAAAAATATTTTACGGAACCCTTGTGCGTGAGTCCTACTAGCACTTGGCTGTTTTTATTTTTAATAACTTTGCTAGGCTCGTCTTTATCTTCTCTTTACACGCTAGCCCTTTATATATGCACTGGATATTATATGTGTGATATCTACTGTATTTTTTTATCATAATAGGGTTTAAAATGTAACATTACTTAATTTTGCCAAAGCAACTATATGTGTCTATGATTAAATACTAAAGATTGATAAGGAAATGACTTACCTCCAAACAGTTCCATCATGGAACAACACGCAATCATAGGTAGGACCAATATCATTATACTTCTTTTCTGCATTCTGTAGAACCTCCACCCTGGCTTCTAACTCTTCCTTCATGAGCTTATCTTCAGGGCTTAATGTTGAGTTCTTAGCTACAACATCAGTTTCAAATTCCTGTAGTTTCTTTGTGGCCTCAGCTAATGCTGGCTTTTGGCCAATATCCCATAAGTGTTCCTTGCGGTGCTCCTGGATTCGTTCCTTCAGCTTGGTTGGGTACAAGCTGAAAGGATATAACACTCCTACACGCCAGGTGCCTGTTGGGTTCTTCCATGATTCAGGAATCTAAAAAGCAAGATTTACAATTTGTGGTATGGGTTTAATTTTATTGAAAATAATTAAGAGTCCTATGCTGTGATTAAAAAACCATGAAAGATAAAGACACGTTTGTAGTAAGCAGTAGCTATGAAAGTTCAACATCTACCTATCGTGGCTCTTAATTAAGTCCTGTGCCATATGCCAGTGTTATAAGAGCAGAAAGACAAATAAAACTTAGCAATAGGCATAATAATCACAAGTGTAAAAAATAGAAAATGCAAATCACATAATATTTTTTTTGATTACATCAATAAATTATAAGATTATAGAATTACACCTATTTTGAATGTTTCATCAATTTGGAATAAAGTAAAGACTAATAAATCCTTAAAATACTAAAACATTTTTTTGGACTGTACTAAATCATAAAAAAAGTAATGTGGCAGCAGGGACTAAAATAGAATTTTAAATAAGTTAAATGTTAATGAATATAAGTGTGGCAATTAATATACATTTTATTCAAATAACAAATTTATCACAAGTACCAAAGTAGGTATATTTATTATTGTTGCAGATGGTAAGAAAACATAAAGATTTATTTTAATTCGAACTGGAAAAATAACTAAAAAACTATCATAATGGAAAATTACTAAAAGGATTTACAAATAACCTTTTTGAAGTACAGTGTAAGAGAAAAATAAAAATAGCATATCTACCTTCATTAAATGGGACATAAAAGGAAATAATATTTAAATAAACAGTGTCTTTATAATTATGTTACAGTACTGGAATGTAAATATACACAAAGACAGTTTTTATTCTAATTGGTGAAAACAACCACAAAATAAAATTATTTTAGAAATAACAGTACCCTGCACTTCTTCTCTTCTTAATTTCTGTCTGTTTGTTCTGGCTAATCTGTGAAACGCCCAGGCCAATTTTGACAGGACTTTCACTGGCAGGTAGCTAATAATGTAAGATGTAATAAGGAGTAACTTAGGCTACTTTTATTTTAAGGAAAATTCTAAAAGTCCTTTGTGGCGATGGACGTAGTTGCGGGAGGCCGCTAGTTTGAAATATGTCTAGATGCAGTTACCACGCTGAATTTATGAGTACTAGAGTGCCAAAGTCTAAATTCCCATAGTATAGGATTTTCTTGGTTATGTTAGAGGTTTTGTTTATGTTTGTCCTATTCTATTCATATTTGAAATGTCTATTCAAATAGAAAATTCCATAATAATGATAGAGTAAAGTTTTATTATATAGCTGGAATCTATACAGACAAATAATAATTAACTTCATACATAAATAATTTAGATCATTTAGTTCCAAATATGAAATTCAAACCATTCATCTACCATTATTTCAAAGTGTGTTAATTTTTTTCTAAACTGTTTACCATTACATTACATATGTGATACATTGACATTATCATAAAATATGTAGGTTGATTAAACTTGGCAGAATTTCAATACACAGCACTTTGATATACTGCTGATAGTCTGATACAGACAAAGGTTCATACCTTTATGTTTATACCTAAACAACTATTATAGCAATTGTGCAGAGTTTTTCCTTAAATTATACCCTGTGTTTGTGAGAATATGTAACAATTTTCCTAAATCCATACTAATATTATAAATTCGAAAGTAACTCTGTCTGTCTGTCTGCTACTCTTTCACGCTTAAACCACTGAACCGATTTTGATGAAATTTGGCATAAACATAGAAAGGATGTTGAGAAAGAACATAGGCTACTTTTTGCCGCGGTAAAATATCTCATTCCCACGGGAAGCAAATGAAATTAATAAAATGTGTGGTGTAGTGTTATAAATACACTGCATGTTATTACTTACTTCATTCACATCCATTATCATATTTTATAACTTATATTCTTTGGTTTTATTCTTATACTTTGCTTTTCCTTATTATTTCTTTACAAAATTATTTACTTTCTCTGTTTGTTTATTTACATTTTGACGCAGCTATCAAAATTGTCATGTCTGTCTTTTATGATTCTTATTTTTTTTAATTCATTTTATGGCATTGTATAAAAATCCTTTTAGCCATTCAATATTAAATGAAAAGAAAAATTTTATGTTTCTTATTTCATTTCATAGATTAATAAAGTATAGTATTGTCTTTGGCTTGTTCATGTTTTTTGTATTATAATTATTATAAATTGTTATTTTTAAATAATAAATGTTCTTGCTGTTCGTTAGTCTGGCTAAAAATCAAGAACGGTTGGACTGATGTGGCTAATTTTGGTCTTAAAATATTAGCAGAAGTCCAGGGAAGGTTTAAACAGTGAGAAATTTTTGGGAGCATTGCGAAATTAATAGTAAAAAATTTATTTTCCTATATAAACTGTTAGTAACAGTAATAAATTGTCAAACATTGATTCTTCGCGCCATCGTCAAATAGTTTGACATAGTCTGAATAACAATTCATCTGTCACTATTTGTTTTATATTTTTTATTTAACAGTAACATAAAAATCTTTGAGATAATAAAGAAAGTAATCCTCTTACAAAACTTTTGAGGCAGGACAACGTCTGCGGGGTCCACTAGTACTTCTATAACTAATGGAAATCATAATCTTCACAGAAAGTATTTGCTTTAAGAGCTTAGTTTTAAAGTTATTGACCATTTAAGTTTTATTAAATTAATTGGTTGGTGTAGTATGAATTAAGCTTTATATAATTATGTTGCACAGTTGAAGTTGAACATAGACTCATTGTTGTTAAGGTTACCTAAGCTGTTATTTACAAAATGTCAATCTATCAAAACTAACTTAAAATAATGTGATGTTGTGAAAATAAAATAAAAGTTGTGCCCATACTGGAAAATGTTCATCTTAATGGTCTGAATAACATGCCAAAGTTGAATAATGTTTCTGCATGTTCCTCATGCTGATAAAATTAATGCTAATGATATGGTTAAATTAATATTTTCTATACTTACTGAGCCAGATAACAACCCTACCACTGCATAGCAATGCTAAAAATCAGCTGAAGAAGTGACAATGAACAGCTGTGTAACCATCTGTCAAGAAGTCAGTGACCTCATGACACTGCATAACTACTATTGTTAATGAAATCTGCGAAGATTTACCACAAAGGGATATAAAAAGGCGTCACTGAAAATTACACAACATAAAGTAATACAGCAATTTTACCTTTAGCTTGCGGCCGGTTATACCGGTAATGCATCCATCAACCACCTTCCGCACGGCGCTCGTGTCCACGTCGCCGCAGCCACTGCAGTCAAACCTCTCTATAACCTTTGTTTCACCCGTGCTCGTCACCTAGGTCACACAAAGTTAGTCAGAAATAATAAAAAATCAAGCAAAACCGCAATTAAACAAATCGTGACAGGACAGATTTTTACCTTAAGACCCTCGGCTGCCGGGTCCACGCCTGAATCGAAAATTGCAATAACGGTGTCTCGGCCATCGTACTCAGGATATTTGTTCAGAAAAGAAACCACCCCCGTTTCTTTTTTCGGCAATAATCCCCAAATTGGGAAATCACAATCGATCGGTACGTCTACCATTTTTGATGACCCGATACCTAATGCACAGCAGCACAGATTATTTATATCAGAATTTTGGAGCAACCGTCTCAATCAATCAACACAGATAAAAAATAATCAGTAAGTTAAATAATTATTTTACCAGCAATCACAAGCTCACCTCACAGCACGCGATCTACGTGTACCATACGGGCGGGCAAGGCGCCCAACACTTTTTATTTGAAAGGGTAGGGTTGGTGACGTGATTATTAATTAATTAAAATACTATTGAAACGTATTATTACGTAGGATTATCGAAGTGTTATAAATACAATTCCCTTAGGAAACCATTAAAAAATATTTATAAAAATACTATTTACTAGGTAATCTACATTAGGTTTAACCCGTTTAACGTATTTGAGTTTATTTGACAGACTGTTTACCTTAGAGCATCAAAGTTACTGACTCACCCTTCAGTAGAGACGGCATAGCGCCTCGCTTCGATACGGGGGACGAACGCACACATTTTAATTTTGTCACACATTCACAAATATCCTTTCATCGCTACAGACGCATACATTTCTAAATATGTCAATTTCAATTAACAACGTCATTTTCTATGCACCGTCAACACTGACACCGACTCACACAGACACACTAGTTGTATAACTAGAAAGCACATTGTGCATGGACGTTGGGACGAGGGGTTCGCCCGTAAAGGCCACTCCTCTCTGACGGGTGTCAAACCTGTCAGTACTTGATGCTCTAAGCTTTTTACCTATGTTTTTTTACCTTAGACTAAGAATAATGTACTTTTACAAATATATTTTTTTAAATCTATTATTAAGGAAATTGAAATTTTAATTATAGCAACACTGCTCGCTACTACCCTACAATATTCCATTACCCGTTGGGCAAGGCTGGTCGAGACATTGGAGACGCGGCGGGGTACCGAAATCGTACGACTAATGCACGATTTCGGTACCCCGACTCTTGACTCATACAATACAATATTTGAAGTAGGTATTATCCCTGCCTAGGACCACTTTAATAATTAACATTATTTTGTTGTTACTATATTATGTTGCATTTCCATTAAGGCAAGATTTATATAGTATATATATTTCAAGAGCTATTTACTCATAAAATAATAAAGGACTATCTCAAAATAATAATATATTTGTGGGCGTTCATTAACACGATTCATTCACTGAAACCTTAGAGCATCAAAGTTACTGACTCGCCCCCTGCCCTTCAGGGTGTCATACCTGTCATACCTTGATGCTTTAAGACTGAAACATATTAAATAAGAATAAGAAAGAATATTATATTTTAGCTTTCCGTAAAGTAATGCAAACTACTTTTCTTTATAAAAGGCCGCTAAAAACAAAAAAAATAGGTACTGACTGACACTGACACCAACGGAACCAATCTCAATAATTAAATACCTAAAGCAGACTGCATGCTTGTATATTAAAACAAAATAATATGTGGTTTAACATACTGCCCGCTTTTGGAATTATAACAGCTTCATTAATGCTTCCTGCTTACGGTCTTTGGTGGTGTCATTATTTCACGTTAGGAAATGTTAGTATAAAAATCTTTATTATATAGATTTAAATCCATTGAAATCTATGTTTGTAGTGGTATTTTTAATTTATTGATCCAATACTATGAGAGGTTTCGTAAGAACAAAACATAATTGGGCATTTTCGCCAGTAGACATTCCTTCGCTTTTTCATAATAATAAAATATTATGTCTTACGACTTGCCATGGTAATACTAAAAATCCTAATAAAAATCTTCTATGGGTTACTAGCTCAAATTTATTTTGACCCAATAAAACATTATTTGGCAGTCTTGCCAAAGTTTAGTATAATTATTATTTATTCTTATGGTTATGGTAGACTAAAAGTATTAAAAAAGTAAAGTAAGTAAGTACTTAAAGTATTAAAAGTATTAAGTAGTATAAAAGTTATTGCATAGTTTTATTATTAAATCATTGTATAAATAATAATTTGATACTAATTTAATTCTATGTTAAATTTACTACAGTTCTGCCTTGTTTTCATTGTAGATCTACATAAAAAAAAATACGTTATATCGTTTGAAATAAAATTCTTCTTCACGCTTCGAAATGGCAATGATGCCAACTTTTACGGTACATATAAAGTCACCGGACGGTAAAAAAGCTCACGTTTATTCGTTACTTTGGCCTATATAATGCAGGTTAAGGTGTTTAAAAAACACGTAACATTTCAAATCATTCATAACATAGTTTACCACTATGTATAAATAACAAAACTTACCATCGTTCGATTTTCGTTCATCTTTTATTATATTTTGGTAGAATTTTTTATCTATATCTGGCAATACGCATTTAACTGTCATTGTTTTGGTCCGGGCTAAAATAGTGCAGATTTTAATTTGGAATAGCTGATTCAGGGGCTGTTCACTTTTGTGTCCGGACGAGCACACGCACACATAGATAAACTGTACTAGTTGCTCTGGTTGGTGTGGCTAATACCTAACTAAAATTACAGAGTGGTAGTTTTATAAGTAAATCATTTCGTGGAATATATCAAAATTCAATAAACATTCTTACAATTTCCTGTTTACGAACAGTACCAAATTTAAAGTTGTACATATTCTGACAAACATGTCTTGCTTTTAAAGCAAAAAAAAATGTTGAGAAGAAATATTAGTAAATTTTCAAAATGTTTACTATGGCAACTTTGAAATTAGACTTCATTCATCATAATGCCGGTTTTTATTTGTCAATTTTTTCATGGCCGAAAAGTGTTTGCTAATATTTTGTGATTGTGAGTTTTAGTTGCGGTTTTCTTTCTGTCAGTTTCTGTTCCTTTTCGTATTTTCCAGCTAAATCATTGTTGGAAGCAGTTGACTGCTGTCCCGTCCTCCGTAAATGCTAGTGTGTGTTTTGGGCCACTTTTAAGACACTTGTAGAGAAATATACTCATATCTTACCATTTCTGTGCGTTGTCGTCTTACTAAATTGTGCATATTGACTCATACCTTCGATACGGTAAGTGAAAGTCCATGTAAATACCGTGCTTTAGTTTTAGTTGTCCTATATAATATCACTCTGATGTACTGGTCACGTTTAGGAGAAACACCAGCTGATTACAGCGTTTATGGTCGTATTTGCAAACATTGACGGACTTTATTAGCTTGAATTAAAGACGAAGTCCGCTGTGTGACCTCAATGTAGCCACACAATGAAGATAGCATCCTCCGCATCTAAGCATCAAACCGCTTAGTGATAGCATACTGAAAAATATTATAGATACTATCCTAACAAATACTCAGATTACTCTTAATCCCTTAGTTGTCTAGAACAATATCCTCAGCATTATAATATGCCCGGTGCATTAAGAATGCTGAGCTATTCTTTACAAATAATTTCTTTGTGTGTCAGAAGCCATTTAAAGATAATCTCAAATTATTGAAATGATCAAGTAATCTATTTTTTTTCAGACTATTGTCATGGGCAATGTTTGACCTGGAAAAAGATTGGTTTGATTTGCAAACCCTTGAGTTTGTACCGATCAGACAAAGTTTTTTGCATTAGGCACTTTGATGAATCTGCTTATACTTCACAAGCATGCCATCTATGAATAAAAATAAAGAAAATCAGGATGCACCTACAGCCGGACCATCTGGTGATTAAAAGTCTAATGTAAGTAATGTATGTATTGTGTATGTAAGTATGTATGTAGTGTAAGTAAAGTATGTATGTAAGGTAAGTAGGTAGTCCCTTATAAAATACGAATAAATTTCATACATAATTTTTTGTTTGGTTTATTGAATTTCAACACAACCCTTCTAGTTCCTACTTTGTGCTTTTAATAATATTATGACTATAATGTATACATACACATAGATGTATTTTATAATAGAAAGTATAGGTATTTAAAATAGAAAAGCTTAATAATAAGTATTGCGCAACCTAAAATCAATTTTCAATATTATTCAGGACGATTTATCTATAGTGAGCAGCATTTAATCTTAAATGAAATGTATCGATTAGAAAAACTACACAAGAGAACTTTGTATAAGTTCCCAACCTTATTTAATTTATTTTACATTTTGTTTTCAGAAGGGACCATCTTCACAATCCAAGAAAAGACAGAATCTAACATCTGCTGAGAGCAAAATGTACAATAAATATGAATACTTATTGAAAAAAGTTGAACTGTTAAACTATTAAACCTTAAAATCAGTCAATCAATCAATGGTATTATTGCTTCTAGGAGAAGCAAATAAGAAGAGAGATGAAATGAAAATCAAAAATTCTTGGCTTTGGAGCTGTACAAAAAAATCTCCTAGAACATACAAGGCGCTGTCCAGAGCATTTGTCACCAAACATATTTATGTAATGATGGAGCAATCAAGTTCAATAACTTTAATTAAAAGATTTTGTGTTTTGGAAAACAGAACACCAGTGAATCTGCCAAAAAACACATTGCAATAGAAAAATAAAAATTCTAAAAAAAAATCTTTTAACATTGTTTTATTATAAAGTTAGGGACATGGCAATATTTTGTTTTGAGCAATTACTATTCAAAAAAAAATTTTATGCAGCATATATTTTTGTTTCATGGTGTATGTTGCAAAACTATGTAGTTATTATAGTGTATTGCTCAAGGCAAAATCTAATAAAAAATTAAAAATGATAGGAAGAGGAACCCTACCTAGCCAAATGCACAAATTTCAAACTTCCCGCCATTAATGTTGGTAGATTTTCAAATTTCGCGCCATTTGATGACAGTTGATAGATTCGACAACAGCGCCCGCTGTCCCTACTTCACAGGAACTAAAATTTGATTGAGGGTTTTTTTTTTTTCTATGAAGTGACGCTTCTTCTCCCCGTGGAGTATAGTATTCTTTGAGCTGATTTCTTATAATAATGTGGTACGAGATTCTTCCGAGTTTCTTCATCATTACAGCAGCCTTAGGCTTGCCTGGTTGGGGCTTGTATCACATTCACAACTTAACACTTGGCAATGTGAGTATTCAAATAAACAACTTGTTAGGTAACAGGCATGTATGAAATGAAACTCTGATGACCAAAAATTTATCAGAGAGACGACCACAGAGACGAAATCATTGGTTGGATTAGTTGGAGATTTGTTTACATTTCGGAATCGTATTTTACATCGACTTTATGTTGGTTTTTATTGATGAATAGAAGATAAGTAAAAGTAATGTAGTTTAAAAAACTAAAAACACGCTTTTGTGAAAATACGAACTAAAAAGTAAAAAAATAAGAAGAAAATGTATTTTACTGTAAAAAAAAGCGTGGGGTGCATGGTGTCAACAGTAACAGTGGTAAAAACCACCCCCCGCTTTTTTTTACAGTAAAATACATTTTCTTCTTATTTTTTTACTTTTTAGTTCGTATTTTCACAAAAGCGTGTTTTTAGTTTTTTAAACTACATTATTTATTTTTAATTTTTTAGTTGGATTTTTATTCTCAAATTATTGCATTATCATCGGCCCTTGACCCCTATGCAAATTTTCAAGTTAACCAGACGCTTAGACGTGTTAAAGTACCTTAGGCCACGAACTTATCAGCCGCCCCTCGTATATTTTATTTTATCCTGATGATCCTAGTTACGACTTTAACATAAAGTTATGAGATTATTGTATTGTCATCGGTCCTCAATAAATCTACAAAGTTTGAACGAAATCTGGCCGTTTAAAGTGGGTCAAAATCGCGCCCAAAGAAGTCGGTTACAAACATACAAACATACAGGTGAAGCTAATAAAAAGCGTGTAAAAATGGAACTAAACATCATGGTAAAAAATCTTGTTTCCTTCCTCCTACTTATCAAAGAGAAGTTATTTTGTGTTTATTTTATTTTTGCAGCATTACAGGCGTTCTATGTTGGACAGATGGCAGCGCAGGGATTATCAACGTGATATGAGGCTGACTGGCAATCCTTATGTTGTTAATGTAAGAAAATTAATATAATGTTTCATTCTCTAAAAAAAGTAGCAAGCTTTAATTAATAAAAAGGAGTAGAGAAATCGGAGATACGTGCGTCACCATGTTTTCTCGAGCTTGAATAATTTGTGTAATTCAGGCAATTTTCACATTGATTTGACATTTCACAATGTTATTTTATAGTACATTTGATTTAAAAATTAATAGGAATTTTTAATATGGTGTCTATTCATTAAAAGGGGCTTTGCGTAGCCCTCTATAAGGGTGAGTCCATGGGTCAAGGTCCATTTTGCTCAGTGGTAGCTATGCCACTGTACAATAACAATGGATATGGTAGTTGACTGCCAAATCAATGGACATTCTTTTATTGAGCTGTCCAAACGCGACATTCTCATACATTTTATATGATAAAAATATTTATGACATCACAAAGTGTTATAGTTAATTGGATTAATTTAAATAGAAATCATTTACAAAAATGAATTAACAATAAACGTTTCCACATGTAATTTAGTTTTATTTTGTTTTCAGGGATTGGAATCTATACCAGATAACTGAAACTGCTGTTATAAATGGAATTATGTTAATAATAATTAAAATATAGATATTTAAATTATCTCAACTTGTTTTTATTTTAACCAAGTAAGTTATACTGCTTTTTTATTCAACCTACATAAATTATTAAGTACTTAGACATGTTTTCTACTGACCTCAAGGAGTCTGAAGAAACAAGTTGTACTCTTGTTTTATATTCATTTTCTTGGTGTATTTTTGAGTTATATCTGATAAATTTGATGGCATCGACGGACGACGACATGGCTGGCGTCGACGGTCAGCTGATGACCGTAGAACAATGACAAACATCAAGTGTATATTATTACCCAGGATGTTAATAAACTATTTCATTTCAATAAACTATTTCATTTCATTTCATTTTGTTCGATATAGGTTAATGACAGTGCACGAGTGTTGTGAAATAAAATAACAGTGCGAAAACATGTTTTTTCGGCTTGCTTTCAAAACTCCATCGGACACCTTCTGGTAAAGTAGCCATCATATTACTTGAAAATTTGACAGACTAGTCTGACTGTGATATCTGACCACTTACTGATACTGATTTTTTCTATGTCTAGTAAGTGATGCAAACATTATACTTGACGCTGACAATATGCACAAAGTTTGCGATGCCATTAATATAATGAAAAAATAAATCTCAAACTGTCAAAAACAGCTGAGATATGTCTTGTCATTGTCAATATTGTCATCAATAATACAGCAAATAAGTACCTAAGCAATGATGCCAAATAATGCACAGTAATCAATTAGTACGTTACGTGGGTAAATAAAAAAAGTTAAATTAATGAGAGAATAACATGGACAGCTGTTTCATCGATGTAACCATTGAATTTCTAGCAGTCGCGTTTCATAGCATTTTATACTATGCTTCTGTTTATCCAAAGAGCATTTTTGAAACAAGAAGAAAATACAGTGTCGTCGTGTATCGTTCTATCCATCCAGAAGTAAACCAGTATGTAGATTTATGCTTAAAAAGTATAACGGAATGTCTTAAAAGCGGACAGCTGAAGCGCATTGAATTTGCTGTAACTGATCAAAATTATGTCACCAAAATAAAATTTGTCTTCGATATCGATAAAAGTGATTGCTTTGATGAGGTGGGTGACGCATATTTAGTGCAAGCTGAACAAAACTTGCGCGCTTTCTGTTTAAATTTATCGAACATGAGTTCCAAATTTGAAACGCCAGAAGATGCAAGTTTTTCCATTTACCTCCATACCACAGAATCCACGGCGGTTGCTATAGCAAATAATCCTGATCTGGAAGATTTCCCGCTTGTAGAAATAGATGAAAAATTTGAAGAATCCAACAGTATTTTACCTCTGAGAAGATTCACAATTAGGGATTACAGCCTAGATACTTACATAGAAATCAGCAGTTAATTTAAGGAATGTAATTTTTGAAGTGTGAAAACTTCTTTAGCTGTGTTGGGCATTTTTTTTTTTTTTTTTCAACCTTTTTATGTCCCACTGCTGGGCACAGGTCTCCTTCTCACACAATTGAGAGGGATTTAGGCCATAGTCCACCACGCTGGCCAAGTGCGGATTGGTGGACGTCATGCTTTCGAGAAATTACGAATTTCTCTCAGGCATGCACGGCAATGGAGAACATCGTAATCAATGAAATATCACGATATTTTCCATGACTGTGGAGCAGCGATAAATTCGCACATTACAAATTTCTTTGTCAGAGGTGCGAGCCGAGGATTTGAACCTGGGATCGGTCGCGCATTTTATTAGGTTTATTTAATCTTATGGGTTCACGTCACCAACTCATTACTAGTGCAGGTGCAGCGGTAATGTGCTCTGCGCAAGGCACTTTTTGGAAGGGTGAAATTTGGTGATTGCATCACCTACAAGCTTAAAACAGTAGGTATATGTGTAACTATACGCAGCTGATGTATTGTGCAAAGTTAGTGCTGTGTATATTTTATAAGTGAATTTGAATGTATTTAGTGAAAAGTAATTTGATTTTTAATATCATAATAAATTTAAAATTTCTAAATACAGGTTTCCATGACTGTCAGCATTCCTCATGACTGAGGGCATCTCACCACCTTCAAGCAAAGTGTCAAGTTCACTAATTGTTGCTTAATTTAATTTTCCATAAATATAATGTATAGTCTGCGCCACAGATAAAATAAAGTCCGCCCAAACTTTATTACGGATCTAAAGTGAGCTGCAAGTTGCACTTTACGCCCTGATGACACCTTAAATTAGCTAATGCGACGCGTCTTGTTGTTAACTTCAGATACGCAATAAAGTTTGGCGCGGACTATAAGTAGATTGTAACCAGTGCCAGACTGTGATAATAAATAAATAATAAAATTGTGAATAAGGGAAGGTAGTGAGGTAAATTTATGTATTTAAATTTACTTAGGTATACCTGTAAGAGTTTTTATAAATATTGACAAACAAATACATTTTTTTTATTATAATAATAATATATACAATTATTTATATATCATTAAGAGCCTCCTTCACTGTTCTCCAAGTAAAGTGCTCATTAGTTACGTCCCAAGCAAAGTTAATTGGCAAGTAAAAGCTATGAGTACGGCTCAGTTTATTATATGATTACTACTACTCAAACATTGTGAAATTGAAATTATGTGTGACTTTAACCGACAATTAGCGTACTTGTCACTTTACTTGAAGGTGGTGAAAGAGGCCTTAACTCAATTTTTATTACTTGGACTACTGTATACCATCTTCCAGTTCCAATTTAACTTTCAAACATCTCAACTTAGAATAAATTTCATCCCAGTCAACATAGGCGCCTATGAGTTTCCTTACATTGCCACCGTGATCCTCATACTGGTTACGACCATGTAATACTCTTATGTTATCAAAGACCAAGATATTGCCAGCTTGTGTCTTAAATCGAGCTGCAAACTTATAATTTAGATCATAGAAGAGGCTGTGAGCCTTGTACCAAGGCTTCACGTTTTCTATCGGCCCTGGGAATTGACTACCTCTTTGTGGAATTGAAAAGTTTATTCGCACAATTTCGCCATGCTTATCCAGGCATATGATTGGAGATCTGTACAGCTTGAAGAACTCTTTGCCATGCTCAACTCCGACATCTCTCCATTCCACTTCTGTTTCTGTTAAGAGCTTGTACTCTTCAGGATGATGCTCAGACATGTACTTCGCAGTGTAGTGGCAGTCAGAAAGTAAATTCTCGCCTCCCTCGCTGAGAGTTTGCACTAAGCAATGCAGCATGTTTGTACCTGGGCAGTATTCATAGTAAGGAAGATCCGTATGCATCTGTAAATTGCTGGATAAGTAAGCAACATTGCTTGTATTAGCAACATGTTGGACGACAAAATTGAGGCCATAGTGAGTCTTCCTGGGAAAGGCAACTCTGTCTACGACTGTGTTCAGAGCGGTCTCGGAGTCCGGCGTGTTTTCTATTAATGCTATTCCATAAGTTGAAAGATCTTGCAGCCAGTCATACAATGCTTCATCTGACTGAAGAATTTCACTGTAATCATGTTTACCGCATACTTTCTCAAAGTTGTTGCCATGCCATATTTTTTTAATCGGTTTATAGATGGTTTCAGTGTACCTCTTTTGATTTTCAGGCGTGAAGCTTCGAAACTGTAGCCAGTTTAAATTATAGAGCGACTTGTGGCCATCATCCCAAGTGACTTGCAAGGTACTTTCATCCTTAACGACTTCAATCGGCTTGGGATTTAAGTTGAATTTGCTCCAGTCGAGTATTCTGCTGTGCGCAGTTGGATGGTAGCACTGTTCACATTGACAGTTGTCTCGGAGCCACACATTGGGGAATTTTAGTGTTTCCTCTTTAATCTGAAGCTGTGTGAAGTCATCATCTTTTTGTCTTAACGTGCTCCGCGTATGTATTTGATTACTTAGAACACTGTTGGATTTATAAACACGTTTAATTACATGGTTGGCACTTTGGAATTGTCTCATTAGAGACATGTTTGGACGCGCTAAACGGAATGCCGTAAATGAGATAAAAGTTAATTGACAGTTAGAGATAAGACTCAATGGTTAATTAAACAATGAGATAATTATGTAGATAACTATGTATGTTTAATTATATTATTCTCTTAATTTAAAACATATCGTATTTACTACATCTTAAGTATGTAAAAACATTTATAGCAATTTTTTGGCTCAAAAAGGCACCAGAAAGAAATGATAAATATACCTAATAAAAATATGTATATCAAATATTTTTTGGGAAATGAGTAAAAAACGCAAAATATTAGAAAATCATTTTATTTCATCGAAAACTGATTTCATGATTGGTAATAATTATTTTTACTCTAGGTCTTTGGATTACAAATTGATACAGTAGTACCCAACTGATATGGCTTACCGGTGTACCTGCGCAAAAGATGAAATTTTCAAAGCGCGGGAATCAGCCGCGAATGGCACGAAGTGTAATTGTGCGGATGGGCGTGACTTGCGAGTGAGACGGAACTAACAGCTGCAGTGTATTATGAACCTTAAAGTAGTGATCTTAGGTTGATTGTAAGTTTTAAGCATTATTTCGTTAATCTTCGGAGCCATGCTTTCTTTTCTGCGCGAACGAAGATTCACGACGCGCCATATCAGTTGGGTACTACTGTAACAACTTTTAAAATATTAATAACTGAAAACATTAAATTATTTATTATCTTAAAGATGCTATATTATTATATAACATAATTAATAAATCATACCTATTATTATGGTTCTTTCAGTACAAGTTATAAAAATATTTGTAGTAAAAAGAAACTAAATAATATCTCACAACATTCCATGAATAGATTTTTTTTTCGTTCTAAAATGGTTATGCTTAAAAAAATATAAATCAAAAGATCATTGTATGATCTTAACAATAAATCTTAATTCTATCTTAATGATTTGCGATTGCCTTTAAAATCCTAGTAAAAACGTAGGTCAAAGAATTGTGAGACCTGATAGTTAACAACCAAACATATATTTTATTTAGACTAGAGATATGAGTATTACATCATTATTGATTTTCGTCTTTTATAAAGATATCAGGTAATTAATTATGTTATTAAATGTTACAACTTATCATTAAACATTTATTTTAATATAAAAATAGGTTTATCCAAGCGGCCCCAGAATCTTTTTGTTCAAACTATTATACTAAACTATGCAAGTGCACATTTATAATTATTTATTATACTAAACTATACAAGTGCACATTTATAATTATTTATAAATAATTAATGTGATTTTTAACTATAAACATAAGATTAGGTTAGGTCACAGAACATATTAAAAGAGGTTAGAATGGAAATGTGGGCGGGGCAGACGCGCCAAGGATATGAGCAAACGCTCGTATCTCTACAGAAACACGCGATCGTGCTACGATATGCGTGCTTGTGTGCGTGCTTGGGTGTGATTGGTTCATTTAAAATCACGTGATTGTGCGGCGCCAAGATTGGCTAGATTTGAAATTGCAAATATGTGCGTAAGCTGCGTATTTATTTAAGTACAGATATGTATTTGAGGTGTAAGTTGGGGCTTCATCGGCGACACCAGTTTTCATACGAACGGCGCATTATTGCCGTTCTACCTCTTTTAATATGTTCTGTGGGTTAGGTAGCCTCAAAATGAGTCGCTCACGGTTTTTGTTCCATATACCTACTATGTGTGCTATAAAACCCACAATAAGTGCATTACACTACTTTTATTAGATAGTATTTTACATTGTAGTAATTTACATTATCCAAGTTGTCAAAACGCGATATACATAGAATCGTTGTATCGCTGTAGTCGCTGATCGACGCTGCTAGATGTAGCTAGAGTGTGGCTTGGCCCTAACAGATTAATTTATTGTTCTATCTATGTGTAGGGCAGGAGTGTTTAGTGTTTCAAGTGAACTTTAATCTTGTGGTAAGCATTGCTGAGGATGCCGCGAATGTTCCAGATGTCGTTAAAGTTCTCCGGCTGAGTGTTAAAGTTGCTGTCCGTCGCCTTCACCCATATGTCCATCTAAATGAAAAGAAATACATGTAATAAAACTGTAGCTGAAACCCTATTTACGTCACAGTACTGGGTACAGATTTCTCCACATAATTGGGGAGGCCTGGAGTTTAAACCACATTGTCCCACAAGATGGCTTTTAGAGTGGAGACCGCGTTTAGGGTGATATTATAGTTATCCAATATGGTTGTCCATTTTGCTGCCCAATATTTGATGAAGTCGTTCAATTTATTTGAACAAATTCATATGTGTAATATTATGCTTAGGCAAACGTAGCGTGGGAATCTACGTCGCGTGGCGGGAAGTAACTAGATGCGTAGAGCCGAAGATCGGTTCAGTGGCACGACTTGGGAGAGGCTTATGTCCAGCAGTGTACTAATGTGGGCTGGTAACTTAGAGCATCAAAGGTACTGACTCACCCTTCAGTAGAGACGGCATAGTGTCTCGCTTTGATACATAATTTTTGTACCAAATTTGGTGCGGGGGGAAGAACGCACACATTTTAATGTTGTCACACATTCACAAATATTATTTCATCTTTACAGACGCATACATTTCTAAATATGTCAATTTTAATTAAGTAACCACGTCATTTTCTATGCAACGACAACACTGCTATCGACACACACAGCCACACTAGTTGTATAATTAGAAGGCACATTGTGCATGTACGTTGGGGCGAGGGGTTCGCCCGTAAAGGCCATTCTTCTGACGGGTGTCATACTTGTCAATATCTTGATGCTTTAGGGCTGATAATGTTGATGATCTTTACGTTGAATCCCTCGGCCAGGAGTTTTGGCGGGAAGTCGAAAAAGACATATTGTGCTTTTGTTTTATTTTTACTTTCTTGGTGTATTTTTGAGTTGTATCGGATAAATTTGATGGCATTTTGTTCGATATAGGTTAATTACAGTGCACGAGTGTTGTGAAATAAAATAACAGTGCGAAAATAGGTTTTTTTCGGCTTGCCTCCAAAATTCCATTTGTCACGTTCTGGTAAAGAAGCCATCGCTTTACTTGAATGTCTGACTGACTTGACTGACTGATTACTGACGACTTACTGACTTTACATATTATTACTCGCCCAGTTTCACAGAAACTGGCAAAAACGTGATGCAAAAATGTTGTCGCAACGTAGTTTGCGATGCCATAATTGAAGAAACGATCGAAACGATCTATGCAACTAAGACTAACGGGCGCGGTCGGGTCTGAGATGGGTGACCGCTAGTAGAAAAAAAATTCATGCACGTTTCCGTGCCATGTGCGAGGGCACGTTAAGCCGTCGGTCTCAGTCGTTGTCGATAGATAGCAGTCGTTAAACCTTGTCGGAGGCCTTATGAGCGGTTTGAAAACATCCGACAACGGATTGGCCACTAACCTGCATCTCCACTAACCCGCATTGGAGCAGCGTGGTGGAGTAAGCTCCAGGCCTTCCCAATAAGAGGGAGAGACCCGTGCCCAGCAGTGGGACGCAAAAAGGGTTGCAGCCAATTGAAGAAAAAAAATATTAGTAGGTATGGAAGCGTGGCTCACCTCGTCGGCGTCCCCGACGGGCAGCGTGGCCGTCCACAGCGCCCAGGCGTAGTGGCGGCGGTGCGGGGCGGCGTCCGCGCGCAGCGCCGCCTGCGCCCAGCGCGCGCCGCGGTCGCCGCTCACGTCCACGCGCACCACCCTCGCGCCGCCGCCCGAGTACGCGTACCCTACCACAGGCCCTGGATTTACCTAGCTGCTGCGTAGGCTCGAGCCTAGGGCGCCAGATTTTGGGGACGGCTAATTTCGCCCACATTTTTTGTTTGACGATTGGAGAGTTGACACTATTTATTTTTTATAAACGATTTTTATTTCATTTTAAACCAAAAATTAATCATTGGACTCTACCACCAAATACTAGCCTTCCGCCAGCGGCTTCGCCCGCGTGGACCCGTTTAATGGGTCCTCGTACGATAAAAATAGCCTATGTGCTATTCCAGGCTTCATTGCTATATTAAAATCATAGGCATTTAGCCAGTTGCTTCAACCGCGTTGACCCTATTACCCGTTTTCACGTAGGACTGAAGCATTTTCCCGCGGTAAAAAGTGTGTATTTCTAATGGTGACATAATTTTTGAAATCGGAACAGTAGTGTTTGCGTTTATTCATTACAAAAATACAAATCTTAATATTAGTATAGATATAGATGAGAACATCGCGTTTTGTCAGTTCATTTAAACTATGTCAATTGATTTGGCAGTCAACCATCTTATTGAAAGACAATTTGTAGGCGGACAGCCAACTGTGAGCGTCTCAGTTCCAAAAGGTAGCATCCCATTATGATGGCGGACTATAACACTAATGCAGATGTAGCAGTAGCATGAGCCGATATTAGTGAGATGAAAGGAAATGCATAAAACCCACCTTTGACCTCTATAAATCCGTTGTGTACGTGCACAGTGTCGCCATCTAGCGGCTCGCAGATGGCCGAGGTGACGGGCAAGCTGTACACAGGCGGTGCCGTAGAGAAGTCCGCGCTCTCCCACGTCGTGGAGGGGTTGAACGACCGGTAGTCCTTCTGGTGCCAGTGGGAGGGACTCTCCTCTTTCGATATTGTGATAGATTCTGTGGGAAAAAATGCGACAGCAACGATAGTACCTCGGCAAAATAACAATGTTTCTTATTTATTATTTTCCACGATTGTGGAAATGCACGTGCATCCCAACTACCTGTCAGGTTACTATAGTAACCAGTAGTTAAAGTTCACTCGAAAGAGGAGGGATTAAGGTCATAGTCCACAGGCAAGTGCAGATTGATGGACGTCATGCCTCCAGGCATGCAAAGTGATAACATTTTAATTAATTAAATATCACAATATTTTCCTTCATCATGGAGCAGCACTTAACAAATTTCTTTGTCAGAGATGTGTGCTAGGGGACTGAACCGAGTACCTCCGTGTCGGAGAATAGTGACTAATGACAAACCTCACTCACCAAGCCACTTAACACTCCTGACAGCGGGAGCTCCCGGCACCACCACTCTCAAGGGGTACCCGTGGTCGGGCGGTAAAGGCACCCCGTTCATGTGGGTCGCTAGCAGAATGTTCGCGTTGGGGTCCATCGCCATGTGCAGGGGGATCGACGTGCTGAAGTTCACCCCAGTTGCGTCTATGTCGGCACCTGTGAACTGATAGAGGCATTTAACTTGCGGTGATTAATTTATGGGATGAAAAAAGGGACTGTAGCTCCCTGTCCTAAAGCCTAGATCTTAGAATATACAAAAATTGGTTTTCTGTAGTCCGTTTACGGATGGTTTAGGACGTTAGTCATAACAAAACAATGAAAACCACATTAATTTTTCACTTCACTTTATAAACAGTCGACGAACGGCGCAAGCCGAAAGGTCAAGCCTCAACGTAATGTTACAATCAGCGTAACGTTACAATGAGTCATCCTTTTTTGTGCGTGCAGCCGACGTTCATCGATTTATAAGACGTTGTCACGTCAAAAACAATGTATTTATAAGGCGGAACTTGTGAGATCAGCCCCCTAGACAAAAAAAAACACATTCTAATAGTTGAGTGTCAAGGTCCAGTTGTGGGCTGGGGGTCCTAACTAAATAAAACTGCTTTTTACGGACTGTATATGTAGACTATATTACTCTGGTTCGTATTAACAAATGAAATAGTTTATGAAGGAAATAGTTTATTAACATCCTGGGTAATATTATACCCTTGATGTTTGTCCATTGTTGTACGGTCATCAGCTGACCGTCAACCGCTTTGGGTGCGCTAAGGCTTATATGCGCTAGGAGAAAAAAGCGGTAAAATATTAAAAGAGCCGCGTGTGCGCACTTTTTAACATGCTTTTATTAGCTTGACCTGTATGAATATGTATGTATGTAACGAAATCTTTTAACTTCATTTTCACCTACTTCTAAAAGTCTGATAAACTTGAAAATTTGCACAGGGTTCAAGGGATGATGACAATGCAATAATATGAAAAAAGAAACAACAAAAAATTTAAAATAAATAATGTAGTTTAAAAAACAAAAAAAAACACGATTTTGTGACGAAACGAAACGAACTAAAAAGTAATAAATAAAAAGAAAATGTACCTATTTTATTGTTTAAAAAAAGTGTGGGGTGCTTTTTGAGATATCAGAATGATAATCCTTCTACTAATATAAATATTTATTGACACCATGTACCCCATGCATTTAGTGGTCTTTCAATACTTATTTTTCGAATACAAGAATGATTTTCAGATGTCATTTTCTATAGTCAATGTGGCTGCAACTCTTTTTTGTCCCATTGCTGGGCACGGGTCGATCCATGGTACCCACCACACAGGGTATCATGGATCTACCTTACTGTAGGACTATGAGTGTAAAACGTTATTAGATTTCAACAAACACAAACTTACAATGATGTGCTTCCCCTCCATATCAGTGGCGTCCACCCCGCAGTGCAGCAGCACATCGCGCAGCAGCACTCCAGTCCACACCGCGTTACTGATGGCGCCTCCGGCCCAGCTCAATCCTTTCACTGGCTTCACCTGCTTGCAGATACAAGTTTTAATACAACGAAGGAAATCCTTCTTAACTCATTCTAACCTCCCGAATAATGGTTTAGACAAACGTGCCCAGCCGTGGGACGCAAAAAAAATATACGTTACACGCTCATAGCCCCACAGTAAAGTAATTAATACCCTGTGTCGTAGGTACCATGGACACATACAAAGACAGGAACACAAACACCCAGACCGAGAACAAAAATTTAAACTCATTCAAATTTATGTTTCGCCGGGAATCGAACTTGGGACCCCTCGATTGGCAGTCCGGTATGGTAACCATTGCGCCACGCAGGTCGTCAATCAGTATCGTTTATTGTTACCTTTTTTTATTATGTCCCATAGCTGGGCACAGGTCTCCTCCCACAAGTACGAGGGATTTAAACTATAGTCCACCACGTTAGCCAAATGTAGATTGGTGGTTATGCCTTCGAGAAATAATGAATTTCTCTCAGGCACGCACGGTATGGAAAACATATTACAATATTTTCATTCACCATGGAGCAGCGATAAATACGCACATTACACATTTATTTGTCAGAGGTGCGCGCCGAGGATTTGAACCCGGTAAACACCGCACGGCTGACTGCAACCCTTTTTGCGTCCCACTACTGGGCACGGATCTCTCCCCATTATTGGGGAGGCCTGGAGCTTACTTCACCACGCTGCTCCAATGCGGGTTGGTGGAGATGCGGGTTAGTGGCCAACCCGCTGTCGGATGTTTTCAAACCGCCCATAAGGCCTCCGGCTAGGTTTAACGACTGCTATCTATCGACAACAACCGGGACCGACGGCTTAACGTGCCCTCCGAAGCACGGAAACGCGCATGAAATTTTTTGTCACTAGCGGTCACCCATCTCACACTGCGCACGTTTGGCTTAGTTGCATAGATCGTTTGCGTTCTACGCTAACCATCGGGCCATGCGCGTTCCTACCGCACGGACTAGCTTTAAATCCAACCCACCTTGTTCATCTCGCTACGTCGGTTGCCGGCGCACATGAGCGCGGCCCTGACGCTCACGGGTTTGAACCGGGCCAAGTCCTTCAGGCTGAACCGCTTGGTGACGGTGGAGCGGTCGACCACCACCACCCGCAGCGAGTGCGTGCTCGCGTCCAGCTCCGGCACCGGCATGTGTTGCCGCACGTAGAACAGTTCACTGGAGACAATTCAATTAATTTTTTTAACACGCTTTTATTAACTTGACCTATATGTACGTATGTATGCATGTAACGGAATCTTTCAACTTCATTTGCATTTACTTCTAGGAGTCTGATTAACTTGAAAAATTTGCACAGGGGCCAAGGGTCGATGACAATACAATAATCTCATAACTTTATATTAAAGTCCTAACTAGGATCATCAGGATAATAAAAAATATACGAGGAGCGGCTGATAAGTTCGCGGCCTAAGGTACTGAATGAAACAAATATTATAAAGTTTTATATTTTTTAACACGTCTAAAGAAGCGTCTGATTAACTTGAAAATTTGCACAACGGTCAAGGGCCGATGACAATGCATTAATATGATAATAAAAATCCAACTAAAAAATGAAAAATAAATAATGTAGTTTAAAAAACTAAAAAAACACGCTTTTGTGAAAATACGAACTAAAAAGTAAATAATAAGAAGAAAATGCATTTTACTGTAAAAAAAGCGTGGGGTGGTTTACTGGTACTGTAACAAAAGCGTGTTTTTTAGTTTTTAAACTACATTATTTTATTTGAATGGAGTAGCAGACGAGCATGCAGGCCACGTGGTGTTAAGTGGTCGCTGCAGCCCATGGACATCTACATACAACCTCAAGCAAACATAGATAAGTCTTGTCTGAGGTCGTATGCAGTTGTGCTGCTACTCCGGAGGCTGGTGGTCGCCTCATGTAAGTGTGGCCGGCAACTGCACCTCTCCACTGAAACACAATAGAATTGGCTCACAGCAGAAGTGGGTGCAACGGTGGTACTTCCCCGGGCGAACCATAATAGTTCTACCACCTATCTAATTATGTTCTCAATCACCTTATAAATTTACAAAATATTTTTAAATACTTTTGGTTGGTCTTTTCCCTGAAATTAACTAGATTCTAGATAATAGAAGCGATAAGATAGTCTTCTAGAATCTAGAAGCATATCGCATTCGGAGGGCACGTCCAACCAGTGGTCCTAGTTGCTGAGTCCTTATCAATAGACATCAGTTGTTTAACCATGAAGGAGGGTTTATGGGTGGTTTATATCCGGCACTAAATTAGCCACTAACCTATTTCTCTAATAATTTAGCTTAGAGCCACTAATATTTTGGTTTATGTGGCGGAAACTCCAGACTTTCCCGTGCCTTTTTTTTGGTATCGGAGGGGAACCTTCCTACCCCGCGCCTTGGGAGAGGATACCGGGTTATGTGGGATTTGTACCGCAGTAAAACGCCTTCGGTGGCCCGCCTCTGCGCTTGGGGAAGACTCCGGGATCTCCATTGGAACGCACCGGTGTCCTCCACGCACTGCGCCCCGTACGGGCCCATCCTCGGGAGAGCAGACGTGCTCATGCACCTTCCGATGCTTACGGCGGCATGCGGCCACGCACACACCGCTTTCACGGGGCAGCTGGCTTTACGGATAGAGCTCCCACTCTCACCATCAACAACTCCGGAAGCCCCCTTTTAGTCGCCTTTTACGATCAGGCAGGGGATACCGTAGCTCTATTCTTAATCCCGAAGCTACAGGGACTTCCTCACTGTGCCTAGCAGTTGCAGAAATAGGTCGATTACAGAATGCTGGCGCGTGTTCACACATTCACCTATATTATACGATAGTGTATTGTATGTCAAGCACACATTACGCTGTTGTTGCAACGTGAAAATGCTTTTGTGTGGGTGTTGAATGAAAACGAACCACCTTTCGATAAATCTGTAACCTTACCATAATAAAATGTAAATATTTAAGATGTCAAGAAACTCTTCCTTACATAATAAGTATTATCGAATATATACCTTCCGACAGTTAAACTAGAACCACAGCGATTTACAGTTGCGTCCTTGGTTTAATCATTCAAGATAAGGTTGTTATTGTTACCATTACCATACATAGTTAAAATTAACTTTTATGATTGCTCTTATGACTTCCATAAGTAGGCTTACCTATTGTGTAGTTAATCTAAGTTATTTTGTTATTTTGAAGATTTTTAGATAAAAATATGTGAAACTTGAATATTTACCCTTTATTAGCTGCAATAGTATATCAAAATTTCGATTAATAAATGTGTAAAGTTAATGCTGGAATTATATTTTGTAGAGCAATACAATATAATATTTAAAAAAAAAACAAAAGTTCAGTCAGTGTTTTGGCGGGTACTTGAATGAGGCATGATTCAGTCTTGTTTTATTTTAATTATTTCAGTGTATTTTTGAATTTTTGATTATTTTCGATTTTTTTTAAATATAGGCAAATAAAAGCTCTTAAGGGCTGTGGGGTAACATAAAACGCAAAACATGCCTTTTCCCTTTTTTTTCTGGTTAAGTAGCCATCTTTTCACTCTGATATCTGACTGACTTGACTGACTGATTATGGACGATTCACTAATTCTACGATTCACTAATTCTGACACTTATTATGTCGTTATTGAATGAAAACTACAAGAATTCGATAAATTGCTTTCACTTGACACTAGCAATATGTACCGATTACACTATTACAGAAGCTCTTTAAGAAAAAAAGAAAGAGAAAATGAAGAAAAGTTTAACTTACTTTGGTGTATCAAAGTGCTCGATCTGATATTTCGGCGGTATTTCTGCGTTAAAGGGTTTGGCGGTCTTCACAATGAGCCGCTTGTCTCTGTAGGGCTCCTTCACCCATAGTTCTTCATCAGTGTGATCCACCACATCGTCATCATGGAGGTTACCTGCAAGAAATATAATCTTCAATAACACTTGCATAATTTGATTCGAAAAGTAATTTAAAAAACTGAAAAAGCCGTCATGATGATGACGCCTGGTAGATGTGAAACATCGTATTCGTACAAGTAATATGCATAAAAGACAAGACTACTACAGAAACTAAACACAGCATAATGAAAAGGATGGGTGTCAATAAAGCTAAACAATGTCGAGTGCAGCCAAAAGTAGGATGGTTACGGTTATGATACCATTAAAATATTAATTTCAAGTGGCATCGGCAAGCGTCGCCACGTCACCCCGTCGCCATGTCACCAAACCAACAGTCAGGTTTACCCGCTACTATAGATGTTTCACTCAAAAACAAACCTTTGTGAAAAAACTAACTAAAAAGTGAAAATAAGAAGAAAATAAAACTACATTATTTTTGGAAAAGTCTTTTTTAGTCTGTTATGTTTCGATGGAATGGTACAGTACCATATCACATGATGCATTGATCAGCTACTGGCAGGGTACCAACCATTTAATAGGGCTTAGCTACTCAAAATTCTCATTATGCAAAACACAGAATCAAACACAAAAAATGCATAGGTTAGTTGAGAATATTTTTTTGCGATTCACTGACATCTTTTAAGTTAAAAACACAATGATATCACATACTTAGACATAAAAATATTTCAATTGCATGCAAGAACGTTGGAATCAAAGAGCATCAAGGTATGACACCCGTCAGAGAGGAGTGGCCTTTACGGGCGAACCCCTCTTTCCAACTAAGAAATTTAGGGGAAGAGGTGTCGCAAATTGGCTTGTTTCGTCTTCCATCTATGCATGACTGATGGTTTTGGGGGGGGGGGAGGGGAGGGGGTCATGTGACCTGTGACCCCCCCCCCTAGGATCGCGCCTGAACTAGTGTGTCTGTGTGTTTCGGTGTCAACACTGACACCGATTAATATTCACACTGTTTTTGTTTGAAAATGAAGTTGTTAATTGAAATTGACATTTTTAGAAATGTATGCGTCTGTAGCGATGAAAGAATATTTGTGAATGTGTGACAAAATTAAAATGTGTGAGTTCTTCCTCCAAGACAAGATTTGGCACATAAATTATGTACTTATTCTATGTATGTAAACAGTCAACAATAAAGTATTTTCATTTTCATTTCATTTCGAAGCAAGGCGCTATGCTGTCTCTACTGAAGGGTGAGTCAGTAACTTTGATGCTCTAAGGTATAGATATTTTAACATACCTATTCTATAGCTCTCCAGCAATTTATAAACCTCAGGCGTCTTGTGCATGCCATACACATTCCAGAACGGCTCTATACTGAGTCCAGCTGCGTTGTATATCTGTTCACCACCAGGATGTGATGGTAGGAAGGAGGTCACGTCATAAACACCATGCTTGTAGGTTACCCAGAAACTTTTCCTGTGAATTAAATGACAGATCAGACAGAGGAGTCAGGTAAAAGTACGACGACCCGCGTGGCGCAATGATTACGATGCCGGACTGCCAGGGATCCTGGGTTCGATTCCCGGCGAAACCGAAATTTGAATCATGAGTTTAAATTTCTGTTCTTGGTCTGGGTGTTTGTGTTACTGTCTTTGTATGTGTCCATGGTACCCACGACACAGGGTATTAATTACCCTACTGTGGGGCTATGAGTGTGTAACGTATTTTTTTTTATTTTTTTTCAGTGTGAATAAGCAGAAATCGTTTTTTTATAAAATTAAATTAATTTAAAGCAGGGCTGGAGTTTTTTTCTGGCCGCTTTTTTGTTCTAGCCCATATAACGGTCAGCCGATGGCCGTATAACAATGACAAACATCAAGTATATATTATTACCCAGGATGTTAATAAACTATTTCTTTTCAAAAAATATAACTCTTACACCTAATTACTGTATTGGGGTTTTGAATTATATACCAACTGTCTCTGACTAAAAAATTTGGTTAAATATTTATAATGTTTCACGCTCATAGCTCATAGCCAAAGTAGAGTTGATATACCCTGTGTCGTGGGTATCATGGATACACACAGAAACAGAAACAATAACCAGACTGAGAACAGAAATTTTAAACTCATCATTAAAATTTTTGCTTCGCTGAAAATCGAACCCGGGACCCTCCAATAAGTATTCAGGCGTGGTAACCATTGCGCCGCACGGGTCGTGGTGAAAGGGTTAAATGCCCTGAGAAGTAAAAATTTGAAAGATCAGTTAAAATTTCTGTACTTGGTCAGAGGCTGCTATCTCACTGACGTTTTATGAGCGATGGCGAATCTCCAACGTCGTCGATGCCAAAACGTCAACGCGACGTTAATAGCCCATTCATACAGACAGAGTGGGATGGCGTGATAGTACCAGTTTGCTAAAAACCACAACGTCAACGCAGCGGTTACGTTGGACAAACGACAATGCTCATAAACGTTAGTTTCATCTCATTCTGGTTTTTTGTCATGGTAACTAACAAATGTTAGTGTGGGGTTATAACTGTAAACAATTAACTTAGTTTAACTTAACTCACTTATTATCATGTTTGCTGACTTCCTCTGCTCTATATGTGGGCAGGTCTGGTCTTTTATGACCAGGCTCCACCATTGTTTCAGAGTCTTGTTTTGCTTTGACTGGTTGAGTTTTTTCTCTTTCCCTTTTGTCTGCAAGAAAACAAAAAAGCATAAGTTAAGATGTGAACATCTACTGTGTCAGATTACGCCAATGTTTGATGTGACAATTATATCGTAACAAGGTTGTTAAACTTTATCCAATAAAGTTTAGGCTCCAATAGGCTTTATGAGTAGTTTAAAAATATTAGACAGTGGGTAGGCCATCCCTGTAGCTTCGGGATTAAGAATAGAGCTACAGTATCCCCTGCCTGACCGTAAGAGTCGACTAAAAGGGGGCTTCCGGGGTTGTGGGCGGTGAACCGAAAGCTCCAGTCCACCGAAAGCATCGGAGGTTGCAGGAGAGCACATCTGCACTCCAGAGGATGGGCCGATTCTGAGGCACTGCGTGTGGAGGACACCAGTGCGTTTCACTGGAGATCCCGTAGTCCCCAAGCGCAGAGGTAGGCCACTGAGGGGGTTTTAGTGCTGTAACAAATCCCACATAATTCGGTAACACCTCTCGCAAGGTGCCTGGTACCTTTTGAAGGTTTTCCCCCTAATACCAAAAAAAGGCCACTAACACGTATCTCGCGGAAGACACTTAAAAGGATGGCATTCATATTTAATCCAAACGGTATTTGTAGCATTCAGACAATAAATGCACTACATACTTGGAGATCTCAATAATAAAAATGAACTTAAGTAGAAATTTTATACTAACCTGATACAGCATATCCAACAAGTACAGCACTAAATACTGCAAAGGCTGTATGCTTCCTAAAATCTTTGTTGTCATGGTCTCCATGCTTGTTATACTGACTTTGCACTGTTACTGAAGATATTGCATTTATTTTGTTCTGCCGGAGCAAATTTCTGTAACAGTAACATAATTTTTTAATAATTATTATAAACTAGCCTTTCACCAGCGTGGACCCGTTTTATTGGTATAGGATAGGATAACATACGATAACAATAACATTGCCGCAAAAATAGAAACATACCTTTTAAGTTTTTTTTATTTTATTTAATTTATGTACACACAAATGGTCACAAGGAGAGTTATAATTATTATGTAGAGAGTTATAATTGTTAGTCTATAAGGTATTTATTGTACGGGCCTTGATGCCTGAAATAAAGGAATTATTTTTATATTATTATAAAAAATAGCTTATGTGCTATTTCAGGCTATATCTGTAAGTTTCTTTCAACAATTTGAAATATGACATAAGACGATATTGCCATATCAAAATCATAGGCATTTATGCATGCCTAAATGAAATAGGCATGAAAATCATCCTATATCCTTTCTCAAGGTCCACTCTATCTAGGTTTCAAAGTTCATTAAAATTGGTTCAAGAGTTGAGCAGACATGTCTGTCTGTCTGTCTGCTATGCTTTCCCACTTAGTTACTTTTGAATTTATAATATTAAAAAATAATAAAGCATGGATTGTTCATACATAAACAATACAATAAAAAATTAAGCAATGATGTAAATGTTTTAGTTTATTCACTGAGGATTAAGAGTAATAATAATAAACAAGGAAAAATTGAGATTCCAAAAAATTACACTCATGGACAATGTGACTTCAAGAAACTTTGTATATAATAATAGTAAAATTAGTGAGATAAAACTAAAAATTAAATGCATAGATAACAGTTGATAAACCTTACGGGCTGTATGAAAACATCAGTTACAGAAATTAGATCAGTGTGGTGAAGTAAGCTCCCAGCCTCCCTAATAATGGCAAGAGACTCATGCTCAGCAGTGGGATGCAAGAAAGGGTTGCAGCCACATAGGTCAAGTGGACTTAACAAAACCTCAGTAACATGATGGTGTTTTCCTGAGTAATAGGTTTCTGTCCCAGAATCTGTGTTCCACTGCCAACATTGTACACTACAACCCTTGTTTTCTAAGTTACTGACAGAAAGAGACACTGTTTATGAGTATTAATTAACCATTGCAATGACAAAAAACTAAGAATAATTTTTGTTGTTTTTAAGTTGTAGTGTAGCTCATCGTATGGCTATTTTAAGTTCTATTAACTCGGAACGTCACATAATAGATGCAAGTTTTACACAAATATTACGTATAAATAGAATAAATTAACCTGAACAACAAATTTCGGAGAGACATTTCATCAGCTGTTTAATTATTTCCACAACACTGTCAGGCTCCAGTGATAACACCCAATAGAATAAGATGTATCAGCTATTAATGCTATTATAAAACAGTGCAATATGGGTAAGTTCGTTCTGTTATCTTATCTTGTTACTAAACTGTTTACGTAAAGTTCGTAAAAGTTTCGAAGATCGATTCAATCGAATCGATTCACCTTCACCGCTCGTTTTTTTTGTTGTATCCTCGTCGTCCTGTCATTGTCAATGTCAATTGACAGTTGACAGTTTTGACGGTTTTGACATTTAAAAAAATCGTTTTACGGCATTGAATAAATCCTTGCAGCCATTCAATATTTTCGTTTCATTATAATTATCATCACAAACTCTGTCCGTTTTGCCCATAGACTTATATTTATATTATAATATACTTACGTAACGTACGCACGTACGTCAGTATATTATAAGTCTATGGTATTGCTAGCATCAAGTATAATTTTTGCATTACTTAGTAATCACAATAATATTTAATCACAATAATAAAAATAACAGCGTGGCAGGAGCAGAGTAAGCTCCAGGCCTCCCTATAATTGGGAGAGACCCGTGTCCAGCAGCGAGACGCAAAAAGGGTTGCAGCCAGCCATAGAAAAGATCAGTAAGTTGTCAGGTATCAGTCAATTTTGTCAGTCAGGTGTTCAAGTAAAGCGATGGCTACTTTACCAGAACGTGTCCAATCAATGAGGAACGAATCCCCCTTACGGAAGGAGTTGAAATACCTACAAAAAAAAACGTGCCATACCTACACTCGACTGTAATTACAAATGGCGGATTCGACTAGAGCTGTTTTTGTTCGGTCGATAGACATCATCGATAGTTCCATTCTTGTTACAAATAGGTACACTGGAAGTGATCATCTATCCTAGGGCTTGAATATCGGTTTGTAGGTAAATTAACAAATTATAATAATATAAAATAAAATATAAAAGTTATACTTCCATTCAAACCATCAGTAACTCCGAGGTGTGATTAAAACGATGGGCTAACACGTTAAACGTAGTTAAAATTAAACTAATGCCACGTCATACTAACGTCAGAGTTTATAATATTATGCAAAAAATCACGAATGATTCTCTCGCTCACAATTGCGAATTGATGATCTTGTACGGTCTGATGTTTTGTATGTCTGCTGGTATGGTATGTCCTTTTTTATCAAGGTTGTGTTAGTAGGGCACAAAATAAAATATCCAAGATATTGATAATCACATTTATTTTACTTTATTGAACATTTCCTTTATTTTAAAAAACAAATATGTACCTAAAAGATACTAAAACATAATAGGGAGGTATAGTTGCGTAAGCTTAAGGTACCTATTATAAATTATCTGGACTCCTGAAGACCTCTGGTCATTAACAATTTGTATAAAGGTAGGGACCATACAAGGGACTAAGACGAATGTCCTTAAAAAGAAAGCATAAATTTTATTCAAATATCTACCTGAAATAAAAATGGACAGAGTTTCTGCATTTTACTGACAAGCAGAATGACACATAATAATTGTTGGGGATGGCTTATATAGAGTTGACTCTCTCCTTATTAGCTACGGCTTGGCTAGGTTGCAGGGAGACGTCAGTATGGCATGGTGGCAAGGCTCCGATTGGCTAGCTGGCTGACGCGTTCGGTACATTCGGCCATCCTGGAATAATTGCTCCTGTAATGGGAACAGACCGTAATGGTTAGCATCTGGAACAACAGATCATTATGGCTCTTAACTTAAGGCTGGCTGACTCATGACTGGCTGAATAATGGCTGGCTGACTAATGGCTGGCTATTAATATTAAAGCCTGTTTTAAAATTTTATCTTTATATTTCCGTTCAAGATATATACCTACATTTTAAATTTAATAAGATGTCTTTAAATAGATAGTCTTATCAGAACTATACAAACAGGGCGCTATCCAAGTACCCTAACTCGCACTGGACCAGCTTGGTAAACTATATGGCATGTACCTTCTCTAGTCAGGAGAGACCAGTGCCTAACAGTATAACATATAAACCATAGTAGGTATATGAGTAGATTGATTTATATCGACTATGTATAGCTATCCTAAGTAGGCGGCGTGGTGTTAAGCGATTACCGTCGCGTCCATATGCGACGGTAATCGCTCGCGAGCAACCCCAGCTCGCTCGCTTAACACAACGCCTATACATATACACGCACACACACATAACAATAATAATATATAACAACAATCATATATATGTGAACAATAAATTGTTAAGTAATTAAAAGAGCACACATCTTTCTTACCAATAAAGTTTGTGATGGTAGGCCATCATCACGAGGTACTATATTATTCATTGTTCTGTTGAAACATGAATCATCAAATTGAAGGGACAAAAATATACATGTTTCCTTGTAGTGTTTATATTTTCAGACTCTTCAATCACTGGTGACCTAAAACAAAATACACATAATGTTAGTTATGAGAGGAATGCCCAGCAGTGGAACATTAACAGAAGTTTAAATTTTAATTTGCTAATACAACTAATTTTGCCAGTTATACAATTGTGAAAAAAACATATTTCATAAGCCCGATATTCTTTACCCTTTATCTTATGTATGATAATTTTATCGATATGGGAGCAATCAATACCGCAACACTATTTTTCATACAAAATGTTTTTATAAAATTGTATAGTGAAATAATCGTAAATATAAATGAAAATGAAAGGAAACGTGATCCAATATCTTTACTTAAGACTTTTAGCAAACATTTCATTTGTAAATTTGTAGAAATCAGGGGTATTTCGATGAAATATGCAGTACGTACCGGCGTAATGTACATGATGCTGTTTTTTCCCTCTTCTGCCGCCGCACCCAATAAAACTGCACTTTGGCATCTTCTTTTACACCACTTCACCTTTCTCAATAAAGGATTTGCTAAAAAACACCACAAATAACGAAGAAATTCTAAAAAAAACTATCCACAACAAAGCTCACTGACAGCTCAAGTACCACATGAAAGTGTAATACAAAATGGCGAATCGGCCGCAAATAGGCATTACCATGACGTTACAGAAAAATGTTGCCAAAATTGGCACGTTCAACATTAGTGCTAGAGTAGATATACATAAGTGAGAAAGAAACAGAAATGTTTATAAGTTCTTCATCGGATTATGATACAAAAGTATAAGCTACGCTTTATATAGACAACTGTTTCAGATCCAGGTATCATTATCAAAGTGTCCAATGGAGTTTTTTTTTTCAATTATGGCATCGCAAACTCTGTGCATACTGCCAGCGTCAAGTAGGTATAATTTTTGCATCAATTTTTTGCCAGTTTCAATGAAACTGGACGAAGTAATAACAAAGTCAGTAAGTAAGTCGTCAATAATAATAATCAGTCAATCTAGTCAGTCCAACACTCAAGTAAAGCGATGGCTACTTTACTAGAACGTGTCCGATGGAATTTTGGAGGCAAGCAGAAAAAAAACATTTTAGCACTGTTATTCTATTTCACTAACACTCGTGCACTGTAATTAACCTATATCAAACAAAATGCCATCAACTTTATCCAATATAACTCAAAAATACACCAAGAAAATGAAAATAAAACAAGAACACAATATGTCTTTTTCGACTTCCCGCCAAAACTCCTCCAATGGAGTTTTGGGGGCAAGGCGAAAAATCATGTTTTGGCGCTGTTATTCTATCTCACAACTAAATAATACATATTATTTATTCTTAGGTATGTTACTGCCAGATTTGAATAGGGGAACAACTTTGCTATGTTTCATTAAATCAGGAAATTCGCCATATTTTACACAATTATTAAAAAATAATGCTAAGTGGGGCGCTATTACGTCTATTATTGCATTTAAAATTCTTACAGATATACCCCACAGATCTGTGCTATTCTTAATATCTAGGGTTAATATCTAGGGTTTTAAATATTTTTACAATGTTTCGTTTCGGGCGTCAACGGGTTTAAATTTAAAATTACACTTGCAACCGCTTACATTCTCTTTTAGCTGTGCTTCAGCGACGTCGGGGGAAGACCTAAGCGATTTTCTGGTCGAAACTGGAATGTCAGCAAAGTATTTCTCAAAAGTTTGCGCAATCATATCATCAGATTCAACGAGTATACCGTCTACTAGAAGACTGTAGACGTGATTGCGGTCTATGGCCCTTCCAGTCTCGGCATTTATGTATTATGTTCAAAGTCATTTTTATCTTATTTTTACTTGATTTAATTTGATTTCTAATATGCAAGGACTTGACCGCGATACATACTTGTTTAAAGATTTTAGAATAATTTCTTACATGTTCACAAAAGGATTCACTTCTATTATAATATGATCTCTCATAGTAAAGATCATATAGTTTTTGTCTACTTTTGTAAATTCCCAAAGTCGCCCAGTCACTGAATGTTTTACACTGCTTTGGAGAGATTTTTTTTGCAGTAAATACAGCATTAAAGGCTCTATTAATTTGAGAACATAGTACACTATACTGTTTGTTAACATGTGCATGTGATGGAACAGACAACCTATTTACAATAGAGTTTCTGAATCTCTCCAAACGTTTTTGGTTATGATTGATTCAGAACATAGGTATTATAGCATATATATTAAGAAAGCGTTTTTTAATTAATTAATTTTATATTATTATTATAAACTCGACAGCGCATGCATGATAAAATATCAAAATATTGATAGGTAGTGTATGAAAAGAGACAAAATGTAAAGCATTATCGTGTACAATGGCGTGGATGACATGCAATATTCATCCCAGTGCCATTTATTTTCATCTGCTGTGATGCTATTTTCTCATTGATGGACGTGGTGTGATGTGATTGATGGTTCATGCGTTCGTGCTAAATCACTGGTGTTCTTTACAGATTTTTCCATTTTTTATATACAGTTACTACATTTTATTGTTACGAATATGATATTAGACTCTATTTATCTATCTAGGCACCTAAAATCTAATAATAAATCTAATAATTTTGCAACAGTTATTGGATACTCACAAACAGCTCGATTTTTTCCCAGGAATAAAAAATTGTGAAATTGAGTACCGACGGCCAAGTGGTGAATATTGAAGTCTTCGGTCTTCTGGCACATAGTTCACACACCAGTGGTTCACACACCAGTGTGCAACTCTGGCTGAGAAATTATTAGGTAGGTAACTCCTTATTATATTAAGGCTTGGCATGTCCACTACCTGCACTTGGCCAGCGTGGTAGATGATGTCATAATCCTTCTGAATTCTGAGAGAAAACGTGTACCCAACAGCGGGATATAAAAAATGAATGAATATAAAACTGAAAAATACAGGTGTCGTCTACACCAGCGATGATCCACCGGTGCTACAACAAAACGCAAAATAAGTCTACACAAACACATTTTATTTAATACTAGTGGCCGCCCGCAACATCGTCCGCGTGGACTTTGGTATTAGTCATAGCATCATGTTAAATAGCCTAAAGCCCTCTGGTGGCTCCCTTGGGGTTGCCCGTGTCCGTAGGCGACGGTGATAGCTTACACCACGCAGCCCTTGTGCCTTTAAAAAAAAGGCTTCCCCGATAAATGGACTATCCAACACAAAAAGATTTTTTCAATTGGAACCAGTAGTTCCTGAGATTAGTTCGTTCAAACAAACATACAAAGGAACGAACGAACTCTTCAGCTTTATGTATAGATTAAAATATTGATTAACGGGCTAATATAAAAAACATAAATAAGCCAAAGACAATACTATACTTTATTAATCTATGAAATAAGGAACATAAAAGACAGACATGACAATTTTGATAGCTGCCTCAAAATGTAAATAAACAAACAGAGAAAGTAAATAATTTTGTAAAGAAATAATAAATAAAAAACAAAGTATAAGAATAAAACAAACGGATATAAGTTATAAAATATGATAATCGACGTGAATGAAGTAAGTAATAACATGTTATTTATAACACTACACGGCGCATTTCATTATTTCATTTGCTTCCCGTGGGAATGAGATATTTTTCTTCCCGTGGTAAAAAGTAGCCTATGTTCTTTCTCAACGTCCTTTCTATGTTTATGCCAAATTTCATCAAAATCGGTTCAGTGGTTTAATTGTGAAAGGGTAGCAGACAGACAGACAGCAGACAGAGTTAATTTCAAATTTATAATATTATAGTATTTCATCAAAATCGGTTCAGTGGTTTAAGCGTGAAATAGTAGCAGACAGACAGAGTTACTTTCAAATTTATAATATTAGTATGGACCAGCTGACCCAACAGACGTCCTGTCTTAACTATGAATAGTGAATACCATAGATTATTATGACTTTGACTATAAAAAATCAATGACGAATACCGATTGAATTCGATTTTTAAATAAAAAATATTAATAAGGCGGCTAAATATTCTTAAATTTTCAAATTTTCCGCGCAATGTTCTTAATTAATTATTTCAATAAGAACCTTCTCCTGACTATAACAAACACAACAGAAACAGAATTAGCGAAATCGGTCCAGCCGTTCACGCGTGATTCCGGGACCAAGTAAAATAGGGATTCATTATATTATTATGTGTACATATGTATTTAGATTAGACGATAAAATAAAATGGTAAAAGTTTGGTAGTAGTATCTCTTATCCTGTCGCCATCTAAATTGTCTGTCAGCGTCCGCGTGGAACCGAAGTTCAATTAAAAATATTCCCTTTTTACGTTATTTCCTCGCTGAGTTGCCTTGTTACCAAGTTGAAACATCAACGTTACCATCAGTATGACTTAAGATTTTATTCAATTTAAGATTTTATCTAACCTACAACAATTCAATGTGTAATACTCGTAGTGTCTCATACAATCAGCTCTCACGTGTGCCCATTATACGTCTTGTACTTCGCAATATAAATAAAGAATTTAATTCAGTAAACGAAAATTACTTTCAGTGCCTATAAACTAAGCCTAATATAGACTATTTTTTTTATTGTGTGACTTAAAATCGTTTGTCAAAACTATCTCTACGAAGATAAAACGGAGTTGAAAAAGTTTTATGGTGGTAAGTATCATAACAAGGAGAGGACAGGGCCGGAATCAGCCTAACATCTGTACAATGTGTAGATTTTTTAGAATATATTAAAATATTAAAGATGTACTTCCATTACGATAAAATTTCACCTTTAAGGTAGGGGCATCATTAAAACTGTTTCTACTTTCATAATAATACTCGGTCTCTTTCATAAACTCACAGTTTTGTATGTTCAGAATCTCATAAGTCGGCTGGTAGAAACTCGGAAACTCTTTATATCCCACGGGACTTTCCGAAGTCAGCGCATAATACTCGTGGAAGTTTTGAAATGAAAACCGCGTTCTCCTATCTTCAATCGTTTACATTATATGTTTCTGAAACATGGCTTTTGGTCTTTTTATTTGGAAAGTGTCCTCTCTAGCTTGACGAGACGAGCCTTTTCTTTTGGCTTTGTTGTGTCTCTTGGGTCCTCTTTGTGTATAACGATAGTAAGGCTCTTGTTCTATAGACACAGTAGCCGCTAAGCAAGTACAATTTGAGTGACAAGGCTTATGGCTTGTCTCTAATCTAAACTAAACTATATCTTGCTGCTTATCATTGAAGTTATCGCAATGCATAGTTAGGTAAAAAATGGAAATGTTGATGAAGTTCTGATAAGGTTCTCCTTTATTTTTTAAGTCACGCGCGAATTTAAGCTCTCAGTTTTAATGATTATTTACGCTACATATAGGTATACACGATACTTCTGTGAGAAATGCGGATCACGGTAACTACGCATTAGTTAACTGTTAGCTATGATCTCGAATATAAGTTGCAAACCTTTTTCCTTGGTACTTCTGCAAACTACCCGATGTGAAAACTCAGTCTGGGAGAGATCATTCACAGAATCATTTTACAGGAGATACCAGAGCCATAAGCTCTATCAAGGCCACACTTTCTGAATCCTAATGAGTTCAAATCACTCAACCGGTATCAGTCTCTACGATGAGTATGTTCTACGGATTCTATGATACTTCTCTGATTAATTAGGTTTTAATGCGCAAAGAAGATTAGGTAAATTTTTGAATTTCGGAGGATGGGGCGCCCGCCGTTCTCTTGCTTATGTCCTAACGGTGCTGTTCCACGTGAGACCGCACCTGCCAACGTATTAGCGTTTAATCTCTGATCTCGCAGGGTAGGACACTGGCTTTGGATACACCATTTCACACCGGCTGCCCAGCTCAATGTACGTGTCAGTGCATATTCCATTTTTTTTACGAATATTTTTTCTAGGACGGTATGTAGTCTTTACTTGCACTTGCACCTATTGTTTTGTGCCTTGACATTAAATTGATAGTGTGTGGTGAGGAAATATGAAATGATGTACCTAGGTGGCCACTTTATATTTTTTCTGAACACATACGTGGCGATATATAAAGTTTGAATTAATCGTATTCCTTATCTGCCAAACGTCTTCTAAGTTGCCCCTTACTAAAATAATAAATCATTTCCTAATATACAGTAGTTGTTTCCCATAGTGGCCTTAACAGCTTCATAATAATATACTATTTCATTTATTTCAAACTATGTAATTATGTGTTTCTTAAAGATTAATACTATAATTATAGTTTATTTATGGACACGGAGGGGCCTGAACTTGTCTGAATAAATTGCATTGTGCATCAAATAGTCTTAATCCGGCCCTGTGTTCGATATCCTAGGACGACTATTACATTATCATATTTTAAAATTAAATTTTAGTTGAATGTAAAACCGTGAAAACGCATCAGTAGGTCATATTTTAAATATTTTATTGTATCACCTGTTCGAGTTGCGCCACTTGTATGTATTTACAGTTCATGTTTTTGAATTTGTATCGCAAATACAGCTTCCGGCCAGGTCAAAATAAATTTTAATAATTCGTAATAATCAAATTAAATGAGAAACGATACATTTTTGTTATAATATGATGTTTGAAGATGTTGTTAAAGATAGGTGATAATGCCTATAAATACTCCCTCCATCAACCCACATTTTAAAAGCGCGTTGGAGTAAGCTCCAGATGTTTTCAGTTGTGAGGAGAGCCTCGTGCCCCAGACAAGAGTTATATCTACATAATTACTAATTATTCATTAAAATAGCAGAACGACTCAAACGCAGCAAATACATCGATTTATCCGCATATGCATAAATAGATTGAGATTGAAATTGATATTAACTTAACAGTTCTATATTTCGGTGTTCCTTTATGCAGTTTTGAGTTTCTAGTAAAATACGCAATAGTATTTTATTTCATAATTAGATGAAATAAAAAGATGAAAGAAAGAAAGAAATGGAAAATAATAAACAGATAAATAAAAATAACGTTAAATAACGATACTTTTACTATGCAATTGGTAACGTTATCAATTCCTGACCGTGGTAACATTACGATTTACCAATAAAATCAACGATAACGTTAGGTCGATTTAACGGTAAAAGGCCATCCAAGGTATCGTCACCAAGAATAACTCTACCTTTGCAATTAATAGTTATCTTCAGTTAGTTATCTTCATCTGGCGAAGTAACGATACCTGACTTTAACGTTATTCAAAGCCATGCGTGTGACACAATATGGTGCGGGGTTTGGGCGATCTCCTTTTGATGACACAATATTTCATCACTATGTTTCTTTTAACTGAGTGAGAGTAAGTGGCAAATAAACACAAAAAAAAATCCCCAATATTTGAAGCCAGTCCCTACGCTGTAGGAAATAAAGACCTTTACCACGAAACTATTACCTATATCTTATAAGTAATAGTAACCTTGAAAACATTACAATTACAAGAGAATAACAAAAATATAAACACGATTCAATTATCGAACTTTAACATTGTCAAAACCACAATATTGTTTTATTATTTAACACATCTTTTCATGAATCCCTTTCAATTAACGACCCTAATCCACAAAAATTGTCTCTCAGAGTTGTCAAAAAGTCCGAGCAAATAAAAACCTCTCCATCCAATATGTACCTTTAATGTTGGGCCTACTGATGTTTTTCTTATTTCAAATAATAAATCCAGTAACAGGAATTGGAAAAAAATGAAATATTATGTTACTCTAAATCCTGGGCCTAATGGACGGTCCTTGTTTCGTGGGCTCCTAAACTAGCGTTTTAATAAGAGCACTAATTATACGTTGATTTCTGAAAGACACACTCGTATACGAGTGTATGTACGTATGTATGTATATTTTCTGTAAAGCAAAGCGCTCTTTATTATACGTACGTAACAATGCACGTGGCATCATACGTTGCAGATAGTAACAAACACGGTTTTGAAGCACATCAAACTAAAAAAGTGAAAAATAATGATTATCCTTATTAAAAGCAGAAAATAATAATGAAAAAAAAAACTAGTATTATTGTGAAAAAGCATGGGGTGGTCTGTGCCATATATTTTGTATATTCTAAGGCAAGTTTTAAAGTTTTTTAAACTATATTTATTTTTAATTTTTAAGTTCGATTTATTGTTAAAAGTTCTCGTAATCAGATCAGTCATTTATTTATTTCATAGTCATAGTCATTTATTTAGTTCATAGTCATGAAATTATTGTTAACCGACTTCCAAAAAAGGACGAGGTAGGTACTCAATTTGACTGTATTTTTTCATGTTTGTTACCTCGGAACTTTTGATTGGGTGAACCGATTTTGATAATCCTTTTTTATTTGAAAGCTGATACTTCCTGTGTGGTCCCATTTCAATTTGGCCCAGTTCTGAAAATATAAAATAAAAAATTAATATCACGCCAACCGAATTCAATGATTCTTTTTTTATTGGAATGGACTTCAAGGATAGTTTAATAAGGGATCCATGACAAAATAACGGAACTCTTCAATTCTTAGGAGCAAATTTACGATACTCGACCGAAACTTTTAAAGGCTATTCGGATATTTGAGTCACCTACAGTAACGTCGTTGTAGCCAATTAATTGTCGTAGTTGAATAATAATATGATGATCAATGAAACTCCTTAGCGGCTTCAAGTAAGGGTGTGAACTGTGGCAGAATTTCTAATTGTTTCATTTAAACGGCACTGTCTCATATGAGCAGCACGTTTGGAAAATCTATATATTTAAACTCATTAGTTAGTGTACTTCAAATTCAATAAAAAAAAAATAAACAATAAAATTGACAAAACAAAAATCCGACTTCAAAAGAAAACTATTCCAAAACAATTTAATATGCACTAAAAAGAAAAAAAAATATTGCGTATTCTTCTAAAATTTAATAGCTAACTTACATTTTCTACTCATCAATATGTATATAGGTACGATCTATGTTTACCATATTATAATGTAGGTCTGTACAATTATTGTTATTTTTGGAGTCGGTGTCGGTGTTATAAGCAGATCTGCCTCCGTCTCTAGGGCCCGCTATCAAGACTGGCCCGTCGATCCCATTCCCCTCACGTACACACTTCGTCGTCCCTTATACTTTTATTGACCGCCTCGGCCTGGCAAAACGGTCGACATTGATAAACAAGTCTTTGATGAAATATGCATTGCATGCTTTGGAATCTTTGGATCATACCTACAAATTGCGCTTGCACTAAATGCGTTAGCCTCATAGAAATTGTATTTTCCAATATCTTTGGTTAGCCTTCTTATGTCCCACTGATGGGTACAGGTCTCCTCTCGGAAGTGAAAAATACACAGAGCAGAGAAGGAATATGGTTTTGCCATATAATCCATAATCATAATCCATCCATCCATAAGCCATAATCCATCACGATAACAAAGAGCAGTTTGATAGATGCTGATGCAGATGGCATCATGCCTTCGAAAAATTATGAGGAACTCTCAGGCGGTAATGAAACACATCGTAATCAAATATCACAATGTTTTCCCTCATCGTGGAACAGCGATAAATACGCACACAACCATTACATTTTTGCGCCGGCATGTAGGGTTACCAATTTTTTTTCTATCAAATATTATAGTATTTTTGAAGTTATTGACATAAAAAATGAAAATAAATAAATAATTGTATGTGATTAAAATTGAACTAACGCACACAGACAGAGACAGAGGACCTACGCCTACGCCTACCGCGACACGTTGGATGACAGCTCGAGAGCTCGGGAGCTAGCGAAAATATAGTAGTTTCGCCTACTATATATTTTTTTAGAAATATAGTATTTGATCCCTTAAAAAAGTAGATTACTATATTATATAGTAAGGTTGGCAACCCTACCGGCATGCCGCCGCCGGGTTTGAACTTTGTCGGTATCTATCGCGGTCTTTGCCGCTCAGTCATCGCTGCTCGTGCGCTACACTATAGAATATATTATACACAAGTATCATATCTAACTAACGAGAGCAGCGATGGCCGAGTGGTTGAAAACCGGGGTCTTCAACGCGACCGATCCCAGGTTCAAATCCTCGGCTCGCACCTCTGACAAAGAAATTTGTAATGTGCGAATTTATCGCTGCCCCACGGTGATGGAAAATATCGTGATATTTCATTGATTACGATGTTCTCCATTGCCGTGCATGCCTGAGAGAAATTGATAATTTCTCGAAAGCATGACGTCCACCAATCCGCACTTGGCCAGCGTGGTGGACTATGGCCTAAATCCCTCTCAATTGTGTGAGAAGGAGACCTGTGCCCAGCAGTGGGATATAAAAAAAGGTTGAAAAAAAAAAAACATATCTAACTACTAGTCCTGAAAGCGAAGCAATGCGACGCAACTCGCGGTAACGTTCTGCGCATGTAAGAAATTCTCTTCAAAGCTTCCGAGCTTCATAGATCAAAAGTGACAGGTCTATTAAGTTAGAGCAATACGTATGATGGGATATGAAGAATGAGTGTAACGTATCTAATGGTTTAGTTAAGAAAGTATGTATGTACGCGTTTTTTAAACAAAATTGCAGAATAAAAGAACGGAATTGACTGAGATGTCGAGTTGGCGAAGTTGAAATGAAAATAATTTATTTGCACAAATATGGGTATTACAAAAGTTGTTTTATGTACATTTATTAGTTCGCCATATTTACCTCAGCGAGGTATGCAAATTTGGAGGACAGAATTAAAACGTATATTAACAGTATAACTAAAATTACTTATAACTAAATTTATTATAATTGAAGACAACGTTGATTTTATTTTAACCCATATTTTGCGGTTTTTATTGCGATGTTTTATCAATTCTGCTATAATTATAAATTAAGTTGTTAACAAAAAATTAGAACCGACTTCAAACGGTAAAAAATAAAATTGTTCAGTACCTACTTCTTCTTGCTTATGGTAATGACTCTTAAAACTATTCCTGGAGTCGGGCCCTTAGCAAATGTCGTACTATTCGTTCTAAATTGGCACCGACATCGACAGTACAGACAGTGGGACAGTACCTACTTCTTCTTGCTTATGGTAATGACTGTTAAAACTATATTGGAGTCGGTGCCCATTCAGAACGAAAGGTACACTATATTTACTAAGACAGGACATTTCACTAAGGGCCCGACTTCAAAAATAGTTTTAAGAGTCATTACCATAAGCAAGAAGAAGTAGGTACTGAACAATTTTATTTTTTACCGTTTGAAGTCGGTTCTATTTTTTTGTTAAAAACTTAATTTATTTCACTCTTTTTAGTAATTTTGATAATTCTGTATGTATTAGCATAATTGGAAAAATTTTCACTTAACTTCTAAACTTTAAACAGATTTACCTTTTATAATCATGTTTATCTAATAGCCTGAAAGAATACTACTATCAGTCCACCTGAACGTATAAATTAAAGAAGGAATTTGCTCTCGGCTCCTAACCGTTGAGGAGTTGTACCTTCAAACATCAGCTAAGCAACAGCAGGTTTTAATTACTAGACATAAATATTTGTATTATGTTAAAAATATGACTAAAAGAATGTGTGTGCCTATTAAGTTTCAGTGTTTCCCTCGATTTCCCTAATATCACATCATCAGATTTTGACATGGTGACAGTTGGACCACCTCAGGAATGTAAGATTTCGAACAAAAAAACCTTTATTGAAAGAATTTGCTCTCAACTCCTAACCGTCGTAGTACCTTCCATCATCAGTTCAGCAACATGATATGACGATAATTATACACAAATGTCTGTTTTGCTTTTGTAAAAATATGAAAAACATTTGTTGTACTATAAAATTTGAATGTTCCCTTCGATTTCTCTGGGATCCCCTCATCAGACTTTGACTTGGTGACAGTTGGACCACCTCGGGAACGTAAGATTTCGAATAAAAAACTATTTATTGAAAGAATTTGCTCTCAACTCCTCACTGTCGCAGTACCTTCCATCATCAGCTCAGCAACATGAGATGATGATTTCTATGCGTAAATATTTCTTATGCTTCAGAAAGTATAAGAAAATCAATGTGTGTGCCTATAAAATTTGAGAGTTCCCCTCGATTTCCCTGGGATCCCATCATCAGATCCTGATTTGGTGACAATGGGACCACCTCGGGAGTATAAGCTACCGAACAAAAAAAGAATTTTGAAAATCGGTCCACGAACGGCGGAGTAATCGGTGAACATATATAAAAAAAAAAAAATACATACAGCCGAATACAGTACCTCCTTCTTTTGGAAGTCGGTAATAAAAGGTATTTATGTTTAATACGAGTTATATTTTTATCCGGGCCATCGGCTTTGGGCACCCAATTTACTGGGTTTTTATACACTGAGAGGAAAAAAGCCGGCGGAAAAAAAACCTCGCAGGTTTTTAGTCCCGTAAACCCGAAATCCCTCACGAAGTTAAAGTTCGTCGTTTAAAAATTCAGATACCGAATAGTACGCTTTTGTAAACAAGAATGTTTTAAGTGCTCGTTTAAAATCACAAATTGTTTTAGACTTGAGGGATTCAGGTAAGTTATTATATTTTTGGTCCCATGCAAAAGACGCTTTTGTTATATTGTTTTGTTTTTGATGCAGTTAAGGCTAGTTAGTAGACTTTGTTGTTGTGTTTCGGTGGAAAGGTGCAGTTCCCGGCCACACTTACATGAGGCGACCACCAGCCTCCGCAGTAGCAGCGCAACTGCATACGACCTCAGACAAGACTTACCTAAGCTTGCTTGAGGTTGTATGTAGATGTCCATGGGCTGCAGCGACCACTTAACACCACGTGGCCTGCATGCTCGTCTGCTACTCCATTCAAATAAAAAAATACTTAGGCCGTGTATATTTAAGAGCTTTTTTCTAAGTAAATCAAATCTAAATATTTCTAATTTTTTTTCAGGATAAGCCGAATGCACTCCTTTTGGCAACAGCTTACGTGAAAATGATTTTGGTGGGAATATTTATAGGTACCAGATCTATCATGGTCCATGGTATACCACGCTGGCCAACGTGCGGGCTTGAGGACTTGAGTACATTAAATTCCACAAGGCCCGAGGCATCAAAGCTTAGCTTCTTCTTCGTCTTTCTGCACTATATACCTATTCAAAGCAGAATAGGCTATTCTTTCAAGGGCATTGAGAAGGGCCTACTTCTAGTACAATAACTACTACATAATAAATAAATCAATTATACTAATATATAAATAAGGGTTTGTTTGTTTGTTTGAACGCGCTAATCTCAGGAGCTACTGGTTCGAATTAAAAAATATTTTCGTGTTGAATAGTTAATTTATTGGGGAAGGCTATATAACATCATGCTATGGCTTATACTAAAGTCCACGCCGACTAAGTTGCGGGCAGCCGCTAGTAAATAAATAAATACCTAAACTTCCAATATTCTACACTTTTTATTTCGGATTAACTTATGCAATTAGCAACACAAGTAAAATGAAACACACGCGAAGATAACGTTCGATCGAATTGTCGCACAAAACTGTAGGCTTCTAAATACTCGCAGTAATACATTTCACATTTACTCGTATATGTGGCAGAATTTAATTGCGAAAGATGTGTTATATTTTTTGATAAATTACATCAATTAGGCTGCGTGCGACGCCGCCATATCGTACCATGCCTACATTTAATCGAGAATCGTAAACCAAGATCCTTAGGACATTCGTTACTTCACAATGAAGACATATAAACTATAGATAAACCTCTACGAAATTTAATTGATATATATTTTGGGTATTTTTATTACTTATTTTTTTAAGATTTAATACATGGGGTTTTAGCATTACAAAACATATTTTTTCGACTTTATATACTCGAAATTAAGAGTACATGTACGTGTCTGAATTCTTCTCTCGCTTCCTTTTGTAAAAAATAAAACATTTCTTCAACCCTTTTTATGCCCCACAGGACACAGGCACGACTCAGCTCTTGGAAGTGAGAGGGATGTAGAGGGAATGAGGGAGGGATGGAGGTTCACCACACTGGCCAAGTGCAGATTGGACCATTGAGTAATTAATTACGCCGTTTCGTGCAATTAAGGACATGTCCATAAGTTGCCTATTTATCATTAGTATTTTCAAGCGCGAAAATGCGAAGCGCGCATGGCCCGGTGGTTAGCGTAGAACGCAAGCGATCTATGCAATTAAGTCAAACAGGCGCGGTCGGGTGTGAGATGGGTGACCGCTAGTGGCAAAAAAATTCATGCCCGTGTCCGTGTTTCGGAGGGCACGTTAAGCCGTAGGTACCGGTTGTTGTCGATAGATAACAGTCGTTAAACCTTGTCGGAGGTTTTAGGGGGTTTTGAAAACATCCGACAGCGGGTTGGCCACTAACTCGCATCTCCACCAACCCGCATTGGAGCAGCGTGGTGAAGTAAGCTCCAGGCCTCCCCAATGATTGGGAGAGACCCATGCCCAGCAGTGGGGCGCAAAAAGGGTTGCAGCGAGGTATTTTCAAATACAATAACTAAAATTAAAATTAGCGATTTTAGGTAAGTAGTTGTCACATCTAGCGAGATAGTGTTTCAGTATCGCTGATTCATATCCCGAGGGGATCGTATGTCTCGCTAATTGATCCCGTGAGTAGTCGCCGCCATTTCTCATAATTTTCCTGGGATTTGGCTGGAATGGGATAAAGTTCGGGTTCGTATTCGTTCCCCAGGGAAGCTTAGATTCTTTCTACATGTTTTGATCGCACGAGAAGGGAGACCTATGTTTTAATATAATTATATTTTTTTACAAAAAGTAATGACAGGTTTAAATGATAAGAAACAGGTAATCGGGCTCTATATGGACATGACAAGGGCATTCGAGTATGTAGATCATAAATTGCTGATTAATAAGTTAGAGAAATATGGAGTCAGAGGCAATGCGTTGAACTTAATCAACTCTTACGTAACTGACAGAGAACACATAACAGAAATAACAAAAATTAATGAAATCACATAAACTGAAGAGAAACACCATTCTCTCTCTAGGAAAGAACTGTATGGAGTGCCTCAAGGAAGTATTTTAGGCCCTTTACTTTTTTTAATTTATATTAACGATTTTCCTCAAGCAGTAAAAGAACCGATGATACTATTTGCTGATGATAGTACAGTAATATTTATAAATGAAAACACAGGTTCCTTTGAAAGTAATATAAATAATTGTCTTGAATCACTGATAGAGTGGCTAAATAGTAATAATCTTAAAATTAATCTTGATAAAACAAACATAATGACATTTAAAAATAGAGTATCATACGGACAACCAGTAAATATTAACTATAAAGGAAAGTTGATATCTGAAATAGAAACAACAAAATTTTTAGGACTATACATAGATAGCAGATTAACGTGGCAGTCACACAAAGAAAACGTTTGTAAACAATTAAATAAGTTTTCCTTTGCTTTATATAAATTGGCCAAAGTTGTAAGCAAAACGGCGGTTCTAAATGCCTACCATGCGTACGTAGGTGCAACATTAAGATACGGTATAATATTCTGGGGAAATGCGACTGGAATTCAAACTGTGTTTAAGGCTCAAAAAAAATGCATTCGAGCAATATGTCAATTACAACAAACGGATACTTGTAGGCCACATTTTCAAAATTTAAAAATAATGACGCTCCCTTCCTTATACATTTACGAGATCTCTTTAATGGTCAAAACAGAAATCACAAAATATGAAACCCTTAAATCAAAAAGACATAACAGTAAATTATGTTCAATCGCTTCCAAAACAAAACAATATCATAACAGTGTCTTTTGCATGGGACCAAAAATATATAACGGTCTACCGGAATTCCTCAAAATTAAAACGGGCAACGAATTTAAAAAAGGACTTAAAACGTATTTACTGAAAAAGGCGTATTACTCAGTCACTGATTTCATAAACGATAAAACGGCATAAAGGAATTCCATAAAAACCTGGGAGGTTTTTTTTCCGCCGGCTTTTTTTCCTCTCAGTGTACAAACAAGCTGTGATATGGGTACCCAAAGCTGACGATCGGAACCGATCCGAAATATAAATAAATAAATATTTTTATTTTTATTTATAAAAGGCGCAATATGGGACAAATAAAAATAATATTAAAATAGATGTAAATGTACATTTCATAATTGTATTATAGTTTAGTTTTTTTCCTTATAAATTTTTATCATTGTATATTTGCATACCTCATGGAAGGTAAATATGGCGAACTAAATATATATAAACAACTTTGTAAACACCCATATTTGTGCAAATAAATGTCTTTGTCTTTGTCTTTAAATGAATGTATTTTTTTAACAAAGACCACGTATCGGCCAAGGAAGCACAGGCCCTACGCCCAGGTGGGTGGACAATCTAAAGAAGAGAGCGGGAAGGCCTTGGATTTAGAGGGTGCGTCCAGCAGTGTACTTCCTATGGCTGGAGGATGGATGGATGATTCAATACAACGATGTTGATATGCATGTATAATTAATGATATCGCAATATTTTATATTTATTACTAGCTGTGCCCGCGACGTCGTCCGCGTAGATAAAGACTTGTACAAAAGGCTTGATTAGAGTTGGATTATTTGTTCCTCCTCCTCCTTAGTCGTCCACTCTTGTCAGAGTGGTCGTTGCTGATGAGGTTGCAATTTCGTTCGTGACCGCTTGCCCTCCACTGTCCCTTGGATTATTGTTACCTTTTATGAAATTACTTATGATACAAAAGTTCATATTATTATGTTGAGTAGATACATTCTTCCTGAGTCCTTACAATCTTACTGTACTCCTCTTATAATCGACTTTTCAGTCGTTATCATCAGTTTCTCTTTACAAATTAAACGTACTATAATAGCCTGTTTATAAAGTGTTTAGATAGTACTGCTGTGCCCGCGGAAAGGATCATTATAATTAAATAATTTGTGCTGCAAATAATGCATAGATTCATTATCATCATGTAACTCAAATATATTGCAGAAAGGTGATGAAATGTCTACGCTATGTCAGGCGTGGTTAGTAGTTGGTTAGTCAAATTCTTGGTTGCTTACACGTTGGTTGCAATTGTCGTTAACATACTGTCGTTCATACTTAATGGAGGTCTTTTGAGCGATTTAAAACTTGCGACAGCAGTTAGGCCACTAACAATGAAGACGTCATCAACCTGAATTGGAGCAGCGTGAGAGGATTAGGCCCTACGCGATTAAGAGTCAATTGGTCCTATTAACAACCCTTAACACAGCATCAGAAATAAATATATCGATTACTAATATTATTCTGGGCGTGACCACCATGCCGTGCTGCTGCCGTGACGCTTTAGCATATTAGTATAACACCAGTGCCAGTACTGCGTATGTATGTAATAGCTCTTATTAAATTAACCACTGAAAACGTCTGCTCATTTCTATAACATTTTTTTATCGGCAATTGCTTATTCGTTTATTCGAAATCACTTTTTTTATAAATAAACCGAACAAAGAGGCAGAAAGGCCGCGTGGTTAAGCGATCACTGTCGCCTATGGAAACGGGCAACCCCAGCGGAGCCACCCGAGAACTGCCGGCTTTCAAGAAGAGCTTTCTTTACAGCTTTCTTGAAGAACCCTATGTCAAAGTCCACTGGAAATGCCTCAGCTGGAAGGTTGTCCCATAACTTACACATCCGTTCAAATATCAAAAGGAGCGTGCAAAGCGGCCTGTGGAACTTTAACCTTCGACTGGTGGTGTAATCATGATATGGAGACATAGCTATCATTTTGAAAAGAACACTCAGCATAGTAAAGTCGGTAGAACACTTTGATTTTTTTACGTTTCACACTGATAGCGCCAGAGTAGGGGAAAATATACACTGTGTAATGGGTACCATGCGACACACAGAGACAGAAATACAAACACTTAAACCGAGAACAGAAAATTAAACTCATCATTCAAATTTCTGCTTCGCCGGGAATCAAACTCGAGACCCTTCGATTGGCAGTCCGGCATGGTAACCATTGCGCCACGCGAGTCCAGGCGCGGTCGCAGCCTTCAATTTGGGGGGGTGTCGCTAAGAAATTTGGGGGTTGAGGTGTCTCAAATTGGCTTGATTCGCCTTCCATCTACGCATGAGTGAGGGATTTGGGGGGGGGGGTCATGTCCCCTGTCCCTTGGACCGCACCTGCGCGAGTCGATAATTATTATTGTCTATTAAATAAGGTCGATACCAATAATATGTGGATGTAACCACCGCGCCGCGCTTCCTTAATGCTCTACCACAATGAGTACAATATCAGCGCCAGTTCCAAAGCTCTGTGTTGGTAATTTTTTATTAGATACTTTATTAAGTAAATATACTCGTAATTAATTATTTGAAATAATCTCCACCTATCCACTTTGTAATAGCGTTATTGGGTAAAATAATGATCATGTAACACCACCTGTCCTGTAAATCTACCTGTAAAAAGCAATTAAATATGAATAAATGAATAACAACGACATCTATCGTATAGCATGTAAACTAAATTGTCGATATACCGAATTTGCAACAGATCACAAAATAGTTCTGAATGTGAACATAGATGTCGGCAGTAGCCTCGTTTTGTTAAGGTTTTGTACATTTTGTATTGAGGATTTCTTTGAATATGTGGTGATATGATATGTATGTTTTTTTTAAATATTTAGAGATGAAATCTAGCATAAGTGTTTGAAAACTTGCTATCAGAATATTAAGAGATGTTAGTAGTTATCGAAACTTGTGGTGTGACCGCTCGCATTAACTTTATTATAGCGTGCAGGTGTTCATCCATTTCATCATTCTTGAAATTGACGTAACTTTTTTGTTTGTGAACCGATTTAAATAAAACAAACCCTAAATGTTAATCCAAAAAAATACCAATACTTCAGTGAAAACCGCATCCTTCTACGTTAAGCCGTTCCTGAGATTAGCGCGCACAAACGAACAGATAAACAGACAAACAGATAAACAGACAAACAGACAAACAGACAAACAGACAAACAGACAAACAGACAATAATTCTTAAAATCATTGTTTTGGGTTCTATTACGCTAATAAATAGCCCTAGTGACAGTTTTTTGCAAATATCTTCAATGTACAGAAACGGACTTGTTACAGATTTATTATATGTATAGATTTAACTGTTTGTGGCAGTATAGTTTGAACGTTGTAATGTTAGCGTCATCGATAAAAAAGTGATAACGTGCATTTGGAAAATGGAACGGTCTTGTGAAAAATAACAAAAGAGAGCGCGAAGACAAGATGTTTGTTGACGATTGATAATGAAATTTTGTTGTCATTGAAACTTATTTACATTGTTATCTAAAGTGAAATACAAAATCATAATGGATGTAGCAGGAATTATTTGTAGATTGAATACATAATATTTTGAGTTATCCATCTGAGGTCTTAGTCTGAGGTGTTTGATTTCATCACACAATGAGATGGAAGTGGAACCCTTGGAAGGCGAAAGAGGTAACACGGCGTAGACTCGGGTGAGTCAATACCTTCGATGCTCTAAGGGCGTAGGCATTATTAAAGAGACTGTACAGTAAGTTTCCTCAAAGGGTGTTGTCCTGTACTTAATTTGCCTAAGCTATTGCTTATCCGGCACTGTAGATGTCTATTGACTGCCGGGACCACTTAACTTGGGGCGCGCGGTCGTCCATGATTTTTGACTGAAATTTTGTATTCGTTTCAAGTTGCAGCTATTTTATTGGATATTTTTTTATTTCTTTACCCCAACTTTTAAAAACATTTGAAATTTAGACAAGAAGATAAAGTACCAAACTTGACGTTTGATAAATTTATTATTTGTTACGGTTGAACCGTAGTCCCGAATTCTGGACTTTTAGTAGGAATTGTAATTTCGTTCCGTTTCGATCCGTATAATTTTCTTGAATATTCGCGTGTTATGTAAATAATAATTAACTTGAATACCTATTTAGATCCTACTTTTATAGTTTACTAGCCTTCCGCCAGCGGCTTTGCCCGCGTGGACCCGTTCAATGGGTCCCCGTAGGAAAAAAATAGCCTATGTGCTATTCCAGGCTTCATTGCTATATTAAAATCATAGGCGTTTAGCCAGTTGCTTCAACTACGTTGAAACTATTACCCGTTATCACGTAGGAATGAAGCATTTTCCCGCGGTAAAATGTAGCCTATGTTACTCAGGGTGAATGTAACTTTCAAATGGTGAAAGAATTTTTGAAATCGGAACAGTAGTTTTAGAGTTTATTCCTTACAAACACAAAAATACAAATCTTTCCTCTTTATAATATTAGTATAGATTAGTTATTTTAAAGTAAGTACTAAGACATTCATCGAATAATATAATATATAGAAATTATCTGTTACTCTTATGAAAAAACAATAGCTAAATTTAAGAAGAATAAATTGTTTTCGTCTTATTATAAATCTTTAAAAATTTTGACTTAAAAATTGAATAGGTATCAAGATTTCGCAAAGCATCTAAATAGCTATCGTTAAACGTTTCTAAAAGAGACATTTATTCAGATAATATCTCAGAGTCCAGTGCTTGAGAGCGAATCGTTATCTGGTTTATTTATCTTCCCTCCGAAACGACAGCCTCTTGAGATCACAATTTTCAGATTTGCAATTAAACTGTATCTTATAATGTCAACTGGACATTTTGAAAAGCTTTTATTGTGGTTTGCCGTATTTAAGGTGACTTTCAAGGTGTGGAAACTTCAAACAAAAAACTGGCCAAGTGCGAGTCGGTTTCGTGCACAATGGTTTTCGTGCCATTATATAATAAAAACAACAAAAATCACGTTTGTTGTATGGGAGTTCCCTTTAAATATTTATTTTATTATATTTTGAGTATTTGTTGTTATATCCCTTTTCATGAGATTCAGTTTGGTGATAGACAGACGTGCGGACAGCGGAGTCATAGTAACAGCAACAGGGATCCCCAGATCCATCCAGATATTGTGCGTTCGTCTGTTGCTGGGTATGTAAGTGACTATTTCTTAAAAATGTAAAGGGGTTATTGGGTTACAATTAATAAGAACTACCTATATGGAAATAATTAATCAAAATACCAAGTATAACTTACGACAGCATCTCGGCAGTTTTGATATTAGAGCCCTAAACATTACAAGACTAACAGTAATTACTCTAAAATAACGGCTTAAAGAGATACTTATCGTATCTTTATTTAATTTCCATAAAAGGCTTCGGGAAAAACATGCAAACACAAAGGCTTTACTACACCAAAGAGACCTTTTCAAATAGATTTAACACGGTGTAAGATAATGTAAGCACATTAGTGGACATGTTCTTGGCGAGGACCGTTTGTACAGGACGGTTGTAGGCAGTGGTGGATTTAGAAATTTGCCGTCAGTAGGCTATTCATTTCTGCATCCCCCCCTCCCCCCTAGCCCTCTCCAAACTAGCAAGCTTTAACAAACCATATTGAAAGTGATAGTATTTTTACGTTGTCTTTGATTTTGTCACACAAAACAATTTTGGGCCAACTTTGCCGCCCACCAAAATCTTTTATTTTAATTTTATTTTAATGCAGAGCATGCAGGCCAAGTGGTGTCAAGTGTTCGCTGCAGCCCATGGACATCTACGTAGCAAAGCAAGCATAGGTAATTCGTCGTATGCAATTGCGCTGCTACTCCGGAGGCTGGTGGTCGCCTCATGTAAGTGTAGCCGGCAACTGCACCTTTCAACCGAAACACAATAGAATTGCTCACGGCAGAAGTGGGTGCAGCGGTAGTACTTCCCCGGGTGAACCATAATAGTTCTACCACCTGCCGCCCTAGGCTCCAGCCTACTCAGCCTTTTAGTAAAACCAGCACTGGTTGTATGGTTACCAGGTGTTATTCGGCAAAGTGAATCCGTCTCACAGTTTCCTCAAATTGTCATTACCAACAGTCTGTTGTCCTCATGCTGGTTACTGATTGCCTCTTAGATTAGGTCTAAGATCTAGGGACCCGTGTCCAACAGTGAGACCCATTAATTCTTTCCCCATTAATGGAGAGACCTGGAGCTACTCCCGCTGCTCGTGCGCTGAGATATTTATACCTATTTGTTACTGAGGTACTTAAAGGTTGAAGTCCTTGTAGACATAGGTCATAAAAGAAAAGAATCCAAACCGCGAGGCTGTTGCTGCTCGGTAAAAAATTACTTGTAGACATTATCCTTTGATGTCCCGTCTTTATCACTCTCCATTTTTGTTTATCGGCCGTGAAATTGGCTTCACCGCCCAACCGTAACGATGTGACGCAGCCTAGATGGAGTTGTGATGCCGCGAACCTTCACATAAGCTACCGTTAGATGCGACTCATCGTTTTAATTGTAGATGTTCTATTTCACGAAGTCCATTCGACTAAGATTGTTGTGTTGTCGAGTAACGACTGAATGACAACTAAGTAAACGTACATGAGTTGACGTGGGATTAGGATTTTTAAATTAAGGACAGATATGTTCAAATTTTTTTTGCAAAATGCTTTAAAATCTTACGCACACAAGTGCTCTTGTCTGTATACATCACTACTACAACAAGAGCCGACTTCGAGAGATCGGACTTCGTAAAATAGAATAATTACCTGGTGTACTTATACGGAAAAGTTAAGATAATATTATTATATTAAATTTAAGACACCTTTATAACTTGAAGGCTGTAGAAAGATTAAGGGCTATTTTTTCTGTCATGAGATAAAGTAATTAGTTAGTTAATACTATCGCTAGATAGCGCTAACAGCCAATAAATACAACAAATAGTTTTACACGGAATTCGAAAAATCTGTCATCAAGGTACGATTGTCTTAGTACTACCGTCGCACCTTCTCGCCAGACTTCATGAAGTGACCATTAGCGTTGTGCTGTTATTCCGCAGACTAGCACGAGCAATCGGATTTGCTTGAGTGTAAACGGGCCGCAGCGACCATACACCACCATGTTTTTATATTAAAAACAAAAGTGTATATCACGTGTGTAGTGTAGTAACTTCAAGTAGCTTGTAAATTATATTTACAGTTACCGGAATGCAATGAAATAACTATCTGTTTCCATTACACAGCAGATATAAACTAATTTATTAATTTAGAACGTAGGTATTTCATTAGGAAATTTTTAGACTAGTAAAATCTGGTTATTAGAATAAGCATACGTGAACTAAACTAAATTTTAAAACAATTTAAGATTGGTAAACTTTAATAGCGAGGGCTCGAATCCTCGGCGCGCACCTCTGACAAAGAAATTAGTAATGTGCGCATTTATCGCTGCTTCACGGTGATGGAAAATATCGTTATATTTCATTGATTACGATGTTCTCCATCGCCGTGCATGCCTGAGAGAAATTCGTAATTTGTTCAAAGCATGACGTCCACCAATCCGCACTTAGCGTGGCTGAATATAGCCTAAATCCCTCTCAGTTGTGAGTTTCTCTCTCACTGGGCGTCGAAACCAGGACTTATAGTCGAGACCACGACCGGGCATCGGTGGTAGTCACTGTAAAATTTTATATGAATAACTTGTTAAACTAACTATGAAAAAGTTTTTAAATTTTCTTTGAACATTTTAATCGAAAATATAATAAATAATTCATTCACATCTTTATCTGCAGTCTGTCTGAAACGGTCCTTCAAGACAGAGTCAAAGCTAATCAAGCTTCCAAATAGACTTCATCAGACGACTAGTGAAAGTCATTCTGGCTGTATTAACGTCGAGGTAAGACTAATTGCTTCGATATCTGATAAAATACATTTGAGACTGTCATTCAGATAATTTAAGTTTTAGTATTCATCTGTTTATGTACCTCGAGTTGTTTTGTTTGTAAGTCTCTCGGAGGGTCGCTCACCGGAGTCTGTCTCGTTAAGACTTCTATTATTCAATTAATTCGAAGATGGATATTTTTGAGATGTATAGAATTGTTAAATTTGGCAAACGTCAGTTCAAATGCTTCGATTGCCTGTACAACACAGGTACTTTAATATTACAGTTTAATTGTTGTTTCACTGAATGGCGTTTAGATGGAAATGTAATAAATAAAGGTTTTGTGCAAAAGAGAGAGAAAAAACAAAATACATTAACCTGTTAATGCAGCTTTGATTGGCTACAACCCTTTTTTTGTCCCACTGCTGGGCACGGGTCTCTCCCCCTTATTGGGGAGACCAGGAGCTTACTCCACCACGCTGCTCCAATGCGGGTTGGTGGAGATGCGGGTTAGTGGCCGCTGTCGGATGTTTTCAAACCGCCCATAAGGCCTCCGACAAGGTTTAACGACTGTTATCTATCGACAAAAACCGGGACCGACGGCTTAACGTGCCCTCCGAAGCACGGAAAATTGCAAATTACAGCTTTGATTAGTGAACTGTATTCTTTCAGATTCGTACATTAAAATTCTAAATTGGAGCAAAAAAATTTAAGGAAACTATAATAACCTTTAATGACATGGATTAAATGTTAGTTGATAAGTTATTAGAAATAAAATAAATAAATTAATAAATATTTATCATAGAACCACTCCGTATACCAACCCGCATTGGAGCAGCGTAGTTGAGTAAGCTCCAGGCCTCTCCAATAATGGGGAGAGACCCGTGCCCAGCAGTGGGACGTAAAAAAGGTTGCAGCCATCATAGAACCACAGCTGATCAATACCGCCTCATTGAAAAGAAGATGGGTGAGTGCTAATGGCAAATAATTTGCGAGTGCAATCGCTTCAGAGTGTAAATAAGCTAGCTCTTTGTGCAAGTTGTTACTGATAGACAGTAGACTATTAATCTTTAAAGCCTTAACTCCTCCAACTCGAATTCCAGCAGCATGATGGTGTAAAGGGTGGGAGAGACCAGTGAGTCCAGTCTTGTCATTCTTATTTAATAAACTTGGTGACTAAATTGCATTAGTGGATTTCATAAGGATGTATGAAGTCTAAACCATCCAAGCGTTTCACCGCCTCGCATGATGCGTGATGGAGTAAGCTTGAGTTTTTCCCAATAATAGGAGAGACCCGTGCCCAGAAGTGGTCGCAAAAAGGGTTGTAGCCAAGTTATCCTAGAGCGCATGCTAATTTTATTATTAAAAAATATGCAAACTTAGAAAGGGATACAATTGTAGTAGTCCATATACAAGAACTGACAACCAACTAATGTCCAAATCCGGCAGCAAGCTGACCGCACGTGGCTCTCTGTTAACGATACAATCACACGTATGATTGCATTTTATTTAACTGAGGCTCTCATTACGTGTTGGCTTAGAAATGGTCAATAGGGACCGTCGTCTATCTACTTCGAGATGGGCGTTTAAAAAATAACTCTTTACACCTGTATAACCACAAATTCCAACTGTGCAAGCAGAGGCGGCTCGTCCTAAAGAGCGCTGGTGCAGTGCACTCCCAAAAAAATTACATAGGTAACTTATGTCCCTTCATAATACATACTATCCTTACATAACATTCAATCTATTCTACTATACCACATAGTATATTATATTAATTATTACCTATATCTACGCGTACATTTAGCGTCAAGATGTAACGAGTGGAGCGCCAGCGATTGCGCTCCTATGAAACGAAGTTTAGTACGATTCCTAGCGCTGTATTCAATGAGTGCGAAAGAGAAACATCGACACAGGCCGACGCGTGAAACAAAAGATTTCGTATGAGAAATTAACCTAATCTGGAGCGCCGCTCACGCGCGACGTTGTCAAACCGTGGGTTTGGCCGTGACGGCCTGCTTATGCGATGTTGCCGTTCTTATGTATACAAACAAACGTGTCGTCGTCTTTGTCAGATATTTCGTAGTTTTTCTTTTAAATGAATATTTAAAAAAATGTTTATGCGCGAAAATGGAACAGTACAGTGTATCTTTTATCATGTGTATCTTTTAATAAGCAGTGTGAAAAAAACTTTCGAAATACGCCTTGAACTGAAAGCAAAAATGTAGTACGAAAACTAAATCTTTTACGCGTGTTTTTAAATCTGAACAATATTTCAAAATACATTGGTTGTGTGGATGTGAAGAAAGCAATAAATTAATTTGTTTTCCGTGTCTTGTGGTTATCAACTGGAACTGACACCGACAGTAGTGGTGAATCTGCTTGGATGGCAACGGGTGGTAAAATTTTTTTTTGTTTTTTTTTTGTGAACCCCCATCGAAAAATGTCACTAGCCGCCACTGTGTGCAAGTGCATTCACTTGGCTTATAACAAAAAATTGGAGTGAGTTTTGTACCTACAGTCGTATTCACGATTTATATTAAAGCTTACTCCGTCTAGAATTTCTTATGTTGTGGCACCGTGATAAACGTAAAGACAGTGGCAGCAATGGCTGCAGTGGTGGGACTTCTCTGGTGATGACCATACAAGTTCCACGGTCTGTGATACCTACCATCTATTCTATTATCTATTATTACTATCTATATATAATTACTATCTATATATTGAAAAAATCATAAAACTTCAATAGCGTGATCCAGGATATCCTATGCACATCGCCATCTTTTGACGAGTAGCTAAAAGTCGCTGTTTTTAGCGGAACATAACGGTTGCTAATTAATTTAGCATTATTTTTATAAATAACTAGCCTACCGCCAGCGGCTACGCACGCGTCAAGCCGTTTAATGGTTCCTTGTAAGATAAAAAATAGCCTATGTGATAATCCAGACTATATATCCTCATGATTCTCTGATCGCTTTTGGACGATCATCACTGTGGTGTGCAGTGGACTGTATGTTGCTATGATGTTCAGGGTAGGCAGGTATCAAAGAAGACACGATTTCCTTTTAAGGTGTTTCCTCCATTAGAGCCCAGTGGTAAGTGTGTTCAGCCCCGATCCGACGCTATATTTATATCCGGCGAAGTGGGACGGACCGGGGCGGGGCTTAAGAAAGAAACACCGATATATTTATTTCTCACAATTCTTGTCCTGTCATTCAAGTAACCCTATGCATTACCATATTAGGCGAACGATAAGTAAGTCGATGCATTACCATATAAGGCCAACAACAAGTAAATCTACACGCGACCATATAAGGTAAACAATCGGTAAACCTACAGACTACCATATTTGGCAAACTATATAAAACAATAATGAACTTATGAACTAGAAAATGATAAAAACATGCATATTACTATATAAACGAAACAATATGTTATGTACAACACCTATTGTTCATAAATTCTATACCTAGTGAAAGTTATCATCGCGAACAGTAATCATGCGATATGTAATCGAAACAGTAGTCGCGAACATATTCTCCCGCCGCAGCTGCCCGCAGCTGGACCCTCGAAGTTCGCGGCTATGGAGACTTCGTCGGCAGGATCACCAGCTTCTTTGTCGGCCGTCGTAGCACCCCTCTGGTTGTCCTCACGTCGACTGCCCGTACTTCGCCGTCTGGTCCCGGGAACACCGCCTCCACTCGCCCGCGCGGCCACACGTTGCGAGGTAGAGTGCCGTCAGCGATGAGCACCAGGTCGCCCAACTGGATGTGGCCTCGTGCGCGTGGCTCCCGCCGGTGTTGTAGCTCGGGAAGGTACTCGCGCACCCAGCGCGACCAGAAGGCGTCGGCGAGACGTTGGCTGACCCGCCACTGCTTGGCTGTTGTTGCGTCCGCTTCGGTGAAGGCCCCCGGCAGCGGCACCCGCGCTGGGCCTCCAAGCAGGAAGTGGTTGGGTGTGAGGGCTTCGGCGTCTTCGGCTTCGACGGACAGGTGAGTGAGTGGCCGGCTGTTGATAGTGAATTCGACCTCGACGAGCAGCGTGTGGAGGACCTCCTCCCTGGGCGCCCTCTCGTGCAGTGTGACATCGAGCGCCGTCTTGACGCTGCGAACGAGTCGTTCCCACGCGCCGCCCATGAATGGGGCGCTGGGCGGGATGAATTTCCATGTAATGAAGCGGATGGAGGCCTCGTTCTCCATGGCTTCTCTGGCGGCTTTCTTCAGCTCGATGTCCGCTCCCCTCAGGTTGGTCCCCTGGTCGGACCATAGCTCCGTCGGGCATCCCCGTCTGGCGATGAAGCGGCGTAGCGCCATGATGGCGGAGTTGGTGCTGAGGCTCCCGGCGACCTCCAGGTGGACTGCCCTGGTAGTCAGGCAGGTGAAAAGCACCCCATAGCGCTTTTGGTGAGAGCGCCCCACGGTGACTGACAGCGGCCCGAAGTAGTCTAGGCCTGTGAAACTAAAAGGTCGTTGGTGATGAGCGAGGCGACTGCGGGGGTGATTGCCCGTTGACGGCTGGGCTGGCTTCGCCCGCCGCAGGCGACAGTTCTGGCAACTCTTCACCTCCGTCCGGACGCTGTGGCGCAGGCGTAGCACGTAGTAGTGTTGGCGTACTTCGTTGGCGGTGATTTCGTAGCCCCCGTGGTGCAGCTGGCGGTGCACCCAGGCTATGTACAGGCGCGTCCATCGGTGATTGCCGTCTATAACGGCGGGCTCCCTCTGTGTCGTGGTGATGTCTATGGCGGCGGCGATGCGGGATAGTAGGCGTAGGACTCCGTCGTTATCCACCACGAGCGACAGCTGGGCTAGGCGACTTCCCGACGGCACGGCTTTCCCGTTCTTGATGGCTGCTAGTTCGTCTTGAAAGGCGTCTTCTTGCACAGCTCGTACCCATAATAGCTGTGCGCGGTGAAGGTGGCGCGCCTCAAGCAGGAATGTCTTCCCTGCGGAGGCGGTCGTGGCTTTGTGTACTGGCGGCTGCTTCTTGGTCCTCTTCCAGGTAGGGTCGGCATCTGTTTTCTTTTCGGTGCGCTTCCACAGCGCGGTGCAGCGTTGTCTCGCCCGCAGCTTGTCGATGAACTGTAGCACCCGGGCGGTCACCCTGATGACACGAAGCCAGCTGGAGTAGCGTGTTATGTCGGGCAGCGCGTTAGTGAGGCGCGTGCCCTCCTTGAGCACGGTCACGCGCTCCTCCCCGGTGTCCTCTGGTTGGCTGATGGTGTCCTCTCGCGGCCAGTCTTCTTTGGGTAGGCGTAGGAAGGCTGGACCTTGAAACCACCGGTGCTCGGATGTGAATGGAGTTGGCGCATCTCTGGTGGCGTCGTCGGCGACGTTGACGCTGGTTGGCACCCACCTCCATTGCGTCGTCTTTGTGTTCTCCGCCAGCTCGGCGACGCGATGAGCGACGAACGGCTTGTAGACCTGCGGACCGTTGCGTATCCAGGCCAGGACAGTGCGTGAGTCGGTCCAGTAGAAGCATTTCCTTGGCTGGACGTCATGTTCCTCGATGGCTGTGCGTGCTAGGCGGCTACCCAGTACGGCGGCTTGCAGTTCCAGTCTTGGGATCGAGACCAGCTTGAGTGGCGCGACCTTGCCCTTTCCGGCGATGAGCGACACGTGTATCTGCCCGTGTTCGTCCTCCACCCTCCAGTAGACAGCGGCGGCGTAGGCTGACGAGCTGGCGTCGACGAAGGTGTGTAGCTGTATGTCGCGTGCCTGTGACATCCTTGAGTAGCAGCGGGGCACGGCGAGGAGCGACAACTCGGAGATCGAGTGGACCCATCTTGTCCATAACTCGGCTTCTGATGGCTGGAGTGTCGCATCCCACTCGATGCCGGAGCGCCAGGTGTCTTGAAGGATCCTCTTCGCTTGTATGGTGACCGGTGTAGCGATTCCCAGGGGGTCGAAGAGCGACATGACTGTGCGAAGGGCTTCTCTTTTCGTCGGTGTCTTGCTGCCATCTAGTATGTCTTCCGGAATCTTATGCCTGTTGATATTGAAGGAGAGGGTGTCGGTGTGTGGCTGCCACACCATCCCTAGGATCTTCTCCTTGTCCAGGTAGACTGTCTCACTACGTGGCCCTGGCGACAGCTGTTCTAACACGAACTTGGAGTTGGATGTCCACTTCTGAAGATGGAAGCTGGCTCGGCTGTGTACGTGCGTCACGGCTCTGGACACACGTATGGCTTCTTCTTCATTGTCGAAGCTGGCTAGGTAGTCATCCATGTAGTGGTTGTTGACTATGACTGCGGCTGCCTCAGTATACTCGGCTCTGTGTTCCTCGGCATTGGTGTTCTTTACGTAGATGGCTGTGCACGGCGACGAGGTAGCTCCGAAAATGACGCTCTTCATCCGGTATTCATCGGGCGGACCCTCCCGCCGGTCGTCTCTCCATAGGAAACGTTGCATGTCCCTGTCTTCCTCTTGAATAGTGACACGCAGGAACATATCCTTGATATCAGCTGTGACTGCGATCGGGCGTTGACGAAACTTCATGAGTATGCCCGGCAGTGACTGCAGCAGGTCTGGTCCGGATAGCAACATGTCGTTGAGGCTGACCCCTCGTGTCTTGGCAGCGGCGTCGTGCACGATGCGTAGCTTCTCAGGCTTCTGTGGGTTGATAACGGCGAAGTGAGGTAGGTACCACAGCTTGGCACTCTTCTCTCTCGGCGCTGCTTCGGCGAAACCATTTTCCACTAGATTGGCTATTTGCTGTTTGTATCTTTTCTTCATGTTGTCGTCTCGATCCAGTTTTCTTTCTAAATGTTCAAGTCGGGTGAGTGCAGACTGGAAGTTGTCCGGTGGGTGGATATTATCGGTCTTCCACAGCAGTCCGGTCTCGAAGCCGCCCGTCGGGATCCGCTTCGTTGTGGCCTCCAGGATCTGCATGGCTCGGCGCTCGGCATCGGTGAAAGACCTCCTGGCCTCTACCCCCAGTGACTCCAAAGCGAAGTGTTGCTTCATCAGCTGTTCCATTGACTCCTCCTCTTCGTGGCTGTGGATGTGGTGGACGCGATGGCGTTGTGCGCCCCCCAATTCCCGGAGCCCGTGGAGCACCCAACCGAGCGGCGTATGAGAGGCCACCGGTTGTTTGTTGTCGCCGTGACGCAGCTCGTCGCTTGCCAGTAGTTGCCAGTTGTCTTGACCCAGTAAGACTGTCGGTGAACCTTCTTCGTATTGCAGCAGGTCTTCTATATCTCGCAGGTGCTTGCAGGACTCCATGATGCGGCGCGGCACTTCCTGTGGTGACAGTCGTAGATTGGACATTGTTCGCGCCGTGATGCTGTGCAGCTTGGAGTGGAGGCCTCGGATGCCGAACTCGACGCGTTTGGATTTCTCAGCATCGATCTTTGTTCCCGCGACGCCTTCTATGTAAAAGGGTTCGACTGGTCCGTCGGCTCCAATCTTCTCCGCTACCGCTGCGTCGATCAACGAGCACGTCGACCCGTCGTCCAACAAGGCGTACGCATTGCAGACGCCCCTCGGTCCTTTGAGTTGCACAGGAAGAATCTTAAGCAGCGCCTTTGTGTTGTTGGTTTCTCTTGCTGATGCCACGGTGAAGTTTCGGTCTTCTTGCTTCTCCTCGGTGCGCGCGGTTGTAGTCGTGGGGCTATGCAACAGCTGGTGGTGTTTGTAGATGCACCCATCTATGTTGCACTGCTTCGGCTTGCACGAGTGATGAAACCGCCGCACCCTCAGGCACCGGAAGCAAAGGCGATGTTTCTTGGCTAGCTCCCATCTTGCAGATAACTCGGCAGTATTGAGTTGTTGGCAGTCTGCAGGCTGATGTCCACTTCGCTGGCATAGTGCACACCGTTCTCGTGCTTGTGGTGAAGAAGTTCTTTCTTGAATGTGGAAAGCACGCATCTGCTTCTTGGGTTCCCGCTCCCGCCGGTCTTCGCTGGCTATGTGTTCGACTGGAGCGAAGCTACCTATTCTTGATGCTGTCTGTTCCATGAACTTGGATAGCGTGATAAGGTCCGGCTGGTCTTCATCCTGGAGTGAATTGAATTCGTAGTACTGGTGTCGTAATACTGCTGGCATTTTATCTATAACGGAGTGCACCACTTCCGAATTGTATAACGTATGAGGCTTGTTGAGTGCCTTCAATGTCGCTGTGACGTTCTGAACCTTGGATGCGAATATGCATATTTCTCTTGGTTGTTCGCTAAGCTTTGGTAGGGCACGGAGTTTATTGAGCTCGGCTATGGCTAGTGCGTCTGCTCTCCCGAAGCGTGACTGCAGCAGCCCCATGACCTCCCCGGTGCTCGGCGACCCGATGAACAGGCAGTAGGCGGCGTCCTTGGCTGCGCCGCGCAGGCATCTTCGCAATCTTGATAGGTTCTCCGCTTCCGTGTAGAGTACAGCAGTCTCTTCATGTGCCGTTTTAAAAAGCAACCAGTCGCTCGGCGCCCCGTTGAATGTCGGCAGCTCAGCCTGTCACGGCGAATGGACGGGCTGGATGGCGCGAGCTGCCAACGTAATGGCCGTTGCTAACTCGTTGTAGTTGACGCTGTTTGGTGCTGTAATCTTCTCGACTTCCTTCTGCGGTTCTTTTTCTTCTGTGTGTGGGTTATTCTGTACCCAGTGGTGGGTACGTTCCCCACGAAGCGTTTCCCCATCTTCTACGTCGCTGTCGTCATCAGTTTCGAGCGCGGCGACGCGTGCGGCAGCTAGTTTGACTTCTTTTTCCAATAGTTCTAGTTGTGCCCTGGCCAGCTCCCTTTTCCTGGAGGAGCCGGCTTTCGACGGTGGGCGTTTGATGGTCTTCTTATTGGCGGCTGGCTCCGTCCTGACGGTTGGCTCCGTCGTGGCTGAAGACTCGGTCGTGGTGGTACCACTGGATTCTGTTGTGACGTCACTACTGGACTCTGTGCTGCGTGATGCGGCGAACAATGCGGCGGCGTCCTCGGCTGCAGGCTGGGCGGAGGTCCCGGCGGCGGTGACCCCTGGCTGGAGTCGGACCTCTGCTGCGGACGAGGTGGAGGCTTCGACGGCGTTGGCCCCTGGCCGGGGACCAGAAACCTCTTCGCTGGTATGCCTGGACACGCTTCTTGTAATCGGCATTCTTGACTGGAGGCCTTGGCTTTTCTGACAGGAACAATCTTCTTTTTTCTATATCCGGCTCGAAGGACCACGTTTATGTGGTGTGCAGTGGACTGTATGTTGCTATGATGTTCAGGGTAGGCAGGTATCAAAGAAGACACGATTTCCTTTTAAGGTGTTTCCTCCATTAGAGCCCAGTGGTAAGTGTGTTCAGCCCCGATCCGACGCTATATTTATATCCGGCGAAGTGGGACGGACCGGGGCGGGGCTTAAGAAAGAAACACCGATATATTTATTTCTCACAATTCTTGTCCTGTCATTCAAGTAACCCTATGCATTACCATATTAGGCGAACGATAAGTAAGTCGATGCATTACCATATAAGGCCAACAACAAGTAAATCTACACGCGACCATATAAGGTAAACAATCGGTAAACCTACAGACTACCATATTTGGCAAACTATATAAAACAATAATGAACTTATGAACTAGAAAATGATAAAAACACGCATATTACTATATAAACGAAACAATATGTTATGTACAACACCTATTGTTCATAAATTCTATACCTAGTGAAAGTTATCATCGCGAACAGTAATCATGCGATATGTAATCGAAACAGTAGTCGCGAACAATCACAATAAAACGTTGAAATAAAGAAAGCAACAGCTATACATGCAATACCAGTTAATAACACCCTACCGCTCTCGCGGGCGCCAAGTGGCGTGTGTAATACAAATGTCGCGATGTTGCGGACAGCGCGTTGTGGTCGCCGCCTGAGGTCGCCGCTTGGACCACTGTTGCACCGGTAGCGAGCAACGATCCGCATTAAATCTCTCGAACGTGAGGTGAATATAGCCCTGCCACCAATACGCACTTGTTCAGCGTGGTGTTACTGGCGTACTGGTATTAAAAGTAATCTATACAAATAAATAAAATTGGAGTATCTGTTTGTAATATTAAAAAAAACACATTTTACTACAATTGAATGTATAAACATTACATATACCAAAATAACATTTTTACAATTTTTGTCTCTCTGCCTGTCTGTCTATCTGTATGTCTGTTTGTTCCGGCTAATCTCTGAAATGGCTGGACTGATTCTGACGAGACTTGCAAGTAGGATTGCAAGTGGCAAGTAGATCAGCTACTAATAATAAGGTAAGGTAATAAGGAGTAACTGAGGCTATTTTTATTTCAGAAAAATTCTAAAACTAAAGTCCACGCGGGCGAAGTCGCGGGCGGCCGCTAATAGCTTCTATAAATAGTCTGAACGACCTGTAAGTCACGTCTTTCAATGCGTTATTAATTGTGTAGAGTTCTGAATCGGGGATGAGGGGGGGGGGGGGGTTCAAGATGGGTATCGCAATAGTAAATTTGCTTTCCACGTTACACGATGACAAGCACACAAAATCCAATATATATAGCGGTCGGCCGCTACTTTTTAATATTCAAAGGAAACAGCAGGAGGTAGGTACTCGTAGCATAATATCTAGCTTATTCTTTATAGGTTTCTTTTTTCGTTTGGGAGATTTTTAAGCAGTTTTAAGTAAACTAATTTTTCAGACGAAGCTCTCGTATAATTATGATAGAACGTCACATAAGGCATTAGTAATAATTAGTATTCTGTGCTCGTTGAATCATGAATTATAGTATCTAGACGACCGAGCGTTTTTCGGTTAAAAACTATTTATTACCGACTTCCAAAAGGAGGAGTTACTGTATTCAGTTGTATGTTTTTTTTATATATGTTCACCGATTACTCCGCCGTTTGTGGACCGATTTTCAAAATTCTTTTTTTGTTCGTATGCTTATACTCCCGAGGTGGTCCAATTGTCTCCAAATCATGATCTGATGATGGGATCCCAGGGAAATCGAGGGGAACTCTCAAATTTTATAGGCACACACATTGATTTTCTTATATTTTCTGAAGCATAAGAGATATGTGTGCATAGTAATTATCATCTCATGTTGCTGAGCTGATGATGGAAGGTACTGCGACGGTTAGGAATTGAGAGCAAATTCTTTCAATAAATGGATTTTTGTTCGAAATCTTACATTCCAAAGGTGGTCCAGCTGTCACCAAGTCAAAGTCTGATGATGGGATCCCAGAGAAATCGAAGGGAACATACACATTTTATAGCACAACAATTGATTTTCATATTTTTACTAAAGCAAAAAAGACATTTGTGTTTAATTATCCTCATGTGATGTTGCTAAGTTCATGATGGAAGGCACTACGATGGTTAGGAGTTGAGAGCAAACTCTTTCAATAAATGGTTTTTTGTTTGAAATCTTACATTCCTGAGGTGGTCCAACTGTCACCATGTCAAAATCTGATGATGTGATGCTAGGGAAATCGAGGGAAACACTGGAACTTAATAGGCAAACACATTCTTTTAGTCATATTTTTTAACATAATACAAATATTTATGTCCGGTAATTATCACCTGATGTTGCTAAGCTGATGATTGAAGGTACAACTCCTCAACGGTTAGGAGCTGAGAGCAAATTCTTTCTTTAATTTATACGTTCAGGTGGACTGACAGTAGTATTCAGCCCTATCATGCTAGCAAGGTGAATTCAGCAAAGTTGCAAATAAAATATACCTGAATTTGTTGCTAATTTGTTGCTAATTAGTTGCCAAAACGACGATTTTGTTGCTCGAGCCGATCACGAGATATCGCGCATAATGCTACCTTGATATCACGGTAGCAAGGTCACTCTATAAATTACACACTTTTCCTTTGGCCATAATGGCAAATTTTGTTGCTAATTTGTTGCTATAAGTGCGATACGGAGAAACATTTATTTTTTATTTTTTGCATTTTTCGTGTTTCTGCTACCTTGAAACTGATGTCCTGTCCGACAAAGAGTGCTTCGAAATTGTTGCTCAACAGGAGAGCACTCATGTAAACATTAGGAACCAGCAACAAAATAGTCGGAGCCGATCGGCCGATTTTTTAAACTTTTTTTTTCAATTCCTGCTATCTTGAAACTGGTTTGCTGTCCGACAAAGAGTGCTTCGAATTTGTTGCTCAACAGGAGAGTACTCATTTAGACATAAAGAACCAGCAACAAAATAGTCGGAGCCGATTGGCCAATTTTTTAAACTTTTTTTTTCAATTACTGCTATCTTGAAACTGGTTTGCTGTCCGACAAAGAGTGCTTCGAATTTGTTGCTCAACAGGAAAGTACTCATTTAGACATAAAGAACCAGCAACAAATTAGTCGGAGCCGATCGGCCGATTTTTTAAACTTTTTTTTTTCAATTCCTGCTATCTTGAAACTGGTTTGCTATCCGACAGAGAGTGCTTCGAATTTGTTGCTCAACAGGAGAGTACTCATTTAGACATAAAGAACCAGCAACAAATTAGTCGGAGCCGATCGGCCGATTTTTTAAACTTTTTTTTTTTCAATTCCTGCTATCTTGAAACTGGTTTGCTGTCCGACAAAGAGAGCTTCGAATTTGTTGCTCAACAGGAGAGTACTCATTTAGACATAAAGAACTAGCAACAAAATAGTCGGAGCCGATCGGCCAGTTTTTAAACTTTTTTTTTTCAATTCCTGCTATCTTGAGATTAGGTGAATTCAGCAAAGTTTTAAAAAGCAATATACCTGAATTTGTAGCTTAATAGTTGCTAATTAGTTGCCAAAACGACGATTTTGTTGCTCGAGCCGATCACGAGATATCGCGCATAATGCTACCTTAATATCACGGTAGCAAGGTCACTCTATAAATTACACACTTTTCCTTTGACCATAATGGCAAATTTTCTGCTTAGTCGTATGAGAGCTGTCATAGATGCCCATGAGGCAACACGCGTTATTAAATTAAACCTTTATTTGATAAAACATGTTTTTTATTCAAAAATCAAGTGCCTTCATCAAGGCGTATACCCGACTTGTTAGGCGTAGCTCCATGTCGCGTGGTATTCTAAATTCAAATTTAAAATAATACGATCGAAAAAGAAGGTAAAATGTATCATGTTTAAAACTGCATCAATAGTTTTTGTTCAATCTATACATATATATCTCTCCTGTTGAGCAACAAATTCGAAGCACTCTTTGTCAGACAGCAAACCAGTTTCAAGATAGCAGGAATTGAAAAAAAAAAGTTTAAAAAATCGGCCGATCGGCTCCGACTATTTTGCTGCTGGTTCTTTATGTCTAAATGAGTACTCTCCTGTTGAGCAACAAATTTGAAGCACTCTCTGTCGGATAGCAAACCAGTTTCAAGATAGCAGGAATTGAAAAAAAAAAGTTTAAAAAATCGGCCGATCGGCTCCGACTAATTTGTTGCTGGTTCTTTATGTCTAAATGAGTACTTTCCTGTTGAGCAACAAATTCGAAGCACTCTTTGTCGGACAGCAAACCAGTTTCAAGATAGCAGTAATTGAAAAAAAAAGTTTAAAAAATTGGCCGATCGGCTCCGACTATTTTGTTGCTGGTTCTTTATGTCTAAATGAGTACTCTCCTGTTGAGCAACAAATTCGAAGCACTCTCTGTCGGATAGCAAACCAGTTTCAAGATAGCAGGAATTAAAAAAAAAGTTTAAAAAATCGGCCGATCGGCTCCGACTATTTTGTTGCTGGTTCTTTATGTCTAAATGAGTACTCTCCTGTTGAGCAACAAATTCGAAGCACTCTCTGTCGGATAGCAAACCAGTTTCAAGATAGCAGGAATTGAAAAAAAAAAGTTTAAAAAATCGGCCGATCAGCTCCGACTAATTTGTTGCTGGTTCTTTATGTCTAAATGAGTACTCTCCTGTTGAGCAACAAATTCGAAGCACTCTCTGTCGGACAGCAAACCAGTATCAAGTTAGCAGGAATTGAAAAAAAAAAGTTTAAAAAATCGGCCGATCGGCTCCGACTATTTTGTTGCTGGTTCTTTATGTCTAAATGAGTGCTCTCCTGTTGAGCAACAAATTCGAAGCACTCTTTGTCGGACAGGAAATCAGTTTCAAGGTAGCAGAAACACGAAACATGCAAAAAAATTAAAAAAAAAATGTTTTTCCGTATCGCACTTATAGCAACAAATTAGCAACAAAATTTGCCATTATGGTCAAAGGAAAAGTGTGTAATTTATAGAGTGACCTTGCTACCGTGATATCAAGGTAGCATTATGCGCGATATCTCGTGATCGGCTCGAGCAACAAAATCGTAGTTTTGGCAACTAATTAGCAACAAATTAGCAACAAATTCAGGTATATTTTATTTGAAACTTTGCTGAATTCACCTTGCTAGCATGATAGGGCTGTAGTATTCATTTAGGCTATAAGATGGCTATTAGATAAACATTATTATAAAAAGTAAATCTCTTGAAAATTTAGAAGTTAAGTGAAAAATTTTCCAATTATGCTTATACATACCTACATGTACAGAATTATTAAAATTACTAAAAAGAATGAAATAAATTAAGTTTTTAACAAAAAAATAGAACCGACTTCAAACGGTAAAAAATAAAATTGTTAAGTACCTACTTCTTCTTGTTTATGGTAATGACTCTTAAAACTATTTTTGGAGTCGGGCCCTTAGTAAAATGTCCTGTCTTAGTAAATATAGTGTACCTTTCGTTCTGAATGGGCACCGACTCCAATATAGTTTTAAGAGTCATTACCATAAGCAAGAAGAAGTAGGTACTGTCCCATTGTCTGTACTGTCGGTGCTCATTTAGAACGAATGGTAGGTACGACATTTGAAGTCGGTTCTATTTTTTTTTAAACTTAATATATTTTCTTGGTTTTTTGGTCGTATTTTTCAGTTTATATTTAAGTTGATTCCCGCTGAAAATATTTTTTTAATAATTTTAAATTTCTAAAAATAATAAATAGCTTGATCGATTTATCACCCCCGACAGCAGGGTACTAAATTTCATCAAAATCTTTGGAGCCGTTTCCGGTTTAAAGGTATTAGATTAAGCAGTTTACAGTAAATACATAGAAAATTGTAGTTTGGCATCAGTCAACGGATTCCATTCAAATCAATGATATTTAAAAGAAGGGAAGATACGAGTAAGTATGTTATAGCCGCTTAGAAAATAGAGCGTCAAGGTATTGACGGGTATGACACCCGATGGCAACTAAAAATGTTGCAGATGGCAAATTATGCCTCAGAAACTTGTCAGCGCTGTCGCTGACAGTTGCTATCATAATTATGCATTTTTTCTTCTTCAATTATGGCATCGCAAACGCTGCATATTGCCAGCGTCAAGTATAATTTTGGCGTTTTTGCCAGTTTCGGTGCAACTGGACGAGTAATAATTGGTAAAGTCAGTAAGTCGTCAGTAATCAGTCAGTCAAGTCAATCAGACATTCAAGTAAAGCGATGGCTTCTTTACCAGAACGTGACCAATGGAATTTTGGAGGCAAGCCGAAAAAACCTATTTTCGCACTGTTATTTTAATTCACAACACTCGTGCACTATAATTAACCTATATCGAACAAAATGCCATCAAATTTATTTGATATAACTCAAAAATACACCAAGAAAGTAAAAATAAAACAAGAGCACAATATGTCTTTTTCGACTTTCCGCCAACTCTATTCATGCATTTGAGGGACAAGAATCAAACTAAAGCATAGACTTACGATAATTGTAAGTTTATGAACTGAAGTGAAGTATACTGGTGAAATCTACGTCCTTTATAAACTATATACTGTCATTGATTCAATTTATACATTCTGAATTAACTTATATTATTTACGTTTACGTCAGGTATCGGTCCTCACAAGTTTCATAAAAATTCCCGACTTACCCGTACCTGTTAATCCTCATACAGCAACGATATTAAAATTTAGTTCATGATATTACATTTTTCAAGAATATTAAAATCATATTATTATTAAATTCCCCAGTCCGGATATTCTCCTCTATTTCTCTAACCTTCTTTGAACTGAAATTATTGTGAACCGTAAAAATAATATTATGAAATCAAAATCCAATTACTTTATTGAAAATCTTAAAAAAATGAGTTTGTTTTTATGGTTCCGTACCCAAAACTTACAAACGGTACCCTATTACTAAGACTCCAATGACCGTTTGTCTGTCCGTCTGTCACCGGACTGTATCTCGGGCTTGATATTAGTTTGTATGAATTAGAGGTTTGTCAAGAGTGAACTCGATTAGTTTTAAGGGGAGCTTGAGCCCCCTAGCCCCTCTCAGCTAGTGCTGGCGGTCACCCATCTCACATTAGGCCGCGATCTTTCCGCTTAACTGCGGTGACAGCTTGCGTTCTACTATCTGGGCCATACGTGCTTCAAATTTAAATTTAAAATTTATAATCTTAAAATTATTGCAAGCTTTAAATCATCTTTAAATTGGCTCAAGGCAAAAGCTTAACGATGTCTTAAGCGGTTTAACTGCGCTTATATCCATTAAAATCTAACAAAGCTAAATTTAAATTCATACAAAACAAATGAATTTGGTCCATCCAACCGAATTTCAACCATATCCACTAAATATATTATATTATATAATCTTAAAAGGATTCGTTTTTCACCGCCCCCCCTCTCCCCCGAGGAGCTTGATACGGTCAAAGTGATGTATGAGGGGTTTCCCCTATCCCCTCTCGGGAGTAACGGAAAAATTTCGAAATTTAAAAATTCAAGATGGCGGCCGAGTTTGAAATGTCAAAATTTTTATTTATTTCCTTATGCCCAATATGGGTGTCGTTTTCGAGTAATTTTGGGGTGAAAATTACGAAAAAAATGGCCGTTTTTGGAAATTCAAGATGGCGGCGCGGATACGTTTGGTTGAATTTTTGCCCTTTTCGAGGTGCGTTTGAGGAGCTGTCATTTGGTGGTTTTTAGATACATTTTTGATATTTTTTCTAAAATGTCTTGGAAATACCCTGAAATCTGGCAAAATGTGGGTATTAATTTTTTTAAACAAGATGGCGGACGTGTGGCGGCCATTTTGTAAAAAGTGCGAAAAACACCATTTTTCGAGGGGAAATATCTCGAGGTTGGCAACATTTGATCGGGTTGCTTTGTTCGAGGCGATTGTGTGACTCCGCTCAAAGTGTTGCCAGGTTTGGTCGACTTTTTTTCCTTTCATACATTTTTTTGAACTTTCCATTCAAAAACATGAAAAGTAGAAGGAGAAGATTTTTTAATAAAAAAAATTAATTGACAGATGGATTGTGACGCCTTCAATGACATTTGACCATTTTTGAAGACGTCGACTGGCAACACTGGCCGCAGGAATTTTTTTCCCATTTCACACATTGTCTATTACCACGGAGCGGGGAGTGGTGGGGGGTGAATATGATGTATGGGTGATATTATTGGTTGACTTTCGTGTCTATGGGAAAAATCCGAAACGTCAGAAATTCAAGATGGCGGCCGAGCTGAGCAGGTGAATATTTTTTTTTTATTCGCACCGATCCGAGATGGGTGTCGATTTCGAATGAAAGCGGGACAAGAAAAACGAAAAAAAATTAAAAAATTGAAAAAACAAGATGGCCGCCGAGAAACATAAAATTGAATTTTTCCGATTTTCGAGGTGTGTTTGCGGGGTCGCCATTTTGTGGGTTTTTGACATTTAGGTATGCTTTTTTAACTTTTGTATCTGGCACATGCTTAATTTTGACAAATTGGAATCTATTATTTTTTTGAACAAGATAGCTGACCTACATCGGCCATTTTGTAAAACATACGAAAAATCAAGTTTTTTGACGTGAATTTTTTCCAAGTTGGCAACATTTCAGCGGATTTTGTTGTACTGATCGGTTGTGTAACTTGACTCGAAGTGTTGCCAGGTTTTGTCAATTTTTTTTTCTTTCATACAAAATTGGAAACCTCCCATACAAAAACATGAAAAGTGGAAGGAGAAACATTTTTGATAAAAATATTGAGCCAGATATTTTTAAGGGGCTGTCTCAATGACATTTGACCATTTTTATCTTCATCACCTGGCAACACTAGGAGCTAGAATTTTTTTTCCGTTTTTTCGACATTTCGAATTACACAGCCAAAAGTAAACATGGGAGGTAATAATAATGTATGGGTGATATTTTTGATTTACTCTCGTGTCTATAGGAAAAATCCGAAACGTCAGAAATTCAAGATGGCGGCCGAGCTGAGCAGGTCAAGTTTATTTTTGTTTTCTGCACGTACCCAATATTGGACATGTTTTCGAATAATATTGGAACGACAAATACGATGAAATTAGAAAAAAATAAAAAAACAAAATGGCCGCCGAGATTTTTGAATTTGAAATTTTTAAATTTTCGAGGTAACTTTACGGGAGTTTTTTGTTCAAGGAATTTAATCGTTCATTTTACAATTGACATCTATTGGCTTTTGTGTATTCTCAATTTTGACGAATTGTGTTACATTTTGTTTTATTCAAGATGGCGGGCGCCGTGGTGGCCAGTTTGTAAAAAGAACAAAAAATGCTATTTTTCGGTGTGAAAATTTTGGTGGTTGGCAACGTTTCAGCGGATTACTTTGTACCGAGCGGTTGTGTAACTTGATTTGAAGTATTGCCAGGTTTTGTAATTTTTTTTTTCTTTCATACAAATTTGTAAAGTTTCCATTCAAAAACATGAAAAGTAGAAGGAGAAACATTTTTGATTAAAATATTGACCCAGATATTTTACAGTGGCTGTCTCAATGACATTTGACTATTTTTATCTTGACCACCTGGCAACACTGGGAGCTAGAATTTTTTTTCAATTTTTTTCCTGGTCTTCATGTTACGAATAGTGGAGCAAAAACTGTAGATCTGGAGTATCAACAATGTATGGGAGATTTATTCCTTATAGTATGGTGATTACGGGAAAAATATGAAATCACAATGTTGCCATACACAAAAATTGTTTTTCATGCCAATGAAATTTTATATCAAATATTTTAGTATGTTACTGTGGGCTAACGTCATTAAGTGTATAAATATTTGGTAGTTAGTAATTAATTGCAAATTTTGATGCTAAAAATTTTTGATGTTGCCATACAAAAAAAATAATTTCCAAACAAATATATTTTTGTATGTAAGATTTCGCGCATTTGTTTTCTTTCAATGTTGTTACAATGTATGAAGCGTTTAAAGCTACTACTTCACTTTACTAATTATTGCAATAATCACTCAGTGTTGCCACACAAAAAATAAAAGTTTTCAAACAAGTGTTTTACCCTATCAAATTTGCCTGAAAATAAGTAATTTAGCTTCGAATACTATAGCCTATTTGCACTATTTAATATAATTTTAATTACTTTTAATCTGTAGATACTCACAAATAGTAAATATTTGTAGAAAAATATTTTCGTGTTGCCATACAAAAAAAGTGATTTTCATACAAACAAATTTTTGTATGTTAAATTTTCAGGTTTTGTCTCCTTTTGATGTCAACAAATGGTATGAGGTGTTTATAGAACTTATTGCACTGTATAAGTTTTTTCAAAAATATTTCAATATTGCCATACAAAAAATATTTTTTTTCATACAAGTATTTAAAATTATCCCGACAAATCGGGTATTGTATGGAATATTTTAGCCTGTTGGCAACATTTAGCATAATTATAACCTTTTATTTATGGTAGATAAAAATAATGTTAATGTTTCAATGAAAATATATTTTTGGGTTGCCATACAAAAAAATCGACTTTCATACACGAATATACTTTTATATCAAATTTCAAATTGTTGCCACTTTTTAACGATACTACAATGTATGAAGCGTTGCAAGATACAATTATACTGTACATATTATTGAAAAAATATTTTAGGGTTGCCATACAAAAAATAAAAAATTTCTTACAAAATCTTTCAAGTATCGAATATGTCATGAATTTGTTATTTTGTATTCAACATTTCAGTCTGTCGGTGCTATTTAAGAACATTAAAATGTACTAGGCGTTTGGGAGGACGAACAATTTGTTTATTTTGATATCAAAATATATCAGTGTTGCCTTACAAAAAATAATAATTTTCATACAAAGGCATTTTTCTATGTGATATTTTGGTCTGAGTATTCCATTTTAGGTCATTACAATATATGGGGAGTTTGTAAGTACTAATATTTTGTTCATATTTAGGTAATAATACTTTAGTGTTGTCATACAAAAAATAATAATTTTCATACAAAAGCTTTTTTAATGTAAGATTTCAGGCTATTATGTCGTTTTGATTTTAGTGCAATGTATGGGCCATTTCTAGGTACCATTTCACCTTACATGTCGTTGCAAAAATATTTCTGTGTTCCCATACAAAAATTATACATTTTTATACAAATGCTTTTTGTGTGAAATATTTTACAGTATAGTCTCCTTTTGATATGAATACCCTTCAAAGTTAGGAACAATTCAGTGACTTTGATTAATATGACAGAATAAAGTTTTTTTATTAAAATGATGTAAGGTATTTATATTACAATTAAATTAATACTTTGAAATATAAAGTACGTATAAAATCAATAACTGCTTAATAGTAATATGCTTACTTTGATGACTATTTTTCATCTGTATTTCCATCTTACATTATTTATTATTGGTCACTTTTATTTAAATACTTACGTCAAACATTATAAAAAAATAACAAAGTTTAACCAAGTTCAAATATACCATTACTGACTGTACGGCTATTGTATATAAAAATAATCTAAAGATTGTACTGGCCACTTAGACTTTAGATATTCCAAATTTGGAATTAAAAAAACTCATGTTCAAAATTTTAAGATAATTGGCGGTAAATAGTTGCCTCAAATTTCTTTTGATTCCCGCAACCATTTTGTAAATTTTGTGTAATAATATGGATTGTTTTCAATTAGGTAGTGATTTATTTGTGATGAATGTGTTTAAATGTGTATTTGTGAATTTTTTTAAATTTTGCGTAATAAGCATAACTTTCGGCATTTATTTTGAAGAGAAATTGGGTATGTACAAAGATTTTACAAAATTAACATATTGTTCGCCATATTTCACCTTTGACCACTAATTGATAAAAATACCTAATACAATAATTTACATACCAAACTAATTTCATGTCAAGAGTAATATATGTATATTATTTTTAAGTTGAATCGTGTTGCTGTGCGCTAGAATAAATAATATGATTACATACTATGTTATTACCTTAATGTATTAAATTAATTCGAGAATATTAAGCTCCTTCTGCCAAGAGTGTTTTAAACGCTTTTATAAAGTACATACACGTAAAAGTGATTTTGTTTCCTTTTTTATTTTATGTTTCTGGTTTGTTGCATACATTGTGTTCTTTAAACTTCGGAATATAGACGTTTTTATAATGACTTAATAATTTACCTGAAATACATATTTTTTCAACCCTCTTATGACCCAATGCTGGACACTAATCTCCTCTAGAAAGTGGGATGGATGTAGACCTTAGTCCACCACGCCGGCCAAGAGTGGATAGGTGGATATCATGCCTTTGAGTAATTATGAGTAACTCTCAGGCATACGTGATGATTGAAAATATGGTAATTAAATATCAACAGCAATAAATACGCACATAAAAATTTTCTTTTTAAGAGCTCAAAGCCGGGGTTTGATCACGGTATATCTATGTCGGAGGCCGCGGTCTTTCCCGCTCGGTCATCGCTGCTCAAGAATATATTTTATTTATATAATTTCTTCCGTTTCGACGTAATTCGTAATGCAAGGCTGCCTTTTCGTGTCCCACTAATGGGCATGCGTCTCTGCTCAGTATCAGGGACGCATGGAGCTTACTCCACCACGCTCTGTAATGAGTGTTGGCGGCCAACCAGCTGTCAGATGTTTTCGAACCGCCACTAGGCCTCTGACAAAGTTTAACGACTACTACATAGCTATTGATATAACCCAGGTCCAACAGCTTAGGGTATCTTTCGAAGCTTAGAAACGCGCTTGAAATTTGCCACCAGCGGTCATCCATCTCACACGTTAATGACCATTTGTAGTCATCGCGGTGTATGTGGTCGCTACAGCCCATGGACATCTACATATCTCAACCAAGCCATTCTTGCCTGAGGTCGTATACAGTTGCGTTCATACTTGTATACGTTGCTTTATGTAGGTTATTATAAATGAATATTCTAATATATCTAAATATAATAGAATTGCTTCACGGTAGATATGTGTTCAGTGGTAGTACGTCCTTAGTTCCATCCACATAAAAATGTGGCAAGCAACTGCATCTGTCCTTTGAAACACAATAGAGTTGCTTCAGGGCAGAAATGAGTTAAGTGGTAGTATTTCATTAGTTACAACCACAAATAAACGTGTGGCCGACAGCCGCACCTTTCCCTCGAAACTCAATAGAGATGCTTTAGGACAGGAATGGATTCAGCGGTACCTCCTCAGTTACGACAGATAAAAGTGTGGTCATCAATTACACCTGTACTCCGAAACACGATAGAGTTACTCTCACTAATTAGCAGGTAGTACTTTCTCGGTCACAACCACAGATAAAAGTGTGGCCAAGGACTGAACCTGTCCACAAAACACAATAAAGTTGGTTTAGAGCTAAAAAGAATTCAGCGGTTGTACTTTCTCGGTTACGACCACAAAGTGAAGTATGGCCGGCACCCACAACTTTCCACTGAAACACAACAGAGATGCTTCAAATTATTTCTACATTTTTGATGATATAAACTAGATAACTAGAATAAAGAAAGTAAAAGCGTTGTTGTTTGTACAGAGAAATTTTTTTAATGTTATTAAAAAATGACACAAGTCATAATTTACAAACATCGAAGATGTTGTTCCAAAAAGTTTCAACACTTCCCCTCAAACAACATCCATCACCAGATATCCTCACATCACACAACTCCACACACACCCAAATTCAGATCATGCACACATTTATTAAATGCCACACGACCTAATGGTTTTGTCAGCACGTCTGCTGGGTTATCGTTAGTACACACATAGTCCAGTCGTACAACATTATTTGCAATGCAATCTCTGACATAATGTGCCCTAATATCTATATGTTTCGTCCGCCTATGCATTACAGGATTGTATGCAAGTTTAATAGCACTCTGATTGTCTACAAAAATGCAAATAGACCTAAGAGATTCACCTCTTATAAATGCATTCAGCTGCCGCAAGTGTACTGCCTCCTTGGTTGCCTCTGAAAGTGCAATATACTCGGCCTCCGTTGAAGATAGTGCTACACAAGCTTGTTTCCGGCATTCCCAATTAATCAATGAGTTTCCGCATCTAAAAATAAATCCAGAATAAGATTTTCTGTCTTTAATATTCCCTCCCCAGTCAGCATCTACGAACCCCATGATGTCCTGTACCGGTGACTTGGGAAATATCAAACAGAAGTCCTTTGTACCTTTAAGATACCTTAAGATATGTTTAGCAGTTTTCCAATGGCGTTCCTCACAACAGGAGTTATACTGCGCCAAGAAATTTACTGCAGCTGCTATATCCGGGCGTGTGTTACAGGCCAAATAGTTTAATGACCCCATGAGCGCCTGATAACTACGAGAGTCTTGGTTGGACAAGAACTTACTTCCTTAAAGTAAAAGCGTTGTTGTTTGTACAGAGAAAATTTTTTAATGTTATTAAAAAATGACACAAGTCATAATTTACAAACATCGAAGATGTTGTTCCAAAAAGTTTCAACATACATAACATCTAAAAACCCAAATATAAATAGAATGATAAAGTGTGCTTCTACGTAAGCACATGCGACCACAAATAAAAGTGTAGCCGGCAACCACACCATGCCACCAAAACACACTAGAGTTGCTTCAACAGATAAATGTTTGGCTGGCAACCACACCTTTCCACGGAAACACAATACAATCACAGATAGTGAGTGGCCAGCCACCGCATCTTTCCGGCGAAACACAATAGAAATTATTCAGGAGATAAATGTATTCAGCGGTAGTACCTCCTCAGTTACATGCACAAATAAAAGTGTGGTCAGCAATTGCACCTGTCCACCGAACACGATAGAGTTACTTCAACAAATAAAAGTGTTGTCGGCAGCCGCTTTCATCCACCGAAACACAATAGAGTTGCTTTAGAGCAGAAAGACTCAGCGACGCTTTCTCGATTTTAACCACAGATAAAAGTGTGGCCAGCAACTGCGGCTGCCTACCGAAACAAAATAGAGTTACTTTAGTGCTAAAATAGATTCAGCGATAGTATTTTCCTGTAGTTTCGGGATTTAGAATACAGCTACGGTATTCCCTGCCTGATCGTAATACGCGACTAAAAGGGAGCTTCCGGGGCTGCGAGCGGTGAGAGTGGGAGCTCGGCCCGTCCAGCCAGCAGCCCCGTGAAGGACGGCGGTGTGTGCGTGGCCGCATGCCGCCGTAAGCATCGGAAGGTGCAAGAGAGCACATCTGCTCTCCCAAAGATGGGCCCGTTCCAGGGTGTCGCGTATGGAGGACACCGGTGCGTTCCACGAGAGATCCCGGAGTCCTCCCCAAGCGCAGAGGCAGGCCACCGAGGGGGTTTTAGTGAGGTCTTAACCCGCATAGCCCAGTATCCTCTCCCAAGGTGCTGGGTACCTTTTGAAGGTTTCACCCCCGATACCAAAAGAAAAGGTTACAATCACAGAGAGAACTGTGGCCGGCACCCACAACTTTCCACTGAAACACAACAGAACAGAGTTGCTTCAAGTTGCTTCTACACATCTAAAACCCCGACTTGGAGCAGAACAGTGAAGTAAGCTCCAGGCTTTCCTTGTAATGGGGAATCAAAGACCCGTGCCCAGTAGTGGCAAAAAAAGGTTGCAGCCAGACATTGAATTAGCGGTAGGTAGTTAATATTTATTAGCGTATGTGAACTCCTGTTTGTACTTTTGCACTCAGGTAAAGTACAGTAGGTACCTACTTATAATAATGTTTCCGGTATTCCCCATGCTTCTTTCACACTCATTGCCCCACAGTAGGGTAGATATACCATGTGTTGTCAGTACCAAGGACCCACACAAAGACAGAAACACAAACAGACCGGGAACAGAAATTTTAAACTCATCATTTAAATTTCTGCTTCGAAGGGATTCGAACTCGGGATCCCCTGATAGGCAGTCTGGCATGATAAACATTGCGTCACACGGGTATATAAAATACACAGTTTGGAATACTCCTCACCTCACTATCTACCCGGTTAACCTGCAAAAGACTTTCCAGACTTTAATTTACCATTACACAATAATTTTGACTGTTCTTTAAACTATGGTATAACGATATTATTTATAGAGAATAATTTGTATCGTTGATACGAGTAGATCATCTCGGTTCTTTGCCTGAAAACAAAGATATCAATTGTTGCTACATAAATAAATAACTAGCTAAAAATTTTGCTACCGAAATACGATAAAAAGGATGCCACGCGAGCAGCTTGCTGCGAGCGCAACACGCGCAACCTAGTTTTAATATAACTATAGATATGAATACAAGAGCACCGCACGAATATGATACAAGTATAATTTGGTAAACTAATAAATGAAACCTAAGTTCGCTTTAAAGAACAAAAAAGAACAAATGTCTAGTTTAAATACGATACGGATACGATACGGTCCCTAAATGCTGTATCGCTTTGCAAAACACCACTTTGTTGATGTAAAACCACTTTGTTGATCCAATAATCGAACGTAAAGTTACACAATATATTTGTAACTTACACAAATTGGTCCTTCGAGCAGGTTTGACTCCGCCGCGTTTTCATTGTATTTCATATCCACTGAACATCGTGTAATGCGACTCAGGATACAATATCGCCGCACAGGGCACAATGGTATAGGTATATTATGCGTTCATCATGAAGGGTGACCATGGGTTTCGAAAGGAGGAATAATTTTGTGTACAATACATTCCAAAGTAAAGTGAGAAAATAAGAAATTAAAACTATAGTTTCTATAAAGCTGATGACTGTATGACGTTCCCATTCAAAGATACAGCAGCTTTAACGTAAAAAAATATTTTTGTCTTTTGCTTAATATAATACAATATTTATATTATTTTTATACAATATTTATAATAATTTTTTTTGAATGAAACCGTTAGCGTTCACAAAAATAATGTAAAATATTGCATAGTGAATTTTGAGAATTATAAACTAAATATAGTTAAAAAATAATTTATTTTATAATTAAAAAATAATTTATTTTCACCAATGAGTTAATATCTTAATTATAAGAAATAAAATAATAGATGACGTTTCACACTCACAGCCCCACAGTTGGGTAGATAAACCCTGTGTCGTGGGTACCATGAATACACAAAGAGACAGAAACACAAACACCCAGACCAAAAACAAAATTTTAAACTCATCATTCAAATTTCTGCCTCGCCGGGAATCTAACCCAGGACCCTTCGATTGGCAGTCCGGCATGGTACCCATTGCGCCACGCAAGTCTTCATTATATTATTATTATTACAATCTTTTTATTAATTTCAACTTAACGATGTATGTTTCTTCAGGTGTAATCTTGATACCTATTCAATTTTGAAGCAGAAATCTACAGCCGAATTAGTTGATACTTTGTTGACACGTTCAGTTTAGATGACTATGCAACTACAGCTATTCCGTGTTGTTGCAAATTAAAATTTCGATACAACCAACTCATTATAGATATGAACTGAAAGGGCTTAACTTACTTATAAAATACAAAATATACCCTGAAAATATTTAAATCCAAGATGGCTGCCTCCAAGCTTGATGGTGGATGGATGTGTTGTTCAGGTATACAACACATCTGATACGGGTATCTAATTAAAGGCTTTAATTTGCAGAATAAGTATGATATTATGTTTACCACATTTTTTTCTTTTTAAGCATTTAAATAAAAGCTAGTTCTTAGGAAAGGCTCTTTAATGAATATATTTTTGAAGTGAATACTTATTTAGCGGCGTTGTGCACTATTTTTGGGATGGGTAAAAAATGTTAAACTCGCGTCAGGACAAGTGGCCTGATCGAAAATTCGTAAGACGGAGGGGTGACAGCTGATGACGGTTCGACTGTCTGTACTTGTAAAATTCGTTTATATCAAGTATTTAAAATATGGACATTGAACAAAGTGCATCTATTAATGAAAAAAGTGACGAAGAAATAGTGAAAGAATCTGAGTGAGTACTTTATACAAATACTAGATGAAAACCTACTAAAAATACGAGATGAAAAATAATACTGATAATAAAAGCAATTCGAGCGAAATTATTCCCTAACCATTCCAAAATATCAAAAATGCACAACGTTAATGTTCAAGTTTTCACTTCTGCCGGCACTACCGGAGTGCAACCCGTTGTTTTTTTAAATATGTTTTGAGTAAATTCACTAAAAGCATGGCTAACCCTCAAACGGGCAAGCACTGTATAGAGCAGAGAGGGAACATTCTGTGGTCGGCGCGGTTTAGATATTTGTCTTACACGGATCCATGAAGATCATAACTTTATAATGTAAAAATAATAAATAAAATATAAGTGGTTTTTTGATTTTTATGTCCTTGAATATTAAACTTTTATTTATTATTTAATTTTATTAAACATAAAACTAAAACAGAATTTAATAACACATAGACAGTTTCACTCACTTACCTATTAGGTTTTGATGTAGGTACTTAGTGCGCGCACATTTACAAATACCAACACTTTTAGTTGGGAAAAGTTACTATGTTTCTATATATCAAAGTTATGACGTATAACATTATAATATCATTGTCAATACAACAGAACTGTGTCACGGAAAAGGTGGGGGCAGCAGTTTTCCCAAACTAGTCAAAACCACGGACATGTTCGGTAGTAGGTGCATTATAAAAGTCATTTATGAAATAATGCAAACGCGGTATACGTTAGTTACTTACTCCTTTTTTTAATTTGAATGGAATAGCAGACAAACATGCAGGCTACCTAATGTTGAGTATCTGCTGCATCACTGCGTAACACCTGCACACAACCTCAAGGAAACCTAGATCTTGCGTGGTCGCATGTAGTTGCGCTGCTACCCAAAGGCTGATGGTGGGCTGATGGTCGCCTCATGTCAGTCTGACCGGCAACTGCACCTTTCCACTAAAAAATAAAATTGATTCACGGCAGAAGTGGGTGAAGCGGCGGTACTTCGGCTACGGTCGCTCTCTGGTTCTACCACCTACAGAAATTTCACTGGTCATGTTTTTTTTTTCAACCTATTTTTTTTAATGTCCCACTGCTGGGCACAGGTCTCCTTCTCACAAGTGAGAGGGATTTAGGCCATAGTCCACCACGCTGGCCAAGTGCGGATTGGTGGACGTCATGCTTTCGAGAAATTATGAATTTCTCTGAGGCATGCACGGCGATGGAGAACATCGTAATCAATGAAATATCACGATATTTTCCATCACCGTGGAGCAGCGATAAATTCGCACATTACAAATTTCTTTGTCAGAGGTGCGCGCCGAGGATTTGAACCCGGGATCGGTCGCGTAGAAGGCCGCGGCTTTTACCACTCGGCCATCGCTGCTCTTGTCATGTTACCAACTACTAATCTCTGCCTAAAAGTAAATGTCAGAAATAATTACTTATAAATCATTTCTAAATAAATACCACATCCATAATTTTAGCGTCCTTTGAGCGATGGAATTGAAGGCATGATCTGAATGTTGCAAACGTAGCGAGGTTGGCATCTGTTATTGGTCACATTAACCGGCGCTGGCGGACGACATTGTTCTAGGATTGCTGAAAGTGCTCACTGCTCAATAAATTTAAAATTAACTAGCGGCTGCCCGCGACTTTGTCCGCGTGGACTTTGGTATTAGTCATAACATGATGTTATATAGCCTAAAGCCTTCCTTGATAAATGGACTATCCAACACAAAAATATTTTTTCCATGCAAACCAGTAGTTCCTGAGATTAGCGCGTTCAAACTCTTCAGCTTTATATATTAGTATGGATTTTCCCAGTTTTCATTTTTCACTGATGCTTCGCTCTTATTGATCGCAGTTTAATGTGAAGCCTAAAGCCTTCCTCGATAAATGGACTATTCAACACAAAAATAAACTTTCAATTGGAACCAGTAGTTCCTGAGATTAGCGCGTTCCAAACTCCTCAGCTTTATATACATATTAGTATAGATAGTGCGTTCAAGTATCCTAGTAGATCTAAACAGGTATTGAAGTGGTCCAAATGATTGTTTTGGCGGGAAGTCGAAAAGGACATACGAGTAATGTGCTCTTGTTTTATTTTAATTTTTTTTGGTGTATTTTCGAGTTATATTGTATAAAATTCATGGCATATTGTACGATATTGGTTAACTATATTGCACGAGTGTTGTGAAATAAAATAAAAGTTCGAAATATCTATAAATTATAAAACTTCATCAGACACGTTTTGGTGGAGCAGCCGACGCTTTACTTGAATATCTGACTGACGGATTACTGACGACTTACTGATTTTTTATTATTACTTCGGCCAGTTCCTACAAAACTAGCAAAAAATAATGCAAACATTATACTTCACGCGGGCAATATATGCACATAGTTTGTGATACTAATATTAAAAGAAAGAGTGGTCTAAGTAAAGTGTCCAAAAATTCTGGAATGTTACTCTGTACAAAATCAACTATATAGCAATTTGTACTTAAAAATGAAAAATGGAACACTTGGATATATAACCATTTTATTTCCAAATTTTTATGTTTTAAGATTTTTTGTAATGAAAGCAATCTACTTTTTATTGTTGGTTAACCTATATACATTGAAAAATTAAATAAACTTAATACCTGTCGTATCCCTAACATAAGAATTTGTAAGCAATAGAACTGATATTGTTGCAAACGTAGGCAGTTGTTATTGGTCATATTATCTGACATGACAGTTCTAGGATTGCTGACAATGCTCACTATTCACTGTTGTGGTATACGTAACAGTTCCATAGTACACGATGCTTGTAATCAATATATTTACAAAAGAAACATGCAGGTTCGAGTAATCAATTATAAATACCTGTTTTTTCGGGAATCGAACTGTATTGATTTAGCCATACACATTTCTCCAAGTGTGAATGAAAGCTACATTTACATACATATTAATATCAACAAGAAATAACAAAAATTGTGCAGTTTTTGCAACAAAACATAAAAAACAACGGGATGCACTCCGGTAGTGCCGGCAGAAGTGAAAACTTTAACATTAACGTTGTGCATTTTTGATATTTTGGTATGGTTAGGGAATAATTTCGCACGAATTGCTTTTATTATCAGTATTATTTTTCATCTACTCACACTGTACTCACTCATTTTCTTTCACTAATTCTTCGTCACTTTTTTTCATTAATAGATGCACTTTGTTCAATTTCCATATTTTAAACACTTGATATAGGTACACGAATTTTACAAGTATAGACAGTCGAGCCATCAGCTGTTACCCCTCCGTCTTACGAATATTCGATCAGGCCACGTGTCCTGACGCGAGTTTAACATTTTTTACCCATCCCAAAAAAGGGCACAACGCCGCTAAAGAAGTTTTCACTTCAATAAACAATGTACAATATAGATGAATATTAAACATTTTTTGCGTTAATTTTACTAATGCGGGGCGCTGGACGAGGTAATACGTACGCGCCAATCGGGAGTTCAGATAAGCGGTCGTTCGGTTGATCGACATTCGGATAATCGACTCTCTACTTTATGTAGAAGTGGAGTAGAAACCAGAAATATAATTTCTACTTTATTTTTATAGGCTGCAACGTAATAAACCCACATCGGTACATCACAGCATAACCTACTAATGTACCTACCGCCCTACTTTTTTCTTCCCTAATGAGTTTTTAAAGACTCTTTACATTAGTTTTTCATACTATCATTTCATTATGCATCCTCTATAATTAAATATTATACACACACTACATTTCTACAATCGTGTAGTAACTATGTAGGTATATGTTATTATCTCTCTCGTGTATGTCCCACGGCTGGGAACAATTATCCTCAAAAATACAGAAATTTTGCTAAATAAGTGCAGCTGGTAGACTACATTTTCTCGATAAAATTTTTCAAGTTTGCAAAGACAGCTTTAGATCCTAGTCTTCTTTATCAACTTAATAGTTTCCAAATGCAACGTAGGGCTAACGACGGACGACGGCTATATTTTTAAAATAATACCAATTTCAATACCAAGTAAGGTGCTGCATTATTATTTTTTTGAATTGATTGCTCTCTCAAATTTTTAGCACAATATTTTCCTTACATCGCCAGTCCTTAAATTGAGGCAAGTACCTACAACCGCGGGCAAAGCTAATCTACCAATACAGTAAACTTTAACCTTTCTTAGGTGTAATATCGACATAGTGGGCTCGATGGAAACCATAATAAAAAAAAATGGATAAGTGTGAGCCAAAATTATACACTGAGGGTTCAAACGGGAGATCAATTAAATAAATAATTTTGTTAACTTTTTTTCAGGCCTCGTGGTGTTCAATGGTCGCAACAATCCAAGCATGTTTGAGTCTTGCATCTGGTCCTTGGCGTTGCGTTGTTTCTCCGAAGATTGACGACCACCTCATTTAAGCTTAGCCGGCTGCCGTACTTTTCTAGCGAATTATAAACTTCTTCTTTCTTTCTTTTCAGCCTTTTGTGGTCCACTGCTGGACATAGGCCTCCCCTGACATTCGCCAATCCTCGCGGTCCTGCGCCTTCTAAATCCAGCGGCTTCCCGCTGTCTTCTTTAGGTCATCAGTCCACCTGGTTGAAGGGCGACCAGGGGGTTTCTTGCCATAGTCACTCGTGCTTGGCATTGCGGGTTGGAGACCGCAGTAGATGATACGTTACTCAGGAATACGCTGCTGCCCATCTCCTGGAATTTGTCCCTTGGTCGCCTCTTACGACCTCTTGGGAAGAATCGGAGTGGTGCTATTCTATCGCCGGACACCACACGGCTAAATTATTAACAGAATGGTTCAATTGCACAATGGTGACGGTGGTGGGTACGTACTTACAGGTCGAACCCATGCAAATAACTACATCTTAGAGCAACAAAGGTAGTGACTCACCCTTTACGGTGTCAGACCTGTCAATTTTGACGCTCTACGAACTACATACAATATATTATCAAGTTTTTAGACAAAGATAAAGACTTTTATTTGCACAAATATGGGTGTTTACAAAGTTGTTTATATATATTTATAATTTAGTTCGCCTTATTTACTTCGCAAATATTACAAAGTTTTTTTTTTATTTTTAGATTTTTAACGTTCATGAACAGTAAACTATTAGGACCCGCAGTTTCTCCCTTGTTAGCAGTAAAAGTGATTTATACAAACCAGGAGATCAAAGTGTTTAAGATTATGGCGTAACGTGTTTCACTCCAAAACATTATATCGCTCTGGTCTCTGGTGTCTCATTAGATATTTCTATCAAATAAATTATACATCTAGATTCCAATAAATAAATGACTTCAATTAGTCTTCTTCTCTTATCTCAAACTTGATATATAGCTGCGTTGCTAAACTTCTTTTATTTATTTACGTATTTATTTAAATATATCGTCTACAATCTGATCATAAGAGTTCCTTTTTCCGTTTAAGTTACGGAACTTTAAAAAGCGTTAACCCAGCAATGGCGGCCGTAAAAGAAAAATTAAGCGCGCCATAAAAATTCACCGTGAACGTTGCCGAAATGAAAACATTATGTTTTCGTTGTGATTTATTTCTCTTTTTATGTGAGCTCTAATCGTTAAATTATTATTTTCAATAGCAGGGCCTTCGAGCATTTTGTCGTTATTTTTCTTATAACTAGTTTAATTTAACACTTATTTCTAGTACAAAATATGAATTACTAAGAAAGAAAGAAAAAAGAAAAATAATTTATTTGCGCATATATGGGTTTTACAAAAGTTGTTTTATATATTTAATAGTACGTCATATTTACCTCAGTAAGGTGTGCGATTATTGTTAAAAGAAATAAAATTACTGACTTTTTAACTGACCAATTTATTCCATATTTTGCGTTTTTTATTTTGCGTTTTATATAATTACTAGCTGACCCGGCAAACGTTGTTTTGCCATTTATATTATTTCTAGAAAACATTTTTTAGTACAATAAAAATAACTATCTACTATAAGTGTGTGGGGATGTACTTTAAGTCATGACAAAATAAAAATAAAAATCTTTCCAAAAAAATTAGTTTTTAATTAATAAATAAAAAATAAGGGTTGATCATAGAGGGGTGAAAATTTAGGGTTGTATGTATTTTAGTATGATGTATCATAAAAAAATAAAAACAAAAAATTTTGTCCAAAAAATAAAAAAAATATTTAAGGGTGGACCACCCTTAACATTTAGGGGGATGAAAAATAGATGTTGTCCGATTCTCCACCCTAGCCGATATTCTTGCAAAGATTCACGAAAATCCGTCGAGCCGTTTCGGAGGAGTTCAATTACGCACCCCGTGACACGAGAATTTTATATACTTATTAGATTTATACGGTATTTTTATCCGTGTCATCGGCTTTGGGCACCCAATTCATTGGGTTTTTATACACTGAGAGGAAAAAATTCAGTTTACCACCATTTATTTGATTATTTATCCCATATTTTGCGTTTTTTTTATTTTGTGGTCATGAAATTTATTTATACGGTGTTTTTTCCGCGTCAATATTTTTAATTTGTCAAGGTTGGGTATTGAGAGAGATCATAGTTTCACTTCACTACTGAGCCCTTAGTGTGAGTTAGTAAACGCGCAAACGTTACTACTGCGTCAGAGTTAAAATTAAACAGATAGATCTTAGTCTGAAAGAATAAGGTCGATAATTAAATTCTTAACGCAAACGCGATAGTAACGTTTTCGCATATGCACACTTACACTAAGGCCTCTGATCTGTGAGTCTTACCAGCACGCAAGCGATTTGTAGGCTGGTAGATATGATTATGCTTATGAGAAAACTTCTATAACTCTCAGATACATTTAAAGCACAAGTTCTTAGAAATGCGTGGCGGAATTGAAACCTGATTCTCCCAGTTAACAGTCTTGAGCACTCGGCTGTCAAAGTTTCTTTTAATCTTTTTAGTGTCCCAATACTGAGCATTGGCAAAGGGATTCAGGCCATAGTCCACCTGGCTAGGTTCGTGTTGGTGTATTATAGTTGGCTACAATATGCAGTGCAGTAAAAGTCGTACTATGCTTGTCACTTTGAGAGGAGATGCGTGTCTGTGGTGAAATTTACGTGAAATGACGCGTTAACTTTAGGCATTTTACGATCTTTCAGCCGAAGGTAATTTACACCTAAGGGTAATAAGAGCACAAGGTGCCCTAAACAAATTATAAATTACTTCGTTAATTACGTGAAGTCATTAATTTTGAATAATAGGGCTCTGAAACTTTTATTATTTAATGCCTTGTGTGTTGCTAGTTCCAAGGTAGCTCGTTTTTGCTTTCTACTGCTGGGCACTTTTAAGGGAGGATTTTTTATTCCAATAGGCTGCTACAGTGCAGTTCACTGGAGTTGGAATCTAGATCTAGCCAAACAAATCAAAAACTCCTGGATTTCTCAAAGTTCATTAGATTAAATGTAGTCTTGTGGTTATCAATAATAGGCACAAATAATCTTGGCAGTTTCCTGGGCCGGCGCGGACCGAGTCACCACTGGGAATTTTTTTTTTCAACCACTCACAAGTGAGAGGAATTTAGGCCATATTTAGACATATTGGTCTAAAATGGCTAGCACATCTGGCTAAGTGTGGATTGGTGGACTTCATGCCTTCGAGAAATTTTATCTGAGTTCCTCTTAGGCATGCACAGTGATAAAAAACATCGTAGTTAATTAAATACCTCAATATTTTCCATCACCGTGAAGCAGCGATAAAAACACACATTACAAATTTATTTGTCGGAGGTGCGTGCTGAGGTTCCGCGGTTATCACCGCTCAGCCATCGCTGCTTGTCAAAAAGATAATTATATGGTAACTATCCATTTCAACGCAAAAAACTTGAATACAGTTTATTGTTCAATAAATTCGCACACAAAACAATAAATTGCAAACGAATTTAGCATTACTTTCCACGCTTTTGTCGAGTTTGTCGAGTTGCGAACTTGCTCGCGCTTTTGTGGGCTTTCCACAGCTGAAGGACGTCATGTCGTGTGCGTGCGCGCGGTATCTAATGAACCGCTTTTTATTACCTGTAGTTGTTGAGTGGTAGCAGTGAAAGCTAGATAGCCAGTTGGCTAACGTATAGATTGCATTCAAGTAAGATAGAAGAAGAAGAAGAGAGAAGAGATAAGAAGAGTAATTAACTGGTTGTCGTAATAATTGAGTAAAATACAACTATTCTTCGAGTACATTAAGTTAATCTTTTATGTTTAGGGCGCTGTTTGGAGCAGACTAAGCCTTCTAAATAAGGAATACCAAATTATATATATTTTTTGTAATTATTGCTTACGATACTCGTAAATGCATCCCACGCACTGTTACTACAGTGGGTACTACAGCTCATGCCTATCTTCTGCTAACCTCAAGCATGTTCAGGCCTTGTCTGAGGTCTTACGCATTACGCTGCTATTATAGAGCCTGTAGGTCAAATACTATTAAATGGACATTTCATGAAATGAGAAATAAAAAACAGCGGGTTGCAATCCGGTAGTGCCGACAGATGTGAAAACTTGAACATTATAGTTGTGCATTTTGGAATGGTTAGGGAATAATTTCGCACGAATTGCTTTTATTATCAATATTATTTTTTATCTAGTATTTTCAGTAGGTTTTCATCTAATATTTTTATAAAGTACTCACTCAGTTTCTTTCACTATTTCTTCGTCACTTTTTTCAATAATAGATGCACTTAGTTCAATGTCCATATTTTAAATACTTGATATAAACGAATTTTACAAGTATAGACAGTCGAGCCGTCATCAGCTGTCACCCCTCCGTCTTACGAATATTCGATCAGGCCACGTGTGGTGACGCGAGTTTAACATTTTTTAGCCATCCCAAAAAAGTGCACAACGCCGCTAAAGAAGTTTTCACTTCAAAAATCTAGCTGGCAGAAATGATTATAGAGTAATCTTCTTCTCAGTACTTTGGCAAAGGGAGATCTCCCGCCGGGCGAGGTGATCATGCCCGGGGAGCGGCCGCGCTCCAACTGACTCAATTCGGAGCTTGTATATATGGTAGGATATTCCGAAAACTTCTATAGCGTGATTCAGTAATACCCGTAGTGCCATCTCTTGATGAGTAGCGGAAGGTCGCTACATCACCCCCTGCTCAGACCGGAGGTCGATATCTTCAGAAATCCAAGCTTGTGCAGTCTTCGCTTACAAGTGCCTACAATGCCCTCTATCTTCAGTGAGTCGAGATGTGAAGGTGAGGCCTTGTGTTGCCCTCTATCCGCGGTGAGTCGGGATGTGAGGGTGAAGCGAGGTGTGGAGATACCCTCTATCCACGGTGAGTCGGGATGTGAAGGTAGGTTGAAGTGTGGAGGCGAGTAGTGGGTTCTCGAGCCGTCCACGAAGTCGCTGGAGGTAGCTGGATCAGGATCAGGAAGCGTTGTCCAGACGCGCTGCGATGAACCTGATGAGCTGCTGAAGTGATGCTGCAGTCCATCCAGGGAGTGAAGGTGCGACTGATGAAGGTCAGAAGGGACGTTTTCTTGTCCAGGATCACCAGTTTGGCAAAGGGAGATCTCCCGCCGGGCGAGGTGATCATGCCCGGGGAGCGGCCGCGCTCCAACTGACTCAATTCGGAGCTTGTATATATGGTAGGATATTCCGAAAACTTCGATAGCGTGATTCAGGAATACCCGTAGTGCCATCTCTTGATGAGTAGCGGAAGGTCGCTACAGTACCTTGCCAATCGCAAAATCTTTCTTGTACAAAATTGACAAGCCCGCTAGTAGTAGCAACCTGCATCGAAGCCCCGGTGGGCTCCGGAGCGGGTATTGAAAAAGTTAGTGGCCCTGAATTAATACACAGCGAGCTACTAAGCATAATCATACATCCTGACCCGCTGCCACCTGACTTATATTACGCTGACATTGACTTCATTTAAACTTTTCTTAGGTAATGAAATATTTATATTTGCAGTTAGAAATAGCTTTCCTGTCGGAGAAGCAGCACTGTGTAGATGCTAACATCTGGCTGCAATATTTTGTGTCCCACTGCTGGCACGGGACTTTTTCCTTCCCACAATAATAATAAACTAATAGAGAAAATGAGGGATGGTAGCTATCCGCTGCACGATGTTTTCAAACTGATTTGTGAGGTATGGATTTTTTTTCAAGATTTTGGGAGAAGAGAGAGAGAGAGAAGAGAGAGAGAGAAGAGAGACTGGTTTGTGTGGGATTTGATTATCTCGGCACTCATGGATGGTTCCGAGATACGAAATAAATTTCTATTTAATTATCGTATTAATATAATAATAATTAATTGTAAGACAGTATAAAAGGTTCACTATAAAAAAATAAAAAGAGCAACATTGTTCTCAACAATAACATCCAATTCGTTTGAAAACAACCACGATCACAATATCATGAGTTTCAAACAAGTCTTTTATTTCTTAGCGACATTCAATCACTCTTTGAGCCAAGCACACAATCGATGGCGGATCAATCACGCAAACAGCCTCGCAGGATCTCGCCTGTTCGTCATTTCTCTTTGTTTACCTTATTACCTTATTTATTTACCTTTTAGCGTAACGATATGCCACATGCATCTTCAATCTCACAAGATTATGGGATGGAAAATAAATTGAAAAATATTTTTCGTGTGGCGTACGTTAATAAATAAATAAAGGAATTTCGCGTAGGTTGATTATTATCGAAAAGAGTCGCGCAGTTACTGTCTAAGAAACAGCGTTAAAGAAAAAAAATAGTAGAAAATAGTAGAGCAACGTTGCAAATTATAAAATCTTGTGTTGTCTTCACCGTCTTAGAATCGTGGCTACATAAAAACAAACAACACTTACAACAGTATTCCAAACAATATCCACTTCGCTTAAAAGGTCACGATCTCCCGAGTTTCATCATGTCGTTGTTTTCATTATGATATTCAATTGTGTTTGAGCTGAGCACACAATCGATGGCGGATCAATCACGCAAGCAGCCTCGTAGGATCTGGCCTATACATCATTTATTTTTGTTTACTTTATCCCTGGGGCTTAATGATAAGCTTCATATTAAAACATATTTTCTTAGAGCGTCGTAGATTGATAATAGTTTTTTTATTATCTCTTGAAATGGCAGCTGACAGAATGCAGATTAGATCCCTTGTTTGGTTAATGCAGAGATACGTAGCCTTAATTACTTATATTTTTTTGACGTGATAACGTCTTTAAAATCGTTTTAGTCGGGTGACATGTTCAGAAACTTGTGTCACACCAAAACCTCACGAGCACGATCGCAGGTATAACGAGAGAGAGACGGACCGATCTCCCGTCTCATCTCGAGCGCTGCCAGTCATTCCGTGAAACTTGTCACGCGGAATCCTCACGAGCGGAGGCTGGCATAGCGTTCGAGTGAGTGGACCGATCTTCCGTCTCTCTCACTCTAGCGGCATACAAACGAATGGAGATTTTCTCGTGCGGACGTTATCACGTAAACATCTCGATCGTAAACCTACTTTACAAACAATTTGCCGTTCTTTTTATCTAAAGTAATCCCTTCATGAAATCAGTCAATTTTGCCAGATTAATTTTCGATGCTGTTCAAATCAGTTTCAACTAAAGAGATGCGGGAAACCTACCCGCGTATCATTCCACTTTAGAAATTATCAAAACGCACTGCTAGAACTTTTTATTTGGTTAGTTGTTCGTTGTAAATTTCCTTTATCGTTTTAGAAATGCTACAGAAAAACAAATATGGAGTGAAGGAGTTTTGGCGGGAAGTCGAAAAACACATATTGTGCTCTTGTTTTAGTTTTACTTTCTTGGTGTATTTTAGAGTTATATCGTATAAATTTGATGCCATTTGGTTCGATATAGGTTGATTATAGTGCCCGAGTGTTGTGAATTAAAATATGTTTTTTTCGGCTTGCCTCCAAAATTCCATTGGTCACGTTCTGCTAAAGAAGCCATCGCTTTACTTGAATGTCTGATTACTGACGATTTACTAACTTTACCTATTATTACTCGTCCAGTTTCACCGAAACTGGCAAAAACATGATGCAAAAGTTATACTTGAAGCTGGCAACATGCAGTGTTTGCGATGCCATAATTGGAAAAGAAATAAACAAATACTATAAAATGACTCCAAACAATAACATCTACATTGTAGTATAAAAAGTCACGATCTCCCGATTCAAATCAAGTCGTTGTTTTCTTTACGATATTCAACCGCTGTTTGAGCTGAGCACACAATCGATGGCGGATCAATCACGCAAACAGCCTGGCAGGATCTCGCCTATACATCATTTCTCTTTGTTTACCTTATCTCAGCGCGTAACTATATGCCTCATATTTTATTTAAATATCGTTTTCTTATTATTGCCATATTATGACGTATCGATAAATAGTGGAATTGTGTACATAGGTCGTCAATTGGAATGTGACGCTCATTCACTATTTTTACAAAAATAAGTACATTTTCAATCAAGTATGAATTTAAAATAAATCAAACTCACCTCATATATGAAGTTTCTTGTAAGAGTAAAAAAAATTGAGCTCAGGAAGTACGACCTTGCGTATTTCACTGTAGCTATATTTCATTAAAATTTCTATTTGGTTAATTCCTTCGTAAGATAATTCCATAAATTCGAATCTTCACAACAGAAAAATAAACAAAGTAACATTGTTGAAACAATAACATCCACTTCGATGAAAAGTCACAATTTTCCAAGTTTCAAATCAACTCGTTATTTTCTTTACAATGTTCAATCACTGCTTGAGCCGAGCACACAATCAATGGCGGATCAATCACGTGTATAAATCATTTCTTTTTACCTTATATCAGAGCGTGACGATATGCCTTCGAAGGTGCTACCATGGAAAGGAAATTTGAAAATATTTTCTTATGGCGACGTAAATAAATAGTGGAATTTTAAATAAATAATAAATAAAATTAAGCGCGCATGACCCGGTGGTTAGCGTAGAACGCAAACGATCTATGCAACTAAGCCAAACGGACGCGGTCGGGGGTGAGATGTGTGACCGCTAGCGGCAAAAAAAAGCGGGTTGGCTACTAACCCGAATCTCCACCAACCCGCATTGGAGCAGCGTGGTGGAGTAAGCTCCAGGCCTCCCCAAGAGACCCGTGCCCAGCAGTGGGACGCAAAAAAGGGTTGCAGCCAATAAATAAATAAACGTTACACACTCATAGCCCCACAGTAATGTAATTAATACCCTGTGTCGTGGGTACCATGGACACATACAAAGACAGGAACACAAACACCCAGATCGAGAACAGTTTAAACTCATCATTCAAATTTCTGTTTCGCCAGTATTCGAACCCGGGACCCCTCGATTGGCAGGTCGTCAATTTTTAACGTACTCGTAACGTAAGTTATACATGTTGGTTTCGTTAATATTTTTTTACTCGCCAGTAGCTTGCGTTACCTAGTGGGAAATAAGTACATATTTTTTTGTTCAGGGATGTGAACCAGGGATTTGAGCTTTGGGAATAATAAAGAATAAGAAGAGATTTTCCACAATTCATACTGTACGGAAGATAAATCTTAAGGCCGTGGCAGTTTGCTTTGAAGAATTGCAATAGACACGTTTCTCTGGAAATTTCCATTATGGAGATGATTCTCAAAGTACTGTACTGAACTCATAATTGAGAGAACAACGCATTTGCGATAAGTAAAGGGTAACCCCACGCGTGACGCGAATACTAATGATACGGGGATAAAGATGTAGGGAATTATAATAATGTTGTGGATCACAATGGACTGCCACTAGCGTGTAGGTATTTTATACCAAAAACGGATGTTTTCTTTCGAAAGTAAAGTTTTCATTGGATGCCGATAACACATAACCGAAAATAAAGCAGGTTTATGTCGAGCAGCGACGGCCGAGTGGTAAAAACCGCGGTCTTCGACGCGACCGAACCCAGGTTCAAATCCTCGGCGCGTACCACTGACAAATAAATTTGGATTGTGCGCAATTATCTCTGCTCCACGGTGATGGAAAATATCGTGATATTTAATTGATTACGATGTTCTCCATCGCCGTGCATGCCTGAGAGAAATTCATAATTTCTCGAAAGCATGACGTCCATTAATCCGCACTTGGCCAGCGTGGTGGACTATGGCCTAAATCCCTCTCACTTGTTCTCACACTCCTTCTCAGGAGACCTGTGCCCAGCAGTGGGACATAAAAAAAAGGTTGAAAAAAAAATTTCCAGTCTATGGGTGTAAGCAATTCGTTGGTAAGTAAGTTCTGCAGCAAATCTCTTTCATGCTGCATAAAATATTGATTGCCAAAACGCGATACAGCATTGGTATATAAGTATATACGCAAATCAACAAGCGCTAGTGCGGCCTGGCCGTTAGAGACAAGTAAAGGGTGGCCATAGGCGTGACGCGAATACTAATGATACAACGGATAAAGATGCAGACAAGGAGAATTATGACAACGACCAAAGTACCATAACTTGATGGGAGCGATGTCATCGTAAGTTGAAAGTATGAATGCACGCATACTATACATTTATTTCACGCAAGGTAAAACGTGCTTGAATACTTAGAACTTCTGTAGAAAATTTTGTTTTAGACCAAAGTATTACATATATGAAGATGCGTACAGGCGAGCTTTTGCCACAAATGTATATGAAGCGCAAGCTGCGCAAGGATGTCGAGCGTGTAAGGGTGTATGTCAACTGTTTACGCGCGGAAAAATACGCAGCTCTAAAGCCGTTGTTAGAGCAGATTCAAACTAGCGTATTTATCGGCGCATTCGCACGTCACTTGTTTGTTTTTTGTAGCGCGTGTACGCTCGAAACAGTGAGATTTGACGTTTCCAGGTACGAAATTTAGAGCTCGTGTAAGCGCGTTTTCTGAAGCGCCGAAAATACGCTAGTTTGAGACCGCATTTAGGAATTCAGGGAAATGAACTTAGAATAATAACGTTAAGAACGTCAGTCTTCATACAAGTGCACCCAAATTGTAGCATGTTGATTGGTGCCATTAATGGCACCAAACGCCGGGCCGCTCCGTAAGACTAAGTTTTAATTTTATTACAACACTTTTTAAAAAGAAAAGAAATCTAATAAAATAACTTTTCACAGTGTTTTCAATATTTTGTAGTATTTTATAGTTAATTTGGTCAAAATAAAAATATTTTGTTTGTCAGATGTGACAGCTGTAGGAATCTATTTAGCGCTTCAATTTTGACAGCGCGCTTGTATGAAGACACTTATTCTATACGTATTTATTCTAAGAATAAAAGTAAAATAAAAAAAAATGCAGAACAAATTATCCAGAGGCGGTCTCTGGTTTCCTAGAAACTACATAGGTTTCACTGTGCAATAGCCGCTTAAATGAAGTGATACCCAAAGGCAATTAGTAAAGCGCTGCAAGTTGTTTTATAGCAATTAAAATAAGATTACTGACAAAAAGTTCTTTTTAAAGCAACGCCAATGAATAGCACTAGAAAATCCTCTTTGCAGAAGCTTATAAGCGCTTAGAACTTGCTCGAGGTAGATACAAGAAATATATAACTTTGTGATACAACGTTGCAAAGAAGTAAGACACACATCGTACGGGAAATTCTCGCTGAATTGTTGGAAAACTTTAAAACGTAGTGGAGTGCTATTTTTTTAATTAAAGGCACATGCTTTGAATTTGCACAAGAAAATATTCTAGTTATTAAGTAGTTTTACCTGATTAAACTTTATAGGCTGTTTTTAGATTACATTGAAGGAGCAGGCCACGTAGTATTATGTGGGCGCTGCAGGTCACAACAAGCTTGAACCGTGCGTGAGGAAGCCATTTGCGCTACATGCAAACCTTGCAATTGAATGAGATAATTAAAAGAATTATATATAGTTCTTTTATTTATCTCATTCAATTGCTTAACACCTCCACCAACCCGCATTTGAGCTGCGGTAAGCTCCAGGCCTAATTAATAAGAAACCCGTGCCCAACCACTGCTGGGTCCCACTGGATGCAAAGTGATGCAGTTAATTATCTCACGAATGCCGGTTTACAGAGTTTGTGCATGGCATATTGACTGTGTGCGTTACCTAAGAAGTTAATCAATCTGTCAGTCTAATATATGGATGTATATAAACCTGTTGAAAATAGTTTTGACAGTTCGGTTAGTCGAAAGGAGCTTTTTGTATTGTAGTTATAGAACTACAAATTCATGAGATAAAAGAAAGAACTGCTCTTTATTAAGAATGACAAGCACCTTTTAATTTGTCAATCTTCTCTAAATGCTTAATTTGTTATATCTAGTTAGTTTCCCTTAAAGTTTGTAAATAAATAAATAAATACTAATATTATAAATGTTAAGAGTTTGTTTGTTTGAAAGAGCTAATCTCAGGAAGTACTTGTTGGAATGGAAAGATATTTCTTGTGTTGTATTGTCCATTTATCGAGGAATATTTTAAGCTATAATAAATCACGCTATGACGCAGATAAAACCCCCGCGGGGCCAATCTAGTACGTACTATATAGAGTTTTCATGTGATCGAAAATGTCTTTTCTCAACATTAGCAGGAAAACACACGGTCCCATAACCGAAAATTGTGCTCACTTGCGGGCAGAAACAAATAAATACTGTTTAAAGCAGAAACTCAGTCCAATTGCGGGCGACTGTCAAATAAGGCCGGTATCTCGGGAGCGCATTCCGCTGAAACAATATTAACTGCGGCGCGGCCAGTTTCATTTCCATAAGAAAATAAAAATGGCCGCTATTTGTCTTCAGGGACTGGGACTGCTTGCTGCTACTACTTGTTTCTGTTCTCGAAAGTAAATTAGGACGTTTATAAAACGAAAGCCTTGAATTTCTGTTATGTTCTAATTTTATGACAAATTACTCGAGGTGACTAATGATAACGCATACGATTTCAGATAGGACTTGGATCTGCTTGAGTTTCGATATTGATTAATATGGGCTGCAATGACCACTGAACGTCCTGTCAATAGTCAAATAGTATATTTCATTACAAGTGCGGAAAGGCTGTCATTGCAAGGAGCTCCGACAAAATGTCTACCCGAGCCGAGGCGCAGCCGAAGGTGAGGGTTGACAGTCGGAACTCCTTCCAATGACGGTTCCGCACGTGTACTGAACGACTATTTTTAATACAGTTGCGAAAAAATGAAGCAATTTAATAAAATAATAAAAACTCGCAAAGAACATTTTTGAAAAATGGCGCCAACCGTAAAAGAATACCTTTAAATGCATATATGCAGACTTTTTTTTTTGTTTTCTTCACCCATTCTGGGTAGGCAAAAGGAACTATGCCCATACAGCCAAGTCTTCAGTAGAAATTTTTTATTGATACTTATGAAATGAAAATGTTAATGAGATGAAATGAAATGCAACCTAACCTAACTCATTGAATCAAATCATTAAATCTGATATTGAAACAAATTAGTAGCTTCTTTTTAGAAATATTTGCATGAATCATAAAAACTTCTAAAACTTCGTGGTTGGTTTTTTTTTCTTTTAATGTCTAATTTTGACAGTTGGGAAAGAGAACGCACGAGTGCGGAAAAGGTAAAGAAAAAGCACGAGTGTGTAATAGCCCACATCCCGCACGCTAAACGTCCCTGCAATACGTCACTTTTTGAGCAACTGTATTAAAAAATATTTATTTCATACTAGTGGGCCCTGCAGAAGTTGTCATGTCTTAAAAGTATTTAAAGAGGATTTGTTTTATTATTATGTTAAAGAGATTTCATCTTACTGTCAAACAAAAATATAAAACAAATAATGACATACGAACTGTTATTCTGATTGTGTCAAAGTTTAGAACGACACGACACGAAATACAAATGTTTGACATGAACAATTTATATGGGAAAACTAAATAAATAATAAAAAACATTTTCCAGTGGACCGAATTGTGAATATAAACCATCCTCGAATCCACTTGAACACACACAAACAATTAATTAAAATCGGTCCAGCCGTTTAGGAGGAGTTCACTGTCAACACACGTACAGAAGAATTATATAAGTATATAAAGATTAGGAATACAAAATATTCGCTTTTTCCCGGTCAAGGTCTTTAGGTGCCCGTTTGGGCTAGATGTTGGGCTGAGAGAAAATAAACGGCATAAAAAAACTTCGAGTAGCAATCTTTTACAAAAATATTTATATATTTGAGATAACAGTGTAGAGACACTTGTGTTGGAGATAAGGTCTTAACGATTACACCGGTATTTTGTGGGCTACTTGCAGGGCTTTCAAAGATATAATCTTTGAACTGTTTTTCGTTATGCAAATCTTCTGTAACTAAGTCTTGAAATTTTTGTGCAAATAAAACTAAAATACACAAAATTATCTTTTAAACGAAAGTATCTTTACAATGTGCAAATAATAACACAAGATTTTTTGTCGGGTAAGGCTTTTGCATTTGGAAAGATAGGTGAAAATAACAATAGACACAAGTATGGGTGTTTAGAAAAGCTGTAAATACATATTTAGTACATCATATTTAGCTTCACGAGATAAGCAAATATTACAAAGATAAAAGAAAAAACTTAATTAAAACACAATTTATAAAAAGCTGTATATGAATTCAGAGAGTAGTTGAGATCTAGTTGAGTCTAAGTCCTTACCGTGTATACCATCGCCACCGTAACTATGGTAAGCGTAACTATGGTACGCGTGGTGGACTATGGGCTTTTTTTAAATCGTGTGGATGCCTTTCGTCCCTCTCGTGCTCTCTGGCCGAAAGGGTAGAGCTGCTCTTATCGCCCGCAATCAGTGCCCAGCATGACACAAACTTTTCGCAGAATATTCCTCCTTCATGATTTTCTCGCTTAGAACCATTGTTAGGGAAAAGTACGAGTACTTGTCTCAAACTGGTTACTCAGCATTCACGTTAGCGGTAAGCATTATTTTGGCTTAAGATTTTACTACCAGAGGGAGATGAGACTGCTCAAATTTGACTGTTATTCTAAAAATTCATAGGTACCGTATCTATGAAAGCTAAGCAAATTCGTCATATTCTAACGCTGCAGTAATAAACACGTGCAATTTATCTGACGAATCAAAATATCCTAGAGTTCTATCTATATAAAATAAAAGCAATAAAATAACAATTACCTAATGAAATGAAATATTCTTTATTCACTGTACGGTTCCTTATCAAACTCTTAGTGAACGTTATTTTTTGTTCTGTCTGCTTTGGGTGCGCTTAGGCAATGCTGAGCTGAAGAAAAGCAGACGGAGAAAACCTTTAGCCCTGTTTAAAAACATTGGGTGTACAATAATTAGCTTCCTTAAAGAGTAGCTATGGGGGCCGATAAGGAACATACGTGACAGCTACCGCATGTGTCAATGTCGTCCCACAGCCATCTGCTAACATTGGCAATGTGATTAATTTAAGTCTATTACATCAGTTAAAGAAACAGCCTTGTGGAACTGCAGCTCAATCCCAAGCTTTTTATCAATTAAATAGTCCATAATCTTTGCGACACATTTTTTTAATCTGTGCAAAGGAAGGGATTGAACATTTTCCTGGATTTTATTTTATATTCTGATCGACATCACGATATAAGAGTGGCTCTTTTTGCGGAGCTACAATATCCATTCCATTACTTCGTATATTTTTTTATGAAATAACGTAGCAGACGAGCATTTAGTGGTATGATATTAAGTGGTCACCGCAGCACAGGCACCAGAGGCCTGGATGGTGATCGCCTAATTAAGTTGTGGTCGGTTAACACATCTTCCCATGGATACAATATGGTTCACGACAGAATTGGGTACAGTGTAATTTTTTTCTTAATAACAACTATCAAATGTTAATTTTACAATACAAAAACAATCTATCTGTTCCGAATTAATAAATATCAACTCCGTACAGTACTTAAATTCTTTTTAATTTTACTCATAATACAATAACACGTTACGCGGACATTCGTTTTAGATTAAAACATTTATGAAAGGTATGTTATGTGTGTGTTTCTATACAGGGCTATGACCTTACCAACCTGAACTTGAAAAGAGCGCTGACTGTACCTTAAATTAATTATTCTACTTAATTACTAAAGGAGACCTGTGTTTAGCAGAGGCAATAAATTATAAGTTAAAATAATGCTAGTTAAAATAATAAATTGGATCGCTTCATTAACTTTAGCAATAAGTACAGGCAAGTTTCCTTACCTCGCCGTAACTTTTTTAATGTTTTCAAATATAGCAGACGGGCATGCACACCACGTGGTTTTGAGTCCGGGCCGGGTGCGGTATAATCCCACATAACCCGGTATCCTCTACCAATGTGCCAGGTACCTTATGAAGGTTTCCCCCCGACACAAAAAAAAAAACAAAGAAAGGAGTACCTACTCCCATTGGATCACAATTGTTGCTAAACATGTTTTTTTTCTACCTTTTTTTATGTCCCACTGCTGGGCACAGGTCACCTCTCACGCATGATAGGGATTTAGGCCATAGTCCAACACGCTAGCCAAGTGCGGATTGGTGGTAAACATGTTTAGGAGAAGTATAATAAGTTCTTCAATAATACGGATTAAATACATTGTACAATGTGTTGTGTCATTGAATGTATCGTACGATAATATTATCAGTTGGAGGATAAACATCAGTACGTTACCCGTGCTTCACCCAGGTAGAGAACCTAGGTGGAGTACAGGCCCGTATCCGTAGCTTTAAATATTGCTGCAGTCTATGATAAACATCTACACATAACCTCAAACAAATCTGAGTTTTGCCTGAGGTCGTGAGCAGTTGCTCTGCCACTACAGAAGCTGATCATCACCTGTAAGTCTGCTGTAGTCTGGCTGGCAACCGCAGCTTTTCCCGCGAGGTTTCTCCGTTCCACTGATACATCTAATAAATTTTGCAAGTTTATTTTTTTTCAATAATGGCATCGCAAATTGTGCACATTGCCAGCGTCAAGTATAATTTTTGCATCATTTAGAAGTCCTGGAAAACACTAAGTCGTCAGTAATCAGTCAGTCTAGTCAGTCTTTACCAGAACGTCTCCGATGAAAAAACATATTTTTGTACTGTTATTTTATTTCAACACTCGGTCAATAACCTATATCGAACAAATGCCATCTACATTATCCGATAAAACTCAAAATACACCAAGAAAAAGAAATTAAAACAAGAGCACAACATGTTCACTTCCCACCAAAACCGTTTAATTCATTAAATATTGTATCTAAATCTTTTTAAGTTTTCTTCTAAATAAATTAAAGGCAAAAGCATATGTATCGATAACAACTGAGTTAGACCGATAGCTCAGAAGCACGGAAACGCGTATGCAATTTGTCACCTGCAATCACCCATCTCAAACTCAACAGCACCCGTTTTGCTTAGCTTCGGAGATCACTTACATTCTACGCGAGCCGCATGCCCATATTTCTCGACTCGCCTTGCCTGTATAAAACTCTAAAACGTAAAACAAAATGGCGATAAAAGAAACGAGCATTTATAGCGTGTATCTAGGTACTTACGTGTTGCGTATTCCGTGTAATACGAATTCTTTCTCAATATTAAACATACCGTGTTCGAGGACCGAGTAAATATCTAGTTATTGTGTTGTGTACATATTGCTTGATAAAACTATTTCCTAAGAAGAGAAGGCAATGTTTTATCCTTAAGTATATATACTTAGTCTATACTAATATTATAAAGAGGAAAGATTTGTATTTTTGTATGTTTGTAATGAATAAACTCAAAAACTACTGTTCCGATTATAAAATTCTTTCACCATTAGAAATTAGAAAATACATTCACCCTAAGTACATAGGCTAGGTAGGTACTTTTTTCCGCGGGAAAATGCTTCATTCCTACGTGAAAACGGGTAATAGGGTCAACGCGGTTGAAGCAACTGGTTAAACGCCTATGATTTTAATATAGCAATGAAGCCTGGAATAGTACATAGGCTAATTTTTATCCTACGGGGACCTATTAAACGGGTCCACGCGGGCGAAGTCGCTGGCGGAAGGCTAGTAATAAAATAAAACTATATTGTACGCACTAAATTTTGCCTCTATTTCTTTACCCTTCATATCAAAAAAGCTTTTGCAAAAAAACAATGGATCGAAATTTTCTCAGAACTATTGTTAGATAATTTCTTGTCGTAATCAAACACGCGAGTTCCCCGAAGTGGCAGTAGGAATGTCACAGTCAGTGAAAGTCATCAGTAAAATTATCGCTGTCCATTTCATATGTCATAAGACTCATAAGAGTACTAATAACAGCGCCCATTCAACGATCGAAAAATCGCCCCTTATTTAGGCTCAAAATAAAGCATTGATAATAACATCGTATTTATTTATCATGAACAAATAGTTTAAGATTCGTAAAAAGTACATAATTTGTAGTTGAATTAAAAACATTTTTTTATAGTAGAGATTTTTAAATACAGAACAGGATAGGCGAGGCAGGGACACAACAGAGACGTTGACGATTATGTTTTCACTGAAAACGGGAATAATATAATCACGAAATACCTATTTATTTTGTGATAAAAACTGGGACGGTACTAGTGGAAAGTGAGTATTTTTTCTATATTTTTAACAAATACGCTGGAAAGTTTGGTGGCATCACTGAAATTATTGTTTCATCTTTCGTTATCTTAGAGCATCAAGGTATGACAGGTATGACACCCGTCAGAGGAGTGGCCTTTACGGGCGAACCCCTCGTCCCAACGTCTATGCACAATGTGCCTTCTAGTCATACAACTAGAGAGTCTGTGTGTGTCGGTGTCAGTGTTGACGGTGCATAGAAAATGACGTTGTTAATTGAAATTGACATATTATTATTTAGAAATGTATGCGTCTGTAGCGATGAAAGCATATTTGTGAATGTGTGACAAAATTAAAATGTGTGCGTTCTTCCCCCGCACCAGATTTGGCACAAAACTTATGTATCGAAGCGAGGCGCTATGCCGTCTCTACTGAAGGGTGAGTCAGTAACTTGCTCTAAGTTCGTTATACAAGGGATTTCAATTAATTCAAACAATAGTTTTGGATTTTCTCTTTATGAACAGGCTCTAACATTATCTTGAAACTTTTGGATAAGTATTGATCATTTCTTGAAGTAGTCGTACACGGCAGTGATGGGGTTCCAGGAGTAGTCCTCACCGCTGCACTTGTGGTCGTACCAGGCGTCCAGGTTCATTCCCGGGATCTTGTTGCAGGACACTATCTCGTTCCTGAATAAATATAAATAAATAAATAAACGCTTCACGCTCATAGCCCCACAGTAGGGTAGATATAACCCGTGTCGTGGGTACCATGGACACACACAAAGACAGAAACACAAACACCCAGACCGAGAACAGAAATTTAAACTCATTCAAATTTCTGTTTCGCCGGGAATCGAACCCGGGACCCTTCGATTAGCAGTCCGGCATGGTAACCATTGCGCCACGCTGATATTATATTTAAATAATATAATTTATAGTTTCGTAAAAAACGGGAATAAAAATAAAGAAGAAGATATTCTGGGAGGCCTATTAAGATTATTAGGCTTGATGTTTGGTTTAAATTATCTACTAAATAATACATGGAGTACGAGAAATGAAATGAAATGAAATAGTTTATTAACATCCTGGGTAATAATATACACTTGATGTTTGTCATTGTTCTACGGTCATCAGCTGACCGTCATCCGCTTTGGGTGCGCTAAGGCTTATATGGGCTAGGAGAAAAAAGCGGGCGGAAAAAAACTCCGTACAATGGGTATTTATTATGCAGCATGACTGTGGGGCGACAAGGAGCACACGAGACAGCTATCGTGTGTGTCAATGCTATCACACTGCCATCCGCTCACAAATTTTAAAAATGTTAAAATTATTAAATGGTATGTAGAAACAGCCTTATGTGAGTTAAGTTTAATCCCAAGCCTTTTTATCATTTAAATAGTCCTTGGTTTATAATAAATCGGTTTATAATAAATTGGTTTATAATAAAAATTAATATAAATAAATCAATGGAAAACATCTTAAGAGATTTATAAAGAAGTAAGTGAGTACAAAGTTAAAATAATAAGAAAGTCTGAACCCGTCGTATATTATGTTGATTTTGAAGTTAAAGGATCGCAAAAAAATATTTACACAGGTCTCTGTTATTTTAGTGCCCACTTTATTTGCGGTTTGTCTCGGGAGTGTTTTTGTGGCGTAGAAAATAATGTCTAGAAAACCGGTGAAGAAAAATAAATCAATGGAATATTACATTATTCTTGATTCTCTGATTGTTTCAACATTACGTATAAAAATTATTTACGTGCTTAGAATAATTACATAATAGAAACCAAGTTCGCGCACCCAAATTGAAGCATTTTAATTGGTGCCATTAATGGCACCAAACGCCGGGCCGCCGGTCGCATGATAGTTTGTGGTGTTAAAATGTGTCACAAGACTTTTGAAAAACAAAAGAGATCTAATAACATAACTTTTGATAGTGAAGTTTTCAAGATTTTGCAGTATTTTAGGGTTAATTTGGTGAAAATAAAAATATTTTGTTAGTCAGATGTGAAATCTGTGTGAATCTATTTAATGCTTCAATTTTGACAGTGCGCTTGTATGAAGACACTCATTCTAATTATTCTAAATTTACGTGATTTACATGGCTGCAACATTTTTGCATCCCACTGCTGGGCACATCCGTCTCTCAATTATTGGGGATCTTACTTCACCACACAGCTCCAATGCGGTTGGTGTCAATATGAGTCAGATTTTTCAAACCCCCAATAAAGCTTCCGACGAGGTTTAACGATTGATATCTATCAATAACAAATGGAATCGACGACTTACCGCGCCATTCGAACAGGCATACGCGTATGAAATTTGCCACTAGCGATCACCCATTTCAAACCTGATCGCGCCCGTTTTGCATATCTGCTATATGGTGTTCGCTAAAAGTATCCGTAACGGTTGTAGCCCATAAATTTGTAAAAATTAAATGGAAACATCAGACGAGCATGTAGCATGTAGGCCACGGCGATCTGTCTTAAGTGGTCGCTGCAGCCCATGGACACCTACACACGACTTCAAGGAAGCTTATGTTCTCCGTTTAGCTACTTCGAAATCTGATGGTCGCCTCATGTAACTTTGGCCGGCAACTGCACCTTTCCTCCAAAACGCAATAGAGTTGGCGGCAGAAGTGGGTGCAGCGGTGGTTCTTCGGTCGAACTATTAAAGTTTTACCACCTACATATTCCTTACCCTTTTCCATGGTTGAGGAGCGCGCGTGGTTGAATGTTGGTCACTCTATCACCGTTGTCGCAAAGAAGTCGAGCTACACTCGTTTTCCTTATCTCGTTCAGTTGCGCTGAAATCGAAGTGTATCATTGGATTATTTATTGTTTTAATTTCTAAAAAAATGACCGGGAAACATCCGTATCAGTACTAAAAATAAAATTGTGAAAGTACTTATGTTTGCTTGTCGATCTTTCAAGCGGCAACGGTGCTAGGGATTAACCTGTTTTTTATAAATATAAAAAATATATTGGGAATGGCAGAGTATCATAGGGCACTTTACACCCGGAGAAAATATCCCAACACTCAACAAAAATTTCACAACAAACTGGTCAACTATTTTTGGGATACGATGAATAACCCAACTCAATTAAAGCCATCAGTTTACAAAAGCCATTGGACTAATTTGTAGGACATGAAGTAGATGGAACTGAAGTTTTTTTCCGCCCGCTTTTTTCTCCTAGCCCATATAAGCCTTAGCGCACCCAAAGCGGCTGATGGTCAGCTGATGGCCGTGCAACAATGACAAACATCAAGTGTATATTATTTTATTACCCAGGATGTTAATAAACTATTTAATTTCATTTCAATAGCGTACTAGATACGTACGTAATAGATAAAAACGCTACAAAGAAAATTCACGCTTCGTTTGTCAAGTATATCTGAGCTATGAATAATTAAGAATCGAAAGTGATGAGAGGAAACTTTCCCTTTTTTCTCTTAACTTCGTCACGTGATCATACTGAAAGAAGTACCAGTGCGCCTTCCGCCACCGGAATACTCGTAGTGTGACTGCCATGAAGCACACCAACGTCAACAGTTCGACTTAGGCTAAAGGCAGCAGCTTCTCGCTGTAGATATATGGTTTGTTCAGGTACCTATCAGTCATGAACACTTACGCAGCGTCAGAGAAGACGGAAGATTTCCATGCTCAAAGAAGTGTCGGTCCGACTTCCATAATTGTACCAGGTTGTGCGTCATGATGCAGAACAGCGTGGTTCGGACCCATGCAACTTCCAAACAGCTTCTTATAAGCATTATCAGCACATTAAGCCTTTACAATGGTACCGAAGATGGTTCCCATGCTCTACCAAGTTTCGATCTGCTTCCAGCTACAGGACAAGGTCACAACACGAAGTAATGCTGTTTTATATCATGATATACGAGTAAATACTGTAAAACTAATTCTCGCTGTGAATCAGTGGTTTGTTCAGGTATCTATCAGTTATGAATACTTACGGAGCGTCAATGAAGATGGAAGGTCTCCATGCTCAAAGAAGTGTCGGTCCGACTTTCGCTACTGTATTAGCCGCGCAGATAAAGAAACAATCTGTAAATGGCGGGCGGTCTCATGCTATCTCGCTCACACACTCGCTCCGTCTATAGTCGCACGGCGTGGTACTGAGTACAAAAAAAAAAAACGACAGCCTGGATTAGCATTCATGGTGTCTCGACGCGCTCCGTTTTGATAAATTCTGTTTTGTTGCTACTGTTTATTTGTTGTTTTTGTTAAGTTTTGGTTAAATTTGTTTTCTTTACCTGACGATGACCCATGCGTAGGGACAAGTGGTGGTGGTGAGGCCGGTCTTAGTGTTTAATTTTGAATTATCATCATCACTATCATCATTGTCAGCCCTTATTTAAAATTATGTATTGATTAAATTTGGATACGATAAAAAATATATTTTTATTTGCCCTATTTAACCCGCCCGCCCGCATGTAAGCAAAGTCCCGAGATAAAGTGATAATTTTTTTTTGTTTTTAATAAGCAATTTTTTTCATTAATACTTATAACATAACGCGTTAAAAATCTATCAAAATTAAATAGCCGCTAGTACACTTTCTAAAATATTTTCAAAATTAATTAATTTTACGACCTTTTTTTGCTGACGCTTCTACAATTAGCCGCCGCCATTTACAAATTGTTTTTTTATCTGCCCGGGTTATACCAGGTGTGGGGCTAGCTTATAAGCATTATCGTCCCACAAAACTTTTACAATGTTTGCAGACTGGAGATTCCCATGTTCAAGTGGATCCGCTTTCCGCCATAGGACAAAATTACAATCAAAACTCACGTTTTACATCGCAATACAAACGCCCTAAAAATAATTCTTTGTATAGATCGAAGTTCTTCAGGTATCTATCAGTCATGAGTACTTACGGAGCGTGAGTGAGGAAGGAAGATCCCCATGCTCAAAGAAGTGTCGGTCCGACTTCCGCCATTGTATCAAATTGTGCGCCATGATGCAGAACAGCGTGGGTCCTACCCAAGCACCGGGCAAAAGCTTTTCGCTGTAGATCGCGGTCATCAGCTCCACGTCATCTACATTGCCGTAGATGCGACGCATTTGCTCTAGTTTCTGTCAGTGAAGAAACAAAGTTTGGTTAAAACTACTTTACAACAATCCGGCATTAACACGTCTGTACAACTTCCCTTTCTTCAATTAGTATGAGATATTCACCATCGATTCACTACCGAGTACCGGGCAAATCACATGTTAATTTTTACTTCAAAACACCTGATAAATGCCTTATAAAAATGGAGTTCCGCAAACTGATGCCTACCATTACTGATTACTGATGCTTACAATACTAAAATTAATGAATTAATTAAATGAGTTAAGAACTTTACAAAGATAGATTCCCAAACATTTTTATTTTCTTCATTGCAGTGCAGACATTGGACATACTGTTATTTTTTATTAACAAAGATATGGGTATAAGATCGAGGGATACCATAAAGCGAAAATGGTATGTCACTCTTTAATATCGTAATTACACTAAAAATATAAGATAAACTGCTCATCAAATCTAATAAAAAGCTTAAACGTTCAACATTTCCATGATTTTTTTTTGCAGTAACTTTAAGTCATCTTTAAGAACAAGAACACGAAGAGTAAACACTCACATCTGCGTAAATAGTATCAGAAAAGTCTTCAAACTTGCGTGCATAGGGCATGCCGCAGAGCCTGCGGTACTCGTTGTAGGGCGGCAGGCCCTGGTCGCGGCCGCGCATGATGTCGATGGCGGGCTCGTCCGCTGCGGCCTGCAGCTCGCCGAATATGCGCTCCGCGATCTAGCATAAATATTTTCTTGTAATTGAATGGAGTAGCAAACGAGCATGCAGGTTACGTGGTGTTAAGGTCTCTGCAGCATATGGATATCTTCATACATCCACAAGCAAGCCTAAACTCGTATGCAGGTTAGCTACTCCGAAGGCTGATGGTCGCCTCATGTAAAAGTCTAGCTGGCAACTCTAGTCTGAGAGTCCTGTTGGAACCTTATAAAATGTATTACTGAGAGTCGCAAGCTGCTCTGTATTTGGTAACCGATCAAAGAGTATGTGTTATGGTTCGTTTATGTCAATGAGGAAAACACCCCTTATGTGTCAAGTACAGAATTTTAGCTGTATTCTTGAATTAATTGTTATTCCAGGTTCTTTATCGAATGGTATATACGACTTGTAAGGTCTTTTGAAATAATACTTGACGTTTACCTATTTCGGGATGTTGATTCTCATGTACAAAATGTCCATTAAAATATGTTGCTTAAGTTAAGACGAAGAAGAGAAGAAGGAAGGTTTATTATAAAAAATTACACATACATACCATGTCAATATTGCCTATGTATCTAAGCTAACAAATAAGAGCAGTGGTGGATGCCACTTAATTGGTGATGGCATCCACCGCACAGATATTGTCGGATACCGTCATTACTCTAAGGCTGCAAAGTCAGACTACTTACATCCGGTTCCATGACATAATCGAATTTCGCAGCACGTTGTCTGAAAGCGCCTTGAGTGAGGTCAGCCTCAGTATTGTTGACCTCCAGGATACCGCTCCTGAATTCATCATCAACCAAAGTACGGGTGCCGAGGTACTTGCCTCTGTTGCTGTATAAGCTGAAACAAGATTTGACATCGTACCATTATTATAGGATTTCTTAACCAGTTTATGTTTACTTGATACTTTTAAGTTCAAAGCTGATAATGATATTCATCGAGTCGCCAGGCAGCTGCAGAGACAACAGACAACAGAGAATTGATATTCTATATTTATCCTGCTATATACGCTTAGTACGAATGAAGATGTGCAAGGAACAGCAAAATAAATAAGTGCCAGAAAGACAAGCATGCCGATTTGGTTTCATTTAGTTGTGCTGATATTCAATAGGCATAATATGGTTTTTATGCTTAGTATATAATATGGTTTTTTAGGGTATATTTTTATATTATTTCTTTGAATGGAGTAGCAGTACGCAGGCCAGTAGCTAGACCACCATTTTTTTTTATTAGAACGGGAATCCCAATTACACTAATCAATTAAATTACAATTACATATTAATTAACATTAAATTATAAGAGATAGTACATTTATATAAAAATTAAATTAACTATAAGTTAAGGGTCACTGCAGCTCATGGACATCTCTACATAATTTTAACCAAGCAGTCTGTGATTATGTGGAGTCTTCTGGGAGGTCATGAATACTGTTCACAGATTCTCTCGGAGTTGATGATCGCTGCATGTTGTATTTAAAGCGGGTAACCGCACTTTTCTACCGAAAGACAATACGACAGACATGGGTGTAGCGACGGTACCTGCCTGGTCGAGGTATACCTAAAAGTTCCAAGAACTTGCGGAAAAATAAGTATTAAGTCTTACTCCGTCCTGCCATCTTGGAAGGTGTGGAACCAGCGCGCTCCTACCACAAACTCGTGGAACACGCCCGGCTTGTACTTGGGGTCGAAGTCGTTCACGTACCCATCCGTGTCGTACAAGATGCCTGCTTCTATCGCGTTTTCTTTACCTGTGAAAAGAAAATTATGTTGAGGGGCAATTAATAATGGATATCAAATGAAATCATTCAAAAATTGTTATGATAGGACTAAACTGTATAAGTAAAGCCTATTACGGACTTATCTTAAAGCTTTCTTCAGTAAAGGTATATTCTGACGATAACTTTCGCGTCAATGATAAATTACAAAGCATTATAAAATTAATATGTTAAACAATGGAGAAACTTTAATTTTTTCTGGTAAAATAAATTTACTAGAAAAAACAATATTTATGACTGCAGAACTATCATGCCCTTATTATTTCAATGGAGTAGTATAAAAGCCTGCAGGTTATATGGTGGTAAACGATCGCTGTAGCCTGTCGTGCAGCCTCTAAATGTTAAAGGTGCCTGATCCTGAGACCTGGTACTGACTCCATGGTAAAAATAATAATAAAGTAATGGTCCTCTAGTTCTTACCTGTTTGTATCTGAAGACTATTTAAATGATTAAAAGGCATGGGATTGACTAAACTCACACCAGGCTGCTGTTTCTATACGGGCATCTAGATCCGATGATTGCGCAAAGTTTGAAATTTATTAAGAGAATATCTGTATTCCAAAAATGAATGTTTTTTTTATTTTGTTCAATAACTATAAAAGTTAAAATAGTCCTTACCCAATACTGCCGCCATCAGTTCATAATACAGCATGTACTGCCACTGGGCTATGTTGATCTGCCGGGCAGTGTCGAACAGTTTCTGATCATCCCAGCACGGGTTGAGCTCGGCAAGGGTGCGAGCCAGCCGGTTGTGCTCCCGGTAGAACCACATCGCCGTCAGGTATATGCCTGACAGGACGTTGCCGTCGTACGAGTCACCTGAACAACATTTAAAGGTTTATGTGGAACTTCCATTTTCTTTTATTTAAACGGAGTAGCGGACGAGCCTGCATGCCATGTGGTATTAAATAGTCGTGCAGCCCATGGTGTTTACACACAATTTCAAGCAAGAATTTGACATGTCTAACGTTTTGAGGTATGAAGTTGCGATGCATTTTAGGAGGCTGACTATTGCCTCATGTATGTCTGGCTGCAACCGCACCTTTTCCCCAAAATACTTGGTTAGGCGATTTGTTATTATCATGTTACTTTCATTTTTCATAGGTTTAATATCTATATAAAACACTCTCAATTATTGCTAGCTTACCGGCATAATGTTTTCAGGAGTGCTTATCGGTTTCTGATTCGCAGTTTACCGAATTCCTTTCATATTGGATGAAGGAGAAGAGTATCATAGGCATCTTTGTCTATGATTAGTAAAAAATTAAAAATAGAATATTATCTACGCCTGCCAGTATGGCGGCGGTTGCATACGAACGGTACTTACGTCGACTAGCGTTCTTTGGCTATGTTCGAAAATATTCTTAAGTACTAATCTAAAACCCATCAAAAACTACAAGCGGAACCTTGAAGCGGCAGACTGCAGTCTGGAAGAACGTCCAGGATCCTGTGATTGGATATAGGAGAGGTGGCTTCGATTCAAGAATTCCGTAAGTACGTTATGAATACTTACTTTATGTTGGTTACAGTAATTGAAAGTGTTCCACTTTCCAAACAGTGGGCTTGGGCCATAATTACGCGCCCGCCCATCCAATGCTCTAGAATTACTTTACGGGAATAATGGGTGTAGCAGTAGTATTTTCCCGGTCGAACCATGAAAGTTATACCTAATAACAAAATAATTTATTTCCGGCTAAACCATGAAACTTTTACATAGTTCCAACACCTGTAAAATGCGTGCTGTTTCCTCGGTGCTCGGTTATGCTTTTCCGACGGTTTCGAAAATTTATATTGTTAAAAGTTATTCTTACCATATTCATAACAAGCATTTTCAACCGGTCTTCTGTTATTGACGCAGATAGCTGCCGTTCCAGGTGGCCTTTCTACACCTCCCCTTTCTTCTGTTCTCAGAAGACCTCCATTAAATGTTCTGATCTGCCTCGATCGCTCCTCTGTATACCCGTAGACTATTGACAGGTCTTCCAGCGGAGTCGGGAGCGCATACTAAGCATAAATAACAGTCAATGATAAATATGAGAATAATAACCTACAAAGATGGAAGGATGGAAGTAAGACATGGAAGGAAGACACCTAATAATCATTAGTAGTAAAACATGACGTTAATTCCTTTATTACATTTTCATAGTATCATGATACCTATATTTTATCTAACAATATTGCATCGTTAATCAACTTTCAGTTTAAAAGTTGAAAGGAGATAATAGCTACAGCTTTGGCTACCTACCCGTTCAGCCGGTAACGACCTTGGCGCGCAGCCCACATCCTGGTAAGTGGTGAACCTGGTGAGGTTCATACACCTGATGCCGGTGCGGCGTAAATAGGGGTCGTCTGCCGGGACTGTGATGGGTATGCAGGTGGGGTCTGCCCGGTTCGGGGTGTTGCCCAGGCAGCAGTCACTAACCACTGCATAGCGGACTGGAAAAATTAAGTAGTAGTTAGAGGTACCTAATTCGGGGATTAATTTTATAGGTAAAATATTATATAACATTTTCGATTTCTATCACATTAATACGCAGAGCACGATTTGCTCGTGTAAATGGCTTTTTACTTATTAAAAAAAGAAAGAAAAAAACGCTGTATTGAGGGTCTTTGAAAGATTATTACGCTTATAGTCTTACACCGCATCAGACAGAGCTCAGGCAATTTATATAAAACCGAAAAATACTTACGTAAAATGGATAAATCAACGGAATCGACAATGGAGAACACAAAGACGTGTGTGGCTAGCATGTTGAACTGATGGTCCTCGGGATAGCCGTCGCTGAGGATTTTAGTCCGCAGCAGACGAGCTGAAGGCAGTTCGGAGCCATTCTTGGCTGGTCTTAGCGAGTTTCCTTAAAAATGAAAAGGATCATTAACGCTGTACAAACATAGCCAGTAGTTGTTGCTACCGTTAAAACACAAAAAACACCTGAACTAACAGACAAGGAAGACACATTTATTGAAGCATTGCGTCGTAAGTAAGTCCGTCCGTAAGTACGTCCAGTAAGGTGACAAAACACTGCGCCACACGGGTCTGATCTGATCAGACTATGATCGTAGCTTCATTAAAATGTGAACTTAGAACTACTTCTTAAAATTTGTTTTTTTTATCGTTTTTACTAGTCTTAAAAGCGGCAAAAATTAACTACTTAATTGAGGTCTCTTACAACAAAAAGCTAATACTATTGATAAGCAAAATAAAAGAAAAATATAAATTGTGAATATATAATTTGACATTCTTACACCAAAATTAGCTTACCTAAACCGAATTGCGCAGGCAGCAGTCTTAGCAAAGGAGTAGGAGAGCCTCCTCGCGGCGGGTACTTCGGGTTAGCGCAGGTACCATCGACCCGTCGGCCTTCTTCTGGTGTGCAACGTTCCACTGCTATTGTGCATTGGCTGTAAATAGTCCACTTAGATAGGGGTTCCTTTAAAGTTTCGGGTCTACACTCAGATCAAATAAAAAAGTAGAGATGGAACTCTGTAACCAACAAAGTAATGCCGGTTTTGAAAACATGTGTGCGTGGGCCGGTGTTAGGGTCATAATTAAAGTTACCCCTCTATTAGTATATTACGAGTACTATTATTTACAGTCTTTTTGCAAAATAATTTAACCTTTTTTCTTGTAAATTTTTATATTTTTTGACATCGTTTCGCACGATGCGCTGCGATATTCGACTGGTAAACTTCATCGGACACGTTCAGGTATACGAGTAGAATTAATTGCTTTACTGAGATATCTGCTGGTGCTGTCCTTCAGCTAATGCATCAGAGAGGCCACGCGTTTGCGTAAAATGGAATGAAAACTATCCAACGCCTGGGGTCCAGGGTTTTATCTCATTACAGAAGAAGGTTAATTTAACACATACCTCGTCAGATTTAGTGCTGCCAGTTGGTCAGTTCGTTCCTGGTTAACCGGTCTCCCACTGAACGCATCGTAGACCACAACTTGACCTATCACCACTGGCACCAGCGCGAAACAAAGGTACCGTTCCCACATCTTCGAGTCTCTCGTGTACAATAACGAGATTAGTGAGAAACCTTAAAATTTATTATTTTCCAATATTGGTATATCCTCTTACAGTACGAGGTATAATTGAGCCTTGTCAAAATTTGTGGATTCTCAATAATCGATTATTAATTGCTATTTATTGATCCATATGGTAATTATTTGATTGTACTGCCGATCATTTTTTGTATAATTAACATAAGCAGCGATGGCCGATCAGTGAAGACCGCGGTTTCCAACACGGAGTTCAAATCCCGGCGCGCAAAGAAATTTGTTAAGTGCGTATTTATCGCTGTTCCACGGTGATGGAAAATCTTTTGATATTTAATTAATTACGACGTTTTTCACCATGCATGCCTGATAGAAAGTCAGCATTTCTCGAAGGCATGATGTCCACCACTCTGGATTTGGCGAGCGTTTTGGATTTTGGCCTACTTACCCAGCATTTCCGAGAAATGACATCAACAACAACATCAATTTATTAAATCATCTCAATATATAGGTAAATTATAAGTGTGTGCCTATTATATTTTTTGTTGAATTATTAATTCACTTATATTCATTTACATTATAAAATATATTGAAATTTATGATAAAACTAAAATTTGTATTAAGATGTGTTATGAAATATGTTGATGATTAGGTTGTCAATGATATGGTATGTAACATAAGTATGCACTTTATGTATTAAGAAGTAAATATTACGAAAGAAGCTCGACGTGGTGCATATTAATGTTATGCATTTCTTTAATAATATAAAAGAAATTTAATGAGAGTGGGTGAAACATGAATACTAGGTACTACGAAACAGCAACGACAAAACATTCATATAAGTATGGTATGAGTTAAAATTCTTAAAAAAACTCGTGAAATAGCTTCGCATTATTTAACTCATTGATTAATTAACCTTAACATTGTTTACAAGTGAGTAAAGTTAATTTGACAGCTATTTAAGGCATATACCTATTAAACAAATGGTTAAATCTAAACACTGATTGAGAATACCAATCATATAATTGTCTTTTTTTAAATATTGTTAAAAAATTTAATAACGTTTATGATTAAGGCTGTAGGTAAGTATTTAATACGTATTAAAATATTCAGTGAAATCAGAATACCGATTAACGGCCCTTTTTATATCGTTACAATTATCATTAATTCTGCCTTACAATAACCGTACGAGCATTTAGCTCATACGATTTAACGGAAACAGATGATTTGAGTAACACCTAAAGAACATTTATTGCCCATTATTTATAGCGATATCCGCCATCTACGTGCAAATGTACATGAACATAAATCATTATTGATTGTTTCATTGACAGGTACTTGTTATAAATTTACATTAAGTAGCGTTAGCGAGACTTATGCATTTAATTTTGTAATTGGTGCATGAAATGGGCGCGAACGTAGACTTATGGCGCGAAATACTGTAGCGCCACCTACCGGGCGCTCAAAGAAATGTGAAAATCGAGAGAAACGCGTTTTTAATCAGTTTGATTGCATGGTTTTGTAATTCAGATTAATAAAAGCTGTTGTAAATTTATCTTTTTTTGATATTCTGAACTCTGGTTACATCAGTTTTACAGGAACAATATTTTCTGCCACTGTAATTTATATTAAATGGGAATAATAGTGTGATATTATACTTGAATAAGAAATCTTTCTTAAATGTTCTAGTTCTATCACTTTTTTCTATTGCCAGAACTCTTAAAGGAAGTCACGGGCAGCAATTATACATTTTTAATTCAAAATACTAAATCGTTCACTTAATAAATCAAATTACGATAACAAACTAATTTAATTCGTTCCATCAAAATGTTGGATCTGTCATCTAATAAGTAGATCAGTTCCTTAATCAAAAATTCAATTTATTTGCATACCGCATGAAGGCAAATATGGCGAACTAAATATGTATCTAATGAATAACTTATGTAAACACCCATATTTGTGAGTCTATGTCTTCGAAAAAATGCCTCGCGAGAGACGTCAAATTGGCGGGCTATGAAATCGAGGAGTTTCGATATTATTTACATTAATTCTTATGGGTTGCGTTAGATTTTTTACTTGCACAGTTTAATTAACATTAAAAAATCCCCGCGAAGCGGAAAGTTACTTCTTCGTTCGAAACATTTCTACTGCGCGACAACGAAATACCTACTTCTTCTTAGTTAAAAGAGTAGGTAGCTACTGCAAATCGACTTGCAATTTAAGAAAAAAAAAATTATTTCATATTAGGAATACAAAATATTCGCTTTGTGAATGTAATTTTTTCCCGGTCATCGCCTTTAGGTGCCCGTTTGGGCTAGATGTTGAGCTGAGAGAAAAAAGGCGGCGGAAAAAAACTCCCAGCAGCACTCTTTTAAAAAAAGTACAATATATTTGAGACAACAGAATGGCTATGGGTTGATAATGGGCACACGTGACAGCTGATCGTGTGAGACACTATTAACCCACTTCCACCTGCTCACAGATGCGAGTATTAACTTATCAAGGATACAAAGATTGTAGAGACCTTCAAAGTAATTGAAGGTAATACTTTTATATAGAACAAGGAAGGTTACTAGTAACAAGGTCATCTTGTTACTAGTAACAGGCTCTTCTCAGTAATGCATAACAACAAGAGGCTTCAGTGAAGGACGCGAAACTGAAATAAAGCGAAAATATATTTATATTTCAGGGTTCTCTAGCAAAGGGTATAATCGGTTTAATAACGGCACAATTCAAACAGCAGCAATTTTCTAAGCGTGCTGGTGGGGTTGGTGTAGATTTCTAGCGATAGGTAAATATCCATCCATCCATCAGCCTTTTACTATCCACTGCTGGACATAGGCCTCCCCTAACGTTCACCACTCCTCCCGGTCCTGGGCCTTCTGAATCCAGCGACTACCCGCTGTCTTCTTCAGGTCGTCAGTTCACCTGGTTGGAGGGCGGCCTGTACTCCTTTTGCCTAGACGTGGTCTCCATTCAAGGACCTTTCTTCCCCATCGGTTGTCGGTCCTCCTAACTATATGGTCTGCCCATTGCCACTTCAGCTTGCAGATTTTGAGAGCTATGTCGGTAACCTTAGTTCTTCTACGGATTTCATCATTACGAATTCTGTCGCGTAGAGAAATACCAAGCATAGCCCTCTCCATCGCTCGCTGGGTGACCCTGAGCTTATGGAAAAGTCTAACTGTAAAAGACCACGTCTCAGCGCCGTAGGTCATCACTGCAACACACACTGCTCAAAAACTTTCGACTTCAGGCACTGCGGTATTCTGGACGAGAAGACACTTTGTAATTTCCCGAACGCTGCCCAACCGAGTTGGATTCTACGAGTTACCTCTCTATATAGCTTAGCAAAACTAGCACAGTCGGGGCCGCTGATGGGTGGCGTAAGTGGCGTACACGTAAATCTGCCAATCCCTGTTTTACTGACTGTTTTGCAGACGTGCGTGTTATTTTGCTACTGATTTGTAAGTAGCAGCAGCCGACCAGTACACGATTACATATAAAATTCGTTTGCAGTATTTCTTGTTTCGATCTGAATTTAAAAATACAAGCGATTAAAAACCAATAAAATATTGAATATACTGATTGTTTAAATTACTGTCGTATCGTAAATATGTATTGCTTATAATGTATTTCTTGCTCAAAAATGACCAAAGAACTTTTATAAGTTGATGTATCAATTACATACAATTCTTTGGGATATTTCAGATAATGCCGTACATCCAGAAAAAACCCCGCTGTAGACGAGGTTTAGACGGAAGGACGCCCGGACGGACGCCCGGACTAACGGATCTCAGTACAATCCATCGCCAAAAGGATACCTACTCGTTCATAGAGTCGACCATGAAAAGATTGACATTTATAAAGCAAATATTTATTCCAATAAATTAAGTTTTTTACAAAAAAATAGAACCGACTTCAAACCGTAAAAAATAAAATTGTTCAGTACCTACTTCTTCTTGGTTGGTAATGACTCTTAAAACTATTTTTGGACTCGGGCCCTTACTAAAATGTCGTACCTACCATTTGTTCTAAGTGCCCATTTACAGTACAGACAGTGGGACAGTACCTACTTCTTCTTGCTTATGGTAATGACTCTTAAAACTATGTTGGAGGGTGCCCATTCAGAACGAAAGGTACGCTATATTTACTAAGACAGGACATTTTACTAAGGGCCCGACTCCAAAAATAGTTTTAAGAGTCATTACCAAGCAAGAAGAAGTAGGTACCTACTGAACAATTTTATTTTTTACGGTTTGAAGTCGGTTCTATTTTTTTGTTAAAAACTTAATTTATTTCACTCTTTTTAGTTATTTTAATAATTCTGTACATGTATGTATAAGCATAATTGGAAAAATTTCACTTAACTTCTAAGCTTTAAAGAGATTTACCTTTTATAATCATGTTTATCTAATAGTCATCTTATAGCCTGAATGTCCACCTGAACGTATAAATTAATGAAAGAATTTGCTCTCAGCTCCTAACCGTTGAGGAGGACTTTCAATCATCAGCTTGGCAACATCAGGTGATAATTACCGGACATAAATATTTGTATTACGTTAAAAAATATGACTAAAAGAATGTGTGTGCCTATTAAGTTTCAGTGTTTCCCTCGATTTCCCTGGGATCCCCTCTTCAGACTTTGACTTGGTGACAGTTGGACCACCTCAGGAATGTGAGATTTCGAATAAAAAACTATTTATTGAAATAATTTGCTCTCAACTCCTCACTGTCGCAATACCTTCCATCATCAGCTCAGCAACATGAGATGATGATTACTATGCACAAATATCTCTTATGCTTCAGAAAGTATAAGAAAATCAATGTGTGTGCCTATAAAATTTGAGAGTTCCCCTCGATTTCCCTGGGATCCCATCATCAGATCCTGATTTGGTGACAATGGGACCACCTCGGGAGTATAAGCATACGAACAAAAAAATAAATTTAAAAATCGGTCCACAAACGGCGGAGTAATCGGTGAACATATATAAAAAAAAAATACATACAACCGAATACAGTACCTCCTCCTTTTGGAAGTCGGTAAAAACTGAATAAATATTTGAATTTGATGAAAAACGTAGGCGAATCAACGGCCACACTAGAATGTAGATCTAAAATAGAATGTAGATTTCTAACTCTACGGAACACACGATGCTTTAAATTCGCATCTGTCGCAAAATTTGGGTCTCAACCCTCCAGTTAGATGTATTCTCTACACAAGAACTCATTAGAGCTCCTTGAGGGGCGAAGGGAAGCTGACGAGTAGCTTACTCTCCAGGGCACTCGAGAGTTACACGCTGATGGTTTGTAAAGATCTTGCTCTTGGAACTTTATCGCATTTTAATGTATTGTTCTATAGTATGGTAGTAGAATATACCTAATAACAATAACGTTTTACACTCATAGCCTCACAGTAGGGTTTTTATATCCTGTGTCGTGGGTGCCATGGACACGACACAGAGACAGGCTGAGTGTTTGTGTCTCTGTCTGTCACAGAGAGGACTGGGCGTTTGTTTCTCTGTCTCTCACAAAGAGACACAAACACCCAGACCGAGAACAGAAATTTTAAAGTCATCATTCAAATTTCTGCTTCGCCGGGAATCGAACCCGGGACCCTCCGATCGGCAGTCCGGCATGGTAACCATTACGTCACACTGGTCGTCAAATACGTCAGTTTAACCCGTCTTAGAAATGAAATAGATACTTAAAGTATAGTTATGTTGGATAACACTAGGTTAAGTAAGGTTGCAGAGACTTATTCCCTGTAGCTTCGGAATCAAGATTTTATTTTCATTTGTTTGAATGGAGTAGCAGACGAGCATGCAGGCCACGTGGTGTTAAATGGTCACTGCAGCCCATGGACATGTACATACAACCTCAAGCAAGCATAGGTAAGTCTTGTCTAAGGTCGTATGCAGTTGCGCTGCTACTCCGGAGGCTGGTGGTCGCCTCATGTAAGTGTGGCCGGCAACTGCACCGAAACACAATAGAGTTGGTTCACGGCAGAAGTAGGTGCAGCGGTGGTACTTCCCCGGGCGAACGATAATAGTTCTACCTCCTACAGAATAGAGCAATAGTATCCCGTGACTGTAAGAGCCGAATAAAAGTGGGCTTTCGGGGTTGCGGGTGGCGCGAATAGAGGCTCGAACCGTTCAGCCAGTGGCTCCGGGAAAGATGACGTGTGTACGTGACCGTACGCTACCGGAAGGTGCCGGAGAGCACCATCGCTCTCCGGATTCCGGGCCGTTTATGGGGCACTGCGCGTGGAGGACACCGGTGTATTCCACTGGGGATCCCGGAGTCCTCCGAAAGTGCTGAGGCAAACCACACGCTACTAAAACCTCCTGTTTTAGTGCTGTATAAATCCCATATAACCCCATATTTCTCCTAGGGTGCGTCGGTATCTATAAATGGTTTCTCCTCCTTTCGTCCGATACAAAAAAGGTTTACTTAAGAAAGGAGAAAGATTACCCTTTCCCAAGCAATTACACTTGAAAGTAAAGCAAATGATTTTTAAAGAATTTGGTTTTGACAGATTTATCGCATTTTACTATATTAGGCATGATGACACTATTAAAGAATCAGAGAATAAACGGTTTTACAGAAAAATATATGCTAAAAAAGTTCTAAAATATGATCCCGTTTTAATATAAACATTAAGATTAATAAGATTTTCAATAAAATAAAAGTATTAAATACAGCAATCGGCCATGTTATCTGAAACGCCAATCAAAAGGAATGACGTCACGTCTCAGTTAATGTCATCGTTTTGCTTGAAGTTTGACGAGCAAGCCGACGCCATGACACCTACTAGCGTTTTCGCGCTTAATTCAAATTACATAGAAGAAAATACATTAATTTACGTTAAAAGTTCAGTTTATTGCTGAAATAAACTTTTTTCGAAACTAGGAGACGTGTACCTACAATAAGGAAAGGTATTTAAAAATCTGTCATCATGCCCATTGTACTAGAGGATCTTTATATTATTACTTGCTTCAGAAAAAAATTCAGAAGACAGTAATTATTTTTAGTCTAAGCTGAGTACCGAGTATAAAGGTTGGAACATTCAAGATCTTAACCGACTCTTAATTTATAAATTAATTGATATCAAGAAGTTTAAAACTTCGAAACTACTGCTTTTAACAAGCTATCTCTGTCCTAAATTTTGGTATTTATTAGTCTAAAATCCAAGGCAAATATTCGATATCTCCTGTTAACTTTATAATAACGTAATAATTAAGAAATAGTAATCCGTCGGTAACTTACTCAATTAGCGGTAAGCAAACACCAAGCGATAGTTTCCAACTATTAATTAACCCATCTTTACATTGCTCTAAAACTTTTGTGTAAACGAAGTAAAACAGTTTATTGGAAAATGTGACTTATGTGGTTTTGTACTTAACATGAAGCATGAAAGTAAAACTCTGATACTTTTTTATAATATTAAGAAAATCGTCTTTTCACGAAAACAAGTTTTTTAGAGTAGCTAGAAGTGAAACAGAGAAATTGAAGAAAAAAGGGTCTAGAAGCCGGGCCTGATTACTTACCACAATTCTTAGAGCAGTCGAAATCAGGGCTCAAATCTGGAATTTACATTTTTTTCGATACCTCGTAAGTCAAGAAGTGATAGGTTTTTTGGTTTTCTGATATCGTAGATTTACAAAATGTGCCCCATTTCCGTGGTAGAGTTTTACCAGGTTTTGTAGGATTTTTATCACACTCGCTGGCTCGCCTGAACTACCATGCCCGGTGAACAGTCGGTCAATCATGGGTTCAATTCCCAGTTCCCAATTTTTACCGCGGGAAAATGCTTCATACCTACGTGAAAACGGGAAATAGGGTCAGCGCGGTTGAAGCAACTGGCTAAACGCCTATGATTTTGATATAGCAATGAAGCCTGGAATAGCACATAAGCTATTTTTTATCCTACGGGGACTCATTAAATGGGTCCACGCGGGCGAAGCCGCTGGCGGAAGGCTTAAAGAAATATGTGGGTAGACCACACTGGCCCGAACAAGTATAAATAATAAAATTCTTCTTAGATATAGTATGTGAAGCAGCGTTACGGATGGTTCCGGTAGCATTATCGTATACGAGTAATAACACTAGCTGTTTCCCGCGGTTTCGCCGGCGTTAGAAAGGATTATTTGCATAAAATGAAAGGATGAACATTTTTTTTTTCATTTTTGGAATGAGACCGTACGGCCCATTGCCCAATAATACATATGCATAAATACAAATAAATATGGCAGTACTTGAGTTTGAAATGCCAAAAGTGGCCACCAACAAAATTCCGACGACGCGCGGATATTGCTTAATTTGTACATCGTTAGCACACTAAAAGGATTTCCAATCAATTGTTTATAATAATTTATATATTATTAAATTCAATATAATATAATAAAAAACCCATAAGTAATTCAAACGAAATCGACTTTTTAGGAGTTAGAGTTTCACTTGCCATATATAAATAATGTAGCAATGAAATCTGTTACTGTGTGAGCTGTTGTTGCAAGCAATGGGTCTGAGTAGTGTGTTTGGGTGCTGTGTGGTGGCGCTAGTGAGCGTGACAGCGCTTGAAGTGAAGTTGTATGATGCCTACTACGGCAAACCCCTGACGGAGAGAAGAAGTGACTACTTGTCAAAAGTTGTCAACGGCACTTTGTAAGTATAATTAAAATTAAGATTTGATAAGATTCCAATGTCACTATAATTTGTATTGTCTACCAACGTTACTGTGACTGCCGATAAAGGGTCGCTTTCCCACCGGGCAGGACTTGGATTTATGAAATATTTCTGTTTTTTTTTTTGGTAGAGGTCTTAGAATGTTTCCCTGGTGCCACACTACGGGGAATCCATCCAGTAGCGGATCTAGTATATCAGTTTGGGGTGACTTGATTTTAGTTTGGCAGATGGTGCGGGCTTTTGGAGGAGCTGTTGGAAATTTTGGAGAAGGAAAATGGGGGGGAGGGTGCCTCATGCTAGCCGTATACTCGGACCGCGCCTAGTTTGGATGGGAGTTTCGTTTTAGTTTCGAGGAAAAAGAGGTTTGTCAAGGGTAAACCCGAATGGTGGGGGACCTGACAACCTAAGATTAGCACCAACAAAAAGAAAGATGTTATTACTAAAACATTGGTTGCAGGTTGTGCACAGTGCCCGTAAGGCCGTGCCACAAGGATGAAGGTCGGCGCGTGGACGGCACGTGCACCAACCCCAAGTACCCCTCGCGAGGTGCCACCCTCACCCCGTTCCCGAGACTGCTACCCGCTCACTATGGAATAGGTTTGATATTTTTTCATGCATAAGCATAATTAAATGCCTCACCAAAAGAGATACAGATTGCTCTATTCCGCAGCCAAGATGTTGACAAACAAACGGTTTTATCAAATGATAGTATTTTTAATATATAGTAAGGTACAGCAGTGGTGTAACATTTTCACGTCAACTAGGTCGCTTGATGTGCTCATGGTAGAAGGTCATATACCTTTTTTTTGAATGGAGTAGCAGACGAGCATGCAGTTCACGTAGTGTTAAGTGATCGCTGCAGCCCATGGACATCTACATACAACCTCATGCAAGCATAGGTAAGTCTTGTCTGAGGTCGTATGCAGTTGCGCTGCTACTCCGGAGGCTGGTGGTGGCCTCATGCAAGTGTGGCCGGCTACTGCACTTTTCCACCGAAACACAACAGTGGGTGCAGCGGCGGTACGTCCCCGGGCGAACCATAATAGTTCTACCACCTACATACCTTCTTCCATGAGCACATCACACCCGCTAATAACACCTATAAAATTTAAACTCCAATTGTACTGTAATAAAATGTTAAATTGCGTAATTCTCAATCTTTGCCCCTCGCAAAATTATCTTTACATCAAGATAACGGTTACCAGGGAGTGAAATATATCATTTCAGAGCACCATTGTTTATATTATTGACAGTAAACGCTAATTTCAAAAGTAATCACATTATTTATAATTTACTGTAAAAACTTAAACATGTTTTGAGTTTCATTCATCTTTGCAGACTTTGCAGTGCATAATACAGATGTTTTAGTAAAGGTATTATTTTTTTCATGACTTTGTAATGTTTAATATTTCATCTACATCCTCAAATTTTACGCTAAGTGCAGTTTACTCAAAAGTAATTTAAAGAACTTATTTTTTATTTTAATGAAATAGCAGTCGTGACTGGTATAGTAATTTAATAGATGCAATTGCATCTTTGAACCAAAACGCAGTAAGAATACTGTACGTTAGTGGCGTTGGTATTTCCACAGTTAAATCTGAAGGTTCTACCTCTGAAACCCTTGTTTTGTTAAAGGAAACACTCTGAGAACTGCAAGTGACGGCTCGCCGCTACCATCAACACGGCACATCCGCACCACGGTGATCGCTGACGGCAAGTTCAGGGAGAAGTATTTGACAACGCTGGTTTCCAAGATATTCGCCATGGCAGTCATCGACTCTGTAGACTTCTTTTACTTACGTAAGTTATTTATTATCTGCACGGACTTTTAAACAATGAACGTAGTGCGAATCGTCAACGACCCAAGATTGAATGACTGGCTAGAACCGCTTAGCTTGCGAAGAGACATAGGCTCTCCCTGCATGTTCTACCGTTTAACACTGATCATCTATTGCATATATTTAAAATATATTTCACAGACAGAAGTATATACATATGTACTACGCCATGTCATATTTCATGATATTATGTTTATATTTGCAGTAAAACTTTATCTTCATTATTCATATCACTCTAAATTTATTTCTTTACTTACATAATATTACCTAGTCAGTTAATATAAAAATATGGGTTATTCTAGTTAGGTACTTAATTATTCTTGAAAAATCAAATCTTTGAAAAAAAAAACCCAACTTATATCATCTAAATCAATCTCCAATTATTATTTCGTCACTTTATTCGAAGACTAGCTGTGCCCGCGACGTCGTCCGCGTTGATAAAGACTTGTACAAAAGGCTTGATTAGAGTTGGATTATTTGTTCCTCCTCCTCCTTAGTCGTTCACTCTTGTCAGAGTGGTCGTTGCTGATGAGGTTGCAATTTCGTTCGTGACCGCTTGCCCTCCACTGTTCCTTGGATTATTGTTACCTTTTATGAAATTACTTATGATACAAAAGTTCATATTATTATGTTGAGTAGATACATTCTTCCTGAGTCCTTACAATTTTACTGTACTCTTCTTATAATCGACTTTTCAGTCGTTATCATCAGTTTCTCTTTACAAATTAAACGTACTATAATAGCCTGTTTATAAAGTGTTTAGATAGTACTGCTGTGCCCGCGGAAAGGATCATTATAATTAAATAATTTGTGCTGCAAATAATGCATAGATTCATTATCATCATGTAACTTAAATATATTGCAGAAAGGTGGTGAAATGTCTACGCTATGTCAGGCGTGGTTAGTAGTTGGTTAGTCAAATTCTTGGTTGCTTACACGTTGGTTGCAATTGTCGTTAACATACTGTCGTTCATACTTAATGGAGGTCTTTTGAGCGATTTAAAACTTGCGACAGCAGTTAGGCCACTAACAATGAAGACGTCATCAACCTGAATTGGAGCAGCGTGAGAGGATCAGGCCCTACGCGATTAAGAGTCAATTGGTCCTATTAACAACCCTTCACACATAAATATATCGATTACTAATATTATTCTGGGCGTGACCACCATGCCGTGCTGCTGCCGTGACGCTTTAGCATATTAGTATAACACCAGTGCCAGTACTGCGTATGACATGTAATAGCTCTTATTAAATTAACCACTGAAAACGTCTGCTCATTTCTATAACATTTTTTTATTAGACCCTCGGCAACTGCTTATTCGTTTATTCGAAATCACTTTTTTTATAAATAAACCGAACAAAGAGGCAGAAAGGCCGCGTGGTTAAGCGATCACTGTCGCCTATGGAAACGGGCAACCCCAGCGGAGCCACCCGAGCACTGCCGGCTTTCAAGAAGAGCTTTCTTTACAGCTTTCTTGAAGAACCCTATGTCAAAGTCCACTGGAAATGCCTCAGCTGGAAGGTTATCCCTTAACTTACACATCCGTTCAAATATCAAAAGGAGCGTGCAAAGCGGCCTGTGGAACTTTAACCTTCGACTGGTGGTGTAATCATGATATGGAGACGTAGCTATCATTTTGAAAAGAACACTCAGCATAGTAAAGTCGGTAGAACACTTTGATTTTTTTACGTTTCACACTGATAGCGCCAGAGTAGGGGAAAATATACACTGTGTAATGGGTACCATGCGACACACAGAGACAGAAATACAAACACTTAAACCGAGAACAGAAAATTAAACTCATCATTCAAATTTCTGCTTCGCCGGGAATCAAATTCGAGACCCTTCTATTGGCAGTCCGGCATGGTAACCATTGCGCCACGCGAGTCCAGGCGCGGTCGCAGCCTTCAATTTGGGGGGGGGGGGGTCGCCAAGAAATTTTGGTGGGGGGTCACTAAGAAATTTGGGGGTTGAGGTGTCTCAAATTGGCTTGATTCGCCTTCCATCTACGCATGAGTGAGGGATTTGGGGGGGGGGGGGTCATGTCATGTCCCTGACCTGTCATGACCTGCGCGGGTCGATAATTATTATTGTCTATTAAATAAGGTCGATACCAATTGTGGTGTGCAGTGGACTGTATGTTGCTATGATGTTCAGGGTAGGCAGGTATCAAAGAAGACACGATTTCCTTTTAAGGTGTTCTTCTTTTCCTTGTCCTGTCTTTCAAGTAACCCTATGCATTACCATATTAGGCAAACGATAAGTGAGTCTGTGCATTACCATATTAGGCCAACAACAAGTAAATCTACACGCGACCATATAAGGCAAACAATCGGTAAACGTACAGACTACCATATTTGGCAAACTATATAAAACAATAATGAACTTATGAACTAGAAAATAATAAAAACACGCATATTACTACATAAACGAAACAAGTAAATCAAATCATATGTTATGTACAACACCTATTGTTCATAAATTCTATACCTAGTGAAAGTTATCATCGCGAACAGTAATCATGCGATATGTAATCTAAACAAAAGTCGCGAACATATTCTCCCGCCGCAGCTGCCCGCAGCTGGACCCTCGAAGTTCGCGGCTATGGAGACTTCGTCGGCAGGATCACCAGCTTCTTTGTCGGCCGTCGTAGCACCCCTCTGGTTGTCCTCACGTCGACTGCCCGTACTTCGCCGTCTGGTCCCGGGAACACCGCCTCCACTTGCCCGCGCGGCCACACGTTGCGAGGGAGAGTGCCGTCAGCGATGAGCACCAGGTCGCCCAACTGGATGTGGCCTCGTGCGCGTGGCTCCCGCCGGTGTTGTAGCTCGGGAAGGTACTCGCGCACCCAGCGCGACCAGAAGGCGTCGGCGAGACGTTGGCTGACCCGCCACTGCTTGGCTGTCGTTGCGTCCGCTTCGGTGAAGGTCCCCGGCAGCGGCACCCGCGCTGGGCCTCCAAGCAGGAAGTGATTGGGTGTGAGAGCTTCGGCGTCTTCGGCTTCGACGGACAGGTGAGTGAGTGGCCGGCTGTTGATAGTGAATTCGGCCTCGACGAGCAGCGTGTGGAGGACCTCCTCCCTGGGCGCCCTCTCGTGCAGTGTGACATCGAGCGCCGTCTTGACGCTGCGGACGAGTCGTTCCCATGCGCCACCCATGAATGGGGCGCTGGGCGGGATGAATTTCCATGTAATGAAGCGGATGGAGGCCTCGTTCTCCATGGCTTCTCTGGCGGCTTTCTTCAGCTCGATGTCCGCTCCCCTCAGGTTGGTCCCCTGATCGGACCATAGCTCCGTCGGGCATCCCCGTCTGGCGATGAAGCGGCGTAGCGCCATGATGGCAGAGTCGGTGCTGAGACTCCCGGCAACCTCCAGGTGGACTGCCCTGGTAGTCAGGCAGGTGAAAAGCACCCCATAGCGCTTTTGGTGAGAGCGCCCCACGGTGACTGTCAGTGGCCCGAAGTAGTCTAGGCCTGTGAAGCTAAAAGGTCGTTGGTGATGAGCGAGGCGACTGCGGGGGTGATTGCCCGTTGACGGCTGGGCTGGCTTCGCCCGCCGCAGGCGACAGATCTGGCAGCTCTTCACCTCCGTCCGGACGCTGTGGCGCAGGCGTAGCACGTAGTAGTGTTGGCGTACTTCGTTGGCGGTGATTTCGTAGCCCCCGTGGTGCAGCTGGCGGTGCACCCAGGCTATGTACAGGCGCGTCCACCGGTGATTGCCGTCTACAACGGCGGCTTCCCGACGGCACGGCTTTCCCGTTCTTGATGGCTGCGAGTTCGTCTTGAAAGGCGTCTTCTTGCACAGCTCGTACCCATAATAGCTGTGCGCGGTGAAGGTGGCGCGCCTCAAGCAGGAATGTCTTCCCTGCGGAGGCGGTCGTGGCTTTGTGTACTGGCGGCTGCTTCTTGGTCCTCTTCCAGGTAGGGTCGGCATCTGTTTTCTTTTCGGTGCGCTTCCACAGCGCGGTGCAGCGTTGTCTCGCCCGCAGCTTGTCGATGAACTGTAGCACCCGGGCGGTCACCCTGATGACCCGAAGCCAGCTGGAGTAGCGTGTTATGTCGGGCAGCGCGTTAGTGAGGCGCGTGCCCTCCTTGAGAACGGTCACGCGCTCCTCCCCGGTGTCCTCTGGTTGGCTGATGGTGTCCTCTCGCGGCCAGTCTTCTTTGGGTAGGCGTAGGAAGGCTGGACCTTGAAACCACCGGTGCTCGGATGTGAATGGAGTTGGCGCATCCCTGGTGGCGTCGTCGGCGACGTTGACGCTGGTTGGCACCCACCTCCATTGCTTCGTCTTTGTGTTCTCGGCCAGCTCAGCGACGCGATGAGCGACGAACGGCTTGTAGACCCGCGGACCGTTGCGTATCCAGGCCAGGACAGTGCGTGAGTCGGTCCAGTAGAAGCATTTCCTTGGCTGGACGTCGTGTTCCTCGATGGCTGTGCGTGCTAGGCGGCTACCCAGTACGGCGGCTTGCAGCTCCAGTCTTGGGATCGAGACCAGCTTGAGTGGCGCGACCTTGCCCTTTCCGGCGATGAGCGACACGTGTATCTGCCCGTGTTCGTCCTCCACCCTCCAGTAGACAGCGGCGGCGTAGGCTGACGAGCTGGCGTCGACGAAGGTGTGTAGCTGTATGTCGCGTGCCTGTGACATCCTTGAGTAGCAGCGGGGCACGGCGAGGAGCGACAACTCGGAGATCGAGTGGACCCATCTTGTCCATAACTCGGCTTCTGATGGCTGGAGTGTCGCATCCCACTCGATGCCGGAGCGCCAGGTGTCTTGAAGGATCCTCTTCGCTTGTATGGTGACCGGTGTAGCGATTCCCAGGGGGTCGAAAAGCGACATGACTGTGCGAAGGGCTTCTCTTTTCGTCGGTGTCTTGCTGCCATCAAGTATGTCTTCCGGAATCTTATGCCTGTTGATGTTGAAGGAGAGGGTGTCGGTGTGTGGCTGCCACACCATCCCTAAGATCTTCTCCTTGTCCAGGTAGACTGTCTCACTACGTGGCCCCGGCGACAGCTGTTCTAACACGAACTTGGAGTTGGATGTCCACTTCTGAAGATGGAAGCTGGCTCGGCTGTGTACGTGCGTCACGGCTCTGGACACACGTATGGCTTCTTCTTCATTGTCGAAGCTGGCTAGGTAGTCATCCATGTAGTGGTTGTTGACTATGGCTGCGGCTGCCTCAGGATACTCGGCTCTGTGTTCCTCGGCATTGGTGTTCTTTACGTAGATGGCTGTGCACGGCGACGAGGTAGCTCCGAAAATGACGCTCTTCATCCGATATTCATCGGGCTGACCCTCCCGCCGGTCGTCTCTCCATAGGAAACGTTGCATGTTCCTGTCTTCCTCTTGAATAGTGACACGCAGGAACATATCCTTGATATCAGCTGTGACTGCGATCGGACGTTGACGAAACTTCATGAGTACGCCCGGCAGTGACTGCAGCAGGTCTGGTCCGGACAGCAACATGTCGTTGAGGCTGACCCCTCGTGTCTTGGCAGCGGCGTCGTGCACGATGCGTAGCTTCTCAGGCTTCTGTGGGTTGATAACGGTGAAGTGAGGTAGGTACCACAGCTTGGTACTCTTCTCTGTCGGCGCTGCTTCGGCGAAACCATTTTCCACTAGATTGGCTATTTGCTGTTTGTATCGTTTCTTCATGTTGTCGTCTCGATCCAGTTTTCTTTCTAAATGTTTAAGTCGGGTGAGTGCAGACTGAAAGTTGTCCGGTGGGTGGATATTATCGTTCTTCCACAGCAGTCCGGTCTCGAAGCCGCCCGTCGGGATCCGCTTCGTTTTGGCCTCTAGGAACTGCATGGCTCGGCGCTCATCATCGGTGAAAGACCTCCTGGCCTCTACCCCCAGTGACTCCAAAGCGAAGTGTTGCTTCATCAGCTGTTCCATTGACTCCTCCTCTTCGTGGCTGTGGATGTGGTGGACGCGATGGCGTTGTGCGCTCCCCAATTCCCGGAGCCCGTGGAGCACCCAACCGAGCGGCGTATGAGAGGCCACCGGTTGTTTGCTGTCGCCGTGACGCAGCTCGTCGCTTGCCAGTAGTTGCCAGTTGTCTTGACCCAGTAAGACTGTCGGTGAACCTTCTTCGTATTGCAGCAGGTCTTCTATATCTCGCAGGTGCTTGCAGGACTCCATGATGCGGCGCGGCACTTCCTGTGGTGACAGTCGTAGGTTGGACATTGTTCGCGCCGTAATGCTGTGCAGCTTGGAGTGGAGGCCTCGGATGCCGAACTCGACGCGCTTGGATTTTTCAATATCGATCTTTGTTCCCGCGACGCCTTCTATGTAAAAGGGTTCGACTGGTCCGTCGGCTCCAATCTTCTCCGCTACCGCTGCGTCGATCAACGAGCACGTCGACCCGTCGTCCAACAAGGCGTACGCATTGCAGACGCCCCTCGGTCCTTTGAGTTGCACAGGAAGAATCTTTAGCAGCGCCTTTGTGTTATTGGTTTCTCTCGCTGATGCCACGGTGAAGTTTCGGTCTTCTTGCTTCTCCTCGGTGCGCGCGGTTGTAGTCGTGGGGCTATGCAACAGCTGGTGGTGTTTGTAGATGCACCCATCTATGTTGCACTGCTTCGGCTTGCACGAGTGATGAAACCGCCGCACCCTCAGGCACCGGAAGCAAAGGCGATGTTTCTTGGCTAGCTCCCATCTTGCAGATAACTCGGCAGTATTGAGTTGTTGGCAGTCTGCAGGCTGATGTCCGCTTCGCTGGCATAGTGCACACTGTTCTCGTGCTTGTGGTGAAGAAGTTCTTTCTTGAATGTGGAAAGCGCGCATCTGCTTCTTGGGTTCCCGCTCCCGCCGGTCTTCGCTGGCTATGTGTTCGATTGGAGCGAAGCTACCTATTCTTGACGCTGTCTGTTCCATGAACTTGGAAAGCGTGATAAGGTCCGGCTGGTCTTCATCCTGGAGTGAATTGAATTCGTAGTACTGGTGTCGTAATACTGCTGGCATTTTATCTATAACGGAGTGCACCACTTCCGAATTGTATAACGTATGAGGCTTGTTAAGTGCCTTCAATGTCGCTATGACGTTCTGAACCTTGGATGCGAATACGCATATTTCTCTGGGTTGTTCGCTTAGCTTCGGTAGGGCACGGAGTTTATTGAGCTCGGCTATGGCTAGTGCGTCCGCTCTCCCGAAGCGTGACTGCAGCAGCCCCATGACCTCCCCGGTGCTCGGCGACCCGACGAACAGGCAGTAGGCGGCGTCCTTGGCTGCGCCACGCAGGCATCTTCGCAATCTTGATAGGTTCTCCGCTTCCGTGTAGAGTACAGCAGTCTCTTCATAGGCTGTTTTAAAAAGCAACCAGTCGCTCGGCGCTCCGTTGAATGTCGGCAGCTCAACCTGTCGCGGCGAATGGACGGGCTGGATGGCGCGAGCTGCCAACGTAATGGCCGTTGCTAACTCGTTGTAGTTGACGCTGTTTGGTGCTGTAATCTTCTCGACTTCCTTCTGCGGTTCTTCTTTTTCAGGGAGTTCTTCTGTGTGTGGGTTATTCTGTACCCAGTGGTGGGTACGTTCCCCACGAAGCGTTTCCCCATCTTCTACGTCGCTGTCGTCACCAGTTTCGAGCGCGGCGACGCGTGCGGCAGCTAGTTTGACTTCTTTTTCCATTAGCTCTAGTCGTGCCCTGGCCAGCTCCCTTTTCCTGGAGGAGCTGGCCTTCGACGGTGGGCGTGTGGTGGTCTTCTTATTGACGGCTGGCTCCGGCCTGACGGCTGGCTCCGTCGTGGCTGAAGACTCGGTCGTGGCGGTACCACTGGATTCTGTTGTGACGCTACCCCTGGACTCTCTGCTGCGTGATTCGGCGGACGATGTGGCGGCGTCCTCGGCTGCAGGCTGGGCGGAGGTCCCGGCGGCGGTGACCCCTGGCTGGAGTCGGACCTCTGCTGCAGACGAGGTGGAGGCTTCGACGGCGTTGGCCCCTGGCCGGGGACCAGAAACCTCTTCGCTGGTATGCCTGGACACGCTTCTTGTAATCGGCATTCTTGACTGGAGGCCTTGGCTTTTCTGACAGGAACAATCTTCTTTTTTCTATATCCGGCGTACCGAAGGACCACGATTATGTGGTGTGCAGTGGACTGTATGTTGCTATGATGTTCAGGGTAGGCAGGTATCAAAGAAGACACGATTTCCTTTTAAGGTGTTTCCTCCATTAGAGCCCAGTGGTAAATGTGTTCAGCCCCGATCCGACGCTATATTTATATCCGGCGAGGTGGGCCGGACCGGGGCGGGGCTTAAGAAAGAAACACTGATATATTTATTTCTCACAATTCTTGTCCTGTCATTCAAGTAACCCTATGCATTACCATATTAGGCAAACGATAAGTGAGTCTGTGCATTACCATATTAGGCCAACAACAAGTAAATCTACACGCGACCATATAAGGCAAACAATCGGTAAACGTACAGACTACCATATTTGGCAAACTATATAAAACAATAATGAACTTATGAACTAGAAAATAATAAAAACACGCATATTACTACATAAACGAAACAAGTAAATCAAATCATATGTTATGTACAACACCTATTGTTCATAAATTCTATACCTAGTGAAAGTTATCATCGCGAACAGTAATCATGCGATATGTAATCTAAACAAAAGTCGCGAACACCAATAATATGTGGATGTAACCACCGCGCCGCGCCTCCATAATGCTCTACCACAATGAGTACAATATCAGCGCCAGTTCCAAAGCTCTGTGTTGTTAATTTTTTATTAGATACTTTATTAAGTAAATATACTCGTAATTAATTATTTGAAATAATCTCCACCTATCCACTTTGTAATAGCGTTATTGGGTAAAATAATGATTATGTAACACCACCTGTAAATCTACCTGTAAAAAGCAATTAAATATGAATAAATGAATAACAACGACATCTATCGTATAGCATGTAAACTAAATTGTCGATATACCGAATTTGCAACAGATCACAAAATAGTTCTGAATGTGAACATAGATGTCGGCAGTAGCCTCGTTTTGTTAAGGTTTTGTACATTTTGTATTGAGGATTTCTTTGAATATGTGGTGATATAATATGTATGGTTTTTTTTAATATTTAGAGATGAAATCTAGCATAAGTGTTTGAAAACTTGCTATCAGAATATTAAGAGATGTTAGTAGTTATCGAAACTATTGTGGTGTGACCGCTCGCATTAACTTTATTATAGCGTGCAGGTGTTCATCCATTTCATCATTTTTGAAATTGACGTAACTTTTTTGTTTGTGAACCGATTTAAATAAAACAAACCCTAAATGTTAATCCAAAAAAATATCAATACTTCAGTGAAAACCGCATCCTTCTACGTTAAGCCGTTCCTGAGATTAGCGCGCACAAACGAACAGATAAACAGACAAACAGATAAACAGACAAACAGACAAACAGACAATAATTTTAAAAATCATTGTTTTGGGTTGTATTACGCTAATAAATAGCCCTAGTGACAGTTTTTCTCAAATATCTTCAATGTACAGAAACGGACTTGTTACAGATTTATTATATGTATAGATATACATGTAAAATATATGTATGCTCAATATATACATGATTTTAACAAGTAGCAGCATACATATATTTTACATGTATATCTTCGAATAAAGTGACTCATATAATACTGATCGAAATTCATTTGGAATTTCGTTTGATCATGTAATATTGAATGACTGCAAGGATTTTATCAAATGCCGTAAAACGAATTAAGAAAATAACAGTTTGAATTAAGAATAATGTAAAATACGAAAAAAATGTAATACATTAATAAAGCGAAAGGAGTGCACGATGAAGCTAATAAGAGCGTGTTAAAATAACATGTTATTTTTTTCAGTTCGTTACGTTGCCGTCAGCGATTGCTGCGTCAACAACCAAGTTCCCAATAGGGCGGATCCAAGATGCATCCCCATACCGGTGCAGGACGATGACCCTTTCCTGCGACGCACTAACATTAGATGTATGAACCTGACCAGAGTTGAGACTTATCAAGATTATGGCTGCTTACCCATCACTATGCCCCTGGAAAGGGTAAGAAGTTATTGCTGTAATCCAAACTAATTTTATAAATGCGAAAATAACTCTCTGTCTCTGTATGCGCGCGCGCGCGCGCGCGCGTATGTTTGTGTGTAATGGCCTCGCCGGGAATCGCACAGTATCTATAGATTACGCCAAACGGGTCGTCGACTAAGGTCTAAATCCCTTAATTTCTAGAGAAGACCTGTGCCCAGCAGGGGTACAGTAATAATATATTAATATATTAAGGTCCCATACCAAAGCAATTCGGCTTGGGCCATTAAATTCATTGGTCATCCCATAAAATGTAAAATGCATCGCTATCTAATCCCTAATTGCGTAATATTTTTGCAGTACAATAGGGTTCCGCCACTGTTGGAGCTGTCCCCGGTGTATGGGAATACAGAAGCTAGGTCCAGAATGATCAGGGCTGGCTCCGGGGGCCTGTTGGCCTTTAAGATGGAGGAGGACCGAGAGGTCCCAGCAGGCCAGTCTCCGTTCTGCTTCAATAATAAGCCACAAAATATGGAAGTGTCATGCTACGATTTTGGTAAGTTCATGATTATTTGTATTTTGACTTAATTTAAATTAACTGCAGATAGGTGGGTAAGCAAAACGGGCGCGTTCGGGTGTGTGATGGCTTCCATGCGTCGGAGGGCATGTAAAGCCATCCCGGTTTTCCATGTCGGAGGCCTTAAAGGCGGTTTAAAAATATCCGACAGTGGGTTGGCTACCAACTAGCATTGGATCAGTGCGGTGGAGTAAGCTCCAGGCCAACCCAATAATGCGGAGAGACTCGTGCAGACCCCAGCAGTGTAACGTTTCACTTGCATAGGCCCAAAGTAGGATAGGTAAGTATGGTAGTATACAGGTAGGGCCAATAGGGGATTGGCAGTCTGGCATGGTAACCGTTGGGCCACATGTGTCGTCAATGGGCAGCAGTGGAACGCAAAAACAGTTGCGACAGTAAAAGGTGTTAGATATGATATGATAAAGATACTCGCATTGAACAGAGTTAAAGATAGATGGCGTTTTACAGGAGACAACTTCGACGGTGTTCTGACTCCAGGAACCAACATGGTATCCTTGTGGTTCTTCAGGGAGCACAATCGACTGGCACGGAATCTCGCGAAGATAAACCCGTGTTGGGACGACCAGATGTTGTTCGACACTGCGCGCAAGATCGCTATCGCTGAGTGGCAGAAGATCTTCTTCTACGAATTGATTCCTGAAATAATAGGTAGGTTTGTTATAATATTAATCCATACTCCATACTTTATATTATAAATTGGTGCAATCTTGCTGAAATCTGAATCAGAAATCTATCTGACTGTCTGTTACCCTTTCCCGTTTAAACTACTGAACCAATTTGCATAAAATTTGAAACACAGATAGAGTGGATATAGAGGGAAAGGACACAGGATGGTTTTTATCCAACGGGAACCTATAAAACGGGTCCATGCGGTCGAAGCCACTGGCTAAATGCCTATGATTTTTATATGGCAATATCATGTCGTATTTCAAATGGGTGGAAGATTGTTAAATAGCCTGGAATAGCACATAGGATATTCCATTTTATCCTACGGTTACCCATAAAACAGGTCCACGCGGGCGAATCCGCTAGCGGAAGGCTAGTAGTCTATAAAAAACCGAGTGACTATAATCTCAATCATATTTTTGTAGTAGTTGTTACTTTTAGGAATGTTAGAATTTAAGTCATTGATCTACTGATCTGGGTAACTATTATGCACATAATTTGTATCATTGGTCAGACTTTCATCGTACCAAGAAATTATATCATATTTCTCATGGAACAATTTTTTTAGGTGCGTTGTGGTGAGAATAGATGGATCACCAACTACATAATTTAAACCTACATAATGTAAACCCTAGGCTATTTATATTTTTCTTTAACGTAATTTTTTAATTTATCGTCTTTTTTACTATTTTTATACAGTTTGATTATGTATATTTTCCGCATCGATAGATTTGTCGGTTTCATCATTGTCCGTTTTATTTTCGTCTTTGTTACAACATTAAATAAAAAATAACTATTTCATTTGCAGGTTACAAGAATGCTTTGCATTCCGGCATAATTTTCGAAACTAAAGGTTACGTTAACGACTTTGATCCCAAAAGTGAGCCGGGAGTTTACTACGAATATATGTTAGCAACTAGAATGTTTCATATGCTGCTGAATGGAGTTTCAGAGTAAGTTTGATTTTGGATTATTTTGTTACACTGATTTCTTTTTCGTTGCACAGATTTTCGGGATAACGACGTTCGTTTCCAAATTGCTTTACGACATTATGCAGTACCATATTAAAGAGAAGGAGTACAAGGGATAGACATATAGAATGTAAAATCAGGGCTTATAACTGGGGTGGCCTCTTTTGGTCGATTTTCGGCTGCACGCTTCAAGCATTTCTTTTTATGTTCTTAGCATGTGTGATGTGCTCGCTGTGTGATGGAGAAGGTCATGTGTGACCAACAAATTGAAAAATAGTGTTTTGAAAATACTACACCAAATCTGCACCTTATTGTACCCAATAATATCTTCCAATAATTCTAAAATCCATAAAATCTGCAGAGTTTTTTTTTTATGTGATGTTATAAAAGTCGCAAAAAATTAATTTCCATCAGCAGTCCCTCGTCAAATATCCGACAGCACTTGATATTACTTGGTGTTTTCTTTGGTATACCAGCGTGCTTCGCCTCCAAATTTACACATATTTTTATCAGCTTGTACAGACACAAAAAGTACGTGGGCAGCAGAACAATGGTAGACGACACGTTCCGGTCTGGAATGTTCGCGGTGAACAACACGGAGGCGGACCTCACCTACAGCAGCCTGGTCCAGCAGACCGACGCTGTCAACTGCGTCATGGACCCAGATGTAAGCTCTTTCCTTCGTTTTCATGCTTGTTTTTTTTATAGATGGTAGAATTTTGATTTGACAAAGTACCATCAACGCACCCACTATTGTCATGAAGCGATGCTATTTCGGCGGAAAGGTGCAGTTGCACTATTATTATTATGTATCTCTCCTTATTGGTCACGGGTCGAAGATGTTATTTGACCCGGTCATTTGGAAGGCTTGCGTGGGGACTTATTATTATTATTATTATTATTATTTATTCGTTCATGGTTCTTATTTTGTCACATAGAGTAATTCCATGCGAACATCCCTTCATTGCTCTCGTAGAGATTTTGGCCATCACTTTCTTTACTAACAACTTACTAATATTATGAAGAGGAAAGATTTATATTTTTGTATTTTTGTATGTTTGTGATGAATAAACTCAAAAACTACTGTTCCGAATTCAAAAATTCTTTCACCATTAGTAAACTACATTCACTCTGAGTAACATAAGCTATTTTTTACCACGGGAAAATGTTTCTTCCTTCGTGAAAAGGGGTAATAGGATCAACGCGGTTGAAGCAACTGGCTAAACGCCTATGATTTTAATATAGCAATGAAGCCTGGAATAGCACATAGGATATTTTTTATCCTACGGGGACCCATTAAACGGGTCCACGCGGGCGAAGGCGCTGGCGGAAGGCTAGTTACTAGATAAATTTGTAAATTTGCTGGCCATTGCCTTAAGTTACACAATCTATTTATTTCCAAAAATCAACTTCACATAATGTCCTTTCACACGCAGCTGAGTAACCGCATAGCAGGCGAACTGCAAGCAGCCAGTGACATTGCCGCCATCGACATGATGAGAGGCCGAGACGCAGGCCTGCCCTCGTACAATGAGTACCGCAAGTTTTGTGGAATGAAGCCGGCGGAGACCTTCGAGGACTTCCACGACACCATTGATAAAGAGGTCAGACATATTTACTTGCTCATGATTAACAATTTTAAAAATCATCATTAGTTTACATGCGTATTCGTTGGTGATATATTTTGTATGATTGAGCTCATTTACTACCATCCCTCCCATCCCATAACCTCAAGCTAAATATACAGGCTTGCTTGTTGATGTATGAAGAAGTCCATAGGCTGAAGCGATTACTATCACCATGAACATTACACGATCGTGTTACACGATACTCGAAATAAGACTCAGGATTTTTTGCAAGGCACTATGACATCAGCTTGGTGACTATTAAAATATATCAGCAAAAACTTTACTTCTAATAACGAAAAAACATCTAATTCTATATTGTGTAGTAAATGGGTATTACAATAAACTTCTGTTGCAGAGAGTGGACTACCTAAGCCACCTGTACGCCGACGTGGACGACGTGGAGCTGGTGGTGGCGGTGTACCTGGAGAAGACCCTCCCGGGCACGTACGTGGGGCCCACGCTGTACTGCATCATGGCGCACAACCTGCGTCTCTGGAGGCACTCCGACAAGTTCTTCTTCGAGCACGGCGGCTTCCACGCTGCTCTCACTGAACGTAAGAATTGGGTAGTTGACACAATTTACAGAAAAATTCGAAATGCATACCTGAAAAAGGTTGCACTGAATTACACTTGGAAACTAGGATAATTGTTAATTAATTTTTGCCAATGATTTTTATTTCATTTTTAATCAATAATAAATAAGTCAGTTGACCTAATCGCGTTGTGATGTCATAAATATTTTTCTCATACAAAAAGTATGAGGATGTCGCGTTTAGACGGCTCATTAAAAGTACTCGTATCTCAATTGATTTGGCAGTCAACTACCGTATTAAGGTAAGCGTCCACTTGTCGGTATCGCACGCATCGGCCGTATCGCATCAAACGGATAAATTTTTCACAGTGCGTCCACTGTGCCCAGATTACCGACGGTGAGTACCAGCATACGGATTGACGATGCCAGTTCATTCGGATTTTCGTAATGAGCGTACGTGTGGACTCTGAGAATGGAGGAAAGTGATGAAGAACAAGTCGTTGTAGCTTGTTTGTTAGCAGAAGAGGAAGAATTGGAAAAAAAAGCTAAAAAAAGAAAACATAGTATCTGGATACACAACATTTTCAAGAAGAGATCGGAGCATGGAGACCTACTCTATTTCCTGATTTGTTAAACGATGACACGGGGTGCTTCCACTAATCGGCATTCCGTATGACGTCATCGGCACGCATCGCAAAAGTTGCCTCTCGGAGCAACGGTGTCGGTATTGCCGATGTGCGATGCGTACGATGCGGACAGGTGGACGCACTTATATGAGTTTCTATACAAAGAATACTACGATCCGTTGCGTGCGATGCGTCCGATGCGTACGATACGGACAAGTGGACGCTTACCTTTACAGGTACTATCAAGCGGCCTTGACTGTACGCAAGGATGTTAAATAATTGGATTGCATTGCCTTGCGGCACGCATCTAACATAAGCGATCTATGCAGCTAAGCAATACTGACACGGCCAGGCATTATATGGTACATGGGTGACCGCATATGGATGAACTTTCATGGGTATGAATGAAATCAAATGAATGAAATAGTTTATTAACATCCTGGGTAATAATATACACTTGATGTTTGTCATTGTTCTACGGTCATCAGCTGACCGTCATCCGCTTTTGGGTGCGCTAAGGCTTATATGGGCTAGGAGAAAAAAGCGGGCGGAAAAGTGACATCGCTTAGTGTTTTCCCATAGTATTTGGTACTATTACCGTGGTACTGCGTTCTCGGGCAATGGCGTCATATGTAAGCTGTCGCTTCATTAGTACATGGGCCGTTTTCAACGCTACGCGGTGAGGTTTAACTTTGGCCCATATTTCTGTCTTTCATGGTGCTCCAATACTGTGGCACCCTGTAATTGCGGGAACACTAAATTTTAAGACCTTTTTTTGTATAAATGCTTTATCATAGTGTTACTTGTGTTGGTGTCCTAAATAAATAAATAAATAAATAAATAAATAAATAGCTGTGGTCCCTTAAGAACACTTGATCCCTATGGCAAATAGAATCGATTGATACATTTAAAAAAATCATGAAAGTTTCCTATTAGCTGTCCAGATTATAAAAAATATCAAAGAAATTTAAGTAATGGTTTAAAAAAGTTTGTAAAGTAGGGAAGCCCAAGAGGGGATTTTCGGATTTACTCAAGCGCGTCAGATTAAGATATGGGGTACACCTTGCACCCTGTTGAGTACTGCCGCGATTATAAAAATATTCTATATTGTTACAGTACTTTTTTATTTTTTATCTTACTTTCGGATGTCAAATAAATCAGATTAGAATACCTCGTTACCGTTAAACCATGGGTTTTTAAAATAAAATAAAAAAATAATTAAAGTTCGAACTCTCCAAGATTGTCAAAATGCCTTTTTTATTTCGCTGTTTTGTATACATCTTACCCTCTAATTCACAATAAAATCAACAGATTACTGAAACATGATTTACCATGCATTTAATTTATTGTACTGTTGATCGATATTTGTCGATATTTTACCTGTACCTTTCGTATAAAATTTTTGAAAACCTGTAGGCGCTCTCTCCATCGGTGAAACGAAAAAAGTCATATAACCTTTTAATCTTCCTACCACCCAACCTATAAAATGCGCAAGGTCCTGATGATGCTTGAATGTATCCACAATTAGCCTCTTGGGCTTCCCTACTAAAAAGTTGTTTTGTTTTAGGGCAACTCCACGAAGTCAGGACCACGTCGTTGGCGAGACTCTTATGTGATAATGGAGTCGGAGTAAAGCACATCCAAGTTCACCCACTTTTGGTGGAAACACCTTGGTAAGTTGATTTACTTAAATAATATGCTACATATTATGTTTTATGTAAATAAGATTTTTAGCAATCATAGCAATAGCAATGATTCTGATCATCTGTGCGGATCAGAATCAGAAACTTCCATCTGCTCAAACAAAACTCAAAATAAAGAATGGTTGGGGAAAGGTTTAGTGGTAAAAAGTTCTATTCATGTTTTCATGTCTATCGAAAATTTAGAGATCAATATTAAATTTGTCAATAATGGGTGGATGATAAAAAGTAATCTTTGAAGCATGAAAAACCACTTTTGTTGGCAATCCAACGGATACTGACTGCGCTGTTGCTGCTTATATTTATATATATTTATTAAGTATTTTTTACCAATACAAGCACCAAAGTACAACCAAAGTATATCATCATTACTTTACCCTTTGTAAATTTATACTAGTTTGATCTCATCTTAGAATTGAGAAGGTCTATCGCGTTGGCCAAATGGGTTGATGCAGATGAATTAATTAATGTATACTTTTAGGAACGAAGTAGTGCCGTGTGAAAAAATACCCGGAATGGACTTAATGGCTTGGAAGGACCACGAGTGTATTCATAAGAAGTAATGAACAACAAGGAAAATTTCGAAATTTGCCACCTGATGACAATGTATTTCATTTTATAATGCATTAGTTTTTTTTATTTATTCCCAAAACAATCTATTTAAGTAGTGTAGTAATGGCAGCAAGAGCGTATATTATTTATAATAAATATAAGGATAGGTACACAAAAGATATTACAATACATACGAACTACTTTACTTGTATAGTATTAAAGTTATATAGTACTTGTTACTGTGAAATAAATGAAGCAAATAATATGTTTTTTTTTCTTTAATCCTTCCTATACCTAACGACAGCGATGGTAATGAAGATCGTAAATCCAATATAAATAATAAATAAATGAATAACGTTTCACACTCATAGCCCCATAGTAGGGTGGATATACCCTGTGTCGTGGGTACCATGGACATACACAGTGACAGAAACACAAACACTCAGACCGAGATCAGAAATTTAAACTCATCAATCACATTTCTGTATCGCGGATTCGAACCCGGGACCCTTCGATTGGCAGTCCGCCATGGTAACCATTGCGCCATGCAGGTCGTAAAAAATATGGCAATCTATTTAATGAAAATATAAAGATACTGCTTATAAATAAGACTTTCGGTTTGTTCACTAAGGGATAGGATCCATTTCTCATCACAAGTCACGATACGGTTCAAAATCCTCTCACTCATTATTGATTGTGACGATTGAGCAAAGAAACGCGGCAAGCGACGCATGTTTGTAGGTTTGCATCAGACAATTCGTGCGGTAACAACTCTTCGACTTTATTGACTTTTTCAATTTGGCGCAAATGGATAAGTATCGTTTTGTTACTTACGCCAAAGGCTGCTGCTAATTCAGAAGGGGTTTGAGATGGATCTGCTTCCACTATTGCCTTCAATTATTTGTTATTCACTTGAGTATCAGGTCGTCCACGAAGCTTATTGTATAAATCAAAATTTCCAGAACGAAAACGTTGAAACCAAAAACACACAGTTCGTTCGTTAGCGGTGTTTAGTCCGTACACGTCGTGAATTCTTTGAGTCGTTTCTGCAGCACTGATGCCACGGTGTAACTCGTATTCGTAAACAGTGCAAATTTTCAATTTGTCCATAGTTGTTGTTATAGCAATGTTGAAGCTCAAACAAATGTGAAACAAATGAAATACTAGTTTTTAAACAATATTTTTCGAAATAAATTTAAATTTGGAATTCCTAAACAAACGCAAGATATTTCATATTAATGTTGCCAGATTTGAGTATCGGCACAATACAAAGAGAGCGCCTTTGTATCGGCAATTTCATATGTAAGGACCTTAGAGCATCAAAGTTACTGTCTATAATATCCCTTCAGGAGAGACGGCATATCGCCTCGCTTCGATACATAATTTTTGTGCCAAATCTGGTGCGGGGAAAGAACGCAAACATTTTAATTTTGTCACACATTCACAAATATTCTTTCATCGCTACAGACGCATACATTTCCAAATACCTATGTCAATACCAATTAACAACGTCATTTTCTATGCACCGTCAACACTGACACCGACACACACTGACACAATAGTTGTATAACTAGAAGGCACATTGTGCATGGACGTTGGGACGAGGGGTTCGCCCGTAAAGGCCACTCCTCTGACGGGTGACCTAATATTTATTTAACTAAGACATTTGTGTGACAGAGGGATAAACAGATAAACAAACCGATGAACACAGTTTCACAATTATAATATGAGTATGGGTTTCTTACATAGAAGGCAGTAGAACTGTATTGCTTCTTCGGACAAGGGAAAGAAAGAAAGAAACTTTATTGGCGACTAAGTCTACACCACAGAACACATACATAGAAAAAAATATAACACATACATTGAAGACATACACAGAAAAGTACTATTCAATTACATGCATTAGGTTGGTAACAACTTTATTGGTAATGTATGGTTAAACTGTGCTGCAGTAAGCCGCGAAAAGGTATCTTAATCAGCATAATGCCAGTCTGCAAGAGACTGCAGCGCTGATTTTTAGTAAGTGCCTAGAGTGTTCATGGCTCTCTTTCCTTCAGTTGTGTGTGTTTAAACATTAGCTCACGAACGGACGACGGCCATTATAGCTTAATATCATTTGATGGATGCCCGCCATCACCCTTGACGAGCTTTTAGACGATATTGTTCTCGACCTGAAAGATTTACGTTTCACGAGGTTTTAGTTGTTCGTTAGGAATGAGAATGTGAAATATTATTATTTTATAGAACATATTTATCATTTATACATTAAAAGAGGTCCAGAATTAGGTGGCTATAATATAAAAACTGTATGTGATCATCTTACTGTTACGGTGTGCAATAAAGATCATAAATAAATATATTTTTATGTATTTTATACTTTATATTTACAATTTATATTAAAAAGACTTAACTATATACAATAAGAATAAAAAAACTGTACACAAACATTCACATGTATTTTATTGTATGTGTTAATGCAACATTCCCATTTTCAATAGTTAAATCTGCATTTAAGAAAAAGAAAGAAAAGGATAGAATATTTATTTCATAGTAGGAATGTCTACCAGTCCGCACTTGGCCAGCGTGGTGGACTATGGCCTGGCCTAAATCCCTGTCAATTGTGAGAAAGAGACCTGTACCCAGCTGAGGGTAAAAGTGTAGGTACACATAAAGCTTTCCAAATCAGATTAGTTTTTAGCAGTGAGTTGTTCAATATTTTCTCTCTTTGCCCTCCATTTCGTGCCTCTACCACTGAGCTCTATGGTGTTGTAATATAACGCAAGCTGCGGGTCAAGGCCAAACGACTCTCCTCGATTGACCCAATATCGCAAGTTAAATATTACGTACTGTGGAGGAAAAGGGAAGATCTCCCGCCAGGCGATGTTACTTCCTGGGGACCGCGGTCAGAATGCTAACTACGGTGCATTTGTATATATACTGAGAATCTAAGAAACTTCGATAGTTGATTCAGGACACGTCTTCTGACCGGTTCAGAATGACGCATGTGACGTAGTACTCTGTTGTTTACAAAGTTCGCTGCTTGCGTCGTCTTGAATGGTCAGCATTTTCATGTGAGGCGCGCGGTCATGTTGCTGTGGAGAACGGAAACATGGATATGCTTGTCTTTTGTCTACCTTAAAATTGACGCGTGCAGAGCACATTAAAATGATGGATTCAGATAAAGAATATTTTTTGATCTGTACGTATTTTTGTAATTGCCCTAAATAATAAATAAATGACAATGTACGACCAAATTAAGTATGCTCATTTTAAAATGTTAAACATATTCTGTGGATATTTTATTTCTTCGTATTCCAATGGACTAATTCAAGTACGTTTATGTGCAAAAATGCGAAGGAGTTAGTGGTGAAAATGTAAGTCTTGGATAATTAACTGATCTATCAATTAAAATAATTCGTGAATGGATGAATTGGATTATTCTTCGATGCGATAGATTTAATTTTTTTTGCTATACATTGCGTCGTTGTCTGGTAAAACCCTTAGGCATTAGCTTTAACCCTTTGTGAGTCTTAGTTTAACGTGTTTTCAGATAAAAAAATAAAAAAATTATAAAACGTAAAAGAACGCGTAAGTATCTGGTTTCTTAGTACTTGGGTCAAAGTAAATACAATTTGTATCGCACTCCTGTCGCGGAGCCACCACCTGAATTTGAATCATGTACTGAATTGGACCCGCTTACAAATGTTACTAAATAAATATTGAGCCATCGGACTGTTCATCTGTCGGTTGCACCCTTAGAACATCAAAGTTACTGACGCACCCTTCAGTAGAGACGGATAGCGCCGCGCTTCTATACATATTTTTGTGCCAAATCTGGTGCGGGGGAAGAACGCACACATTTTAATTTTGTCACACATTCAGAAATATTCTTTCAACGCTACAGACGCATACATTTCTAAAAATGTCAATTTCAATTAACAACGTCATTTTCTATGCACCGTCAACACCGACACACACAGACACACTAGTTTTATAACTAGAAGGCACATTGTGCATGGACGTTGGGACGAGGGGTTCGCCCGTAAAGGCCACTTCTCTGACGGGTGTCATACCTGTCATATATTGATGCTCTAAGGTTGCACCGTGTTTGTTTATTTGAATTTTTAAGAGTTTTCAGTTATTTTAAACATACTGTTGTGCATTAATTGTTTTATATCGGTGCCGTCAAAGAACGTAAGCGATATACGCAGGTTAGCGAAACCGTTGTGGGCTCAGCGAAACTGTGGTGATTTAGTTGTCACTAGCTGTCGCTAGTAGCAAGTTTCATGAGCATCTCCGTGTTTTATAGGGAACGTAAAACCATCGGTTCTGGTTCTTATCGATATACAATAACAGTCGTTAAGCCTTATCGGAGACCTTAGAGGCAATTTGAAACATCCGAAAGTGGCCAATAAACCGCATTTCCACCAACACGCAATCTAGTAGCGTGGTGGAGTGATCTCCAAGTCTCCCTAACAATGCGAAGAGAGCCGTGCAGCGCTGAGATACAAAAGGCAGTCATGTGCTTTGTTCGTTTGTTTCTCTGTAAAGCACTTAAATTTTATCGCGTACATTTAAAACAATATAAATTTTGTAGGTGGTAGAACTATTATGGTTCGCCCGGGGAAGTACCACCGCTTCACCCACTTCTGCCGTGAACCAATTCTATTATGTTTCGGTGGAAAGGTGCAGTTGCCGGCCACACTTACATGAGGCGACCACCAGCCTCCGGAGTAGAAGCGCAACTGCATACGACCTCAGACAAGACTTACCTATGCTTGCTTGAGGTTGTGTGCAGATGTCCATGGGCTGCAGCGACCACTTAACACCACATGGCCTGCATGCTCGTCTGCTACTCCATTCAAATAAAAAAAATCTATCCGATCATTGGAAAACGTTAAAAGAAATCTTTGCTTATGAAGCGAATCTGAAGAACTTTTAATTAAGAAAATCCATTTAAGACACAATCGCTGGATCGGCAAGCATTGCCGGTTTAATTACATAAAAACTGGTCAAGTACGGTTGTATTTGTATTGTGGGTTTACATTATTTAAGTAAATATTGGCTGTAGTCCATGGGCTCAAATGAAAGGATATTATTATGAAGTCCTGGTTTTAGCCGTTTTTTGTCGACATTCTGAAAAAGAGCAGTAGTTTTAAAAGAGACACGCTAAAATTGTATCTTCAGTCGGGTACAGTAGAACCTCGATAACTCAAACCTCGGTAACTTAAAAACCTCTATAACTTCAAAATATCATATGTTCCCTTCCCTCACTATCCCTAACATATACCCTTGATAACTTAAAACCTCTATAACTTAAAATATTTTGTGTTTCCCTTGGACTTTAACTTATCGAGGTTCTACTGTATTAGTTATTAGCTGCAAACCTTTTTGCGTCCCACTGCTGGGCCGTTACTGGGGAGGTCTGGAGCTTACTACACTACGCTGCTCCAATGGGAATTCGTGGAGATGCAGGATACCAATGCGCTGTCGGATGTTTTCAAATCGCCTATAAGGCCTTCGACAAGGCAAACTGACTGTTATCTATCGATTACAACCTTGGATTTACGTGCCCTCCGAAGCACAAAAACGCACATGAAATTTCGCCACTAGCGGTCTCCCATCTCACACCCGACCGCATCCATTTATTTGACTTAGCTGAGTAGATCGCTTCCGATATATGCCAACCGCCATGCGCATTTTATATTAGTTACTATCAAAAATGATTCTTCCTGTATCTGCCATGACATAAACTCTAAAACTTTATCAGGCTAAATATTTCTGCATTTGGGTAACTTTAAAGGTCCTTAAATTAAAGTGTCACGTTCTTCAATTTGCATTCTTACACGCTTGATTGAACACGATTCGTTTTAAACTAAAGCTATCTTATGTAATTTATAATGGTGTAAAAATATTTGAAACATTTTGTACATATAAATCTAGCAGTGACCCAAGTTTTCACTTGCTTTAGAAATGATCACATACACTTAAATCTTCGGGTTGGAATGAGATGTTATATCTGGGCAGTGGCATGGGCACATGTCATGTCACTGCCCACTTCATAACTATCTCCATGCATAAAAATCATTCCATGTTATCACTCCATCGTGACGTAAAAAGAAGGATAAACAAACAAAAAACTTTTGCATTTATAACATAACTATTAGGGAACTGGTCTGATCTGCCAGAATGCGGATCGGGGAATCTTGTTTGGGTTTCCATCTACGTGTGTATCCATACCACGACACAGAGAATCATAGTGTGGATCTTTAAGATTTAAGTGTATTTATTTAAACTAGCCGCTAGCGGATTAGCCCGCGTGTAACAGTTTTATAGGTTCCCGTGGGATTAAAACCATCCTATGTCCTTTTGCAAGGTCCACTCCATTGGTGTTCTAAATTTCATCCAAATTATTTCAGTATTTAAGGCGGGAAAGCGTTACAGACAGACAGACAGAGTTAGTTTCGAATTTATAATCTTGGGGGGCAGATCTGTCAAACGTCTATGGGTATGTTACACTATAGCATTTCATCGCCGTGGTTCATTGACACCATCGCCAATAATTCCTAACAAATCCTCCTGTTATTAGTTTGTAAAGTATCAATTAATCCAAACTTAAACAGTAGATAATCTACGAGGGATGAACTTTCGGGGAAAACTTCTGAGAATTTGTGAAAGTTTTGGAGGAAAATGGACCTTAAGTCAACAGTTTAGGGGCCAACGAAGTTGAAAATTATTTTATACTGGACATGATTCACAGCTCGCAAAGTTTTCTGTCATAAATCGGAGGAATGTAAGCTTTATTGAATTGATTTACGATCTTTACTGACCGAAATAGGTGGGTAGTGCCCAGTTGATACGCTAGATTGAATGACACTTGATTCAGTATTAATGTAATGAAGTGTTGTCAAATGAGTTTTCCTGCAAATCAAATCTTTCACAGGATTCAATTTATTGTGATAGGAAGGCGAAATTCAGGATCAGTTATCTTTTACTGCTTTCTTAGTAATTAAAAGAGCATTGAATTTAGGCAGATCAGTTCAGAGAGCAGTGGCTGATCTAGTGTTTCAGGGATTTCAGTTTGAGTGAAATTTTGGAGATCAAAAATTTTGCCAACTGTGGCTCATGCATATGACGTACGTATTTGGAAGGCAACTGGTTTGAAGGGGACTTGATTGTAGTTTAGAGAAATTAGACGTTTGACATGGGTGAACTCCTGGACCTGAACTCTCCTGGATCTACAAGGCATATTTTGTCCGAAAAGTGCCTTTTCAACCTTTTAATGTACCAGTTTTGTGCATAGGTAATCTTAATTTGAGAAAGATTTGAAGGATTTGGGATATAGACCACTATGTTGACGAAGTTCGGATTGGTGGTCCTGCAAAATAATAGTAGAAAATTTATTGTAGACTTACAATTATTTCTTTTTTCATACGCTAGCAATATTTTGAACAAATATCACTTGTGCAGAAATATACTGTAGGTCATAGAATACTCCTGAATATAGTGCCTTTCTGAAACTGTCTTCTGTAATAATGACGTGCAAGGAAATTCACAACGTTGGAATACTAACTTCCTTAAGAAAACGTAGTAGGCTTTTTGTTCTTCTTATTCACATTATTTTATCTTCAAAACCTTACACAGTACGCCGCACGAGCCTTACTTAAATTAAATGCTACTATTCACTGCCGTCGTCTAAGTTACCTGGGCGTACTCCATTTTCTTTCAACCTTTTATAATGTCCCACTTTGGACCCACTGCTCCTCACTTGTCTTAGAATAGAATAGAGTAGAATAATCATTTATTTGTCGAATAAGCTGTTTACATAAAGGCTTTCGGAAGTCTTTCAGAAATGATAAGATTTGGGTTATACATGCACGATGATGGTAAGAATTTTTGCAACATTTTTTTCCTAGTTTAAGTTTTCGTTGTCATGGATTCGCGCCTGTATTTGAACCTGGAGCTGCTTGAATGTCAGTCCATAATGTCTTCCTCGGATATTACTGAAAAGTTATAAGAAAATTTTAAATATTCGCGAGTTAGTAAGATCGCGGAACACAGCCAATATAAATTCAAAAACGCAATTAGTCTTTGTTCTTTGATGAGTTTAAAATTTCTGTTATCGGTCTCGGTGTTTGTGTTTCTGTCTTTGTGTGTGTCCATGACATCCACGACACAGGGTTTATTAACCCTACTGTGGGGCTATGAGTGTGAAGCATTGACATCAACCCTTTTTTTAACATTAAATATCATATTTAGCTGTAAGCCTTTTTGCGTCCCGCTGCTAGCCACGGGTCTCTCCCCATTATTGGGGAGGCCTGGAGCTTACTCCACTACGCTGCCCCAATGCGGGTTGGTGGAGATGCGGGTTAGTGACCAACACATGGGCGTACCCAGGTTCTTGGCCAGGGGGGGGCAAAATCTTGGTTAGGGGGAGGCAAAGTCATTGGAATTTTTAGGTTCTTGGTCGGGGGGGGGGGGGGGGGGATTTTTTTCAAGCTGGGTACCGCGCGTATATTTGCCACACGCTTTTATTAGCTTCTTGACCTGTATGTATGTATATGTCGCAGTCGGATCGTATAATCAGCCGTATTACATTCCGGCTAGCTATTTCCTAAAACATGGCTGTATTGTAATGCTGCGCACTCTCGTAACTCTCGTTCCGCCGGGTTGCAATTCAGCAAAATTAGCGAACGTTGTATTGTATGAGCTCTTCGCGTTCGTCAAAGCGGCGTAATATCGTGCCGCCCAATTGCCTAAATGTTACAGCCAAAGTAATAAATCCTGATATTATATATTATCTAGCCATTATTTATAATATCTACTCAATTTAGCTAAAGTGATAATTGACAAAGCAATTTTATATAATATCTTCCAAGGCTTGGATAATGTAATAAAACAAGTGGATCTGTGACATCTCCGGCTTGTTATATACACTCTAAGGGTAGTACAGGACCAAGTGGATAGTGGGGTGCTCTGATTTGGTTTGGGTATTTTTCGAATATAAATAATAATTATAATTATTATAGTGAAAATGTGTTTCAGGGTGGCTACGAGGCTTCATTACAATGAGGCTAAACGTGAGCCGCCATATTGAAGAAGGTATCGCAATAACAATCCGGCTAATTGTGGACCCGCCACAATACAGAACGGCCCTGTTTTAGGAACCGGCTAGCTGTAATGTTATACGGCGGATTATACGATCTGACTGCGACATGTACAATGTATGTAACGGAATCTTTTAACTTCATTTTCACTTACTTCTAGGAGTCTGATTAACTTAAAAATTTGCACAGGGTTCCGATGACAATACAATAATCTCATAACTTTATTAATAGGCCTAACTAGGATCATCAGGATAAAAAAAATATACGAAGGGCGGCTGATAAGTTCGCGGCCTAAGGTACTTAATGAAACAAATATAAAGTTTTATATTTTTAACACGCTTATATTAGCTTGACCTGTATGTATGTATGTAACGGAATCTTTTAACTTCATTTTCACCTACTTCTAAACATCTGATTAACTTGAAAATTTGCACAGGGGTCAAGGGCCGATGACAATGCAATAATATGAAAAAAATAATCCAACTAAAAAATTAAAAATAAATAATGTACTTACTTTAAAAAACTAAAAAACACGCTTTTGTGAAAATACGAACTAAAAAGTAAAAAATAAGAAGAAAATATATTTTACTGTAAAAAAAGCGTGGGGTGCACGGTGTCAATGGTATCTTAAAAACCACCCCACGCTTTTTTTACAGTAAAATACATTTTTTATATTTTTTTTTACCTTTTAGTTCGTATTTTCGCAAAAGCGTGTTTTTAGTTTTTTAAACTACTTTTTTTATTTTTATTTTTTTAGTTGGATTTTTTTCGATAATTTCGTATCCCATTCAGCAAACCCTTTTATTTAATACCCATATCATGGGGGTGCATTTCAAATAGCCAATCCGCCATCTTGGATGTCCGCCATGTTGAATTTAAGTCACGTGACTATTTTTTTCGTATTCCTGACAGCAAACCCTTTCATTTGATACCCATATCATGGGGGTGCATTTCAAATAGCCTGTCCGCCATCTTGGGGTGGCCGCCATATTGGATTTTTTAATGACGTTTCTTAGCTAGTCATGTATTGTCATCAGAACTCAGAGCGTGTGCAAAATTTCATCCTAATCGAAGACCGGGAAGTGGGTCAAATTAAGATTCCAAGATTTTCTTACATACGAGTACATACTACATTACAAAAATACATTACAAGTGAAGCTAATATAAGCGTGTTAAAAATAAGAAGAAAATGTATTTTACTGTAAAAAAGCGTGGGGAGCATGGTGCCAATAGCATCTTAAAACCACCCCACGCTTTTTTTACAGTAAAATACATTTTTTTCGTATTTTTTACTTTTTAGTTCGTATTTTCAAAAATCGTGTTTTTTAGTTTTAATAAATAAAATAAATAATGTTTTTTAACATTATTTATTTTTAATTTTTTAATAACAATATAAATTACTACAGTAAATGTTCTCAGAAAATACAAATAATGAAGACTCGAATCCGAATTTCTTTTGAATCATTATGTACAATTTTGGGCAATTTATTAAAATTTATACTTAAATTACCTACTCGAAAAACATAAGATTTTATGTTATATTGTATACTTATGTGTTTCGTAATTTTTTTTCCTTTCATTTTTGTTATATTCTCTACCTTTTCCAATGGGTTTCATCTTACTATATTTTTTTTTTCACTTATTACCATTTTCAAAATATCGACCCTGGTCTATTACACGAAGACACGCATACAAAATATTAAATATACAAAGGAAACAGCAGGAGGTAGCATATTATCTAGCGTACTCTTTATTGGTTTCTTTTTTCGTTTAGGAGATCTTTTGGGATTTTTGAATCCCTGAATCTGGACCTTGATCCAGGGGGGGCAGCTGCCCCCCCCTGCCCCCCCCTGGGTACGCCCATGGACCAACACGCTGTGTTATGTTTTCAAACCACCCATAAGGCCTTCGACAAGGTTTAACGACTGTTATCTATCGACAACAACTGCGACCGACAGCTTTACGTGCTTTCCGAAGCACGGAAACGCGCATGAATTTTTTTTGCCATTAGCGGTCACCCATCTCACACCCGAGTGCGCCCGTTAGCTTAGTTGCATAGATCGAGCCGGGCCAAGCGAGCTTCAAGCGTGAAGCGTTATTTATTTACATTATTTTATTTTTAACTATTTACTTATTTACTAAAACCCCCTCAGTGGCCTGCTTCTGCGCTGGGGGAGGACTCCGGGATCTCCAGTGGAACGCACCGGTGTCCTCCACACGCGGCGCCCTGGAACGGGCCCATCCTTGGGAGAGCAGATGTGCTCTCCTGCACCTTCTGATGCTTACGGCGGTATGCGGCCGCCGTCCTTCCCGGGGCTGCTGGCTGGACGGGTCGAGCTCCCATTCTCACCGCTCGCAACCCTGGAAGCCCCCTTTTAGTCGCCTCTTACGGTTAGGCAGGGGATACCGTAGCTCTATTCTTAATCCCGAAGATCCTCTGTAGCTTAGATAGTCCCTGTGGACTAGCAAGCTGGTACCTACGACTTAGGGAATCTTAGGGTGGGGCTATGAGTGTATCACCTTATTTATTTATTTATAATGTACAACGAACGAAAGTCTTGCTAGACTAAATACAAATGCACTATTATTGACTACCGGTGTCTAAGATACTTGAGCATATGCTAATATGCAGGCAACCGTCTGAGGTATGTTTTTGTATTGTATTTTTTATACCTCGTTGATGACCCAGTTCTGGGAACATTGTGTTCCTTATTGCACGCTGTTTATTTACGGTCTTGGGCATAACATGTATTTAAGAAACTTTGTGTAACTCTGAGACTTCTACTGAGATGAAAAGTCATGATAGGAATGGCGCTGATTTGTGTTAATATAGGCGTACGTACATACTTTTACCTTACGCGCTTGAAGTTTTCGGTTCTGTGTGCAGTCTCTTTAATCCATACAACGCTGCCTCAAAGTTTTGGTTCGCTTTTCATAACAATTCCGTAGCTGAGAGCGTGTTTTTCAGGCGAATAGCCATCAATTGGCATTATTACCGTTAAATGGGCGATAACGAATAGTTTGCAGAAGTTTCGCTTCGCACCCGTTCGCTTTGTCACGAAGAATTGGGAAGATCTTTATTTCTTACGATTAAATTAAAAATAAGTTTTAGCTGCAAGCCTTTCTTACATCCCAGAGCTGAGAAGGTCTGGAGGCTTTACTCTACCACTCTGATTTAATCAGGGTTGGTGAAAATGGTGCTCTGTGACCACCCAGTTTCCACAAGTTGAAAGTCGCCCAGCAAGCGATGTAGAATGCCAAGCTTGATAATTTTTTACGCAAAAGAATCCATGGGATTTGACCCTGGCTCATACTTTTATCTATTATCTTTAACGATGCCTGGAGGAAAAGTTTTCTTTTTCTTTTAAAGGAGTGCCGGTGGAAGTTTTTTCCGACGCCTTTTTTCTCTCATCTGGCCCAAACGGGCACCTAAAGGCGATGACCAGGAAAAAATGAAATCCATTAAGCGAATACTATGTATTCCTAATATGAAATGCGCGAGTGGCTGTGCAATCGTCAAAAATTGTTTTTTTAATACAGTTGCTCAAAAAGTGACGTATTGCAGGGACGTTTAGCGTGCGGGAAGTGGGCTATTACACACTCGTGCTTTTTCTTTACCTTTTTCGGCACTCCTGCGTTCTCTTTCCCAACTGTCAAAATATTGTCTTTTAAAAAGAAAAAAACCAATCACGAAGGTTTAGAAGTTTTTATAATTCATGCAAATATTTCTAAAATTAATTTGTTTCAATATCAGATTTAATGATTTGATTCAATGAGTTAGCTTAGGTTGCATTTCATTTCATCTCATTAATATTTTCATTTCATATTAATAAAAAAAATCTACTGAAGACTTGGCTGTATGGGCATAGTTCCCTTTGCCTATCCAGAATGGGTGAAGAAAACAAAAAACATCTCTGCATATAGGTATTCTTTTACGGTTGGCGCCATTTTTCAAAAATGTTCTTTGCGAGTTTTTATTATTTTATTAAATTGCTTAATTTTTTCGCAACTGTATTAAAAATAGTCGTTCAGTACACGTGCGGAACCGTCATTGGAAGGAGTTCCGACTGTCAACCCTCACTTTCGGCTGCGCCTCGGCTCGGGTAGACATTTGTCGGAGCTCCTTGCAATGACAGCCTTTCCGCACTTGTAATGAAATATACTATTTTATTCAATTATGGCATATCAAACTTTGCATATTGCCAGCATCAAGTATAATTTTTGCATCATGTTTTTGCCAGTTTCGTTGAAACTGGACGAGTAATAATAGTTAAAGTCATTACTTCGTCAGTAACCAGTCAGTCAAATTACTCAAGTCAGTGAGACATTCAAGTAAAGCGATAGCTTCTGTACCAGAACGTGACCAATGGAATTTTGGAGGTAAGCTGAAAAAAACATACTTGGATTGTTATTTTATTTCACAACACTCGTGCACTGTAATAATTAACCTATATCAAACAAAATGCCGTCAAATTTATCCGATAGAACTCAAAAATACACCAAGAAAATGAAAATAAAACAAGAGTACAATAATATGTCTTTTTCGACTTCCTGCCAAAATTCCTCTCAAAAATTGTTCTAATCTAACCAAAATACTTTTCTTTTTTACACAATCTTATATCGCAGCGCAGTTGTTTGTTACACCTAACCAGAGGGACAAAGATCCGTTGTAACAAACAACTGTATTTCGGTATGTTCCGAGGTGCCCGGTACTTTTTGAACGAAAAAATTGCAATGTCGTTGGGTCGTGCCGTGATATATGTATGTAGGAATTTTATCCGTGCAACGGAACGCAAACTTTAAAAAGTATGTAATGTCCGGTTTGACAGATGTAGTCGTCGATGGTGTGATCTAGCTAGCGCTTGCGGTTGTAATAAGTTGTAATTTGGTCGTTTGCAATATATCTGATTTAACGTGCATCAGTCTTTTATTTCCATCCCACAATTTTTGGGGGCTCGTCCGGGATGGAAATGGTATATTGATTGATGAGAAGAAGGTGAAATTGAATTTTTGTCGAGCACGTGCACGAGGTGGTGGCGCGTGAGACTAAGAAAAGAAGGCGTATTCAAACGGTGGGGAAGGCGAAAGGAGTGCTACGACTACAACTGCAAGGCGATCGTTCGGTGAAAAGGCGAGAAGGTGAAAAGGCGATATGCAGGACGACAAAAGGGGTGATTATGATGGCGGGCGCGGCCACGCGGCCAGCCATTTTAACATGATGACAACGGCGGGGTACGACGGTTTGATCAGCAAATTCGACGGGACGGACAAAACGTTGAGCTGTTCGAAATGGCTGCAGGACATCGAAGAAAATGCGGAATTATTTGGATGGACCTCGACGCAAAAACTTATCGTGGCACGGCGATGTTTGACGGGGACGGCGGAACTGTGGCTTAAGTCCGAACGAGTATTTAAATCGTTTGACGACTTTAAAGTAGCTATATTAAAAGAATTCCCAGACAGCTACAATGTAAAGGAAATTCATGAAATGATGGCTGCTAGAAAAAAAAGGAAAGAAGAGTCCTACTACGAATATATGCTCGTAATGAAAGAGTTGGGACGAAGAGGAAAGTTCGCTGATTATATAGCTATACAGTACATCGTAGATGGGATCATCGATTATGAGCCTAACAAAGCTATTTTATATGGGGTGACTACATATTCTGCGCTAAAAGAAAAACTGGCGATCTACGAAAATATGAAAAAAACTATGGCGAAGAAGCGACACGAACCGGTACCTGTAAAAGAGAAAAAGGTGGACACCACACGTATCATACGGAATTGTTATCAGTGCGGTGAAAAGGGCCACTTAGCAAACGCATGCAGAAACGGTGTTAAGTGCTATAAGTGCAATAAATTCGGCCACATCGCTACAAATTGCATAAATATGAATGCGGGATCGTCGGCGCAAAATGAAGTTAGCAACGGAAGCGGCGGAAACGAAGCTCGCGCCACAAGATGGCAACCTCGCGCGATGTGCTTGAAGTCAGCGCCGGATTCGCTCGCAGTAAATTCCGATGACGATCAACATGGCGGCGCTAATGTCAATCCGAGCGGAAATGGCGGAAGCTGTCAATGTCAACAGGTCATGACACATTCATACGTAACGCGAAGTGATACTAATAAATCGGTGAAAATATTAGAAATTGGTGGAGTAAAAGTAGAAAGTTTAATTGATTCGGGGAGCGATGTTAACTTAATAACAGTGGACCTATTTTTCTCGTTAAACGTTCTAACTTACGTAAAAGAAACAATCGAGTTTTCGGGACTTGGTGCAACCAAAGTTATTTCGCTAGGAAAAGTCGAGTTAAATATAAACTTTGATGAACATTCATTTAAATGTACGTTTTATATTGTGCCCAAAGATGTTATGCCCTACAAAGTGATTTTAGGCCAGCCATTTCTGCAAAACACAATTCTTGTTTTTGATAAGGGGTCGGTCAATGTTGTGTCAGGGGGGGGCAATAACTTATTAAATTGTCTCGTTACAGGTGTTTCGGAAGAAATAATTTCCTATGTGCCAGATCAGCAGCTAAAATTTGAAGTACAGGATCTTGTGAAAAATTATTGCCCAATTCAGACAAAGGAGGCGCCAATAGAAATGTTTATTGTCATGAAGGATGATATTCCTGTTGCACAGAGACCAAGACGTCTAGCTGTCAAGGAACAACAAGAGGTGGACCGACAAGTGAGCGAGTGGTTACAAAAAGGTATTATTAAACATAGCTATTCTGAATATGCAAGTCCTTTAGTTCTTGTCAAAAAGAAAGATGGTACAACGCGTGTATGTGTGGATTACAGGAAAATTAACGAGAAAATTGTGAAAGATGAATTTCCTCTCCCTATAATAGATGACCATATTGACAGGTTATTAGGTGCTAAAATTTTTAGTAAATTGGATTTGAAGGATGCATTTTTCCATTTAAAGATAAATAACAAATGTACAAAATATACATCTTTTGTTACCCACAATGGCCAGTATGAATTCACTAGAGCACCTTTTGGTTTATCTATTTGCCCGAATTATTTTACTCGCTTTATTAATTCAATTTTCAGAGACCTAATTGTTGAAGCTGGGGTACTAATATTTATTGATGATGTGATAATACCGTCAATAACCTATGAAGAGGGTGTAATAAAACTAAGGAAGGTACTGCAAAGAGCTGCAGAGTATGGGCTGCAAATCAACTGGAATAAGAGTGAGTTGCTTACGATGAGAGTTGAATATCTAGGTCATGTTATTGAAAATAGTACTGTAAAACCATCACCTGAAAAAACAGATGCGGTTATGAGATTCCCTCAGCCTGGTACTCAGAAGGAGTTACAGAGCTTTATTGGACTTAGCTCATATTTTAGAAAATTTATTCAAGATTATTCAATGATAGCGAAGCCACTCACAGATCTATTAAAGAAAGATATATATTTTTATTTTGGAGAAAAGGAGAAGATTGCTTTTCAGATATTGAAGGAAAAATTATCTAAACACCCTGTGTTACACATTTTTGACCCAGCATTAGAAACACAGTTGCATACAGATGCATCTCAAGTAGCTTACTCCGCTATACTTTTGCAGAAGGATCCCAATGACTGTAAATTTCATCCTGTGTACTACATGAGCAAAAAGACTTCAGAAGCACAAATGAAGTATACAAGCTATGAGTTAGAAGCCCTAGCAGTAGTGGAAGGAGTAAAGAAATTCCGTAAGTACTTGATTGGAATTCCATTTACAATAGTGACAGATTGCTTGGCTTTCGAAATGACACTCAAGAAGAAAGATTTAGTAACAAGAGTAGCGAGATGGGTTCTTCTTCTACAAGAATATGATTATAAGGTGGAACACAGAGCAGGCTCGAGAATGAGACACGTTGATGCTTTAAGCAGAAACCCATACATAGGGGTAATCACAAACAGCCTTCACAGTCAGTTAAGGGAAGCGCAAGATAAAGATGAAGGTTTAAGAGCTATAAAGGAAATTTTGAAAGACAAGACTTACAAGGATTACTGGATGGAAAATAATATTCTATACAAGGGAGATCAAAGATTGTTAGTTGTACCTAAAGTCATGGAAAAAGAAGTAATTGGAAAAGCTCATAGTAATGGACATTTTTCTACTAAAAAGATGAAAGAATTAATTAATAAAGATTATTTTATTCCAGATATTGATAAAAAGATACAGGACTACATGTTGTCATGCATACCTTGTATTCTGGCATCAAGAAAAGGCGGCAAACAAGAAGGATTCCTTAATCCAGTGGGGAAGGAATCACTACCTCTACAGACGTTGCACATAGATCACATTGGACCATTAACAGCCACCCAAAAGCAGTATAATTATATACTTACCGTGATAGATGCATTTACGAAATTTGTTTGGTTATTTCCAGTGAAATCAACTACCTCTAAAGAAACTTTATCAAAACTTTCTATTTTGCAGCAAACTTTTGGAAATCCTGAAAGGGTGATCACGGATAAAGGAACTGCATTTACAAGTAACGAGTTTAAGAAGTATTGTGAGGATGAGAACATAGAGCATGTGGAAGTCACCACAGGAGTGCCTCGCGGTAACGGTCAAGTGGAACGCATCCACAGGATCATTATACCTGTTCTGACTAAGCTATGTATTCAAGAACCAGCATTATGGTACCGGCATGTCAGCAAAGTTCAGAGGGCGCTTAATTCTACATACCAGAGAAGTATCAACACTACTCCCTTTAATCTGATGGTTGGAAGAAAAATGAGAAACAAAGAGGATGTTGAATTACAAAACTTGTTACAGCAGGAGAGCATAGAAATGTATAATGAAGAAAGAGATGAGTTGAGATTAAAAGCAAAGGAACAAATTTTAAAAATTCAGCAGGAAAATAAATGTCAGTATGATAAGAAAAGAAAAGAAAGTAAAAAATACCAGGAAGGTGAGATGGTAGCCATTAAAAGAACACAATTTGGCCCAGGACTAAAGCTGAAACCAAAATATTTGGGGCCTTACAGGGTGACAAAAGTTAAGAGAAATGATAGATACAATGTTGAAAAGGTTGATAATTCTTCAGAGGGTCCTCTAATAACAACCACCTGTGCAGAGTATATGAAACAGTGGCCTACCCCTGCTGACGACTAGGTTATTATATTATAATTTAAATATTGTGTTTATGTTGTTGTCTATTTTTAATTGTGTTGCTTTTAGGGTCTGATTTTTCTTGTGTGGGCATACCATCTTTGAATAAAATTGTTCATAGTGTTTAAGATTTACATATTAGGTATATAAGGTGTTAAGAGTATGAGATATTAAAAGGTGTTAAGGTAAAAGTATAAGATATTATGTAAAGTATTAGGTATTGCTTTTATGTAGGTAAGTTTAATTTATTAAGGTGGTAATAGTAGTAGTAGGTAAGTTTTATTTAAGGCATGTATTTGATTAACATATTTAGAGGTGTAAGTAAGAAAACATAGTTTATGTATTGAGTAGGATTTTATTACAAAGTTAAGTTGGTAAAATTAAATTTTTGTTGTTTAATATGTTGTTTTTACAGTTTAATTAGTAAGTAAGACTTAGATAGATTCTGTGTGTCGAGTAGGGTATTTATTTTAAAATTAAGTTTGCAAAAGTTTCAATATGTTTAATTTGATAGGGATGTTTGTAAGTAGTTAACAAAGTCTGAGGTCAGACTTTAGCAGGATGACCGAGTCTGTAGGAATTTTATCCGTGCAACGGAACGCAAACTTTAAAAAGTATGTAATGTCCGGTTTGACAGATGTAGTCGTCGATGGTGTGATCTAGCTAGCGCTTGCGGTTGTAATAAGTTGTAATTTGGTCGTTTGCAATATATCTGATTTAACGTGCATCAGTCTTTTATTTCCATCCCACATGTATAAGGCCGATATTCGATGCGAGCATTGGATTAAGTTTTAATCGGTCTACAGCCGCACTGGCAGTCGAGCCCCAGGCCCAGCCAGCTCCTTAAACCTACTATTTACTTAGTTTCCATTTGCCGATAAACTTTCTGTTGGTGGGAGATTATTCTAAAACGTAACAAGTACTCGTATCATATCGATCGTTTGCTGTTGTTGTTGAATAATGCTACGCTACAGATTCATAGCTCCTCACTAGGCTTTCCTGTATTGTGGACTATGGACACACCCAAAGACAAATCCACCAAGAGCCGCGAATTGCATTGATTTTGGCCCTGCTGCCCGACGACGTTAGAAAACACTCCAGCAAGCACATCTTTAAACGCAAAATTGTTGCGCACTTCTCTTCCGCCTTAGGCTATGTCTAGTCTGAGGTTCTGCTTTTATGATATCATCATCATCTTCTTTGTATATATTTATGTATTATATATGTATTTATATATTTATATAATTATCTATTTTTATATATATTTGTTGTGTGTATTATAATTTATGCTTATAATTTATGTATCGTATCATTTAATTATTGTACTTTATAAATGTAATAATATTATATACATTTTTTTACATTAGTATCTGTTACGTTCGCTATCACTCTTCTTTCTCTCGTTGCAGCTGATTTATCAATTTTTTTCCCTTTTGTCACCGCCTTCATCGATCTCCCACTACCTTAAGGTTGACTGGTAGATAATGCTTTGAGCATTAAGTCCGCCTTCTGTCCATACTTTTGTATGGCGTAAAGTTTAAATAAATAAATATTTTTTTCTGCTTTACCGGGATTCGAAACTGGGATAGTTCAGTCGGCAGTCCAGTATGGTATCTATTGCGCCACACGTTGTCATGAAAGTATCATCTTACCATCATTTCAATTTACTTTGAAATAAAACGTATAGAATTTGAACTAACCACGCGTATTTCCATAGCAACGAGTAAATCACAGGCCTGTAACTGCCCATACCTATACGTACAGTCCATTTTACTGGCATCGTTATCTAGCGCTGGCGATCGGAAATCGCTTACCGTTCTTTGTACGCCGTGCTCAGTAGTTAGTATCGATTTTAAAATGGCTTTTTTGTTCGATTCCGACACTTACTTCATAGGTTAATACGTGTAAGGGCAATTTTCTTTTAATGGGCTTTGGCTTAAAATTCTTTTAGTTTTGTATTGTGCGGTTTTAATGTGATTGGAATATTTTTTCTCTTGCTGTAATTGGGCAACTCCAAATGAAGTTACATTTTCAGATTTTCAGAGAGACAAAGAAAGACACACGTAAACGTTCTGTAAAAAAATAATTGTTTTTTTTTCTTCTTCTTTTTAACACGCTTACATTAGCTTCACCTGCATGTTTGTAACTGTGAGTTTGTGAGCTTGTTTGTAACTCTCTTTGGCCTCGATTTTAACCCACTTTCTATAGACAGATTTAATTGTAACTTAGGACATCTACCAAAAATCGGTGGTGATACAATAATTTCATAAGTTTATCTTCTTCAGGAACTTAATTTTTTTAACAATAAATCGAACTAAACACGAAAAATTTATATTTAAAAAAAAAAACTAAACAACACGCTTTTGAAACACATCAAACTGAAAAAGTGAAAAATTATCCTTTATATAAGCCAATAAGTACATTATTCTTAGTCTAAGATATAAGCTGAAAATAAACAAAAATACTAGTATATATTTATATACTTTTTTTTCTTCAATTATGGCATCGCAAACTCTGCATATTGCCAGCGTCAAGTATAATTTTTGCATCACGTTTTTGCCAGTTTCGGTGAAACTAGACGAGTAATAATAGGTAAAGTCAGTAAGTCGTCAGTAACTAGTCAGTCAAGTTAGTCAGACATTCAAGTAAAGCGATGGCTTATTTACTAGAACGTGACCAATGGAATTTTGGAGGCAAGCCGAAAAAGCCGTATTTAAACTATAACTGCACTATAATTGCACTATAGTTAACCTATATCGAACAAAATGCCATCAAATTTATCCGATATAACTCAAAAATACACCAAGCAAAAATAAAACAAGAGCACAAAATGTCTTTTTCGCTTTTTTGACTTCCCGCCAAAACTCCCCTAATAGTACTTTTTTTTCTTTTCAATCATGGCATCGCAAACTCTGTGCATACTGCCAGCGTCAAGTATAATTTTTGCATCAATTTTTTGCCAGTTTCAATGAAACTGGACGAAGTAATAACAAAGTCAGTAAGTAAGTCGTCAGTAATCAGTCAGTCTAGTCAGTCCAACATTCAAGTAAAGCGATGGCTACTTTACTAGAACGTGTCCGATGGAATTTTGGAGGCAAGCAGAAAAAACATATTTTAGCACTGTTATTCTATTTCACAAACACTCGTGCATTGTAATTAACCTATATCAAACAAAATGCCATCAACTTTATCCGATATAACTCAAAAATACACCAAGAAAATGAAAATAAAACAAGAGCACAATATGTCGTTTTCGATTTCCCGCCAAAACTCCTTATAGTTCTCAAAAGCTTAGACTAAGAATAATGTACTTTCAAAAGCGTGTTTTTTTAGTTTTTTTTTAATTATATTTTTATGAATGGCGTCTTGGTAGTTTGACCATTTTGCCAATGTCAAGTGAATATTTTGTATCCAGTGTCCGTTTCTTTGAACCCGAGAGATGTCATCAAAGTCAAAGTAAAATCAGTTGTTGGTAATCAGTCAGTCAGATACACAGACTAATAGGATGTGGTCAGATATCACAGTAAGAAAGCGTTGATGATATGGTTTTGATTGAGGTTTGAACCCGGGCCTCTAGTTCCGCAGTCAGCCCACGTAACCATTCGGCCAAGGAAGCTAATCGACATTATCATCTCTTTGAACGGCGGATTGACGGATGACATTTGACGGCGTTCTACGCCATAATATTATGAATACTCGCCAATAGATGTCAGGAAGAGTCGTATTTTTCAGTTTATATTTAAGTTGATTATCGCTGAAAATATTTTTTACAGTTTAAGATTTCTAAAAATAAAACCTAGCTGGATCGATTTATCACACCCGAAACCAGGGTACTAAATTTGATCATAATCTTTGGAGCAGGTGAAATGAAATGAAATGAAAATACTTTATTGTTGACTGTTTACACACATAAAATAAGATGTTTAAAATTATAATTGGAGTTTTAAACAGTCTACCATGTTCTGGCATACAATATTATTAATTAAAATTAACTAAAAAATATTTTGTTTTAAGATCCGATAAGAATAATCTTAACGGATCATCGGCTTTTGATGCCTACCCACCGCTGGGTCAATGAGAGAAAAAAAGCCGGCGGAAAAAAAACTCTCAGGCATTGTTTAGAGTTACACTTATTTTATAATGTATTTTACGCGGAAGCTCCCCAAACTATTTTTATTACACGTATTACGATGTCTTATCTTCAAAAAATTCGTTTATAATGTAATATGCTTTTTTTATAAGCCAATGTTTTATGTTTTAGGTTCCGAGATTCAAAAAATATATTTAGATATAGGTATACAAGAATTGCTCGTTTAAAGGTATTAGATATCGGACCAAATTCCACTAACTTTATTTGGTATATCTCAAAAATATTTTCTATTCGACAATAATTCTGGGTCTTTACCGTGCAGACACAATAGGTCTCTATCGCACACTAATAAAATACATCAATTAAAATTTCATAAACAATTCATTTCAAATTCGCTGTCAAAGATACTCTCAAAATTCATTTTATATATTTGAGCTGATTATATTGTTTAGTAGTTGACGGTAAATTCGAAACTCTCTGTAAATTGTGGAACAATCTTATCTTCTGTTCAGCCCAGTTACTTCTCTGAGCAGCCATCTTTAAATGCCAAACTAAATAATTGAAGCTTTACTTGGTAGATAACTACTATTCATTTACAGTACGTGTTTACTTCCTTTGAATCTGTGAGTTTAAAAGTTATTTATTCATTGCAAATATTTTTGACGTGACAACGTTTAATATAATGATAGATAGATGAACGCCGTCCGCACGAAAAAGGTTGACTCATTGTAACGTTAACGTAAATCATTGCATTAAGATTGAATGAAAGGTAAATTGTGGTTTACGATTTATGACGTATTAAAAAAACTACTTACAAGATCTCGTTCAAACCAATTTTCGGTGGAAGTTTGCATCGTAGTGTACATCATATATTTTTTTTAGTTTTATCATTCTCTTTTTTAGAGGTTACACACATTTTACCACTTTGGAAGTGTCTCTCGCGCAAACTATTCAGTTTAGAAAAAAATTATATTAGAAACCTCAATATAATTTTTAAAGACCTATCCATACATACTCCAACAGTATGGGTTTGATGAAAAAAAAATTTTTGAGTTTCAGTTCTAAGTATGGGGAACCCTCAAAATTTATTGCTTTTTTCTATTTTTGTGTGAAAATCTTAATATGGTTCACAGAATAAATCTACGTAGGTACCGAGTTTGAACAGTATAGTTCTTATAGTTTCGGAAAAAAGTGGCTGTGACATACGGACGGACAGACAGACAGACATCACGAATCCATAAGGGTTCCATTTTTTTGACATTTGGCTACGGAACCCTAAAAACTCCATTCAAATAAAAAAGTAGCAACACTGCCTGTCACAACAATCACTCCAAACGGCGGAGTGAAATCACCATGAGGCAGTGATCCTCATGAGTCTGCCCGGGTAAAGAGGTTTTTCCTCGCTCCCGTAGTCCCATACGTTTGAGTGCTGAATGTCTCACGTAGGAAGTCCCAGAATTGTCACACGTATCTGTAGTGAAACTATTTTGTCAATATTATATTTTGAAAAGGCGTATTTGCCATATAATACAGATAAACAATTAATGTAAATCGCTTACATTCTGAAGCAGCAGCTGATGCACGAACTTTAAAAATAAAACATTATAAAATGAATACACTCATAAATAACAGTCTTATGCAAAGATTTCACAGCTTATTCTCGACCGTAAGATCAAAAATATAATATACTAGCCGCCAGTGGCTTCGCTCGCGTGGACTCGTTTAATGGGTCCCCGTAGGATAAAAAAATAGCTATTCCAGGCTTCATTGCTATATTAAAATCATAGGCGTTTAGCCAGTTGCTTCAACCGCGTCGACGCTATTACCCGTTTTCAAGTAGGAATGAAGCATTTTCCCGGTAAAAAGTAGCCTATGTTACTTAGGATGAATGTAGCTTTCTAATGGTGAAACAATTTTTGAAATCGGAACAAAAGTTTTTGAGTTTTATCATTACAAACATACAAAAATACAAATCTTTCCTCTTTATAATATTATAGTATAGATGAGATGAAAAATAAGTGCGGTTGAGCTCGATTCGAATGAGGCACATTTATTCTGCTTGGGATCGAATAAATGTTCGCACGTGTGAGGTGTAAGAACGTGTTTTATTTGTCTGTGTCTAGGGGACACTGTTATTTATGTTGTTAGTTGAAATAGTGTACTTTGTAGTACTGAGAGCAAATGATGTAAAATTTTCTTTCTTTGTAACCTTCATGGGAGCTATCGACGAGGGCTGGACAAGTGACATTATATTTAACGCTTGCAGAATAAAATGTATGAGACTGACATTTAATTAAAGAAATGTCACGTGATATCCATTGTTAGTTTACATATGTCAGTACAATACAATTTTTGTTCTAGTCTATATCGTTTACGAATGTTGTATGCTACTAAACTTGTCTAGGCCGCATATCAGTCTAGAAACAGTTTTTATCTTAAAAAACCGACCAAGTGCGAGTCGGACTCACGCACGAAGGGTTCCGTACTATCTATAAAAATCACGTTTATTGTATAGGAGCCCCCCTTAAGTATTTATTTTATTCTATTTTTTAGTCTTGGTTAGCAGGTTTAAGAAAAACAAATCAATAAACACAGCAATTTATATTTTTTACAAAAAGTAATGACAAGTTTAAATGATAAGAAATAAGTAAACGGGCTCTATATGGACATGACAAGGGCATTCGAGTATGTAGATTATGAATTGTTGATTGATAAGTTAGAGAAACATGGAGTCAGAGGCAATGCAAACCTAATCAAATGACAGACAATACATAACAGAAATAACAAAAATTAATGAAATCACAAAAACTGTAGGGAAACACCATTCTCTTTCCAGGAAAGTACTGTATGCAGTGCCTCAAGGAAGTATTTTAGGCCCTTTAATATTAATAATTTATACAAACGGTTTTCCTCAAGCAGTAAAAGCACCGTTGATACTATTTGTTTATGATAGTACAGTAATATTAACAAATGAAAACACAGGTTCCTTCGAAAGTAATATAAATAATTGTCTTGAATCACTATTAAACAAACATAATCTAATATCAAAAAAGTTCATTCGAGCGACATGTCAATTACAACAAACGAATATTTGTAGGCCACATTTTCAAAATTTAAAAATAATGACGCTCCCTTCTTTATACATTTACGAGACCTCTTTAATAGTCAAAGCAGAAATCACTAAATATGAAACGCTCAAATTAATACTATAACGCATTAATTACCGTTTTTTTATTTTATTTTTATTTTGATATACCCAGTGTCACTTTCACAGTAAATACAAATCTAACTAATCTAAAGCTAAAATCCATCAAGCCGCACAGACCGCAGAGCGTGCCACAATTGAATTTGGCGCCAAAAAGTACCGTAGCTCTGTTCTTAATCCCGAAGCTACAGGGAGTTGACCAAACGTCTGCACCCACGAACATAGGTACATTAAGCGTTGGATAAAGTCGTATGCTGTTGCGCTATTAAAGGTCTCCACTGAAACTTAACAACGGAACAAAACTGCTCGATGGATCGTCTCAAGTAAGTATGGTCAGCATCCACACCTTTGTACAGTATCTGAGTTTGAACCCTGCAAGTTCTACAACCTATAAAATGTGCTTGTAGATGTCCATTTACTTAATTCTCATACTTAACTTAAAATAATAACAAATTTCTACTACAAATGAGTTTTTTTTAGCGCATTTTGCATAAAAAACGAAGTGCATACGTCTCTTTTATTACATTCGAGCCCGATGCTTCCACGTGCAAGGTGGGAACGTGTGGAAAATTTACGTCGTAGTCTGTAGAGTCGATAACAAATGACTCAGAACTTGCTTAGTGTTATTACAACGGTTTCTTTATTTAAATTTATAGGTTGCACGAAAGTGTGAATTAGGTTTTTACATCTGTGGTTTTTCGGAGATCGGAAATCGGAGTTTTTTTATAAATTCTGGGTTAGTGAGTTGTTTTAGGGGCGGAGAGTCTTTTTGCAACTAAATTCATTAAAATACAATCTTCATAAAGCTCTAAGTAGTAAATTCATTAAAATTACTTGAGATGTAAATAATATAACGTAAATTAAATATTATAAGTTAGGACACGTATGAAGCAGAAGTTACTATACCACATGCATACTACCGTTTAAAGGGACCTTGGCTTTGCTTTCCAGCGAAGCAGAAAAAGAAAATAAATATGATTGATGAGTTCAAATATCTGACGGCGTAGGAGATGGCTGAACGGTGCCGTCGTCTTCATTTACTGGTAGCTATAGCTATAGCGTACACTATTTATCACTTCAATTTAAATTACGAAATTATTATTCACGCACTAAGCAAACCGACAGTATCGTATTAGAGGCATGTACTGCTTGGTGTCTCGAATAAGACTGATCGCTTCGCATGTCTCCTTCAATACGACTCCGTTCACGTCCCACCATTACTGAACTATAACAACTGATCGTGACGTCAGCTTTTACGTTTACCCACTTTGCAAAATGTAATAAATTGAGTTACTTATTTAACCATTATGAGAGATAATAATAGTTCACGATATGATGATCCACGACATATCTATTTCTGGCTGCGTATTTAAGTCCTTGTCGTTGTGTTTGTGTATGGTATTAGTGACTAACGGAATCACAGGCTGACGTTTTGTATTTGTACATTGGTGGATGGTTTGTAGATTGGTGGTTGCGTGCGCGTCGGCGGCCAGACGAAGACAGACTTATTAATAGGTCTTCCTGATCCATATACATTTGTTCAGGTGCGAATGATGCCGATATTATATAATAGTGCGCTTGCGGGAAAGAGAGGGAGGATGAAGGTGGTTCATGAATGAATAATGAGTTAATTGGCGCGAACATACATATTAATGTAACTAATAACCTTGCACAATCCAGATATGTGTGTATGTACTCTTTAACGTGGGATAGCGATAATTAAGCATATTTATAGCATAAGTCTCAGCTGCGCTTCGGGGTTTGAACTCGCAAGCCGCGTATCATAGACCGATGTCTTTATCGTTTCTAGTACTTGTATCAGTACGATAGTTGACTAACTTCGCGTGCTTAAAAGAGAATCAATTCAGCTGTGCAGAATTAATACATTCTTGAATCAGATGAATTGTGACAGATTGCACCGACTTTCAAGTGAAAAAGCGCTTTGAAGTTACCTCTTTTCAACTACTTCCTAACAAAATAAAAGTTTTAAATATCCACTGCAGAAAGTTGGGCGGCAAAACCGTTATTTCGAGTTGTACAGCTAACGAACATAAGATGATTAAACTCTACAAACTCAACTTTTTCTTGTATTGAAGTTTCTTTAATTCCTTTCACCAACTGAATTGGAAGTTATGAGTTGTGAAACTGCGTTTAGGAAGCGGACTTTGACTTATAATATTCCGTTGAAGCGCGCATGGCCTGGTGGCTAGCGTAGAACGCAAGCGATCTATGCAGCTGAGCCAAACGGGCGCGGTCGGGTGTGAGATGGGTGACCGCTAGTGGCAAAAAATTACATGCGCGTTTCCGTGCTTTGGAGGGCACGTTAAGCCGTCGGTCCCGGTTGTTGTCGATAGATAACAGTCGTCAAACCTTGTCGGAGGCCTTATGGGCGGTTTGAAAACATCCGACAGCGAGTAGGCCACTAACCCGCATCTCCATCAACCCGCATTGGAGCAGCGTGGTGGAGTAAGCTCCACACTCCGTAAGTGGGACGCAAAAAGGGTTGCAGCCCTTCCGTTGGCATATTAGTGTTGGAAAGTCTTGTAGCGAGATGAATTAGTGGTAATTATAATTATGTAGGTGGAAAAGTGTTTTTAATTTCGTTTGTGGCAAATTTAATGCTTATTTCTGTGTTGGCAATAAGATTTGCACTCTTTTTGTAGCCCAATATTATAATAAGCACGCGGGTCTCTTCCCATCATTAGGAAGGCCACCACACTACCCCAATGCGGGTTGGCAGAGATGCGAGTTAGTCCCGTAACCCGCCATTGCAAGTTTTCAAACCGCGCATAATGCCTCTGGCAAGTTTTAACGACTGAATTTATCGATTACAATCGGGACCGACGGCTTAACGGCTTAATACTCCGAAGAATGGAAACGCGCATGGAATGTTGGTCACTAGGGATCACCCATTAGTTCGCCCTGTGTTACAGAGCGCAAACCTAACCTCAGGTTCGACCGAGTAACAACGCTGCTACCATTTCGTTGTGAAGTGATTCTATTGAGTTTCGGTGGAAACGTGACTTAAATAAAACTATTATCCGGCTCCGCAAGTGCGTAAAACCTTAGCTAAGGCTCTGGCTCGATTGTGGTTTTTAGTGGATGAGTAGAGGTCCATGGGCTTCAGCACTCACTTAGAACCCCGAGGGTTGGGAGAGGATAAATGGCTGTTTAAAAAAAATAAAAAGAAGCGCGCATGGCTCGGCGGCTAGCGTAGAACGCAAACGTTCTACGCAGCTAAGCCAAACGGGCGCGGTCGGTTGTGAGATGGGTGACCGCTAGTGGCAAAAAATTTCATGCGCGTTTCCGTGCTTCGGAGGGCACGTTAAGCCGTCGGTCCCGGTTGTTGTCGATAGATGACAGTCGTTAAACCTTGTCGGAGGCCTTATGGGCGGTTTGAAAACATCCGACAGCGGGTTGGCCACTAACCCGCATCTCCACCAACCCGCATTGGAGCAGCGTGGTGGAGTAAGCTCCAGGCCTCCCCAATAAGGGGAAGAGACCCGTGCCCAGCAGTGGGACGCAAAAGGGTTGCAGTCAAGTGAAAAAAAACTGAGTTGTAAAAAATAAATAGCCCTCCTCGGTCAGCCCCAGATGTTTTTAAAAATAGTCATTTAACGTTAAGAAATCAGTCAAGTCAAGAATCGAAATCTATACTAATATTATAAAGAGGAAAGATTCGAATTTTTGTGTTTGTAATGAATAAACTGTAAAACTACTGTTCCGATTTCAAAAATTTTTTCACCATTAGAAAGCTACATTTACCCTGAGTAACAAAGGCTACATTTTACCGCGGGAAAATGTTTCATTCCTACGTGAAAACGGGTAATAGGGCCAACGCGGTTGAAGCAAATGCTAAACGCCTATGATTTTGATATAGCAATGAAGTCTGGAATAGCACATAGGCTATTTTTAACCTACAGGGGGTGGGGGACCCATTAAACAGGTCCACGTGGGCGAAGCCGCTGGCGAAAGGTAAAATGTATTATGTAATTTTTGAATTTAAATTTAAACTCGAGTTCAATCTTTTATTTTAATACGCAAGGATGAATCATTTGAAATTATGGGAGAAAAGATCTTAGAACCGCTGCGTTCATGATGTGGAATAATGCGCTTGAATGTGCACTAAAGTTTTAGTCCTCTGTCAACTGGAGAGGGACTCAATCCATTAGGGAATCCCGTCTTATACCACACTCAGTCGTGGTCTACGTAAACTTGAGAAAATAATATTTTATACATTTGTGGGACTTCAAAAGAAATCTTTTATCGAGTCCTGAATGTTGTACGAGTATAATTTGAAATAACAAAGCCTATTATGACATTGAAATGACAAAGCCTATTATGAAATTGACGAATTTTTTAATGATAATAATTAACCAATTGATTTAATTTATTAAATTAAATTTGATAATAATATGTAATAAAAATTAAGATTTAATTATGAGAACATTTAAACATAAACGTCTGCCTCTCTCCTGTCTCCAAATTGCAATGCCTCACAAGGCTCATATGTACAATATATGAATGCAATAAAATATATGAAATGAAATATTTTTTATTGTAACACGTATATAAGATTATATGGAAATATATTTTTTTAAACCTTATAGTAGGTTAAGACCGAAACTGACTGTTTTAAGTTTACTAGTGATCCTATTAGTTATTCGTCATAAAAGAGCGGAATGTGGGAGGCCTTTACTGTTACAATGAATGGTTTTGGTTTTGTCAATGTCAATAATTTTGTCAAATCAATCAATTTTTTCTTCAATGGTTTTGTCAGATATTTTATTCATGCAAAGTTTTACACGGGAACTATTTCTAGTGAAGTGAAACAGCAAGGCTCACTTCGCACAATTCTTTACATAATATTTGCACCTAAAACATTCAAAGCAATGATGTCCCAAGTAGACTATTATACGAGACCCCACATTAAAACTCTATAACTGTCCTCTGCATTGGAGCAGCGTGGTGGAGTAAGCTCCAGGTTTCCCCAATAAGGGGGAGAGACCCGTGCCCAGCAGTGGGACGCAAAAAGGGTTGCAGCCAACTGTCCTCTTAGTCATTGGTTATTTGACGTAGCATAATAACATTTTATATGCTTTTAGCCAAATCTCTCGACAAACTTAAAACATACTCGTAAGATAAATACCCAGAACTCTTCAACACTTTACATGTGAATCTTATAAAAGGCCTCTATTTTGTATGAAGTTGCATATTTAGTACCACCTACATACCATTGAAAAAGTCTGCCGTGAAACTTACAATATACGCGTTTATTTTGTTGTAACTTAACATCCACATTTCCACAACACTTTACACGTGGATCAAATGCTGTTAACCAGCAATCTCGCACGACGCAATCCATTAGAGCTATCCACGCCAACATAATGGACTCCTCGGGGATACAGAGATAAATGCAGTGTTCTTTAAACAAAAAGTTTAAAGAAACTCTTATAAAGGAGACCTTTTAGCAGATTAAGGCTGAGATTCAAGCTTATTAGTTCATTTGAAATTCGTTTGTTATATCTTAATATATATATATATTTCTTGTGTTCGTGTGTATGTCTCTGATGTCCTCCTATACGACTGGACGGATTGTGATGAAATTATTTGTGTGTTAAAGGGGTTTCAAGAATGGTTTAGAATCACAATTCGGTCCACTTGAAAATGTTTTATATTTTTTTAATTTATATTATTAAGTACTTTTCCTATATAAATTATTCCTATCTGTCAAACATTTGTATTTCGTGCCGTGTCGTTTTAAACTTGATTACAGTCAGAAGAACAGGACAGTCATTATTCGTTTTATATTTTTGTTTGACAGTAACATGAAATCTCTTTAAGATAATAAAAAAACAAATCCTCTTTTAATGCTTTTAAGGCAGGACAACGTCTGCACTCAGGTGGAGTTGGGCTGGACCACTAGTGTTTGCCACTAGCGGTCACTCATCTCACATCCAACCTTTCCCTGGCACTGCGTAGATCTGCGTTAGTTGATAGCGTTCAAGAACAGCCATCAGGACATGCGCGCTTCTTGTGGTTAAATACTCGCAAGCAAGCTCGCAAGACTCGATCCAGTAGAGCTATCTGCGCCATCTTAATGAAGTCCTTGGAGATACAGAGATATGTTATAAAAGATACCCAAACGAAGTGTTTTTATAAGTTTTTGCTCAAAGGAACTCTTTGGTAGGAGACGTTTTAGCATATTTAGGCTCTAAGACAGGTTTTGGGCTTCCCTGCTACGGTATTTGTTATAAAGACATACTATTAGTGTTTGCAATAGATTTAATCTACATATAAAAGAATAAATAATAAGATATTAAAAATTCCACTGCACCCATTCCTGCCGGTATCCACATCCTTTTACTAACACTCAGTAGAAAGTTTCGGTAGAAGAATGTGGATACCGGCTTCTTCCTCCTAAATCTCTCTACTAAAACTCAGTAGAGTATTAGTAGAAGGATGTGGATAGCTATATCGTATACGGTTTAGAATTTAATATGATTATTAACTGCCGGCAATACTCACGTAGCATAATTGATGATGCTCCACTAGTTTCGGACCTGAACGAGTTCCTTCCTCATGAGCCGTCGCGGGCGGTCGCTAGGAGGTGCGCGCGGAGACTCCTCGGAAGGACCTCGTTCAGGTCCGAAACTAGTTGAGCATCATCAATTATGCTTACGTGAGTATTACCGTATGTAAATAATCATGTTAACTTACACTCACGATTCATTATGTAATAAAACGGTTTTAAATTCTAAAAATTACATAAAGGTATTTTTTCGTATAAATTAAAGTCTCAAGCTTAAGCCAAAATAGTTAACTGAATAATTTATCCCATGTGTTGCGCTCCGCCGGAGTATGTTAGATTCATTTTTAAGGTGCATGTTCACTTGTGTTTTAATATTTTAAATTGATAGAGCTTCGAGCCATATACCGCGCTGGTCATCATAAAATATTGCAATCTTTTCCCTTATCATTTAGATAACTAAAACATACTGACTTATTAAATTAAAAAACAAAACAAAACTTACTAGTTTTGTATAAGCGACCTCAAAAGTCAAAGCAAATCTTTATGTAAGAACAATGCTAGCAACTCTGAAAATATATGTATTTATATGTTTTGTAAAGTCACAGTCGCAATAATAAATTGCTGTAACTGAGTGCAGGCTTTAAATATGGTTTATGTATAAATATGGTTTCGACTGTATATTTAAAGTATTTTTTGATTCTGGAATAATTAGTTTGATGAAACTTTGGACTGACTGTGGATTTTAGCATTACATAAATATGCTCCTCGTGGAAACGCACCTTTATACAGACTTTACGGTTATGAGCTTTCGTAAGTGAAAACTTAGAGAAGGAAGTTATGCTGTAATTAAAACGGATTACTTGATTTTGTATAAAACACTTTATTAAAACCGGCAGACATTACGGAGTACAGAGCAGAGAGAGTGAATCTATGACAGAGCAAAATAGTGTTGTACATGGTACATTCAAAGAATTTACTTGACAATATAGTGATGTGCCATTGTCCTTATTAATAGGTGAAGGCGACAATTTTACATTTATATCAACACACCCACCAAATTAAAGCCTTCTCCTATATTACTCTATAATTATATAATCAAAAATTCAACTACACAATACATTAATTATATGTACCCAATGACACACATAACAATTCTGCAAAACCTGCTTTATCATGCTGATATACTTTTCAGTAAGTAAAACTTTAAATTTATTATTTATTTAATGTTATTCCCATTTTATCTCTAAGATATTGAAATTTAACACGAGGAAGAGGTTTAGTAAATATATCAGCACACTGTTCATCTGTACATATATACTTGACATCTATTTCTTTTTCCTGAAACTTTTCTTTAATGAATTTATATTTTATGTCAATATGTTTACATCTTTTATGAAAATCTATATTTTTAATCACTGATATTGCACTTTGATTGTCCACACATAAACAAATAGAGTCTTGATTATAAGCACTAATATCAAGGAGCAGTCTTTTAATCCACAACGCTTCTTTAGTAGCCGAACAGGCGGCCATGAATTCGGCTTCTGTAGTTAACAATGCTATACATTGCTGTCGTTGACTAGCCCAAGTTATTGCTGCGCCATTTTTAACAAATACATATCCAGTAGTTGACTTCCTTGTATCATTGTCAGCAGCATAGTCTGAGTCGCTATATCCTTTCACTATGTTATTTTTCACTGCAGAATAAAGTATCCCATACTCTTTGGTCTCTTTCAAATATCTTAGTATCTTTTTTACAGCAGCCCAATGAGTACTATCATAGCAGTCTAGAAAGCGGCTTACTAAGCTGACCCCAAACATAATATCAGGTCTACTGACTATTGCCAAATGCATGAGAGAGCCCACTGCCTCTCTATATGGTATAATCTGCTCAGGCACTATGTTTCCCTTTTTTAATGTTGTATGTGGATCAACAGGAATACTATTTCCATTAGCATCATTCATGTTAAACTTTGTAAGTAATTTTTCAATATACCTTTTCTGATGAATAAATATATGCTTATCAGATCTTTCTATTTGTAGACCAACAAAAATTTTTGGCTCCATTATTTTAATGTGAAAATTTTCTTTGAGATCTTCAAATACCTTATTAATTATAGTTTTCTCTTTACATATTATCAGCCCATCATCAACATATAGTAATAGGTAAACTATTGTTCCATGTACACATCCTCTATAGACACATTGATCCGAGTGACTATTGGTAAAACCATATTTATTTAATACAGATTTGAACTTATTGTTCCAGCAACGTGGAGCTTGTTTCAAGCCATACAAAGACTTTTTCAGTTTACATACATAGTTCGGTGGGGCATCTAATCCTTCTGGAGGCTTCATATATATCTCTTCACTGATATCCCCATAGAGAAAAGCTGTTTTTACATCAAATTGCATCATTTGCAAATTATGTTGACACACTTCTGAGAGAAGAATACGAACAGAGTCATATCTTACTGTGGGAGAAAATGTTTCAGTATAATCAATAAGATAATTTTGTGAACAGCCTTTAGCACAGAGTCTGGATTTGTAGATCAGGCCAGATGGTTCATCTTTTAAACGGAACACCCACTTTGATCCAATTATTTTTGCTTCTGGTGGTTTCTCTACTAAAATCCATGTTTCATTCAGCTCATGTGCTCTCAACTCCTCTTTAATGGATTGCTTCCATTTATCACTGTGTTTTGATGATACAGCTTCAGCATAGGTCTGCGGTAGGTCGTGATCATCCGGAACACCATCTTTACAGAGATAAGTATTAGTTTCTTGTTTTAATTTTTTAGATCTAGTTGTTATAATACTTTGTGGCACTAATTCAATATTTCTTTCAGGAATATACATAGAATCTTCATCAGAACTTTCATTGGAATGAAAGGAATCATCACTAGTTATATTTAATTGAGAATTATTTTGTGAACTTTCTTGAAATTCTGAATTTATTAATAAAGATTCTTTATCACAAATTGTATTATTATTTTCAACTGAACTTAGAGGCATGACTACATTATTGTTCTGTTTTATTGAATTTTCCATAAATATAACATCTCTACTTATTATAACTTTGCGTGTTTTTGGATCTATTAATTTATACCCTTTGGTAGTATCACAGTAGCCAATAAAAATCATTTTACTTGCCTTAGGATCCAGTTTTTGCAGTTTTTCTCTAGGCACTTTGACCATGGCTTCACAACCAAAAACTTTAAGATGACTTACATCAGGCTTCTTCCCAGACCATCTCTCCTCAGGTGTAGCATATGACAGTGCACGCGTTGGACATCTGTTGGTAATGTAGGCAGCTGTAGCAACTGCTTCCGCCCAGTACACTTTCTGTAATTTAGAGTTAATTAGCATACAGCGCGCTCTTTCCATTAGTGTGCGATTCATACGCTCTGCTAGACCATTTTGTTGAGGAGTATATGTATTAGAAGTTTGATGAATTATACCTGATCTCTTTAAATAATCAGAGAATTCTTTACTTAAGTATTCTTTTGCATTATCAGTACGTAAACATTTAATATTTAAGCTAAGCTGATTCTCTACTAATGCTTTATATTCTTTAAACTTTAGAAAAACATCTGATTTATTGTGTAAAAAATAGACAAATACTTTCCTGGTGTAATCATCGGTGAATGTGAGGAAATATCTGGCCCCTCCAAGTGATTTTATTTCTAGTGGACCACAGATGTCAGAGTGAATTAACTCTAAAGGTTTCTTTGCTCGGGAACCTTCAGCTGGAAACGGCAGCCTTGACTGTTTTCCAAGTTGACATTGCTCACATATCATTTTGGTTTTATTTTCAATTAATTTTACACCATCAGTACTGCTTGATAATTTATTTAAGTCAGTAAAATTTAAATGTGCCATTCTTTGATGCCATAGTAAGAAATCTGACTCATCTGACTTACAAATGTATGCTGGAATAGTATCAGTATTCAGCCGGTACATATTACTGATGAGATTCGCAGCTGCTACTTCAATTTTATTTCTGTTGAATATCTTGCAGCCATTACTTGTAAACTGTATGGAACATCCATTCTTAATAATTTGGCTTACTGACAATAAATTAGTTGCTAATTCAGGTACATAGTAGACATTCTTTATTTGAATAGTTTGTGTTTTACCATCTTTTGAAATAACTTTTAAGTTTACACTGCCACAACTCTTTACCGGTAGCATTTTATCATTTGCTATTTTAATGCTAGTGATCGGAGGAGGTACTTCATCATAAAGCCAGTCTTGCCTCATTGTCATGTGCATAGATGCTCCGGAATCTATGTACCATCCATCATCATACTTTGTTGTAGCGGAAAACACTGCTACAAAACCTGAATTTTTATCACTTTGTTCCTGCTTATTATATTTCTTCAGCTTGCAATTTTTAGAAAGGTGACCATAACGATTACAGTTAAAACATCTCGGGCCTCTCTTCTGACTTTGTTGAAAGTTATTAGACTTACTAAACTTTGCATTCTTTGTGTAAAGTGCGGTAGTGTTGGCATCAATTGACTTTATTTCTTGAAGTAACTTTGTCTTTATCATGTCAGCACTAATCTTTAAGCCACAGCTTTCAATGCCCATGATCATTGGCTTGTAACTGTCAGGTAGTCCGGCAAGCATCAATGTTCCTAACCACTCATCATCTACATTGAAGTGGATATTTCTCAACTTATGGGCAGATGTCATAATCTTGTTAACATATGCTTCTACGCTCTCGCTTGTTTCCAACGTTGTATTTATGAGGTCTTTTAATAAGCCTACCTTCCTAGTAAGTCCGCTGTCTTCAAATGCCTTAGCCAAATTGTCCCAGACTTGTTTCGCATTTTTAGCATCCTGAATATGTACATATAAAATTGGTTCCACTAATAATATGAGCTTTGACTTAGCTTTAACATCGTTCTTCATGGACTTCGGATCATCAGGGCTTGGTTCCGTCATTATACAGTCATATAGGTCTTCATGTTGTAAGTACGCTTTTACTGCGAAACTCCAGGTAGCCCAATTATCACGTCCCGTGAGTTTTGGAATAGATATTATGTTGCTATTATTCATATTTTAAAACAGTTTTTATCCTGAAATAGCTGAAAACCTGAAAACAAGTGAACGTCACGCGAACCGGTAGCGAGGCTATGTACGCGGCGTTTTTCTGATTTCTGTATTTACTCACAAATACTATTGTTTTCGATCGACAATATACTTTAGCGAAACTAAACGGCAGATTAGAGCTATCTGGGCCCATAACCTGATGTAATTAAAACGGATTACTTGATTTTGTATAAAACACTTTATTAAAACCGGCAGACATTACGGAGTACAGAGCAGAGAGAGTGAATCTATGACAGAGCAAAATAGTGTTGTACATGGTACATTCAAAGAATTTACTTGACAATATAGTGATGTGCCATTGTCCTTATTAATAGGTGAAGGCGACAATTTTACATTTATATCAACAAGTTAAGATATTGCACATTTTGGCTCAACTTCCTCATGCAATTCATTAAGTATGAGTGAGCAGCATTACTCTACTCAACATCCCTTTTTTTTTCTTCGATTATGGCATCGCAAACTCTGCATATTGCCAGCCTCAAGTATAATTTTTGCGTCACGTCTTTGCCAGTTTTGGTGAAACTGGACTATTAATAATATATTATGTAAAATTAGTAAGTCGTCCGAAATCAGTCAGTCAAGTCAGTGAGATATTCAAGTAAAGCGATAGCTTTTTTACCAGAACGTGACCAATGGAATTTTAGAGGCAAGCTGAATAATAGTATATTGTGTAGCAAGGAGTGAAACAAGACGATTTCTGACGAGGGTGAAATCGTGTTTCATCCCGAGCCACACACTGTATTTTTCATATCACATGTAATGCGTACGGTGGACGTAAATAATAAATAAATGAAGGTGCCGGGTAGAAACGGTTTCTCCCCTAGGGCAGAAACAACATTGTTTCTGACTGACACTTTCGCATTGGTTTGAAATTGTCTTGTTTCGACTGGCAAAACAGAGATCAAAACTCGCTGTTTCAATGCATGTGATATGAAAACATATTTTCGCACTGTCATTTTACTTCATAACACTCGTGCACTGTAATTAACCTATATCGAACAAAATGCCATCAAATTTATCCGATATAACTCAAAAATACACCAAGAAAATGAAAATAAAACAAGAGCACAATATGCCTTTTGCGACTTCCCGCCAAAACTCCACGTTCCTTTGTTACGTTAATCCATAAAATGCGAAAGTAATTCTGACTTTGAGGGTCTGTAACGTTTTCACAACTAAACTACTGAACCAATTTTAACGAAATTCGATTGACAGATACAGTCAGAACACGACCTTGACAAAGGACATACGAGTAATATAGATTTTATCCCGGAAAAATGCACTGTTCCCGTGGGATACATTAGTATAATCATATAAAGTAGTCAATCATTAGTATTTATATAAAAACTAATTGTTGTTCGTTAGTCTCGCTAGAACTCGATACCAGCTAGGACAAATTGCTTAATTTTGTATTTGAAATATTTGTAGAAGTCCGGGCTTGAAATGGTGATAAGATATTATGCACAATATTATATACTACTGAATATGCAAAATATTATATACTACTGGAAAAGGCGTATTATTCGGTCACTGCTTTTTTAAACGATAAAAGAATTCCATAAAAACCTGGGAGGTTTTTTCCGTTGGCTTTTTGCAATATTGCAATATTGGGTACCCAAAGCCGGCGTTCCGATCCGAATAAAAATAAATAAAGAAATAAAATGAATCAATTAAAGGCATTTTTTAATAAAAATAATATAAATATAATATATAAAATTATTTGAATGTACTTTTTTATATTTGTAATTAGTTAACTTTTACATTATTGTAATATTTGCATACCTCATGAAGGTAAATATGGCAAACCAAATGTATAAAAACACCTTATGTAAACACACATATTTGTGAAAATAAGTCTTTATCTTTGTCTTTACAATAATTGTTCCATAATTTTAAACTCTTCGGACATGACAACGTCCTAACACAATGCTCCTCATGAAGATGCTATTCAAATTATGTCATTTTGTAAAAAGTTGTAAAGTCACTTTTTGGTAATAAAATACAATAGTTTAATAGTAAATATTACTTTCAGTGAATTTTCTCATAAACATAAGCATAAGTATATTTTACATATTATTATTATTATTTTTAAATACGCGATACAATTAATTTTTTAGATGCTTTTGAGACAGAACGATGTTTGGTCGGCACCCTAGTTAAAATAAAAAATAACGAAGTTTATACAATTTCCTTTTTTATTTTCTATTCTCTCTCTCTCTCTCTCTTTTTTTACTTCATCTTTTGTTTTATGTAAGCCCTTCAATACGTCTTCACAAAGGGCAACGACCATTGTTCTTTTTTCATAACAAATATCTTTTAAACTCGACTTTTAAGTAAGAACATAATTACATTGAGAATCATTACATTTATAACAGTTGCTACACAAATACAGCGATACAAAAATATTTGAGTATTTAAAATAATAAGTGTTTTAAATGTCATGAGTTATGAAACCAAAAAACTGCTTTTAATCTTACTAAATGGAAACTTTTTTATATATATAAATAAAGCGATCAAAAAGGTAGACGGGCCGAGCGATCACCGTTGCTTATGGATACGGGCAACCCCAGGGGAGCCACCCGAGCATTGCCGGCTTTGGTGGAGAGTTTTTTTTACAGCTTCCTTGCAGAACTTCAGTCTACTGAAAATGCTGAATGATTGTCCCATAAATTACATGTCCGTGGTAAAAGGATGAATGCAAAGTAGATTGTGGAGGACCGCCACGAGTCCAGATGGTGCCGGTGGAACTTTAACTTCGTCTGGTTGTAGTATCATGGTGACGTAGGCATCAATTTGAAAAGTTCCTCGGAGCACTCACCATAGTAAACTCGACAGAACACGTACAGCGATACTAAATAATAAAATTATCTTTGTAAAACTTTCAGCGATCTTGAATGTAAGCCTACATTGTTGACATTTTCTTGGAATATTATTCAAACAACTATGTCCCACGGTTTTACATGTTTTAAAAGGGACCATTAACTAAAGTAATACGAAATTTGAGTTTAGAATTGGCTGGCTGGCACGGCACGAGCAAGACATTGGCACGGGCTTCCCCCATTATTGAGGAGGCCTGGAGCTTACTTCACCACGCTGCTCCAATTCAGGTTGGTGGAGATGAGGGTTAGAGGTTAACCCGCTGTCAGATCGACAAGGTTTGACGACTGTTATCTACTCGTATCGTCAACAACCGGGACCGACGGCTTAAGGTGCCCTCTGAAATACGGAAACGCGCATGAAATAATTTGTCACTAGCGTTCACTCATCTCACACCCAACCGCGCCCGTTTGGCTTAGTTGCATCTTAAAGCATTAAGGTATGACAGGTATGACACCCGTCAGAGGAATGGCCTTTACGGGCGAACCCCTCGTCCCAACGTGCATGCACAATGTGCCTTCTAGTTATACAACTAGTATGTCTGTGTGTGTCGGTGTTGACGGTGCATCGAAACATACGTAGTTAATTGAAATTGACATATTTAGAAATGTATGCGTCTGTAGCGAGGAAATAATATTTGTGAATGTGTGACAAAATTAAAATGTGTGCGTTCTTTCCCCGCACCAGATTTGGCACAAAAATTATGTATCGAAGAGAGGCGCTATGCCATCTCTCCTGAAGGGTGAGTCAGTAACTTTGATGCTCTAAGAGCTGCATAGACCGTTTGCCTTCTACGCTAGCCACCGAGCCATGCGCGTTTCGCGATTTTTTTTGCGGATTTTAGCGAAGTCATCTTTCTACTCGTTACTACAGTAGTTTAGGTATTATAAAATTAGCAATGAATAGTCAAACAAGACTGTAATTTTATATGTATTTATATATTGTCGATATATTGAAGACCCTTGTGGCGCAATGGTTACCATGCCGGACTGCCGATCGGAGGGCCCGGGTTCGATTTCCGGCGAAGCAGTAATTTAAATGATGAGTTAATATTTCTGTTCTCGGTCTGAGTGTTTGTGTTTATGTCTTTTTGTGTGTCCATGGCACCCACGACACAGGGTATACCTACCTTACTGTGACAAAAATAGTGACAAAAATGTGATAAAAGACGTTTATTTTATATGTGTATTGTAGAATCGGTCAAAAATTACAGCTGATCGTAACTTAGCAGGGTATTTACGCAACGCTACGAGCTACGGGGGCGCTACGCGTGGGCGGCGGGTGCTACGAGCGTACTACGTACGTAGTAGAGGCGTGGCAATTGTTATTTTGACGCCGTCTAGTGCAATCACCTTTGATTTATATTGGAACGTTATTTACGTGCAATTTGTTTATTTTAATTGTTAAGTAATAAAAGTTTTAACAAAAAGAAAACTACTCCAAAACAAAATAATATGCACTAAAAAGTAAAAAAAAATGCGTATTCTTCTACAATATAATAGTCAACATAAATTTTTTACTCAACAATATGTAGGTATGATCTCTGTTTACTATATAATGTAAATACAATTATTGTTATTTTTGGGCGCAAATTTTCACAGATGATGTATTTCTGTTACCGCTATAATAACAAATTCTAAAACAGAATAAAATAAATGTTTAAGGGGGCTTAAACGTGATTTCGTATACATAATATACGGAACCCTTCGTGCATGAGTCCGGCACGCACTTGGCCGGTTTTTTTGCCATTAGAGCTTCAAACGTAAATGTTAGAAATTTGTAATTTGGTTTTATAGTGGTCTTAATAACGATACATACATTTCGGCTGTGAAAAAAATTCTTTGCAAATGTCACGTAGCGGCGTATTTACAAAATCTTTGGAAAGACCGAGTTTACTTCAGCTTGTATCCAATTCCAGCAAGGATTCAAGCAAGTTGCTTGCCACGCAGTTTCAGTGAAACTGCGTAGTTTGTTTTTCATTTAGTTACGTGAAATGAAATGAAATGAAATGAAATTCTTTATTCACTGTACGGTTCCTTTACAAACTCTTAGTGAACGTAATTTTTTTGTTTTGTCTGCTCTGGGTGCGCTTAGGCAATGCTGAGCTGAAGAAAAGAGCAGACGGAAAAAAACTTCAGCCCTGTTTTAAAATATGGGGTACAATAGCTAGCTTTCTCCATCATAACAAAAAAGTTACGATACTCAATCATATACCTACATTCATTTAAAAATTAATCTATATTTCGAATCACGATACGGTTTTTGTTACACCGCTGTTCTATCAAAAAGTTTAGTTGCTCTATTTTACAGAAAACCTATTTCCCGAACAGGTGGTCCGGCTCACGCTATCTCTCTCACAACGATGATTCAATTGTCCATGTGCCACACTTATAGCGATATACTGACAATTATCACCAAGCATAAATATAATATAGATAGATTTCTGGCTGGCAATATTTATAGGTGGTTGAAATTTTGTGATTCGACCGGATAAACCAATGCACACACAGCTGCTGTGAAGAAATTCAATTGTGTTGCGGTGCAAAGGTGGTAATTTCCGGCCATACTTAAGGAGGCGACCACCAGCTTTCGGAGTAGCAGAACAACTGCATACGACCTCAGACAAAACTTGCTTGAGGTTGTGTGTGGATGTTCATGGGCTGCAGTGGCCATTTAAGACCACGTGGGCTACATGTTCATTTGCTACTCCATTCAAATAAATAAAAAAGATACCAGATCTCATGTCAAGCTAAGCTCCTGTATCTCAGTTAAAATGTGTGGCTGTTTCTGTTTTTTTGTGTTTACCTGTCTATACTAATACCTATATAAAGTTTGTTTGTTTGAACTGCTAATCTCAGGAACTACAAGTTCGAATTGAAAATTATTTTTGTGTTAGATAGTCCATTTATCGGGGAAGGCTAGTCAACGCGGACCAAGTCGCGAAGGCCGCTAGTACCTAATATTTTTACATTAAAGAAATTTAAATGTTAAAATCTAATTCGTTGTAAAAATATAAACGCTGTGCGTGAAAATACATATTATTATGATCTAACATCGCAATAAAATGACGACACCTAGCACAGTGGCTATACAAGTAGTAAATGGAAAGTCTTATGTTCCTTACTCCAGTTTCTTTACTTCACCGATTGTAATATAATTTTGAGATGCTCGTAACTTTTGGTAGCACGCCTGTCGTTTATCTTAAAGTTGTACTTTAACCTACAGAGGTTTTTTGGCGGGAAGTTGAAAGATTCATGTTTTGCTCGCTGTTTTATTTTCATGATCTTGTTGTATTTTTGAGTTATATCGGATAAAGTTGACGGCAATTTGGTCGATATGTGATGTGATAGGTTACCTAATAGTGCGCGAGTATTGTAAAGTAAAATAACAGTGCCGTAACATGTTTTTCCGGTGGCCTCCAAATTCTTACAAGACACGTTTTAGTAAGCTATCGCTTTGTATGGCAGACCCGTGAACATCTGACTGACTTGACTGACTGTTAACTCACGACTTACTAATTTAGTTAATAATTTTATTCATTACAAATGCGTCTAGTTTAAACGAAACCGGAATAACAGTGATGGCAAAATTATACTAAACATTAGCAATATGCACAGAGTCCTCGATGCCATTATTGAAAGTAAAAAAGCTACAGCGAATACTATCGCAATGTGTGGAACACTGGCATAATACACATAGAGCGACTGGACGTCATTTAAACGATGCGACGTCAAATTCAATTCGCGCCATTTTAATCGGTTTGCTTTTAACGAGCGTGGAATCCAGCGATTTGGCTTTTATTTTGGTTTGAATCGCTTTTATCTCTAAGGCTAATCCAAACATTTTTTGAAGATTTTAGTGATATAATTAGGTGGGTAGTATAAAAAATCTGACCTGAAATAATTATGCTTCAAATTATTATTGCTTAACATTAGAATAAGAAATTCTTTATGTACTAACATTCTGCCCGTGGGCTACACGTTTTAATCATAGGAATGATGCAAGTCACTCTCCAGTCCCCAAACCATCTCCATACAAAGAGACACATACATGAATGCATGTGTGTGACATCTGGTCGATGCCGCCAATGCGAAAGTCGAAGCTCAAATAAACCAGAATCTTTCCTGATGTTGTATATAGTATCAACCTACTCCTTATATAAATCTGGTCGGCATCACCACGTTCCCACCGAAACACAATAGAATTGCGTAACAGAAATCGTGGCAGCGCTGGCGTTTTCCCAGTGATGTAAGTTCTACCGCCTGTAAAGTGGTACACAAAATGGAATTAAAAACACATTTCACAAACAGGTGACTTAATTAGCATTATATTTTTTCAATCAGCGCTGTAATAATGGCCGTCAGCGATTTGATCTTGACTGGTCATTCAAAGGACATAAAATTCGATTAGAGTCTTTTAAACGATTTTAAATGGTGAAGCGTTGTTATTCCTATTTAAATGTTTACTTACTATTACGTTAGACGCTTTTTTATTCGGCAACTGCAAAACATTTACTTTACAACCTTTTTTGCACCTTTTTTATATCCCACTGCTGGGAACATTCTTTCACAAATGAGAGGGATTTAGGCCATAGTCCACCATGCCCAACTTGCATCGGAGCAGCGTGGTGGAGTAAGCTCCAGGCCCCCCCAATAATGGGCAGAGACCCGTGCCCAGCAGTGGGACGCGAAAAGGGTTGTAGCCAGCCAGCCACCATGCTGCGTGCTGGCCAAGTGCGGATTGGTGGCCGTCATGCTTTCGAGAAATTATGAATTTCTCACAGGCATGCACGGTGATGGAGTACATTGTAATCAATTAAATATCATGATATTTTCCATCACCGTGGAGCAGCGATAAATGCGCACATAACAATTTTCTCTGTCAGAGGTGCAAGCCGAGGATTTGAACCCGACATCGGCTGTCGACATCGGCTATCGGCTGGCAACAAAAACTGGCCAAGTTAGTCCCGCGCACGAACAATTCCACCATTATCTAAAAAAACAGCATTAAAATCCCTTAGTATTTGATGTTATAGTGGCAACAGACATACATTAATCATCTGTGGAAATTCATGGGCTACATCCTGGTGACAGACAGACGGACAAACTGACAGACGTACGAACTGAGAAATCTTAGTAATAGGGTCCCGTTTGGACTTCTTGAGTACGGAACCCGAAAAAAATTCTCATTTTTAAATGTCATTATCCGAAATACAATATCAACACATCTCATTATACTGATTCTAACTAAGAATAGATACTGGTTTCAAGTGAATTTATGCAACTTAATTTACTTACTCCAAATGTTTCGCATGCCTGAAACAAACAAGGCCGCAATGGAACGGGCATACGCATTAGAAATGCCAGTCAGATGCCACAGATGCCAGGTAGCTGCCAGCCACGAATGTACTCGAATATCATGTAATCAATCTTACCTAGCTGTTGAGATGTATGCCGTTAGCGCAATGTAGTGAACAACATATCATGACAGGCAAGATTTGTGTACTAGCCGACCAAATTAAGTAGACGAATGTCACATATTGCTTTTGCCTGCTGACTTTTACTTTTTCTTTTTTGTCTATGAGTGGCAATAGTGTGAGCTCGAACCATTCAGTCTGCGGCCCCGAGAAGGACGGCGGTGGTGGGTTGCCATCTTAAGCACCTGTGGGTGTTGGAGAGCTACATCGCTATCCCAAGATGGGCTCGCGCATGGAGAACATCGGTGCGTTCCATTGGAGATTCCGGAGTCCATCCCAAGCGAGCGAGTTTTAGTACGGTAAAAATCCCACGTAACCCGGTATCTCTCCCAATCTGCCGGATTGGTTTCTCGGGTCCCCCTGATAACGAAAAAGAGGTGTTACTTAGTATTATCTTCTTACAGTAATGACATTGCATATTTGCATCATTTAAAAATAGGACCAGTGTCACGTAAAAGTATTTTAATCTAATATTTTTGCCCATTTAATTGAAACTGGGTGACATAATAATAGTTAAAATAAGTAATTTTATAATGATATAATCAGTCAGTTAAAAGTAAGTCAGATTTGATCGAGTAAAGTGATGGCAGTTTTACTGGACGGTAGAGTTTCAGAGGCAAACGTAAAGCATTGTACTATATATATCTAAAAAAATCCATTAACTTTGTTCGATAAACTTTAACACACTTTAAAGTTATATCGAACAAAGTTAATGACAAAAAAATTAAAACACAAGTTCAGGGCCGTATGCGTCAAGGGGATAAAAATCCTATAAGTACACGGACCATAAGATATTTATCCTTGGAGTGATCGAATGTATGGTGTGTTGTAATAATAAAATTTGACTTTACCGATTAACCGAGACAACACTTATTTTGCAGCACTATGATTTCTTGTCTATGCGCTCTCTCTATGGAATCTCTTCAATAAAACCACATGTTTTAAGTACTTTATGTTCTTTTATTAATAATTACATCGTGTTTGAATATTTGATCAAATTAAAAAAGTTACCAAATTATAGGAACAATCGCGTGCTTGGAAACTAGACGTAAAAATATTGCCTTAAACGTAAAAGTTGTTGTTTGTTTTGTCTTAAATGTCTTGAGATTTCAACGTCTACGAAGATGAAAGAGGTTTCCAGAGGTTTCCAGAGGTTGCCTTCGGAGTAGCACCGAGTAGCTGCAGTGACCACCAATCACCACGCGACCTGCAAGCTCGTGTGCTAGGTACTCCGTTCAAATAAAAAAAAATGTATTTCAGCCACTCGGCAAAAACGTAAGTACCCCTGTTGCTACGGCGAATTTTTCTTATAAGTATAGGGATTCTTAAGAAAGCCAATAAAAGTCGATAAAACAGTGGCAATAGTTACAATACCGGCCTCTCGTATGTCGTATTGCCGAAACACACAACTCGTTGTTTACAGAAGAACATGATTAGGAAAGAAACACTATCGACGCGTCTCGCGGCACTGCCAAAGATGAGCCACAGCCGATGTTCAAGTTGCTATCAAAGGTTACTCCACAAAATTGTAAGATGGTCCTTCCTACGAATAGAAAACGGTTAGGCTGTAAATGTATAAACTGGCGCAGGGTATCGAAGGTGGAAAACTATAACTATGAAAAAAGTAAAGTTGTTATTGTAGGATTTTACAGACGCAGAGTGTAAGACTGCCAGCTCTATAGGGTAATTCACGTACATACATGTACCTCTGTACTAACAGGCTTGCGAAAGCAGATGGCGGTGAAGTGGCGGAGGCAAAGCTAGGGTTGCCATCTCAAAAATTTGTCAGCCAGGACAAGACTCGTTAAAACCCCGGATTTTAGAGACCAAAACCCGGACATGTCAAATCGCGATCAACCGACGAACCGACACGCTTAATTCACCGTCTCCACGACGCCGGGGTTGGTTGATCGCGACGACGTGCGGGCACAGTGCGTGTGTCGCGGGCGGCCCAAGACTTAATTTTTTTTAAACCCGGACTACAAATGAAGTCTAAACTAGGACAAATCCGGGGAAACCCGGACGGATGGCAACCCTAGGCAAAGCACTACTATAACAGTTAAGACCTCTTGGACGTAGCTTCATGTACTTGTATATCTGTACGGATAGTCTGTGGATGCCGGGGGAGCCTGGGCTGGCGCTAAGGTGGCGCGAGGTGGCGGAGGCGGGGCGCGGCTCAGACGGACGCCTACGCGCGCGCCAGCGGACGTCTCCCCGACAAGCAGCGCCACAGCGGCCGGGCCGCGCGCCCGCCGCGCCCGCGTACGCGATCGCTATACTATCTATGCGTTTGTTTACGCGACCGAGGAATACGGGTAAGTTCGCTTTTTTAATATTTGTTCTTTTTTAGTTTATGGGTGTTGGTGGGTTTTTGTTTATTTAGTTTGAGTAATTATTTTTTTTAAGTAATGGAATTGGCAGAAAATATACGTAAGATTTTCCGCGGCTACGGCCGACGGATAACTTTGCTTAAAGTATTTTTTGGTTTTTATTTGGGTGTGTGGATTTGTTGTATTTTTAGGTTTTTTTGTTTCGGTGTTATTATAATACCTAATTTTATTTTATTTTAGTTTTGTAGAGTTCGCGGCTACGACCGAGTAAGTTATACTATGAGTAGTAAGTTTGGTTCAAGTATTTTAACTTTCAGGGTATATGGTGTTTTTTTTCGATTTAGAGTTATTAAATACTTTGTTTAAGTTTAAGTTAGAGTCTTGTCGTTACGGCAAATTTGATTTCAATATTTAAGTTCTTGTTCTTAAAATAGTGTGTGGGTTTTTTATGTTTTTTTGTTCAATCAGATTTAGTGTAATTTAATGCTTTTATTTGTTTGAGTTATGTAGAGTCTTGCGGCCATAGCTGACGGGTAAGTTTGGTTTGCTTCTTAAGAAAGACGTGAATTTGAATTTAAATCGGTAAAAGGATTCATGACTTCATTTTATTTTGTTTCGGTGTACAATTATACTTTAGTTTTGTCTCGTGACAACGTGTTAAAGTGTTTATTTTTTTTTTTGGTCAAAGATTTTTTGCTGCAGTGAATTTTTTTATTTATATTGTTGATTTTTTTATTTTATTTTAGCGTATTTTTTTTTATTTTACTTGCTTTATGTTAAGTTTTAATTTTATTATTTCTGTGTTTTGCTCTAAAGTCCTTTTTGTTTTAATTTTATATTAATTTATGTAAATTATCGCATACTTAGTTTTGCATTAGTTCTATTTGATACCCATTTTAATAAGATTATCATTGTAATTTTTTTGACTAATGTTTATGACGTTAAATTGACATAAATATAATTGTGGCCAGTAATACTGCATAACATGTTGTAGTTAAAAAAATGTATGTTCTTTATTTTATAATTTACTCTGTTTTTAATTTTTGGCTTTATGAATTTTGATAAGTTTTATATAACTCTAAGTTGAAGTACTATTTTGTTTTAAATTTTAATGCTTTTTCTGAATTTTTATGTGTAATTGAATTAATTTTATTTATCACACTCGTTCAGAGACAGCTACAGGTGCCAGGAAAGTGTTTGCAAACACTTTAATTTCTTAACAGCACCCTTAACTCTTTATACCTATAGAGTTTGGAATGTACGAATACAATTTTTTATTTATACGAATTATAAAAATATTATCTAAAAGCGTTAATAAAAGATTAACATTAAAATAAGCATTTCCAGTCTCACTATTTCCATTTACTTCTAACTTTACATGTAATTCTCAAAAACATTTTAAGTAATTTGGTTTCCCTTGTAGTTTTAATATATTTTTATTAAATAGTTACTTATACTGTTTCTTGTACAAAATTAATGCCAAAAAATAAATAAATCATAAAAATCTCATAAGTAGATATTTTATTTGATAAACTTTATTTATTAATTTAATTTTATATTCTCCAAAGAACATAGTCACCCTTACTTACTTTCTTACCTTAATTTAAAAATTTTAACAGTCACAAAAACAATTTGTTTGCGATTAATAGTCATCTAATATAATTATAGCTACAACCAAGATACTTCAATCTACAAGACAATTAACAAACAACAAAACCGAAAATGATATTGAAATTACATGTAAATAGGTATTATGTTGTGACGGCATTGTTATCTAATTTTGATTAGAAATCTAAAAGCTGAAATGTTAAAATGGGTATTTGCGCGTCGGGACGGAAAAGGGTTGGTTAGTGATATGATGTTTCCAAACACTGGTAGGATTCATGACAATCTTGGTTATCTTAATATATATACTTCTTGTGATGTCACTCCTCCTAAACAACATGACGGATTATGATGAAAATTTTTGTGAGTGTTTTAGGGCATTTGAGAATGGTTAAAATTCACAATTTAGTCCACTGAAAAATGTTTTTTAATAGATTTTTTTATTTATAAGTAAGTAGTTTTCTCATAGTAAAGTCGGTAGAACACGCAGAGCGAGCTTATGTCTCTTCGCAAGCTAAGGGGTTCTAGCCTGTCAGTCAATATTAGGTCGTTGACGATTCGGACTGCGCGCTTTTCAACGGAGTCAAATGGGTGTAGCTGGTACTTGGGTGCTCCTGCCCAGACATGGGAGCAGTACTCCATGTGGGGTCTGACCTGGGCCTTATACAGCGTCAGGAGTTGCCCCGCAGTGAAGTACTGCCTCGCTCTGTTGAGGACACCAAGCTTTTTTGATGCCAATTTGGCTTTGTACTCCAAATGACTCCGGTACTGCACTTTACTCGTAATGTCAACTCCCAAGATACCGACACTTTCACCGACGATGAGCGCGGTGCCCTTGAATTGGGGCGCTATAACAAATCGGTTTTTTTTAGCGGTAAACGCGCAAACTTGTGTCTTCGTGAGGTTAAACTCGACAAGGTTAAGTTGGCCCCATTCCGAGACCCGCTCCAGAGAGTTCTCGACTTCAGACACAAGTTTGATTCTGCTTTCCTCCACTTGTAACCTAGAGGCATTGGCTCGACAGGTGTATAGTGCGTCCACCGTACTATCATCTGCATAGCAATTGCGTGATTGTTGCAGCATGTCATTGATATGCAGAATGAATAGTGTAGGGGACAGCACTGAGCCTTGGGGAACACCGGCGTTAATGGGCTTCATATCTGAGCAGCATCCGTTAACAACGACCTTAATCTGCCGCTCAGACAGAAAGCTGGCCACCCAGTTGCATAGCCTCAAAGGAAGACCGTAAGATGGAAGCTTCGCGAGAAGGGCCTTATGCCAGACCCGGTCAAAGGCCTTTGCGATATCCAGGCTAACTGCCAGAGCCTCCCCGTTACCCTCGATGGCTTCAGCCCAGCGGTGTGTGAGGTACACCAAGAGATCACCGGCCGACCGACCCTGGCGAAAGCCATACTGACGATTGCTGATCAACCGGTGTCTCTCGAGGTACCCAAGGAGCTGCGTGTTTATAACACGCTCCATCACCATAGAGATCAGGGAGGTTATCGCAATAGGCCTGTAATTGGACGGGTCACTGCGGTCACCCTTTTTCGGAATTGGGTGTACTAAGGCTACCTTCCACGAAGACGGTACTTTAAATTACTTGTGGTGTAGGAAAGCGAGAATAAGCGCGTTAAGACGGGAGCCAACTCTGGCAAATTGTTGCAGTAATTTAAATAACCCGACTTTGGCGAAAAAAGTTAAAAGTTGTTGATATACAAATCTAAAGAATAGAAAGACATTCATGAAAAGACAGACTAGAGCAATGGAATATCGAGTTATCGTGATAATAATGATGTTGAAAAGATATAATAGAAGGGTAGGGGCAGGCGACCTTAGGAGGTTTAAATCACAAAGGATTGCGCAAATTACTTTTATAGTGTAATAAAGTGTTTTTTTCCTTGACAAGTATGCAATATAGCCAACCCCTGGATTTTAACATAAAGCAAGCTCGAGACTTATCTGAGGTCGCATGTAACCTTTCTTGCCTAGGGTACTGGTACTACACCGATCACACCATGCAAAATGTAAGAAATATCCTGTAAAACTTTAGTCTTTATCAAAATGGTTAAGTTGGGTATTGTAGAAATCCAATACCTATTGTATTTTTGTTGATATCCATGAGAGTGGGAGCTCGATCCGTTCAGCCAGCGGCTCCAGGAAGGACGGCGGTGTGTCCGTGGCCGCATGATCCAAATTCCTTTTATCCCCTTCAAATTATGCTCCTTCAGAAACGACACACTTACGCCAGCGATTAATCCAATCATCAAAACATTTTTTAAACGCTGTTTCCGGAATTAAGTTCAGTTCTCGCCGCGAATTCTTCTTTATGTCTTCTACCGATAGAAAACGGGTGCCACGATGTGATAACTTGAGTTTAGGAAAAAGAAAGAATTAGGCTGGAGCCATGAGCCCCGTGAATATGGTAGTTACTCGACGGTATTTGTTGAGTGTTTGGTCAAAAATTTGTTCACAATGATGGCGTTGTGCGAAGGCGCATTATCGTGGTGCAAACTCTAAGAATTTTCTATCCACAAATCTGGCCTTTTTCGTCGAATTTGCTATTTTAAATGCCGCATAACGCTCAAATAATATTATTTATTGACCGTCATATGCATAAAAGTAGATAATCAAAGGAAACAGTCAACATGACTTTGGATCGATTTTGGCGTGGTTTTTTCGGTTTCGGTTCAGTTGGAAGGCGCCACTCCGAAGTTTGTTGACTAGTTTGCATGTCAAACTCGTAAACCCTCGTCTTGTCACCAGTAAAAAAGCGTTTCATGAATGTTGGGTCGGAATTGACTCGTTCTAGCATGTCCTCAGCGACTCTTATGCGATTGAGTTTTTGGAGAAAATTCAGGTCTTTTGGGACTAGCCGAGCGGTAATTTGGCAAAGGGAGATCTCCCGCCGGGCGAGGTGGTCATGCCCGGGGAGCGGCCGCGCTCCAACTGACTCAATTCGGAGCTTGTATATATGGTAGGATATTCCGAAAACTTCGATAGCGTGATTCAGGAATACCCGTAGTGCCATTTCTTGATGAGTAGCGGAAGGTCGCTACATCACCCCCTGCTCAGACCGGAGGTCGATATCTTCAGAAATCCAAGCTTGTGCAGTCTTCGCTTACAAGTGCCTTCAATGCCCTCTATCTTCAGTGAGTCGAGATGTGAAGGTGAGGCCTTGTGTTGCCCTCTATCCGCGGTGAGTCGGGATGTGAGGGTGAAGCGAGGTGTGGAGATACCCTCTATCCACGGTGAGTCGGGATGTGAGGGTAGGTTGAAGTGTGGAGGCGAGTAGTGGGTTCTCGAGCCATCCACGAAGTCGTTGGAGGTAGCTGGATCAGGATCAGGAAGCGTGGTTCAGACGCGCTGCGATGAACCTGATGAGCTGCTGAAGTGATGCTGCAGTCCATTCAGGGTGTGAAGATGCGACTGATGAAGGTCAGAAGGGACGTATTCTTGTCCGGGGTCACCAGTTTGGCAAAGGGAGATCTCCCGCCGGGCGAGGTGGTCATGCCCGGGGAGCGGCCGCGCTCCAACTGACTCAATTCGGAGCTTGTATATATGGTAGGATATTCCGAAAACTTCGATAGCGTGATTCAGGAATACCCGTAGTGCCATCTCTTGATGAGTAGCGGAAGGTCGCTACAGTAACATGTTTCATATCCAAATGATTAGTTAAAATGGTACGGATCGCCTAGATAGATATACAGAGAGTTCGGCAGCTATCTCTCTCAAAGTTGAATGAGGATTTTCAGTCACTATATCCTTTAACGATGTTAACTTCAGTTACAGACGTTGATGGCCTACCAGAGCGAGGCAAATCTTCCATCACATCTCGAACGCCTTTGAATGCTTTGTACCACTCATAACTGCACGTGTTTTATAAAGACGATTCACCGTAAGCCTTCTGTAACATTTTCATTGACTCGAACACGAAATTCCATTGGCGATGCTGAATTTAAGCCAAACTCTTTGTTCGATGTTTTAGTCCATTATGAAATTCGCAATACACACTATATGATATAAATAAAAACAGCACTGTATTTAATATAAATAACAGATGAAACTCAAACTATGCACCAAAATGAAAAACAGTTGGGTCAATCAAACAAAAAAAAATGAATTTAGAAACATAAACAAATCATCCATTCCCGATACTTTTCTGACTGAATGTACATAACTTTTACAAAAAATACGTGAATTAAGCAACCGAAAAGCGACGGATCATTAATTTTAACGATAAAATGAGATGTAAACATGAGCGAATCGTCCAATGATCGGAACAGATGGACCATTACGATAAGCTCCTTACTCAGCCATTAATTATTTTTAAAAGTTCCCACGCCTCAGAACTGTTTTCTTTTATCATATCTTTTATCAAATGATTATGGTTTTGTTGGCGTTGGTAAAGGGTCCCACCTGGTACTAAACCTTAATAATTAATTTAAGGTTTTTTAAGTGTACTTTTATAATATATTTATTTTAATTAGCGTGTGGTATTTTGTATTTTTTATATTAATTTACTAATGTTTCAACCTTTTTTTTCTCAAATAAAGACAGGACAAGCAGGTTTGGCGAAGTAAATTTTAAATATTAAGAAAAAACTTTGTTTTGAGTTCAAATGCAATGACGTTCTAAAACATTGGAGATCGGTAAAATTTTCGGTACACCACACGCACAACAATTGACTTCGCCTAACCTATTTTTGGCTCCATTGAATATCCTTATTGTTTTATTCTTTTCGCCCGAACCATCATCAACAAAGTTTGGTACTTCGGCCGGATTAAGAAAAGAATCCAAACCTGTAAACAGGGATGTCAATGTTCAAAACGCCGCCGTTTACTATGAAAACGCGAGCACAGTTGAAGAAAGAATTATTGACTAACGTGGAGAAGACAATGGAGAAACCTACAGTCCAACATGCAGGCAAGTCAGACAACGGCATAGCGTGCACGGTATCACAAAGTGACGCCGCTAGCAGGAAAAGCACATCGTCACATACTGCGCGACAGAAACAGCTTGAATTTGAAGCAGCTCAGGAAAAAGCCAAAGTTGAAATGGAAGAAGCTCAAGCTGCGCTTGTAATGAAAGCAGCGCAACTAAAGAAGGAGTTATTACAAAAGAAATTACAGGCGGACTTAGCGAGCCTAGCAGACTCGTCACGACACTCCAAACGTTCATCTGATATTTCAAGTAAGAGCAAAGTTGAAGACTGGTTGGAGAAGTCAGTGCTCGCTCCAGAGCCGTCGCTCGATCTAAATCACGACCCACAGCGACAACCCGCCGGGACTACTGCAAGTCTCCAAGCCCTACCCATAATTGAGAATCTAACAAAAGCTATACAAGATGCTGTCATCAGTGCTTCGACCTCTAAAAGCAACAACCAAGAGCTCTTGTCCAGACTAGCAGTGTCTAAAGACTTACCATTATTTTTTGGAGACCCCATGGAGTGGCTGCATTTCAAGGAAGCCTTTTATGAATCTACAAGACTATGTAAGTACAGTGATACAGAGAATGTATGGCGATTACGAAAATGCTTACGCGGAGATGCAAAGGAGGCCACGGCCTCTCTTCTTATGAGTGCCACTTCTCCCCAAGAAATAATAGACACGCTGCAGCTAAAATTTGGTAGACCAGAAATTATTATGAAGAGAGTGATTGGCCAGTTAAAAAAGATACAACCCCTACCACAAGCCTACCATACTGAAATAGTCAATTTCGCTATAAAAATAAAAAATCTGGTAACCGCCACGCTCAGATTGCAAGAAATCGATTATCTGCGAAGCCCGGAATTGGTTACAATCATTATATCGAAATTGCCAACAACATTAATTATAAGGTGGGCTGAATACCAATATAACAGCGAAGAAGCTATCACAAAGTTGGAATTATTATCAAAATTTTTGTATGAAGAAGCAGAGAAAATTGCGGCATCGGGAGTGAGTTTCATATCTAATGAAATAAAAAGAGTAGATATGACAACGAGGAACAAGTATTCAATTCACCCCGTATTATTAACAACGAGTGCACAAGGACAAAAATGTAAGTTTTGCCGCAGACAATTTCATAAACTGACAGAGTGCATTAAATTTAAGAGAGCGCTACGTAAAGATCGTTGGCGGTACGCCCGAACGCAGAAGTTATGCTACAAGTGCCTCGGATCTCGACACGAAGACCCATCAGAATGCAGCGCCCAAAATTGTGACGTCGAGGCCTGCGGTGGTCCTCATCACCGGTTGCTGCACTGGACGCGGCTAGAGGCGCCGCGCCCACCATCCGCGCCGGTCTCCGTTGCCCAGCGGCCCGACAACGAAATCGTAGCCCACGCAATCGAGTCACCAAACAAGACTGTTGGCGTGCCTCAAGTTATGCTCAAAATAGTACCGATTACCATCCATGGACCCCGAGAGAGCGTGGAAACATTCGCGCTTTTAGATGATGGTGCTACCGTAAGCTTGATATCAGCTGACGTGGCAGACAAAGCCGGGTTACACGGTGAGTGCGTAACCATGCACGCGACTAGTGCATGGAACTCCGGGGACTTGGTATGTAAAACTGAAATATTAGATTTTGACATTAGTAATTGTAATGGAAATAAATTTAAATTACGTGCTCGAAAGTTAAACGAATTAAATTTACCTATTCAATTTACCTGTAAAATAAACTTAGATCAATATAAAAATGACCCTGTGTTAAATTGTAATTACTTTCATAGCCTATATACATCTGAAATTAAACCTAAGTTATTGATCGGCCAAGATAATTATGATCTCATTGCTCCTATTGTTTGTAAAAGGTTCAAGCCAGGTGGGCCATTTATCACGCAGACATTGTTAGGATGGTGTTTACACGGAGCTTTAAGATCGACGAACACGGTCGTTGACGAAAGCTGGAGCAGCGACCGCCACGCTGCCACCGCGGGACGGGCAGGTAAGGTTTCCCAGTCCTATTCTAGCAGCGCGAACGTAAACATCGTCGATTCTTCTTTACACACTGTTGTTAAATCCTCCGAACAGTCACCGAGCTCTTTTGCCGTGACGTCGTCTTTAGCTAACTATATGGAAGATAATAATAGTAACGCTAATTTTCATTCTTTTAAAAGTAGCTCAGAAACAGATCTACACGAGTTAATGCGTCGTTTCTTTTCGCTAGACTCGATAGGTATTTTTAATAAGCCACGGCAAAATATATACGAGGTGGAAGCTGTCAATACTTTAAACGAGTCAGCCCAATTGATTAATGAACAATGGTTCGTGTGTCTTCCCTGGAAATCTGACTCTTTGGTTATGCCAGATTCGTATCCTGTAGCCTTGAAACGCTTAAATTCTATCGAACGAAAAATGTTAAGTGATACAAAATATGAGAGTCGATATCGAGAACGAATTACACACTTGTTAGAAAATAACTATGCTAGGAAGCTTAGTGATTCTGACTGTAGGGACACGTCCACAGAGCGTGTATGGTACTTACCTCATTTCGGTGTTGACAATCCAAATAAAAATAAATTAAGGTTGGTTTTTGATGCCGCTGCTAAAAGTAATGGTTTTTCGCTAAACGACTTTTTACTTCAGGGACCTGACTTACTAAATTCTTTGTATGGCATAATGTTTAGGTTTAGAGAAAATTCTATTGGTATAATTGGTGATATTAAAGATATGTTTTTGAGAATTAAAATTAAAGAAAAAGATCAGAATGCCTTAAGATTTCTTTGGAAAGAAAATGGTTCCGTTCAAATATATGTTATGACTTCTTTAATATTCGGGGCGAACTGTTCTCCTTTCATAGCTCAGTTTATAAATCAGAATAAAAACTCCTCACGTTTTGAAAGTACGATGCCTAAAGCCGTTCATGCAATAAAAAACAATCAATACATGGACGACTATATAGATAGTTTTAATGACCAAAACGATGCTATGAAAATAATTAAAGATGTAAGTTACATTCACAAACAAGGCGGATTTCACATGCGTAATTGGCTGAGTAATGTACCTTCAGTACTTTCAGAATTTCCTACGGATAGCCTCAATGACAAGGCGATAAGATTTGAAGTTGACAAGCAACCAGAGCGCGCACTTGGGCTTTTATGGTACCCGTGCGACGATATGCTAGCCTTCGACTTGTCATTTAAACGGACACCGCAGGATATCTTGCATTTCAAACGAATACCAACTAAACGCGAAGTCTTGTGTATTGTCATGTCCATTTTTGACATACACGGATATTTAGGACCATTTACAATAAAGGGGAAAATTTTAATGCGCGAAATTTGGAAAACAAATATTCAATGGGATGGAATTCTTAATGATGATTTGTTTAAATTATTTAAGACATGGATTAGTGAAGCTCAAGAAATAAATAAGATAAGAATTCCGCGTTGGTACTTTCGAATCAGCAGTAGTGATAATGATACTCGTACTTCTTTGCAATTGCACGTTTTTTGCGATGCATCGCCCAGCGCGTACGCAGCCGTAGCGTACTGGCGCAAAGAGGGAAGCGATGGTCTCGTAACGGTAGCTTTTATTGCTAGCAAATGCAAAGTCACTCCTATAAAACCTGTTTCTGTACCACGCGTAGAATTACAGGGTGCAGTGTTAGCCTGTAAACTTGCGAATAGCATTAAAACAGAACATCGTTTAATACCTAATTCTGTATATTTTTGGAGTGATTCTACGACTGTTCTTTATTGGATAAAAAATCATTGTAGGACTTATAAAATTTTTATTGCCAACAGACTAGGGGAGATTGATGAGTTAAGCAGTGCTAGTCAATGGCACTACGTGCCGACAGACTTGAACGTAGCAGATTTATGTACAAAGAATAAAAACTACGTTCTCCGTAGCGAGTCGGAGTGGTTTACTGGACCTCCGTTTTTATATCAACCGCATTCTTCTTGGCCATTGCAACCTGAAATAAAAGTATCTAATCATGAAATATTAGAAAAGGTTAATAACATTTACGAGAGTAATAAATTAGATGACTTACCCGTTCCAGATCCCAGTAGATTTTCTAGCTGGCTACGTTTGCTACGAGCTACTGCTACGGTTCTGTTATTTATTGAAAAATGTAAGAAAAAGTCAATTCAATTCATTAATGACGAGTTAATGTGCAAAGCTGAAACATTATTAATTCGTTTTTCTCAAATGCAATCTTTTTCTAGTGAAATTAGTTTAATAAAATCAAAATGTGAAATTAAACGAGATAGTCGGTTGCGTACACTTACACCGATTCTAGATAATAATGATATTTTACGTGTAGGCAGTAGGATAGGTAACGCTAGAGATGTAGATTATTCTACAAAGTTTCCCATCATTTTAGATGGCAAAAATATCATCGCTCGGCTTATTGTATTGCACTATCACGTTAACGCAGCTCATTCTTGTAATGAAACTGTAATTAACGATTTGAGGCAGAAATATTGGCTCATCAGATTGAGGCCTACAGTTCGTTCTATAGCGAGTCAATGTTTGATTTGTCGATTTCGCAAAGCTTTACCGAGTCCTCCTCGCCTCGGTGACTTACCTGACAGCAGGCTCACGCATCATCAGAGACCGTTTACTATGTGTGGTGTAGACCTATTTGGGCCGATGGAAGTTTTAGTCGGGCGTAGCCGACAGCGTCGGTACGGGGTACTTTTTACATGTCTCACAGTACGTGCGGTACACATAGAGACAGTTGTAACCCTCACCACCGACTCCATGATAATGGCTCTGCGGCGAATGGCCGCACGCAGAGGATGGCCACACACAATTTTTTCTGATAACGGTACTAACTTGCGAGGTGCGGACGCCGAGCTGAAAAAGGCTTATCAAGAGGTGGTACTCAATAAAGAGTGCTTAGAGACGGACGCTATAAATAGGGGAGTTCAATGGAAATTCATTCCACCCTCTAGTCCTCATATGGGAGGCGCATGGGAACGCCTCATACGTAGTGTAAAAACTGCTTTAAAAGTCGTTTTAAAGGAGAGAGTGCCTAAGGATGAGACCCTCAATACTTTTTTATGCGAAGTAGAAAATATGATAAATGGTCGACCGTTAACTCATGTTTCTGTCGATCCACGAGATCCAGAGTCCCTGACTCCCAACCATTTTTTAATAGGATCCTCTTCTAATCTACCGCAGGCTGGTATGTTTGATGACAGTGACTTGTATCTCAGGAAACAGTGGCGTATAGCTCAACGCTTGGCAGATTTGTTTTGGTCTAGGTGGATGAAAGAAGTTTTGCCTACACTAGCGCCCCGTAACAAATGGGATCGGGAAGGCACGCAATTGAGAGTAGGTGATGTTGTTGTTATTGTCGATCCTGCGTCTCCTCGAAACGTTTGGCCTAAAGGAATAGTCCATAAAGTGTATCCTGGATCCGATGGTAGAGTTCGGATTTTGGATGTAAAAACACGGTCTGGGATCAAGAAGCGTCCAGCGTCTCGTGTTGCATTACTTTTGAGAAATGAGTGTCGCAGTCACGACACTGAGGGGGAGAATGTTGGCGTTGGTAAAGGGTCCCACCTGGTACTAAACCTTAATAATTAATTTAAGGTTTTTTAAGTGTACTTTTATAATATATTTATTTTAATTAGCGTGTGGTATTTTGTATTTTTTATATTAATTTACTAATGTTTCAACCTTTTTTTCTCAAATAAAGACAGGACAAGCAGGTTTGGCGAAGTAAATTTTAAATATTAAGAAAAAACTTTGTTTTGAGTTCAAATGCAATGACGTTCTAAAACATTGGAGATCGGTAAAATTTTCGGTACACCACACGCACAACAATTGACTTCGCCTAACCTATTTTTGGCTCCATTGAATATCCTTATTGTTTTATTCTTTTCGCCCGAACCATCATCAACAGGTTTCTTTTATCAAAAGCTGTAAGCAACTATCCACCGTGGAGTTGTATGGGTTTCAAAATATGTGTACATATATTTGATAAAACCCGTCCATCAATTAGCAGATATAGAACACCAGATATAGAATTATCAGATTACCAGATATACTAAGGTTAGTCGTGAAAATGTATCTATTAAGACATTACAAATGTTGATATAAAAAAAACCTAAACCAAAGACAACCAAAAAAGTGAAGATATCAAAGGAAACTAATATTTCTAAATACGAAAGCAACAGATCATCCAATGAACGAAACAAATGTATCATTACAGCCTCCATAAGCTCCTTACTGAGCCATTAATTAACGGTCCCGTATTTCGGAACTACGAGCATTTCTTGTGTATTGTGCTCCGATTGGCTCCATTTCGTATTGGTTAGTCAAAACTTACGACTGTAATTCGGCGTTAGTTCTCGCTGGCTAATTGAATCCTTGTGATAGATATCATCTACATTGTTTGAACAAATCGTGTTTTGTAATACTATATAGGTACAATATACATATGTATATGACACTAGTTATCCGAACCTGCTTCGCTCGGGTGGTTTGAGTTAATATAGGATATATTACTATGTACATCACGGGGACACTAAATTTTTACTATCGGTTCAGCCGTTCTTACGCGATTGAGCAACAAACATCCATCCAAACTTTCGCATTTATGATATGTATAAGCATAGATCTGAAAGTTAAAGATGCTTTAGATGATGCTTCGAGTACTTAGAGCATCAAAGTTACTGACTCACCTTTCAGTAGAGACGACATAGCGCCCGCTTCGATACATAATTTTTGTCAAATCTGGTGCGGGGGAAGAACGCACACATTTTAATTTTGTCACACATTCACAAATATTCTTTCATCGCTACAGACGCATACATTTCTAAATATGTCAATTTCAATTAACAACGTCACTTTCTATGCACCGTCAATACTGACACCGACACACACATACACACTAGTTGTATAACTAGGAGGCACATCGTGTATGGACGTTGGGACGAGGGGTTTTCCCTTAAAGGCCAATCCTCCCTGACGGGTATCATACCTGTCATACCTTGATGCTCTAAGTTCGAGTATGACGAATCATTTTTTGGATCATAGTTGTTTCATGGGAATGCAAAATTGATTATTAGTTCTACTGTTTTTATTGTTTACTTACATGAAGTAATGTGCAAACTTGACACACCACAATTGCACAAGTCTAAAGCACTTGGTTGTAGAGCATAAGTATCTATGTCGCTCAAAAATCACATTCACCGTGCAATCACAGAATATTGTATTATTTATTTATCCGGATATAAGTGTTTTGTTTTCTTTTTAAATAAAGAATCAGCCGTCATTAAGTTGTTAAGACAGTTTTAAATGTTTTTTTTTTAATTTTTGCTAACTAACCGAAAATGCACTTTTTACGTAAAAGCAATAAGGTTCAGTTTCCAATTCAGCAACGTTAGTAATCACTGTTGCCGTATCGAGGGTCTGTTCCATTCGATATCGGTTACCCGAGATCCACCAATTCGATATTAGTTCTCGGTGAGTAATTGACATTTAGATGGATGTAGTGTATATTTTATAGAGAAGACGTGTTTTCTGAAGCAACGTTCAAACAAACAAATAAACTCTTCAGCTTTATATATTATTATAGATAAGTTTAAAGCATCATCACAAAATGCTGAACATTTTTGATTGATATTTAAGATAAATAACTTAAATTCAATTTATTTCATCCAGTTTCAATATATTTCTGTACAAATCTTGCAGCCAACGTCACTAATGAAATTACATACATTTTCCTCAATAAACTAAATTTGCAAGATTGATTGGATTCTTAATTAAAATCCTTGTCAGCCTAAACGTCCCTTGAAATTAATCTTAGTTATTGAGGTCTGAGAATTTTCCTTTTATCAGATTACTTTCATAGCTCAGAATGCTATGAGTTTTGAGACTCAGACGATAGTTATTTTTTTTTTGTAAATTAAACGTTAAAGTTGTCCTTCAAGTTTTCTAAAATTACCAAGTTTCACATTTGAAAAAAAGTTTGATGGTATCTTATGATGAGTAAGAACTTTCCTTAGCTAAGAAGAAATTGAAAACATTTTTTTTAAGTGAAAACTTAGCGGCGTTGTGCACTTTTTTTGGGATAGGTAAAAAATGTTAAACTCGCGTCAGGACACGTGGCCTGATTGAATATTTGTAAGACGAAGGGGTGACAGCTGATGGCGGCTCGACTGTCTATACTTGTAAAATTCGTTTATATCAAGTATTTAAAATATGGACATTGAATAAAGTGCATCTATTAAAGTAAAAAGCGACGAAGAAATAGTGAAAGAAAATGAGTGAGTACTTTAAAAAATACTAGATTAAAACCCACTGAAAATACTAGATGAAAAATAATACGGATAATAAAAGCAATTCGTGCGAAATTATTCCCTAACCATTCCAAAATATCAAAAATGCACAACGTTAATGTTCAAGTTTTCACTTCTGCCGGCACTACCTTCTTAGATTCTTTTTATTGTTGTGTAACTGGGTGATTCGTGTTGTGGCCATTATTCAAAAGAAATCCACATCCCTTCTCTTAAAATGTAATTATGTCACATCTGAATGTGCTTCAAAGTGAAGTACATCTACATAAAAAAGAAAAACGAGCGGGTATACATTTATACAATCAAAAATATAAAAAAATAACTGCGAATGCAAATGAAACATGAAAACGTTTAACCGTCCTTTTTTACTGTTAATTAGACATTTCATTTTAATTATGACGCAAATTTATGCGGGTGCCGATCGTGATTCCATTTTAGGAAGAGCTCGAAGTCCTTGTAAATCTTTTTAAAAAGATAAAATCTTGTTTGGGACAATTATCTGCTTTAATGTGAACTCTGCGGCCCACTAATAAAGTTGAATTTATAATAGACACGCAGTCAAAGATCTCAATCACCCTTTTTGCATGTAAAAGAAAGAGATGTTGCCTTAAGTGCGAGCGAGACAGAAGAAAAAAATAGGTCAAGTTCACGTGGCATCTGGAGAAGAAATTAATCTTAAACGTCCAAGTTCTATTAAGCATTGTGTCCAATAGGCCTTATGATTTGTGACCGTGCCAACTTGTGTTGCCGAGTTTCTATTGGCTTCGAAGTATTTCTTGTAAGTGCAGCCTGTTATGAACTTTAAAGTTTAACGCTTGAAATATGTATATTTCTAAACGATGAACTTTAACTTCGTGACGGATTACGGGATTAAAAACGTGGGAGGTTTTTTTCCGCCGGCTTTTTTTTCCTCTCAGTTCCTCTCATAAAATACTGTATAAATAATTATCAAAACCAATGAAATAAAATAAACCGCAAATATGGGATGAATATAAATCAATAATATGATTAGTAAATTTAATACCTGAATAAATTTCTAAGTTAGATTTTAGTCAGAACTTTTATTTATTAATAATATTTGCATACCTTACTGATGTAAATATGGCGGACTATTAAATGTATAAAACAACTTTTGTAATACCCATATTTGTGCAAATAAATAATTTGTCTTTGTCTTTATATGTGGTAACTAAAAATAATTTACTTATTTCAATCGTCACATAAACTATGATAAAAACATTTGCTACAAATAAAGAATTTAATTATACTAGGATGTGATGCAAAATATCAGTGTCAAGTAGGAACCTCTAATATAATTTTGTAAGATATTTTACCGCTTACTTCATTTTCTAAGCACTTTTGTAAAGTCGAATTTAGACGCGTGGGGCGAACATTCTTTTAATTCTACATCGCAGACTCACGTAGCAACGTAGACCACCGGCTACGGATTGTCGTAGCACTATAGCACCATTAATCATTTTACTACGAGGTGTAGCAGTGATGAAATAGGTGCTAGAGTATGCCAATAATGTTAATAGATTGAGTTAGCCCCGGATTATTCAAAAAGAAAATAGTAGGTTACCTTTTGAGGTAATCTGAAAGGTTTCCTTTAAGGATCCTTAGGTTTTATTAGTAATTATTATAACTTCAAGCGTAAATCTATACTCTAATGAAGAGAGCATATGCCTCTGATGCTTAATCCCTTTCTCTCATATTAATGTTTTCTTTATTTTTAGTTATTACTCATTATATATCAAGAAGAAATGTTTAACTTTATAAACATTCGTTATATTGGTCAGTTAAAAGCTGGAAAAGGCTGTGTAAGCGACCATAATTACGAAAGAAACGGTAAAACATTAATAATGTTTTCATGCGAACTTGCCACCAACTCATCTAGATTTTTTGTCTTCAATAGAAAAAGCAATAAAAGTTAGTTGGAGCAGAAATCGCAAACTGTCCCAAGTTGTTTTAAGTTGACCCAAGTTTACTCAGTTTGCCCTAAGTTATCTCAGATTGCCCCAAGTTGGTACAGTTTGCCCCAAGTTCAGCGTTACGTCTCGCCTTGATCTCAATTTGATTGCCAGCATGAGTCCGAGTTTTCAGTGTCTCCATATAATTTTGATAGATGTGCCAACTTTCGCAAGTTCAACAGTTTTCCAATTAGACGTTTGGTTGACCGTGTAATTTGATATTAAAAATGTAACATAAAGGATGACTAATAATGTTTTGTTATAATTACTTTAATGATCGAAAGATATAACTATTATCATTATGGTTCGCCCGGGGAAGTACCACCGCTGCACCCACTTCTGCCGTGAACCAATTCTATTGTGTTTCGGTGGAAAAGTGCAGTGGCCGACCACACTAACATGAGGCGACCACCAGCCTCCGGAGTAGCAGCGCAACTACATACGACCTCGGCACCACGTGGTCTGCATGCTCGTCTGCTACTCCATTCAAATAAAATAAAAAACATTTAACACATGGTGTTATGCTCTGCTGTTTTATTTTATAATGACCGTTTTTTTTCATCAAATTTAAAATCGGTAAGACATATATATTATTTTATCTACAATATATAAGCATGTGTTAATAGTCAATATTACCGCAGATAAAGCCGAGAGCGCAAAAAACCTCCAGCGCATTTTCTCAGGCCTAGTTAATTAAGTTAATAACAATTTTATTAATTAGTAATATATCTAAGGACATAAAGGACGTCCTCCACAAAGGACAATTTATTTTATCCGTGCCCTGTACTCGTAAGTGAAGCAAACATCTGTCATTACGTGTAATTAATAAACGTTGGAAACTAAAAAGTATTGCTGAGGAGTTTTGGCGGTAAGTCGAAAAATACATATTGTGCTCTTGTTTTATTTTTAGTGTTTTGGTGTATTTTTGAGTTTATCGGATAAAGATGGCATTTTGTTCGAATAGGATAATTAAAGTGCACGAGTGTTGTGAATCAAAATAACAGTGCGAAAATATGTTTTTTTCGGCTTGCCTCCAAAATTCCATTGGTCACGTTCTTGCTAAGAAGCCATCGCTTTACTGACTTTACCTATTATTACTTTTAATTAAGGTGATGCAAAAATTATACTTGACGCTGGCAATATGCAGAGTTTGCGATGCCATAATTGAAGAAGGAAAAAAGTATGTATTGCTGTCTTGCAAATGTAATTATTTGACAGTATTTTACATGCATTTTGTAATTGACATATGTTAATTCGATACAAAGTATTTTACATTTAATATTTAATTTTCTGTGGCAGTACTATTTGAAAATTCTAACGTGTTTGGTTTAAAATTAAAAAATTGTTGATAATGAAGCTTAATCAAATTATCATCTATAATACAACACTAAATCATAATGTACCAGGAATTATTTCTAATTGAAAGAAGATTGAATACCTACATTATATTTTGAGTTATACGTCTGAGGAGTTTGATTTCATAACACAACTATATTATAATTAAAATACCTAAATTTTTCGAATTGTACATGAAAAGTGTATTCTATGGCGCAATAGTAGGGTCCCAGGTTCCGTGTCTGGCGAGGCAGAAATTGGAATGATGGGTTTTAATTTCTGTTCTCGTTGTTTCTGTTCCAATCTTTGTGTGGAATCATGATACCCATGATAAAACGAATTGTTGGGATTGACTTTAACTTTGTTGTTGATTTTTCCTCATAATTGGAGTGAGAGTAGTATTTGTAGCCCACCCGACGTCAGATGTTTTAAAACCAACCGACAACAACCGGGACCAACATGACCTCTGAAGCATAGAAACATCACCCAACGTACACCCTGACGCGCCTGTTTGAGACATATAAGATTGCAGACGTTAGTATCTGATATTGATTTCAATTGATTATCTCTGTGTATTTTGTGGAAAAAACAGACTAGGACTTCGATGTGAACATCCTCTATGCCTTTCCTTTCGTATAAAGAACCCTAAAAAAATGTTTTGTACAAAATATACTTTATCCTTTATTTATCAAGGCAATTGTACAAAAACTTTGTGTTAAAGAACGAAAACATTTTTCTTTAGAAATTTCTCGAATACGAAAAAACTTAGTAAAAAATTAGCAAGGAACGCACGTTTGGATACAATAGTGTATATTTTGCAAAGTTCCCGTAACTGAGTTACATGTAAAGGAGTTTCGGAGGGACTTCTCCAAGTTGCTGAAAGCTTTCCGCACTTAATGCCGACCCTTAGTGTACTTCGAGAGTATCTCTCATTGTTATAATGGCTTTAGACATTTTCGGGTACCCTGTTAAAGCAAAAAATGTAATCTTGAAAGATCAGGCATCATACATGTGTAAATTTTATGTCTTTGTTACGGTAAGACACATTCACTTTTAAGATTGGTATACCGTTATAGAGAAAATGTCTTTGATATGATAATTTTAAATGTAAGTATTTCTTCCTTATTATATGAAGTTAAAGGGGAATTATAGGGACAATTTTTGACGAATAAATGCTGACATCAGTATTTGATAACGATGTTAATTTGATATGATAGAAAAAAGGTCTAGGTGTATATACAGGTACATAAACCCACAAGTGAACGTTGAATGAGCCTCTTATATGTTTTTCATTTATGTAAGGGTAATCACATGAAAAGTTTTGCACAAAAAAACTTCTTTTTTTTCTGAACTTTTGGGACAGGATTTATAAGGACAGGAAAAACTTGCAAAGCGCCAATAAATTAGCAAGGGACGCACGTTCTGATACAAAAGGATAATTTTTGGAAAGTTTCTGTAACTGAGTTACATTTAAAGGAGTTTCGGAGGGACTTCTCCAAGTTGCTGAAAGCTTTCTGTACTTAAAACGACCCTGAGTGTATTTTGAGACTTTTCATTGTTATAACGGTTTGAGACATATTCGGATACATTGTGACCTAAAATGTGATCGCGAAAGAATATACGTGTGTAATTTTTTTAGCCTAAACATATAACCGGTACATATGAAGGCATTGCTATCTTAATCCATACTTAATTTTTTCAACCTTTATATGTCCCACTGTTATGCACAGGTCTCTTCTTACAATTGAGAGGGATTTAGGTCATAGTTCGCCATGCTGGCCAAGTGCGTACCTATTAGTGGACGTCATGCCTACGAAAATGGAAAACATCCTAATTATTTAAATATCACAATATTTTTAATCACCCTAGAGCAGCCATAAATACGCACATTATAAATTTCTATGTCAGAAGTGCACGCCGCGGATTTGAACCCGGTGTCTCCTTATCTTAAACCGCGGTCTTTACCCGTCGGCCATCGCTTTACAATATCATACTTAATGTTATGTCAGTCAGAGTGAGTTTATTTTATGTGTGTTTCTTTATCCTTCTTTTACGTCGCATCAGTCCTACGGATTGACCTATTTACCTAGCACGAGCCTAGAGGCCTTTAATTGTCTCTATTTTTATAATGTATGTATTACGTATATGTACATTACGGGCATAAACTGAAGCGTGGTCCACTACGCTTTCACCATCTACTATTATGACTCATTGCAGGTTATGAAATCATCCACATCTAATGGATCCACAGAAGCGGACTTATCGTTTTGCTAGAACGTAGAACTACGTTCCGTTCGACGTTGACACCACGAATAATGTTCAGTACAAAAATAAAGCTAAATTTACCGCTCCATTAAACACCAAGCTGTTTTAACGTTCGTTTCAAACAAACAAAGCACACATGCGGGCAGTAAACAAAGAAAAACTACAACCATAAATTAAAACCATAATTCTGCGGCAATATTAAACCTTCCTACAAAAAAGGCTTCAACAACAGCTCTGAACTTTTATTCCATTTCATAAACTCCACATACCACGCTTTGGGAATACTAACTTTGTTTGCCTTCATTCTAAATATTGTTATTCTTTGTGGATGCGTCTTTGCTCCTTTTTTACCGACTTCCAAAAGAAGGAGGTACTGTATTCGGCTGTATGTATATTTTTTTTTATATATGTTCACCGATTACTCCGCCGTTTGTGGACCGATTTTCAAAATTATTTTTTTGTTCGTATGCTTATACTCCCGAGGTGGTCCCATTGACACCAAATCAGGATCTGATGATGGAATCCCAGGGAAATCGAGGGGAACTCTCAAATTTTATAGGCACACACATTGATTTTCTTATAGTTTCTGAAGCATAAGAGATATTTACGCATAGAAATCATCATCTCATGTTGCTGAGCTGATGATGGAAGGTACTGCGACAGTGAGGAGTTGAGAGCAAATTCTTTCAATAAATAGTTTTTTAATCGAAATCTTACATTCCCGAGGTGGTCCAACTGTAACCAAGTCAAAGTCTGATGAGGGGATCCCAGAGAAATCGAAGGGAACATTCAAATTTTATAGCACAACAAATGATTTTCATATTTTTACAAAGCAAAACAGACATTTGCGTATAATTATCGTCATATCATGTTGCTGAACTGATGATGGAAGGTACTACGATGGTTAGGAGTTGAGAGCAAATTCTTTCAATAAATGGTTTTTTGTTCGAAATCTTATATTCCTGAGGTGGTCCAACTGTCACCATGTCAAAATCTGATGATGTGATATTAGGGAAATCGAGGGAAACACTGAAACTTAATAGGCACACACATTCTTTTAGTCATATTTTTAACATAATACAAATATTTATGTCTGGTAATTATCACCTGCTGTTGCTTAACTGATGATTGAAGGTACAACTCCTCAACGGTTAGGAGCTGAGAGCAAATTCTTTCATTAATTTATACGTTCAGGTGGACTGATAGTATGTCTTTCAGACTTTTAGATGGCTATTAGATAAACATGACTATAAAAGGTAAATCTGTTTAAAGTTTAGAATTTAAGTGAAAATTTTTCCAATTATGCTAATACATACAGAATTATTAAAATTACTAAAAAGAGTGAAATAAATTAAGTTTTTAACAAAAAAATAGAACCGACTTCAAACGGTAAAAAATAAAATTGTTCAGTACCTACTTCTTCCGGCTTATGGTAATGACTCTTAAAACTATTTTTGAAGTCGGGCCCTTAGTGAAATGTCCTGTCTTAGTAAATATAGTGTACCTTTCGTTCTGAATGGGCACCGACTCCAATATAAGGTACTTGATACAAATAAGGCCTATGCTCAATTAAGGCCTGTGGTGTCGAAAAGTCGTTTAAAATATTTATAAATCAAAAATACTTCTCATATGAGTAGGTGATAGCTCCACGGATCGGTTAACAGTGCGCGAGCGGCGCGCACACGTTCACAGAGACAGAAGAGGCCTATTGTTTGTGACGGACGGGCCTTTTCATGGCGCGTTATTAATTTGTCGTAATGTCTATCGAGTTTAAATACGTTGTATTTTGAAATTTTGTTTGAAATATTGAATTCAAATCACAATATACTTCATTAAAAAGGTAAATATGACTCTAAATTATAATTTTAAGTATATGCAATTTAAATACAACATGAACCATTCATGAAGTATGATGTACTAAATAAGGCCTAGCTTTTGTATTAGGCCTTATTTGTGACTCTAGGCCTTAATAGGAGTCTGTTGAATTATAACTTTGTTATGTTTATTTACAGATCGATTATGTAAGTATGTCTCCTCCAAGATCAAAACGGGCTACGTGGTCCGAAGAAACCTTGAGAGTGGCCGTTAATGATGTACGTTGTGGCCGACTGTCGACTTACAAAGCTTCTCGCGCAATATGGCGTTCTGAGAAGAACCATTAGAAATCATCTGAAAAGTGGTGTTTTACACAAGAACTTAGGGAGAAACGCTGAATTTACGATAGGACAAGATAAAGATTTCGTCAGCCGTAAATTTTCAAAAATAGGAATACCTTTGACGCCAAAAATGATTCGGGTTCAATTGGAATGATTGATATATCTTTTTTTATAGACGCATTTATATGTCCTAACTGTCACGAAAACTGATTCTTTGATTACCTTCACTAGTATTATATGTAAGACTGATTAATGTCCTTAGCAAATTATGCTATAATTATCTTCCAAGGCCTTATTTAGTAACCTTGTTTAATTAAGGCCTATCAAAGAATTTTTATTTTTTTGAAATTTTGTTATATTTTTGAGAAAGTATGTTAATTTGATAATATTTGTTTGTACGAATAGTTTTTCTTTTGTGTAATTCTTATTTTTTGGTTAATATGAGACTTCAAGTCTGAATAGCAATTTAATCGAAATATTAAGTAAAATAACTTTAAAAGTTATGCAAGGATCTCATAGAAACACTCGATAAAAGGCGTAGAAATACTTATTTTTATATAGTTAATAGTTTAATAACAATATACCATTGATTAAAATATGTAGGCTTTGTTAAGTCACTATGATTTAAAAAGGCCTAAGGCTAAGGTTCCAGAATTATCTCTGATTAAGTGTTTTTTGATAATATATTATAATTTTTTTTCTTAATTTCTTAAAATTCATAAACCAAAGAATAATACTATGCTTTTATTTTGAACCTTCTTCGAATATTTATCAAGATATGAGTGTTTGAAATTAGGTAGGCCTTATTTGTATCACTTACCTTAGTTTTAACAGTCATTACCATAAGCAAGAAGAAGTAGGTACTGTCCCACTGTCTGTACTGTCGGTGCCAATTTAGAACGAATCGTACGACATTTACTAAGGGCCCGACTCCAGAAATAGTTTTAAGAGTCATTACCATAAGCCGGAAGAAGTAGGTACTGAACAATTTTATTTTTTACAGTTTGAAGTCGGTTCTATTTTTTTGTTAAAAACTTAATTTATTCACTTTTGGGTTTTGAATAGGTACTCAAACAAACTTTATTATATTGCGTAGGTATCACACTTGGTCACCTAAGTGACTCTCAGCATTATGAAGACATTATTAGGAGTATAAAAACACAATAATAATATAAGGATTTGTACAACCCGATTGAAACAGACAATATTCGATTTACTTCAAATACTTTCTTTGAAATTTTCAAACTAATTTTTTTCGTCTCAGAGACAGGATCAAACAACTCAATTCTTTAGATTGAATCGTTTTGAAGTTTAAACTTTAATAATATTCTTTCGAACGTTCGAACTTTTACGTTTCAAGCATATTGTCCTTAAAGTAGTCCGTCTCTCTTTTGCCCGTGTAAGCGAGTATGCCGAAACGATCGTATAGGGTTTTTAATGCAGTAAAAGTGTTATATTCTGTATGCGGTATTAAAAATAGTACAAGTGTTAGTTGAATGCTAAAGGCTTGGAAGCTGTAAAGATGTTAACGCAATTTGTCTAACATTGTACGACGATTAACTTTAAATATCATATTTGGCTGCACTCTTTTTGCGTCCCACTGCTGGGCACGGGTCTCTCCCCATTATTGGGGAGTCCTGGAGCTTACTCCACCACGCTGCTCCAATGCGGATTGCTGGAGATTCGGGTTAGTGGCCAAGCTGTCGGATGTTTTCAAACTGCCTATAAGGCCTCCGACAAGGTTTAAAGACTGTTATCCATCGACAACAACCGAGACCGACTGCTTAACGTGCCCTCCGAAGCACGGACACGCGCAAGAATTTTTTTGCCAGTAGTGGTCACCCATTTCACACCCGATCGCACCCGGTTGGCTTAGCTGTATAGATCGCTTGCGTTCTACGCTAGCCGCCGAGCCATGTGCGCTTCTTTAACATTAAATATCATATTTACAAAACCTTATTTAAAAGATTATTTATTCAGTAATAATTATAATAAACTGAGCGTTTGCCAGCCACCCATATTTTTTTTATATAACCTCAAAATTAAATGTAGTTACCTTGCTTCTCTAGAGGCTGGATGTCGACTCGTCATGTCGAGTTGATAACCATACTTTTTCATGGAAATGCCTAATAACTGCTTCACAGCAAACGAAATGTGTTCAATGTTCAATTACAGTGCTTGTCTGATAAAACCATGCAAGTTTTTGGTACGGTAAAATACCAAATAATTCGGTATCTTTCCCAGGGTGATAAGTACCTCTAGAAGGTTTCCCACAAAACAGCCCACAAAACAAATAAAGGCTTTTGTATTTATATTGAAATTTTAGGCATATTACAAGCCTTTTATTTTTGACGAGCAGGTCGTCTAAAATATTATAATGGTTACCATGCCGGACTGCCAATCGAAGGGTCCCGGGTTCGATTCTCGGCGAAACAGAAATTTAAATGACGAGTTTAAATTTCTGTTCTCGGTCTGGGTGTTTGTGTTTCCGTCTTTGTGTGTGTTCATGGTACCCACGACACAGGGTATATCTACCCTACTGTGGGGCTATGAGTGTGAAGCGTTATTTATTTATTTTATTAACAAAACTTTATCAAAAAACGTAGGTGTTAGGAACAAAAAAATAGTAGCTGTTCCATCACGCTCCACCAGGCAAGGCAATTGGCGTCCATTAAATAGATTTATTGGTAGGCGGTCAATTTTTATTATAACATGTTGCGAGGCTGTAACGATGTAGGTGAAATGTATTACACATTGTTACGTTTCGTGGGTATAAATTGTTTGTCGAAAAGTGAGATATCTCTTTATTTTACTTAGAAGTATACATTTATTATTGTTGAAAAGAAATATGTATAAACCCATTTTCAAATATGTCACATGGTTCGGCGGCTGGCGCAAAATACAAGTGATCTACGCAGCTAAACCAAACGGGTGCGGTCTGGTATGAGATTGGTGACCGTTAGTGGCAAAAAATTCAAGCACGTTTCTGTGCTGCGGAAGGCACGTTAAGCTGGCGGTCCCGGTTGTTGGCGATAGATAACATGGCATTACGGGCAGTTTACGAACATCCACGCAACATGATACGGACAAGATTGGTGACCGTTAGTGGCAAAAAATTCAAACACGTTTCTGTGCTGCGGAAGGCACGTTAAGCTGGCGGTCCCGGTTGTTGGCAATAGATAACATGGCATTACGGGCAGTTTACGAACATCCACGCAACATGACACGGACAAGATTGGTGACCGTTGGTGGCAAAAAATTCAAGCACGTTTCTGTGCTGCGGAAGGCACGTTAAGCTGGCGGTCCCGGTTGTTGGTAATAGATAACATGGCATTACGAGCAGTTTACGAACATCCACGCAACATGACACGGACAAGATTGGTGACCGTTAGTGGCAAAAAATTCAAGCACGTTTCTGTGCTGCCGAAGGCACGTTAAGCTGGCGGTCCCGGTTGATGGCAATAGATAACTTGAATTTGGATTAATTTAATACTTTATTTGCACCGATGGCCCTAACTATTACAAGGTTTTAGACAAAAGAGAAAAATACATAGATAATATAATGAACCTTAACACCATAGATTACATACTACAGACATACAGATAAAAAAGGCGTAGCTACAGTGTAATGTCTATACAAAATAAGGAAGTGATTACACGGTACATATTTATTGTCTCTAACAGGCACGTAAACTGGGTCCCGGTTGTTGGCAATAGATAACATATGGACATCACATGGACACGGGACACAGGACACGGGATTGAACTCTAAGCCGCACCTCCACTAACCCGCATTGAAGCAGCGTGGGCTGTATATCACAGGCCCATACCCAACAATTAGACGCTAAAAGGGTGTCAGTTATTTATTAAAATTACTTTATCTAAAGCAAGTACAAGGATATTCACAATAGCAGCCTTTCCTACAAGCTTTACCTGGCCAATTGGGGCCCATAAAATTGATTTATGGGTCCGCGGTCGATTTTAACATAACTACATATTGGGCGGCTGTAACGACGTAGGCGAAATATGTTGCGTTGCGAATGAATGCGTATAAATCATGTTTGGTGAAAGGAAAGGTGTTAGGTTTAATTTTTTGCGGTAATATATGGTTTTATAGGCAGTAGAAATTTAGTGGCTCGATGTTCAAATGAAAAGATGCAGTTGCCGACCAGGCTTACATGAGGCGACATTCAGCCTCCGAATAAGCAGCTCAACTGCATATGACGTATCAGGGTAACAGCAGCTTGTTCATTTTTAGCCGACTTCAAAGGAGGAGGTTAGTTCATTCGACTGTATATATGTTTTTTTTATGTTTGTTCGCGGATAACTTAGTCGTTTACAAATATAGATTTACTTATACTTTCTGAACCAAAATTGATATTTGTGCATAGTAACTATCATCTCATGTTGCTGAGCTGCTGATGATGTAAGGTACTACGATGGTTAGGAGTTGAGAGAAAATTCTTTCGATAAATATTTTTTTGTTCAAAAACTTATGGTCCTGAGGTGGCCCAAGGCCACTAAGTCAAGATCTGATGATCGGGTTCGAGGGAAATTAAGGGGAACTATCAGATTTTATAGACATTAGGTATGTGGAAATATCACCAATTATTATGCTTAAACAATACAGATTAAAGATACTAAAAAGTTTGAAATCATATAACTTTTTAACAAAAAAAAAACCACCTTCAAACACAAAAAAATTATATTGTTTAGTAGGAACTTCGCATTTTATACTATTCCTTGCTTTAATGCTAGCTTTAAAACTATTTTGGAGTCAGGCCCTTAGTAAAATGTAAAAGAGTACCTTTAACCGTTTGAAGGCGGTTTTTTTTTGTTATAAAGTTATATAATGTGTAATATTTTTCCTTAGAAAACGAATCTTTGGACATGATGCGTATACACCATGTTAAGAAGACTTTAAAAAATGGAAAAAAAAACACATATAATGCTCTAATCAGGACGCAGATTTTTAGGCAATATGTACTTAAATTTCACTTTTTCTAAAGCCTTGATTTCCTGTTCAAATATCATCTTTGTGAAATGCATGCTACATTTTGCTGCTCCATGACATAAAGACACTTATTTGGCTCTAAAACGGTGCATTTTTTGCTTGATTTAGACGACACCGGACACACTAATCAAATTGCCGTCAGATCAATACATTCCTGCAAAACATCCATCATATTGACTAATAGCGTTATCAGAATACATTTGAACTGAATATCGTGATGCGGTGATGGATCAAATAAAATAAAGTTGAATGGCCCATTAGCGTTGGTGTCCGTAATTTGATAATGCCATGAAAATTGGTGAGTGTATATTTTGTTAACGTGAAATATATCAGCTTACTAAGCATCTATGTCAGCTGTCAGCCAGCAGATGTAGTGGTGCGTTCTGTAATGTTAAGTTTCCTATACTTTTCTTAAATGAATGGTAATAATAACAATCTTCATTTAATATCAAGCAACTTTGAATTCGTTTCGTAAGTATGGCTGACAACTTTTCCTTTAAGCAAAACATTTAAAAAATGGGTGTAACGAACGGTAGTAACACCCTCAATGTAACCATAATCGAGAAGCAGAACCGCAGCCAATTGGTTAAGCGCCGATCACAGATATGGAGGTCTCTGGACCCAACTCGGGGGCGCAGCGGTGACTAATGTTTCACACTCACAGCCCCACAGTAGGGTAGATATACCCTGTGTCGTGGTTACCATGGACACACACAGAAACAGAAACCCAAACACCCAGACCGAGAACAGAAATTTAAACTCATCATTCAAATTTCTGCTTCGCCGGGAATCAAACCCGGGACCCTACGATTGGCATGGTAACCATTACGCCACGCGGGTTGTCAAGTTAAGAAATGTGAATGCCTGAGAGTTACACAATACTTCTCAAAGGCATATCATGTTCACTAATCTCTAGGGTCAAAATGACTCAATTCTGACAGGAAACTTGTACCCTGCAGTAGAGCATAAAAGAAGTAGAAAAACCCCATCAACAAGTTGAGTCCTAAGTAACATCTCACACTGGTTAACTGTCCATCTGTAAACATATAGCTGTAGAAAAACTTTATAAAACTACACATAAATATCCTACTAACGGCAAGGCTAGCGATAAATTCCTATAAGTTCCTTCACTCGCCGTCCGTCCTTGGAGCGTCCTCTTAACGACGTCCCGAGGGCCGCCCGTTATCCGGTTACCGGATGTAATGGTTATTATAAGTGTATAAGTAGCATTATGGTTTCACCATCGGACCGACGGAGTCTTTAATGCGTGTTTCTTCCCACAAACAAAGACATATTATTTGCTTCAAAAATTCAGATTAAGACACGAATTGAACAAAAGGATAAAAAGTTTTTCATATTTTTGAAGTTATATTTCTTTTGGCGCGTTTGTATGAGAGTGAATTTGTGAGCTGCGCGCGCAGGAACGACATGATGAAGTTAGCTACAGAATAGAAAGAATAAAAACATAATAAATATTTTCAATACCGAATATAGCTACAGTACTTAGTGTCCATACTATAGTAGAGAGATATTCATAAGCCAGTCGAGTCAGTGTAGTGAAATAGAGTATTCATAAGAATAATTTATTTTGAATATTAATTTTAAATAATTACTAGTGGACCCCGCAGACGTTGTCCTGCCTTAAATACATTGAAAGAGGGTGAGTTTCTTTATCATCTTAAATAGTTTTTATGTTACTGCCAAATAAAAAATATAAAACAATTAATAGTGACAGATGTATTGTTATTCAGACAATGTCAAGCTTCTGGACGATGGCGCGAAGAATCAATGTTTGACAGTTACTAACAGAGCGAATCCGGCAGACGCCAAAATATCAGAAATAAAATAATATTGCGACTATAATTTGAGATTTAAACTATCCTATCTCTCAAGTTGGATCGAACTGCACATGGTGTGCGAATTTTATTATAATCGGTTAAGTGGTTTAGGAGTCCATTGAGGACAAACATTGTGACACGAGATTTATATATATTAAGAATAAGATAAGATTACATTAATGAAACGTTCTTTATTTCAACAAAATCTTTTGTATTTATTTTAATATTTATCGTTTACTACTGCGTTCGAGTTTTTTTTAACTTTTTTCATACGCCAAAGAAGTATAACTTCTTACTCGTGTACATAATGTACACACACTCTTTTTTTTCTATCCCATATTAATACTGCTACAGTTGAGGAAACTCACATGTGCCATCGGGTGGCGTAGATGTAAGCGATCTACGCACGATCTACGTGAAACGGGCGTAGTCGGATGTGAGACAGATGACCGCTTCTTGCAAATTTTATACGCGTGCCCTCTTAGTCCTGGTCATAGAATATAAATAAATAAATATAAATATCTTTGGACAATTCACACAACGTGCTATGGTAATCAGAAAGCTGGTAAACATACTTATATAATTCTAAATACATACTTAAATAGATAAATTAACACCCAGACACAGAACAAATAGTCATGTTCATCACACAAATGTTTGTCCTGGGTGGGAATCAAAACCAAGACCTCACGCTTCGCAGTCGGCTCATCACCCACTACGCCACGGAGGCTGTCTGTAGAGTTTTTATATATATCTTGACGTAGTCAAAGTCATAAATATATTTATATATAAATCTATAGTCCTGGTCGATACTGATAGTTGTTAAACCTGTGGGAATATAAGCGAGTTGATATCCGATAGCGGGTTAGTGGCCAACCTGCATCTCCGGCAGCGGTAAGCTTCAGGCATCTCCAATGATCAGAGACCCGTGCCCAGCAGTGGGACGCAAAAAGGTTGAAACTATACCTAATTAAAATAGGCCGTGTGTATTACAAAGTTGTTTTATGTACATTTATTAGTTCGCTACATTTACTCCAGCGAGGTATTATTTGGAGGACAAAATTAAAACGTAAATTTAGATAACTATTTTTATTTATAACTAAAATTATAATAAATGAAAACAACACTAATTTAATTTTAACTCACATTGTGCAGTTTTCATTGTGAAGTTTTATCAATTTTACTTTACCTAATTATGAAAGTTGTTTATGTTCATAAACGAGTTTTTATGTTTTTATCTGTATCATCGGCTTTGGGCCGCCAAAACACTGTGTTTTTATACACTGAGAGAAAAAAAGCCGACAGAAAAAACATCCCAGGTTTTTATCTCCGTTAACCCGAAATCTCTCACGAAATTAAAGTTCATCGATTAAAAATTCAGGGATCGAACAGTACGCTATTGTAAATAAGAACGTTTTAAGGGCTCGTTTAAAATCACAAATTGCTTTAGATTTGACGGATTGTTTTTATAGGTTATAAAATGTTAAATTTTTATATTATTTTCTTTAGTGTTGAGTTTTTTTTAAATATTTCTCCTCATTAATTACTCCTCATTCTATTAAAATTTTATTACTTACCGGTATATTTTAAAATTTTGAAATTTCTAATCATTATTTAATCCAAATTCGATTCAATTATTTAATCAAACACACCCTAATATCTCAATCTAAAACTATAATCAACCTAGGTAGGTATAATAATATACTGAAAGAAAAAAATCTTTACTACAGTTTTGCATAGTCCTTATACTTTTGGACCATCAACATACAACAACCATAATGAACTCGAGACTCCTTTGAGAAATGAAATATATTTCAGCCGTAGTCTATAACAAAAAAGGTGATGTTGTTTTATTTATAAAAACAGTCCCCGCTTAGACTAATACTAAAACATAACTTATGAACCTAAAATTAGAATTAGCTATATACAATAATATAGACAAAACAGTCCTATTTACGTACCACATATTATTAAATCTTATTTTTATTCCAAGCGGCAAGAGGCAAGGGAAACCAGTTTTTCTCATCGAGACGTTTTAATTATATTTTCCTCAACAGAGCTCGCCGTAATTCCCTTAATTATGGCTTTAATCGTAACTCGTTTAGTATGCGATACTGCCTTTTTGTGTTCAGATTTTTCCGGCTTATTTTTATTTAACGCCGAATGCTAATGGAGGTCGTTATTTTTGTTGCATTTATGTTATTGCCATTAAGTTACTTAGGTAATATTTTCTTGGGTTGTAAATTTATGCTTTTCTTGATAATAATGTCCATTTACTAGATTCTATTCTTTCCACTTATTGAGTTGAGGCTAGCATATAACGTTAACAAAGTGTGTGTTAGCGAATTTCTCAATCCTGTTAGGAACTTTCGGTTTTCCATAATTTTACCATAAACCAAGTTTCATCCAGATGGGTTTGTAATCGTAAACCAATTTATAAATACACACATATTCATTAAATGCTGAATAGATAACTGCAATAATGGGCTTGATGACAGATTTTTAAACACCTTTCCTTATTGTAGGTACACGTCTCCTAGTTTCGAAAAAAAGTTTATTTCAGCAATTAACTCAACTTTTAACGTAAATTAATGTATTTTCTGCTACGTAATTTGAATTAAGCGCGAAAACGCTTGTAGGTGTCATGGCGTCGGCTTGCTCATCAAACTTCAAGAAACACGATGACATTAACTGAGACGTGACGTCATTCCTTTTGATTGGTGTTTCAGATAACATGGCCGATTGCTGTATTTAATACTTTTATTTTATTGAAAATCTTATTAATCTTAATGTTTATATTAAAACGGGATCATATTTTAGAACCTTTTTAGCATATATTTTTCTGTAAAACCGTTTATTCTCTGATTCTTTAATAGTGTCATCATGCCTATTAATTGTCATCCGTCGCGAATGAACTCAATGTTTTCGCGGTTTCGCATCAATGTAATGCATTATCCAATTCGCAATGTGTTGTACATTTGAACAATTCTGGGGTCTTCTGGAGTCTTGGCGAAAAGTTGAAGAAGATATGTCGTACTTTTGCTTTAGTTTCATTTTCCAAAGTTAATTGCATTTTGTTCGACATAGGTACATACATATCTGTGTTCAATCATCATCTGTGTTCCAAACTTCATTAAAATTGGTTCAGTAGTTTAAGCGGGAAAGCGTTAAAGACAAACAGACAGACGGAGTTACTTTCGAATTTATAATATTAGTATGGATTGGAGTCTTCACACGGAGACAAAATTAAGTTGAATATCCAAACAGAAGCCAGTAAAACAGTTTTTTTACCCTAATTACGGACACCTCTTGACCACCATGTTAAAATTTTATTCATATTTGGACAGCTAAGACGCACCTAAAGTTAATTAACTATATTACAGGAATGAAGCGCGCATGGCCCGGCGGTTAGCGTAGAACGCAAAAGATATATGCAACTAAGCCAAACGGGCGCGGTCGGGTGTGAGATGGGTGACCGCTAGTGGCAAAAAAATTCATGCGCGTTTCCGTGCTTCGGAGGGCACGTTAAGCCGTCGGTCCCGGTTGTTGTCGATAGATAACAGTCGTTAAACCTTGTCGGAGGCCTTATGGACGGTTTGAAAACATCCGACAGCGGGTTGGCCACTAACCCGCATCTCCACCAACTCGCATTGGAGCAGCGTGGTGGAATAAGCTCCAGGCCTCCCCAATAATGGGGAGAGACCCGTGCCCAGCAGTGGGACGCAAAAACGGTTGCAGCCCATTACAGGGAACCCAATCAGAAGTTTAGCGATTTAAAAGAAAACGGTTAATCCCGTCAATGTAAGGAACCCCTCTACACAAAAGTATGTCAGATCTTTCGCTTTATTGAAAATATGAGTACTATCTCAAAAAAAAACTCCTAATGAACGAGTCTAACCCCATCTCATTAGTCCTGTTAGTGCACGCGTTCGTAATTAAGTCGGCTTTAAATTAAGCGGGAAAGCTGAAGACTTTCTCATTATGACTGCACACCCTTAAGCCCATATCACAACCAAGTGAACATCAGTTTAAAAAAAAAAAAACAATGGGTTGCACTCCGGGAGTGCCGGCAGAAGTGAAAACATTAACGTTGTGCTTTTTGATGTCTTGGAATCGTTAGGGAATAATTCCGCACGAATTGCTTGAATTATCAGTACCTATTAATTTCTATCTAGTATTTTTACAAAGTACTCTCTCATTTTCTTTCACTATTTCTTCGTCACTTTTTTCATTAATAGATGCACTTTGTTCAATGTCCATATTTTAAATACTTGATATAAACAAATTTTAAGATAAAATTATACTTGACGCTGGCAATATGCAGAGTTTGCGATGCCATAATTGAAGAAAAAAAGTATAGACAGCCGTCATCAGCTGTCACCCCTCCGTCTTGGTCTAAGAGCCGGTGAAGATATTCACTTGTTCGGTTGTTACAAGAGTGAAGGTGATATGAAAGAAAATTGATTAAAATTAATTAAATTAAAAATAGCTATGAACACTTTTCGATAGTCAAATTATCATAGGCATATATGTTTATAAATTATATTTGGTAAACAATATGTCTCATCGAATTATCAGATCGGTAAAGGTCGATCTTCCTCGTCTCCTCTACTATCTTACGAAATTTTGCGATCAGCACACGTGACCTCGCGCGAGTTTCATAGTTTTTACCCATCCCACAAAAAGTGCTCAACGCCGCTAAAGAAGTTTTCACTTCAAAAATAGCAGCTGCCTGCGACTTCGTCCGCGTAAACTTTACTTTTAGATTTTTTCTAATATAATAGTAGCCTAAGTTACTCCTTTTACATCAGCTACTTGCCTGTAAAAGTTCCGTCAAAATCGGTCCAGCCGTCTCAGAGATTAGTCAGAACAGACAGACAGACAAAAATTGTAAAAAATATTATTTTGGTATAATACCGTATATACTTTCATATACATGTAATAAAAATCAGTTATTTTAATATTACAAACAGACAATCCAATTTTATTATCTTGTATAGATATTGGGTGCAACACTTTTTTGTGTTTATTAAGTAAACCTGAAATACTGTAAAATCTTAATAAACGAGTTCCGCCAACCCCATCTCATTATTTCTGTTAGTGCATGCGTTTTTAATGACGTCAGCTTTTTAATTAAAAGAAAGGAAATGTAATAAGAAACATTACAACGTCGCGTCGTCTTTATCGTCGTCGTTACAAGTGTGTGACGTGTTTTGAGATGGCGCTTACGAAGATATATTTTTATAGTGAGTACATTTAGAAAGAAAGAATGGTGCTCTATGAGTTTTTGTAAAACCAATGTCTTAGTTCTGTTAAGCCACTAGGGGAGAACGTCGTGGTACACGTGTTGCTAGATAATAATATCGTACCTATGTACTTCAACGTCACTCCACTTTGTAAGAAACATTGCAAAAATATTTTGCAATTTTACGCGACATACAATATTACGAAAAAACTCGCAACAAAAGATGTCTGGTAAGGTCAGTCGACGTCGCCCAGTATCTATAGCGACACCTGTCGATAGATTTTTGTTCTCTGGCGAATACCAAGTTTTAATGCATTATGCGTTTGTAATGACATCAGAAGCGCGCATGGCCCGGCGGTTAGTGTAGAACGCAAACGATCTATGCAACTAAGCCAAACGGGCGCGGTCGGGAGTGAGATGGGTGACCGCTAGTGGCAAAAATTTCATGCGCGTTTCCGTGCTTCGGAGGGCACATTAAGTCGTCGGTCCCAGTTTTTGTCGGTAGATAACATTCTTTAAACCTTGTCGGAGGCCTTATGGGTGGTTTAAAAACATCCGAGAGCGGGTTGGCTAATAACCCGTATCTCCTCATCATCTTCTCATCTCAAGAGAGATGCTTTTATTTATACTATGTCACGTGGGTACATCAAAATGGTCTTTTCATATTAATTTTTTTGATAGCATGAAGTGTCCACCGAACATGCAGGCCACGTGGTCACAACATCAAAGTTAGTTGGGTCATGCCTGAGGGGAAGGTAAAATCGCCTTGTTTAAGTCTAATCGGCAAGCACACCTTTGCGATGAAGTACATATAATTGCTTCACTACGGAGTTTTTGGCGGGAAGTCTGAAGGGACAAGTTGTGCTCTTGTTTTATTTTCATTTTTTTGGTGTATTTTTGAGTTATATCGGATAAAGTTAATGGCATTTTGTTTGATATAGGTTAATGATAGTGCACGAGTGTAATGAAATGAAATGAAAATGTGAAATAAAATAAACAGTGCGAAAACATGTTTTTTCGGCTTGCCTCCAAAACTCCATAGGATAAGTAGCCATTTTTTACACTTTACTTGAACATCTGACTGACTAGACTGACTGATTATTGACGACTTACTGACTTTACCTATTATTACTCGTCCATTTTCTCCGAAACTGGCAAAAACGTGATGCAAAAATCATACTTGACGCTGGCAATATGCAGATTTTGCGATAACATAATTGAAAAAAAAATGCTTCACTACGGAAAAGGATGCAGCTGTCATATTTCAGGTACCTAATCTCTGTTTAAAACCTGAAAATTCTACCGCCTATAAATGTAGCCTTCGAAGAGGAGAACTGCAAACAATGTAACTCAAAACTCGAACTAAATATTCATGGGGTGCAGTTACAAATTGGAACCACGTTTATTCAATTAAATCAATTTCAAACTTAAGATCTTTGTTAAATAAAATTAGCCTTGTTTTACTAGGTTAATTCCATATTGTTGACTTACTACATATTTTAGGACATCTAAATCAAAAAGCGCGCGCGCAAGCGCGCGTGAAGCCCGCATAGCTCGGCGGTTAGCGTAGAACGCAAGCGGTCTATGCAGCTAAGTCAAACGGGCGCGGTCGGGTGTGAGATGGGTGACCGCTAGTGGCAAAAAATTTCATGCGCGTTTCCGTGCTTCGGTGGGAACGTTAAGCCGTCGGTCCCGGTTGTTGTCGATAGATAGCAGTCGTCAAACCTTGTCGGAGGCCTTATGGGCGGTTTGAAAACATCCGACAGCGGGTTGGCCACTAACCCGCATCTCCACCAACCCGCATTGGAGCAGCGTGGTGGAGTAAGCTCCAGGCCTCCCAACTAAGGGGGAGAGACCCGTGCCCAGCAGTGGGACGTAAAAAGGGTTGCAGCCAAATCAAAAAGCAAGTCCAATGATCCCATAAACAGTAAGGCGGGTTTCACGGAACGGTCAAGGCGGGGCTATCGGAGACAGCGACCATCCGAACTTTACATGTTTTCGATCCTTAATCTCTGTCTTGAACCCTTTTGACGTAGGTACTCAATAGACTAGTGAACTGTATTCTGTCTACAAGTTTCATATATATGGATTGTGCTAGTAATCATACTACTATATTTTAATCTGCATGACCGGTTTATTTGATCATACTAATAATATTTCCTACGGGAACAGTAGATTTTTTCGGATTTAAAAGTCGCCTATGTGCCCAGACTATAATCTGTCTACTCGTATGTGCAAATTTTCACCATGATCCATTTTTTTATTTTTTATTATTGAAAATAAAACAAAAAAAGATTTTTTTCGTTAACAAATACAGTAGTTAGAAAACTGTGTCGCATTCAAGCTGATTGAGCAACAATCATCCCTCCAAATGTCCAAAGTTTCGCATAAGTATGTATACCTATATAGTTATGTGTGTATTGTTATTATAGATTTCGAGTTTCAATTATGTTATTATAATAGATTTTTAATAATTCGAATAGAGAATCATTTAAATAGGGCGCAGCAGTGGTAATTCCCCCGTTCAAACCGTGACAGTTGTTTTAAGATGAATAAAGGTAATAACTTTTAAATGTCGCCAATTGTGTTGTATTCCGTACATCGCGGCATCGGTTAGAAACATTTACAAAAATGTTTTCTAAACAAATTCCTCTCTGTCCGTATTTGACATTTTTCAAACTCATGTATCGACGTTCCGGCGGGCGCGCGGCCACGCAGGAAATGAAATCGACAGCCTTTCAAACGTGGACGTGTTGGAAAGGTTCTCGGCCCCTGGCCCGAGTTGTTATAAGATTTCGTCTTATATTTTTCCACTTCTTTTTCTGAAATGTGATACAACTTTGATTCTGTTAAATTGATTTTTTGTTAATGTAGAAGGGGTAATTAATGTGTAATCGAGCATAAAATGATCTGCTGGAATCAGTGATAACTATCGGGATTTTTTTTGAATTTTTCGGATTCCTATCATGTGAGCATCCTATGTTTCTATGAATCGTATGTACATACATATGTATGACAGATAGTGTATGAGTAAAATGTAATTTTTCAGCACATCCTGACACCGCCCGATTACGTATAAGTAATTGTATACACTTTAATGTTCAGGGGGACGACAATATAATAAGAATTTTCCTTCTCATTTTACCCCCCGATTTTTGGCCCAAACAACTGTTGACTTTCCTTAAGTCAATAATAATATAAAAATTCTGTGTTTACGGGACAATACAATAAATGCTTGTAGGTGACAGCGCCAGCAGCGCGGAAGATGCGATGTTCATTCATCTGATTGGTTTCTCTCTGGTTTTGGTCCCATTGGACTTTCCATTCCAGTTAGTCTCGATTTTTTTTAACCTTTTTATGTCCCACTGAGGGCCACAGATCTTCTCTTGGAAGTGAGAGAAATTTAAGTCATATTCTATACTAAAATAAATACTGTAGTTTAAAAAACTAAAAAACACACTTTTGTGATTACATTTAGTTCGTATTTTCACAAAAGCGTGTTTTTTAGTTTTTTAAACTACAGTATTTATTTTTTATTTTTTAGTTGGATTTTTATTCTCATATTATTGCATTGTCATCGGCCCTTGACCCCTGTACAAATTTTACAAGTTAATCAGACGCTTAGACGTGTTAAAAATAAAAAACTTTATATTTGTTTCATTAAGTAGGTACCTTAGGCCACGAACTTATCAGCCGCCCCTCGTATATATTTTTTTATCCTGATGATCCTAGTTAGGACTTTAATATAAAGTTATGAGATTATTGTATTGTCATCGGCTCTTGACCCCAAATTGTTAATTAATAATTCTTGTTAATCAGACTCCTAGAAGTAAGTGAAAATGAAAAAAGATTCCGTTACATACATACATTCATACATACTTACATACAGGTCAAGTTAATAAAAGCGTGTTAAAAAGGTAGTTTAAGTCTATGTATCTTCTGTTCTTTCTATCCTTTTCCTGAACGATTTGCTTGGTGCCAAGTAACTCTACATTTTAATTATCAGGAAGACTGTAATACAAGAAGAATTTTGCTTCTTATTTAACCCTAATTTTTGACCTCAAAAACTTTTATCGGATTTCTCTAAAATCAAAACAAAAGTTCACTATTTATTGGACAAAACGATAAAATGCCTACAACGCCAGCAATGCGGAAGACTCGATGTTCATTCGTCTGATTGGTTTCGATATAGATAATACACTTATGGTTTCGCTGTGGTTTTGGTCCGATTTGGTTGGTCAAATTTTATTTTTCATCAGTTTTTTACGTACGGAAATGAGAGAGATTTTGAAAATATCCCACCACTTAATAGTGTTCTCTCTCTCTGTGTGTGTGTGTGTGTGTGTGTGTGGTGTGTGTGTGTGTGTGTGTGTGTGTGTTCTTTCTACCGGTTTCCTGAACGATTTGCTTAAAGATAATATAATAACAATTTCACTGCTTGTTTAATCCTGATTCAAACGACTTTATTCGTAAGTTTTTAAAGTCGAAACAAAGAATCACTATTTATTGGATAATATCGTACGTAAAAATATGCAGGTGACAACGCCAGCAGCGCGGAAGACGTGATGTTCATTCGTCTGATTGCTTTCACTCTGGTTTTGGTCCGATTGGGTTTGCCTTTCCATTTCAATAAATCTGCAGTTTCTACGTCACATTCTATGGAATTGACATAGCCCGTAGTCTAATCATTGCAACTAACCACAGAATATATGTATTTATATTGAACAGAATACTAAATAAGATCAATTCACCGTGAATGATGTCTATTCGTTAAGTTCCATCTTTTCACAACTTGATTGTCATTATAAAAATCAAATTTTCGTATAGTTCCCTTATATTTTTTCCTTATACTCTAAATTAACAAATAAGCTTGTATGGATGGTAGTTTTTAGTGGTCACCACAGCCTCAAGCAATTTCGAATTTGTTTCTTGTATAGTGCAGTTTTTCTGCCACTTTCAATAATCATGGGTGATTTATGGCAGAAATTGGCTTTCTGCCCGCGACTAGTGGTGAACCATTTTTTTCTCGTAAGAATAACATAATTTACCCCGGCAAAATGTTGTTTATGCCACACCGTTACGACGTAAAAAGACGACAAACAAAAACGACTTTTACATTTATAATATTAGAATAGATAGGTGCAATGGTAATACTTTCCTGGTCTGTCTGACATCATAGCAATTGCTTGAAATTGAAAACAAATGTACTATCGATGTCGGTTTTTTTGGTTACGTACCCGAACGGTGCCAACAGGACACTATTACTAAGCCTCCGTTGTCCGTCCGTCTGTCTGTCCATCTGTCTGTCATCAGGCTGTACCTCATGAACCGTGATGGCTAGACATTAGAAATTTTGTATTCTCTTACCGCTATGACAACAAATACTAAAAATATAATATATAAATATTTAAGAAGGCTCCCATAAAATAAACGGAAGTTATAATAGATAATAGTATGGAAACCTTCGTGCGTGAGTCTGACTCGCACTTGGCCGGATATCGTTACAAAAAGATGCAAATATCAGGAGTCGCTTTCATTCGTTCGAATGCATTCAATTCCATTCTGTCACTCGTTCATTTGGATCCAACATGTGGGAGTCCCGTGGACTGAAATTTTTTAGCCATACCTTGCTATTGAGAGGCGAACGTGAACAGTTTTCGATAAAATTTCGAGTTTGCATTTTTTGAATTTACATCGTTGAAGCTTTAGAATTCGTATATCACCAATGTTTTTTGTAAAGACACAACGGTTACATGCCGCTTGTAAGGATTTAGAGATTTGCGTAGAAAAGTCGCTGCAGCCCATGGACATCTACATATAACCTCAAGCAAACATAGGTAAGTCTTGTGTGAGGTCGTAAGCAGTTGCGCTGCTACTCCGGAGGCTGGTGGTCGCCTCATGTAAGTGTGGCCGGCAACTGCACCTTTCCACCGAAACACAATGTAATTTAGTATATATCCCATCAAAAACATACCTGTTAAAAAGGGGGCTAAGTTCGTATCGACTAAATGTTCGCCTAAAAAGGGTTGAAATACAATCCAATGCCAAGTTTAGATGACTTTAAAATCGATCATAATCATCTTCATCAACAGCCTGATCCACTGGTAAACATTTGCCTTTCCCAAGACTCGCCACCACACTCAGTCCCCCGCCTTCCGCATCCAGCCACTACCCGCCACCTTATTCACGTCAACGGCCCATCTGACCGAAATTCACTTTACCATACACCCAACTTAAAATATGGTACAGTTGTGAAAATACGTAGGTACTTGGTTAAAAATATTCTAAATCTAAATTTGACTTTTTTTTTCAACCTTTTTTATGTCCCACTGCTGGGCACAGGTCTCTTTCTCACACAATTGAGAGGGATTTAGGCCATAGTCCACCACGCTGGCCAAGTGCGGATTAGTGGACGTCATGTTTTTGAGAAATTATGAATTTCTCTCAGGCATGCACGGCGATGGAGAACGATATTTTCCACCACCGTGGAGCAGCGATAAATTCGCACATTACAAATTTATTTGTCAGAGGTGCGAGCCGAGGATTGGAACCTGGGATCGGTCGCGTCGGAGACCGCGATTTTTTATCACTCGGCCATCGCTGCTCTTTCTTTACTTGCTTTATTTTACTTTACTTCACTTAAATAGTCATTAATTTTTGAATACGCTATGTAAGGTAAACAAATTGACATGTAACAAGTTATCTAAATATGGTTCTTATTTGCGTATAATTCACGGAATCCTTATAACGTGAATTACATCGCGTAATACTAGAACAGGGATGACACGCGTCGGAATTTTCATTTTCAAAATGGTTCAATACGGAAATGACTCCTCTCAAAACGAGGAGGGTTATTTTGACAGGTAAGTGACAGGAACTTTCAGGGAAATAATTAATTAATTCCTTTTCCTACTTATTATTCGACCGAATAAACGGGTTATATGAAAAACTTAACGTGTTTCTTGTCATAACAGACAGTCATAACAGAGGTAGTCTAGATATAGCTCATAATCTTTGTTACTGAATCGAACCCGGGACTCAGCGATTGGCAGTCCGGCATGGTAACCATTGCGCCACGTGGGTCGTCAAATATCGTCGTCGTGGGTTTTGGTCAAATATGAGCATTTTCGTGTTTAGTCATGTTAGATCATAAAAAATAGTTTCAGCGTTTGACCGACTAAATTAGTCACTTCTAGATTATACTAAAATTCATTTGTCAAAGGCCGCTTGTTAGAGCTTTCACTGAGGTTTCAGGTTTCATATCAGACATGTTTACCTAGCCAAACCTATCAGCGCCGGAATTTTGACCTTTGACTATAATACCTATTGGCTGCAACCACAGCAATCCTTTTTACGTCCCACTGCTGGGCACGGGTCTCTCTCCATTATTGGGGCACTGCTGAGCATGGTTGTCTCTCCATTAATGGGGGCTGGAGCTTACTTCACCACGCTGCTCCAATGCGGGTTGGTGGAGTGGGTAGAAAATTGAATAATTTAACGTATGGAGTTGTAGTTACCTATATGATTTGTAATAGGTGTTATTACAGTTGTAGTTATATGAAGTTGTTATTACAGTTGTAGTTATATGATCTGTAATAGGTGTTATTCCATATCATATAACTACAACTTCTTAAGTTAAATTCTTCAATTTTAGGAAACGGAAGTGGCAGGCCAATTAAAGGTAATCCGTTAAACAGTTAAAGGCTTCCATTCAATTCGCTGAAAGAAATAAAACAATCGCTGGCTGAAAGGCTCCATTGTCAAACTGATGCCATTTGAAAAATGTGAAGTTCAGTGCGCTTAAATCCATCTAAGTAAAATATTTTAAAGCGATCTTTTGAGGTGATGTTATCGTATATAATAAAAATTGTAGAGCCGTTCTAGTGAGCCCTTTTAAATCTCTCTCACTCACTATTTTGTCGGGAATAACATAAAATTTTAAGAGATTATAGATTAAATGGTATTTTTCCGACGTTCGATACACTCAATTCATGGTTTTAATTTATTGACAATCAATTAGGTATAAGCTATAAGGACGTAGTCCACCATATTGGCTAGAAATTTCAAGAAAAATGCAATGATGAAAACCTTTTATTGTAATTTTGATATTTTTCGAGTTCTGTAAGTATAAACATAAGAAATATGTGGTTGCTACAACATGGCACACTATAATCGTGATAATCAGCCCAAATTACGCGCTGCGAAAACGTGTGGCTTCCACTGGTGACTTTTAGTTTCCAGTTACCGAAACCGAACACTTTTTTACCGGCAATGAGTTATGTGACAAGTGGAAGTAACTGGACAACACAATGTTTACGTCTAGGGGGAGTTGCTGATTTTATACGGGTTGTATAGAAATTATATATTCATCGGTAGCTTGTATCTGACATAAGACACAAAAGTGGCCATGTTTGCGCAGCACCTGTGTACAGCTGGACGTAGGCTTCTCTGAAGGCGTGCCACTGAGCCCAATTATAATACTCAAAATGAAGAACATTATTATTATTTATTTATAATTAATATAATAATTATGTTTCACACTATAGTACTCCAGTAGGTGGTACCTGCTGTACACACACAAAGACATGACAAAACACACATAAACGCAGACCGAAACGAAATTGAAGCTCACGATTTTAATCAGTGCTTCATTTTTCGTTCTTTTTGGTTTAGTCGTATGATACCTACGAGGAAAATTATTTAAATAAATAATAATAATAATAAATATCCTTGGACAATTCTGTGGGAATGGAACCCACGACCTCACGCTTCGCAGTCGACTCATCACCTACTACGCCACTTGATTTGGCCTAACGCTACCCTTGATGTGTTCACCGTTTTTTTGTCTTTATTACATCAAGCCTGTTTTGTCTTACAGGTAAACTTCCAGTAGGACTGATATGCGCGTTCAGCCTTAGCAGACTTCGATGAGAACATTAGGGCCGCGCGGGAACCAACATGGCTTCCTTCAAAGGTAAGCTGTGGACTTTTTATTTAATATTTAACTTTCCTTTGACATCACATTAATATTTAATTTTAGAAAGGAAGATCTTGGATCATATCAACGGTGAAGAGAAATTTATAAAACGAAAGAAACAAAAAGATCTTACAAAGTTACCGACAGATGCCAGCGGTACGAAAAATCCGTACAATTGCAAATGACCGTAGAAAAGACCTGTCTGCAACCCTTTTTTGTATCCCACTGCTGGGCACGGATCTCTCCCCCATATTGGAGAGGCCTGGAGCTTACTCCACCACGCTGCTCCAGTGTGGGTTGGTGGAGATGCGGGTTAGTGGCCAACCCACTGTCGGATTTTTTCAAAACGCCTATAAGGCCTTCGTCAAGGTTTAACGATTATTGTTTAACAACAACAACCGGGACCGACAGCTTAACGTGCATGAAATAATATGCCACTAGTGGTCACCCATCTCACACCCGGCCGCGCCCGTTTGGCTTATGTAGATGTCCACGGGACATTCAAGGCGTGGCGTAATGATTACCTTGCCGGACTGCCGATCGGAGGGTCTCGGGTTCAATTCCCGGCGAAGCAGAAATTTAAATGATGAGTTTAAAATTTCTGTTCTCGACCGGATGTTTCTGTTTCTGTCTTTGTCGTTAGATATACCCTGTGTCGTGGGTACTATGGAGACTTCGTGTGTACGTACTGTGGGGCTTTGAGGGTGAAAAAAAATATTACGAGTCTTAACTCAATTTTCCTAAATGATATTTCTATGTGTACGAGCCAAAAATGCTCATACAGCATTAACTTTATTCAACACATTAGTCGTCACCTAATTACCGGCACGCGCGGACCTACTGACTCAGACGACCAAACGTAATCAGTGGTTCAATAAACAAACATAACTTAACTACGCGTCCGTGTATCTCTTCACCTCCCATAACTAACAAGTTACAACCGGGTACCGTCAACACAACACGGCGGCTCCTACACCTGTTTTTGGTCCTTCGATCACTTGATTGGCCGAGTTTTTAAGTGGTATTTCTCAGTTACGTGAGCAAATCGGTGCTACTGGCCTCCTAGAAGCAGGTCTCCCCAGTGGTATTGAGAAGGTGCACATCACGTAAAGGAGGGAAAGCTGCGCTAACTCGCCAATTAACAACGAACCGGCAGGGATAACGTCTACTGCATCACCAAACAACAGTCGAAGATAACGTCTTCGGATACTCAACAACAACAGCAAGAAGCCACAGTAAGGATAACGTCCACTGCGTCTTCAAACATTCGACGGAGAATTAACGTCTACGTCTACCAATAACAACAACAAGCTGAGATAACGTCTTCAGCTTCTTTTCAAGGAACCAACAGCGGGGATAACGTCCACTGCTAGATAACGATATAACTTATAACTAACAACAACGTCGTGAATTTAACGCCGGCATATTTACCTACTAATAACTATGTCGAAGCAAGAATACTTTTTGGAACTCATCAACAAACAGCAGAGCAGCTATGAAAAAATCAAAGCTATTCAAACCAACTACAAAAAGGATTCTGTGAGTAGAAAATCTTTAGATTATCTAAACAAACGGATCGAAGCCTTACGTTCCCTATGGGATGAATTTCGTGCGAACCATGAAATTTTACAGAAGTTTGAATCTACCAACAGTGACCATGATTACTTTACGCTGGAAACGTATAAAATAACACGAGATATGGTAGAAGAAACAATGCTATCTATGACTCAATTACGGAACACGATATCAGAAGAACCTGGCCCTTCGGGAACGCCTAAAACAAGATCACCAGAAGTCTATAGGATGTCGCAATCTGGCACAGAAGACATAGATCAACGCTTGTCATCACTATTACGTAACCAGATGTGCAACTTCAACGCCTTTCAACGAGCGGTTTCCAAAATTAACTTAGAAGAAGTGAAAGAGAAGTGGCAGCTACAAGACCATCTTAATACTATACAATATAAGTGGGAATCTATTGACAAAATTCACTGGGAGATAAATTATTTACTGCAAGGCAACGATAAGGATTACGAAGCAAAATTTGATCACTGGGAACAAGTCTATGACACTCTCAAGGACGATTTGAATAGAAAAATATTCGAAACTTCTCATTACGAAAAAACAACTCCTCGGATCGAGTTACCAGAGTTCAACGGTACATACAGCAACTGGATCTCGTTCAGAGACTTATTTTTTGAGATGATACACAATAATCCAACACTAAATAAGACCCAAAAAATGAAATTCCTGAAATCCAAACTTCATGGAGAAGCAGAGAAGTTGATCAAACACCTTCCTGTGAGTGCCGAAAACTATGAATCGTGCCTGGAGATCATCAAACATCGTTATGATAATAAGAGATTACTCTTCACCTCATACATAGATACACTTCTCAATCAACCTACAATAGACACACCGAGCTCAAACAATCTGAGGAAGATGCATGATACGACGAGAGAGTGCTTAAGTGCCCTGGAAAACATTAACATCGATATTCCTTCATGGGGACCACTTATTGTACACCTACTAGCGTCGAAACTGGATGACGTCACTTACGGAGACTACATTCAAACCATGAAACATTCAAGAGAACTTCCAGACCTCAACGAGTTCATGGAGTTCCTGGAGTTGAAGTTCATGACGCTAGAAACATCTAGAAGCAAAAAGAGCGGTCAAAAACAGAATAACTCATCAAACATTCAACTTAAAAATTATAATAATTACAAGTCAACGAACTATAAAGATACAAGAAAGTGTACAAAAACCTACCATGCATCGATTCATAAATGCCCGCTCTGCAAAAATGAACATGCGCTGAGGCAGTGCCCTATATTTTTAAATATGGATGTCGCAACGCGAACCAAAACAACAAACAGTTTAAACTTATGCAAAAATTGTTTGTTTAGTCACGGAGGAGATAAATGTACCTCAACGAAAAGATGCCGCACGTGTAACCATAACCATCACTCTCTACTGCATGAGAACAAACAACCCAGACAACAACAGTCAACTTCGTCTACCTCAACAGCAGCTGAAAGAGTATCTAATCACATCAACGGTGAGCAAGAGATACTCTTAACGACACTTCAACTTAGAGTCAAGAACAAGGAAGGGGATTACGTCATCCTTCGAGCATTGCTGGATCAAGGCTCGCAAGTAACCTTGATCACAGAAAACGCAGCCCAACGATTAAACATACCCCGAAGCAAGATGAACGCCTCGGTCACTGGCGTCGGTACCATAATGGGTACTAGCAAAGGGATGATAAAACTGGAATGTAAATCTATCCATTCAGATTACACATTCCATACGCAAGCTTTGGTTATGCGTAAACTAATCAACAATCTGCCGAACTCAAACATTAACACAACCAGCTGGACACACCTAAACAACATAAAGCTAGCAGATCCAGATTTTAACATCTCGGGCCCCATTGATTTACTGCTGGGAGCAGATATTTACTCTGAGGTCATCCTAGATGGTATACTCAAGGGCAACGAGGACTCGCCAGTAGCTCAACAAACTAAGTTAGGCTGGATACTGTGCGGAGCAACAAAACAATTTAACTGCCTAGTTACCCTACGAGAACTAGATAACATCTCAAAGTTCTGGGAGACGGAAGAACTGCCTTCGGAACATGAAACAACAATATCTGACGTATACTGTGAAAAATACTACACAGAAACGACGGAAAGAACAAATAGCGGCCAATATGTGGTGAAAATGCCCATGAAGCCTGACTACAAACAAAGCCTTGGGAGCTCGAAGCCTCAAGCTACAGCACAATTTCTTCAACTAGAAAAGAAAATGGCGAGACAAGAACACTTCGCTTCCCTATACAAACAATTCATTCGAGACTACATCGAGTTAGGTCACATGAAACCAGCGACTGAACCCGATAGTCAAGGTCAAGTGTATCTACCACACCATGGCGTATTAAGGGAGAGCTCAATAACAACGAAACTGCGAGCGGTTTTTAACGCGTCTATGAAAACCGACTCTGGCTACAGCCTCAACGATCTAATGGAAAAAGGACCCAACCTTCAAAAGGACATTTTATCCCTGATCCTTAAATGGCGAAGCTATAAATATGTTCTAACGGCGGACATCGAGAAAATGTATCGTCAAATCCTTATCCATCCAGATCAACAATCTCTTCAGAAAATTGTGTGGAGAGAGACCCCTAGAGAACCGCTGAGAGAAATGCAGCTATGTACGCTCACCTACGGAACCAAAGCTGCACCATTCATCGCGATACGCACGCTGCAACAACTGGCTAGTGACGAAGGCAACGCTTTCCCTCTAGCTCAAACGGCGCTACAAAACGATTTCTATATGGATGACGTCATCACAGGTCACCATACACTAGAAACAACAAAACTACTGCAGAAACAACTGTACGAACTACTACAAAAGGGTGGATTTATTTTAAGAAAATGGGCCACCAATGAACCATCTATCCTCAAAGAACTACAAGAAAAAGAGAAAAGTCACACCAACTTATTTAACTTCAAACAAGAAGAATTTAGCAAGACGCTCGGACTCGTATGGAATAACGCAAGCGACACATTTCATTTCATTAGCGAAAAACCTAACTACAACAAAAATGAACCATACACTAAACGGAGGCTGCTGTCAGAGATAAGCAAGATCTACGATCCACTTGGGTGGCTGGCCCCAATAACTATTCAAGCTAAGCTAATTTTTCAAAAATTATGGTCTGAAACCTATCAAAACATTGGATGGGAAAGTTCCGGACGCTATAGAAAGAGAATGGATTACAATTAAATCCGATCTACAAAGCATAAACAACATAATTTTACCCAGATGGATAAAAAGCGAAAACAATAAGGCGATCGAATTGCACGCCTTCTGTGACGCGAGCGAGCAAGCCTACGCGTGCGTCATCTACAGCCGAACTACGTCACCGACCGGAGCATATGAAACTACTCTACTCGCATCAAAAACTAAAGTTGCACCCATCAAACAAAAAACAACAATACCAAGGTTGGAATTGTGTGCCGCATTATTACTTGCTAAACTACTAGAGAAAGTTACTAAGATCCTTAAGGACTATGACCTTAAGATATCCTGCTGGACCGACTCTCAAGTAGTATTAGCATGGCTGCAGGGAAATCAAACAAAATACGATAAATATATTACTAACAGAACAACACAAATAATAAACATCGTTCCTGCAATATACTGGGGTTACGTAAAGACCAACGAAAACCCAGCGGACTGCGCTACTCGAGGACTCTTACCATCAAAGCTTGTGGACTTTTCTCTGTGGTGGGAAGGACCTCAATGGCTAAAGGAACAACAACAACGACCCCCTTCGAAGCAAACCTATACAACAAACGAGGATCTACAAACAAAATGTTATACAATTAACAGTACGGAACCAACACAAATTAATAATAAAAACGACTTAATTCATTCATTACTTGAACGGCATAGCAACATCGATCGTATTACAAGAATACTTGCCTTAGTAATACGGTTTGCTGATGCATTGAAAAATAAAAGGAGGGTCAACGAATTGAAATTGGACGAAGTAAACAACGCATTATGTAATATTATAAAAACGATTCAAGAAGAGCATTTTGAAACGGAAATTAAAACTCTTCAAAAAGGGAAAAACTTGCAACAAAGAAGCTCGATTTTAAAACTCAACCCGTTCCTGGATTCAAAGGGAATTCTACGCGTTGGAGGACGTCTGAATCACTCAAACCTACCCGAAGAAACGAAGCACCCCGTCCTCTTACCACGAGGGGGAAGGCTGACCCAATTAATAATTGAACAGGCACATCAACGAACACTTCATGGTGGAGCGAGATTAACGCTGGCTTACACCAGGAATAAATACTGGATCATAAGCGGCAACAGAACTGTCAAGAAAACGCTACGACAATGTATTCGCTGCCGTCGATACACAACAACACGAACTGAACAATTAATGGGCAGTCTACCCAAGGAAAGAATAACACCATCGAGACCATTTTCACACACTGGCGTTGACTTTACAGGCCATGTGGATGTGAAGATAAACAAAGGCCGTGGTAAAAAAACCTGCAAAGGCTATATTGCCATATTCATATGTATGTGCACAAAAGCGGTACATATTGAGCTTGTTTCGGACTTATCAACAGAAACTTTTATTGCCGCCCTAAAAAGAATGTGTGCTAGAAGAGGTACACCTAAACACATCTACTCCGACAACGGCACAAACTTCGTCGGAGCTGCCAAGTTGTTACATGAGGAGTTTCAAGTATTTAAGACGATGCTGTCTCCAGAGTTCTTTAAAGAGATCAATAATCTACAAATTGAGTGGCATTTCAACGCCCCATCCTGGCCATCGGCAGGGGGTTTATGGGAAGCCGCCGTACGCTCAATGAAGGCACACCTCAAACGAGTAATCGGGCAACAGAAACTTACCTACGAACAATTTGCTACGCTCCTTACACAAATTGAAGCGTGCATGAACAGCAGACCTCTGAGTCCGTTATCTGAAGATGTAGAAGACCTGGACTACCTGACACCAGGACACTTTCTAACGGGGAGTCCAACGCTCGCATTACCGCTCAACGAACCTGAAACTCTGAAGGTTATGGATATCAGAAACAACTGGAAGCTCATAGAACTCATGCGACGACACTACTGGGATCGCTGGTCGAAAGAGTACCTTCATTTACTGCAAAATCGAAACAAATGGCAACAAAGTAAAGAAAACATACATAAGGGACAGCTAGTTCTAGTGAAAGAAACTAATTTACCTCCTGGTAAATGGGCTATGGGACGCGTCGTGGAGTTACACCCCGGCAGCGACAACTTAGTACGAGTGGTGACATTGAAAACACAAAAAGGACTTTTTAAAAGACCCATAACAAAACTATGCCCACTACCTATTAACGAAGCCTGCGTAGAATTTTCAAATACACAGAATTGTAGTTCTAATACAACTGAAAACTGCAAGAAAAACAAAAGAACAGCAAGTTTCAAAAAGAAAACGTACAACTTATTTATGATGTTACTAGTAGCGTTTACAACTCTGACTTGTGGACTGGCAGCACCCCTGGAACGTTTAAAAATAACACAACTGAACGATAACCAACCTATTTACTATGATTCCGTCGGAAACATTCAACTTATACACGATGAATGGAAACTTCTAGTATACTACAATCTATCTACATTCTGGCAGAGTACTAGAAAAGTCGAAGAATTAGTTAATCGTCTAGAACAACTATGTAACACCATGCCTGAAGAGCCATGTCACTCAACGACGCAACAACTTAAGTTCGAGATGGAGCAGTTACACGAATATAACACACTGCTACTCTCTCAACATCAACAACGTAGGCGGCGCGGCTACATCAACGGTGTAGGAAGCTTGGCTCGAACCTTGTTTGGGGTACTGGATAGCGATTTTGCAGAAAAATACGCCCAGGACATACAAAAAATCAAAACAAACGAACAATATTTACTATAGTTAGTAAAAAATCAAACACTTATAGTCGAGGCAGAAAACAACATCATAAAGAAAAATGAAGATTCGGTGAGAACGCAACTACAAGCTATTCAGCGATTTATGAACGAAACGGAAGAAGAAATAACAGTCATGGACAAGACAAGACTTCAAGTTATAAAAACTATGAACGACGTGAACTCAGGAGCATTGACTGCGAGCCTACTTATTTCTGTTTTAAGAAGAAACCAGCAGATGCTTCTACGAGCACTGACAGATATTTACGAAGGACATCTAGATATGAAACTTTTTACACCAGAACATCTATCACAACAACTTAACTACATCGCTGGAAAGATATCGACCAGATTAACATTACCTATTAAAAATACCTATGGATCAGATGTTCGAAACATATACAAACTTATTTATGTCAAGGCTCGATTGACTGAACAATACCTACTATTTGAACTGCATATTCCCTTACTAAGTGATGACGAGTATACATTATATCACAATATTCCTATACTAAAACAACGCTTGATCAACCAATGTGAAGCGATAGCGATAACAACGAAATACATTGGAGTTAACTTTGTGAAGAATACATATATAGAAATAGAAGAGGTCGATCTACAACAATGTAACGCAATGACGATGGAAGACTACATCTGCCACGCCTACATGCCAATTAAAAACTTAAACGGAGCCACAGCCTCCTGCGAAGCAAAAATGCTGAGTAGAAATGTAAACAATATAACCTGTGATTGGATACCGAGGCAATGTACGGACCAATGGATAAAGTTACATAGATCTAACATATGGTTATGTAACTGCATCAACGAGTGTGCGATTCGTATGGTATGCGAAAATCAAATAACAACAACAATGATAACGAAAACAGGGCTCATTTCATTGGATCAGGACTGTGTAATGCAACACGAGACGGACACTATATACTCATATAACGTCCTTAGCAGCAAAACGAACATTGGAACGTCATTACAAACACCTTCCCTGGGCTCACCTAACGAGTTTTGGAATACTCTCAACATTTCTAAAATTATTATTCCAAAATTGAACTTGAATAGGGAACATGCATCCATTAACGAGCAGATAGCCATGCAGAAGGAACGAGAGAGCCTGCCTAACGACTTGAGCATTCACGACGTCAGCAACTACGCGATAAGCACTTTGCTGGTGGGAGGAATCGCCGTCTCTATTGTGATCTGGCGAGTAAAAAAATGCATGCCTGCGTGTAAGAAAAACAATACCTGCATTACAAATGAACCTGCACCAAAAATAAAAGAAGACATTGAACTACAGGAAACAACTACCTACACGGAAATAGGAGAACAAACGGCGAGGAACGAGACTCCACCGCAAACAGCTGTTCGATCAAGTTTCAAACTCTAATAACAAATATTTCATGACGTTGTATTTTTATGCTTAACTTTTTGTTTGTATTGCTTTTGTATACCTTTATTTAACTTTTACTTTTATTTACTACTTTGTAACCTTTTACATTTAAACTATAACTTTACTTTACATATGTATACAACTTTGGTTGTCTGAGTTCTTTTCCTTGTCCCTCGGGAGCATGTACGAGCCAAAAATGCTCATACAGCATTAACTTTATTCAACACATTAGTCGTCACCTAATTACCGGCACGCGCGGACCTACTGACTCAGACGACCAAACGTAATCAGTGGTTCAATAAACAAACATAACTTAACTACGCGTCCGTGTATCTCTTCACCTCCCATAACTAACAAGTTACAACCGGGTACCGTCAACACAACACGGCGGCTCCTACACTATGCATTATTAAAAAAGCTAAATGAATATTCTGTTCTGCTGTGTTTTGGTGAATATACTATGTTAGCGGCTAAATAATTTGCTTGGAGTAGCTGTCAAATTACATGCGATCAGATAAAGATTTTTTGATCTTAGGAGTATTCGTTTGCTTCTTAAGGTATCTTAAGAAAGGAAGCAGTCGGGTATAAATGGGACCAATTGAAAAGTAGACCTTATTAATTTTAGGTCCCCTTTTAATGCATACAATATGTTAGTTTGACAAGAAGAAATAAGAAAGATCCGCAGAGTTTTGCTTCAGTTTGAATCCACGTCCACGTCAACAGGAAAATGATACATTCGTATAATAGTAAATTATTGTATCAACAATAATAGTAACACATCTGGGATACTTGTTGGCAATCAAACAGTCAATTCAACGGGAACCCATCTCAATACAATGTAATTTATGTCCATGAGTCGAGTGTCACGTCGCAGGTAATTAATGAAGCATACAATAGGCAGATTTGACAGACGCCATATTGCCTTCTCAATGTTCACGGAACGATGCAATGACAACATTTTAAAATATCTTTATTATTTTAAGAACGATTAAACACAACATGCTCGCTATGCGTGAAATTTGATTATTTGCTTCATCCCCATATTTCGTAACTTTAAATTCATGTTTCCACTGTTTCTATTATCGTCAGCTAATACTAATCGACGGAGTTACCGCGTAATACACGATTTTAAATATTTTTGCAACACCCCATAACTTACCTTGAGAGTACGTTTACCTTTAAAACGGGTCCACGCTCGCGTCCTATGTCTTTTGCCGAGGTCCACTCTATGTTCCAAACTTCATTAAAATCGGTCCAGTAGTTTAAGCGGGAAAGCGTAGCAGACAGAGACAGAATTATTTTCGAATTTAAAATATTAGTATGGATTTATGGGATCAATACCTACTCAAAAGACGACGTATTTCTGAGGTAACGTAAATAAAATATAGGTACAGCAGAATTTTGATTCTACCCCTTTTATGAATATGGAAAGTTTTCGCTTAGAACGAGTAATATTCAAAGTTGGTTGTTTTGAATATGATTTATTATTGTGATGCTGCAATATACTGAAAAAAACAAGAGTTGCCTTAAAATTAAAAATCTATTGATCTAAAAGTCTATTTCATTTGTATTGGGACGAAAAATGATTTATTTAGAAACTTTTGCCTATTCAGTAGTATTCATAGCAAACTGCAAACATAAAAGTAATAATGGGTACCTACTGACCACCATAAATTAAGTTTTGGTTATTTGTATCAGCAGAAAGCAATGTATGGTACTCGTATATACCTTTTAATAGGAGGTGAAAAAATGTATGCAGACAAAGTCATAATTTATATTCTACCTTGAAACTCTAATTGACCCATATTTTAATTCGCTCTATAATTTTTTAGGCACGGTGACGCTTTGACAAGTGATTGATACGATACTACGATTCCACCTCATTTCACAATTTTTGAAGTGAAAACTTCTTTAGCGGCGTTGTGCACTTTTTTTGGGATGTTTAAAAAATATTAAACTTGCGTCACCACACGTGACCTGATCGAAAATTCGTAAGATAGTAGAGGAGACGTGGAAGATCGACCTTCACCGATCTGATAACTCGATGAGACATATTTTTTATCAAATATAATTTATAAACATATATGCCTATGATAACTTGCCTATCGATAAGTGTTTAATGCTATTTTTAATTTAATTAATTTTAATCATTTTTCTTTCATATCACTTTCACTCTTGTGATAACCGAATGAGTTTTATCTCAATTGATAGTTTTTAACACACACCATTTTCGTAGGTAGACTTGCCTACTTATTTCCGTGCATGTCTACCTGGTGAGTAGATATGAACAGGTAAGTCAACCTACGTTTTTCGGTAAATGAAAATTTGGGCGTGAAACCAAGGCGACAGTTATTACATGGAGGTACTACGTAGGTACTTATTATAAAAAGAGTCTTGCCACCCCCACCCCTAAACTTAGGCAGTCTCATCTGAGGGTACCGTCTTAACTTGTCATCTTATGTCGCGCCGCTAAATGGTTTTTGAATACCCAATGTACTTAGCTACGTTTTATGATGAGAGAAGAAACTTTGAACCGTATCGTAATACAAATAAGTGACATGTTAAACACCTTGAAAGTGAAGCTATGAATTTAGTTCCCAGATGAGTTAGGAGACTTGGAACTTTATGTAGCTATTTATATAAAACAATTTATATATCATCATTAGGTATTATTTTAGACCAAAAATATGTTTTAACATCAATTTTTTTGTTATATCCCAGTTTGTCTCCAATATAAATGAACAGCAATAAGACAGATTGCAGAAAAAAATACAGACCATCAGAACAGTTAAGCGACTTTGTTATAATTTATTCAAATAATTTGCAATTAGGAAAAATGTTATGATCGCCTGTAAGAAACGCAACATTTCTTCGTGTAATAACAAACTTTCTTAATTAAATGAATTGAAACTTTTTTCAATTTAAAATGACATTCGTGAGAAAGTTGGAATATTTTCGTTTATTAAACGGCTGAAAGCTATGACTTGAAGGTTGATTGTGTTTCTGAGTAATTAGATTTGTTACTGTACCAATGTAGAATACGTATTTTTAATCACTTTGGTTGAAAAGCAATGATATAAGTTTAATCGATCAAACTTTAGATCAGCCAGTTTATTTCTAATTAGAGAATTGTTATGGCTTCTTGTGCATCTTTATTTAACATATTTAATCAGCAGGCCGTGGCCTGCATGCTCGGTTAAAATAAACTACTTTTGTATAAAATAAAAAAATGGTGGTCTTAAAGTCTGTTAACGGACGATAGTAGACAACGTCATAAAAAAACATTGATGAAATGTTTTTTCTCCTCGGACGTATAGGCCAATCGAGTGGAAGAGAGATAGATGCGACGCAAGCCAAACGCTCAAGCCGACCGTGCCCTTCGCTTTCCATTTATCGTTGTCACGTCAAAAAGAAGGTAATTCTCGTAAGTGGTAGCAAAGATATACCAATTTTGTTAAGCACGCTAATTCCTGCCAAACCTTTCGCTGGAAAAGTCCTGAAGATAACTATCCGAGCGGTACAATCCGCGGTTTCCGAAGGAGGTTCCGAGCTCAAACCCCGGCGTGCACATCAAAAAAGATAAGTGCATATTTATCGCTCCTCCACCGTATGCTATATTAAATTAATTACAGTTTAATTTATTTATATTAAGAGAGGATGAGTGGTGGAAAACAACCACTCAAACTCTCTCACTTCCGAGAGGACCTGTGCCCAGAAGTGAGGCATAAAGAAGGTTGCACTCGCTTGGAGTTAAGAGTCAATGAGACATTATTATCGTGGATGGCATGAATTCATTGGCCTACGAAGCAAAACTTTGAATAATGACTTTATAGTTGTATTCTTGATCTGGTTGTTTGCGTATTTCTCTTTCTTATGACCCTTGTTTAAAAGACAGAGATTCTGGTGTAAGTAGTACAGGTTTTGAATGTGAAATGTTTTATTGTCATTTATTATAAGAAAAATCAATAAAGAGTCTTCAGAGTACCTAAATAATGAAATATAGACAGTCAGACATTTGGTTATGGAATACAAAATCGGTAACAATTTATGAAAGTAATAAAAAAGTGTGTGTGTACTTATTTACACGCGTTAGAAGTTATACTTAAAAAATAAATTTATTAGATAATAATGTGATACTTTATAATTTACGATGTAAATAAATTATACATACCGACAATTAACCTCAAATCTCTAAATGCACTTAGAACAGTTTATTAAAACCACTTTTATCACAAATATTTAAAATAAATATATATACTAATAAATTATCGGCAAATATCTATCACCGTCGTATATATAATTGATTTAATAAAAACACCAATATATTTTTTATTTATTCACTTTGTTTAATTGTACTGACAACAACAACTTGAACATAGTTATTGGTTTAGCAACTAACTTCAGACTGTTGTTTTTTTCTGTCGGCGTGCGCGCGCATCTTAAATAATTTACTTTCGTAATTTTTCCTAATCGCGCCATAAGAAGTATAACTTCAAAAACGTGTCATTATAATGTAACGTACATAATATGAAAGAAAACGTTACCTTGAAAACCTTTTACGCTTACTTCATTAGGGTAGGAATTCCCCCAGCTAAGGTACAAACAACATAATGGAGGTTTTCTTTGCATTGAATAAAAATTATAAGAGGGAAAACCATTTCCACGATCCGTGAAAACCATGAACCTTACATCAATACAATACCATGGAATTTTCCTTAAGCAGAAAATTGAGTTACAATTATGTTCTCACAACCAATTTATTTTATACTTTCGGAAGATTTCTTAGAATCTGATAAATTCAGGATCCTTTTGCTATGTATTTTCATGCTCTTAAATTTTTGAGGACTAAAGGTTTTATAAGTAATACTATTAGAATTACTCCTCCTTACTGAATACCGCAGTGCCTGAAGTCGAAAGTTTTCGAGCAGTGTGTGTTGCCAGTGATGACCTACGGCGCTGAGACGTGGTCTTTTACAGTTAGCCTTTTCCACAGGCTCAAGGTCGCTCAGCGAGCGATGGAGAGGGCTATGCTTGGTATTTCTCTACGCGACAGAATCCGTAACGATGAAATCCGTAGACGAACGAAGATTACCGACATAGCTCTCAAAATTTGCAAGCTGAAGTGGCAATGGGCAGGCCACATAGTTAGGAGGACTCTCGGCAAAAGGAGCACAGGCCGCCCTCCAACCAGGTGGACTGACGACCTAAAGAAGATAGCGGGAAACCGCTGGATTCAGAGGGCGCAGGACCGGACGGAGTGGCGAACATTAGGGGAGGCCTATGTCCAGCAGTTGACTTTTAAAGGCTGATGGATGGATGGGATGGATTAGAATTACTCACATAGTACTTATAAAATGGCTCAAGGAGCAAAAGAAGAGGCGCTTCTTCTTTAAGGACGGTTAAATTTAAAAATATTGCTCTGATATGTAGAATCTCTCTCAAAAACTACTACGTATGAGTTCGTGGGTTTGTATCCCAACATTTTGTAAGTTTCTTTTTTCAAATCTTAGCAATTGTTTAATATTTCGGAGGGAAGCTGTAGTTGCCCGCAAAACTTATGTGAAGTAACCATTAACCTCCAGAATAGCTCATATCCAGAATAACTTGGCTATAGGACTTAATGGGCTGCAATTACAAATTACACAACGATTTTTTTTAAAGTAGATACCTATAAAAGCTTTGGCCCTTGGTTCAAGAATTTTTGTAAATCGATATCTTATGTTGCATTGAGCAATATCTTAGTATTTTGGTTCATAGTCATTTTTATTACACTAGAAAAAGATTAAATAAGTTATTATCTAAAAAAATGTTGCTATAGATGTATTACCCGGATTGTTGCAAAGTAGTTTTTACCTTTTTTTTGGTATCGGGGGGGGGGGGGGCCCCTCAATAGGTACCCAGCATCTTGGGAGAGGTTACCGGGTTATGTGGGATTTGACCGCACTAAAACCCCCTCGGTGGCCTGCCTCTTCGCTTGGGAGGACTCCGAAATCTCCATTGGAACGTACGGTGTCCTCCACCAGCGGCGCCCAGAACGGGCCCATCTTCAGGAGAGCAGATGTCCTCTCCTGCACCTTCAGATGTTCACGGCGGCATGCGGCCACGCACTCACCGCCCTCCTTCCCGGGGCTGCTGTCTGGACGGGTCAAGCTCCCACTCTCACCGTTCGTAACCATGGAAGCCCCTTTAAGTCGCCTCTTACATCAGGCAAGGGTAACTAGCTCTATTCTTAATCCCGAAGGTACAGCCTAACTTTATCTACACTAATATTATAAATGCGAAAGTCTTGATGTGTGTTTGGCTGCATGCTCAATCACAGCTAAATGGATCGCGATGAAATTTGACACAGATCTATCCAAAGTATATTCTAGAATAGCACATATGCTATTTTATGGAAAAAAAATCTGTTCCCCTTCTGTGTTGCCCTCGTAACAGAGGGGTATCCATGATGGATTTCCCCAAGAAAAAAAGAATCGTATACTAATATCATATAAACTCACCAAGACCAAATCATACGTTGATGCCATTTTCATTCAATTGTTTAGAGTGTATGTGTGAAACAAAATAACAGTCAAAATTAATTTTAAATTAATTCACAGAACAACAACAAAGAGTACAAAGAATAATCTAGTGACTACCCAACAGCAGTTAAAACACTTCGAAATGTTGCGAAGTAGTTATAAAAGTTCAAATAAGTACAGTTGTCTAAGTTGGTCGGAAACTAAATGTTAACTTAAAAGCAATTTGTTGTTATAGTCGTAAAGATACAACAAAAAGTTTCACGAACTACGAGTACTTAGTAAACTGCCGTACCGCTATGTACAAAACACTTCGGAAGTTATATAGAAACATTTAGTTACAATCACAGGTCTGTGGTTACAATAAAGAAAGTTGCAAACTAAACTAAAAAACAATGTTTAGTTAATACACAACTTTGCGTGAGATGGGTGACCGCTAGTGACAAAAAAAAAATATGCGCGTTTCCATGCTTCAGAGCCTCAGATGGCACGTTAAGCCTTCGGTTCTGGTTGTTATAGGTAGATAAGAGTCGTTATAGGTACCTTATACGTTATACATGATGATGAAAAATATCGTGATATTTAATTAATTGCGATGCTCTCCATCGCCGTGCGTGCCTGAGATAAATTCATAATTTCTCGAAAGCATGACGTCCACCAATCCGCTCTTGGCCAGCTTGGTGGACTATGGCCTAAATCCCTCTTAATTGTGAGAGGAGATCTATGCCCAGCAGTGGGACATAAAAAGGTTGAAAAAAAATTGTCAGAAGCCTTATGGGCGTTTTGGAAACATTCGAAAGCGAGTTGGCCATTAACCCGCATCTCCACCAACACGTATTGCACCAATGTCGTGGAGTACGCTCTAGGATGCCCTAATATTGGAAAAAGACCTGTGCCTAGTATTAGGACGCAAAGTCGGTTGGAGCCATGCTTAGTCTTACTACGCAACAGAATCAGAATTGATGAATGGAGGCGAACGAAATTCAAAGACATTGATAAGTATTCACATAGCAATTTTGTTACTCAGAGGTCAGAACATAAATTTGTAAACTAGGTACTTACCAGCTATCTAGGAACATCTTGGAAGTCAAAGTGGGTAATAACGAGTACAATGAGAACAATTGAGTCTAGCTGGTTAGGATAAAATGTGTTGTACGCAAGTTTGCTTAAGTTTGTACTAAATAGAAACTTTGAGCAATGTTATACTGCCGTTGTTAACACAGTTTAGGCCTGTTCTCATATTATTTGAAATGAGGTGGTTACATTTAGTGTTAAAATTTTATCTAAAAATGATTTTTAATATTAGCAACGGCCACGTGCGCGTTTTGCCCGGCGGTTAGCGTAGAACGCAAGCGATCTATGCAACTAAGCCAAACGGGCGCGGTCGGGGGTGAGATGGGTGACCGCTAGTGGCAAAAATTTCATGCGCGTTTCCGTGCTTCGGAGGGCACGTTAAGCCGTCGGTCCCGGTTGTTGTCGATAGATAACAGTCGTGAAACCTTGTCGGAGGCCTTATGGGCGGTTTGAAAACATCCGACAGCGGGTTGGCCACTAACCCGCATCTCTAACAACCCGCATTGGATTAGTGTGGTGGAGTAAGTTCCAGGCTTCCCCAATAATGGGGAGAAACCCGTGCCCAGCAGTGGGACGCAAAAAGGGTTGCATCCAATATTAGCAGCATCTTTACGATATGCTTGTATCTGGAAGGAGTTTTCTAGGGATCAAAACATGTATGTTCCAATTGTAAATTTGTTATTATTTTCATAGTGTAATAAACTAGTAATTGTGATATTTATCTTTTGCAATCGCATAGCGTTTTGGCTACTTACCCGCATCTCCAGCAACCCACATTGGAGCAGCGTGGTGGAGTAAGCTGCAGGCCACCCCAATATGGGACGCAAAAAGGGTTGCAGCCAATCGCATAGAATAGCATAAATAGACTAAACACCTACTGTATTTTTCAATGCAATAAATCAAATTTCTGTAATTCAGTAATATTTAAAGAAAAACTTAATCTTAACTTTAACGAAAAAAATACCCATTGGATAGCATTGTTCAATTATATTTTTCTCCGCGATGTCAGCAATAATATTAAAAAAATACATTGCGCCCCTATCTATTGAAACTTCGGTAAAAAATAAAATTAGTTGAAATTGGAGTTAGCTTACGAGGGATATCATTCGGAGATACATTTGATCCACATAAAAACTTCTAGAAACTTTCATCATTAAATCCAATGAGATACAATTTGTTGTCAATAACAATATGAGCCACTATAAATATGTTTTATTACGGCGATGTTACGTAACAATACTTTATTGCTCGAACATAAATTGCCCAGTAAATGTACTCAGTATCGACAGGAAAAGAGATGATTATTTAAATGTTTCGCAACAACCATTTATATGAATGGACGTATTATTAACATTAAAAAAGAACGAGTAACGAATTTTATTGCTGTGATTAAAAACTTTAAATTTCTGTATTTTGATAAACGTTAGTATATTAGTATTACATAAATACTTAATGACAACCATCATTTTAATACTCTTATGATCAGAATAGAAAAAGTTGTAATTAAATAAGCTGTCCAGATTTTGTAGGTGGTAGAACTATTATGGTTCGCCCGGGTTAGTACCACCGCTGCACCCACTTCTGCCGTGAACCAATTCTATTGTGTTTCGGTGCAAAGGTGCAGTTGCCGGCCACACTTACATGAGACGACTACCAGCCTCAGGAGTAGCAACGCAACTGCATGCGACCTCAGACAAGACTTACCTATGCTTGCTTGAGGTTGTATGTAGATGTCCATGGGCTGCAGCGACCACTTAACACCACGTGGCTTGCATGCTCGTATGCTACTCCATGCAAATAAAATAAAAAAAAACTGTTTCCAAACATAAGATTTGTGAAATCGATGAAAAATATAAACGACACCACAGCTTCACCCCCAGTTGATGCAATTTGCCCACAGCCCCTTCACACCTACGTACATATAGTATCAACAACTTGTGGCGCGTCATTAATTTACTGAGAAGGTGACGCTGGAGCTCTCCAGATAAACGGAAGCCATTTATCACCCGAAAGCCGCTAGGCTCTTCCCGTGTTACTTTGTAACAGACACTTGAAAAAACTTCCACTATCAACCTTCTAGAATACTCACAACTCATAAAACACCAAATTAGATTTTACTATTAATGAGTTTATAATTGGCGCCTGGTGACTAACGGCAAATCCCTGTAGCTTCTGGATTAAGAAAAGAGCTACGGTATCCCCTGCCTGATCGTAAAAGTAGAATAAACGTGGGTTTCCGGGGTTGCAGGCGGTGAGAGTGGTAGCTCGATCTGTTCAGCCAGCGGCCTCGGGAAGAACGGCGGTGTGTGCGTGGCCGCATGCCGCCGTAAGCATCTGAAGGTGCAGGAGTGTACATTTGTTCTCCCGAAGATGGGCCCGTACTGAGAGTCGCGCGCGGAGGACACCGGTGCCGTCCACTGGAGATACCGGAATCCTCTCCAAGCGCAGAGGCAGGCCACCAAGGGGGTTTTAGTGCGGAACTAATCCCACATAACTCGGTATCCCCTGTCCCAAGGTGCCGGGTAACCTTAAAATGGTTTCCCTCCGGTGCCAATAAAAGGGAGACTAACGGCTAACGGCAAACGGCGATTCCATTGTTAACGCAACGATTCAGCATCCGAAATACGCGAACCCGATGCCAAAACTCGATGCAGCATAAATTCACATGCAAATCGCCAATAATAATTGCTGATACTAAAAGCCTGTGGCCTGACAGTTACAGGTTACTAAAAAACAATGAAATAAAGCAAGTTATATAAAACCGCTTAAAACACACCTACACTATCCCTTTTTCTTGAAATCAGTTAAAATATAAACCACGCTTCTCCCATGTTACATACAATTTTTCCACAGCCACGTTACCCCACGCCTTATGAACGACTTGTGGCGTGTCATCAATTTACTGAGATGGTGACGCAGGAGCTTCGCAGATAAACAGAAACCATTTGTCACCTGTAGTCGCTGGGTTCTTCCTATGTCAATTTGTAAGAGGCACTAAAAAAACTTCCACGGCATTTCTACAGTAAATGAGTATTCTTCTGTACAAAGTTTTGCAAGTACGTGCATACTTTTAAAGTGTAGGATTATACTGTATTTTCCTTTGACTGCAACACTTCTGCCTCTGAGAAAACAAGTTGCTCCAATGCCCGTAGTGTAGACACGGGATAATACGGGATAACCATTGACCAATCCACCAAGAGTTTGCCGGGAGCGAAAGCACAGAGTGATCACCTCTTTTTTAATAAGCGTTTTTATGTCCCACTTGGCGCAGGTCTCTTCTCAGAATTTGGAAGGATTAAGTTGTAGCCCACTATGCTAGCTATGCAGGATTGAATGAATGAATAAATGAATGAATTTTTGCATTATTTTGACTCATGCTCGGTAAAGTAAATTATCTTATTGAAATAAAATGCTATTAGAGATTTAAATCTCTGAATATTATGACATTTCCATTACCAATAGCAATATTTGTCTGGTCTTAACCATAAAGTTCAGTAAAGACTACTTTGCAAGAATCCGCAACCATAATGTATGACGGTGAATACTTTATTATGCAATAGCACCTCCCTCCGTCTCACATAGGACACATGCACATGCAACAATAAAAAATATACACCAACATACGTACCACCACTAACACGTGTTTCGCCCCAAAATAGAGCATCAATAACCTTTGCGACTCCCATTTACCTACTTTCCATAACCGTTTACCGGTTAACTTCTTTACTCTTAACATGACGTCCAAAATACAAAAAGTTTTGATTAATTTTTCGCCACCAGCAGCTACCCATCCGCTACAACCTATTCCCCATTTGTATAGGAAGCTTGCTTTCTTTGCCGCAGGACCAAGACAGGTTATCAAAAAATTATATCATCAAATTGGTAATCATTTATTCAAAAGCGTCGTAACAATTAATTATTACAAAGCAGCTAAAGAATATAGCAGCAGCAGCTAAAAGCCAATATGTTAATTAAATCACATCGTATCAATTTGGTAACCTTAAGTTAATAAGCATGTAATGACAGGGTTTCTTAACGCCCAGCTTTGGTCAGAGTTGAGTGGCTTCTCTTAATCGCATTATGTTCATATTATTTAATTTGGCTGGGGTTGAGCATAGCCGACGATGCTCAAATTTTTGTATAAACTGGTTGGACAGAAATTCATTCTGATATATGAGATGTGGAAGTTTGAAGTTAAATTCAAACCCATTTAGTACTCTCTCTATTACATATATAATATGGAGGATAATTATCAGAAAACTTATTAATTTGCCTACTTTTTACTTACCATCGCTTTATAAAAAGGGTTCATCGCCGTTTTATCTGGGGCGACGGCGAAGCCACACTTTTTTACTAAGATATAGAGTTAGTAAAGTTAGGACTGAAAGAAAGAAAGAAAAAATATTTATTTCATATTAGGAATACAAAATATTCGCTTAATGAATGTCATTTTTTCCCGGTCATCGCCTTTAAGTGCCCGTTTGGGCTAGATGTTGAGCTGAGAGAAAAAAGGCGGCGGAAAAAAACTCCCAGCACTCTTTTTAAAAAAAACAGTACATATATAATTGAGATAACAGTATGGCTATGGGTCCATAATGGGCACACGTGACAGCTGATCGTATGAGACACTATAAACCCACTTCCAGCTGCTCACAGTTGCGAGTAATTACTAAAACTATATATTACATTTCATTTAGAAATAGCTTTGTGTGGGCGAGATTCATTCCCACGCTCTTTTATCATTAAGATAGTCCTTAGTGTTGTAGTAAGCCTTGCGGCAGAGGACTTGTTTGACTGTCTTCTTAAAAGGTTTTAAAGGCAGGGATTGAATCTTTATTGGGATTTTATTATATATCCTAATGGATATCCCAATAAAAGAAGAGCTTTTTTTATGGAGCCGGCATTTCGGAAATGCCAGCTTGTGGCCGTTCCTAGTTGAGACACAGTTAGGACTATGCAAGTCCAATATGGTTGTGAATTTCTCTTTATTTTTGCGTACATACATTATGTTTTCGTAGATATATTGCGAAGCAAATGTAAGAATATTGATCTCTTTAAATTTTTCTCTAAGTGATTCTCTAACACCTAAGTTATAAATTGCGCGAATAGCCCTTTTCTGCAAAATAAAAATTGATTCAATATCAGCCGCATTACCCCACAGTAAAATGCCATATGACATTAAACTATGGAAGTAACTGAAATATACTGATAGAGTTAGGGCATGTATATTCGGAAGCTTGGTTCTAAATGAGAGATCTGATATTATGTTTTTCAAAGGGTACGGCTTTTCTCTTTTCAGCATTCGGCAACATTTTTGCATGAAAATTTTATCGTGAGATTGTATTTTCCACAGAACATTTTAAAGAGGTTAGACCATTCTAACGTGTGTCGTCGGGGGCGGGGCACACGCGCCAAAGAAATGAGCAACGCTCATATCTCTACAGAAATGCACGCGATGGCGCTGCGATATACGTGCTTGTGTGCGTACTTGGGTGTGATTCGTTCGTTTGAAATTGCGTGATTGTGCGGCGCTAAGATTGGCTAGATTTGAAATTACAAATATATGTGTAAGCTTCATTTATTTATTTAAGTACAGATGAAGTGGAGGTAAAAGGTGGGACTGGATCGACGACACCGTTTGTTATACGAACGGCGTATTATTGCCATTCTACCTCTTTTAATATATTCTGTGGTATTTTCACTCACTTTTTACATTGAATCCACTTCAAAAGCTATCCTAAAATTATCGCCATCACTATTGTTACTATAAAGATATTCCGCAAAAATCTTCTCACACTATCCTTATTGGAAAATACTTTAATTTACATACATAAAAAAGCATTTTTACTGTTTTATTTTCCGTTTTCCATCTTCAAGGCAACGCCTTACTACAGGAATCCTAAGAAACGACCTTTACTCGAGGTCGAGGTGAAAGGTAATAGGACGAATCGTGAGTTATGAGTTCAACAAAAGATATAATTGCGTGATACAAGAGATAAATTAACTATTTTAAGATAATTTATTTCCATAGAGAATCCTACGTGAGATGTTAAGTTTCATTAGACAACCGCAGACAAACTCGATAACAATAGCGGGCTAAATTTGTTTACTAATACTAATAAAAGTTAAACCACAAAATGTTAGTTCAATCTAATACCTTTAAACGAGCAATTCTTGTAGGTATATCTCAAAAATTGCTTCAACGATTTTCATGAAATTTAGCAGAGTTAGGGTTTTCGGGCGATAAATTAATTTAGCAAGGTTTCATTTTAGAAAATGACGTTTTATCCGTGTGGTCAACGACAATCAACTTGAACATAAACTGAAAAATACTTCCAGTCATGAATTAGCGAGTAGTAATACTATTTTTTTTTCATTAGTAGATCGTTAAGTAGATGGCGTTGTCAAGCAACACTAAGCTAGTATTTTGTTTGAGGTTAAACAAAAAAAAAACAATAGATTTTATAAATGGTGATGTTTCGAAAAAAATACGGAGTAAAGCTCAATCATCCAGGTATTATAACCAAAACCTTACCTGTAACTTCATTTGTTAAATTTCAAAAGAACAGATAACTTTTCCATTTAAGCAAAAAGTTAGTCGAATCGAGACGAAGCGACCCTTTTGCAGGAAATCGAGAGGTTATTTTGTTTCACCCCACGACCTCGGGGTATGCAGTGACCCGAGTAACCACTATTTGAAACCCCTTGGTGATCTTCTGTAGGAAAAGACTCATAAAATATACGCGACTTATTTTTTGTTGATTACAGAAAAGTGTTGAGTGAGTATTTACTAAACATTAAATTCAAAAATGTTTTTTTGAAACAAAGCTTCGCCGTGGAGACACTTTAAATTCTCTAAGCAAATATTTGCACTCTAAAAATGAATAAAATATTTTTTTAATTCTCTTAGTATAGCATGTTTTTTATTATCTCTAAGAGCTTGTTAAATAGCTCCAATTACACGTAGAATTGCGGTGCTCTTGTTTTACAAGAATTTACACTTCAAATGCGTCTTGTCTTCGTAGAATGAAGCTCTAGTTGGAGTGTATGGGGAATTCTATATAATTTTGTTAACTCACTTGGTACACCACTGTAGATGTGTACATAAACGTGTTGGGATTCGAAGATTTAAGTTAAGATCTTTTCTCAGGATTCAAATTCAATGGCTTTTTGATCGAAATTAAGTTTTCTCAGTTACGAACAGAAGGGTCATTGAATCTATCAATATTTAAATGTTAGTTACCGTCGGAATTTATTTGTATACTGATCCTGATCTGAACTGAACGAAAAGTGATTTACGAGAAACATGCCATTTTACTTATTTCTGTACATTAAATAATAGAAGTTTACTTCGTTGGACAAAGTATAACAAATATTTGGAAAAAAAACTAAAAAAGATCTTATATAAAATAGGTATAGTAGGACCGCGCGGTTGTACCACGGGCAACAAACCAAACAATAAACATTGGTTTGTAAAGTTTAGGAGTATAATACCTAGTTGTTTCATGTTTAGTATTGCTCTGACGCGTTCAAAATAACATACCTACACCAAAAAAAAAACAGCCATAATAGGCTTATATACAACATTTATTAGTAATGTACATATCTATATAACAATTGATTGTTACATCATTACATCCGCTGACGACATTTTGAATAGGAGTTTGTATCAAAAGCATACAAATTCACTTGAAAATTTCTCTTAATAAATTTATTGTACTCATCAGAATTTGACCTTTTTTTAGAATTTTATTTCAGGATTTGTTGTAATGCAGAATTAGTATTAAAGGCCAACAAAATACACTTGTAAATTTTTCTTAATAACTCTGTCGTATTCACCAGTATTTAGTCGAACTGCACAACCGACTAAACCGCTTTTCCAAGATGGAGCTAACCGAGAATCTGTAACTTGCGAGAACTTATATGTTTGAGTTAAAGCTTCAAACAAGTAGCTTAATTATGGAGTTCCTCTGAGAAGCGTTCTGAGACCGCTACTATTCATATTTGATGTGTCACAGTCGACTTACATCATCACTTGTAAAATTAAATATTACATAAATGATAGGTCATCCTTATAACAGTACATTTATGTATATAGACTTTTATAAAATAGATAGATGTAGAAAAATATACCTAACTGAAATGTTATGAAAAATGTATCTTAAAAAAAACAAAATAAAACTATTTGTGTTCGGTTCCTTCAATCGAGATTCTTACAGGATGTCTTCTGTGGATGCATATTTTCAAGATGAATAGATATTTTTACGTAACTATCTTAAAAATATTCCATCATGAAGAGCTAAAATTTGTGTCGTCTTTAGAAATTCGGTTCTATGGAGCGGAAATATTGTTCTCCGTAAAGCGATTGTCTTTTCGACTTTGCATCTTTGCAATATCGGATCGTTATGGAAATTTGATGTTGAAATTGAATTTCAAGTGGCCAAAACTCTGGACTTTTGAAATCTTCAGGATTTTTTCATGCAAATGAAAGCAAGACATCCTGGTTTTCTAAAACTTATATTAATATTTTATTAGTTAGTTATTTAGATTTAAGTCAATAAGTTATATAGGTAGATTTATATTTTGATTTCTTGATTTAATAATAGTAACCGTAGGTCCACCAATCCGCACTTGGCCAGCGTGGTGGACTATGGCCTAAATCCCTCTCAACTATGAGAGGAGACTTGTGCCCAGCAGTGGGACATAAAAAAGGTTGAAAAAATAATAATAATAATAGTAAACTGAGGTAAATATGGCGGACTTAAAATATATAAAACAACAACAAAATGTGTTGTAATGGTTACCATGCCGGACTGCCAATCGAAGAGTCCCGGGTTCGATTCCCGGATTCCAGCGAAACAGAAATTTGAATGATTATTTTAAAATTTCTGTTCTCGGTCTGGGTTTGAGTTTCTGTCATTGTGTGTGTCCATGGTACCCACTACACAGGGTATATGTACTCTAATGTGGGGTTATGAGTGGGAAACGTTATACTTATTTTAAATAATTTTCGCTTATAACACATATAAATTATGTTAAAGTTAAGTGTATAATAGTATTCCAACTTTTTGTAAGCAGAAATATAATAATAAAAAACAATTACCGGAATATTAATTATCATTGTTCCCCGTTTATATAACTGTCCTAACGAAAATTGTTTGTTGATAGAGAGCGGTTCTGAATCAATTTGCTCTCTACACAATAGGCATTCCACGCACGCAGCGTTCAAAATCCGTCGTTATGCCGTTATAATGTACAAAGCTGGGCTGGAGGAATTTTAGTTAACTATCATTTAAAGGTATCATTTTATGTGTTAGTTGTATTTTGGACATTGGCCTCCTTACAAACAAATATTGTATCAGTGTGTGGTAGTTATACAATGCTATGTCTAGCCTCAGCATATGTCATTTTGTGCGCATCAGAGTAAATCAAAGGATACATAACTACTACGAATTTATGCACCATTTATTAGTTAGTGCGTGGATAGCACTATTAATTTACAGAGCAAATAACAAAATTAATACCTACCGGTGTCTTTGTTCCCCGTTTATATAACGGTCCTAACGAAAATTGTTTGTTGATAGAGAGCGGTTCTGAATTAAATTGCTCTGTACAAAGTAGGCATTCCACGCACGCAGCGTTCAAAATCCGTCGTTATGCCGTTATAGTGTACACAGCTGGGCTGGAGGAATTTTAGTTAACTGTCATTTAAAGGTATCATTTTATGTGTTAGTTGTATTTTGGACATTGGTCTCCTTACGAATAAATATTGTATCAGCGTATGGTAGTTATACAATGCTTTGTCTAGCCTCAGCATAGGTCATTTAGTGCGCGTCAGAGTAAGTCAAAGGATACATAACTACTACGAACTTATGCACCATTTATAAGTATTATTAATTTACAGAGCAAATAACAAAATTAATACCTACCGGTGTTTTTGCCCGTTCCCCGTTTATATAATTGTCCTTACGAAAATTGTTGGTTGATAGAGAGCGGTCCTGTATTAATTTGTTCAGTACAAAGTAGGCATCCCACGCACGCGGCGTACAATATCGGCGTACTATCATTTAAATGTCGTCAAATCTTATAAAATGTTTGATTATGTCGATACTAGAACAAAATTATGGTGGAAAATCTCTACTAATATTATAAATTCGAAAGTAACTCTGTCTGTCTGTCTGTCTGCTACGCTTTCCCGCTTAAACTACTAAACCAATTTTAATGAAATTTGGAACACAGATAGAGTGGACCTTGGGTAAGGACATAGGATGGTTTTTATTCTACGGGAACCTATAAAACGGGTCCACGCGGGCGAAGCTGCTGGCGGAAGGCTAGTAAGTAATAATGAGCAGTTGTACGCGTGTTCATTAACTAATGAACATTAGGCTTTAGGTGTCACCGTATTTGGCATTGGGTACAACCCTTTTTGCGTTCCACTACTGGGCACGGGTTACTCTCTTTCTATCTCTTCTCTCTTAATCCACCACGATGCTCCAAGGTGGAGTTCCGGGTTAGTGGCCAACCCGCCAACCCGCTGTCGGATGCTTTCAAACCGCCCATAAGGTTTCCGACGATTCCCCTCCGAAGCATGGAAAACTCATATGAAATTTGTACATCCCACACACGACCGCGTCCGTTTGGCTTAGCTGCGAAAGAAAGAAAGAAAGAAAACATATTTGTTTCATATTAGGAATACGAAATATTTGCTTAATGAATGTCATTTTTTCCCGATCATCGCCTTTAGGTGCCCGTTCGGGCTAGATGTTGAGCTGAGAGAAAAAAGGCGGCGGAAAAGACTCCCAGCAACACTCTTTTAAAAACTAAGTACATTATTATTTGAGATAACAAAGTGGCTATGGGTCGATAATGGGCACACGTGACAGCTGATCGAGTGCGACACTATCACTTGCGAAGATCACTTGCGGTGTACGCTAGCCACTGGGTCATGCGAGCACGTAACATTTTTTCAGAAAACATTTTTACTAGCAGCGCTGGCATAATGCCTAAGAGTACATAATTAAAACTGTGCTCAAATAATTGCTCAGGCCGGAGGTTGTCCCACTGTTTGTTGTTTGATCTCATTTTTACTTTCGTTCTGTTTAAATAATCCCAAAACAATACAGACTCATCTCTTAAATTAACAATTTCAATTCTTTTGATTATGAGCTGAGTCGTGTTTAAACGAATGAAAGCTATTTGCCATTTCATTTGTTTACTTGAATAAAAATGGTAAACTGTAAACTCTTTAATTAAATGCTTTTTAATATTGAAACAAATATTTTTTAAATATAAATTAATATGATAGAAGGTATTAATTATATACCTAAAATATAGTAAATATTAAACTATTACAAAATTTTATTGAAAAAATTTGCTGAAGTTCTCACTATATATGCTAGTGGCTCATAGCCAGAATAAATATGCAATAAGCATCGATATAGTTGGCTGCAACCCTTTTTGCGTCCCACTGCTGGGCACGGGTCTCTCTCTTATTGGGCAGGCCTGGAGCTTATTCCACCACGCTGCTCCAATGCGGGTTGGTGCGGGTGGATCGATATAGTTACTATATGTATATTATCGATGGCAATAAGCCTAATCTACGGGTAGCACGGGACCAAAATACGAGCAAAATGTAATATTTGCTTGACGGAAAAGGCGATAAAAAGAAACCTTGCGGCATCGTGCGTGTGGCAGAATGGTTACCATGCAGAATTACCGATCGGAATCCCGTGTTCGATTCCCGGCGAAGTAGAAATTTGAATTTTTTGTGTGTGTCCATGGTACCCACGACACATGGCATCTACCCTACTGTGAGGCTATGATTGTGATTCGTTATTTTAGTATTAGTATTTATTATTTTATTTATCGCGGAGGACTAGGGCGGGAGATCAGACCGTCCGTTTGCACGGGCATTCATACGACGATAGACTGGATAAACAGTCTATCGTCGTATGAAGTCTAATATTGGATACATCAAATTACCCGAAAAATTAAAAAGCTGCACGAATCCGTTAACTGTCTCTGATAACACATTAAAACCTTATCAACTGACAACAGGCAGCCACTAATCCGGCTAAATAACTGTTCGTCTTGATAATATCACGCGATTTGCGTTTGTGTAGAACAGCGTTTCGCATCCGTAGGCCTTAGGAACCTGTTTCAGGCGGAACGAGGAACGGGAGAAATAAAATCGTAGTATTAATGAAAAGGAAACTAATTAGGAAAAATTAGGTCAATAAACTTTGACAACATAACTGGTTCCTTATTGAAATATCGCAATATTTGATAGACTTCCTGTAGGGTGGCCAGCTACTGCACCATACCACTGGAACAAAACAGTACAGTTGAATAAATTAAAATTTCTAAGTTAGATTTTAGTCAGTACTTTTATTTATTAATAATATACCTATAAATATTTGCATACCTTACTGAGGTAAATATGGCGGATTATTAAATGTATAAAACAACTTTTGTAATACCCATATTTGTGCAAATAAATCATTTGTCTTTGTCTTTGTCTTTGTCACAACGGATCTTTATCCCTCTGAAGTTAGGTGCATGCATGACTGCGCAGTTACTATTGTTGAGATGTCTTTTCAATGATTTCGATTTTTTAAGAAAAGGGGGAGATTACTCAATTCGACCGAGTCGAGTCGGGCCCTTAGTAAAACCTTTCGCTCTGAATGGGCACCGACTCCAAAATAGTTTTAAGAGTCACTCCGTTGTTTCTGACTGACACATTCGCATTGGTTTGATATTGTCTTGTTTCGACTGGCAAAACAGAAATCAAAAATCGTTGTTTCATTACATGTGATATAAAAAATATTGTTAATAATAAATAAATTCATTCATTCATTTATTAAACCCTAGTAATAATTTGACAATATTTTATTAGGTCAACTCTGACAAGCTGAACTTTGCCCACTTTCCTGAGTCACACTGAGCTGAAATTTGCAATACTCGTTCCTTTAGTTCTGATAACAAGCCTCCCCAATAATGGAGAGAGACCCGTGCCCAGCAGTGGGACGCAAAAAGGATTAATATTATTTCAATTTTTTATTATATCATAAGCATTTTAACGAAGATAATACGATTGCAATTTTATATTGTTATTTGTGTTTAATGGAACGGCGAAATAAGTGGGAGGGCAGAGATGTTAATATTTTATTAGATACCCTAAACTATCCGCAACTAGGCCGACTAACATGTTTTATAATTTACCGTCCTCAAAATTTTACGGTAAAAGTTTCCAGTAATTTTGTTGGAAAGTCGAATAATCCGGAGCTGATTGGAATTTCTATTGACCCCTGGATTGCGGCCAGGCCGAGGTGCTCTTATTAAATCCAAATATTATGAAATACTTTGGGCGGGTGAAGAGAAAATTTATAATTTAAAATCCGGTATAGAAAGGTAGCGCTTTAAGTTTGATCTATTTTGAAAGCGATGTTTTTAAAACTCTGATAGATACTCATTAAAATTCTAGTTTTAGTTGATATTATAGTTAGCAACTACATTCCTACATAGACACTTAGTAATAATATTCATATTTGGCTGAAATGAAATGTACCTACTTTTGAGTTACACCTTATAATTATTTTTTGCAACTGTTCTGCTGTTTTAATAACGTTTTAATGACCTGCTGGCCACAGGTCCTCTCATGATTGAGAGGGACATAGGCCATAGTCCACAACGCTGGAGAAGTGCGGGGTAAGAGAATTTGGGGTAAAGGGGTCATTTTGAGAAGAAAATTGATGTCTCACGGAAAATATAGTAATGGAATATTACAATACTTTCGATGTTATGCATCTACCGTTTTTTTTCAAACATTTCTAAAACAACTTGTGTAATATTTAAATTGGAGTCCTATTGATTACAATCTTCTCTTAAACTCTGAAATAATAAAGCTAATAATAAAAACTAAGACAAGGGTATAACACAAACCATTGAAGGACCTCTTAATTATTCACTAAGATATCTTCCCCCCCCCCCTCTTCAAATCAAAGCTAGAACAATCGGCTTATCAACCAATACCGTCCCAACCATAACCAACTCATCGGCATGGTAACCACTGCCAAAACATCCAATCACATCTCTTTTCCAGTTTCCTACGGTGATTTTTCCCGATACACAATATATTTTCTTTACAGCAAAAAGTAAAAAGTTCTCCAGTATCGTAAACAACAATAGTGGCTCACTGTAACAAGTTGTAGATCGCAGCGGAGCTCGGCAGTTGCCTGAGCGCGGGAAAATAAAAGGGCTGGCGGTTACAGTATTTTCATAGTTAAAAAACTAATCGGAAAAATATATTCAAGGAAACAACGGTTTGGCCTAACCGTGAACAACATAAAAAGTAATAAAAATGTTGAGTAAATTGAGATAATACTACATGAATATGAATTTTGTTGATGATTATTTACCTGGGCCAAATTACATAATTACATATAAATCCTTCAAAGATTGAATGTCCAAACAAATCAGCAAGAAAATAGCAAACGTTGTAGCTTATGAGTTGCACAACATTTTGCCATTGCATGCCGTACTGTCTATCTAGAGCCCCGGGTTCTATTCCCGGTCAAGCAGTAATTGGAAAGATGAGTTTCAATTTGTGTTCTCAGTCTTAGTGTTTGTGTTCATGTCTATGTGTGTGTCAACAACACAGGGAATCCTAGTGTGGTGGTATGAGTGTAAAGTGTTAAATATTTATTCATTTAAATATAAATAGTTGAAATATAAATGATGATGAAAATAAAATAAATAAATGATTTAGGAAAAAGCATAAATAATAACATTATCGGCAACCCTACTCCCAACGTCTCAGTCCTTATTTCTAGAGCAGTACTCGCGCGATTCTCTTGCATTCTGAGCGATTATGTGTACAACTTTTGAACCGGTTGCTTTGTATTAAAATATTCATACATATATGTATGTCAAGTTTTGCTTTTCACTACAATTGTTAACTGTGTACGTGTCGACAAATATAGCAATTATTGAAAAGAGATTGCACTAATTGCCGCTTCGACGCTATATTATTTTTAACAAACCGAAGTGGAAAAATATTTACTTCAGATTGCACGTCTTGTTATTCTATAGGTTGATGATGATCTCATATTAATGAAACTAGCTACCGACCAAAACATATTAAGATTGGTACAAGACAAATGAGAGCAGCCCGCAAAATTAGTACCTACATAATTGAATGGGCTTCCTTATGCAAATTAAGTGGTATAAATACCCCCAAATAATCTACGAGTATGTCTTTACCACTATTTATAATACATCTAAAAAAAGAAACTTAATCATTCAATAAAAAAAATAAGAACATTATCGGCAACCCTACTCCCAACATCTCAGTCCCTATTTGTAGAGCAGTACTCGCGCGAGACTCTTGCATTCTGAGCGATTATGTGTACAACCTTTGAACCCGTCTTTAGTATTGAACAATACATAATATATGTCAAGTATTGAAGCGACTCGAAGAAACGCAAAAGTTTCTTTATTTCGCGGTAAGTGCTTTCGGTTTCGGTTGGTTTTGTGTGTGTCAACGTTAAACAGAGTAAGGTACCTACTCAGATATTCTCATAAAGTACGTAGCATATGAGTATACATAACAAGTACTGTTTTTGTATCACGTTCGAATTTGGTATATCTTATGGATTTGGTAAAGATACCGAACTCCTATATTCTCTTTGGGAAAGTGGGGCCTCTGTACACTCAACCAACCCCAAGAAAAGATCAAATCTTATCCGAGTCGCACTGGTACATTGGAGCCTGATAGTGACCTCGTATAAATGTGTCAATCACATTAACCTTGATCGCTAAACTTTCCGCTGAACTTATTGTTTGCGGTGTTTGTTTTAGAACTTCCTTAGACAACCATGCTAGCTCTAGTGCCATGAAAACGATCGTATCGTAACCTTAGCATAGTTTTCTTACACAAAGTTCTGTAGTACGATTTATGTTTCATACTTTTATACAAGAAAACCGGTTAGTATTATAAAATCACCGGCTTTTTTCTTCTATGTACACCGGTAAGGATGGCATCTCTCATGGCTTGCTCATAGCAGCCTATAAGCGCGTCAAGAATCAGATGCATTACATACATAATATATGTACGTGGTAAAAGCTTGCTCGTTCGCGCCAACACGTGCAACTCAAAACGATCTAGGTATTGTACGCCCATTGTGGTATAATAAGTGGACCATACAAATTTTCTAAAATATTGTGACTGTACCTTATTCAACAAATAAATAAATGATTATGATTATTATGATTATTTTATTTTATTTTGTTTTTATTGACAGGCAACAAAGGCCCACATACAAAATAAATATTACATTAAATTAAATATTACATATAAAAATTTAAATCAGTTTTAAAAAAGATCTCATATGCGCATATAATACATTGGACGATACGTGTGGTGTAATACTCGTAGTTAACATGCCGGACTGCCGATTAGACAATTCCTGACGAAGCAAAAATTTGAATGATGAATTAAAATTTCTGTTCTCGGTCTCGGTTTTTGTGTTTCTGTATGCTCATGGATGTACGATGCCCACGAATGCCTACGATACAAAATATTCTATGTAGCGTTATTATTTTATTTAGTTTTTGATCAGAAACTTTCCGTCGAATGCCATTACTAGTAAAAGGATTACGTTCGAAAAAGGCTATTAAAACTTACTAGGGGAACACTACTCGTATCTCGCAATCAAGCAGTCTGAAATCGGTTGTCTACGAGATATTAGATGCAAACCGAAATCTGCAGTTCGTCAGATATTGGAGCGAGCTTTATTAGAACTTGGAAGTTTAATGCCGATACGGACCCGGTATTGAGCTGAAAATGGAGTTGTCGATACTATAACAATATTCTTTTATTCCTGTAAGAATCAAGATTTATAGGAATTTTGTGTTGGGTATGGACCAGCAATTCATCATTCTTCTATATACGATTTTCTCTATATATTTACAATAAACACATCTGGGTATAGATATTGGTAACATCTCTGCCACCTTTTTTTTATATCGCCCCCCCCCGGAGGGTGGGGAGGGAACCTTCAAAAAGGCCATCGTAGTTCCATAAACCCTGTAGGTCCGTTAAGGTCTACATGAGGACATTTGTTTACCATTTCACCATTACAGCACTCGACAAAGGAGGAAATTCCAATGGCACCATCTGGACTAGTAGCGGTCTTCCACAGACCGCCTTACACTTTCCTCTTTGCAACGAACGTATAATTAGTGGGACAACCTTCTGGCTGCGGCATTTCCAATAGACTATATTATGGGATTCTTCAAGAGCACTGTAAAGTAAGCTCTCTTTCAAAGCAAGCAACCTAAAATGCTGTCAAAGTATTGCTCGTATGTAGGGTTATTGCTTAAGATCTAAAACCCCTTGCTGGCCTGCCTCTGCACTTGGGGAAGACTCCGGGATCTTAGTGGAACGCCCCTGGAACGGGCCCATCTTTCGGAGAGCAGATGTGCTCTGGCTGGACGGATCGAGCCCCCTTTTAGTCGCCTCTCACGATCAGGCATGGGATACCGTAGCTTTATTCTTAATTCCTTCATAGTGAAGTAGATTCGTCACCCTTATCGCAGGGGTAGGTGCGCGTATTCAATTTGAAAAATGAATTACCTTTACCTGGAGATGAGAGTTCTGTTTATGTATTTTAAACTTAAGACAATGGGCATGATGACAGATTTTAAAATACCTTTCCTTATTGTAGGTACACGTCTCCTAGTTTCGAAAAAAAGTTTATTTCAGCAATAAACTCAACTTTTAACGTAAATTAATGTATTTTCTGCTATGTAATTTGAATTAAGCGCTAAAACGCTCGTAGGTGTCATGGCGTCGGCTTGCTCGTCAAACTTCAAGCAACACGGTGACATTAACTGAGACGTGACGTCATTCCTTTTGATTGGCGTTTCAGATAACATGGCCGATTGCTGTATTTAATACTTTTATTTTATTGAAAATCTTATTAATATTTATGTTTATATTAAAACGGGATCATATTTTAGAACTTTTTTAGCATATTTTTTTCTGTAAAACCGTTTATTCTATGATTCTTTAATAGTGTCATCATGCCTATTATCGGAGGCGAGTCCGCAGATTGATCGCGTCCTAACTGGTTACATAGATAGTGCGCGCTCCATTGCGCTCTGATATTGTCTGATTGCTTCGTAATCTTATCTATTTAGAATATACACTATAATTCTGTATTTCATTCGCTTAATCCTTAATAAACCTTGAAAATAAACGACAAGTTCAGGTATACAGCAAGAGTACATGTAACTGCGGAGGCGAGTCCGCAGATTGATCGCGTCCCAAACTGGTACTCGTAATATTGGATCTGCGCGCTCGATTACGTTCCGATGTTGTCTGATTGCTTCGGAACCTACACTATTTACAATATACACTACAGTACTATGTATACAAAGGCTAATCCCGAAAATAAATATAAAATAATGAACACTTTTGACGCCTTATATGGTGCGATAATCATAACGTCTTCAATTAACTTAAGGCTCGATTCCGGAAAGTGCATAAATTGAAATTTGTCTGCGTATCCCTGCCTTCCTGCGTAGGTAGCCATGCCACCAGAGGCCTTAGTGTAAGTCTGCATACGCGAAAACGTTACTATCGCGTTTGCGTTAAGAACTTAATTATCGACCTTATTCCTTTCAGGTTAAGAGATATTTGTAGGTTAAGAGCTATCTATCCAATTTTAACTCGGACGCAGTAGTAACGTTTGCGCGTTTACAAACTTACACTAAGGGCACAGGAGTCATGGTGCGGGGTTGTAGACTTTTGAGTATAATTGTAGTTCCTACTTGCATTAATTTCTGGGGCAGTATTAACTATCACACAATTTATTATTAGAAATAAACACTATGATATGTACATATACAATACCCAATGACATATCTGTCCCTTCGACATTTTTTAGAGTTCCGTACACGAAAGGTGCCAACGGGACACTATTACTAAGCTTCCGCTCTTCTTCCGACTGTCTGACATCAGGCTGTATCTCATGAACCGTGATGGTTAGACATGAGTAATATTCACAGATGATATATTTCTGTTGCCGCTATAACAACAAACACTAAAATATAATAAAATAAATATTTAAGAGGGCTCCCATACAATAAACGTGATTTTTTTAAAGATAATGATACGGAACCGTTCGTGAATGAATTCGACTCACACTTGCCCAGTTTTTTTTATTTTAATAACCTAAATAAGTAAATACAAAATAATATCGTTACAGTTGTACTAATAGACAAATATTTGAGAACGCGTAATTTGGTGAGATTGATCGCTTTTCCAGCTGATATTATTAGAAGCTGCGCGCTCAAGTATCTGCCGACGTTATTGTCTGATTGGTTCGGTGCTTTTCATATTTAATACTATTGCTTTGTGAAAAAAACAAAAAAATATTTTTGGCGTATTCGAATAAAAATATTAATAACGTTTCACACTCATAGCCCCACAGTAGGGTAGATATACCCTGTGTCGTGGGTACCATGGACATGTGTCGCACAGAAACACAACCACCCAGATTGAGAACAGAAATTTAAACTCATCATTCAAATTTCTGCCTCGCCGGAAATCGAACCCGGGACCAATAAAAAGTTAAAATAGCAGTTTCGTCGTGGGCGTTCGGTCTGCTTCCCCTAATGTATTTTTGTAACTGAATCTTATTACTGGCAAATGGGTTTACTTGCAATCTTACAAGCTTGTTTAGCAAGGATTAAATAATATTTTATTTTTGTTTTTAGGTTTGCCTTTTTATTATAAAACGCTTCGTAACAGTATGTAAACATGATTGCTCCTTACGTTTCGAAATTAGTCGAGCTCCCCCGAAATTAATCAATATTAATAAATCTGTTAATATTGATTGAAAATTGGCGCCACTACGTGCTCTGAAGGATAAATTTCTTGAAGAAAGATAGATGGACGGATCCGAAACTTTCCAAAAAGACTAAAAATAGTGGAGACGAGGTAATGTCGGTTCTCGGCAAAAAAAAACGTAGCCCTTCGACATACACCGAAGAAGGTTGTGATGTGGATAGTCCCGAATCAGTATCTTCTGTCAGTCTAAGTCCATGGCTAGCGTAGTTTTCTTTTGTTGAGTAATTTGACGAATCGAAGAGGCAAAACAGCACGGCAAATTTAAAATACATTCAGTTATACAAGTATCACTTACGATACCTACATCTACTACCTACAACTAATAATGTTTCTCATCGAACATATTCTGGACATCTACAATTATTTGAATAGGTTTCAAAGGCTGCTCAGGTTCTCTATTGGATCACGTATAATGGAGATTGCGCCCGATAAGATTGCCAGACCCTTTGGAATACATTGTATAAATCAAAATTACAGAATACTTTTGTCTACACTGTATTGTTCAATATGTTTAATGCTGTACTCTTGAATTTTTGGTAGACAATAAAGCAGATTTGTATTTGTATTTGTAAAACCTATTAAGCATGCCTGTTTGCCAAAAGATTTCTTCAGATGTAATGAATTGTGTATTTTACAATACTGCTAGGTAATTTCTGTAAAAAAACAATAAAGTTTAATAGGTACGTTAATAAATTCAAAAGATAAAGTTTCATTAAGTAAGAAATATTGCTCGATAGAGCATACTATCTGCTTTTTTGTAATGTGCCAATGTGCCATGGACATACACAAAGACACAAACATAAACACCTAGACCGAGAACAGAAAAAAACAAACTCATCATTCATTTCTGCTTCGCCGGAAATTTAAATCGAACCCGGGACCCTTCAATGGGCAGTCCGGCTGGTAACCATTACGCCTCGTGGGTCGCCGAGATACTCTCAAGCTTTAACACACGACATGAAATATTATGAAAATATTCAGTGGGAATAATAACTAGGATTTACATACATACAGTTTGAGTATTAAATTTCAACACTATTTTGGCAATTTTGAATTCTGTATTAAAACGTCTTATGTAATTTCGATAACGAGTGAAGTTTGGTGTGCGTGTCAGCTGAATTTCCAATTGAAGTTATGCGCGAATTAAGAATGTGCCGTAAACCGCCTCTTTTCAATTCTAACGAATCCGCATGAAGTGAGTCACATTTAATTTTGTGAAATTTCGGTCTTTTTTATTTATCATATTAAAACACACTCTATTAAAGTACACTAAAAGTACATAAAGCCGCGGCGGAAGCTGTCAAGTGGACACGCTGACACCGACTCCAAAAATTACAATAATTGTACCAACATTATAATAATTATGGTAAACACTGATCGTACCTACATATTGATGAGTAGAAAATGTAAGTTGACTACTAAATATTAGAAGAATACGCAATTATTTTTTTACTTTTTAGTGCATATTATTTTGTTTTGAATAGTTTTCTTTTGAAGTCGGTTTTTGTTTTTGGTTAAAATTTTTGTTTATTTATGATTGTTATTTATGGAGTCGGTGTCAGCGTGTGATTTTCTACTCATATTAATTTGTTTTGGAGTAAGTAGTTTTCTTTTGAAATCGATATTTCTTTGGAATTTTTTTGTTTATAATATAATATCAATGGTAACGTTTTATTCTATTCGGGCAAAATTTTTGTTCAAATATTTTAAAGAGAGGTTACAATGTTCGCTTTAACCGTTTAATCTTCTACGTTACCTATAACTCATTTTTGAAGGAGCACGGCCAGGCACTTGTCTGATAACACGTTGCTATTAATCTCATGGATTCGGGCCCGCTAGAGTAACCATCTGGCGGGTAAAGTTGAACCAAATTGTTATCTATCTTATTAAATTCATATACAGCAATAGCCGAGAGGCAATTGAGTTTAAAAAAAAGTCAAAGGCATAATGTCCACCAACTCGCACTTGGCGAGAATAAACCTAAAGACTATGACCTGAACACCACATTTACGATAGGAGTTTTGTGAACAGCATTCGGAGATTACAGAAAGGTATAAAAACATACAGTTTGTAAAACATACAGTATTCTACTGTCCTTTGGATATGGTAGTTCCTTTGAATTAAAATTTGATATTTTCTGTAAAGCAGCTCACAAAATTTCATGATTAACGGTAAGTTAGATCCTACAAATAAAACAATATGGAAATGACTCCCACAATCCTTATATCAGTAAGAATAAGTTATACTTACTTTAAACGTAGGTAATTTGTTTTTCTAAATAACTTTAATTGCTTGTAGGGCCTATATTCCAAGTGAAGTAGGCACTTCATCTTGTTATCTTTCTAAATAAAGACCCTCAGAAGATGTAAACCTATAAATAAAATTCATAAATTGTGAAGGATCGGCCCTGTAAACGTTCTACTATCGGGCTCTTGCCTACACTCAAAATGGAAAGGAGTTGTGCCACTTGAGAAAATTCATTGCTTTCAGGAGTGAAGGTCTTCTTGCAATGTTTTCTTTTGCCACACAACAAGGCTAGTGATGACTGCATAAAGATTTTATTATATAGAAATGTGTGTTATGATCTCAACCGAACTTGGATCCTCAACTAGATTCCAAAGGAAATCTCTACCAGTCCCTAGGCTATATCAAAAAACATTCATTTCCCGAGATCGAAAACAAAACACAATCCAAACTTCCTGTCAAATAGGGCAATTAATTTTTGGTCTCATATCACTATCGCCCTTCAACGTTAGGAGCTACTGGCCACACTACAAAAACAGAAAAGTAATTACCACAAAAACTGTGCGAGTACTTATCCCACGGCCGCGGCACGCAGGGTCACCCCGTCAACCCTCGTCAAAGCACGCCCTCCAGAGTTTAACATAATTTAATCATACAGACGATATGAATACGCAAGGAGATTGTAAATATCCCAAAAACCCTTTTTAGTTGTGACAGATCTAGCCGGTTTTCTTAGATTGGTGCGCGTTGTTTGGGGTTCCACAGGGTTCTATCATAGAACCCGTTAGTTTTGTGATATATTTTTGTCATCAATCAAAGTGTTCATTTATTGTAATACATTTGGATTCAGAGGACACAGGACTGGGTGAGTACAGAATGTTAGAGAAGTATTTTGTCTGTCAGAAACCTCTGAAGGCCAATGTATGGATTAATAGAAAATTATAGTAAAAAGATGAAATATTTCCGAATGGAAAAATAATATTACATAAAAAGTTGATTACAAATACTACTCATTGAGCTATCACAATGAGCTCTCTGTAAAGAAACATCTTCATAGAAATATTCTCAATATTCCTTTAAGGTATGTAGTCCGGAGACAAAGTTTCTTTTCTACATAAAAAATATTATAACGATACGATTGTAACGATCTAGCAAGAAATTGAAAACGTAGCAACCTAGGAAAAAGAGGTCGTTAGAAATAATCAGATAGGTATCATTTTAGATTGTCTCAATCCTCGATATACTCGTAGAAGGAGTTAACAACCCACAGTAACTGTTCTGCAAATATGATAAACCTTATGTTACTAAGATACTATATTATTAAAAAGGTTTTATACGAGCATGCATCCTTAAGGAAATCTATGAAAAAAATGGACATCACCACACAACTTCAAGAAAACCTGAGTCTTGCCTGAGGCCGTATGCACTTTCACTTCCAGTCCGGAGACAGATTGTTGATTTTTTTTAAGTTTGATTGTTGGCATTTAAATTACTTTATCCCCTACTTTATACTCTATCTTTGGAGGTCCTCCTTTTTATAGGATTATTGACGTGAAATATCTAACACCACGGGCTACAACTATTTTCGGCATGGTGACTAGGCTTGTCAAACAAAAGAAAGAATACCTGGTTTATGTTATGAAATAGAATAGCATACAAGGAATAGAAACATAAAATCACTTATTACTTCTACCACTTTTATTTTTGATTGATTGATCCTAGCTTATATTTGTTCATAAAGTATCGTCTTATTTAAATATCTGAACCAGAGTTCTTTGGCAGCTCAATTTACTTTACCCAACACGTGAACTGCTGGTTATTTCATCTTAACAGACGGCACTGAAACATTCCAATACAATAACAAAATGTAAAAAGTTTAGGCTTTTACTAAGTGATACACCATTAGCATCCCTTATCTCAGCTTAAACTCGTTATGGTCGTGACGTAAAGGAGTTTTCTTTCGCCATTGAAATGTGACATGTCTTTTGCAACGTTTGTTAATGAGAGACGCGTTTGCAAGAATGCGGTGGAGGTAATAGCCATTTTTGCCATGGCAACGTCTGCCTAATTCATGCACGTTTCCATCAAGTGGAAGGCGCGCTAAGACAAGTTAAGTAAACCCTATTTGTGGCAGCCACAGTCACCGCTTAGTAATCTAATCCTAAGAAGCCTCCATTAAGTAATTTTCGCGACAGGAAAACTATTAACAAGCCAAATAAAACAAGTACTACTAAATCTAAGAAATGGTTCAAAACAGCATGAAAATGCAAGGCTTTTAACTTTTTATTTTGTTTTATTCAAGTAACAGCAACGAGAGATAGACCAACTAACAAGTAAACAGACCTGTTGCAGACTTAAGTTTACTCATTAGTTCCAAGCAGGAAAGTTAACTGCTGTAAGTGTCGGTAATTGCACCTCGCAGCGTAATTGCAAAGAAAAACAGGGTTAAATTGACGATTCGACTGCATTGGAGTAATTGTACTTGTAGGAGTTATCAGAAATTGTAGTAAACACTGAAAGAGGATACTTAACATTGACTGGCTGCAACCCTTTTTGGGTCCCACTGCTGGGCACGAGTCTCTCCCCATTATTGGGGAGGCCTGGAGCTTACTCCACCACGCTGCTCAGATGCGGGTTGGTGGAGATGGGGGTGAGTGGCCAACCCACTGTCGGTTTTCAAACCGCCCATAAGGCCTCCGACAAGGTTTAACGACTGTTATCTATCGACAACAACCGGGACCAACGGCTTAACGTGCCCTCCGAAGCACGGAAACGCGCATGAAATTTTTTGCCACTAGCGGTCACCCATCTCACACACGACCACGCCCGTTTGGCTTAATTTTTATTTATTTATTTATTTAATGTCAGACATAGTCCATTAATGTGTTAGTAAGTATCTTATAGCCTATGTTAGTAACCAAATTCAATTCAAAAATTACAAATATAATATTAATAATAACAATAATAAAATAAATTCCAATTAAAAGCAATCACCAATTCTATACAATTAAATTCAATGAAATTAATAAATTATTTAACATTAAACATTATTTTTCTTGAGTGCATATGGCACTCATTCCACTTTCTAACTATGGGGCAGTCGGCTCATTCAAGAACAGTGTTTAGGAGACCGTTGGTGCTGTCCTTCAGCCGCTGCATCAGAGAGGCCACGCGCTTGCGTAAAATGGAATGAAAACTATCCACCCGCGCCTCTGCTAGCATTCCCGATGCGCTGCAATATTTGGGCAGCCCCAACAACATCCTAAAACCGTTGTTGAACTGGACACGCAGAGAGTCCAGTGACCTGCAAGTATATTTGGTCCACAGGCTGCACGTGTAGAACGTTTGACAGAAAGATTTAAATAACGTGATCTTAACGTCTGAACTACAACGTGCAAACCTGCGCGCCAGCATGTTACACCTCACCGACAATGCTCTACGCTCCCTTTCAATGTCAAGGTCATCGGAGAGGTCCTCTGTTACCCAGTGGCCGAGGTATTTAAACTTGGTGACTCTACTAAGTATCGTTCCTCCCAGTCTTACCGGTGGAACTGCCTTTGGTATCTTATTGCCGGCTTTGAAAACAAGTAGTTCACTTTTTTAGAGTTATACCTCAGGCCATGGGCGTCAGCATACCTCTCACAGATACTAATTAGAACCCCGAGAGCCCTGACCGATGGGCTAAGCAGGACCATATCATCTGCATAGCTGACGTTATTAACGTAGCATCCATCAACTGAGCAGCCCACACCGGCGCTGCTTAGCTCACCGATCAGTCCATTTATATATAGGTTGAAAAGCCGAGGAGAAGTAAGCCCCCCCTGTCTCACTCCGCACTCCAACCCATACTCCCCTGAGTAAGAATTAGCCCATCTGACCTTGTTTGTTTGGTGCTGATACCAGTACTTAGTCAGGCCCACAACCTCCCCAGGCGTACTAGTCTCCCTCCTAAGCTTATCCCATAGTATATTATACGATACCAGGTCAAATGCCTTGGACAAGTCCAGGAAACATGCGTATACTGGCGTTCCCCGTGTAGCATAATACTGAACGGTGTGCTTGAGTCGCAAAATTGCCATCTCGGTAGACAACCCGGGCCTGAATCCGAATTGCGCTTCGTGCAAATAAATGTGTTTTTCATATATACGATCAAGCAGACCGTCCAGCACCTTGGCTATAACCGTAGCGAGCGAGATTGGTCGATAGTTGTTCTTGTCCGCAGCATCCCCTGTTTTGTTTTTAGGTATCGGTACAACTATGGTTTGCATAAGTTCCTTAGTTAGGCAAGTACGTATGAGTCAAACAGAGATTGAAAAACAAGGCCAGAACCCTAGGAAGATGCGTACCAGCATACCGCAGGTGCTCCACGCTAAGGTCATCGTGACCAGGTGACTTGCCACCAGACATGTTACGGATTACCTCAGAAACCTCTTTACTGGTGAAACGTATACCCACATCCCATGCCACAGGTGTCTCATTAGACACGTGAGCTTCCGACCTCAAAGGAGATTCTACCCTAAAATGTTCTTTAAAAATTTCAGCAATTTGGCCAGGATCACATTTATTCTCGACACAAGCCGGTAAGCATGGTTTTGTATCCAGCTTTTTAGTGCACTTCCAGAAGCCCTTAAAGTCCTTTTCCGCGTGACGACTTGCTAGTATGTCCATTTTAATCTGATTTTGGTTATCCTGACACCATTTCAGCCTGGACTTATAGTGCCTTCTGGTTTCATACATCCTGTGATATAGGTCCCCTTCACTAGGTTTACCATGTAACATCCAGGTCCGGTAGCTGAGTCGTGCCTCTCCATATGCCTCCCTGACATATTTATTCCAGCCGACTACTTTTCTATTTTTACCCCTATGTAGTTTTACAGTGTAACTAATCTCTGCAGCATGTCTCAGTGAGCCAACAATGGTCCCATACATTGCGTCAATAATTTTCCTATGTTCTAATATATTACATAATTTGTTCACACAATTACCACATTCAATCGGAAATACAATATCTCTTAATTTCTGCCTACATTCATTACTATATTTATCTATCTGTTCGGTGTTTCTTTCACCCCATTTCACTTTATTGATTATATTCTTATTAAGTTGGGTTCTAGATATTAATTTACCAATTTTAACATTTATTTCTAACGGAAAGTGATCTGACCAAAAGACATCATATTTAATAATTACATCTAAAACACATTTCGAGGCTGCCTCTGTTGTAATACAGTGATCAAGCCATCTTTTACAGTTATGACTCTCACTAATAAATGTATAACTGTCTTAATCTTTGTTTAATTACATAGATCGTTTGCGTTCTACGCTAACTGCCGGGCCATGTGCGCTTCACTTCACTTAACATTATTTGTTGCTATTATTTGGTTAGATGAGGTTGGGTGTAACCCTGAGGCGACCGCGACCAGTAAATGATCTATTGTCGTCAAACCCCTCATTTACATTTGATGACCCTGGACCGAAGTTTGCAAGGGACCCGATAAGTTTAGAATCCAGATGTTTAACATCTTCAGACGTAATAAGGGTACCGACCAGTATTGACATTCTGCTATCAGTGAGTTCAACTGTCTTAATATGGTTACCCATGCCACCCATGTATGCCCCTTATCGGCCTATAGCTACTCTGTAAGAAAGCTAGCTATTGTATACACGATATTTTAAAACAGGACTGAAGTTTTTCTCCGTCTGCTCTTTTCTTCAGCTCAGCATTGCCTAAGCGCACCCAGAGCAGACAGAACAGAAAAATAACGTTCACTAAGAGTTTGTAAAGGAACCGTACAGTGAATAAAGAATATTTCATTTCATTTCATTTCACTTATGATCGCACTACAAATTGCTTGGCTTTGTGTGATACTAACATAACGATATGCGCAAAGTGAACGCAGTTTTTCCAGAATACTGGTTAATTGAAGAAACTTTCTGTTTTATGATGTAAATGTTTCGGGATGCCTTATTTCTCAATTTTCAACTCCACACCCAACATCGGGACCAGGTTCAGGTGTTATTGATTTATGCTAACGCCCGTCCAGTTTGTATTGACCTCCGGTCGGATAAGATCAATTCCAAATCCCATACGGTTAGTACCCGGTAGATTATCATAAGAGGTCTCGGTACACTCGCCGCAATAACTCACGTTTCGTTTTCTAATAGCCGCCTGTCAGAAACACCGCTTAATATCCGTTTGTGTTCGTTATTGTGTGATTTCAGTTAATGAAAGGGATAATGAAAGAATTTATATCACTAATACATAATATACATACACCAAATATTATGAAAGTTTAAATAGCTAGTAAATCTGATAGTTCATTCGTGATTTTGCAGGGTTGTCAAACTTGTTGCAATTAAATAAAGTTTCAGTACATTTATGTGGACACATACAAAAACATAAACACCCAGATCAACCAAGATAAGACCAAGTTGGTATTATCGTGGTCTGGGTGTTTCTCTCTTTGTATTCATGTGTCCAAGTCATTCTACTGTGAGGTTGTGAGTGTGAAACGTTATTTATTTCAACCGGATTATGATCACTTGTTGATCAGAGAGCTTACCTTAATTGATTTTATCCAAACTTTTTTATTTTTTATTTTAATGTAGTAGCGGACAATAATATTGGCTACGGGGTGGTGAGTGGTTGCTGCAGCCATATCTACTATTAATCTCAAACATGCCTAAGTTTTGCTGGATATGCAGTTGCGTATGTGGTTACGTTGCTGCTAATGTAAGCCTAAATCGCCACATATAAGTCTGGACGGCAACTTGATCTTTCACCGAAACACAAGAGATCATGTCTGAAATGGATGCAAAATTAGAAGAAGACTTTCCGGGCGTTTTGCCTCTGTGTCTGATTCTGTCCTTATCTTTGTATGTGTGTATAAATGAAACCCTCGATACAGGTTACCCTACGTCTCCGTGATGCTTTATTTATTTCAACTTACAAGTTTCCAGAGAGCTTACCTTTTAACTTGGTTGGCTTGTCCACAGACTGGCTAACAGTGACGTGGGCGCAGAGCGGCATGCAACTCCAGCCCGGCGCCGCTGATGATGACGACGTGGACTCCGTCAGGGGCCGGTAAGTTTCCTTCTTTTGTTCTTGGTAAACATAGAAAAATAAACTTCTTATTGTGAACAAAACGCCAATCGCTTGTGGCTACAATACCTCTATAATCACGACGGGGAACCATGTTTAGTGTTGGCACTTTACATGGTTACGATGTTCTCCATCGCCGTGCATGCCTGAGAGAAATTCATAAATTGCAAGTATGACGTCCACAAATCCGCACTTGGCCAGCGTGGTGGACTATGACCTAAATCCCTCTCAATTGTGAGAGGAGACCTGTACCCAATAGCGGGACATAAAAAAAGGTTGAAAAAAAAAGTATTTTTTTATAACATCTTAGAGTGGGTTGGCCTCTAACCCGCACTAAGTAAGCCTGAGGCTTACTCTACCCTGCTGCTCCCCATTAAAGTGGAGAGACCCGAAAAAAAGGGTTGCGGCCAGTATTTTTAAATTTTTATTGCGGCCGTGTTACTCAAGGTGCCTGAGATAACAAAAAATGTTTTCCGTAGAAAATGCGAAGTCCACCGTCTCGTATTTAGCCAGAAAGGATATAATATTTCATTTCTATGATCTACATTTAAAATTAAAATTAAATACAGTTTTTTAAGCCATTCCGTTGCAAATATTCTGAGAAAGGTCTACAACGAAGAAAAATAACAGTTCTGTTTGAACAAATACATTATCCATCTTTACGGTAGTGACACGTAAAGTATTAATTTAAGTCAGCCCCAGGGACTATGAAGTCATAAAAATTCTCTGTATGACGTATTCGCTGTACGCCGCAGTAATAATCGACTACAGCTATATCCTTTACAATTATTATCACTGCTACTATTTCACATCATCTGGAGCTAGTAAATTTGTAGATAGTAGAATTATCTGGATGTGGATATTAACTTTTTTTGGTATCACGGTCTATTGCTTCTATGGGTATCCGGTACCTTGGGAGATGCCGGGTTATGTGGGATTTGTTACCGCACTAAAAACCCCCTCGGTGGCCTGCTACTGCGCTTAGGGAGATATTCCGGGATCTCCAATGGAACGCACCGGTGTCCTCCACTCGCGATGCCCAGAGCGGGCTCATCTTCGGGAGTGCAAATGTGCTCTCCTGCACCTTCATGCTTACGGGGGCATGCAGCCATGCACACACCGCCGTCCTTCCCGGCGCCGCTGGCTGGACGGATCGAATTCGATCGATCCCATTCTCACTGCTTACAACACCGGAAGCCTCCTTTTAGTCGCCTCTTACGATCAGGTAGGGGATACCGTAGTTCTATTCCTAATCCCAAAGCTACAGGGACTATCTGGATATGATCTAGGAAGTGCTACCGCTGTACCTATTTTTTAAAACAATTCTGTTCTGTGTCCGTAGAATTTACCGGTACCTGGCACACTCACGTGACCGATCCTCCGGAGTAGCAGCGCGACTGCATACGACCTTTGACAATACTTGTTGTTGCTTAAAGTTGCTTAAGGATGTGAATAGAATATCATTCAATTCCTTCGTTAAGAGTTTCATGTCATAGTTTATTACACTGTTTCTTCATTGCTTTCGTTACAATAATTCTGACTAAGCTCGCAATAAAGCTTGTAAGGATTGGATTAAGCTTCAAATCACACAAATGAACCAAACCTAAAGCTAATCAAACTACGCTATACTATTATGCTATTGAGTATAGCAAAGAAGGACCTAATACTTTAAAGCATGGCGTTCACATAAGGCGATTAATCGCTAGCATTTATATTACATAACAAGCTCAGTTGACCGCGATCTTTGAAGATTGTTTAATCTTTGAAGATCGAGATTTGAGATATTTGAAGAGAATTTAGCATGAACTTAGCGCATCGCACCAATTTATAGCGTATAGTAAGCCAATAATATATAATTCAGTACAGAGAGAACGTGTTCATAAGAATGTATGATGCGCGATATTGTTGTGCTATGAGCTATATACTATTACATTATAGCGTAGTCTGAGAGCCGCTTAACAGTCCTGTTTGAACAAATATTTCATCCATCTATACGGTAGTTGACAGATGAAGTATTAATCTAAGTCAAAGCCAGGGACTGTGAACTATTCGCTGTATGCCGCCAGTAATAGCTGACTATTATAGCGTACGACTATGAGACGAAAATATTAAATCTTATGTGTATGAGATATAAATTTGTAGTTATTACGGCTAGGAAGAAGCTTTACATATGTTGAAGTTTCACGATTCCTTACTAAAATATTTTTAAGAACATTACACTTAACTCTCCAGATGATTGGCTGCAACCCTTTTTACGTCCTGCTGGGCACGGGACTCTGACCATTATTGGGGAGGCTTGGAGCTTACTCCACCACGCTGCTCCAATGCGGGTTGGAGTAAGCTCCAGTAATGCGGGTTAGTGGTCAACTCGCTGTCCGATATTTTGACGACTGCTATCTATCGACAACAACTGGGACCGACGGCTTAACGTGCCCTCCGATTCACGGAAACGCGCATGAATTTTTGTTTCCACTAGCGGTCACCTATCTCACACCCGACCTCGCCCGTTTGGCTTAGTCGCATAGATCGCTTGCGTTCTACGCTAACCGCCTGCGGCGGTGTGGCCCTGGCCATGCGCGCTTCAGATGATTATATCGATGAAAAGTGAAAGTCAAGTGAAGACAACACAATCCCAGACTAGTTTCCAGGATCTTAACATGACACTCATTACCTTTGACTCTAATAAAATTCAGGTTGAAAAAACCGCTTCTATGAAATGTTGACTAGACCTGGACTTGTATCGAAGGCTTTTTTCGTGAGAATTAGAAAAATTTGAAACAAGCAATGTACATATCTACTTTTATTTTATTAATAGATTAAATTATGACATATTTAAGTGACAATGGGTAAGCCATATGAGTTCTCGTATGGTTATCTCAGCTTGGCAAAGTAATATCTACAGGCAGCCTTACAAACTGATGTACTGATTACCGCTAAGGAGATGCCAGTTCCACGGAGTGGCAAATTTTGAGGGGAGTACGCTCAGTACTCAAGGCCCCACAGTAGGCTAGATAGACCCTCTGTCGAGGGTACCATGGACCAATCCGTTTCATTCCATCGAGGATGCAATTTAGTTTCCGGTTTTGGTGCATATTTGGACGAAATTCATAATTTATACACCCTTTTGTCGTTTCAACTGGACGTGTAAAGTTTTGCGTATTGACGAAATTGTATGTAGATTTAGGAAATGTATTTAAATTTTGTAATTTTTTTATTTGTTTTTGTTGATTTAAAAATGTTGTTCAAGATGTTTTCAAAGCTACAAATTTCAAATTGACTTAAGAATTTGTTATATCAACGGAAGAACAGACAGATGGATAAACTGTCAGTTTATCCAACGTATATACCTGCTTTATAGGCGGGTGTGAGGCCTATAGCAAGCCTTGACATTAGGCAGTTAAGTCATCCCCCTGATGGTCGGGGCAGACCTCTCTCACGATTTCTCGTGGGAGGGACCTTCCGTCGGTAGGGTTACCAGGGATTGAAATCGAAAAGTCGGTTGCAAGTGTTAAAAAATCCCGATTTCTGTAAAAAAATCCGGTGTTTGGCCATCAAGGTTCGCCTATTTATTTATTGACATGACTAAAAGTCTGGTCTAGAACAAAATCCAGGCGGAGTCCGGTCTATCCCTCTAAAATTCGGTCTAGACCGGATATATCCGGTCAGATGGTAACCCTAGAAGGACGGCGCGCATGAAGCGGCCGTAGGCCCCGCATCGAGATAATGTGGCCCGGTGTCCTCGCGCTCTAACATACGGCGCGCTAACTGGGAAACATACATGTAAATGGTTTCATCACTTAAATTCATGTTTCGACATGTTACAAACTTGATGTATCTTCGATTGCTAGACAACAAATTTCTTGTCGACTGTCGTAAAAAAAATGGTAAGTATACGTAATATACTAAACGAATTGTGTTTGATCTTTTGACTCCACCAAGAATAATAATTGGCCACGTGGATATCGAATTCAATAAAATATAAATAAGTATGTCCCTCATTACGGAGCTTAGTAACAAGGATGGAAAACATATTTTGGAACATGAAAATATTTGCTATGTAGAATTCGAATCTAAAAAAACTAAAATTCGAACGGATTTATTTTCTAATTTCGGCGTTCTTTATATATTAGTATCTTCAATAAAATATAAAAAAGTACGTGCCTCATTAAGGATAGAAAACATATTTTGATACATGAAAATATTTGCTATGAAGAATTCGAATCTAAAAAAAGACTAATTTTCGAGGGATTTATTTTCTAATTTCGGCGTTCTTTATATATTAGTATCGTCAATAAAATATATAAAATTACGTGCCTCATTAAGGATAGAAAACATATTTTGATACATGAAAATATTTGCTATGAAGAATTCGAATCTAAAAAAAGACTAATTTTTAAGGGATTTATTTTCTAATTTCATTATATTTTAGTATCTGACAATGGATGTGATTTACTTGACAAGAGTTCAGTAAGTTTCTTTTTTAATCCATACCATCCCTCCACAAATGGACAACCTGAACGTTTTGTTCAAACTATTAAAAGAGCCTTCGGTATTATGACGCGGGAGAGTGGGACATTATCAGATAAATTGCTTCAAATCATAAAACGGTTAAGACCTTTTTTTGATATCTAACCTTCAAAAGGTTACCTTGGGACAGGGTATCGGGTTATTTGGGATTTGTCCATCCATCCATCCATCCATCAGCCTTTTATAGTCCACTGCTGGACATAGGCCTCCCCTAACGTTCGCCACTCCTCCCGGTCCTGGGCCTTCTGAATCCAGCGGCTACCCGCTGTCTTCTTCAGGTCATCAGTCCACCTGGTTGGAGGGCGGCCTGTACTCCTTTTGCCGATACGTGGTCGCCATTCGAGAACCTTTCTTCCCCATCGGTTGTCGGTTCTTCTAACTATATGGCCTGCCCATTGCCACTTCAGCTTGCAAATTTTGAGAGCTATGTCGGTAACTTTCGTTCGTCTACGGATTTCATCGTTACGAATTCTGTCGCGTAGAGAAATACCAAGCATAGCCCTCTCCATCGCGCGCTGAGCGACCTTGAGCTTATGGAAAAGGCCAACTGTAAAAGACCACGTCTCAGCGCCGTAGGTCATCACTGGCAACACACACTGCTCGAAAACTTTCGACTTCAGGCACTGAGGTATTCTGGACGAGAAGACACTTTGTAATTTCCCGAACGCTGCCCAACCGAGTTGGATTCTACGAGTTACCTCTCTCTCGAAGCTGGACTTACCCATACGGATCGCTTGTCCCAGGTAAATGTACTCGTCGACAACTTCGAGAGTAGCGCCATCAACAACGACCGGTATAGGTGTGACATGGACGTTAGACATGATCTTCGTCTTGTCCATGTTCATCTTAAGACCCACCCTTTGTGAGGCGCTATGGAGGTCACCTAGCATAGTGCTGAGCTCTTCCAGGTTCTCCGCCAAGATTACTATATCATCGGCAAATCGAAGGTGTGTGAGGTGTTCGCCATTGATGTTAATACCCAGCCCGTTCCACTCCATCAGCTTGAACACGTCTTCCAAAGCAGCGGTAAACAGCTTCGGGGATATAACATCCCCTTGTCGTACTCCGCGCTGCAGTGGAATAGGTCCAGTGCTTCCGTCGTGAACTCGGACTGTCATAGTTGCGGCTTTGTACAAACACTTCAACACCTCGATGTACCGATAGTCAATCTGGCATCGCTGGAGAGACTCTAGCACCGCCCAGGTCTCGATAGAATCAAAGGCTTTCTCATAGTCCACATACGCAATACATAGCGGCAGGTTATACTCCTCGGTCTTTTGTATAACCTGTCGCAGCGTGTGTATGTGGTCCATGGTACTATAGCCTTTTCGGAATCCGGCTTGTTCGGGAGGCTGGAAGTCGTCGAGCCTGCGCGCAATACGATTAGTAAGAACCCTTGAAAACAGCTTATAGACGTGGCTCAGAAGCGCGATGGGTCTATAGTTCTTCAAAAGGGCTCTGTCACCCTTTTTGAAGAACAAAACCACCACGCTTCTGCTCCACGCCTCCGGGACAGTTCCGCTACTGATGACGGTATCGAACAATTTTTGGAGCGCCACTAGGAGGGGTTTCCCTCCAGCCTTCAGCAGCTCTGATGTGATACCGTCATCTCCCGGTGCTTTGTTGTTTTTAAGCTGATTAAGGGCCCTTCTAATTTCGTACAGGCTGACGTCCGGGATATCTTCGGTATAGTGTCGGGTCAATTTGGCTCTCTTATCGTTTACCACATCGGTAACGGGAGCTTTTGAGGAGCTGTACAACCGTCCGTAGTACCTCTCAATTTCTCTCTGAACTTCAGGCTTAGACGAAACTACAGCGCCAGACTCAGTCCTCAACCTCGTTAACTGGCTTTGCCCTACACTCAGATCTCTTGTGAACACTTTTGTGCCTTGGTTGCGCTCAATAGTGTTTTTGACGCGCTGTGTGTTGTGAGCACGCAGATCGCGTCGTCTGCAGCAAGAGATCTGTTTGTTGAGCTGCCTGTATTTCGACATTGAAGACGGGGACCGAACGCATAGTTCACGCCTTTCCTTTATAAGACCGAGGGTTTGTTCAGAGAGCACTTGGGGTCTACTACCGGAGGGGGTCTTAAAGAACTTGGACCCTACCTCGTGGACGGTTTGTACCATCCTGGTGTTGTATTCGTCCACAGACTCGCATTTTTCTAGGCCCGCGAAACGATTTCGCAACTCAAGCTGAAAGTTCTCGGAGCCCTGGATTTGGACAGGTGTTGGTCGAAGCGTAGACTTCATTAGGCGTGACCGTTCCAGCTTGATGTTGATATTTAATGTGCCTCGTACCATTCGGTGATCACTTCCGGTTTTAAACCTGTTGATCACGGAGACATCATTAAATATGTGCCGTTTGTCTGCCAAAATGAAGTCTATCTCGCTTTTCGTGGAACCGTTGGGACTTATCCAAGTCCACTTGCGATGAGGCTTCTTCTTGAAGAAGGAGTTCATCATAAAGAGGTTCTCCTTCTCCAAGAAGTTAGCAAGCAAGTGGCCTCGGTGGTTCCGTTGACCAAATCCAAAGGGCCCTACCTTCTGCTCGTCGCCGTCTCGCGTGCCCAGTCTTGCATTGAAATCCCCCATCACCACCGTGAAATGAGTCTTAGAGGCATGTATGGCTCTACTGACGTCCTCATACATAGCCTCAACCTCATCGTCTGGGTGTGTCGCGGTCGGTGCGTATACCTGTATGACCTTCAACGAATACCGTTTTGATATTCTGAGTATAAGGTACGCTACCCTTGCTGACACACTTTCGACTTTCGTCACGTTGTTGACGAGGGACCTGTGGACGAGAAACCCGACACCACCTTGGGACAGATGTTCGCCCTCCCGGTGATAGAATAAGTTACCGGATTTAAGGATTACCGTGTCCTCCCCCTCTCTTCGGACTTCGGATAATCCTATGATACTCCAGCGTAACTTATCTATCTCTGCTTCCAGCTCATGTATCTTCTCGTCGGTTCTCAGTGTCCTGGTGTTGTATGTTGCCAGGTGCAGAGGTCGTTTTCTTTTGTGACAGCCGAATCTCTGCCGGAGATTCTTAGCACCCCCTGCCCCGCCGTTACCATGGCCGCTGTCGTAACCAGGGATAGCGGGGCCGCCGGGGACTGGGGGCCGAGGTTTAATTGTGACTGCCATAGGGGGTTTTTGCCATAGTCACCACGCTTGGCATTGCGGGTTGGTGACCGCAGTAGATGATACGTTACACAGGAAGACGCTGCTGCCCATCTCCTGGAATGTGTCCCTTGGTCGCCTCCTACGACCTCCTGGGAAGAATCGGAGTGGTGCTATTCTATCGCCGGACACCACACGGCTTAATTTGGGAATTATTTGGGATTTGTACCGCACTAAAACCCCCTCGGTGGCCTGCCTCTGTACTTGGGGAGGACTCTGGGATCTCCAGTGGAACGCACCGGTGTCCTCCACGCGCGGCTCCCCAGAACGAGCCCATCTTCGGGAGAGCAGATGTGCTCTCCTGCACCTTGCACCACCACCGTCCGTCCCGGGGCTGCTGGCTCGATGGATCGAGCTCCCATTCTCACCGCCCACAACCCCGGAAGCCCCTTTTTAGTCACCTATTACTTAGCTCTATTCTTATTCCCGAAGCTACAGGGATTTAAAACAATATGGGTTTGTCTCCTTACAATGTAATGTTTGGCAAAGAGGTCCGCACAAAATTGCATGTAGTGGTCCAAAAGGTTTCTTTAACTTCACCATCTGCAAACAGTGACCAAATACCGTATTGTATAGAATTCAAAATGGGCGATAGAGTTCAGTTTCGGGACTATGCTAACTCTCGGCCAAAATGTGACTGGTAAAGCACAACGTTTGGGAAAACTACACTATGAAATAAAAACTGATGAAGGCAAGGTGGTGTGCCGTCATGTAGATCAGATGTTACCAGCGACTTTGGTGGCGAAACCAACAATGCAATAAGGGGGGGGGGGACTGTAATGATGTCTCCGATTGCTAGGCAACCAATTTCGTGTTGATTTTTATAATAAATAATGGTACGAACAATGCAAACGTATATTATTTGTAAATAATAAGTATATAATAGACTTTGTCTTTTAAAAATAAAATTTTCTAACGTAAAAGTAATTTTTCGAAATTTTAAAAACAAATTTCTAAACGTAATCAAATAAATAATGTAGTTTAAAAAACTAAAAAACACGCTTTTGTAAAAATACGAACTAAATATAATAAAAATAAAAAGAAAATGTATTTTACTGTACAAAAAAGCGTGGGGTGGTTTTTAAGATACTATTGACACCATGCACCCCATGCACCATAGAAATTTGTTTTTAAAATTTCGAAAAATTACTTTTACGTTAGAAAATTTTATTTTTAATCCAATTTAGTTAAAGAGTTTCATATCTAGACGAAGTATATTTCATCAATAACCATATTTTTTTCTATTCAATTGGATATTTGAGCTTTTTATATAGAAAAAATGTATATTGAACTAATTTTCGATTAATTTTCATTCATATCATTTCATAACATACAGATACATATTTTTATATTTTAATATTTGTTAGTGTAACGTAGTAGTTATTATAATAGTTTAATATTATGACCTGATGGCACTTGTTACATTTTTATTTAAGTAATGAAGGATTGAACGTGATCTCTATTTAAAGGCTCTAGAAATAAAAGCCTAACGTTAGGTTTGGTACTTACTAGTAAATAAAGACAATAAATAAGTTAGTAAATATTTTTTTTGCAAACAAATCAAAATATAGTACAGAATTTCTAGAAGTGTAGGTACAATTTTCAATAATTTACTCTACTCTACTATTACTTATTACTCATACAATATATTCTGCAAAGCCGGGACACTCTGTCTCCTAAACTAAGTTATAATTTGACTTGTATCTTAGAAGTCAACACTTCTCCGTTATATTGCCATTTAGCTTGTAGGTACATATTAATTATGTAGTACTACATAGTATAGTTATTTACTTAAAGACTAAAATAATCTTAAACTATAAGATACAATATACACATCAATATTTTTATATGGTTATAAGAAATTTATGTGTGTGTAAGTGTGTATGTGTGTGCGTTATGTGAATCTCGTATGATAATTTCTTCTATAAGTCTAATCGTAATCTATATCAAGCAGATAGTTTCTAAGTTAAATTTTAAGGTCGTGTTTACATAAAGCTAAGATATTTAATCGTTTATAAATTTTACTGTACAGTTTTGCACTTTTTACATCCATCCATCCATCAGCCTTTTATTGTCCACTGCTGGACATAGGCCTCCCCTAACGTTCGCCACTCCTCCCGGTCCTGGGCCTTCTCAATCCAGCGACTACCCGCTGTCTTCTTCAGGTCGTCAGTCCACCTGGTTGGAGGGCGGCCTGTACTCCTTTTGCCGAGACGTGGTCTCCATTCAAGGACCTTTCTTCCCCATCGGTTGTCGGTCCTCCTAACTATATGGCCTGCCCATTGCCACTTCAGCTTGCAGATTTTGAGAGACATGTCGGTAACCTTAGTTCTTGTACGGATTTCATCATTACGAATTCTGTCGCGTAGAGAAATACCAAGCACAGCCCTCTCCATCGCTCGCTGGGCGACCCTGAGCTTATGGAAAAGGCTAACCGTAAAAGACCACGTCTCAGCGCCGTAGGTCATCACTGGCAACACATACTGCTCGAAAATTTTCGACTTCAGGCACTGAGGTATTCTCTACTTTTTACATAATACTAGCAAATACTGTACGGTGTTGTACATTGGGAGAAGCTGGTATTGGTTTACGTCTGTTAGAGTTGCGTGCGCTTATATTAATAAGTTCATATGGTACAGTAGAACGCTTAGGAAGGATTGTACGCAAAATATAAAGCTGTCTGACTGTCAATACAATAAAATATAAATAAATATTTATGGACAATTCACAAGACACCATCTGATTCCAAACTAAGCAGAGCTTGTACTATGGTAATCAGAAAGCTGCTAAACATACTTATATAATTCTAAATACATACTTAAATAGATAATTAACACCCAGAAACAGAACAAATAGTCATGTTCATCACACAAATATTTGTCCTGGGTGGGAATCGTACCCACGACCTCACTTTTCGCAGTCGACTCATCACCCACTACGCCAAGGAGGCTGTCATTTTCATGTCATTCAATACGCCACTTGCTTTCTAAGGAGAAGATGTAGGCTACCTATAGGGCTTAATTTTTTGAACCTTTAGAACGACTCTTTGTGCTATTTCTAATTCTTTGAGTATAGTTTTAGCCGTGCCACCCCAAGCTGTCCTGTAGCTTCGGGATTAAGAATAGAGCTACGGGGGATACCCACATCTAATGTGATAGACTACGGCCTAAAACTCTCCTAAATACGTAATGAGATAGTAAAACTGGCGCTCTTTTAGCATGGAGGACCATTTAGGCTTATCATTTCGGCTAAGCCATGAAATGAAATGAAATAAAATATTCTTTATTCACTGTACGGTTCCTTTACAAACTCTTAGTGAACGTTTTTTTTTTTGTTCTGTCTGCTCTGGATGCGCTTAGGTAATGTTGAGCTGAAGAAAAGAGCAGACGGAGAAAAACTACAGCCCTGTTTTAAAATATGGGGTATGAATATGACAGCTACCGTACGTGTCAATATCGTCCCACAGCCATTTTTTTATTTTATTTAGCCCATCCTCGGGACGTATGGTTTAAATAGCTTCATTTGCCAAAACCTCATTCTGAACAAATCTTGTACTCACAGCTAGTAACAAAACTTTGCCCTTTAGAAAGAAAGTAGGTAAGTAAATTATGTATTAATATATTCCGAACAGTCTCCTCGCGGAGTTTTAGAAACAGAATTTCATATCAGTACTTTCAGAGGCACAGGTTTCTTCTTGGCAAGTAATAAAAACTTTTGAAACTTGAATATTTACTCATTCCGGAGCTATAATTTTGAAAAGAAAAGTTTAAAAAGTTTTTTTTAAAACTTCACAAGGTACGAGGTAGATGGGAAGCGATGCCAGGTTATGTGGGATTTGTAACGTACTAAAACCTGGCCTGCGTTTGTGATAGTAGCAAACGCCAAAGTAACACATTTTGGCTTAGATGTAGAAGATAGGGCTGGTCCTTACCAGCTTTACTTTACAGCCAGCTTGACTTTTCAAGGCGTGCAGTTTTTTTACAAAGCGATTAAAAAGGCAGACGGACTGCGTGGTCTTTAGCAATCACCGTCGCCTATGGACACGGGCAACCCCAGGGGAGCCACTGGAGCATTGCTGAATTGCTTGAAGGAGACCTTTTTTACAGCTTTATTGAAGTACCCCATGTTATAGTCCACTGGAAATGCCTCAGCTGGAAGGTTGTCCCATAACTTACACGTCCGTGGTAAAAAGAAGCGTGCAAAGCGGACGGTGAAACTTTAAACTTCGTCTGGTGGTATAATCATGAAATGGTGACGTAGGTATCTTTGACAAATTCCTCGGAGCACTCACCATAGTCGATTCAGAAGCTTGGCTCTACGTGAGATCTGATATCTTTTTACCTCGTCTTGGCAACATTTTACATGATTTTTTTAGTACCATAAACGTCTTATTAGTTACTAGTTTATAATCAGACATTCCAGCCAAATACTTAATCGCAGTAATCAAAACAAAATCAAAGCAATAAAGCGAGTAATTTATCAAGTTAATTCTTCCGCCTGATAAATTGCATTTCCGTCAAAGCTCTCGAAAATTCCCAAGATAAAATTTCTCATAAATTAGGAGTAACGCAAAAATGATTAACAGTGTCCGCGCGTGCCTGAGATATCGCATAATTAAGTTTCATTAGCGCCCCAATTAGACTTTAAGTGCCGCCACTTGCCGACATTTGGCGTCATTGGCCGCCACTTGCCTTGCGTTCCTTTGTCACGTAATCGAATACTTTTAACGGTAAAAGTATTCGATTACATGATATCTATTGTGACTGTTATAGTATTATGGTGGCTCCACATAAGTGCCGTCATGAATTCACGGCAGAGTTCGTTTCGTCTACATTCACGCGCTAACGCATTCGTGACAGAAACCTGCCGTGAAATGGACGTGGAAGCTGCTCCTGCGCTTACTTTGTTTACTGTGGCAACATATAACTATTTGTACTTACAAAATCTACATTCACGCTCACGTCAGTTCACGGAGCTTCACGGCACTAATGTGGAGCCGCCATACGTAACTGACGACCTGCGTGGCGCAATGGTTACCATGCCGGACTGCCAAGCGTAGGGTCCCGGGTTCGGTTCCCGGCGAAACAGAAATTTGAATGATGAGTTTAAATTTCTGTTCTCGGTCTGGGTGTTTGTGTTTCTGTCTTTGTGTGTATCCATGGTACCCACGACACAGGGTATATCTACCCTAATATGGGGCTATGAGTGTGAAGCGTTATTTATTTATTTTGAGTTGCATGTGTAGGCGCGAACGGGCAAGCTTTTGCCACGTATGTACTAGTTATCAGTGTGAAACGTTATCTACATTAGATATGGTCGCAAGTTGCGACTCGCAACGGTGATACGTCTTCCATCGAACCATAGAAATTGATACAAAAAGCTTGATTTACGTTCCCTTATCGACATGGCAACAGCTATTACTTTGTCGCTAAAACAGCCTACTGGTCAGTAATGTGACGATAAGGCCGAGAAAACACTATTTAATATCTACTTTCTTCAACGCAACAGGAGTTGGACGCGTTTGTACTTTCCTCTTTTCCTGTTTTCTCGAAAGTAACTTTAATATAGCTTTTATTACGTCTATGAGTGAAGAAAATGTTGAACATCTCCTGGACTTAATACCCGCTTTCCTAAAAAGCTCTTTGCTTTTGAAAGCTACCTCTAAGCCGCTTATAGAGCTCTTATGTTAAATGTGTTAAAATGTGAAGTTTGAAGCACTAATGTATAAAAGTAACTAAAATGGCGCAGCTAGTTGCTCTTAAAATGTCACCATAAAATGTAGGTAATGCGAGATATTTTGATCTGTACCTATTCAGCGTGCTTGGTAGTAGTCAAAATACTTCGCATTGTGAGAGGAAACGAGGAAACTAGTGCGGTGCTCATAGTATATAAAAAACAGATTTTTTTCTTCAATGGAGTATTAAGTCACCCTACGAGGTCGTATCCAAGCTCGTTGCTATGGGTCAAGTTGACGAATTTTGTGCAACGTGGTCTTTCCAATATCGAACCATGAAATGATTAATGACTTTTTTGTTAATGATGGAATGATTAATGACCATTTTATTATATATCGAATCATGAGTGTAACTTAACATGATTATTTATATCCGACTAAACTCACGTGACATTTTTTCGGAACTAGGCCGACTAGTTTCGGACCTAAACGAGGTGGCTGGTGGCAGTCGCAGGCGCGTCCTCCGAGCGACCGACCGCGATGGCTCATGAAGAAGGACCTCGTTTAGGTCCGAACCTTTTTTTTTTATATGTAAACCGAACAACAAGGCAGACGGGCCGCGTGGTGTTAAGCGATCACCGTCGCCTATGGACACGGGCAACCCCAGGGGAGCCACCCGAGCATTGCCGGCTTTGGAGGAGAGCTCTTTTTACAGCTTTCTTGAAGAACCCCATGTTATAGTCCACTGGGAATGCCTCAGCTGGAAGGTTGTCCCATAACCTGCACGTCCGTGGTAAAAAGGAGCGTGCAAAGCGGACTGTGGAGGACCGCCACGAGTCCAGATGGTGCCGGTGGAACTTTAACCTTCGTCTGGTGGTATAATCATGAAATGGTGATGTAGGCATCAATTTGAAGAGTTCCTCGGAGCACTCACCGTAGTAAAGTCGGTAGAACACGCAGAGCGAGCCTATGTCTCTTCGCAAGCTGAGCGGTTCTAGCCTGTCAGTCAATCTTGGGTCGTTGACGATTCGGACTGCGCGCTTTTCAACGGAGTCAAATGGGTGTAGCTGGTATTTTGGTGCTCCTGCCCAGAGATGAGAGCAGTACTCCATGTGGGGTCTGACCTGTGCCTTGTACAGCGTCAGGAGTTGCCCCGCAGTGAAGTACTGCCTCGCCCTATTGAGGACACCAAGTTTTTTGGACGCCAAATTGGCTTTGTGCTCCAAATGACTCCGGTACTGCACTTTACTCGTAATGTCAACTCACAAGATACCAACACTTTCACCGACGGTGAGCGCGGTACCCTGGAACTTGGGCGCTATAACAAATGGGGTTTTTTTAGCGGTAAACGCGCAAACTTGTGTCTTCGTGAGGTTAAACTCGACAAGGTTAAGTCGACCCCATTCCGAGACCCGCTCCAGAGAGTTCTCGACTTCAGACACAAGTTTGATTCTGCTTTCCTCCACTTGTGACCGAGAGGCATTGGCTCGACAGGTGTATAGTGTGTCCACCGTACTATCATCTGCATAGCAATGTATACTACGTGATTGTTGCAGCATGTCATTGATATGCAGAATGAATAGTGTAGGAGACAGTACTGAGCCTTGGGGAACACCGGCGTTAATGGGCTTCATATCTGAGCAGCATCCGTCAACAACGACCTTAATCTGCCGCTCAGATAGAAAGTTTGCCACCCAGTTGCATAGCCTCAGGGGAAGACCGTAAGATGGAAGCTTCGCGAGAAGGGCCCTGTGCCAGACCCGGTCAAATACCTTTGCAATATCCAGGCTGACTGCCAGAGCCTCCCCGTTGCCCTCGACGGCTTCAGCCCATCGGTGTGTGAGGTATACCAAGAGATCACCGGCCGACCGGCCCTGGCGAAAGCCATACTGACGATCGCTGATCAACCGGTGCTTTCAAGATACCTAAGGAGTTGCGTGTTTATAACACGCTCCATCACCTTAGAGAGCAGGGAGGTTATCGCAATGGGCCTGTAATTGGACGGGTCACTGCGGTCACCCTTTTTCGGTATTGGGTGTACTAGGGCTACCTTCCACGAAGACGGTACTTTACTAGTGGTGTAGGAAAGCGAGAATAGGCGCGTTAAGACGGGAGCCAACTCGGGAGCGCACGTCTTTAATACGATCGCGGGGATATCATCCGGCCCGCTCGACTTCTTGACATCGAGGGCTAGCAGAGCTCGTCTGACGGCCTTTTGAGTGAAACGCACGTCCTTCATCGAGCTCTCACACTGCTTGATGGTCGGCGGTGTGGCACCTCTGTCGTCCAGAGTCGAGACTAGGCGGCCTAGTTCCGGAAAAATGTCACGTGATAAATAATGTCATAAATAATCATGATAAATGACTGTCATGAAATAATCCGATTAGTAAATAAACAGGTGGTTTCATTACTCCACAAACCGTGGTTTAATCAACGTAATCTTCAACTGTAATTGCTATCAAAGGAATATACGGCAGATGGAGATGCTAATAAAGCGTGTTCACATATTGATGTCAAGATCCCATCGTAAAAGTAAGAATTATTTCTTATTAGACGACCCCTGTGGCGCAATGGTTACCATGCCGGACTGCCGTTCAGAGGGTCCCGGGTTCAATTCTCGGCGAAGCAGCAATTTGAATGATGAGTTTAAAATTTCTGTTTATTCTCGGTCTGGCTGTTTGTGTTTCTCTCTTTGTGTGTGTCCATTGCACCCACGGCATAGGGTATATCTAATCTAATACCTTTAAACGAGCAATTCTTATATATATCTAAATATATTTTTTGAATCTCTGAAACGGCTCCAAAGATTTTGATGAAATTTAGTACACTGGTTGCGGGGATGATAAATCGATCCACAAATTTTTATTGATTGAAATTGTCGTTTTTTTTAATGTTTATGCAGTTAAATATAAAATTACTCTTACCGACATCTATTGGAAAATATTAATAATATTGTGGCGTAGAAAGCCGTCAAATGGTCAACATTTGACAATCCACCCTTGAAACAAATGACAATGTCGATAATTATGAAAGACCTCTATAAAAATTTCGTCAAGGGTATTAAAGCTTTCTTGGTTGAATGGTTACGAAAGCCGACTACGGAGCTAGAAACCCGGGTTCAAATCTGAAGTAGGCAAGTTGCGTTTTTTAATTTTTGTGACATTTTTTTTTAATTTGGAGCTAGGTATTTCAAAAGGATTTGTAAAGTAACACTAATGCAATGAATGCTTTGCTTAAAAATAAACCAAGTAAATAAATTGTTTTTATCCGAGCAACGCTCGGGCGTCCAGGTACTGTACCTTAATATGGGAATATGAATGTATTTATTTATTATTTATTTGCCTACGAAATTAATGTTTCTCTTTCTATGTTTGTAAAATATTGTTACTATCAGTGTTTGGAGAAAAGTGAGAAACTACTGAACTGATTTTGATCAAATTCCACAACTATCTCATCTCCACAACTTCACAACTATCAAATTTTAACATTGCCATCACTATACATTTTAGAATATTCCATATTTATAAAAAGAAATCAGGAATTATTCCAGTACCGCTCCAGCGCACGCCTCAAGGATACATTGTCCATAGCTCCATCTAATACTCGCTTCTTCCGTAAAAGTTTCTTTGGTATTGCTCCTATTATATATAATAAAATACCTAAGGAAATTCGTGCAATACAAAACATATATACATTTAGAGACAAACTGCAGGCGTATTTAATTAACAAATGCTACTACAGTGTAAATGAGTTTCTGTCTGACTCTGATAAATAGCCAAAACATTGTTTACCGCTGAGTATCACGGCGGGGAGGTCTGATTTTTAATAAACCAACTTGACTATTTTACTAATATGTATTTTTTATCTATTGACATGACATGATTTACTGTGTATTAAATGAAATTTCTGTAATAGTTAATTATTTATTGGTTTATTTTATGATGATTATAATGTATATTATTTTTTTTGTAAAATTTGACATAAGTATTACATACCTTTTAATTTGATTTTAATCTGTCAATCTAATTAAATTTTAATTTTACTTTCTGCTTCATTTTTATGTTTTTTTTTTTCAATTTTGTACGCCCATAGTGGCAGAATAAGAGCGACTGTCATAATATTATGTATAATCCAACCGTGTAACCTTATTCGACAAATAAATTAATGATTGATTGATTGATTGATATCTTAAATTGGCCCAGCTTAAGAGATAAGATTGTTTTTACCTCCTTATTGATTTCGATATTTGTTATTGCAAATTATATGTTTATTACAATAAAAGTGCGTATTTAGATAATGTTTCGTTCAAATAAGGTGGATACAATTCAACATTATAAAGACTCCCGGTAGATGGACTTGTGTTTCGATTTCTAGAAATTTCATATGGCAAAACAGTGTTTGGCGGGTTAGTTATTTGAAAAATACAATAAATTAAATGTAAACAAACCCTTACACAAAGTACACAATCAAGTGTGAGGAGTTCGCGCGATGTGTATCAAAGACGCGGTAATCCACTGAGCAGATTTATCTCGGAGTGTTGCTAGGAGCTGCGTATTATTGAGTAAGTTACACTTAAGTATGTTTATGTGACAGTAATTCTATTTATTTGTTTGTCATGTAGTTCGTTAAAACGTTCGTTTTAACATGGACGCGGCGGGAGGAATTACTGCTGTGAAGCACTATCACTAATATTGGTGTTTCAATTACATTTCTAATTGATTCTAAATGGGTAATATCACTTACCCATATTAACCCCAGGCTACTACCAGCTGCAGCAGCACTAGTCTAATAAGATTTCATAAAATACACAAGCCTATCATTGTATTTTATAGATTACTATGGACTGCGATCTCACCAAATAAACTTTTTGATAATCTACTCCATTTTACTATAAAAAAATTACGACCTGTATAATGTAATATAATGTAATAACCATGCCGGACTGCCGATTCGGAAGGTCCCGGGTTCGATTAGCGGCGAAGCAGGAATTTGAATGATGAGTTTAAATTTCTGTTATCGGCCTGGGTGTTCGTCTGTCTTTGTGTGTGTCCATGGCACCCATGACACAGGGTATAACTTCCCTACTGTGAGGCTATGAATGTGAAACATTATTTATTTATTTGTTTTCTACTAACTCGCATTGAAGTAGTGTTGTGAAATAAATTTCAGGGCTTTCTAGTAACTGTGAAAAATACGTTCCCCGCAATAGGCTACAAAAGTGCCGACTAGACTAACATAAGATAAAAAGCTTGCTTGAGTTAAATACGCTAATGCTGCAGAGACCCCGCTCAACGCAGTCTGCATACTCGTTTTGTATAATTTTTTTGTCATTTCATTAAGAATTATTATCCACCAGCTCTTAATGTCCCCAGTTACAGGAGCCCAGTACTCCAGAACGCCATACAACCATTAAGAGTTCTTATACAAAGCCAAGACCAACCAAGTCCTTACACAAAGCATCTCAATTGAAACCGCCAATATTGAACTCGACGCACGCCTAACTAGTCTCGATTGGCAAGGCAAATTGATCGATGCCTTGCCTTTTGTATGCCTCGCTCGTCGATTACGACTGTAATCGTATTCTATTATATGGCTATTCCATTAGTACATACCTTTAACATTTAAACTGAGTTATTTAAATGAAATTCGAAGCCAGCTGATGAGCTGAAACATGGAAATGTAAACGACGATCTATTGCCGTGACCAGTCGAATATAACTTATCGGAACACCAACATATGAATGTGAGTTACATTTTGTACTCAATCAATACATGTTACATTAAACACAAGGTGTTTCGGAAGAGTGCGAGAAATATGTGGATTTCCTTTCTCTTTATTATGACGATGCAGCCACGCAAATACCGTCATCGTTGTCCTGTTCATGGACACCGATGGACCAAGCTACCTTTGCTAGTCTTAAGAAGCCATTAAAAGGGTCAGGTTCTAGTTCTAAACTACAAAGACACGTTAATAATGCAGATAATGCTTTCAGTTATACATATTCCTCATCAATCTAATAAGTAGGAGACAAAATACTACGGACCATCTCCCCATAAACCTTTGGGATTATTTTGCTGAATATGGCCTACCCTTATGTGGATCAATCCATACGGTATTTCAGTTTCTTTTTAGGTCATCAATCCACTTTACCGAGTGACTTGCAGTCGTGGTCATAATTAGGAAACCCTTTTACCCGTTTTTTATCTATCATTTTAACAGAATAGTATAACAATATAAACGCCGCCTTTGATTTAAGGTTTCCTAGCACGAAAAACCTAAATTGAACGCCTAAATTGACCTCAACACTTACCGCTTAAATCATATTGATCAATGGCTTACAGCTTGTATGCCTCACTAGTATAGACTAATAGCCATAGGGCCTTGTAAAGGCATATTGACTGGTGGCTTGCCTCTTGTGTGCCTCGCCCGTCCATTACCTACAGTCGTGTTCGCTTGAGCCATTCATTACGGCGGCAGGTAATTTCCTATGAAATGTATTTAACCGCTTCTGGAAATTGAGTTAGTCGTGAGAATAAGCTAGATTATGTTCGTGTTAGTTCTGCAGAGTTGAAACTAGATCTTGCTTCAGATTGTTAGAGGTGACAGATATCTAAGAATAATAATTAATCGTAAGTGCATTCACTTTAGCTATAATTGGAACCAAGCTTTAGGAAGTAATTCAGTAAGTTCTATGGGATGTTTGATGTAAGTTTACATATTGATTTATTTCAGTCACGAATTTGAGCGTTAAAAGTAACAATAGAAAAAAAAAACACAACGGGTTGCACTCCGGCAGTGCCGGCAGAAGTGAAAACTTGAACATTATCATTGTGCATTTTTGATATTTTGGAATGGTTAGGGAATAACTTCGCACGAATTGCTTTTATTATCAGTGTTATTTTTTTATCTAGTATTTTCCGTAGGTTTTCATCTAGTATTTTTATAAAGTACTCACTCATTTTCTTTCACTATTTCTTCGTCACTTTTTTCATTAATAGATGCACTTTGTTCAATGTCCATATTTTAAATACTTGATATAGACGAATTTTACAAGTAGAGATAGTCGAGCCATCAGCTGTCACCCCTCCGTCTTACAAATATTTGATCGATTCTATTCGATTCGAAGTTTTCACTTCAAAAACTGTGACATAAAATACGTAGTAATCAAATGTTTAAATCTACTTTTTTAACAATAGTTCACATAATGGCTGTGCTTGTTAAGAGGCCATATACGAAATTTTGTCGATTTCGATTATTTACCTGACTTAACACATGAGATTTTGCAGTTAAATTACGGTATTTCCATAAGTTTTATTGCACAATATAACTGATCATTTCAGTAATAATCTAATGGATTAACCACTTTTTTAAGCTTGCGTCAAGAATTATAATGCGAGATTTAGGTTACTTTAAAAGATTTTTAATGCCAAATTTTCATTGTTAATTTGATTTTTTTTCAGGAAACGGATTGATTATGAACTGAAGTGTATTTATGTCAAATAAATTTTATGAAAGAATACTCCAATTATTGCCGAAATCAAATGCAATTTCTGGCCCATTTTCTCTCAAAATTGACTAATTTTGTGTATGAGACTGGCAAAAAGTGGCTCATTTACTATGTTTGTAATTTTTACAGCAATACATGGCATTTTTTTCATTCATGGCATTTATTAGAAATTAAATTAAAAGAGAAATAAGTACAGGTATATGAGAAATATGTACAGGTACTATGTAAACCCGCAAGTAGATAGTCAGTTATCCAAGACTTTATTCTGACGAACCTACAGCTTTTTGTTGTAACAAAAGGAGCGACTTAAACAGAATTTTCTTCAAAAAAATACTTTTTCTTTTTTCTTTAGCAAAGTATGACAATCAAGAGAGGCGATGGGCGAGTGGTAAGTACCGGTCGGTCGCTGGTCAATGGTCGGACGCTGGAGATGCCGGGTTCAAATACTCGGCGCGCACCTCTGACAAAAGATATTTGTAATGTGCGCATTCCATCGCTGCTCTACGGTGATGGAAAATATTGTGACATTTAATTGATTACGATGTTTTCCATCACCGTGCATGCCTGAGAGAAACTCATAATTTCTTATACCTACAAAGATTCTCATGTTAATATTTTATGCGTTGTAACTGGGGTCGGAAGGCCATTTTATAAAATCCCTCGATCTCTCCAAGTTATGTAAAGCTCAAAACTAGATTACAAGGATGACTGGCTTTATTATGGGCCTATATCTTTTTGCTGTAACAAAAGGCATTTCATAAGAGGAACAATTCTTACTGAGCGAAATGTTTTTATACTATATCTTTTTTTAAGTACCTATCACTCATCGATTTTACTTCCAAAGCTAAATGTAAGTATCTATATATGGGATGAAGTTAGACTAAGAGCTGCAACTTTAGTTATTTAAGAAAACAAAAATGAAATGAAATTAATGAAAAAATGCATATAACCCTATAATCCAAACGAAGTACTGCACCTACATATCCTTAAATGTGAACCAATTGAGTCAAGTGACTACGACTCACTTGCATGGACTTCTCCATGCCCGCGGGATGGGGAATTGAAAATTAACGAGGGACTTTTCCATAATTTCGGTGTCTAACTCTACAAGTCACCAGTCATATTTTCCGAAAAAAAATGCGTCTAAGGCTTCCAAAAAGGTTAAACGATTGTTATCTATCGATAAAAACCGCAACCAACGCTTCAATAAATAAGGAAATGCTAAAGCAACAGGCAAAATATTATTCTCAATTTAGCTCAAACGTCTTTACTTTATTAGTTTCGTTAAGGAAGGAATAAATACATATATTGTAAACAAATACTATAAAACCATATTTCCGCAAATAATATTTTTCTGCCGTTCTAAGAAATAGGTTGTAAATAGGAAATGCTAAAGCAACAGATGGTTCATTCATTTCTCTATCGAAGCGGAAATATACTTTAAACAAGTAGGTAAGGCCATATTTGAGCAAATAATATTTTTCTAAGGTAAGCTCAAGTTGAAGAATTTTTTTGAAGACCCTTTGTGACGCGAATTAATTACAAGCGTCGCTCTTAAAGCCTTTCAAATGAAAAGATGATTACATAAGATATTCGCAGAATTTAATCTCATTTCGTTTTTGTTCTGCGTCACTCCCCAGAATTACCTGCTTGCGTCATTTTGGACAAGTTGGATGGGATTCCGGGTGAATGTTTTTGAGTACCTTGTTTTTTGCGTGGGTTTGGATGGCATGAATGGTAGTTAAAATATCTCTTGGTAACTAACTAATAATATTACGTTTTATCAATCTATAAACAAGATCAAGAGAATTCAGCTGCGAGTTATTTATTTCAATTCAGAGAACTAAAAATAATACTGTATTTTAGTGTAGTAGTGCAGTGTAGTGTAGTGTAATGTAGTGTAGTGTAGTGTACTATAGTAGTAATTCGAAGTACGTCAGTTATGATTTAGCAGTAAGGTCACAAAGGTAAGAAGAAATACTATGCTTAAGTAGCCACATGCCACATAAGGGCGCGCATGGCTCGGCGGCGAGCGTAGAACGCAAGCGATCTATGCAGCTAAGCCAAACGGGCGCGGTCAGGTGTGAGATGGGTGACCGCTAGTGGCAAAAAAAAATTTCATGCGCGTTTCCGTGCTTCGGAGGGCACGTTAAGCCGTCGGTCCCGGTTGTTGTCGATAGATAACAGTCGTTAAACCTTGTCGGAGGCCTTATGGGTGGTTTGAAAACATCCGACAGCGGGTTGGCCACTAACCCGCATCTCCACCAACCCGCATTGGAGCAGCGTGGTGGAGTAAGCTCCAGGCCTCCCCAATATTGGGGAGAGACCCGTGCCCAGCAGTGGGACGCAAAAAGAGTTGCAGCCAGCCAAAGTAGCCACAGCCTTAACTTTCAAGTTGAATCCGAAAACTAAAGCATGGTTTTAAAAATCTATTTTTTAATGGAGTAGCAGGGTCGTATGCAGTTGCGCTGCTACTCTGGAGGCTGGCGGTCGCCTCATATAAGTATAGCCGGCAACTGCACCTTTTCACCGAAACACAATAGAATTGGTTCACGGCAGAAGTGGGTGCAGCGGTGGTACTTCCCCGGGCGAACCATAATAGTTCTACTACCTACAAAAAAAATACCTACCTATCTAAAATAAAAACACCTACAAAAAAGATAAAGCGAGTTCGTTCTTACTATTGTTAGTAAAAAATTTTTGGACCAAAGTACCCGTGTCACCGCACGGCTTGTCATGAACCTTAATTATCGAACGCAGCTGCGAATATCCGAGGTGCCTTTATGATGTGAATTAATTAGAAACATTGCTCTTAAAGCGTTTCAAAAGAAAAGATGATTTTGTAAGATATCCGCGGAACTTTATCTGCTTATGGACTTAAAGTATATTTTAAGTCTTTTGGCAATACTTCGGGACAATAGATAACCAAATGGTAATAGACATAATTAATTTTTCTCTCCTTGTAACATTTCGTTGTTGTTTCTTTGTTACCGCCTTCATTGAGTTACCGCCTTCATTGATCTCCAACTACCATAAGGTTGACTGGTATAGAATGCTTTAAGCATTAAGTCCGCCTTCTATCCGATGCTTTTGTACGGTAAAAAAGTTTAAATAAATAAACAAATGGTTTTTCTCACCGCGTAGCACGCACGAACCTAACAATTTTTTTTTCAACCTTTTTTTTGTCCCACTGCTGGGCACAGGTCTCCTTCCCACAAGTGAGAGGGATTTAGGCCATAGTCCACCACGCTGGCCAACATCGCAAAAAACTGGAGAACATCGCAATCAATTAAACATCACAATATTTTCCATCACTGTGGAGCAGCGATAAATGCGCACATTACAAAGTTCTTTGTCAGAGGTGCGCGCCGAGGATTTGAACCCAGGATCGGTCGCGTAGAAGACCGCGGCTTTTACCACTCGGCCATCGCTGCTCAAACAAAATTTAACTTAACAAAATTATTCTTTATCAGAGATACAGAATTGGAACCAGTGTAATTTTTTGTATCGATCGGGGGAATCCTTCAAAAGGCCTACCTCAGCTTTTAAAGAACGCACCGGTTCCTCCACGCGCGGCTCTCCAAATGGGCCCATCATCCGGAGAGCGATAGTACTCTTCTGAACGTTCCCGTGCTTGCGACGGCATGCGGCCACGCACACACCGACGTCCTTGCCGGGGCCGCTAATTGGACGGTTGGAGCTCCCAGATATCGGCCTGCAACCCCAGAAGCCCTCTTTTAGTCCCCTCTTACAATCAGGCAAGGGTTTTATGCCTTTCATGATTTTTGTCTTTGTATCAATCGATCCTATTTGGCATAGGGAACAAGTGTTCTTAAAGGACCACATCTACCGCAACGCGAAAGACGTAAATACGAGCCAAAGTTAAAACTCACCGCGGAGCATTGAAAACGGCCCATACTAACGAAGCGACAGATATGACGTCACCGTCCGAGAACGCAGTAGTCGCAGTACCAAAAACTATGGGAAAAACAAGTGATTTGCAATTTTTACCGTTAAAAACTGCGTTTATGTATAATGGTTGTCTTATATTACCTATTTTTTTTCTTGTTAAGTTTTTTTTTGTTAATTCCTAGTTTTTGAAAAATAAACTTTTTCCATTTTGTCATTATTATTCGCAATTTTTCAATTGAAATATATACATTTAACGTAAAAATAAAATTTATGCATATTCCCTATTCGCAGTACCTAGTTAGTTATGATGAAGCGTAAAGTAAGAAGGAAAGGTAAAATAAAAAAAACGATATAATACTCTCCCTACGTAACGACAGCCAGAATTGCCTCTAAATTCCAAAAAATGAGTTCAGTCTAAAAACTAAGGTAAGATAAGTTTCAGAGAAAACAAATTTGTTGTTAGTAAGTAACCGTTAGAGCTCATTATGTACCTGTGTCATCGCTCGTTTTGTAACCACCCTTAATAATTGAACGCAGCTGCGAATATTCCGAGGTACCGTTATGATGCGAATTAATTAGAGCCTCTAAAGCCTTTTCAACGAAAATATAAGTACATAAAATATGACCGGAATTTAATCTTCTTACGTTTTTGTTTCTTAGGATTACTAACTTGTGTAATTATAGCCAGTGACAATTTTTTTCGGTAGCACTCTTTTTTATGATTCACAAAATTTTCTGAGAAATTAATATAACTTTTTGGTAACTGCCTCTAATATGCGAGTTTGTACGTACTTAGCGTTAAGAAACAATTACAAATAATATTTTCAAGTAGATATGACTAAGAGTTTCTCTGAAATCTTAAAGATATTTTTATGATGTCTGAGTATTGAAAACTAAATATTAGCGTTGAATCTAAAAACTAAAGTAATATTCAAAAAAATCTTAGATAGCAAATTTTTTGGTAGTTTAACATTAGATATAAGTATCGTCCTGTGTCTTTGCTCGTTTTGTTGCCAATCTTAATTTTGAAACGCAGCTGCGGACATTCCGACGCACCTTTATGATGTGCATTAGCTGTCGTTCCTAAAGCCTTTTCAACGAAAAGACGGCTACATGAGTTATTCGCGGAATTTAATCTCCTTACGTTTTTGTTTCTGTGTCACACTCCAGGATTATAATAATAATAATAATAATAAATCCTTTATTATCAGGCAACAAGGCCCATAGCATAAATACCTTATAGACTAACATACATATTTATTATATCTTATAACTAAGTCACATTTTTTTCGCCGATGTGAGACGCGGTTACGGTAGCTCCCGGCGGTCGACGACGTCCACGATATATGCGGAACACGACCCCCTTCGGCCACACCTCCTCCTTTAAAAAGGTACTTCGCATGTCGGTCGGGACGCGCACCACAAACGAACTAAAGTTCACCGGGTTGCGCGATTCCAGCTTCTCAGCCAACACTGTGAACCTCGTCTTCGCCTTAACATACTCCACGACATCGGTGACCTTCGTAGCATGATGCAGACGAGACACATAGATGTACGTGGCTGGGATGGCGGGACGCAGGATCTCGTTCTGTTCCGTCGGTGCAGTGCCACATTGGTTACGGCAAGGAGGCCTCCTCTTCTTGCGCTCCACCTTGATAAAGCCGTCCTTGTCCGGTTGTCCAATAGACACCGCACTACGAGGGGGGTCGTTACGGGTGTTCCCGCTCCCACTCTCAGTCCTCACTTTTGTCCGCTTTTTGGGTTGCTGGCGGGCAGCAGCTGCAGCGTAGTCACGTTGAGGCAAAGACGTGACATTCACAGGCGACACCTCCGAAGGGGGAGGCGGGGGTCGAATAGCGGCTACATTAGCGCTAACTCGTACAGGAACAGCGGCCGGTGAGGAGTCAGATTTCGCTGACTCGGAATTCGACGGCGAAGCAATGCATGCCCCGCGACGCGTGTTAATGTTATTGACCTCTGGTGACCTACTGACAGCCGAAGTTGTACGCAATATCGCTACTTCGGCCCGCAGCTCGTTGATCGTACTTTGTGAGGCCTCCAACTTTAACACCACCTCTGCCAGACTTGCCTTTAGGTTCGTGATGTCCTTCAGCAGCCTGGTAACGTCGACATGGTCAAACGTGACGGGTGGAAGCTTGTGCAGATTCCTTGCCACGAAGGACGGCACGTCGTCTGGATCGGTCACCTTCAGGATGTAAATTATATCCTGGAGGTTCTTCTCTCCCTTTTCATCCCTCCTGCGGGACGGCATCTGATCGACCTTTCCGATCAATTCGTACAGGAGCGTCTTGGCACCAACTATCTCCTCAATCGTGTAGTTGGACGAGCAGATCTGTATGATGCTGACCTCGTCCATGCTGTCAACTGCGTGCTGCAGAAACGCCAGCAATTCATTGGCTACGAGTTTATCGGAACTCATAGCCATTGTGACGTGCGGCGGCAGACGCCGCGCAGAACGCGAATATATGTAATAATTATATTCGTAAGAGCAGTGATTACGTACAACACCGAGCGCGTACGGCACTGCACTGAATTATGCTTGCATTATTTTGGGTAATGACAACCTGGACGGAATTTTGGGTCGGAAAATTTGAATATGATCGCGTAATATAGTTTTTGTGAGTACGATTTTGGATAACAGCGACCCGCTTATTATGAAAATTATTCGGGTATGAAAATTATCAAAATAATTAGTGTCGAAATAAACTTCTAAAAAAACTAACGTCTCGGATACACTTTATTTAATTGTAAACAGACATCCACTGACCTTCATTGACTTTAATTGCACATATAAGCTTAAGGTCCGAGAAAGAGCAGACGGAAAAAACTCAGCCTTGTGGTATAAAGGAATGCCAATTATAAACCTGGGTGGTTTTTTAGCGCCGGCTTATTTCCTCTCAGTGTACAAAAACCCTGCGAAATGGGTACCCAAAACAGACGATCGGATCCGATCCGAAATATAAACAAATAAATAAAAATCAATTAAAAGGCGCAATATGGGTACAAATACTGATAAAAATATGAGTAATATCATGTTATATGAAAAAATATAATAAATGAAACTATTTGAATGCACATTTTTATATTTGGAATTAGTTGAGTTTTAAATTATTGTAATACCAGTCTTCCGCCAGTGGCTTCGCCCACGTGGACCCGTTTTAAAGGTTCTCGTAGGATAAAAACCATACTATATCCTTTCCCAAGGTCCACTCTATCTATGTTCCAAATTTCATTGAAATTGGTTCGGTAGAGTTACTTTAGAATTTATAATATTAGTATGGATTTGCATACCTTATGAAGGTAAGTATGGTGAACCAAATGTACTAAAACACCTTTTGTAAACACCCATATTTGTGCACATAAAAGTCTTTGTCTTTGTCTTTGTTTTCAGTACTACCTACGGATTTTTGTCTCTAAACTTCGGGCGTAAAAGTAGCTGCGCATATGTAAGACATTGTTCTAAACCAATCAAAACACTATTCCGCACAATAAGTAACAATCACACATTTCAGGGATTGCCCTTTGGGTATCCTGCTGTCGAACTCTATTTAAGAATATTTTCTTCCATTGGCTAACATATATGTACATTTATGAAGTATCAGTATTTGTAAAAAAAACACCATGATCGATTTTTAATAACTAACAGAGGGAGAGCGTCCTAACAAACTAGTAGTCGAAAGGATAGTGAAAACTGGTCTCTATAAAAAAAACTGTCATGGCATGTGTATTCGAGTATCCAATCACTTGCCAGAACGTTTTAAATCTTTACCTCTTAGATCTTTTAAAAGATCTCTATTTGAATGGTTTGGAATTTGGAACTCAAAAAATTGTCAAGGAAATGATTTTTTAATTCATTTCTGCCTTTTTCAGAGTCGTAAGGTATGTGGTAGGACTGTTGGTGGTAGGACTATTATGGTTCGCCCGGGGAAGTACCACCGCTGCACCTACTTCTGCCGTGAACCATTTCTATTGTGTTTCGGTGGAAAGGTGCCGTTGCCGGCCACACTTACATGAGTCGACCACCAGCCTCCGGAGTTGCAGCGCAACTGCATACGACCTCAGACAAGACTTATCTATGCTTACTTGAGGTTGTGTGTAGATGTCCATGGGCTGCAGCGACCAATTAATACCACGTGGCCTGCATGCTCGTCTGCTACTCCATTCAAATAAAAAAAAAGTAGTGTATTTCTTTAAATAATTTAGTTAATTTAGGTCGTTTTCAAATACCTAATTCCTACTGAAGATGTGCATCTAACACAAGTTTTAATTTTCACTTGCATATCCATAGCAAAGAATGGGTAAATGCAAATATTGATAATCACCCTATAATTAAATGCCAATACACTTGCTGCGCTGAATCTCATTAAGAGTGCAGAGGCAATTTGCATGAAAATTACCCAAATTTTTAATTATCCATTAAACACTCGGTTTCCGTTATTACCCACTGCACATTATTCATGGCATCCCGTTATTTACACCGCGTTCATTTGCGCCCAGTTTACCCGCGTCATGTACTCGCCACAATACAACGTTGAAAAATTGTAAACTTTTTACTAAAGGTCTTTCAGGTCAGGGACCGTGAAATATTTAATAAAAGGTAGAGTAGCAAGGACGGTGAAGGAAGGAGAAGCGCGCATGGCCCGGCGGTTAGCGTAGAACGCAAACGATCTATGCAACTAAGCCAAACGGGCGCAGTCGGATGTGAGACGGGTGACCGCTAGTGGCAAAAAAATTCATGCGCGTTTCCGTGCTTCGGAGGGCACGTTAAGCCGTCGGTCTCGGTTGTTGTCGATAAAAGTCGTTAAACCTTGTCGGAGGCCTTATGGGTGGTTTGAAAACATCCTACAGCGGGTTGACCACTAACCCGCATCTCCACCAACCCGCATTGGAGCAGCGTGGTGGAGTAAGCTCCAGGCCTCCCCAATAATGGGGAGAGATCCGTGCCCAGCAGTGGGACGCAGTGGGTTGCAGCCAGAGTAGCAAGGACAGTCACATGGTAAAGGGATTCCTAAAGGATCACTACAAAAAATATAGAAAAATCAATAATAAATTATTAGAAAATAAAAACAAGACTATAAAGTGATCGTACTTACCCTAAGTTTTAGTTAAGCTGCTTTTAATAGCGTAATTGGGATAGCAACGACAGAAATCTGTGATTAATACCGAAGTTCGGGCCGCGTGTGAACTCCGAAGTTATAATACTTAGAACTAAAGGTGATAATAACTTTGTGTTCCTGTTTTTGCTTCTACGTGTATTTCGTCATACACACGTCTCTCTAATCCTTTATCTCTTCTTATTTGACAAGGCTGGGTTTCGTCCAAACCCTGTTCCAAACACCCTCCTTAAAGACACCAATATAAGTAAACGAGAAATAAAATCTTTAGAACCATCGAATAAAGAAAATTTGACCATATGAATTACTTAAAACTTTGTTCATTTTTTGCATGCTACAATAGTTTGGTTTTTCAGCACCGTATATCATCACCGTCTTTTTTGTATTGGAGGGAAACCTTCAAAATGTACCTGGCACATTAGGAGAGGGGATACCGAGTTATGTGGGATTTGTACCGCACTATAACCCCCTCGGTCGCCTGCCTCTGCGCTTAGGGAGGACTCTGGGATCTCCAGTGGATCACACCGGTGTCCTCTGCGCGCGGCGCCCAGTACGGGCCATCTTCTTAAGAGCAAACGTGCTCTCCTGTACCTTCAGAAGCTTATGGCGGCAAGCACACACCGCCATCCTTTCCGGGGCCACTGGCTGGACGGATCGAGCTCCCATTATCACGGCTCGCAACCTCGCAAACCCATTTTCGTCGTCGGAGTAGGCAGGGGATTTCGTAGCTTTATTCTTAATCCCGAAGCTACGTTGGTCAAGCAATTTGTCATAAACGTCTTACTTTTGGTAGATTTTAAGGACCGTTTCTTTTACTGTATACTTTTAACCCTTCGGGATATTATACCACGTTTTTAGCCATAGTTCTTCTCTTGACAGGAAGACGATCAATGGAAGGGAGGAGTAGGTACTGTATTAGATTAACTCTATACGATATTTCGTTTAATATCATATGCATATCTAATATAGTTGAAATGAAATAATTTATTTGCATAAATGTGGTTAATAGTTCGTAAATACATTAGTATAGAGTAGCTCACATTTGCCGTAATACGGCGTGCAAATTATTCGTCAGTTAACAGTGAGTTTAAAAATAATCGCCATATACAAGATCACATAATCATTTTTTAATTAGAATTATAATAATTAACATGCTTAAATTCAGTTGTTACAAGAAGATGTCAAATTTACATAAACATGATATAATATTGAATTAAATACATATTAGAATAAGTTAATGTCAAAAGAATTAAAATTTAATATCGTCTCTAAGGTCATTATAAGCATAAACTATAATGCTTTACAGCAACTCTTTAATTGAGTAAAAGCAATTCTCAATAAGCCACTTATGTATTTTCTTTTTGAATTGCGAGAGTGGTAGATCTTTTAAATTATCTGGTATTTTATTATAAATCTTAATACACATATGGTATGCATTTCTGGATCGCATAACTGTTCTATTAAGTGGCAAACTGTTAGTTTGATTAGACAATAAAATAAGAATATGAAAACTCCCTAAGCGATCGAGCTAAACCTAAGTTTTAGTAAAGCTCGTTTTAATATAATTTGTGAAGCAGCGACAAATGCCGCGTGATTAATGAGCGAAGTTCGCGCTTCGTGTGAGTTCCGGAGTTATGATACTCAGATCAACTCGTTCTAAACGATAAAGGTGTGCGGAAATAGGTAACTGCTTCAATAAGCACTCCAATGAGTTCAAAATTACTAACCAAGCTGTTCTAATGCTTGATCTCTTCAGTACCGTATATCATCTAGATTTACTGGCTGCAACCCTTTTTTTTGGGTCCCACTGCTGGGCACTGGTCTTTCCCCATTATTGGGGAGGCCTGGAGCTTACTCCACCACGCTGCTCCAATGCGGGTTGGTGGAGATGCCGGTTAGTGGCCAACCCGCTGTCGGATGTTTTCAAACCGCCTATAAGGCCTCTGAGAAGGTTTAACGACTGTTATCTATTGACAACAACCGGGGACCGACGGCTTAACGTGTCCTCCGAAGCACGGAAACGCGCATGAAATTTTTGCTACTAGTGGTCACCCATCTCACATCCGACCGCGCCCGTGTGGCTTAGTTGTATAGATCGTTTGCGTCCTACGCTAACCGCCAGGCCATGCACGCTTCAATATACTATGGGTTACTAACTTGGTCTTGCATCTAATAAAGTTTTAGTTGGGCTCGTTTCAATACCATAAATTTTGAAGCAGCGACAAAATGCTGCGTGAGTAATGACTAATAATTACTGAAGTTCGCGCCTCGTGTGAGTTATGATACTGGAATCAAGTCGAATCAACTCGGTCTAAGCGATATAGGTTTGCGAAGTGCGAAAACACGTAGCTATTTACTTACCTACCTAATAATTAGCTTCTCTTATTGCATCCCATTGCTGGGCACGAGTTGCTTTGTTCATGTTTCATTCTATTTGATTTAGGTTACCTACTTCCAAATCGCATCGCGCATGGCCGAAGCGCGTATGGCCGGGCGTTTAGCGTAGAATGCAAACGATCTATACAACTAAGCCAAAACGGGCGCGATCGGGTGTGAGATGCGTGATTGGCAAAAAATTTCATGCGCGTTTCCGTGCTTCGGAGGGCACGTTCAGCCATCGGTCCCGGTTGTTGTCGATAGATAACAGTCGTTAAACCTAGTCGGAGGACTTATGGGCGGTTTGAAAACATCCGACAGCGGTTTTGCCAGTAACCCGCATCTCCACCAACCCGCATTGGAACAGCGTGGTGGAGTAAGCTCCAGGCCTCCCCAATAACGGGAGAGACCCCTGCCCAGCAGTGGAACGCAAAAAGTGTTGCAGCCAGGTTACTTCCAAAGTCTGTCGAAAAATCCTCTGAAGTTACTCCGACAACTTAGATATTTGAAACTTACATATTTCTACCATGTTTCTATACATTCTACATGTTTCTAATCCATTTTTGGTCTGATGCAGTAATATTCTGTTTCATCATGAAAGGAGCAATTTCCAGCTGTACATACAAGAATTATTTTACGAGAGTAAGGTTTTGTGTAGATGTCCATGAACAGAAAGAAACAGAGAAAATGAAAATCAGTTGTCTGTAAAATCGGTTTACTGACGATAGTTGAACGTGACAGCGTCATAAGAAAATACTTGTTGCTATAAACAATTGACACCACGTTCACTTTTCACTGCACTTCATACTTGACAAATACATGTAAATGTATTATTGTACAGCAGCAGAGCTGTCCACGCGGACGCATCGCTCACTCAAGTAGGAAAGAGACAGATGTCGAACGCTGCCGAACGCGGAGGCCGATTGTGCCTCTTTGTCGCTCGTTCCGCGCTCTCGCTTGCACTTCAAGCCTTAAATGGAACGCCTCAGAGCGAGGTAACGCCGCATGAGTCATGTTTTTTCGTGCGTGCAGCCGGCTCCATCGAATTATAAGACGTTGTCACGTCTATAAAACTAAGATACGAAGCGATCAAACTCGAGCTAAGGCTTAGTTAAGAAGTTAAGTAGAAGGTTTAGTTAAGTTCGTTTTAATAGCATATTCAAATTAGTCAGACGCGCGACTAAATATTATGTAATTAATTAACGAAGTTTGCGCCACGTGTGAACTCCGGAGTTATGATACTTGGATCAGCTTCTACTAGAGTGTTAAAGGTGGGCGAAAACAGGAAACTTGTAATATACCTGATTGCTATTCTGTTTATGACCCACTGCTGAGTACGACTCGTACTCTGCTACTATTTTTGTGAGATAGATACCGGTTTGTTACTGTCACAGAAATTACTGGTAATATATATACTAATATATAAAGCTGAAGAGTTTGTTTGAACGCGCTAATCTCAGGAACTACTGGTTTATATGAAAAATTATTTTTGAGTTGAATAGTCCATTTATTGGGGAAGGCTATAGGCTATAAAACATAATGCTACGACTAATGCCAAAGTCCACGAGGACGAATTCAGGGGCGGCCGCTAGTACTGATATGATTAGGTACACTAGCCTTCCGCCAGCGGCTTCACCCGCGTGGACCCGTTTTAAAGGTTCCCACAGGATAAAACCATCCTATGTCCTTTTTCAAGGTCCACTCTATCTGTGTTTCAAATTTCATTAAAATTGGTTCAGTAGTTTAAGCGGGAAAGCGTAGCAAACAGACAGTCAGAGCTACCTGCTTTCGAATTTATTATATTAAGTAGGGATTGTTGCAAGTCAAAGTAGAGTCTGTATAGATTAATTTGTGAAAAACGCTTGATACTCGTATGTATGTTTGTACGTTATTGGTGTGTATTTATTTACAATCTATTTATTGGGGCTGTACTACTTTTGTATTTTTGTTCATAGGAAGTCGACTCGAATAACAATAAACATTTCCTCATGTATGTCAACGCTGTGGCAGGGTAATAGTGAGTCAGACAGGGTAAACACGCTGCTCTGTAAAGAATAATTAATGCGGAACGCTTCCGAGATGTATATTGGAGTTGTTATTGTTGTTAAATATTTGTTCACAATTTATTTATTGATGTTCTTCTTTTTTAATTTTACTTACAATATTCCACGTATTAAATCCACTTACACATCAATATTGGATTTTGGCAGAGTATGAAGAGGTGCACAAGGTATGCCTCTCTTTAAGAATTATGTAATAAGCGCGGATCGCTTGCGGCGTTCGCTTTGTTATCGTTGTATATTTGATATTTTTTAACTTCATTAGAAGATTTAGTATTAAAGTTGATTTTAGCACCCAGCTAGCGCTGCGTATAGTTATATATTATACAATCGCATATTGGATGCTTCAACATAAGACAAGACACGTTATAACGATTGCTATCTTGTCATACAAATATTGGTGTTGTTTTTCTTAATTTGTTCTACCATTTTATTTATTCATCTAAACTTTATCAGTCCGTATGAAATTGTCTATTACAACAATTAACGGATCTCTCGATGTTGGTGAAACTACATTGAAGGGTAACAGAGGCTCTGACAGGGTAAGCCTGTGCAGAGTAATTGATCACTTATTCACTGCTCACTGTATAGCGTTAGTGAAATGTATCTCTCAGTTATTATTCTCGTATATGGTATTTTCTGTACAATTGATTGAGCTCTATCCCTTGTTAAGTGAAATTGACGGATGTTATGAACTTATCAGTATATTAAGAATTATGAAAATTATTAACTGGGACACTAAGACCTGTTCCTCAGCATAACAAAAGGTTCTCTCATACGATTACTTTGTCGATTATGTGTCCGTCTACTCAGTTTGTCTAAAGTATTTTTTTTTTTCAGAAAATTTTAGCATCAGTTTTAGAAAGTTTCAAATAAATAAATCCGTTTGTTTCAAAGGGTTTAACACTATAAAGAAAGGTATAAAATACAAAACTAACACGAAGCAAAACGAAAATCCCAAAAACCAGAATATTGCCGACTTACGACAAGAAACTGGAATTTTCTACGACTAATTTGTCTCCATCCATCCGTCCAACAGCCTAAAAGTCCACTGCTGGACAGAGGCCTCCACTAATATTCGGCTTTCTGTGCATTCCAGCGGTTTCACGCTGTCTTCTTTAGGTCGGCAGTCTACCTGGTTGGAGGGCGGGATGTACTCCTTCGGCCAAGACGTGATTTCCATTCAAGGATATTTCAATATGGCCTACCCGTAGTCATATCAGCATGATTTTGAGAACTATATATGTATCAGAATGCTCACTAGCGGATCCAAGGCTAGGGGGCTCAAGCCCTCCCCAAAACCATTCGAGTTCATCCTTGACAAGCCTCTAATTCCTCCAAAATTGAAATCCTAGATTCGCCACGAGTATGCTCACTAAGCGACCTTGAGCCTATGGAAGCGCTATCAGTAAAAAGCAAAATTTCTGCGTCGTAATTCATCCTTAAACAACGTTAAAAAACTTTCGACTTCACGCCCTGAGGTATACTGGACGAGAAAATACTATTTCGTATAGTATTTGGCTCGTTTTTCATATTTCAATTGATCTGTTGAAACCTAATGAATTTTTCCATTAGCCCAACGACGGTATCAACTGCTGATTGGCACCCGTCGTTGCTTTATGTAGTTCTTGAGTCGCATAAAGAAATGGAATATTTATGTTCTGTGGTATTCATAATATTTATGAGCATCTGTCAAGACCAGCAAAGTTGGCAAGCGGACAGTAAATTCTTATTCAATTATTTTTTTTTGCTTTCTTTACCTTATACTTACCATTTAATTATGCGTAGGTGCTCTTGAAAAAATTACTAAAAGAGTGCTACTCCTGGTATCTAAATTTTCCTTCCGCTATTCATCAAGTGATGGCGCCACGGGTATTCCTGAATCACGTTATCGAAGTTTACTGAATGTCCGAGCATATATACAAGCTCCGAATTGAATTAGTTGGAGCGCGACTGCTCCCCGGGCATAACCACCTCGCCCGGCGGGAGATCTCCCTTTGCCAAAGAAGAATTATAATACCTAATGCTAGTAATCTATTCCATTACACTTGACATTTTCTTAAAATGAAACCTAGCTAGATCTATCAATCACCTCTGAAATAACTTGAACTTTCATGAAAATCGTTGGAGCCGTTTTCGAGATTCGGATTCTCAAAATATGTACACAAGAATTACTCGTTTAAAGGTATTATATATCTCACACATTTTCATTGTCCCCAGCTACGGGCGAGCCGGGAGCCTGGCAGCGACCCCTGGCGAGAAGCTGATGGAGCTGCTGCGCCCCAACACCGGCACGCCACGCCGGCACTCCACCGCAGCGTGCGCGCAGCCGCAACCCCGGCCCTCGGGCTTTGTTTACTGTCCGTCGGACGCACTACCATATTGTCCGCCCTCTAGACTAGCGCCGCCTAGGCCGATAAAGGTATGAAAACAATGTATCTAGTTATTTAACTTAATTGGTATGGCACTAAGGCATGCAGAAGCAATTTTACTCCACGGCTTTGCGCTCGGTTCATCAAACGGTTTTTTACTACGTTTGCTCTCAAGACTAAAAGTGCCTAGACCTTTAAAGATATATGAATACAATTTTTCACGTTGTATGCTATTGCATACAATCTCAGACTCTTTATGTAAGTCTGGCTGGCAATCGAAACTTCTTCCAAAATGCAACGAAATTGTTTTAAGGTAGATAAAATAGATACAGCAGTGGCACTTTCCTGGTCGAACCATGTAAGGTTTACCACATAGGTGCTTGTGTATGGTTACAACTCTATTTGTGTCGCACTGCTGGGCACGGTATGACTACACGACACGCTGTCCTAATGCGGGTCGGTGGAAATTCGGGTTAGTGGCTCGTTGTTGGATGCTTTCAAATCGCGAAGGCCTGTGGCAATGTTTAACCTCTGTTATCAATCGATAATTACTAGGACCCCAGCTTAACGTAGTAACTTCCAAAGCATGGAAACACCTATGAAATTTTTGCCTCTAGCGGTCTTCCATCTCACACGCGACAGACCGCTTGCGATCTAAGAATGTTAGAGCCGAGCCATGCGTTTTGATTATGTATATTATATGACCGTAAAATACGTTTTTTTAGTAAAATGCAAAGCAATATATTATAGCTTCGATTTTTCTCCGGTCGATCCATACACGTGCTGCCCTCAAATCAAATTAGTGTACATATAATGTTTCTTATATTTTACGAAAAGGATAATCTTTCCCTAATCTTCATATAATACGCGTAATAGACATAGCCTCCAAACAAATTACTTCATATTTATTCCCTTAGTGATGTATCGGATATCGTATCTGTATCAGCAGATATACGACAGAGAAGAAAAATGACATATCTGTCACTTTTTTGGCTTTTCTTTTAACATATTAGTTTTCAAATTAGCCGTTATGGCCGAGCGGTACAAGCCGCGGTCTCCAACACGGAGATACCGAGTTCGAACCCCGAACGCGCACCTCTGACAAAGAAATTATTAAGTTTTACGATGTGCAAGTCTGAGAGTAACTTATAATTTCTCGAAAGCATGATGTCCACCCATCCACAAAACATCACACGTATCTCATTTTTTTGTTGTAACGTCGGAGCTTGAATTGGGCATGTCCGTATTGGAAACCGCGGTGTTCCCCTCTGGTCACATGGCGGAAAAAATTGTAAGAAAGTTAAGAACTAAATCCATATCCGAATTCGAATCCGTATACTTTACTGACGATCCGGTACATTACTATTACCTTTCAGTATAATAATACCTAAGCAACAAAAACACACCTTATATTTTGCGTACTCCTTTGTTTGCCGTAATCTTCGAAAATTTTACCACAAAAGTTGATCTATCGCCGAAAGTAATTACCAACAAGGTTCATTGTTGCCGAACAATATTTATTTAATTCGGTAGAAGGTCTAATCAATAGAACCAATACGCTTATTAAATTTCTCCCCAATAATGGAGCCGTATTCAAACATTTCTTGAGGAAAATCCATTTCGGAGATAACGTTGAACTCGAAGTGAATTGTGTCTTGATAACGGAGTTTTGGAAATATTAGCGTAGGTCCAGATTTTTTTAATCTTCAAAATTCCAAATATTAACGGGTAAATACTAGCCTTTTTTTGGTATCGGGTGGAGGGGGAGGACCTTCAAAAGTTACTTGAGAGAGGATATCGGATTATGTGGGATTTGTACCACACTAAAACCCCCTCGGTGGCCTGCTTCTGCGCTTGGGGAGGATTCCGTGATCTCCAGTGGAACGCATAGGTGTCCTACACGCGCGGTGCCTCAGAACGGGCCCATCTTCTGGAGAGTAGAGTATTCTGCACCTTCCGATGCTTACGGCAGCATGCGGCCACGCAAACACTACCGTCCTTCCCGGGTCTGTTGGCTGGACGAACGAGCTGCAACTCTTACCACTCTCAACCCTGGAAGCCCCCTTTAGTCGCCTCTCACGATCAGGCAGGAGATAACGTAGCATCGAACAGGACAAAGTTTTAAGATTTGATATTATTTTTGCAGATACCACCACCGCCACAAATACAAGTACCACCGCAGCCACCGCCGGTTCCCCAGCGGACCGCGCCGGTCGCCGCGCCACTACCAGTCCCACCGCCGGCACCTCCGCGGCGTTCCTCGCCACAACCACCGCGCCGAGTACCGCCACCGACGCCGCCCCGGCCGACGCCACAGCCGATAACCACGCCGCAAATAACAGATCCAAATGGCAACCGAAAAGCCACAAAAACGACGCCCCCCAAACTAGACTGCAATCGAAACCCCCAACCACCGTTGCCGAGACGGCTGCCTCCACAAAAGATTCCGGATACACCGTTCTCTCCGCCGCCAGCCCCCCAGAACATGAAGCGATCACCCAGCTCAGGGTCGAACATCAGCGTGAGACAGGATTCCAACGTTTCCTCCGACTCGTTCAGTCAGACGTCTTCGCCATCGTACACGACGAAGACGATGGAAGCGCCTTTGCTTCCGCACCAGAACGTGAACAAGAGCCTTAATGCAAAGATCGCTCGTGGCCTGCTGCTGAAGGAGCAACAGGAAAAGGAGGCGGGCAACTCCTCGATAACGAAGAGCATGTCGACGCCGGCCTCGCTACAGACGATCGTTCGCTTCCAGAACGGGAGCAACATGTCGTTGCATCACAGGGTAAGTATTTCTTACTGATTAATGTTTATTTGTAGACCGCATAAGTACCTACGTACGATGTTATAGTCACATAAGTTATTGGTTGAATTTAATGTCAGGTTGATTTGTTAGATTCTTTGTAAGCTCTAGTAAACGTTAAGTTTTTTACTACATAACATAGAGACGTGGTCATGTCAAATTAGGTGCACTAATAACTGCCACAACTTTTTGCTGAAACACGAAACAACTTTTTGATATCGTACAATTCATCCACCCTAATCCAATAATATACTGATTGGATTAGTTTTACTATATTTATCTCTTATAACTGCTAGCATTATTCGTATAGCTGTGTTGCAAAATGTTATCTGTATGTTTCGGATTCTTTATTGTATCCTCTTTCAGATAATCCGTATTTTAATATAATTAATTATTTATATTGTTAATATAAGAGGGGCAAAATCCCGATAAACGCAAAATGTAAATTTTTAACCCAGGGGACGTATATCGAGACGAAAAATTGAACGCTAACGCTAAATATGCGAGCACGGCCACCCCGAGTTTCCGCATTTAAATTGTAGGCAAAGTTTTAATGTTTCCGACGAATCGTATAAAACTTTCATATGCAGAGTTGGTTCCACAGTTCCAATACGGGAACGTATATGGGAAACATGTGTAGGAGCGGGACTTTATAAATATCCAATTGCTAATTTTATTTACAGTTATAACATATAACCCACTTTGCGACGGTAGTCGGGCATACCCAGGTTTTTGGTCAGGGGGGCAAATTTTTAAGTTCTTGGTCAGAGGGGGGAGGCAAATTTTTAGGTTTTTGGTCAGTGGGTGCAAAATTTATCAAGGTGGGTACCGTACATTTTGCATTTCACGTTACACGAAGACACGCACACAATATATAAATTATATATATCTTACAAAGGAAACAGCAGGATGTAGCATAATATTACGATAGCTTACAAGTATTCTTTATAGGTTTATTTTTTCGTTTGGAAGATATTTTGGGTTTATTGAATGTCTGAATCTGGACCTTGATTCATCATGCCAGCTATCTATGCCAAGCCGTGTGATGTCTGAGGCAGGTCTTTATATTAGTAATCTAGTCTGTTATTCACACTCACGGAAGCTAATCTGTACAAGATGTAGTAACATAATTAATTTCCTTAATAGAGCCATTACGCACAATGCACCTGCGATCACAATCTGATGACATACATCTTGCTAAAGACGCAAGTACATTTTACTAAAGATACTTTAATTATTTGGTTAATGAGAAATATCCTAGTTGTTAAATCAGTAGATATTTTAAATTTAAACGAAGTAGCGGACGAACATACCTTTTTTGATATCGAGGGGAACCTTCAAAAGATACCCGGCTTGCGAGAGGATACTGACCGCACTAAAACCCCCTCGGTGGCCTGCCTCTGCGCTTGGGGAGGACTCCGGGATCTCCAGTGAAACGCAGACAAAGCAACGTTCACCGCAAATACTATCTATCTTTAATAACCAGACTGACGTCTTCTCTCACGCACAGGCAAATAAAATTGTCTTTAGCGGTCACCCATTTCACACCCGACCACGCCCGTTTAACGCCACTGAATCAAGTGCGCTTAAAAGCAGCTAGCAATCCTTGACATGACGAGCAGCTAACAAAGACGTTGACATAATAATATGTACAAATATGGTACAAATGTATTTTTATGATACACAATAACTACGAGACGACACGTGTGAGTACTACAAGAAACATTGTAGATGTAGTAAATATTATTCTCGAATCTTTTTAATATTTTCTCTGCTCACGTATTTTTTACCGGGCCCTCCCAAATACTTTGTATCTTGAATCTTACTAAAGGTTCATTTTCATACGATAGATGCTTACACCATGATATGTTTACGAATGTTCTTCGACGCTTCAACCCCACATCACTTGTACTATGTAATACACTTATCCAGCGCGAAGCATGTATGAATACATGAATATAAAACTCGTATTTAAACCCCATGTCGCTTTGTATCCGGTATGCCGGTAGGGAATCCAAAACGTCGCAACTTTTGTGTTGATAATTTGGCCCAGGTTTATAAGCGAATAATTTATATATCTCTTAATGTGAAAGCATGGCTGCAACCCTTTTTACGTCCCACTGCTGGGCACGGGTCTCTCCCCATTATTGGGGAGGCCTGGAGCTTACTCCACCACGCTGCTCCAATGCGGGTTGGTGGAGATGCGGGTTAGTGGCCAACCAGCTGTCGGATGTTTTCAAACCGCCCATAAGGCCTCCGACAAGGTTTAACGACTGTTATCTATCGACAACAACCGGGACCGACGGCTTAACGTGCCCTCCGAAGCACGGAAACGCGCATGATTTTTTTTTGCCACTAGCGGTCACCCATCTCACACCCGACCGCGCCCGTTTGGCTTAATTGCATAGACCGCTTGCGTTCTTCGCTAGCCGCCGAGCCATGCGCGCTTCATGTGGAAGCATAACATAAGCAAAGCAAATTTGTACGATTTTGATTTATACCCCGGTGCTGTAGTTGCATTAGGTATGGTAGGTGCATTTTTTAACATTATTATTTACACAAAAAGAGTAATAATAAATAGTAATAATTATAACACCCTCACCCTCATAGCCCCACAGTAGGGTAGATATACACTGTGTCGTGGGTACCATGGACACACAGAGACAGAAACACACACACCCAGAATGAGAACAGAAATTTAAACTCCTCATTAAAATATCCGCTTCGCCGGGAATCGAACCCGGGACCCCTCGATTGGCAGTCCGGCATGGTAACCATTGCGCCACGCAGGTCGTCAGTAAATTAATTTCATAAATATCATTTGTACCAGGGCACCTCTTATTCCACACTGAAATATCTTCCAGCAGTGTTTATTAGGTATGCTTTTAAATCTAAATCCAACATCGAGCAACATCGATTCTGAGCCGTTATACAGTTACACTGCTACTCCAGAGGCTGCGTCATCACTACTCATCACAAGGAGACACATATTCATAGTATAGCCGGAAATCGCAAACGTTATTTTTATTATTTTACCTTGCATACTATATTCAAACCCGAAATGTTTCACCAGTTTCCACACACGATTTAGTTCCAAATATTCATTCGAAACAAATTGAATGCAATTACGCGCGTTCACGGGAGAGCTTTTAAATCGCGAGTAAAGTTGTACGCAGAGCGATTAAATATAAAACGTTAGTGGAACGACGTATTAGACTGCTCTTAGCTGTGGTGCAAGCCACGTGCGTTTGACCGAGTTTTTAAAAAACATGACCTTCTTTTTTAAAATCATCAAATATATTTTTTTATAGATTGCACAACTTAGCTTTAATTAAGCGTCTCGTTGAAAATATTTATTAATTAAATATACACCAACTTACTTAGGCCTAAAAAAGTTTTTTTTTACAGAATTATGAACTCTAAGAAATCTAAGTCGCCAAGTATTTTCTGTAAAGTAAAAATTTAACTTTTCAAGAACTTTTATAGTTCGTCCGTCAAAGTATCATCGCTGCACCCACTTCTGCTGTGAATCAATTTTATTGTATCCCTGTGGAAAGGTGCAGTGCAGTTGTCCAGATTTACATGAGACACCTCCGGAGTAGCAGCTCAACTGCATACAACCTCAGACAAGACTTACATATGCTTGCTTGAGGTTGTGTGAAGATGTCCATGGACAGCAGCGACCACTTAACACCACGTGGCCTGCATGCTCGTCTGCTACTCCATTCAAATAACATAAACAATAATTAACCAAAATTTTTAACAGTAGAGTTCTGACAATTATGTTGATTATACTAAAATCACCTGGACGACCGAACGTTGTTCGGATAAAAACAATTGAATTTCTTGGTTCAATTCTAAGCAAAACATTCATTGGCTTAGTGTTACTTAACAACGCCATCTAAAATAGCTCCAAATTTAAAAAAATGTCACAAAAAATAAAAATAAAACGCAACACTCTTGATTGAGGTTTGAACCCGGATCTCTAGCTCCGCAATCAGCTTACGTAGGCATTCGACCAGGAAGCTATACCATTTTATTATACCTATTCATTGAAATTTATATAGACCTCTTTCAAATTGATATTGTCATTTGTTTAAACGGCGGATTGGCGAATGACGGCGTTCTACGCAACAATATTATTAATATACTCCAATAGATGTTAGTAAGAGTCATATTTTTCAGTTTATATTTAAGTTGATTGTCGCTGAAAATTCGAATAAAACAATTTCTAAAAACTAAGCTGGATCAATCTATCACCCCCGAAACCCTGGGCAGATAATTTTATGAAATACAAATCGTTGGAGCCGTTTCCGAGATTCCAAGATATAAAACGCTCATATGATATTACTCTTGTGATCTTCATTCTTCTTTTTTATTCTACTTCACACCGCGTGGCTGATATATTTGTATACAATTTCTTTAGTAAGAAAAAAAAACTTGAATAACTGCGTCAAGCTTGAAAACATAATAGATCAATGTGCTTGATTTAATAATAAAATTTTATTGATAGAAGCAAGATATAATCCTTGGTACAGTACGTGCAGAAGGGCTGTGGCAATTTTAAAACACTATCGCGTCAACTTGCATAACACTTTCTCCCTGTTCTTTGCATTTGTGATGTCCCTGAAGCACATCACTCACGCTAAGAACACTGATAAGAATTTTTGAAGCGTGCGGGCGAAAATCAATCAAAAGAGACTACACCATTTTAAAACACTAATTGTACATCTTGTCCTTTTGACTTTTTTTGTATCGCGGTGGAAACCTTCATAAGATACCCGGCAACTTGGGAGAAGATACTGATTTGTACCGCACTAAAACTGCCTCGGTGACCTGCTTCTGCGCCTTGAGAGGACTCCGGGATCTCCAGTGTAACGCACCGGTATCCTCCGCCCCCGTCACCACATACGGTCCCATCTTCGGGAGAGCAAATATACTCTCCTGCACCTTCAGATGCTTACGGCTCTCCGGGGCCACTGGTTGGACGGATCGAGCGCCTACTCTCACCACCCGCAACCCTAGAAGTCCCCATTTAGTCGCCTCTTACGATCAGGCATACCGTAGCTCTAGTCTTTATCTTGAAGCTATGGGCACTTTGCCCTTTTGACCTAACATTTAAATGCCTATTTTTTTAAAATATAACACCTAATTACTAACTTCAAAAGAGCAATCCTGCCTGATTCATAACAGCCGTACAAATATTAAAAGGTCCAATTTAAATTAAATTCCAAGGAAAATTTTATGAGTCAAAGTACTAGTTACAATATTAACCTCTGTAGTAAATTTGATATGCTTACAGAAATGAGATACATTCTTTTTTGAAGTAAAATAATTTTAAGCTTACATAAGTACTCGATGACTTCAGTCACACGATTGCAGCCACAATTAAATGTAGTGCGATGTAGTACCCATTACACGTGCTCCTATATTGTTTGGTACAAGACGGGAGCGTATTACTTAATTACTATCTTTTAGTAGGTGGTAGAACTATTATGGTTCGCCCGGGGAAGTACCACTGCTGCACCCACTTCTGCCGTGAACCAATTCCATTGAGTTTCGGTGGAAAGGTGCAGTTGCCGGCTACACTTACATGAGGCGATCACTAGCCTCCTGAGTAGCAGCGCAACTGCATGCGACCTCAGACAAGACTTACCTATGCTTGCTTGAGGTTGTATGTAGATGACCATGAGATGCAGCGACCACTTAACACCACGTGACCTGCATGCTCGTCTGCGTCTACGTAAATAAATAATAAAAACTATCTACCCAAGGTACTTGGTGAGCTTAGATAGCTGGTATACAAAGTTAAAACAATATAGAAAAAGAGCACATGGCTGGCTCAACCCTGTTTAGGCCTGGAACTTACTCCACCACAATGCTTCAATGGATTGTTGGAGATGCGGGTTACTGGACAACCCGCTGTCGGATGTTTTCAAACCGCCCATAAGACCGTTGACTAGGTTCTATTTTTTTTATCTATCGATAAAAACCGGGTCCGACGGCTTTTCGTTCTCTACAAAGCACGGAAACGCACATGAAATTTTTGTCACTGGCGGTCATCCATTTCACACCCGACCCACACACACCCGAGATTTGCAAAGTTTCTCCTAATATACTTTGATCACGCTAATGATCAAATAATTAGTTTTCGCTCGACGTTAAGTTTAATAAATCGTGTTTCTAATCGTAGATTTAATTACCATTTCCAAGAAATTTCATCCACGCTTCTGGAATTCTTAAAATTTTTAGCAAAGATTTCTAAATAAACGTTAATGCAAAGCAAGCTAAGATTTTAGGCAGGATTTGAATTCCTTATTTACCTTACCTCGAGTTTTTTTTAACTTTTTGTGTTCCACTGCTGGGTACAGGTCTCCTCTCACAAGTGAATAGGATTTAGGACATAGTCCACCACGCTGGTACCCGGCACCTTGGGAGAGGTGATACCGGGTCGTGTTGGATTTGTTACCCTTTGGTGGCCTACCTCTGCGCTTGGGGAGAACTCCAGTGGAATGCACCGTTATCCTCCACGCGCCTCGCCCCAAAACGAGCCTATCCTCTGAAGAGCAGATGTGCTCTCATGCACCCTCCGATGTTTACGGCGGCATGCGGTCACGCACACACCGCTGTCCTTCCCGGAGCCGCTGTTTGAACGGATGGAACTCCCACTCTCACCGCCCATAACCCCGGAAGCCCCCTTTTAGTCGCCTCTTACGATCAGGAAGGGGATACCGTAGCTCTTTTCTTAATCCCGAAGCTACAGGGACAATACAACCTTACCTACCTGAGCAACTACTCGTAGAGTTTGGGAACGTTCGATATGTCTTAACTGTTATGTTCTTTAAAATTTTCTTGGTGACGAGGAACCAGAAGATTGCCTGATTGACCCTTGGAACGGCTATTAGTATACTTATCACGTTTTGGCTGCTTTGATTCGACCTATCACGTTTTGGCTGCTTAGATTCATTATTTTTTGCTACCAATTATAGATAGATTAATTTCTATTATTCTCTATTCTAGTCACGGAGTTTCAAATAACGCGCACCCCCTCTAGTCCATACTACAATATTATACATTCAAAAGTAACTCTGTCTGTCTGTCTGTCTGCTACGCTTTCCCGCTTAAACTAGAGAACCGATCGTAATGAAATTTGAACCGCAGATAGAGTGGGCCTTTGGAAAGGACATAGGATAGTTTTTATCCTACGGGAAGCTTTAAAACGGGTCCACGTGGGCGAAGCCGCTGGTGCAAGACTAGTAGTATTATAAAAGCCAAAGTTTGGACATTTGTATTGGTGTTTGTTGCTTAATCATGCAAGAATGGCAGAACGGATCGCGATAAAATTTGATACAGGAATAGATTATTGTATAGAATAGCAAACGCCAAGGTAGGATAGATTAGTATAATCTTATGAACTCAAATTATCTTAGCGAAGCCGGATCGGATCAGTAATTTACTAGAATAAGTGGTAATAATAACAGTTTTAGTCTTTTTCATCCGCTGTCACCCATCCCTTGGGCTTTAGTTTTAAAACATTTTATTTTCCACTCGAAACGCTTCTCTGGATCGCACTTCATTTGATCGCGGATCTCGATTGCAAACAAAATGAAATTGAAAATGTGGATTTATCAGATGTTCAATGATCTCATTTAATTTATTGAAAATGTCATCGACTTTGTAAGGAACTCGTTTCATGACTGACGAGCTTCGGTTTGCGAGTAGGTAGAAAAATGTTTAGGTTTCAAAATCCGGGTTCTAAGCTACAACGTTTAGATGATAGAACATTATGTCAAAAAGTTTCTCATATTGATATTATTGTACGTGTACATTTTAAATGTATTATAGTATTTTGATCATAAATAGGTTTGTGGGTACCTACAGTAATAGTTTTCACTAGTACATCCTGTTGAAAACCCTGAGCCCTCTTTAGCCTTTAAGCCATTGTACTCACACAGTGAAAAAATCCTAGAAACCTTTGTCGAATAATCCTAATTCCATCCTTCTAATATTATCCTTTCTACTAATATTATAAACGCGAAAGTTTGTAAGTTAGGATGTTTGTTACTCTTTCCGTCAAATGTACTGAATGGATATTAATGAAATTTTACAATAATATAGCTTATACATCAGAATAACACATAGGCTACAATTTTTAAAGACATTGTGTGAATTGTCCAAAATAAGACGATAAGTGTCAAGTAAGTAGGAAAAAATCAACGGGTTGCAATCCGGTAGTGCCGGCAGAAGTGAAAACTTGAACATTAACGTTGTGCATTTTTGATATTTCGGAATGGTTAGGGAATAATTTCGCACGAACTGCTTTTATTATCAGTATTATTTTTTATCTAGTATTTTCAGTAGGTTTTCATCTAGTATCTTACATCTAGTTTTGTACTCATTTTCATTCACTATTTCTTCGTCACTTTTTTTATTAATAGATGCACTTTGTTCGATGTCCATATTTTAAATACTTGATATAAATGAATTTTACAAGTATAGACAGTCATCATTTTACCCATCGCAAAAAAGTCCACAATGCCGCTAAAGAAGTTTTCACTTCAAAAGTTTTCACTTCAAAAATCTACCATCTGCAAGCTATTTTGGCGTGCGCTGTCAAAACCGCTAGAGTCACACATATGTAATGTATGATGGAAATGTTTATCTTAAATAGTCCAAAACAAAAAAGCCAGGTCAAGGCACTTCAGAAGGGACTTCACTTTATGCTAATGATCCTCTCTAACGCGGGTGAAACCGCGGGGCACAGCTAATACTTTATACTACCATGGACGATGAACACAAAGACAGGAAAGACTGTACGAAATTAGAAGGGCCCTTAGTCAGCTTAAAAACAACGAAGCACCGGGCTATGACGGTATCACATCAGAGCTGCTGAAAGCTGGAGGGAAACCAAAAACTGTTTGATACAGTCATCAGTAGCGGCCAATCGTGTGAGTGAGAGCTCGATCTGCCATCTGGGGTTGTGGACGACATCGTCAGGAAGCCCCCTTTTAGTCGCTTCTTACGATCAGGCAGGGGATACCGTAGCTCTATTCTTAATCCCGAAGCTACAGGGACTTAATAACTCGTATCCTTCATGCTGGTTTGCTACTTGCTACAATTATTAAAAATGTAAAAACATATTTCATTCACTGGCAATAGGACACGTTGAAGTATGAACATGAGAAAAATAGATTACGCATTAAGCAATCAATAATATTGAATTTCAGGCTCGTGTATTGATTGACTTTTATTTGACGTTCATCAGTTTCAGTATCTTTTATATTTTTGTTCCATCATTATATTCAATATTGATAAAATGTATGATGTTTTTGATTTTAATATTTAATTTTATTGTCTGAATAACCGAGCTTTGTTCGGATAAAAATAATTTAATGTATTTGTCTAATCTCAAACAGGACTTTAAAAAATCATATAGGACTTGAATTGGGGTCTGCTGGGTTTGGGACCGCCCAATTTTCAGCCTGAGCTTTTATAACAGTATCGATGTTTTCGAAATTTATCGTCATATTCTAATGATATTTTAGTAGTATTGACGTGACAACGTCTTATAATTCGATGGAGCCGGCTGCACGCACGAAAAAACATGCGGCGTTACCTCGCTCTGAGGCGTTGAAGCGAGAGCGCGGAACGAGCAACAAAGAGGCACTATCAGCCTCCGCGTTCGGCAGCGTTCGACATCTGTCTCTCTCTCCTACTTGAGTGAGCGATGCGTCCGCGTGGACAGCTGATATACAATAATATATTTACATGTTTTCGTCAAGTATCAAGTGCAGTGAAAAGTGAATGTGGTGTCATTTGTTTATAGCAACAAGTATTTTCTTATAACGTTGTCACGTTCAACTATCGTCAGTAAACCGACTTTACAGACAACCTATATACAAGAATTGCACTTTTAAAGGTATTAGATATATGTGATTATACATCTTTGGTTTGTCAAAATAATACCCAAAAGATGTATGTATGTACATACTACTACCTACTATACAGTAATGAACATTATGGCACCAGGATAATTTCGTCGTAGACTATCCAATATGTTTAAATCTAGGATCTAGATTACGCCTGTGAATACTGTCCCCTACACTAACCAAGTTTATAAAGGAGGTCTCCAGCTCTACTGAGAAGGATCCATCAACTAAGGGCCCAACATTAATTAATTTATAAGGATAGGTCGATTCCAATAGAAAAGAATTTTGTACTCGTAAATAATCTCGTACAAGAAAATGTAGCAAAGGTTTTTTCGAATAATCGTGGACCTTCTTCAGATAATTAATTGGCCATCGAAAGTTCGTTAATAAATGGCATTCCGAGGAGTCTAAGGCCTTGGGCCATTAAGATAGCGTTTTATAAACACAAGACGTATATAATTTTCTTTCAAATTTCAAAAATGTGTTTAGATGACTGGCATCTAAATAGCTTGCAGCACCTTATTAGAATGTAAGTCTTTTGACGTGATAATTTATAAATCGATGAACACTGGCTGCACGTTGTATGAAAGTGTCACGCCTCGTGTAAGCAAGAGCACGGAACAACGATAGAGTCACGATCGGCCCAAGCGTCGGCTTGTAACACATTATCAACTATCTTCTCGCGTGACGTTAGAGATCGAGCTAGCAGTATATGTAAATAAATGTTAAGTAATCGAAATAAATGTAATTTTCAATTATGTATTATACAACTCCTTTTTGGTTTACAAAATAAAATCATTCATATTAAATAATAATCTAAATAATAATCAAGTGTTAAGAATTAAATTAAGTTCAAAAAGATTTTACCATCCATATTTTTTATGACGTTATTACGATAAATTATCGTCCGTAAACGGACTTTACAGACAACCAATTTTTATGTCCCACTGAGAGTAGAGAGTCAAAAAAAATAATTAATAAAGTAACGCCTGATTTTATTACTTAAATAAAGAATCCCGCAAAAACACATTTTTAGTGGCCCGCTGGCTAATTATCTAAATTAATTTCCCTCAAAACTCCTCTGAATTAATGTTCTACAGGCCTTTAATATAGTAAAATTATGTTGCTTCTTTATTGAAGGAATCATTATAAACAAAATGAGTAGTATTTTGTGAAAATTTACGCACCAGCCTGGCAACCACTTTCTTATCTTTGTTACAGACATAAAATATTTTTCTAAAAAATTTTAGACCGCGAATTTTCCGCGAAGTCTCCCGTGTGGATAGGGACAAATTACAAATATATTAATCCGGTGGAATGATCGTAGCTTGATGTTTTATAGCGTAAAACCTTTATTGATAAATGGACTATCGAACATAAAAATATTTTTTCAATTCAAAATAAAAGCTTTAAACAATATCTTCGGCCTTATAATATTAGAACAGATAGACATTTCCATTTGGACTTGGCGAATGGTGGTATAGCTCAAGGATTACCTTTTTTGCGAGCGCATTAAGTTCAGTTCCTGGACTGCAGCTTTGAATGGAATTAACCTTGACACCTTTGTTAGTAGAAAACAATAGTCAACGTTGTCATAACCGTCGTGATGTTTCAATATCTTTAGAGAAAAAAAAAACTCTCATAGTCCCACACTGGGATTTCCTGTGATGTGCGTACCATGAACACACACATAACCGAGAACAGAATTAAAAACTCCACCCAGATCCCAAACCAAACAACTATTACAATACAACTAAACCAAACTAGAATTTCCATTTCTGCCTTACTGTGAAACGAACATGGGACCCTTGATTGGCAGTCCGGCATGGTAACCATTGCGCCACACGGGTCGCAATATAAATCACCATATATTGCTTATTACTATTATCCTTACTAAAATACAGAAAGTCTAAACCAGCAACGGACATATGAATATTTACTGAGCTCGAGATAGCGCGGGTTTTATTAAACCACGTTTAGAACGTGTGACCTCCTTCCGGTCAACTGAGCTGTATGTACTTTATTTAAAAAACAATGTGATGAACGAACAAAATAAATGACCCATAGCTTAGCGGCTGGTATAAAACATAATATATAGCTCTCAACTGCAAGCGAAGTGGCAATGGGTATGCCATATAGTTGACAACGGATAGTTCAAAGGGCCCAGTTGGTGATAAGATGGGTCATCTAATTTGGCTAATATTGTACGCGTTTATTTGCTTTGTAGAGCACGTTCACGCATAGATAGTGATTATACTTAGGCAATGTTAAACATTGTCGGTGCCAGGGCGTTTTGAGCCTGTTTTGAGCACATTGGTCGACGCGTTGATTTTCGCCAATAATCCTTGTACTTACCAACAGACATTTATGCAATTGTAAAATGGAAACTGTGTTGAACGTCTGGCTGGCTGCAACCCTTTTTGCGTCCCACTGCTGGGCACGGGTCTCTCCCCAATATTGGGGAGGCCTGGAGCTTACTCCACCAGGCTGCTCCAATGCGGATTGGTGGAGGATATTAAATAGTTCACCTCCCTATGCACATATGTACACCTACAAACACAAGCACACACAAACATACACACAGTATCTTTAATTTTAGTTGTAAATAGTAAATTGTTGTATAATAGTAGTTTGTGAAAAGAACATAACTCCTACTTGTCCAGGGATGGGCGTAAATGGCTGCAACACAGTTATAACTAGTGCAGTTGTTTACGAACAAATAAGTTTATTGTAAATCTGTTTATTGTTCAATAAATAAATGAAATTAAAATGAAATAAATGAAATGAAATGAAAGTTGTTAAACGTCTGCTATATTATAATTATATCCCTTGGAAAACCTGGTTTTCGATAGCAAAGAAAAAGATATTCCTTATTTTTAATTTTCAAAACCAGAGTAGTAAGTTCCAACCAGCAACGGACATATGAATGTTTGCTGAGCTTAATATAGCGCAAGAAAGCAATTAATTAAACCGCGTTCAAAACGTGTGACATCCTTCCGGTCAAACGAGCAGTATATACTCGTACTTTATTTGAATATTTTCTCTATGCGCCATAATCAGAAATGATGACAACTGAAGACCAAGAATTACTGACACAGTTCTCCAAAATTGCCACTTTGGCAGTGGGATGATATCTTTTGGAGAAATGTAGCCAAATGGCAAAAAACTGAACCCCTTTGGATTCGTCATGTCTATTTGTCTGTCTGTCTGTCCATCCGTCCGTCCGTATGTCACTATGAACTAAGTCTAAAGTAGTTCATATGTCGCCACGGATGATCAGGAGCTTCGCAATATAATATGTGCACCCGAGGTAGTTGCTAGTTGACATCGTGAAGTTTATTTCTAAGTATCAAAATTTCGAATTCATACTAATATAATAACTGTGAAAGTAACTCCTTCCGTGTGCATGTGTATGTGTGTGTTTGCGTGTATCCGTTAAGTTTTCACGCCAAAACTTCTTAACCATTGTAATGATACAGTGAGTCTTGGGAAAGTAAATATATATAAAATAAGCATAAGGGGGTTGATAAAGGATAAAAATTTACATGAAATGATTTCATCGTCGAAGATTAAAATATGAAACTTAGGATTAAGCCACTGGATAGGAAGTAAATAAATGTTTATACTAGAGTTACGGACATTTTTACCTACAAGGGGAAGAAACAGGAGACAAAAAATAATATGGAAAGATAACCGAATTCCACGCGTGCAAAGCAGCGGGCGAAACGCTAGTACCCCTATATATTTAAGATATTATATAAATAAAGACTCTGAATAATACTATCATATATCAGCCTGCATCTCAAGAGGCTGAACGCGTACCGTTACTAACGAGCGACTGTTACAGCGGAGATATTATTTTCTTGAGCTTTCGGATTAAATCTTAAGCCGTTTTAACTCTGTTCACGTTTTCGTATATTGGAATTAAGTCATAAGTTACTATTAACCCATATATGCCCCTTGATTCGAAAACGAACAGAGACCTTATCTGCCCAGAACTATTTTGGATCACCAATCTTTGTGATTTTCGGATATGTTTATGCTAAATGGTCGTTAATAACGTTACAATTTATTTTATAACAATTAGTAATAGGTAAGTAGGTTTTATTTAAGTGTTCGAAAACGAAACATTGGTCAAATCTGCGCCAAATCCTGTCCGTTTATCATGAATGAAAGAACGATAGTGTTTTTTATATTTATTTATTTTTAAAGTCATTTGAGGCTAAGTTTGTATTATCTGCCACGTCAAAATTTCGGAAAATTTTCTCGAACCGATTTCGGCGCATAGATTATGCTACCAATATGTTGTGAGTATCCTCATTACTCTCCCAATACATACGTCGTCGCGGTAGTGGGCAATAGCCTGTCAATATTAGAATTCCTTTAAAGCAATAAATATCATCATCGAATAATGTGAATCCCATGTTACCTTTCTGCTCGGCATGAATGACGGTGTGACGAACGATATGAATAATTACGTCTTGACTGAAGAATAATTCAAAAAAATCGATTGACTCTGATCCTTCGGACAGAGTTAGCACCGATCGAGCGTGCGGTAGACTCCACTCATGTCTCGTACTAGGCAAGTCTTGTTTTACCCATTTTCGATTTTGTTTAGGTGGCAGTTGTGGTCGTGCGGATACAGGGTTATTGTGGGTAGTCGCCACTTGACCACCGCGCCAACCACGACTCGGTGAGGGTATTTCTAAATTGTTTCTCGACCGATATTCTGAAAGCGGAACATTGTCTTCGGAGTCGCTACTGTCGTCATCGCTGTCATTAGTAATACCATGAAGAACCAGTTCAGCGGGTGCTAGTAGCTGTCTGCTTGATAAGTTCTCAAAACTTTCATTTCTTTCGTCGCCAGAATCGGAGTCGGACACTAAACCGTCACCAGGAGGATCAATATAAATATCAGCAGCTGTGGCTTCATCTTCAGACCCCAATTCATTGACAATATCGACGATTTCATTTGTTGTTGGTGGCTTACGCCACTTTAAAACAAAACATAAGGCTATTACAACGCACGAAATATATTTGCCCAATGTATCGTTTTCGAATCACGGAAGTAATAAGGTAATTTTTGATATCAACATATTAAAAAAAACGTGATTAAAATTGTACCAATAGACACTCAAACTATATAACTGTACTTATAAATGCAAATAATCTCAAAATTACAGTTAATTATAATTATTACTTACCTTTTCTTGGGAGGTGCCATAATTTTCGCGATTCAAAATCAAAACTCAACTTGCACTGATCAAATAACGAGCAAATTGATTCAGTTTACCTACACATCCTAGTGCCTTTAGAAGAAAGTACCTTGAATAGTAAATAGATGGTGCTAGAAGGCTTTTCTAAACGAATTATAGGAGCTAGGGACCTCAAACGGTGACACGATTTTTTGTATCGTTTTCGATACAAAAAGCAGATACGATACCACTTTTGGGCAGAGTTCTGGGCATATATGGGTTAATAATATACTTATGAGCATAACGTAAGAGATAGTCAAGTAGAATCTGTTTTTACTTTCAGTTAGTTTAATTTGCTGATTGCCTTTATTTAACATTCTGCTAAAAAGTTATGAACAAAACGAATGAAATGTGATAATTTGTTGAGTATGTTGCTATTGTTGCAGTTGAGTTGTGCCAATATGTCGTATTTCTAACAAGAAATCTATACAATTAATCCTGTTCCTGGTATAGGTGCTCATATCCTTGCCCTTTTGTGCATGGATTTTAATGTAAAGCGTTTGAATAAAATTTACATAAAGAAGAACTAGTACCAAAAGTTGCAACCAAGTGCTGAAACTTACTTACTTGCCTAGTTGAAAAAATAAAATAACGTTTCACACTCATAGCTCCACAATAGGCTAGTTATATCCTGTGTCGTGGGTGCCATGGACACGTAAAGACAGAAACACAAACATATAGATCGAGAACAGAAACTCATCATTTAAATTTCTGCTTCGCCGGGATCGAACCCGGGTACCTCCGATCGGCAGTCCGGCATGGTAACCATTACGCCACGAGGGTTGTCAATTCTATAAATAATTTACTATTTAAACGGCTTGTTCCACTTTATCTTTTAACAGAAATTAATTCTTACTCGAATTTGGGTTAATATGAGTAACATAGGTTGTGAGAAATAAAAACAGTACCTATGGACTTTTTTGAAAATAATTCAATTTCTTGTCATTGTGGTTGAATATCAGACATCGCATGGATATGCAATTAAAGTGCATCTCAAGAGACCGAGCTACAATTATCGCCGGCCGCTGCATCCGAGATAATATTCTCCTGAGTAGAGCTCCCGGATTTAGTCCGGAGCGGCTGAACTTCGTTTATTTATTCATTTTGGATTGAATTCATAAGTTGACCGTATTTGAATTAAAATACATTTATTCATTTCTTCTGAACCTATTTCCTCTGTAAATAAATTCTTGCGAGGAGAAGATGTAGTTATTTTTTCAATCAAATCAAGGCTTACATTTACATGAGCTCTAGTAACAACTGCTTACAATTTGGCCTTTAAGCTCATGTTTTGTTTGGCTTTTGATATGTTGGTTATTCTAGTAAGCTTGCTATTTTATGAGTTCACTAGTATGTAAGGATGAAGTTAAAGCTTTTTAAACCAATAATAGAACTACAGTAGAAACGGATATTCTTTAATTGGATGTTACGATAGCCGTCCAGCCGATAAGTTGGCGATCGGCCAACTCGTTACGTGAGCTAAGGTTGTGGAGTATGTGTTAACGTTCTTTAATTTTATCTAAAAACTGTAAAACATGTACAAGGAATGCCATCAATCGCCAAAAATACCGAAGTGTTAGTTTACTGCAGTTTGAATAAATTTCACCAACGATAAAAACGCTCTCTTTGTCATCATCAGAGCAGTCTCTACCGTTCTGACGGTGGCGAATGAGTGTAAAACAATGATGCGACACTATGATTTTTGTAGGTTGTAGGTGACAGAATTTTAACGGTTCGACCTGGGAAGTACCACCGCTGCTGCTGTGGAGCAATTCTTTTGTTTTTAGGTGGAAGGGTGCAGTTGTCAGCCACTTATGTACATGAGGCGACCACAGACAAGACTTAGGCTCGCTGGAGATGTCCATGGGTGGCAGCAACCACGTGAAATCACGTGGTTTGCATGCTCGTCTGCTACTCCATTCAAATAAAAACATTTTTCTAACCAAAACTTCTTATTTAAGCAAAGGCGGATATTCAATAATTTGAGGTCCCGATAGCCGTCCCGCCGATAAGTTGGCTAACGGCCAGCTCGTTACGTGAGCTAAGCTTGTGGCGATGTAATTTTCTGTCCGATTACTTTCGCAATTATTTCGGAAATCGAAATGTTTACCATCTCGCTTCGGATTCTAAAGGGTTTTAAACTATCACTGATAAAGTTCTAATGAGCCGTTTATTTCATTCCTTTTTCTGACCTTTCCTGGAATACTACAGCAGAGAAAAACAGTACTTAGTGAGTGTTTTCGGCGGAAAGTTGAATGTTGTAGTCTTGTTTAATTTCCACACACCCATAGGTACGAGTTTTTGAACTATTAAGTTTTTGGAATATAGGTTATAAAGGTGCTCGATTGTTGCTGAATAAAATGACTGCAAGAACATAGCTTTACTGGCTGGCTGCAACCCTTTTTACGTCCCACTGCTGGGCACGGGTCTCTCCACATTATTGGGGAGACCTGGAGCTTACTCCACCACGCTGCTCCATTGCCGGTTGGTGGAGATGCGGGTTAGTGGCCAACCCGCTGTCGGATGTTCTCAAACCGCCCATAAGGCTTCCGAAAAGGTTTAACGACTGTTATCGATCGACAACAACCGGGATCGACGGCTTAACGGGCCCTCCGAAGCACGGAAACGCGCATGAATTTTTTTTTGCCACTAGCGGTCACCCATCTCACACCCGACTGCGCCCGTTTCGCTTAGTTGCATAGATCGCTTTCGTTCTACGCTAACCGCCGGGCCATGCGACGCTAACCGCCGGGCCATGCGAGCTTTACTGGCTACTCGTACCAAATCTCTATCAGACTCATTCTGGTAAAGACTCCATTCATCTGATCAGATATTTAAATTATTTGTTTGACTGATTAATTACTGGAGACTCACTGATTTTGGCTTTTTGACACCCGACTGCCCTCTTATTGGAAAAAGTCAGATTCTCGACAGGTCCAATTCAGCGTTAGATTAAAATTTTTACTAAATTTTTTACCTTTCTTACTATTAACTCTGGCAACACGGATATATGTTGTGCGATGCCGTTACAGCAAGAAAATCTAATACCTTTAAACGAGCAATACTTGTTTATACCTAAATATATAATTTGAATCTCAGTAATGGCTTCTACGATTTTCATGAAATTTAGTGTGCAGGAGTTTTCGGGGGCAATAAGTCGATCTATCTAGATTTCATTTTTAGATAATACCGTTAAATCCGTGTTTTCAACTTAAAAATAAACTGGAAAATATGACTGTTCCTGACATGTATGTAATTTTATTTCTTTAAATTGGAAGCTGAAGTTGATGGCGTTGTTAAGTAAGCCAATGAGTCTCTGAAAAAGCATAGAATAGAATAGAATAGAATAGAATAGATTTTTATTTGCATAAATGTGGTTTACAACAGGTGACAAAGACATTAAAATGGGATCTCACATTTGCCTCTTTTTACGCGTGCAATATTTACATTACTAGCAATTTAATTATATTAAATTATTATAGCAATTTAATTAATTACATTCAATTAATTAGATTACATATACATTATTATATATTATCAATTCATTATACATCATCAATTTTTAAATTTATTATGATACATTAAATTAATCAACATTAAAATTATATTTGGAAGTCAATACATACAAAAATTGTCATGGCTAAGTAATTAATTTGTCATTTAAAAATTTGTCAACTGTGTAATAGCATTTGTTTATAAGTAAATGTCGTAATTTTGTTTTAAAGCGGAATAATTCAAGTTCTTTCATTACATCTGGTAAATGATTAAATAATTTGGGTGCCATGCAGTACACGCTTTTTTTATATAATTTACATTTTGACATTTGTGAAGGTATGATGTATGTTTTATTCCTGGGTTTTCTTGGAAGTCTTGTTTGTTTTTTATCAAAATAATGCAAATTTTCTTTTACGAAAACACAGACTTCATATATATATAATGATGGTAGAGTATGTTTTTATATATAGAGTATTTAATATGTTTTTATCCGAGTAACGCTTGGTCGTACACGGATTAATTCGCTGATTTAATGATTAGTTCGCATATAGCAAGGTGTAGCCACATCAATTTATTATTATCTTTCCGGCACCTCTTCTAATTTTACGTATGAAAGCTCCATAGACTCACTTTCTTTTTCAACTAAGTTATGGAAATAATGCTTTCCTACAGTACACTTGTGAAATTAAGGCCATTAACTTATCTTGCTCCATTGTTGTGAATTATTTTGCGATTAGACTTGCATTTAGTATTTTCCTTACGAACGAGAAGAAACTAATGAATCCTGTTACAATACGCAAGCAAAAGCAAATTACAATAATAGAGGCTTATTCAAATTGTCTGGGCTTATTCGCACAGTAAATATTGAAGAAAGTTAGGTGTATTTGTAAGAGATATTCTATAGCCAGGTATAGAGTTTTGATTTGTAAAGCATTTGTAAAGCAAAGCAGCTATGTTATACTTTAATCTAAATGTGATCTTAAAAACTGGAGCTGTTTTCACACTTTTATCGAGATTTAAGTAATAACTCAGTAGTGAGTTGAATTACTAGTTACTTGTTTTTCTTGGTTTTTTGTTGACACTTTGTTCTTTCTAATCTTTTACGTTACTTACTTTTAGGATCTACAATGTAGCTATGTAGATTGTAAATCCTAAAAGTAAGTAACGTAAAAGATTAGAAAGGACAAAGTGTCAAGACCAACAAACAAAATAGTAATTTTTTTAATGTGATTATTTTTATTTGTGAATTGTTAATTGCATGTGAGTGTTGAAAATGAGAAATAAAAGGCTTATTTATTTATTTATATTTATTTACTTTTAGGATGTTTTCGTACGAGTTATATAAGGCTGCAGAGGGAGGAGGCGAAATAAAACTTACTACGAGAACTAATCTATTTTAATTTAAAAAACTACATATAACTAGGACAGCCTGGCCCGATGTTAGGAGCCAGATTGACTTAACTTAAACATTACATTATTAAAACTAATCTAATTCATTGTAAGAATTAGTGTTTAACCTAAAGCCCTAATCTACCCTAAAAACTACATTCTGGAAACAATATTAGGATCCGAATGAATTAAATCTAGGTACTTAATTCTATACACAGAAACTGAAGTGTGGGAAGGTGTAAAGTTCAATAGTTCCGCTGCATCGGCGCGTTGTTGGTGGTGGTCGCCTCCCGCGATGCGCGACGAGCAATCGGCGATGAGCGATATGCTAAATGCGATGGTAGCATATAACATACGACACCCTAAATAAAACCATCGTGTGTCTGTCCGTCTGCTGATCATAAAAAAGCTGCTCGCAACAAACAACTTTTGTAAACATCTGAATTTTGAAGTAGGGCGTGACTGGAAGAAACAAAATATTTAAAAAAGTTTTGCAAAAATGTGTTATGCCTTAAATATATTTTTGTTATAGGTAATTACACAGCAGACTAAAAAGTTTTTACTTAAATATTACAGTAAAATCTATAAAAATGAAATATTCTTAAATAACTGGTAAAACCCTCATCAAGCGTAAGGACGCTACAATCTACGTAGCTACGAAGCTACGCAGCCAGGTTCTACGACGAACTGTTTGTCTGTGGCCATAACTTTATTTTATTCCACCCCCAGATGCTACGGGACATGCGAGGCCCCAGTACGGACAGTACACACCACAAGTTTCGCTTGATGCAGCTGGCGCTGAACGCGGTCGCGCTGCTGGCCATCACGGGCGCACTGTTCGCCTACTTCCGAGCCAACCCCGCTGTACAGGTGAGCTTATTAACCGACTACGAAAGTTTATAAATTTTATGAACAAGGAGACGAAGCAAAAATGTTCGAATTTCATAAATTGCCAATTAAGAGTCGTTTCTGATAATTCAAATCTCGCTGTTTCGTGCGTACACGCGCTGCATAAAACAAACAAAAAAGGCGCGAACGCGCCGAAAATTAGGCTGGTGTACAACCGTACTAAGAGTAATGTAAGTTCTACTAGGCTGCTAGTCAGTTGTTGCAGTTAGTACTGCCGATGACCGTGATAAGATTTACCCTTGATTTACCGTTTTTATAGCGAATTTACTTAAAAATGAATGAGGTATCACTAGTTCGAGTTTTTTGAGTTGATAATGTTTAAATAAGACTATTAACTCGTAAAACACAAAATACACCTTTAGGATATTTTAAGCCACTGCTGGGCACAGCACGCACTCCAAGTGAGGGTTGGTACACTTATGTCATTTCTTTTGTACTCGTATTAATCTAAGCATGTCTTTGATGATTTTTTTATAACTCACAGGCATGTCTGTGGAGAAATATCACGATATTTTAAGCATAAAGTATCTTCAATCTGTGTTATCAGATGATTTTCTCGTAGAACATACAATACGTGTATAATAACCCGAATCTGGTAAATATGCCTACAAAGTTTATTTCCTGCTTTAGCCCATACCACGTAGAGCAGATGGCAGTTCCCAATAAATATACATTGAAAAGCAAAAAAACATCATGGAACCCTCCGTATGATTTTGACGCAGGCCTTTTGCTCTCACTCCTACTGCTGACAAAAGTCGATTGATCACAAATCACAAAAACCTTTGACACGTGTAACCTACTGACCCTCACCGAACATAGCGTATTGCGTACCCGTACAGCCGCTGTAGTCTTGATACTTGTAACAAAGAAAATCTGTACTAAACTATATCTAATACCATCTAATACCTTTAAACGAACAATTCTTGTATATACTTATGAAACGGTTCCAACAATTTTCATGCAACTTAGCAGGTTAGGTAACATTTTTAGATAACGTCGTTTTATCTGTTATTTTCAACGATAATCATCTTAAACATTCACTGAAAAATATGATTCTTCTAGTAACATCTACTAGCGGAGTATGTAATATTTTACTGAATTGGGAGCTATTTCAGTAGATGGTGTTAAGTAACTTCACATAATACTCTATGTAACACTAATCCAATGAGTATCTGAAGAAAATCAATTGTTTGTATCCTTAAAACATCAAAGATACTCAACTCACCCATCAGTGGAGAGGGCATTGCGCCTCGCTTCGGTACATAATTTTTGTGCCAAATCTGGTGGGGGGGAAGAACGCACACATTTTAATTTTGTCACACATTCACAAATATTCGTTCATCGCTACAGACGCATACATTTCTAAATATGTCAATTTCAATTAACAACGTCATTTTCTATGCACCGACAACAGTGACACCGACACAAACACACACTAGTTGTGTATAACTAGAAGGCACATTGTGCATGCACGTTGGGACGAGGGGTTCGCCCGTAAAGGCCACTCCTCTGACGGGTGTCATACCTGTCAGTACCTGTGATGCTCTATGTTTGTATCCGAGCAACGCTCAGCCATCCGGGTACTTATCTGCAAAAGTACTCGATATAAATATGTTTAGATGGATGTTTATATTGTTCCAGTGGGGTAATCATTAAACCCAAATCACCTGAGCGAACTAATTTTGAATAAAACATATTCTTAAGGAGCTGCAAAAGTACTCGATATAAATATGTTTAGATGGATGTTTGTATTGTTCCAGTGGGGTAATCATTAAACCCAAATCACCTGAGCGAACTAATTTTGAATAAAACATATTCTTAAGGAGCTTCTAAAACTTAGAATAAAACGTATTTATAGAACGAGTGTCTTCATACAAGCGCGCTGTCAAAATTGAAGCATTAAATAGATTCCTACAGTTGTCACATCTGACAAACAAAATATTTTTATTTTGACCAAATTAACTATAAAAAACTACAAAATATTGAAAACACTGTAAAAAGTTATTTTATGAGACTTCTTTTGTTTTTAAAAAGTGTTGTGATAAAATTTAACCTTAAGTCTAACGTAGCGGCCCGGCGTTAGGTGCCATTAATGACACCAATCAACATGCTTCAATTTGGGCGCGCGAACTTGATTTCTATAATGTAATTGTAATTATTCTAAGTTCTAAAATAAATAAAATTGGAGTGTCTGTAATATTAAAATAACCGTTTTCTACAACATGCATATGAATGTTTATACGGTACATAAGTATACCCTTTTTTGGTCTGTCTGTCTGTTTGTTTCGTCTAATCTCTGAAATGGCTGGACCGATTTTGACGGGACTGTCACGGAGTAGTCCACGCGGACGAAGTAGCGGGCGGCCGCTAGTATTGTAAATAATTGCCTGGCTGCAACCCTTTTTGCGTCCCACTGCTGGGCACGGGCCTCTTCCCCTTATTGGATAGGCCTGGAGCTTACTTCACCATGCTTCTCCAATGCGGGTTGGCGGAAATGCGGGTTAGTGGCCAACCCGGATGTTTTCAAACCGCTCATAAGGCCTCCGACCAGGTTTAACGACTGATATCTATCGAAAACAACCGGGACCGACGGCTTGACGAGCCCTCCGAAGCACGGAAACGCGCATGAAATTTTTTGCCACTCGCGGTCACCCATCTCACACCCGACCGCGCCCGTTTGGCTTAGATGCATAGACCGCTTGCGTTCTACGCTAGCGCCATGCGCGCTTCAACTTATGGGTATGGTGGGTTTTCATTAAAATAATAATCATTATTTTTTTGTTGAATTGATATCATTATTATTATTGAATTGATATAATTATAATTATTGAACATAACATTATTATTTCAATGAAGAACGTTTTTTAAATGTTTGTTATATTGTTTTGGTATTATTTAATATCACTAATGCAATCGCTGATTTGCCGATCGTGTAGTGTGTCTGCGGAAGCTCTCTCAATAGGATTATAATCGTATATGGACGGAAAGCTATTGATAAATTGCAACTCATCAATTAAATTCCTTTTTGTTATGAACGTTCGACTTGAATTAATTGATGTGGTACTTACGTACACGACGTGCGTACTGACTTACTTATTTCCGAGTATTTATATTTATAAATCTTTACACATTTTTTAGTGAATTTGTTCATTTTAAAATTAATTAATCGTCGCGTCAATACAAATGACTTTTTTTATTAATTCAGCAAAATAGTTTTATGTAAAATTTTCCATAATATATTTTAAACGATAAACAATTTGTCGATACGAAGAGTAACATACTTACTTGTTTTTGTTAGAAATGACTCAGAGTAAAAATATCACAACACAATCTGTCACATAAATTAGTAAACATCATAAATACCTTCTTAACACAAGCATCAAGCTGGCTATTGCTGCCCAGTCTGTCTTAGCAATCCTTAATTACCTCAGTAGGCCTTAATAAGCAAACAAAAAATAATGTCATCCTTTGTTCTTAAGAAAACTCTTAGAAAACTGTTGGCTGACTGTATACTTACGGAGCCTGCCTCGCACCAGACTGCTGAAAGGACAAACAAATCTACTAACTATTTTGTACTTAATCCGCCTTTGACCTCGCTCCCTCTTGGCTCACCTATAATATCAAGCCTTAAACCAAAATCAAACAAAAATTCGGTACTATAAAGTAAAGAAAACAGGTGACATTATAATTACGCAGAAAACCAGACTGCTGAAAAGACAAACAAACCTCCGAAACTTCTTTTTACGATAATTCCATTTCGTTTTAGTTCATGGCTTCCATCTCGTGATAACTTTTACAAATCGAAATACATGATCGTTTGGCAATGGGAGATCTCCCGCCGGGCGAGGTGGTCATGCCCGGGGAGCGGCCGCGCTCCAACTGACTCAATTCGGAGCTTGTATATAGCGCGGATATTCAGAAAACTTCGATAGCGTGATTCAGGAATACCCGTGGCCACCAACTCTTGATGAGTAGCGGAAGATCGCTACATCACCCCCTGCTCAGACCGGAGGTCGATGACTTCAGTAATCCAAGTACAATCTTCGCTTACAAGCGCCTTGAATGCCCTCTATCTGCGGTGAGTCGAGATGTGTGGGTGCAGACCTTGTGTAGCCCTCCGTCCACGGTGAGTCGGGATGTGAGGGTGAAGCAAAGAGTGGAGATGCCCTCTATCCTCGGTGAGTCGGGATGTGAGGGTAGGGGGCGGAGGTGAGTAATGGCTACTCAAGCCGTCCATGAAGTCCTTAGAAGCAGCTGTACCAGGAACAGGAAGCGTGTACATGGTGCGCTGCGATGAACCTGACGAGCTGGTGAAGTTATGCTGCAGTCCATCCAGGGAGTGAAGGTGCGACTGATAAAGGTCAGAAGGGACGTATTCTTGTCCGGGGTCACCAGTTTGGCAAAGGGAGATCTTTCTCCGGGCGAGGTGGACATGCCCGGGGAGCGGCCGCGCTCCAACTGACTCAATTCTGAGCTTGTATATAGCTCGGATATTCGGAAAACTTCGATAGCGTAATTCAGGAATACCCGTGGCATCATCTCTTGATGAGTAGCGGAAGATCGCTACATCGCAGCGATCCGACTGACTCAATTCGGAGCTTGTATATAGCTCGGATATTCAAAAAACTTCGATAGCGTGATTCAGGAATACCCGTGGCACCATCTCTTGATGAGTAGCGGAAATTCGCTACAATCGATTTTATCTAATGTCGTACAATTATTATTGTGGAAAATTTTCACTAATTACGATCATCCCTCTAAATACCTACCTAGGTAGTAGGAGGTAGTCAATAACCTTACAGCTCCTGATTTTTTTATTTAAAAATAAAATTGCTTCTTGTAATATTATGTTCGTATTTGACTTTCCCAAACGAAAAAAATATATTTAAGTTATAGTATCTTTAAGGAGAAAGAAAACAGGTGATTTTCTAATTACGGAGCTACTCACCAGACTGCTGAAAAGTCAAACAAACTCTAAAGCTTCTTTACAATTCCAACCAACAATTATTATGGCCTTTTAAAAACAATTCCACTCAAACAGGCACCGCAGAATCGAGATCATTCGACGGAAATTCGTGTACTCGTCCATTGTTTCTTCGTTTTTGTTTAGGGCTTCCATTTCGCGACAACTTTTACAAAGCGAAGCACAAAGTAGATTTTTTTTGTGTCTTAGAATTGTTGTGGAAAATTTTCACAGATTGCGATCATGAGCTCTCGATTTTTTCTAATAATAAGATTTTTGCTCAGCAACTATGTTCCGATTTGGCTTTCCTAAACAAAAAATAATTTTCGAATCTCAAGTATTCAAATCAAAAACATTCGTTTGCTACATAAACACATTAAGAGTACTCGTACTTTTACGGCGAAAAAACAGGTACGCAGCTTCGCACCAGACTAATGAAAAGGCAAACAAAGCTCCGAACTTCCTTTTTAATTCCAAGCCCCGTACAAAGCAACGCCGCTAACAATTATTATGGCCGTTTAAAAATAATTCCACTCAAGACGCGTCGAATATTTGATCACTTGTAATTTTTTTTATCGTTTTTGTTCAGGGCTTCCATTTCATAACAACTTTTAAAATGCGGGGAACAAAGATACAACACATTAATTTTTGTAAGTATCTTAGAAATTACCTAATTATGCCTTAAAAATCAACCAAAAAATAATTTCATCCTTTGTTCACTACACAATCGTAAGAAAGCAGGTGACTATTTAATTACGCAGTCTCGCACCAAATTGCTGAAAACAAAACAAAGCTCCAAAACTTCCGACATGCGTACAAAGCAATGTGGCCAATAATTACTATGGCAATTGCACACAAATTCGCAACGTACAATCGAGAACATTCGACGGAAATTCGTATATTCGTCCATTGTTTCTTCGTTTTTGTTCAGGGCTTCCATTCACAATAATTTGAAATAAAGGGGAAGACAGAGTGGTGCTGCCTGTACAACAATAATTTAACTGCAACTGCTTACTAAAAACAATCTTGATTCTGAAAATTGGGTAGATTATTTATACCTGCTGAACGTACTGTAACGTTCTATTAAATATTTGGAACATTTAATATAAAGAAACATAATGAAACATGTACTCATAGTATAAAATATGTATTTTTTTCTTGATTATGATTATGATTATATCCACAATGACTGAAACAAATCTGCTCAAACTCGTGCCGCATATTCGAGAACATTCGACGAAAATTTGTTCATTGTTTCTTAGTTTTTGTTCAGGGCTTCCATTTCGCGACAACTTTCACAAAGCAAGAGATGGAGTGGTGTCGTTTGTTCGTAAAATGTTGTATTGTAACTGCTAAGTCAAAACAATCTGGATTCTGGAAATTAGATCGTTCACGCTTGTATAAACTTATACTCCATTTCTAAGACACAGTTTTGTAAATGCTGTATTCGTGCAAAAACATAATTAAATTTTGTCAGAGACGTAATTTACAAAATTGTTCCACTTTGAAATTGTTTCAAACTTTTTTATATTATACTCTGAATTGCACAATTATAATCTGTGCCTATTGCTTCTAAAATATAGCAAAGCAAAGGGAGATTTCATTGCTACTAGAAGGTCATATGCGTGATGATTAATTTATTGTAATTTCAGCTATCATAAACAACATGAAATGTATGCTGTAACGACATGTCACGTTAAAAACGCTTTGTTACTCTGTCAGTCACATACAGTACAAGGAGTTATTAGTACTCTGCTGAGCACTGGTCTCTCCTCATAATGGGAGAGGCCTAGAGCTAACCACGCTCCAATCCGACTTATAATGATACAGGTTAGTGGCTAAAGACTTCCGACAGAAGGCGGTTATCAATAATAACCGGGACCGCCGGCTTAACGTGCCCTCCAAGGCAAGAAAACGCGCATGAAAATATTCCCCTAGCTGTCACCCATTTTATACTCCATCGTGACCGTTTCGCTTAGCATAAAACATTTACGTTCTAGTTCTAACCATAAAACAATGATTATAGTTTCTTATTAGTAAGAAACTACCTTGAGCTACCTTGCTATGCAACGCATCATGGAGAATTTATCTACCAATCTTAGAATAAATATGTATAGAATGAGTGTCTTCATACAAGCGCGCTGTCAAAATTGAAGCATTAAATAGATTCCTACAGCGGTCACATCTGACAAACAAAATAATTTTTATTTTGTCCAAATTAACTATAAAATACAACAAAATATTGAAAACACTGAAAAGTAATTTTATTAGCTTTCTTTTGTTTTTAAAAAGTGTTGTGTTAAAATTTAACCTTAAGTCATACGGAGCGGCCCGGCGTTTGGTGCCATTAATGGCACCAATCAACATGCTTCAATTTGGGCGCGCGAACTTGGTTTCTATAATGTAATTGTAATTATTCTAAGATACCAATTTACCTATAGTCTTTTTGATTTTATGGATAGCTTTCATACCGCGACAACTTTTGAAAATCGAAAGACAAAGTCGTGTCGTCTGTTAGTAAATTGTTTTATTGTAAGTTCATCATAACAATGTTGGTTGTTGAAACTTGAAATTAGCTTATTCACGCTTGTATAAGCAATATTTAGTTTCGTAATTCTAAGCCTCACGAAGCGACTTCTTAGACTTTTATTAAAGCTATATTTCACTCAAAGAAATACTTTCAATGTCACCACGAGTGTCGGTTAGAAGTTACATGATTGCTCTATTTTACTGTGCGTAACTTCATTTCGTTAGTTTTGGATGATTTATGTTCTTTTGCTAACATAATAACATTCATATGAAAACAAAACGGGAATAACAATAAAACAAATAAAACCTATAATACTGGTAACATTATGTCGTTGAATATCTACAGTTATTATTTGACCAAGAGAGGTAGAGCCTAACCTTCTGGTCAACTATCATATTTATATCTATATCTATATATAAAAGAAAGTTGTGTTAGTTACGCCACTTATAACTCAAGAACGGCTGAACCCATTTTTCAGATTTTTGTGTTTTTGGATTTGTCTTCGACGGGAATAGGATAATCAGTACTAAAATATGATGAAAATCTCAGTTTTGTTAATATTTTAACTATTTTATTTTTACATATAAACAGTCCGTCAATCATTTGTTATTCGTGCTTCCATTCATTCAAAAATATGACACGAGGTGTCTGTCATTTCTTTTTTTTTGTTTTCGAATCGAATCTTGGTCATATTACCATTTTGCCAATATCAAATATATATCAAATATAATATCAAAGTTGGGGTGTCATTAATTAATCTTTAATATTTTATTTAACATTAATATAAAACTACACGACACATTATTTACTTTTTTCAATAGATTTGTTGTACTTTAAAAATTTCCTGGGTTTAAATTAACTGACTCTTGCTATGAATCTGCAATGCGATTCTTGATTTTCTAATAATTTTTATTACAGGTTTAATGGTAATGTTTATGTTTTAAGTACTTTAAACTACATTATTTCTGATAGGTACTTTAAGGCAGGACAACGTCTGCGGGGTCCACTAGTTATCAATATACATATAATCATAATCATTGATTCATCAACGTTTTTGTGGCCTTCCACCTATAAAACTCTTACAATATAAAACTTAGTAAGACGTCGTCAATATCTTGCTTGTCCGAAGCCCGAACTGTCGACTGGCGAAATTTGAGTACTTTATCTTCCCATCTCATCTGTTCTTACGGAATGGCCGGGAGCAGTAAGTGAAACCGATATTAATTATGTTCGAGATAGTGTTGGCGATAAAGATTTATGTTCGCGATTCAATACGTAACATATTGCTTCTAGCGGTGATTTGATAGCTTGGAAAAGATAATTCTAAAAAACCGTCCAAGTGCAAGTCTGACTCGCGCACGTAGGGTTCCGTAGCATTATCCAAAAAACACATTTATTGTGTGGGAGCCCTCTTAAATATTTATTTTATTCTATTTTTTGTATTTGTTGTTAAAGCGGCATCAGAAATACATTATCTGAAAAAAATTCTAATATTTAGCCATCACGGTTCATGAGATTCAGCGTGATGACAGACAGACGGACAGACGGACAGCGGAGGCTTAGTAATAGGTCTTGTTGGCACCCTTCGGGTACGTAACCCTATAAACCGCCATTTTTTAAACATTAATTTTGAAGCTATATAACAGATAGAGTTAGCGATTTGCTTTTCATGAAACCGTATAAAATTTAAATGTTTATCAGTAATTTCTTGTGAGCAAACAAAAAGAGACAACTTCTTTGGTTACTTGGCTGCAACCCTTTTTGTCCTATTGTTGGCCACGGGTCTCTCACATTGGTGAGTCCTGGAGCTTGCTCCACCACGCTGCTCCATTGCAGGTGGGTGGAAATTTGGGTTAATGGCCAACCCGCTGACCCAACTTTACAAACTGCCCATAAAGCCTCCGACAACGTTGTACGACTATTGACAACAACTCCCAGTTGTTGTGCGCTCGAACGTGCCCTCCAAAGCACGGAAAGGCCCATGAAATTTTTGCCACTAGCGGCCACATACATATCTTACACCCGACCGCGCCCGTTTGGCGTAGCTGCGTAGATCTCTTGCTTCTTTTTTATTTGAATGCAGTAGCAGACGAGCACTGCACACAACCGCAGGGTTATACGCGCTTTTCTTCACTTACAAGTCAGTTAAACATAAATATGGTCCTCACCATGAAACTTGGTGTCGATAAAATAAACCCCCATATAAACTCTTAAGATTCTGTTTACCGGAGTTATCGGTCGGCAAGACCCGAGCGCTTTATTTTCCGAACTCTGTTCCCACAGGAATATGGCCTAAAGCTGTAAGTAAAACCGATGTATTCGTGGTAGCCTTGGTGATAAAGATTTATTTTCTTGTTTCATAAGTAACTTGAGTTAGTTACTTATTACTTTTTATTCAGAACGAAAGATACGCTATTTTCTTAGAGCACCCCTTCAGGAGAGACGGCATAGCGCTTCGCTTCGATACATAATTTTTGTGCCAAATATGGTGCGGGGAAAGAACGCACACATTTTTATTTTGTCACACATTCACAAATATTCTTTAGAAGTGCGTAGATATCCGTTTTCATAAATCTTAAGCTGTATCTTAGGTGGAATATAGGTACCTGTTTTAAATCAAAAAGGATTCCGGCCTCAGAATTTCTCTAATAAAAATACAAACATACAAATACACTCTTACGAAATTCAGCACACATGCTCGGAAGCTTGAATAGATCAATATACTCAAATATTATTCAATTCCCACAATATTACATATACGTGAAGGTCAAAATGATAACCTACTCTCTTTCCGAGCGTCGTTTTCCCTATAACCAGAGGGCCCACCTCTGTACGCCCGTATCCGAAACTTAGTGAATTTTCGGGCCTAATTTTTAGATAAGACGAAAGAAATTCTAGCAATATTATTCATTCAGTAGCTTAATGTCATCAATGATATCGCTTATCTTATGAATTCGTGAAAAAAAAAACGATCTGAGTATGCCAAAAAATGATTCCGAAAATGTTAGAACTTACGGACGGATGTGTACAGAGTGGGCCCTCAGTTTCGGGAATGCCACTCATCGCGGAACTCAATCCGTGTAATCTGACTCTTGTGTTTATTTGGTCCCACTACATTTTCAGAGGAATTTTCGACCCCTGATAGCGTTTCCGGGGGAAATGGGCTGGGCCGTTTGCTTGGCCGCGGTCGGCTTATTAACTTTACAATTGTAAATAGTTAGGATTTTACTTACACACGGAAACCAAAAGTTTTCTACTAACGGCCGAAACCAATATTCTATCTCCATCCGTTTGGATATCTGTATGTGTCAGACAATCAAACAAATTGCTTTATTTGCCTGAGTAAGGTTTTACATAGATCTTATAGTGTAAACATAATTCCAGCTTATTGTATCGGTCAACGGCATGCAAATTTATACTAAAAATCTTAAGGAAGTAGATAAAAACTCTTTTTTGCAATTAAATTGATGTCCGATTTTTATATTTTTACAAACTCATTTTTACAATTACTAGCTCCGTACTCTCAGTGAATTTAAAATGAACATAATAATAAAGTATTCTAAAATTAGCTATTAAATACATTATATAAAAACGGCACGCAAAGTTTGCGAGTCTTCGGAAAATTTCCGATCAAATTTCTTACAATCTCGAAGCTCGGATTGCAAATTTTCACATTTGTAGATATAATGAAAGATTGTCGTTTATCTGAACCTGTGAATTGTTTATTAGTTGCGGTCGTTAGTTGTTAAAGTTAAATTAAAGTTGAAAAAGTAAAAAAAAAACACATAGTTTTTTTGGCGGGAAGTCGAAAAATACATATTGTGCTCTTGTTTTATTTTTACTTTCTTGGTGTATTTTTGAGTTATATCGGATAAATTTGATGGCATTTTGTTCGATATAGGTTAATTATAGTGCACGAGTGTTGTGAATTAAAATAACAGTGCGAAAATAGGTTTTTTCGGCTTGTCTCCATAATTCCATTCGACACGTTCTGGTAAAGAAGCCATCGCTTTACTTGAATGTCTGACTGACTTGACTGACTGATTACTGACGACTTACTGACTTTACCTATTATTACTCGTCCAGTTTCACCGAACTGGCAAAAACGTGATGCAAAAATTAAACTTGACGCTGGCAATATGCAGAGTTTCCGATGCTATAAGCGAAGAAAAAAAAAGTTTATGTGCGTTTTAAAAACAAAACTTCAATCTAGAAAGATTAATCGTGAGTCGCTCTAAATTTTTAGCGTACTTCAAGGAACTATAAAATGAGATTAAATTGAGTAAATAAAACCTCTAAGCGTATAATTCAAGGAATTTTCTTCGTTTTCCCTAAAGTCCCGGGAATGCGTCTCATCACGGAACTCAGAACGGCCTGACCGGTTATTTACTTTCCACTACATTTTTAGAGGTACCGTTCGCCAGTAATGTTTCGACCCAGGGAGGGTTTTGCGGAAAATGTTATTTACTTTACTGTGTTGACTTGTTAGCATTTTACTTGTGAACAACACGGTATTAATAACTGACAATACTGAAACAATATTAAGTTTTAAATCTTTACCCATAATTGGGGTGGTCTGGAGTTATTTCAGAGCTCTGAAGCGACAACCTCTACTCTCCAAAGTAGGCTCTTGTAAGCTCCAAGTCTTCCGAAGAATGAGGAAAGACCCGTGTCTCGGAGTTTTTTTCCGTTGCCTTTTTGTGTCAGTTCAACATCTAGCCCAAACGGGCACCTAAGGCGAGGACCGGGGAAAATGACATTAACTAAGCGAATACTTATTTTGTATTTCTAATATGATTTTTTTTCTTTTCATTCTTTCTTTCCTAGCAGAGGAACACCAAAAACGTTGCAACTAAAGCTGAAACTTAATAGAAAAGGGCTTCAGGCCTGCAAATGTGGCGGACTTATGTTGTTACTATGTGATTTTCTGACAAGATGAAACTATGCAAATTTACTAATAGGGAAACAAAAGAAATTAGAAACAATATCAGTTTCAGTTTCATTGAGACATATACATAAATTAAAAGCTCAATTAATTAGATAACCGACTTGAGCCTTATTGGAAGCGGAAGTTACCCGTTTCTTATTGTAAAATTATTTCGCTAAAACATTGCTTATAGAAAAACTTAACAAATTATGTTTCCAACGGTCATTGATAAAAATCACCAGTTATCAATTTTCGTGATGATGAATAACACAGATAAATTTATGAGCCAAATAAATTAAAATCTCATCAAGCAGACACAGTGAAACAAAGTGAAATATTGTGAAAATATTTCGTTAAGGTATTGTTAGTGATATTACCAATTCCAATAAGAAAATTGAAATAATTGTCAATTTTGTTAGAGATGAGAATTTCAGATAAATTAAAAGTTTCATTAAGCAGACAAAGTAACTTGGCAGGCGAGGAGACGGCCATCCAAGTGCGAAATATTGTGAAATTATTCCGTAACAGGATTTATAGAAATACTAATGGTATCATTAGATGTTAAATATTTTGATAACAAAATGCTAAGTCTGTTTTAGGAGACGCTCCGATTTCAGAATTAAATTTCAATCACAAAGACCAAGACTTATGTGTGCTTGTTAGTTAATATATCTATATACGTACATCAAATTTGCAATGTTTGGCTTTATGAGATATGCAATGTTATTAAAAATTAAAGCGATTTAATATTACAAATAAGTAATAATTATTGATTAAATTGCTACCACATGTGCGTCAAATTTACAATAAATAATTGAAAATCTCAAAGACCTCCCTGTGGTTAAATTTCAAAAATAATTACATACCTGGCTCCTTGAAAAGTGTTATTATAGTGTCAAAGATTTTTATAGGTAAACAGAATTTTGGTACTTATTGACATAAATTATTTAAATTATACATAAAAATTACATTAATTGTAAAATTTATAATAATGATCTATGACAACTAAAATAAGCTACTACTATCTTTATTCAGAAAAAATATTGAAATAATGTGTTTTATAATGTAAGTTATTAATAATTAATATAAATGTAATGAATTGTTAAATTTAATACCTACTTTACCGTAAATTTATACACAAAATTTTGGTAAATATGAGAAACTATCTGTTTGCAAACAATTAAGTATTGTATACCACATTCGAGCAAATAAATAATTTCCATCATACATTAATTAGTAGAATAATATTTAGGATTGGTCCACCCAGAAGGAAAAAAAGCAAGAATTCATTTATTCATTGTAAATTTGAGTACCTGTTTGCTTGTAAAAATCATTTTTATTATTCTATCTTCTATAAGAAAATGACACAGTTTCTTAATTAAACGTATAAAACCTTCTCTTTCACATATAAATGTCATCCAGGATAGAAAACAATCCATGGTATGTGGTACCTGTAAAAATGTAGGAGAAGGAAAATAAACAAAAGAGTCAGGTCGGGTCAATGGGGTCGGGAACAATCTGGGTTGAGTTTCGCGAAGAACCGCATTCTCGGGACTTTCACTAGGGGAGCCCAGAATGCTAAAAGTGACTTTTTACGAGTATCATGAGGATATAGTTTATACAGATTAGGCGGTAGGAAGACACTACGGTTTTTTTTTTTTTTTATTTGAATAAAGGGCTCGGGCTGTATCAGCCCAGGGTACTTCAACCTATAAAGATTGTTTGTACCCGTAGCCAGATTACAGATCACCGTCCAACCCGATAGCCTTGATAAAGGCTAGGATTTTATGGACGGTGATTTGTTTGGCTTCATCTGGCAGCAGCACATGCCTCCCAAGATGAATGCTACGCTTGTGGTTTAGCGCACCACAATTTAAAAGGAGGTGGCGTGGTGTCTCGCTCTCCTCCCCACAATATCTGCACGTGTCGGTTGGACTTAGTCCTAAAAGCGACATATGTCTTCCGAGCTTACAGTGTCCAGTAAGGACTCTGGTTACCGTGCGGATATTTGTTCTGTTGAGCTTTAATAGCTCTTCAGCATAACTCCGATCATATCCTCGTATCAGAGCTTTGGAGTGGCTGTGCCCTGGTCCTTCAGTCCAGTCCCTCATCGCCTCCTCCCTGCACTGAGTGAGAATTTTTTGTCGGATGGTCGTTTTTGAAATACCACAGAATGGTTCAGGACCAAGCTGAGTCCCTTTTGCACCCTCACGTGCCAGGACATCAGCTTCCTCGTTTCCTTTTATGGATGAGTGTCCTGGAACCCATATCAAAAAGACTCTGTTTCTCGCAGCCAGTGCGTTGAGTCGCTCTATGCAGTTCCTGACCAGTTTCGAATTTACAGTATACGAACTGATGGCCAAGAGGCCTGGCTGTCCGAAAAGATAAAGATGTTTCTGTTGACGTATCGTCTTTCAAGGTTTAGCTCTGCGCACTGTATAATGGCGAACACCTCCGCCTGAAAGACTGTGGCGTGGGCTCCTAGGTGTATGCTAAGCCTTGTTTTGGGCCTTTCACCGTAAACTCCACATCCTACGTCATGACCCATTTTAGATCCATCAGTATACCAAACCACACCGTTCAACCCTCCTGGAACCTGGCCATTAAGCCATTCGTTCCTGGTAGGCATCATTACCTGGTATAGTTTGGTAAAGTTCCTCTCTGGTATCATGAAATCAGATACCATAGAAAATATCTCTTCCCTAAAGACTTGCTCTACTAGAGCTCGGAAAGTTTGGGAAAGCCAGGGTCTGCACCCGCTGGAGCAGAGTCTAACCACACTGGACTTTGCCTGAGCTCCTATATATATGTGCAGTGGAGGCATGTCCAGCATAGCATTCAGCGCCGCTCCTGGGCATGACGCCATGGCTCCTGTAGCGATGACACAGGCAGTTCTCTGTATCGCGTTTAATCTGTCGACGGTCGTTTTTTGTGAAGTTTTCTTGCTCCACACCACACATGCGTAGGTCACAAGAGGCCTTATGATTGTGGTGTACAACCAGATGACAGCCTTGGGACTGATGCCCCATCTGGTCCCAACAAATCGACAGCTTATCCCTAAGGCTATTTTAGCTCTTTGGATAATATTCTCAATATGTTGGTTCCACGTAAGTTTTTGGTCGAGTGTTACGCCCAAGTATTTAACCTCGGTGGAAAACGGTATAGTTTTCCCACTCAGACGTGGGGGCCTTAGTTTATCTAAGAGCCTCCTCCTTGTGAATGGGACTATTACTGTTTTGTCTGGATTGACTGATAGTTGGTTATTTCTACACCAGTCAGAGACAATGTTTAGCGCTTCTTGGAGTCTCGATGACAAAGTGTCTTGACAGAAACCTCTGACCACAATGACAAGGTCGTCGGCATATCCTTGCACGTCAAAGCGTTTCCTGTTGAGAATCTCCAGTAGCTGATCTACCGTTAGGGACCACAAGAGGGGAGACAGGACCCCTGGAACTACGGAACTCTACGGTTATGATGTTTTCTGTTTTATCTGTGGGGAGAGAGTCTAGAGGTTTTCAATTGCTTGATATAAAAAAGGACAGGTAAAATATGGAGCTCGGCAAATCTGTATATTTTCATAACCGGAAGCAAGAGTCACTAAAACTTTAGCGTTCCTATATATAGTGCTTTTTAAACTATGACACTACTCATGGGAGTTTTAAATATACCCCAATTCCATACTATTATTATTAGAGAAGTGACAAAAATTCTAACAAACAATGTTGTAAATTCTTTTACGTTTAATTCAAGTTTTAAGAAATCTATGCCTGGATAATTCAAAAACGAATATTATTTGTAGTCGGTCATTAAATACTTTTAAAACTAATTTCATTTTATTACGCTTCATTTCACATCATTACAACAATGTTACACAAACAATCCAGTAGGTACATTGATGACATTAAAACGTAATAACATTGTCGTATTAATCCTTACAATATTTAACTTTAGACCCTTAACATTTATCGGAAACACATTGTTTCCAATACGTTTAGTACAACAGCAGCTATTTATAACGCCGGGAAAGAAAATAACGTTTCCAGAAAAACGCTTCCGACGGTAGAAACATCACTAGGTACCTACTAAAAATGTAGTGGAAACTTAGAATAAATACGTATAGAATGAGTGTCTTCATACAAGCGTCAAAATTTCAACTGTTTCAATTGTCAACTGTCAAAATTGAAGCACTAAATAGATTCACACAGATGTCACATCTCACAAACAAAATATTTTTATTTTGACCAATTTAACAATAAAAAACTACAAAATATTGAAAACTTCAGTGTTTTTAGACTATTTTTGTTTTCCAAAAGTGTTGTGAAACGTTCGGCGTGCATTAACTTTAAATTTTACGGAGCGGCCCGGCACTTGGTGCCATTAATGGCACCAATTAAAATCCTTCAATTTGGGTGCGTGAACTTGGTTTCTATAATGTAATTATTCTAAGAGTGGAAAGTTATTAAAGAGGGTCAAGCTACCCAGATTGAGTTACTTCCGTGATGATTCGCATTCTCGTGACCGCTCTCGACGAAAACGATGCCAATTCCCGTACAAGCGTTTTTATTTACATTGACATTCCTCAATCACTGGGACTTAGTTAGCTTGTGTTTTTATGCATTTGAGAACTTTTGCCTTGTAGGATGCTACAATTTTCCTTTCTAACATTACGCTTTTGGGCTGCAACAAACTTTTGTGTCCCACTGCAGGTCTTGGGTCTCTCCCCATGATTGGGGAGGCCTGGAGCTTAGCACCTGCTCCTATGCAGGTTGGTGAAGGTACGTTACTGGCCAGGCCGCTGGCCTAGTTCGCTGTCGACGTTTGCAACCGCCCTTATGGCCTCGGACAAAGTTTAGGGACTGTGATCTATGAATAACAACCGGGACCAACCGCCCTTCAAAGATCGGAAATGCGCATCACGGTCACCCATCTCACTCTCGCGCCCGTAACGCTTACTGGTAGCTACGTAGATCGCATGTGTCCTACGCGAGCCGCCGGACAGTGTGTGCTTCTTTCTTTAGGACATTAAAATTCATAAACCCAGGATTTTTTTAAGGAATCGCTTCTAAATATTTAAATTTAAATTTGAATATTTTAATTTTTTATGATAAGAATGCACATACATTTCCTCAAAACCTTGAAGATTTAGTGGAAAAAAATTGTTCCCACTATATTTAATTACAAACCTGACCATTTACGAGTAAATTGTTAACAAGCCAACCGCGGTAAAGTAAATAACATTTCCCTCGAAACGCTCAAAGGGGTCACGTTCCTAGTGAGGGAGGGACATCTCTAAAAATGTAGTCGAAAGTAAATAAAGAGGGTTGAGCTACCGGGATTTGGTTCCGTGATTAGTCGCATTCCCGGGACTGCTTTTAGGGAAAACGACGCAAATTTTCGAAAAAGCGTGTAAAATCTTTTTATTTACTACTATAACACAGATAAAAAATTAAATTTTGAAATAGATTAAAAAAATATTTTTGTTATTTTAAAAATTATATCTAACATTTTACGACTACTTATTGACTAAGCTGTCTAAATATATTTTTACATGTTTTACGTATATACAGTAAAGTATCCTATACAGGCGTTTACCGGAATAAATCAATAATAATCAATAGTATCTATCGAATATGATTGTAGTTATTGAACATGACATACGAGAAAATAATATATGTCATAAAATAAAAAATCTACTGTTGTTGAGACTACTTAAGGGAAAATTTTCTACATAGTTGCATCTAGGTAATATCAACCAAATGTCCAAATGTGCAAAAAAGTCCCTTTTGTCAACAAAGAGCTTCTTTCTTAGAATTTTGTTTATAGAAATCATTCGTTCCGAGAAGGAATCGAATTATCAGAGATTTTACTTGGTGCACTTATCTGGAACAGTACTGCTAAAAAATTTTTTATAATAATATTGTTATGGATTACATAGGTACTTTGTTGGTTAAATCTTTTATCATAAGAAAATAATGGATCTTTCTGAATTTTTAATAGAACGATTGTTATGCACCACATTCTAAGTGCTTACTGCAGCCCATGCAAATCTACATCTAACGAGGGTGGGTGTACTGCTACTCTTGCTTGTGGTTAATGATCATTGTAACTATAGTTCGCAATATTGACGACGCTTTATACTCACATTATCTTTCTCTCTGGTAATCTATACTAATATATAAAGCTGAAGAGTTTGTTTGTTTGAACGCGCTAATCCCAGGAACTACTGGTTCGAATAGAAAAATTATTTTTGTGTTGGATAGTCCATTTATCGAGGAAGGCTTTAGGCTATATAACATCATGCTATGACTAACACCAAACTTCACCAAAGTCCACGCGGACGAAGTCGCGGGCGGCCGCTAGTCTTACCCTAATCCTCTTGAAAGGAAAACTGAATTTTTGATAACAAATTAACTAAGGGTACTTCCACAGTCGGACCACTCAAGCTCTACTTGTCTAATCTGTCCCGGTTTTCCACAGTACGTCTCCCAAGTGGTGAACCGTTCGATGGTCATCACATCGCCAACACCTACAGACCCTCCCGGGGGCCGCAACCCCGCGCCCGGCGTCTGCCTACCGGTCATCGTCACCTTCTGCCAGCAACATCGGATATCGTACAACTTTACCGTCTTCCCCAATTACATCGGCCATTTTGGACAGCGAGACGCTCAACAGGTTGGTAAATAATATAGTTATTTTTAGCAAGAAAACTCAGCACTGGCATTAAAGATACAGCCTTTGAGTTCTTGATATCCTATTTGAGTGACAAAGACAAAGACCTTTATTTGCGCAGATATGGGTATTTACAAAAGGTGTTTTTATACACTTGGTTCACCTTATTTACCTTCATGAGGTATCCAAATATTGCAACAAATAAAAACTTAAGTACGTTATTACAAATATAAAAATTTACATTGAAATAGTTGTTTTATTATAAGATATATAGTATTATTATTATAATTATATGTATTGCTATTGATTAATTATATTTATTTATTGTTATTTTTCGGTTCGAATCCGATCGTCGGCTTTGGGGACCCATTTTGCAGGTTTTTTGTACACTGAGAGGAAAAAAAGCCGGCGGAAAAAACCTCCCAAGTTTTTATGAAATGCCTTTATGCCATTTTATCGTTTTAAAAACCAGTGACCGAAACAACTTAAAGAATCCTAGCCATCGATATAAGTAGGTAGATGCAAGGTTCCCATACAAAATTGAGTCAAAATGTGGCCCCGCGTAAAAACGTACTTATTATAGATGTATGCAAGTATTCTAAACAAAAACATATTTTAAGATATCTTACTTTTTATCTATTTTAAACCTTATGGTACTGACATAAGTAAGACTATAAGTCCATGTTAAATTGTTACTTATCACCTTCTGGTTCGATGTTTATAATACGGCAATAAAATTTTACGACTTTAAACTTACGAAATAGGAGTTTATTGAGAAATGAAACCAAAAGCATTACAATAAAGCACATATTCGTTTACAAGATTAATTTACCGCCATATTTACACCACCAAACAAATTTTACTAAAATAATAATAAATAGTCTTAAAGTATAATAAATATGCGTTATTAAATTAAGATAAAGATGTACTCACTGGAAGTATGATACTCCACACTTTTTTTTGCGTTTTTAGAGTGTAATTTTTACAAATTTTTACTGCGGACTTTGGCATCACTGACGTGCGACACGTGCGTGGCGGTTTAACAAATGAAAGCGAAAGAAGGCATATTGCTGCCGTTATGCCTTCTTTTGCCGGTGCCACTTTTAGGCAGCGACTGTGAATCTACCTACTTATATTATATCGATGATCCTAGCAGTCGGAAGGGAAAGGTTAAAGGTGTATGGAAAATGTCATCCGGTTTCACAGTGCGAGTCCCAATGGATAGTAGGTAGTTGGATATTAGGCCTATTTTTTTTTAAATATATATTATTAACGTCCTGCCTTACATGGTAGAGAAATCAACCCAATACAATACAAACCCAATAACATTCAAATTCGCTGTCTTCCTTATTATATAGATCATATTAGACAACATTATGCTAAATAGGTTAGTAAGTAGGTATACTTCAGCACAAGGAAATCTATTTAAGTTCCGTCTAAGGAATGCAATACCGGGAGACCAGGATATTTATCAGGATATTTACAAAATCAAACGGCGAAGGTGTTAGTCGTATGCAAGTGAAAAGCCTCTAAGTAAAATCCAATCCATTTACAATATCAACCAACAATAATTTTCCGCGACCACTATTTAGTAGGCGCGCTCGGATAGACACTCTTGGGATTACCGGCCACTTGTCACAATCGCAACAATTAATTTGTTCCGAAGCACTTTGTCGTCAATGGACGCCACTCGCAGTCGTTCTTTAAAGCCGTGGAAAGCGGTTAAAATCACGATCCGATGTTAATATCAAGGTGATTCAAAGAACCAATCACTTAGTTGGCTAAATGCTGAATTTATTTTATTGCGTCTGAATTTCTTGACATTATTTACTTGAGAAAAGATCAAAATAATATGAATCATGTTAGGCTTTGCTTGGCTGCAACCCATTTGCGTCCCACTGCTGGGCACGGGTCTCTCCACGTTATTGGGGCACATAACAAGTAATTACGATGATGCCGTGACGAATGTATGCTACTATCGATATAAGTAAAATAGTTTACAGATGAAATTATTTAAAAAATCGCGTTGAATGTATCAGAATAAAAGTAAGGCATCTAAGCGAGGCACTTGATCAAATCTCCTGATGAAAGCCTTTAAAAAGTTTTTTTATGGGTCATATCCCACTTCGAATTTACTCGACAGCTCTGTCATATCACAATATCAAAGATCTTTCAATGTCACTTGATGAGCTTTTAAATTAGAAATTATCGTTGCTTTAAAGAGCAAATAACAATCCAATTACAATATCAACCAATTGTTTTTCGTACATAGCCGTGCTCCGACAGTCGTTTGAGGGATTACCGGCCACTTGTCGCAACAATTAATTTGTTCCGAAGCACTTTGTCGCCGATCGACGTCACTCGCTGTCGTTCGATAAAGCTGTGGAAAGTGGTTAAAGTCACGATCCTTTTAATATTTAAACCACCGCTAAGTACGCTTAATACTGATCTATTCATTTTTTATTAGATTTAAAAAAATAAGTTTCAATTTTCTAAATTAAAAAAATTCTGTGTGTGTGTGTGCCCAACATACATAGGTAACAAGTAATAAAGGTGCATAAAATAGTAACCTCAGATTTGTTATTGCTCCAGTTTGAGAATATTGCTCAAGTAATAATCTATACAGCAACACTTTACAGGGCAGAAAACGTGGTGCTAAGTGGCCTTGAACATCTCCGCGAAACCTCACGGATCGAGTCTTGTTTAAGCATTACGGTTGCACTGTTGCCTGGCAAGCTGATGGTAGCTTCATTTAGGTCAGTTTTCAACTATGCAAGAGTAAACAGGCACGTTTCTACAGTTATACAATAAAATTGACTCTGACAGAAATTCTACGATACCTTTTTTTGGTATCGGGTCCTTCAAAAGGTACCCGGCAACTTGGGAGAGGATACCGAGTTATGTGGGATTTGTAGCGCACTTAAATCCCTCGGTGGCCTGCCTCTGTTTGGGGAGGACTCCGGGATCTCCAGTGGAACGCACCGGTGTCCTCCACACGCGGCTCCCCAGAACGGGCCATCTTTGGGAGAGCAGATGTGCTCTCCTGTACCTTCCGATGCTTACGGCAGCATGCAGCCGCGCACACACCGCCATCCTTCCTGGGGCCGCTGGCTGAGCGAATCGAGCTCCCACTCTCACTGCCCACAACCCCGAAAGCCCCCTTTTAGTCGCCTCTTACGATCAGGCAGGGGATACCGCTTTATTCTTAATCCTGAAGCTACAGGGACTGACAGAAATTCTACGATACCTACAGCATTTAAATTTCCAGTAAACTAATTCTTTCCAAAATAACAAAACTTTGGATCTTGGCAGTTTTCAAAATCCCAAGTCACGTCCGTTTCATAGTAAATTACTTTCAAGGAATTCACAAGAAGCTGAATTATTAGTAGCTTAAGAGAATATTAAAACACTATACAAAGGAGTTGTTTCTGTATAGCCGCTAATGACTTTATCGAGGATATTTCGTTGGGTAATATTCGATTTGAAAATAATACGAGTAGGTACCTATAATGTTGTTCTTTTTCTTCTTCCGGGTTCAATTAAGGGCAAATATTTTCTTATCTTATTTATACAAGGAAATAATAATTATTTTGCCTATGTTCGATTCGATTCCTACCTTGATAATAACATCCGTCATACTGTGTGTGTGATGGTATTATATTATGTAAGTATATTAAAATTTAAAAATTTGAATTCGTAGTTAAGTACTTAGGTACTTTTAATTCGACGACCGGAGGGTCCCGGGTTCAATTCCCGGCGAAGCAGAAATTTAAAAGATGATTTTGAATTTCTGCTCTCGGTATGGTTGTATGTGTTTCTTTTTTCTTTTTTTTTAATGGAGTAGCAGACGAGCTTGCAGGCCACGTGGTGTTAAGTGGTCGCTGCAGCCCATGGATATCTATATACAACCTCAAGCAAGCATAGGTAAGTCTTGTCTGAGGTCATATGCAGTTGCGCTGCTACTCCGTAGGCTGGTGGTCGCCTCATTTAAGTCTGTCTTTGTATGTGTCATGGTACCCACGACACAGGTTATATCTACCCTGCTGTGGGTCTATGAGTGTAAAACGTTATATTTATTTAATATACATAAAATAGTAATTTACTCTTGCTATAATACTAATACGTAGTTTATTTTTTATTTTACTAAGAAAATATATAGTGTATACAAGTAAAGGTAAAATAAAGTAATATACAAAAAAAATCTTTAAGTTGTTATCTATTGTACTAGAGTGCATCATTCATTATTACGTCTGGAGTTTTTTTTAGATAGAATAAGTAGAATAGATTTGTTTTTTTTATGATTTGTACTTAATTAATTAAATATTTATTTAATTCTAACTTCGAAATTTAAAAATGTATTTGCCTGTGTATTTATAAATGTTGACATGTAATATCTTTTTACCAACAAATGAATTACGAACTATGAAGAAATTGTACAAGCTTAAAACTTTACAGCAATGGGTACTGCTTTAAATTTTTCACGATATCGCTGTGTTTCAAAAGAGCTTTGAGGTGTCATACTCCATTGATTGGATATAGCCATTAGCCTCCATCAATGCTCTAAGGGCACAATGCGAGCAACCCCGCAGGCAACGGATAGCCAGCGGTAATTAAGAAGTCGTGATCAATCAATGTCGCGGCAAAAACGAGCGTTAATGACGATAAAGATGGGTTATGCTTTGGTGACGTCATCAATGAAAGAACCCGTTGTTTAAGGGCGTTTGAAGATTAATCCGTTAATCCGTTTTTTTCCATAGATATGAGACATTTTACAAAAGTACCTACCTTATGTCTGTCCATCCCCCAAACTATCAAATCAATCCGTAACATCGTTACGATCAAACACACTTTCATATTTCTAATATTATTATGGATTTTCTGTGCTATTGTCGATTAAACGGCCATGTTCGGTTTGAGGTACCTACCTATTAACTAGAGTTACTCGTAGCAAGCTTTGGAAACTTACCTACATCTAAACCCTTCCAAGGGCCGCGTAAAAAATCATTATTTTTCGAACCAAAATGGTAAAGTATAGAAGAGGTCTTTGGTAACTTCACCGTCACCAAACCAAATATGACATCATACGAATAAAAATACATAGGTGCTACTATGGAACTTACCTTTAAAATAAAAGCAAATTATGTATTGTGCAAATTTTAAAACATCTATTTGACAGCTAATGCATGTGAAATCATTGTAAATACGCATATAAATTGATGGCATGGCAGTTCATGGTACACACGACACAGGTTATATTTATTTTACGGTAAGGCTATGAGTGTTTACAAAAAAAACTCTTCAGGGAAATTTGTCACACTCTCGCTGCGAGGCCACGTGCAACGCAGCGATGCGTGAACATTGAATAAACGTTTATCTTCACTTGAATGTCTTGTACATGTGAGTGAAAATAGCTCAACCAACCCGCATTAGAGCAGTCATAGAGGAGTAAAATCCAGTCCTCTCCGATTCTGGGGAGGAACCTATTTGTAAGTGGTAGAAGCGGCAATCGAGCCCGGGACCCCATGATTGGCAGTCCGGTATGGTAACCATTGCGCGACGCGGGTCGTCAAGTTTCAAGTTTCAATGACTATGTTTATTAGGTCCTTACATATGAAATTGCCGATACTCAATACTGTCAATTTTAAAATAAAATATCTTGCGATTGATTAGGAATTCCAAATTCAAATATATTTCGCAATAAAGCCAGATAAATATTGTTTAAAAATTCGTATTTCATTTGTTTTCATGTCGTTTGATCTTCAACATTGCTATAACAACAAATATGGACAGATTGAAAATTCGTGGTATTTACGAATACGAGTTCCACCTTGGCAACAGTGCTGCAGAAACGACTCGAAGAATTATCGACGTGTACGGACCAGGCACCACTAACGAACGAACGGTGCGTTTTTGGTTTCGACGTTTTCGTTTTGTAATTTTAGATTTCTAGGTTTTTTCCATCAATCTGTCTATAAATTGGCGGGAGTGTATCGATAACAACGGCGCATACTTATTTATTTATTTATTTATTTATTCTTTATTGTTACAACTTTAAACAGTGTTGTACAAAGGGCGGACTTAATGCCTAGAGGCATTCTCTACCAGTCAACCCTGGCTGATGGTGAGAATTTTTAAGTAGGTGACAACAATAGAATTACTTCTACAAGAAAAACAAGGAAAAGTACGTGTAGTAAGTGTACATATATATAGTAAATTATATAATACATAAATATTACATAATACATAAAATAAATTACAATATAAGATTACATATTATAATACATGTATACATAGCTACATACATAATATATATATATATATATATATACATATAAATAACTCACAAATATAAACAGATGATAAAACAGACTAGTTGATTATTGACTTCTGATAAAATTCCCGGACCATTCTTTTGAAGGTGTTTTTGGAAGGCGCTTTTCGGATTTCAGTTGGCAGGTCGTTCCATAGCGATATTGCCTGACATGTAAATGAATTTTGATAGAAACAGGTATTGAGAGAGGGGATATCCATTTTTAAGTTTTCAGAAGAACGTAGTACTCTATTAAGGGAAGTGTAGCGATAGTGAAAACTTTGCTTTAGGTAAATGGGAGCGGTTGGATCATTCAAAATAGAGTAGGTACAGAAGAGATAGTATTCTAGAATAACGCCTTTGTCGAATTGGCAGCCATTTCAGCTGGTGTCTGTATTGGGATATATGATCAAACTTGCGTAAGCCGAAGATGTACCGGATGCAACTATTAAGAAGGCGTTCTAGTTTATTCAGAAGTTCTTCTGTTAGATCAGGGTAACACACATCAGCATAATCGATTATGGGTAGCACAAGTGTCTGAATAAGCATAAGCTTCGTATTTAATGGAAGAAAGTGTTCTATACGACCGAGTGACCTGAGCGCTGCGACGACTTTACGGCTAGTTTCAGCGATATGTGGCCGCCAGCTCAGAGTAGTGTCGATGTACAAACCAAGGTTTCTAACCGACTCACTTAACGGTATCTCGTTATTGTTGTAACAGATGGAGGGTAAGTTTTGGTCCTTAGCCCTGGCCAGTAATCTAGAGCTGCCCATTAAAATCGCTTGGCATCAATGTCGGCTTGCACATAGAGCTGAAGGTCGTCAGCATACAGATGATACGAACAGTTGATGACAGAGGTAAGAGAATTAATAAAAATAGAAAATAATATCGGAGAAAGGATTCCGCCTTGCGGCACGCCGGTTTCCAGATCAGCCCACGGCGAGGACTTTTGTCCCACTCGGACTGCCTGTTGACGGCCGCGAAGATAAGACGAGAACCAGGTCAATGCTGAGGAATTGAATTTGAAGTGAGATAGGATGGCGAGAAGGATGTCGTGGTCAACTGTGTTAAAAGCATTAGAAAAGTCGACAAGCACCACTAAAGTTAACTTCCTGCTATCCATGCCCTTTCTGATGTCATCTGTCACTTTTATCAGGGCAGTAGTAGTGATGTGACCAGAGCGAAACCCCGACTGATAATTACTCAGGAGGTTATGTTTAGATAGAAATGAGGATACTTGCTTATGTACACAGGCCTCTAGAACTTTGGATAGGAATGGAAGTATTGAGATTGGTCGAAAGTGTTGAGGTAAAGTTGGGTTTTGAATTTTGGGTAGTGGCTGGACAAAAGCTTTTTTCCAAATTGAAGGATATTGTCCTGTGTGCAGAGAAAAGTTTATGATATGCGTGATTACAGGGAGAAGGAAATCCAGGATCATACAAATCATATCTCTGCTTACTTCATCGCAAACTACAGCTTTAGACCTGATAGATAAGATCGTCTTTTTTATCTCATCCTGCGTAACAAGAGAGAATTGAAAGCTTGAAGGAACAGAAGCTTGCATTGAGGCAATAGAATTCAGTGTTTGAGAACGAATTACGGGATCGAGTGAAGTAGAAGATGCGAAATGACGATTAATGTCATCTAAGGATGTGGAGGGCCCATAATTCAATGTTGGTGGCTTTCTAACACCAAGAGTTTTAAGGAATTTCCACACATCGGCGGGGGAAGAGTTGATTATATTATTATGGATATATCGGCGTTTCGCTATTCATATCATCTGATTGCATTTGTTTCTGGCCAACTTAAACGATAACCAATTTACTTCCGATCGCTCTTTTTTAAATTTCCTTAAAGCACTATCCCGTTTAGTCATTGCAGCGCGTACGGCTTCAGTCATCCAAGGGGCTGGTGGAAGCTTCAGCCTGACAGTATGTACCGGTGCGTGAGCGTCGTACAACCGAGTAACAGTGTTGTTAAAGAGATTGATTTTGTCATCCATTGTACCCGCATCAAACACCGGACCCAAAGCCAGACCTGCAGCATCCATCCGGAGCCTCTCAACATCAATTTTGGAGAAATTGCGCAATTGCAAAATGGTTGGGCTATACTTCAGAGGTTTCAATTTATATGAGACGTATAGGAGGTCATGCCGCGAAAAACCAGATGCAGAAATCTGACCGTGCGTATCTACACGATCAGGCGAGGCGGTAACGATAAGGTCAATCCAAGAGTCTTCAGTGTCAACATTATGATGAGTTGCTGCAAGTGGAAGAATACTGAGATTGACTGACTCAAATATTGACCGAAGTTTATTAGCCCGAGAGGAATCCTTTAACAGGTTGGTATTAAAATCGCCCATGATTATGTAATGAGCATACCCAGATCCAATATCATCAAGAGCTGTTTCTAATGCGGTGAAATAATCAGTTGAAGGAGGACAATACACTACTCCAAGAACAGCCCTGGACCCTTTAAAATTCAACTCTAAAAACAGATACTCGGCGGAGGCAGAGTAGCGTGATGGAGATTGACAAATTACTTTAAATGGTATGCTCGCTCGCAAGTATATCGCTACACCGCCACCCCCTTTTTCTGTTCTGTCGTTGCGAATAAGTACGAAATCCGAAAGAGGATACAACGCCGAGTTCAGAGATGGTTTTAGCCAGCTTTCGGATATTAGTATAGCATCGACATCGGTGGAGTTAAAAGTAGCTTCAAGATCGCTAAAATGGCTCGGTACGCTTTGCGCATTAATATGGCAAATATTCAAAAACTTTTTACGCGAATCAAAAATAACGCCCAATTGATTATGTAATGAATGTTGCAAACTATCCTCAGAAGATCCGTCACAGGAAGCATAAGAACAGTCAGAGTCAATGACTGAGTGAAAAGAGTCATCCATTATTGATTATTTTATAAAAATATAATATATAACTATATAATATTTAATAAATAATAATACTATAAAATAAAAAAAATAACTAATAACTAGTGTAGTTACCGGAGGTAACAATAAAAAGGATTCATTAAAAATCCTGCACCATTCCATCAGTTGACTGATTAGTTTACATTTATATAATATATCAATCATCACAATTAACAACGAAAATAAATTACAAAAAAACAAATGTGGAAGGTTACATAAATAATTGGCTGTGTAATGTTGCCGATCAGAGTGCATTAAAAAAAGAGGAAAACATTATCTATGATTCATTACTGTCAGCGGTCTGTCAACAATTTGACAGATGTCAATATGATATTTGATAATAAATTGATTGTTTGATTGCACTCATTGTAAACATAAAATAAATCATGAGAATTTGAAGGTAAACACTAGACAGTATGATATTTACGAAGAAAGAAAAATAAACACTAAAGTTATAAGAACAACGAATGAGTAACCAATCATTTTTTGGATGCCGCCCGGCGAGGCCTCTTAGGATCATCAGCAGTGGCGCTCATGGGTTTACGACGCTCGTCAGACCGAGTTGAAGTAGAGGAGGATTGTTCTGAAGATCCCTCGCTGGACGAACTAACAGCGCTAGCAGGAAATTTAGCAACCAAGGCTGCATACTCAGTCTCAGAAGTTATTTTTTCCCGGCTGCCACTAGAGGGTTTAATGAAAATAGTTCCATCATGGGTCCAGACGTTGCGAAGCCCAAAGTGTTTGCGTGCACTCTTGTAAATAACTTGTCGGTTTCGAGTGAGAAATTCCGCAACAGTCACCGTGGTTCCCTTCAACTTCGATTTCAACTTCGATATTTCGATACTTCGATTGATTAAATAATTCGTCATAAAAACTTGTTTTACTTTTTTGATATTGAAAGGCAATTTGATATTTGTTATGACCTAACATAGTAATATAGATATAGTAATATATATACAAGTATAAAACTCTACAAGGGAACGTGTAACACAGCTGTCGTCACGTGCTACGCAGCGATGCGTGAACCGAATGATACGTTTATCTTTATCTGAATGTCTGTATATTGAGAATGTAAGTGTAGAAAGAGGGTCGGCCATAATAAAAGAATTAGTTTTCTTTACGATAATAATAATTATTTATTTAAATATAGCAAATGATAATTCTTTCACACTTAATTACAATAATTATATTTTAATAATCTTATAAATTTTAATACAGAGTAGTGTTTTAATAAAGGAGCCTTAGATACTCGGGTGTAATTAGTAAGAGTACCGAATTACAACACCGAAATAATAATTAATTCATTAACATAAATAAATTAATTATCCAAGGAGTCGAGGTTAAGCCAGCAACAAGATACAACTAGTGCACCGAGCCACGCCAGAGCCAAGACTGATTTTGCAACGGTCGTTCCAAGTCTTTTATACAGGTAAAACAGGTAGTGGGGAGAGTGGGGGTATCGGATGATGCGGCTTGGTGGCGTGATCGGTGCACGTGTTGTTTACAGAAGTTTTTACTCGGTACGTACGACGGCGCAGGCGCCGTCACGGCCATGCTGACGTGCGTGCGCCCTCGCACGCGCTCCTTCGATTTTAGATATCTGTAGAAAAGAAAACATCGTTCGGTTATCCTGACAGAAATTATATAGTCCGGTCCAAATTGACCCTTCAGAATTGTGGTAGTTACCGACCTTTAAGTCCTACAAAACTTTCGTTGATACTTATAACGGGCTAGGCCGGAATGATTATTCCCTGTAGTCACAGCTAGACCGGAATTGTTATGCTAGACCGGAATTGTTATTCCCTGTAGCTTTTATGCTGGACTGGAATTATAATTCCCTGCAGCCATCTTTTTTATTATATATTTTTTTTTATTATTTTTTTTTATTTTTTTTTTTATAATTTTTTTTTTTAATTTTTTTTTGTCTTATTATTTTTTTAACCGGCGCAAGCCCTTTAAGTGACATTTAAATATTAGGACTATGTACTTCTGCTTGTATCGATATATTTAAAGGTTCAGAATTTACGGACATTGTATTTGAACTAGATGTCATTGTATCAGACTCTGCAGATAAGGTATCAGAATGTGCAGTCATGGTTTGGTCACTATTAACCGACATAGTATCAGACTCATCTTCAAATTGGTTATCATTTTCTTTATTAGTTTTATTATTGATTCCTATATTATCTGAACGGTTATCGATATCATGAACAATAGTATCAGACTGATCCGCCGTCACGTCATCATCACTACAATATTCGGCCATTTCAAGAAATTCAGTTGGGCCCCGGGGTACCTCTCGTAAATTTTCGTGGGAATATTTATAAACTCGATTTGAACCATTAATATGTTTTAATTCGTAGCGATCATTATCTAATATAGCCGTTATTTTAAATGGACCTTTAAATTTTCTATCTAATTTTGTCTGATGTCTTTCTTCAGATTTGACAAACACGAAATCACCTAGTGAAAAAGGTTGCACTCTAGCTTTGCCCCTATTAAATCGAAGAGAGTCTGCCTCTGAGGACTTAATAATATTGTTGGAGGCACTAGATCTAATGTCATCCAAGTTTAATCTAGATGTATCGTTATTAAAAGCTACTTTAGATAATCCCAAGGAATTTCCTTGTATACCGAACATTAGTTCAAGAGGGGTAAATTTAGTGACTCTAGAGCGGGTACTATTAAGGGCCAACTGAATCTCTCCCAACTGATCCTGCCATGTACTATCGGAATCACATTCAATTATAGTTAACAAATTTTTTAAGGTACGCATTACTCTCTCGGCTTGACCATTAGCCCTGCTGGTTCCCGTGGCAATGAGGTGTAATTGAATGTTATGGTCTTTACAAAATGTTTTAAAATCAGAATTATCATATGAGCGACCGCGATCAGCAATTATACGCTTGGGTGTACCAAATAGGTTAACTATAGTTTTGACTGCCTTGACAGCATGAAATGAATTTAAATTAGTAACATGTTCTAGAACTACGAATTTCGTAAATGCATCTATTGCCACAGAGCAATATTCTTTTCGTTCACTTTTTCCGGTTAGCTTGCCTGTCAGATCCAAATGAATAGTGTGCCAAGGTATAGCTGGTTTTGGAATTGGATGTAATCGGATCTGTTGGGCGCCAGAAGGACCCTTAGATGCCTTGCAAATGACACAGGAATCGACATATTTTTTTACAAATTTTGCCATATTGGGGAACCAGTAAAGATCGTATAGCTTATCGAGAGTTTTTTCGTATCCGAGATGTTTTATTTCATTGTGAACATGACCAATTAGAGTCCAAGTCAGGGATCTAGGAATCATGGGTAACCATTTTGAATGCTTACCACGTTCAATTTTACGATAAAGAATACCTTGTCGTATATCGTATGTGTGCGATATTTCTGTTGGAAAATCATTTGTTCTAAGTTTCGAAATTATATCCTTAATTTCGGAATCGCGTTGTTGTTCTACCAATAGCCACCCCTTTTCCAACTCTGAGAAATTTACGGTTTTGGGCATTAGTTTGAGTTTAGGAGTTTGATTGTCTGCAAAGTTACGGGATAAGAAATCGGCATGAGCCATATTTTTTCCTTCTTTATAGACTATATCAAAATCAAAAGACTGAAGAATAGCCCACCACCTGTGCACTCTTGGGGTTAAGTCTTTTTTTTGAATGAGACGCCTTTAAAGAATTGCAATCGGTAAAAACTGTAAACTTGCGGCCATAGAGATAATGTCTAAAATGTTCCACAGCCTTAACTACTGCTAAAGTTTCTAGTTCATACGAGTGATAACGACTTTCTGCATTATTTGTTCGATGACTAAAATAAGCCACTACATGCGGTAATCCGTTGACTTTCTGTATTAACACTGCTCCGTAACCATCACTACTTGCGTCAGTATGGAGCTCTAATGGTAAAGAAGGGTCAAAGATCTTTAGAACGGGTTCGGTCGTTAAGCAATTGATTATAATTTTAAGAATTTTATCATGTTCAGGTTCCCATGTGATTTTCCCTTTTCCTGCGGCTGTTAATGGATATAAGGGTTTTAATAATTTTGAAAAATTGGGAATAAATTGACGGAAATAAGATGCTAAACCGATTAACTGTCTTACTTGCGTTACAGTGTTGGGAGCTGGCAATGATTTTAGAGCTTCAATTTTACGTGGGTTAGGTCTTATTTGTCCCAAAGATATCACAAGTCCTAGATATTCAATTTTAGTTTTCTTAAATGAACATTTTTTTAAGTTAAAAGAAAAACCTGCTTTAGAAAGAGTTTCCAATAATTTATCGAGCCTGGCTAAGCCTTCTTTGATAGTTTCCGATGCAGAAAGTACGTCATCCATATAAACAAGGATTCTATCGTCGCCTAGTCCTTTAAGAGAATTATTTATAGCTCTTTGAAAGACTTGTGGAGCATTTCGAAGTCCAAATGGCATTCTTAGATACTCAAATTGACCAGTGGGGGTAACAAATGCGGTTTTTTCAATGGAAGCTTCGTGAACCATAATTTGGTGAAACCCTGAGGCCATGTCTACAGTGGAGAAGAAATTTGCTCGATGTAACTTATTTATTTGGTCACTAATTAATGGGAGGGGATAGTTATCAGGTCGTGTGTTTTTATTTAATTCCCTGTAATCGACACACATACGATCACTACCATCCTTCTTCTTTACTAGCAAAATGGGACTTGCGAACGGTGATGAGCTTTCTCGGATAATTTTAGCATCTAGGAGTTCCTTAATTTTGTCATTAACAATATCCAGTTCGATGGGGGACAGTCTATAGGGACGCCTATGGACTATTTTATTAGGATCAATTAAATCTATTTTTAAGACACCGGTGCTAACTTGTGTAGTCGGCAATTTATCTATGAAGTGTCCAGCGTACTTATTTAAAATGCCTATTAAAATTTCTTTATCATGACCCGTTAAATCGGTGTCTACGGATAAAGAGTCAAAACTATGCTTAGAACAAAAGTTACTGAGTTTGGACTTAAAGAAAGTCAGTCTCTCGTTGGTAATTTCAACAGATACTCCATTTTTCAGTATATCACGGCCTAATAAAACTTCTTCGCTTAAACATTCGTTTGGTAATACATGAAAAACAATATCTAAGAGAAAATTTTGAATATAAACTGGACATTTTACTTGCAAAGAAGAAATAATATTATTGTCACCTATTCCCTTCAAAACTACTTGTTCATGAAATCTTTCGCCTATTAGTAAGTTGCTTTTACTTTGTTTTATAAGACTACATTCTGATCCCGAATCAAAAATAAATGACAGTTTTATACCACTAGTCTCCAGAGTCCCACGTGATGATTTGCTGCACAGGTTGACTTGCTTGTTGCTCGAAGTGTCGTCTTCTTTCTTCGTATACCGCTTGGGGCAGGCGCTGGCTATGTGGTTGGCATCTAGGCAGATGTAGCAGTAGGTATTGGTCTTCATGGAGTCTGGTTTAGCGGACATAGAAGTGTTTTTAGTGATGTAGCGATTTTTATTTCGACATTCGTTGCCCCGATGTCCCATTTTCCCACAGTGATTACAGGAACCTTTGAATGATGTAGAAGGACGGAACCTTTTTTGTTCTACGTCCGATGTGGAGGAATCATCATTACATCTCTTAAGCGTAAAGCTTCTCAGAGTGCGAAAGAGTTGATGTTTATCGTTAATAATTACAGAGTTTAGCTCGCGACGTATTTTATCATCACATTGAGATAAAACTGAAATTGCGAAACCTGTTGTAACCTCTTCGGGTAGATTTGCGTTTGGGATTTTTTCTATAAGCTGCCATAAACGCATGCCCGCCTCAGCTGGGGTTTCCTTGTTACCAAGGCGAAACTTTATGATTTGATCAAAATGGTCTTGCATCATCATTGGTTTTGAAAAATTTGAAATTAATATTTCCTTAATATCATGCCAGGATATATTATCGGGCCGAATTTTTGTAAGGCAAGTCGCAGCGCGACCTTTAAGGGAGTGGGTGAGTGCGATGATCAGATCAACACCCTCTAGGTTCTTTTTTTCAATGATCATTTCGCTCAAGGTGCACCAGTCCTTTATGTCAGAATCTGCGTCATCGGGATCGAATGACACCAGTTTAACGGGGGTAGATGGATTGACAGGATGTTGATTTAAACTATTCGCTAATTTTAATAAAATAGCCTCCATACTGGCAGAAAAGAAAGACATTTGCTGTTCTGTGCCATTGCTCGAACTAGTTTGAAGTGGTGGTGGATCCGATCCCACTTCTGATGTAGAAAGAGGGTCGGCCATAATAAAAGAATTAGTTTTCTTTACGATAATAATAATTATTTATTTAAATATAGCAAATGATAATTCTTTCACACTTAATTACAATAATTATATTTTAATAATCTTATAAATTTTAATACAGAGTAGTGTTTTAATAAAGGAGCCTTAGATACTCGGGTGTAATTAGTAAGAGTACCGAATTACAACACCGAAATAATAATTAATTCATTAACATAAATAAATTAATTATCCAAGGAGTCGAGGTTAAGCCAGCAACAAGATACAACTAGTGCACCGAGCCACGCCAGAGCCAAGACTGATTTTGCAACGGTCGTTCCAAGTCTTTTATACAGGTAAAACAGGTAGTGGGGAGAGTGGGGGTATCGGATGATGCGGCTTGGTGGCGTGATCGGTGCACGTGTTGTTTACAGAAGTTTTTACTCGGTACGTACGACGGCGCAGGCGCCGTCATAAGTATATATTTGTTGCTGTTAGTCTATACTAATGTTTATTTATATTAAATTTATTGATTTACTTCAATATTATCAAAGTAAACATAACAGATATTTTATAAGTAATCCAATTCGCGTAATTTGCGTAACCTTTAGCAGTAAATCATTATGCATTATCAGGGCGCAAACGAGCAGCGATTCACGCACCGACACCAAGGCACTGTGAAAACTGGATGCCGGCGCGCTCGCATGTAGTTTGTCCGGAACAAACAACGATATATTTTATTCGAGCACTGTGGGCTTAAAGATGGTACCTCTAACTAATTTATAAAAATATTCTACCAAACGAACATCGCGCCTAACTTGAAGGGAGTCATAACCTAGCATACCATTTAGGATTAAGCAAGGGGAAATGTTCGGATATCCCACGAAATAGCCATACTCCTTATAATACAGCTCTCAATCATGAGTGTGTATTTTTCTTCATGTAGACTCCAGATAATTGTGTTACTTTCTAACAGGCTTCTGAAAAAGCTGTTATAGAGAGTTCTAATTACAGCCACACCTTCAAAATCTCTTGATTGTCGTATTACAACCCAAGTGTTTTGTAGGTTTTTGCTGTTTCGTAACAATATGATCTGATGATAGAATGATAACCTCGGGTCATTAGTTAGTAAAAGCCCTAAGTTTTTCACTGCAGATTTTCTTTCTAATGCAGATCTACCAATACAGAGCACCTTGCTAAACAGAAGCTTATTCCGTTCACGCCAGTTCGAAAATTTATCTATTACCGTTTTGCAACAATAGTTCCAAAAACAATTTCAAATCATCTGCAAATAACTGATGTGCTGTGCTAACTGCATCCAGCAACTCGTTTACAAATATCAAGAACTCTAAAAGCACTAGATTTGATCCTTGGTGTATTCCAGAATACGTATCATTAGGGTCCTTTATACCGCATACACTGCCTCCGATTTAAAGAAGGAGTAAATCCGGCAGCTGCGAACTTACGGAGTAGTAGATCATTATCGACAGTATCAAATGCCTTCCGAAAATCAAAATATGCCGTGTCGCAAATAGAAGTGTGCACTGGGGCCTGAGCTCAGGACCCCACGTTAGAGACCGTGTTAGATGCGCTTTATTATCATTATATGTTTTTCCATTACCAGGAGCTGGACATCTACGACGCAGTAGTGGACGTGCGGTGCTACGAGCTGACCGCGCTGTTTCTCTGCTCGCTCTTCGTGCCCAAATGCGGTCCCCTGGGCCACATGGTGCGGCCCTGTCGGAGCCTCTGTCATGGTATGTTTTACAGCTTAATACATCAAATATCATATATTTGAACCTTTCTCTGCTTTGCTATTTATATCATGGACTTTCAGCTAAGGCACTTCTAGTAGACTATACGATGGGTACTTAGGTACGATATCTTCAAATATCTCTAAGTTGTTCCATGTTTTTAGATGACCTGACGCTAACCATACTACACACCTATCTCAACAGATACCACTACAAACTGACTTATACCCAACCTGGATTTAAGGCAGTTTATTCAAAAACCATTAGTGTCTAAGAACCCACTGATAAGCACTGTTTTTCTTCTCTCATAATTGAGAAGGATTGAGAATACTAAACAATGTATAATTGGTGGATATATAGTACATGCCTTTTAAAAAAATTGTGTGACGTTCAGCTTAACATTAAAGGAACATTACAATGTTTTCTTTAAAATAAATACCTACTCTCCTTGTCTCAGTAGTAGGTATACCTTCTCTCATTGTCACAGTAGGGGGTACTAATTAACTCTGAATATCTATTAAAATTGTTTTTATAGGTAGTTTGTCACAAAAATTCAAATACAAAATTTTGTCACAGTCATAAAAGTTTTCATTTCATTTCATATAATATACAGTACCTGGACGTCCGAGCGTTGCTCGGATAAAAACAATTTATTTTCTTGGTTCTAGCTCCAATTAAAAAAAAAACACAAAAAATAAAAAACGCAACTTGCCCACTTGAGATTTGAACCCGGGTCTCTAGGTCCGTAGTCAGCTTTCGTAACCATTCGACCAAGAAAGCTTTAATTCCATTGACGAAATTTTTATAGAGGTCTTTCATATCGACATTGTCAATTATTGTTTGAAGGGCGGATTGACGATTAACATTTGACAGCTTTCTACGCCACAGTATTATTAATATTTTCCAATAGATGTCAGTAAGAGTAATTTTATATTTAACTGCATAAACATTAAATAAAACGCCAAATTCTATCAATAAAAATTTGTGGATCGATTTATCATCCCTGCAACCAATGTACTAAATTACATCAAAATCTTTGGAGCCGTTTCCGAGATTCAAAAAAAATATTTAGATACATACAAGAATTGCTCGTTTAAAGGTATTAGATACCTAAAAAATGTTCTACATCAAGGGGCGCGCCGGAAATAAAACCCGATCCCTTTTACCAAAGATCGTCATCAAAGTCAATAAATGCTTGTGGTGATTGATACAGATGACAACTAAAGTCTTTTTAACGAGTGGCCAGCAGTTTCATTTTTATAGATACCTAAATAATGTCGGTTTTTTATTATAAATTATATTTTCAATAACAGTATAGTATCAAATTAATAAAGTCTATTTTATATTTGATTTAAACTGAAATATTGAAAACTCTGCTTGAATAGAAATTTGGCATCCATCCATCCATCAGCCTTTTATAGTCCACTGCTGGACATAGGCCTCCCCTAACGTTCGCCACTACTCCCGGTCCTGGGCCTTACTGTACTCCTTTTGCCGAGACGTGGTCGCCATTCGAGTACCTTTCTTCCCCATCGGTTGTCGGTTCTTCTAAGAAATTTGGCAACAACCTGCAAATATTTCTAAATCGAATGCCACTGAATAACATATTTATCAATTTTAGTGTTTTGTACTTTACTATAAATCATATTCCCAAATGACGGTTCGTTGGACACGGCGAATATTATGCGCGGCCATGGCTAAATCCCGCAGAGAATATTGCCATCAATACTAATGAGTAATTGCTTTAGAGTACAACATTTAATATTTATAGTCATTTGTAAATTTATTGAATCTAGCTGCAATTTATTATCTATTACTGACATTCAAAAAGTGTTGAATTGTTAATCGATGGCGGTTTGTTTATACTTAATAAACTATTTTTATAAATTTCCCGTTGCTGTTAGATTGTATCTACAACTTTTTTTTGTTATCGGGGGGAAAACCTTCAAAAGATACCCGGCATCTTGGGAGAGGGTACCGGGTTATGTGGGATTTGACTGCACTACAACCCCCTCGGTGGCTGCCACTGCGCTTGGGGAGGACTCCGGGATCTCCGGCGGAACGCACCGGTGTCGTAGTTAAGACAATTAAATCGAATTCACATAACGAGATTAATGATATAAAATTAGTGTCGTGACACTAGTTTCTTCAAAATTAAGTTTTATAATGCGCGTAGTTTCGTGACTCTAAAACGACCTCAGACAAGACTTAGCTATACTTGCTTGAGGTTGTATGTAGATGTCCATGGGCTGCAGCTACTTAACACCACGTAGCCTGCAAGCTCGTCTGCTACTTCATTGAAATAAAAAAACATAACATACAACTAATTTTACCGTGTATACGAGATGCGAAACTATAGTTTCGCGAAAGTAGTAGTACTCGAAGAAGACTAAGGTTCGCAAAAGCTCCTATGCCGGTGGAGCCATAATTCACAGCTATACTGTTAATTTCACGACACTATTATTTTTACAAAACTAGTTTTTAAGTACCACATTCATTTCGTACATCCGGTACATGTATACCCACACCGCCACCACGCACACCTCAAAGTAAAAAAATTCTCAAAGGCATGATGTCCTCCTGCCAGTACCTTTTCCAGCATATTGGACCATGATTTAATTCCCTTTCAACACCGAGAGGAGACTTGTGCTCTGCATTGCCACATTTTAATGGTTAAAAAACGTAAACCAAAATATATTTATATATATCCTTTGTCCTCCTTGTCATCACAAAAGTACTAGTAAGCCTTAATCTCGGTAAGCCTTGATGAAGCGCGCGGACGAATCCTTGACGAATGAAGGAGCTGCAGCAATGCTGGGTTTGAATTGTGCAGTAATCTGCTCAGTGAGCAAGCCGAGCCAGGACAGTATTAGAATGTGTGCACTAAGTGGAATTAGATTACTAGAAAGCTAGAGCTTTAATAGGAGGATCAGATATTATATGTACCTTAATATTGTATCGTATTCGTGATTTATATCCTATGTACTTAAATATGAATTGCTATATTATTTTATCAAACCCGTGAACTACTGGCCTCGGCAAGGTTCTCGACGAAGATCTCGTCGAAGATCTCGGCAAGGTTAGATCAAGCGCGCTGAACTGCAGTAGCAGTGCAGTGGTCTGCTCAGTGAGCAAGTCGAGGCAGGATAGGATTAGAATCTAATTCCACTCACTGGATACATTGTACATTCTAGCTTAAGTTGGAGGTAAAACGTATTTACTGAAAAAGGTGTATTACTCAGTCACTGATTTCATAAACGATAAAACGGCATAAAGGAATTCCATAAAAACCTGGGAGGTTTTTTCCGCCGGCTTTTTTTCCTCTCAGTGTACAAACACCCTGTGATATGGGTACCCAAAGCTGACGATCGGAACCGATCCGAAATATAAATAAATAAATATTTTTATTTTTATTTATAAAAGGCGCAATATGGGACAAATAAAAATAATAGTAAAAAAGATATTAATGTACATTTCGTAATTGTATTATAGTTTAATTTTTCCTTTTATATTTTTATCATTGTATATTTGCATACCTCATTAACGTAACATAATATTCAAAATGCTCTATTGTCCAACAGAAACGATGCGAAGATGCGGCTTCTTTCTCGAAGTGTTCGGGTTATCCATGCCAGACTACCTGCAGTGTGAGATATTCCCTGAGTCGGTGGACACGGACGTCTGCCTGGGTAACCGGGAGGTCAAAGAGGCGCGCTTCCGGGCTGCCAAACCTGGTAAGTTGGCCACAAAGATAAAGTTTCTTCCTGGAGGTGGAGGTTGACAATGCCGGATGCTATCATACGAGATAGTTCCCGAGTAAGTACACATGGACGTCAGCCTGATAGGCCGAAAGGTCAAAAAAGCTTGCATCCGGCTCTCAAATCTGGTAAGTTGGTCAAACGAATGCTATTCCTAAAAGATAGAAAAATATATTTTTAGATTTGATATAAGGGTTAAGTTTATTTACTTGTTTGTACATCAGAAGATGAAGTCAAGTAAAGCGGGGATAATAAATTAATACTTACCTATTGAGAAAAAAACTAAAATGATCCTGTCATGTCTCAACAAACTTTTAAATGAAAGTAGTATAGCAGTCTTTGCAAATCATCCCAGAACTCTTGGGTGGTTTATATGGAAAAAATAGTCCGCAAAAAAGTCAAAAATAAACAATGGGTTGTGCACCAACCGATAATATAATATATCCACTGCATTAGAACCGCTTCTAATGGAGTAACCTCAATCAACATTTTAATAATAGGAAGGGACCCCTGTCCAGCTGACGACGTAAAAGAGGGTTGCAGAAATTTATAAGATAAAATGAAATTACTACTAAAGTAAGTTACTTTCAAACTTATTTTAGAATTATTGCTAATAATATAACTAAAAATAATAAGATCCAAATACAGGTGAAAGTCATAGCAGTATGCTCGAAGGTTACAAAGCAGTTGTAGGTATTTTTTGTTCAAGACTAGAACCGACTCCATCTCCGTCTTCATCGCCCGAGGATTTTAGTTTTGGATAATGACATGTCTTTAAGGAAAACTATAATTGGTAAGATTTGATAAACATACGGTAAACTAAGAAATTATAATTTTGACTGTGAAAAAACAATTTTGTATATAACGCATTAATGGAATTGGTACAAGTAAAATCAACATATGTTACAGATAGTATAACTACTCGAGAGTAATGAATCCAACAAAATGAGTAGATACGAACACCTACTCCAAATAAGTCCGCTTTTGGATCCAGGCGAAAAGTTTCAGTTATTGTTTTGAATACTCGGTTTCTGACTTTCTATACGATGAACTTAACTTTGTGAGGGATTCCGGAATTACGGAATTATAAACCTGGAAGGTTTTTTTCCACCGATTTTTTTCCTCTCAGTGTATAAAAACTCAATGCATTGGGTGCCCAAAGCCGATGACGCGGGTAAAAAATACAGTAGTAGATAGTACTATAAATAATTAACAATAACGAAAAATATGGGATAAATATCAATCAATAATATGGATCGTAAATAAATTGGTTAGTTAGATTTTTGTCAGTAATTTTATTTCTATTAATAATATTTGCATACCTTACTGAGCTAAATATGGCGGACAATTAAATGTATAAAACAACTTTTGTAATACATTTGCGCAAATAAATATTTTTTTCTTTTTCTTTTGTCCTTTTCTTTGTAATCGATTTCTAGTTTCAATGTTTTGTAAATATATAGATAATATGTAGATAAAATATAGAACTGTATACTAAAATATTTAGTTGAGCTACATGATAATCGTAGAAATTACCAGTACAATGTCTAAACTATTCGACAATAATTTATTGTAACAAAAAGTTTGATGTACTAACCACTCAGAAAACAAAGTTTGATCTAGACCAAAATCTACTTTACCCATCTACATAACTTGTAAATATGTACTAGAAACTGCTATAATACATCCCTAACATTACAGAAGTAAGTTTCTGTAACGATACTCAGTATATTATATTGTGTTCATAATTATAAAAAAAGAAAGAACAATCCCACTCTCTTACCTTTGTTATAGGTAATTATTTATTTGCCTTGTTGTTGACCTTATTCACTGGACATCTATTTATGTCAGAAATATTTTTTCATATCACATGTTATGAAACAACGATTTTTGATTTCTGTTTTGCCAGTCGAAACAAGACAATTTCAAACCAATGCGAATGTGTCAGTCAGAAACAACGTTGTTTCTGCTCTAGGGGAGAAACAACGTTGTTTCTACCCGGCACCTTCATTTGTTTATTATTTACGTCTTTATTTCAAGTCAGAATCGCATTGACAACAGTAACTGTCGTCAAATCGTTGTCAAAAGATATTACTGCGCTATTTGTCTGAAATAGTTTACTTCGACTGGCTACAGAAATCAAAACTCGTTGTTTCATTACATATGATATGAAAAAAACAGTGTGTGGCTCGGGATGAAACAAAGACGATTTCAGACCAGGGCGATGATAGCTCTCGCCAGAAATGGTCTTGTTTCACCCATTGCTACACAATATACTATTTACCTCTGAGCATGTTTTTTTAAAACAAGATTTGAATTCTGCTCGTAAAAATATGTCCAATACAACTCATTCACATTTGCGAGTGCGTATTGTGTATTGTCTATAAAGCACATTATTACACACAAGTCCATTAAGCGTGACTTCGTCGCCGTCGCAGCACAAAAACACATTTGTATGAGTGGTATTAGCGCGCTATCTTTCGGTAATCGACCTTTGTGCCACCTTTGAACGCTTATAATATCCTGGTCTGCATGCTGCGCGCCCTACAATCACTTGACATGACCCATCAAATCCATAATATATAAATTCCAATCTAATCTTCTTGGCATTGTCCACAGTGTGTACCACCGGCTTCCAATGCGACATAAACCGGTGCATCCCGCACGACTGGCGCTGCGACGGCCACGTGGACTGCGCGGACCGCTCCGATGAACTGAACTGCCGTGTCTGCAAGCGGAGCGGAGATGTCCACTGCGGCAACCAGAGGTGTATCTCGCAAACACATCTCTGCGATGGAAGGGTTGATTGCCCCTGGGGCCAGGACGAGAGGAATTGCTGTAAGTTAATTAACAGGAATGAATCTCTTAGTTCACGCTTGCTTTGAACTGTGTGGATTATTCTAAGGAGCTAATTTGCCGTTTCTGCAAACGGAACGGAGTTTTCCTATACGGAAACAAGAGATGCCATTTCGCAAACACACAGAGTCGACTGCCCCTCGGAGCAGGACGAGAAAAACTGCTGTAAGTTATTCACAGGCACGAATCTCTTAGTTCACGCTTACTTTGGACTATACGAATTATCCTGAAGAGCTAATTTGCCGTTTCTGCTAGCGGAGTGGAGATGTCTACTGCGGCAACCAGAGGTGCATTTCGCAGGCACAACTCTGCGATGGAAAAGTCGACTTCCCCCGGGAAAAAGATGAGAGGAGAAGCTGTAAGTTAATTAATAGAATCTTTAAGTTCAAACTTTTTGTATTTCTTTGGGCTGTGTGGTTCACTCCGTCGAGTTAAACTGCAGTGTCTACACGCGATACGGAGATGTCCAATGTAGCAACCAGAGGTGTATTTCACAAACACACTGCGATGGCGGCAAGCACTGCGAGGAACTGCTGTAAGTTACTTAATTTTCTAAACTCGATGAGCAAAGCAATGAACTTGACAGCCAAGACAGCTAGCGAAGTGGTCATGTTCACTGTGGTTACCAGTTTAAATAAATATAAATAATTGTAGCTTTATCGTTTTTGAAGTTGACGACTTCACGTGTTTATGAAGGTGCCAAACAAAGTTAACAAAGCTGCTGAATTCTGCCTAGAGTATTTTTAGTATCTTACCTTTGATTTTACGAGGTGTTGTTACGAAGAATATTGTGACATCGTAAACTTTGTGAGGATTGACTCTCGATAAGGACTTACAAATATTGTTTGGAAGCATGGTTCTTGCCTTTTTATATTTTGTGACAAATACAAAGAGCAAGGCTCAAATGTTTGTAAATAATAAAGCTTTATAATACAAATTACAGAATGGAAATGGAATGAGTACGAGAATTGAAAAATAATGTATCTACTACCATCTATAGATATTACAACTATAAATATTATCTCGTTAATATGTTGGCTGCAACCCTTTTTGCGTCGCACTGCTGGGAACTACTTATCGAAACTAGTCTCTGCCACTACTTTGACAAATGCATAGACAAATGCAGAATATACACTCATGTATGTCAATGTGTTTTACAAGCCAGGTTTTAGTAATCGATCTAATCAATGTAAAACGTTTACTGATAATAAAATATAGATAACTTTTTGGTACTCTCACAGTGAGGCTAAGTGAAGCAAACGGTGACATCGGCCGAGGCGAACTCCAGGTGTACCGAGCCGCCAATCAGTCCTGGTTTCCCGCCTGCATCACCACCCTGGACGACACCACCTCGTCCAAACTGTGTTCCATGCTGGGATATTCGTAAGTCGTCATCGTTAACTGTAACGCCAAGTTTAGTTTAGTCGTAAATAATGATGCGTACATTTAATGTGATGAATGTACATGTTTTTTTTTTGTATGAGAAATAAAAGAAATCTTTAAACCATGATGTTACTTGACACGCAGTAGGAACACAATAATCTATTTGTTACATGCTGGGTCCTAGAAAATTTTGTTGTGACTGAAAAAAAATTTTTGATCAAAGTTTTATATAGCGTTACTCACTGACCCCGCAAACTCCGTACCGCGTTTGAATGTTTGGGGTGGGCCACCCTTATCACTTAGGGGTATGAAAAATAGATAGTAGCCGATTCTCAGACCTACTGAATATGCATATAAAATTTCATAAAAATCGGTCAAGCCGTTTTGGAGGAGTAAGGTAACTAACATTGTGACACGAGAATTTTATAAGATTACTAGTTGACCCTGCGAACTCCGTACCGCGTTTAATTGTTTGGGGTGGGCCACCCTTATCACTTAGGGGTATGAAAAATAGATAGTAGCCGATTCTCAGACCTACTGAATATGCATATAAAATTTCATAAAAATCGGTCAAGCCGTTTTGGAGGAGTAAGGTAACTAACATTGTGACACGAGAATTTTATAAGATTACTAGTTGACCCTGCGAACTCCGTACCGCGTTTAATTGTTTGGGGTGGGCCACCCTTATCACTTAGGGGTATGAAAAATAGATAGTAGCCGATTCTCAGACCTACTGAATATGCATATAAAATTTCATAAAAATCGGTCAAGCCGTTTTGGAGGAGTAAGGTAACTAACATTATGACACGAGAATTTTATAAGATTACTAGTTGACCCTGCGAACTCCGTACCGCGTTTAATTGTTTGGGGTGGGCCACCCTTATCACTTAGGGGTATGAAAAATAGATAGTAGCCGATTCTCAGACCTACTGAATATGCATATAAAATTTCATAAAAATCGGTCAAGCCGTTTTGGAGGAGTAAGGTAACTAACATTATGACACGAGAATTTTATAAGATTACTAGTTGACCCTGCGAACTCCGTACCGCGTTTAATTGTTTGGGGTGGGCCACCCTTATCACTTAGGAGTATGAAAAATAGATAGTAGCCGATTCTCAGACCTACTGAATATGCATATAAAATTTCATAAAAATCGGTCAAGCCGTTTTGGAGGAGTAAGGTAACTAACATTATGACACGAGAATTTTATAAGATTACTAGTTGACCCTGCGAACTCCGTACCGCGTTTAATTGTTTGGGGTGGGCCACCCTTATCACTTAGGGGTATGAAAAATAGATAGTAGCCGATTCTCAGACCTACTGAATATGCATATAAAATTTCATAAAAATCGGTCAAGCCGTTTTGGAGGAGTAAGGTAACTAACATTGTGACACGAGAATTTTATAAGATTACTAGTTGACCCTGCGAACTCCGTACCGCGTTTAATTGTTTGGGGTGGGCCACCCTTATCACTTAGGAGTATGAAAAATAGATAGTAGCCGATTCTCAGACCTACTGAATATGCATATAAAATTTCATAAAAATCGGTCAAGCCGTTTTGGAGGAGTAAGGTAACTAACATTGTGACACGAGAATTTTATAAGATTACTAGTTGACCCTGCGAACTCCGTACCGCGTTTAATTGTTTGGGGTGGGCCACCCTTATCACTTAGGAGTATGAAAAATAGATAGTAGCCGATTCTCAGACCTACTGAATATGCATATAAAATTTCATAAAAATCGGTCAAGCCGTTTTGGAGGAGTAAGGTAACTAACATTGTGACACGAGAATTTTATAAGATTACTAGTTGACCCTGCGAACTCCGTACCGCGTTTAATTGTTTGGGGTGGGCCACCCTTATCACTTAGGGGTATGAAAAATAGATAGTAGCCGATTCTCAGACCTACTGAATATGCATATAAAATTTCATAAAAATCGGTCAAGCCGTTTTGGAGGAGTAAGGTAACTAACATTATGACACGAGAATTTTATAAGATTACTAGTTGACCCTGCGAACTCCGTACCGCGTTTAATTGTTTGGGGTGGGCCACCCTTATCACTTAGGGGTATGAAAAATAGATAGTAGCCGATTCTCAGACCTACTGAATATGCATATAAAATTTCATAAAAATCGGTCAAGCCGTTTTGGAGGAGTAAGGTAACTAACATTATGACACGAGAATTTTATAAGATTACTAGTTGACCCTGCGAACTCCGTACCGCGTTTAATTGTTTGGGGTGGGCCACCCTTATCACTTAGGGGTATGAAAAATAGATAGTAGCCGATTCTCAGACCTACTGAATATGCATATAAAATTTCATAAAAATCGGTCAAGCCGTTTTGGAGGAGTAAGGTAACTAACATTATGACACGAGAATTTTATAAGATTACTAGTTGACCCTGCGAACTCCGTACCGCGTTTAATTGTTTGGGGTGGGCCACCCTTATCACTTAGGAGTATGAAAAATAGATAGTAGCCGATTCTCAGACCTACTGAATATGCATATAAAATTTCATAAAAATCGGTCAAGCCGTTTTGGAGGAGTAAGGTAACTAACATTATGACACGAGAATTTTGTAAGATTACTAGTTGACCCTGCGAACTCCGTACCGCGTTTAATTGTTTGGGGTGGGCCACCCTTATCACTTAGGGGTATGAAAAATAGATAGTAGCCGATTCTCAGACCTACTGAATATGCATATAAAATTTCATAAAAATCGGTCAAGCCGTTTTGGAGGAGTAAGGTAACTAACATTGTGACACGAGAATTTTATAAGATTACTAGTTGACCCTGCGAACTCCGTACCGCGTTTAATTGTTTGGGGTGGGCCACCCTTATCACTTAGGGGTATGAAAAATAGATAGTAGCCGATTCTCAGACCTACTGAATATGCATATAAAATTTCATAAAAATCGGTCAAGCCGTTTTGGAGGAGTAAGGTAACTAACATTGTGACACGAGAATTTTATAAGATTACTAGTTGACCCTGCGAACTCCGTACCGCGTTTAATTGTTTGGGGTGGGCCACCCTTATCACTTAGGAGTATGAAAAATAGATAGTAGCCGATTCTCAGACCTACTGAATATGCATATAAAATTTCATAAAAATCGGTCAAGCCGTTTTGGAGGAGTAAGGTAACTAACATTGTGACACGAGAATTTTATAAGATTACTAGTTGACCCTGCGAACTCCGTACCGCGTTTAATTGTTTGGGGTGGGCCACCCTTATCACTTAGGGGTATGAAAAATAGATAGTAGCCGATTCTCAGACCTACTGAATATGCATATAAAATTTCATAAAAATCGGTCAAGCCGTTTTGGAGGAGTAAGGTAACTAACATTATGACACGAGAATTTTATAAGATTACTAGTTGACCCTGCGAACTCCGTACCGCGTTTAATTGTTTGGGGTGGGCCACCCTTATCACTTAGGGGTATGAAAAATAGATGGTAGCCGATTCTCAGACCTACTGAATATGCATATAAAATTTCATAAAAATCGGTCAAGCCGTTTTGGAGGAGTAAGGTAACTAACATTGTGACACGAGAATTTTATAAGATTACTAGTTGACCCTGCGAACTCCGTACCGCGTTTAATTGTTTGGGGTGGGCCACCCTTATCACTTAGGGGTATGAAAAATAGATAGTAGCCGATTCTCAGACCTACTGAATATGCATATAAAATTTCATAAAAATCGGTCAAGCCGTTTTGGAGGAGTAAGGTAACTAACATTGTGACACGAGAATTTTATAAGATTACTAGTTGACCCTGCGAACTCCGTACCGCGTTTAATTGTTTGGGGTGGGCCACCCTTATCACTTAGGGGTATGAAAAATAGATAGTAGCCGATTCTCAGACCTACTGAATATGCATATAAAATTTCATAAAAATCGGTCAAGCCGTTTTGGAGGAGTAAGGTAACTAACATTATGACACGAGAATTTTATAAGATTACTAGTTGACCCTGCGAACTCCGTACCGCGTTTAATTGTTTGGGGTGGGCCACCCTTATCACTTAGGGGTATGAAAAATAGATAGTAGCCGATTCTCAGACCTACTGAATATGCATATAAAATTTCATAAAAATCGGTCAAGCCGTTTTGGAGGAGTAAGGTAACTAACATTGTGACACGAGAATTTTATAAGATTACTAGTTGACCCTGCGAACTCCGTACCGCGTTTAATCGTTTGGGGTGGGCCACCCTTATCACTTAGGAGTATGAAAAATAGATAGTAGCCGATTCGCAATCCTACTGAATATGCATATAAAATTTCATAAAAATCGGTCAAGCCGTTTTGGAGGAGTAAGGTAACTAACATTGTGACACGAGAATTTTATAAGATTACTAGTTGACCCTGCGAACTCCGTACCGCGTTTAATTGTTTGGGGTGGGCCACCCTTACCACTTAGGGGTATGAAAAATAGATAGTAGCCGATTCTCAGACCTACTGAATATGCATATAAAATTTCATAAAAATCGGTCAAGCCGTTTTGGAGGAGTAAGGTAACTAACATTGTGACACGAGAATTTTATAAGATTACTAGTTGACCCTGCGAACTCCGTACCGCGTTTAATTGTTTGGGGTGGGCCACCCTTATCACTTAGGGGTATGAAAAATAGATGGTAGCCGATTCTCAGACCTACTGAATATGCATATAAAATTTCATAAAAATCGGTCAAGCCGTTTCGGAGGTGTATGGTAACTAACATTGTGACACGAGAATTTTATATATAAGACTAGCTGACCCCGCGAACTCCGTACCGCGTTTAAATGTTTTGGTGGGCCACCCTTATCACTTAGGGGTATGAAAAATAGATAGTAGCCGATTCTCAGACCTACTAAATATGCATATAAAGTTTCATAAAAATCGGTCAATACGTTTCGGAGGAATATGGTAACTAACATTGTGACACGAGAATTTTATATATAAGATTAGATTTATGTTTGCATATTAGATTAATATTTGTTTACACAAAATGGTAGCCTATATCGAACCTAAAATTTGTTTAAGTCTTGTTAAATTATATTAAAAAGTAGAGGAATTTGATTTGATAAAAAGCTTTTTGCTTAGCTTTTTACAAAGAGATTAGCTAAGAACATATTGTGAACGATTGGAACCCCATATAAAACGAACGACATAACTATGAAGAATCGGAAACAATGCACCTAGTTTCACATTCTTCCGCCATCTTCTGTATACTTACTTGAAATTCTGTAATTTTGCAAACCAAGTATATGGCTGAACTATATCAATAAAACTCTTATTTCTTTCCTAGGCGAGTAAATAAAAGTGCAGCGGTAGGCGGCGCAGGGTCCCGTGCAGGTCGGGGCCACACGCTGCCCATACAATACGTGCAGCACGTGCACGGGGTCGCGCAGTCCTACAGAGCCTTCCAGCGCAGCGAAGGAGGTCTTCTGCGGGAGTTGAAGGACTGCAGGCACGACACGTCCCGGATACAGCTCGTCTGCAGTAATTATGGTGAGTAACTTCAATATTCTGTACGGACCGGAATACTTTACAGGACCTTCAAGCTTTCAAAAATAATTCTGCTTATGGGAGCTAAAGGATTACAGGCACCACATATCGTGGATAATTGGCCTGCAGTAACTTTTGTAAATTTTTCATCAATTTTGTGACGACCCGCGTGTCGTAATGGTTACCATGCCGGACTGCCAATCGAGGGGTCCCAGGTTCGATTCCGGCGAAACAGAAATTTGAATGATGAGTTTAGTTTCTGTTCTTGGTCTGGGTGTTTGTGTTCCTTTTTTTGTATGTGTCCATGGCACCCACGACACAGGGTATTAATTACCTTACTATGGGGCTATGAGTGTGTAACGTTTATTTATTTATTGAAAAAAATTGTGTCATATATTTCACACCTTCTACTATAGTCTTAAAGCTCTAGCTTTAAGTTTTCTGCGTTCCACATCTCCGCTTCGTCTCGTACTGTAACATACTTTCAGAAATTTAGTCTAAAGTTTGTGCTTATCCAAAGATTAGAATATTTATTTATATTTCAATATAGTGTAATATACTTTCTTTAATACTTTAAAATTTTGAAAACCCTAAATTACTTTACCATTTTTTATTGTGTGTAAGTAATAGTGTAAGTCTACAAGTGTTGGATAATCGATAGAACCATTTGCCACATGAAACAAGTAGCTACACAAAATCAGCTATGCCTATGTCTTTGCCTTGTCTTTCTTGCAAGGCCAGTAAGTGAAATTTCTGACATCGACGTTTGCAGACTGGGAGGTATTTGTTACTTCTAAATTGTAAATAACGAAGAAAACGTTTTTGTAGCCTTTCGATGCGCTTTATATTATTATATATACTTTAAATATGATTCCAAACTTGTGATGCGTATTCTAAGTGACTCCTAACAAAACTTCTATAAAGAATTTTAAATGTTTTGATATTATTAAAATAAAAATTAAATTAATAACATAAAATGAAAACTAGAGATTTTCTTTATTGTGTTATTTAGTATGTTGATAAAAATCATTTTTGAATCAAACGTGAAACCTAAGTCTTTAATTGAGGTTACAAAAGATATATTTGAGTCTTTTAATTTATAGATAAATATAAGGGGGTGAGATTTGCGAGTGTACGAACATATATAAAGCAAGAAGATATGTCGTTTATGAATATGTTGAAGAGCAAAGGGCCCAGCAGAGACCCCTGAGGCACGCCAGGTGGAATGTGCATAACTGATGAAGTAAATCCCCTTAGCGCAACAGTCTGGGATCTACTTTGTATTTATGAAATAAACCATCTAAATATAGGTTTCCTTCTGATTCCTACGAATTGTAATTTCAGTAAAAGCAATAAATTGTCAATTTTATCGAAATATTTGCTGTAATCAGTATATTCGACATCAATTTGACCTGGTTTCGCCATACGTTCGGATGGATAGTAGGCAAAAACCTACATTTTATGAAATTATGTGTTTCAGGAATGCACGTTGGCTTAAGGCACGCATATACTTGTTTGTAAATTAGTTTCTCTAAAACCTTGGCAAAGAGACACAATTTAGAGATAGGTTTGTAATTTTATATCATTAATAAAAATATATTTTAATAGCTGTTCTTACTAATCGTCTGCTAATTTTTGCTTACACAGAATACTGCAATGAACGTTTAAGTTATTTGATCGCAACAATAAAAGTGGCGATTGCTCTAGCCTGTAATATATTACTAATGCTTATACAAATTGCAAAATTTAGCCCCACGCTGGGCGCCAATTTCTATTAAGTTAACAAATCCGCAATGCCATTCAGATAAATACGTAATTCCGTAGCTACATGTACCCTGCGATTAGTGGCGACGTAATTTTCAGCACAATATCGGCAAAGTGGCTAATCTCACGCGCTGATTCCAGCCGGTGCAGGCCATTAGCTGCGGCACTCCTGCTTCCGGAATTGTCAGTACGCATATCTAACCATCTACTGTACAGAAGAATAGCTGTGATTTGTGGTTTAATCGATGAACCGTGAATGAATAGGCCCGATAGGAAAGATGGGCGAAGCCGTAGTTTCACACAAATTTCACGTTTCTTTTTTCGGAATTTTCGTATCAGCCTTTTGGAGAACACGTTGAGCCGTCTGCATGGGTCGAAGGCCGGTATGACAATATCGAGGGTCGACCACTAACCCGAATATGCCTACCACCTCCATTGGAGCAGCGTGATGGAGTAAGCTCCATGTCTCCCTGATAATGGGAAGAGAGCCAAGCCCAGCAGTGGCACGCAAAAAAGATTGCAGCCAGTGGCGACGAAATCGTTAGAACAATATTGGCGAGGCGCTCACTAATCTCGCGCGCTGGCGGTGGAGGCGGAGCCGGCGCAGGCCATTAGCAACGGCAGCCTTGGTTTCGGAATTGCAATAACCGTATCTGTTGTATAGCAAGTCCTCTATAGCAGGTACTTTGATTTGCGGTATATCTGCATTTGTCCTGTACTTATTTACATACAATATTTGTGTATAAGCGACTTGGATACAGCTGTCTTCTATCTAAGGCTTGGTTTTATACTGACAGATTAAAGCTACTAGATCTCATATTTATCATAGAAACGGGTTTACTCCGAGGAACGATCCAACGTGACGCTCACGTCAAAACATTGCACCACGCCATCACACAAAGTTGAAATTCCATAGGAACCTTCAGAGGCGTTAGTCCTTTGTACACGGTTATTTCCAGAGGACGGCCTCGTGAAGTGTCCAGAGGACATGAGGTTTTTTTTAAATAAAGTTGTAAAAAATATCTTATAAAGTGGACAAAACACTAGTGACTCTTCTTAAATGAAATTAAATAAAAATAATTTGTTGCTCTTTACATACATATAATAAGATGTTTAAAATTATTATAGGAGTTTTAAACAGTCTATCATATTCTGGCATACAATATCATCTGAGTAATGTTTATTGGGAGTATACATTGTATACACATCATATGGCCCTCTCTAACTCATTCTTAAAATTACTTGAATAAAAAATAATGTAGGTAATAAAATAATTTAAGGTCAAAGTAAACCCGAGTTCCGTGATCTTTATACGTGGTCTTCGCCCTCGTTGGGCGCCAATTTTTAATATCCGCAAAACCGTAACATTGTTTACACATTCTTTACGAACTCGAAGGATTTTTAATTTACCTAAATCTTAACGTCTCCAGATTTAGCCAAAAGATATTCCAGAAGAGGAAATTAAAATTCTTGGCGTATAAAAAGTCTACCGCAACAATGAAGGAAAAGTTAATCAAAATAGTTTGCCTAGGTGGATTTCGTTGCTTTTGAAGTGGGTTGTCTATGTAATTCTCTATGTGCGCGGTATGAAAAATTCGCAATTCTCTTGGCGGAGCAACGTCCTGGCGTGGCAGTTTTATATTAAAAATTTCGCGAACTCTCTCGGAATGCTTTATGTGGTAAAAATAAATTTACAGAGTTTTTTGTTCACTTTTGGATATTCGCATTTTGTTCATTTTCTTTTCAGGAAGAGTAGTAACTGCGGATGTTATAACAGGAATGTCAACGCTGAAATTATACTTACCTACTTATGATGTTATCGGATTTTTGTTTAAGCGATTTCGAGATGTAGAAAAAGAGTCTAAAATTTTTGAAAAAAGTAAGAATAGACTAGAGCTTGGTCGATTATTATAATCTGGGACGTGCATAGTATCACTCACACAAATGCATTTTTATGTTATTAGAGTTACTGCACGTGTTTTGTAAAGGTAAAGTGTGCAGACAGACGATACACAATCGCATTCGTCAGTCGTCTGGACGTACCAGGTTTTAGTAATCAAGATATTAGATTGAAAAAAGCGTAATACGAGTAGTTAGAAAAAGTTAAAACAAAAGGAAAACCATTTTTTCATAAACGGATCTTGGGCCATAAAACTCGGCCCTACGTCAGAACTGTTCAAAAGAATAATCAATCAGGGTCCAGGCCTGTTCTTTTTGCCCATAAACTGTAGCTAGTAGGCACGATATGAAAACGTGTCTCATTGCCATCGTAGTCGCGAATAACGCTAATTTATCATTTATTCTACTTTTACATGACTTTTATATGACTAAGGTGATGTTGCTTTTTTGCTCGACATCTGCTAATCTTATAAAAGTGTGAAACTCTCTTTTGTGAAACTCTTAGACATGTACAGTCATGGAAAACATCGTAACGACAGGTTATAGTAATGTTTTTCCTCATCATGGAATAAGAATAATTTATCCCACCAAAACATTCTGTAAAAAACTAGCCAAGTCTCGATGGAGCTGCTTGTTTATCTCTAAAAAGTAATGAAATCTAGAGAAAGTCGTGCCAAGTCTAAGGTTCCTTACTGCGATTTCTTTATTATTATAGTTAACGTTGTGTGACTTGGCCGTTGAACATTCTTTTTGTTTACACGTAATGTTATATCTGTTTTAACTACCTATGTTCATGTACGTACCATGTATGTACCATGTTAAGCGAGATAATAGCCCATACTGGTATTGGTAATTGGACGCTAGTGTCTCATTTTAGGCTGTTGTTGATTGTGCTCACTTCTTTTTGGAGCGTCAAATCGACCACCGATCTAACATAAAATAACACTTGTGTATCCTTCAACGGCCAAGTCACACAACATTAACTATAATAATAAAGAAATCGCAGTAAGGAACCTTAGACTTGGCACGACTTTCTCTAGATTTCATTACTTTTTAGAGATAAACAAGCAGCTCCATCGAGACTTGGCTAGTTTTTTACAGAATGTTTTGGTGGGATTTTACTTCTTTTTGTAGAAACGTGGGCATATTGATTTATTTTATTAGATTTTCTTATTTGACACAGTTTTTTTCTTTTTATTCGAAGTACTGCCAACTGTAAATTAAACCTAGAAAACTAAGAGTACTAAATAAGTAACAATTAAATAAAGCATTCAATTAAAACTTCTTTCAAATCTAATAATTAAGTAATAATCAGTAATACGTCACTAATCTATACGTTATAATAACAACCTGCTAATTAAGGGCATGCATAAAAAAGGAGTAGGTATTGTAATTGAATATGTTTCATTTTGTAGAAACGACTGGAGAATAGTTTTTACATAATCTGAATTTTCATTATATTTACTAAGTTTTTATGCAACAGAAAACACGATGCCATAAAATTTTCTCGATAGATTTATTATTCAAAATTAGGACAATATTTTCAATTTTTATGTCAAAACGAGTTTGAATGTAAGTATTTATCATTATTTTTTTACAACAAGCTAATATTATTATAAAGCTTTCTATGCTAACAGTTTTCTATGTTTTGTTTTAGTTTTTTAACGAAAAATGTTTTTCGATTTGGCGCTTACGACATTCAAAATAAGATGATGCTTTCTTTTCCTCGCGAGCGCTGAAGTAAAGTAACGCATGCTATCACTCTCTTCTCTTCGCCACTCCCATCAGTCCCATCCCATCCCACCATGAATCATGATACCACCCGTGACCACTGTCAACGATGGACGCGTACTTTTTACTTACTTATGCCCGAATCGCCCGCGAAATACGAAAATTTCAAATTTTATTTCATTTTGTTTAGTTTTTGAAAATATATTTTGTTTCTTAGTAAGTAAGTATTAGGTATAAGTTATTATTTTTAGTAAGAATTAGGTAATTTTAAAGTTTAGAAAATGGGAAATAAAAGTAAAAATAAATTATCAAAACGGAAATATTTACAATTCAAACGACAGCAAATAGCTTATATGAACGAAGAAAATGGTAAGTAGAACTCTTGCACTTGTATATTTAGTTAGAAACAATACCCGATATATTGATTACATCGATAATCGATTTACAATAATTTTATTCGTAATATATTTTATTTTAGGCTAGCTGTCTATTTATGAGCAAAGAATATTTAGGTTACTCGGTAGTCACACTTGGTCCTTATTTCACGATTTGGAAAGTAGCGTCTGTAGTCAAGTTTTTGAAGTCTTGTTTCACTCACGTTTGCAATACGACTCAGGTTCGATCCCCAGCGTAGCATATGTTTTTTATATTATATAAAAAAAAATTACTATTTTAAAATTACAAATAATTTTTACAATAAAAAAGCTTATAAAAAGACAGACTGAAAACATAAATATTTGAAATTCTTACGGCCGAAAGAAGTCTACATGAACAAAAGAAAAGTACGTAAGTAACCTAGGTACAAAGCTATGATTCATTATATACTTTAGGTGTTTATTTTTTTTACACCGTAATCAATTTTGTTTCATAAATAAAAACCTACAATTACACTGCCCCTATCTATATCGACTGAGTCGATAGACTGACAACGAGAAATCCTTACGTAGGTAATGTGTAGCCATACTGATCCTTTATTTCACTCTTAGTGAAATAGTGAGCGTAGCTCGTAATAAAATCTCGTGCATTTCGTAGGAGTGTTCTGGGTTCGATTCCCATTTGTACAGTTTTTGTAAAATTAGTCCTCAACCACAAATATTTTTTTTACAGTGAAAACGTTTTTCCGTTTCTGATTCATTAAAAAAGTGAACAAAATTGTGAATTTATTTTAAGTATCGATTTTTTTACTTTATTTATAATTTTACATATGAGCTGCGGCCCACTGTATACAATCGTAGAACAGTCGAAGCTGTACATTCGTATTTTTTGCAATGTTTAAGTACTGTACGTTGCTGATATATTATACGTATTTGTTCAAAATTTTGTTACTAAATGACATTGTTGCAAGACAGTTATTTGAGCTTCTTCGTTGTATAAGAGCTTCTTCGTTGTTCCGCTAGGTGACGCTGGCTCGTAATTTAGAAATCAACTTATTTTTACTTAAAGTCACCGATAGATGGCGAATCCCCGCAAGGGGAACATCGCCCCGCCGCAGGGTAGAGGCGTGGCTTGTGATTAGGTATTTCGCATTGATGCATGCCCTAAACCTTAGCAAACCTCACGAAATAATAAGCGAAATCAACAAAATGCAAATAATCCCTCCTAATCCATAGCAAACGTTTTCAAGCGCAGTAGAAGAATGTCGTAAACGAGTCGACTGTAACGCGGCCGCAAGCGCGTTTTAAAATACAGTCAGCGCCATCTAGCGACCTCACTATAACCGCCACTCTTAGTCCAATGCATTATATTTTGACCAAATGAGCGAAATTAATATTTTAGTGTAATTTGTTTATTTAATTTACCTATGTAATGTTCGAGTAGAATAAAGTTAATCGTTCGACTGTTTCTTCTTGTATACTTGTAAGTATAAGTATAAAAGCCAATCTTGTCTTATCCAGAGTTTTCCTTTAATTTTATTTATATGCGTATTAAAAGTAGAAGGGGAGGCATTCGCCCAGCATTGGGACGCAATAGGCTAGATTAAATTAGATATTAATAAAAAAAACTCAAAGAAAATAATACTGAACCTACTCAATCTATACAAACTATAAACATACCGTTAACTCTTTATCTTTATTATTACACAAGTGTTAATTATAATTAATATTAATAATTACATAATAAAATCAATGAACTTTCTACCAAAGGAATTACCTACTGTCCTGCCTCCTGGAGGACTCGAGGAGAGGGGGTTGAGGTTCGAAAAAACTTCGGGTCACTTATTCTCGGAGTCGAAGAAAGGATGTGACTTCGAGCCCCATTTATTTGCGATTGCTTTAAAAATTTTCATACACTGGGTCTTATATACAAGTTTGACAATCCACCCTTCAAACAAATAACAATGTCGATAATTATGAAAGACCTCTATAAAAATTTCGTCAATGAAATTAAAGCTTTCTTGGTCGAATGGTTACGAAAGCCGACTACGGAGCTGGAGATCTGGGTTCAAATCTCAAGTAGGCACGCTGCATTTTTTATTTTTTGTGACAATTTTTTTTTAATTGGGAGCTAGGTATTTCAAAAGGATTTGTAAAGTAACACTAAGTCAATGAATGTTTTGCTTAAAAATAAACCAAGTAAATAAATTGTTTTATTCCGAGCAACGCTCGGGCGTCCAGGTACTATCTAACTAAATAAACTGACAATCCACCCTTCAAACAAATGACAATGTCGATAATTATGAAAGACCTCTATAAAAATTTCGTTAATGGAATTAAGGCTTTCTTGGTCGAATGGTTACGAAAACCGACTGCGGAGCTAAAGACGCGGGTTCAAATCTCAAGTAGGCAAGTTGCATTTTTATTTTTTGTGACATTTTTTTAAATTGGGAGCTAGGTATTTCAAAAGGATTTGTAAAGTAACACTAAGTTAATGAATGTTTTGCTTAAAAATAAACCAAGTAAATAAATTGTTTTATTCCGAGCAACGCTGGACGCCCCCAGGTACTATCTAACTAAATAAACAAAATTTTGCTTTCGCTTAACTTCGGAACTAAATGACCTACAGACTTGTAATTTTGGATTTTAAGTATGTAATTATAGCTTACTGGATGATGAAAATTTCAGCGCTCTGGTCTTATCCAGAGGTTCTCTAATAGGGGCCTGAAAATGTGGCGAAATGATTCTATTAAAGGATGGACCAAGAGTACTAAATAATCCTAGTTATCCTAGTTTTTATAGTTTTCCCTTTATGTGGCCATTAAACCCTAACTCTGTACCAAATTTCAGCTCTCTGAGTTTATGGGAAGTACTAGTTCTATTTTGATTTTATGAGTGAGGTGAGTGTCGTAAATGCGAACGAAAATGCGAAACTTTGCTTTCGCTTAACAGCGGAACTAAATGACCTACAGACTTGAAATTTTGGATTTTAAGTATGTGTTTATAGCTTACTGGATGATGAAAATTTCAGCTCTCTGGTCTTATCCAGAGGTTCTCTAATAGGGGCCTGAAAATGTGGCGAAATGGTTCCAGTAAAGGATGGACCAAGAGTACTAAATAATCCTAGTTATCCTAGTTTTTATAGTTTTCCCTTTATGTGGCCATTAAACCCTAACTCTGTACCAAATTTCAGCTCTCTGAGTTTATGGGAAGTACTAGTTCTATTTTGATTTTATGAGTGAGGTGAGTGTCGTAAATGCGAACGAAAATGCGAAACTTTGCTTTCGCTTAACAGCGGAACTAAATGACCTACAGACTTGAAATTTTGGATTTTAAGTATGTGTTTATAGCTTACTGGATGATGAAAATTTCAGCTCTCTGGTCTTATCCAGAGGTTCTCTAATAGGGGCCTGAAAATGTGGCGAAATGGTTCCAGTAAAGGATGGACCAAGAGTACTAAATAATCCTAGTTATCCTAGTTTTTATAGTTTTCCCTTTATGTGGCCATTAAACCCTAACTCTGTACCAAATTTCAGCTCTCTGAGTTTATGGGAAGTACTAGTTCTATTTTGATGATCCATGAGTGAGTGAGTGTCGTAAATGCGAAACTTTGCTTTCGCTTAGCTTCGGAACTAAATAACCTACAGACTTGAAATTTTGTATTTTAAGTATGTGATTATAGCTTACTGGATGATGAAAATTTCAGCGCTCTGGTCTTATCCAGAGGTTCTCAAATAGGGGCCTGAAAATGCGGCGAAATGGTTCCAGTAAAGGATGGTACGGCAGTGTTTGCTTTGCGCTCGACTTGGCGGGGCACTGACGTGCCATCCAGATAAGTCAAAGATGCGTGACTTGGTTTAAAATCAATACGATTGTCGCTGCTGCAATTCCAAAGCACCAACATACTTGGACTGATTTTTCCATTACCGGACAAAATTATTCGTCGAATAAATGTTGATGACCCGCGTGGCGCAATGGTTACCATGCCAGACTGAAAATCGAGGGGTCCCAGGTTCGATTCCCGACGAAACAGAAATTTGAATGATGAGTTTAAATTTCTGTTATCGGTCTGGGTGTTTGTGTTTCTATCTTTGTATGTGTCTATGGTACCCACGACACAGGGTATATAAACTCTACTGTTTATATAGCTATAGTGTGAAGCGTTATTTATTTATTTAAATGTTAGTAGTAGGTTCTAAGTAGTATATTTCTTGCTTCTCAGAACCTCAAAAATTATATATCCTACAATAGTTAATTGGTGTATGTTTTCCATATCGCCAATCTCTTACAGTAGGACAAGCTGGCAACCACTCGCAATTAGGAAGTGTCGAGCAGAGGCTCGGCAGGAGCATAATTTACGAGATCTCGCATCTGAACGGATCTCTGATTTATTTTTCCCTTTTTACCTACACGCTATAATTGAGAGGTTAATATTTAAGTTAGATTTCGAAACTTCATTATAGTTCTACCGCGATCCGTGAATTTCTCTGCACATGTAAGTAGGTAAGTGAAGAATAGATTTTAAATTTCATTGTTTCTATGTAAGTCACGAATAGATTTAAATTTTAAGTATTATAACGTTTCTGTCTTAGCAATGCTGGACTTGATTGAAATTGATGTGTCAACTTCAATAATCCGAACTAGGTTTAAATAAATTGTTAAAAATTATACCAAAAAATAATGCTAGGTGAATACACACATAGACACGGGTCAAGTTATCAAAAGCGATTTTATTTTATTTGACCGGAGTAGCGGAAGAGCATTCAGGCCACGTGTTGTTAAGTGATCGCTTCAACCCATGGATATCTTCGCACTACACACAACCTCAAGCAAGCAAAAGTCTTGCCGGCAGTCGTATGCGTTATTTTCGTACCCTCTCGGTGGCCTGCCTCTTCGCTTGAGGAGGACTCCAAGGTCTCCAGTGGACCGCACCGGCATCATCCATGGGCGTCGCTCCAGAACGGGCCCATCTTCGGGAGAGCAGATGTGCTCTCCTGCACCTTCAGGTGTTCACGGTGCCTTGCGCACACACCGCCGTCCTTCCCGGGGCCGCTGGCTGGACGGTTCAAGCTCCCACTCTCATTGCCCACAACCCTGGAGGCCCCCTTTTAGTCGCCTCTTGCGATCAGGAAGGGAATACCGTAGCTCTATTCTGAATCCGAAAGCTACAGGGACTAAAGGTTCTACCACCTACAGTGCTAAAAACTTAACACATTAATTTCGTTACCTCACGTTTATTTACCGGTATTTACAATTTCTTTGTACATTCCGTCGTAAAACAAATAGCGCTATTAAATAATAATAAAAGCTTTCTTAAACGTTTTCTTTGTAGAATAAACAAAAGTCAGCGCTCGAAGCTTGATGAATTCTCCAAAGGGAAATAAAGAAACATCGCGCTCTTACAATTTCAATGGTGTTTACCTGTTGATGTTTGTAAGGAAGCCGAACTTTGTGAGGTAACGTGGGTAGGCTTTTCTTCTTAAGGTTGCCTGTTTATTCCTCCTTTTTCGATTCACTAAAGGTTTTCTTTACCGAAACAAACTAATATATATTAATTGTACCTATAATATAAAAATAATTTGGCATGTTACATAATTTTTGTTTTTTCCCAAGATAATAAAATATTTTGTGTTCGAGTGGGTGCGTGACTTGTATGGGCGCAGAAATTAAACCAAGTCAAAGTGACACACGTTTGAGTACCTACAGAGTGTCTCGCGTAGGAAGTCCCTGTTGTTGAAAATACAATTTAAATCTCTCACCTTATAGTAGCAATAATTATTTAAATACATAACACATTTCTTTGTCAGAGGTGTGCGACTTGGTACCTTCGTATTGGAGACCATGGTCTTTCCCGCTAGGCCATGGTGTGCCATACAGCACCATAGCCATGTAACATATTAAGTCAGAATGAGATAAGATTTATACTATACTGTGATATTTAATTCAATGAAATTCTGGAAACAGCCATAAACACAAAAATTCGCCAAAAGGTCAAAGTTAAGTCTAGTCCAAATCAATTTATAATTCAAAACCAAAGCCTTGTGTAAGTCTCATTCATTACTATTTTGATTACCTACATTAAAAATATTCTTTTATGTGTACCTACGTATCAAAATACATTCAGTAACTTTATAATATTTCCACTGATAACATCGAAATTGAGATGAATCTCTCTGATGTCTAAGAGGATTACACGAAATGAAAAAGTAAATAGCTTTGACTTTGTAAGCACTCGTGGCTTTGAAACGTAAACAAGCAATGAATCGAACAAATTGCGTTTCTCAAACATCATTTACTTTGTCTACTCCTGTGGCTCCGGTACGCGGTAGGGCGGTGACGCACACGTGTTTGAAACATTACGAGTGGGTTCGTTATTTGAAGGTTTTTTAAATCAATAGATCTCAGATCAAATAAAAATTAAAGATGGAGCTCTGCGAACAACAAAGTGAGGCCGGTTTTGCAAATGTGTGTACGTTGTTGGCCCCCGCACACATGTTGCGATCATCATTCAATTTACCCGATTATTGTTATTGTTACTTATTAATACTATTCATTACACCTTCTCCACCCTTTCACCCTTTTTCTCGTTAATTTTTATATTTTTGACAACTATTTGCTCAATGCGCTGCGATATTCGACTGGCAAAGCTTTGTGCAGCTTCGTTGTACAGTATGTGTGTCATGTGTATGGACATGGCGTGGCGCAGTTTAAACCGGCCGCGGCCTCGCGTTGTTCGCAGCATTCTATCTATACTTTTTTATTTGATCTGAGATAGAGCAGGGAAAAACATACTGGTCACGATGTTAACTGGTTGCTGCAGCTCATTGGTACTTAACCGCAAGCAGGCCTGAGTGCGCGCATGGCCCGGTGGTTAGCGTAGAACGCAAACGATCTATGCAACTAAGTCAAAACGAGCGCGGTCGGGTGTGAGATGGGTGACCGCTAGTGGCAAAAAAATTCATGCGCGTTTCCGTGCTTCGGAGGACACGTTAAGCCGTCGGTCCCGGTTGTTCTCGATAGATAACAGTCGTAAACCTAGTCGGAGGCCTTATGGGCGGTTTGAAAACATCCGACAGCGGTTTGGCCACTATCCCGCATCTCTACCAACCCGCATTGGAGCAGCGTGGTGGAGTAAGCTCCAGGCCTCCCCAATAATGGGGAGAGACCCGTGCCCAGCAGTGGGACGCAAAAAGGGTTTCAGCCAGCAAGCCAGGCCTGAGTTTTGCTTGAGTGTCTTGTATGGTTACACTTCTATTTTAAAGACTGAATGTCGCCAATATAGACAACCGCACACTTCCATCGAAGCATTTAATAAACGAACTGTTTCATGCTAAAAGTGGTTGTACTTTTACCTTTGAACCATGTAAATTGTACCATATTTATAAATGGTAAATCTATCATGATTCCACAGAAAATTACCGTATACCAACATACTTATTACTTATATAATAATACGTAATACCAGCACTACACCAAATACTGCTGTCAAGTGATTATAATGCAGCCCTTTTCGCGTCCCACTGCTGGGCACGAGTTATTGGAGATTATTGGGACAATTCTTTCGAGAATTATTCATTAAAAATATATTTTCGAGCCTTTTTTGTCGTTGTGTGACATTTTTACTCGGGAAGTACGGGAAGTGCCACCCCTGCAATCACTTCTGCCGTGAACCAATTCTATTGTGTTTCGGTGGAAAAGTGCATATGCCGGCCACTCTTACATGAGGCGACCACCAGCCTCCGGAGTATCAGCGCAACTGCATACGACCTCAGAAAAGACTTACCTATGCGTGCTTGAGGACTGAGGTTGTATGTAGATATCCATGGGCTGCAGCGACCACTTCACACCACGTGGCCTACATGCTCGTCTGCTACTCCATGCAAATAAAACAAAAAAAAGTAGAAATTTTGTGGATTCATAGGTAAGTACTTATGCGCCTATTGCGCTTTACTAAGTTTCTTCTTTGCCTTATCCTTAGAGCATCAAAGAAAGACACTGACTCGCGGGTGTGCTGTGATGCTCACACTCACACTCACCTGTGATGCTCTAAGGTCTTATCACAATTACCAATCAAAGCTAGCAAAATCCAGTCCAAATCTGTCACCATGAGAGATCTCTTAATCTAACCGCTATCCAATCCAAAATACTTACTCTATCCAAATACAATACACTAACTACCTTGTAGTTCAGATAAAAAGAGATAGAAACACTTACTGGTCACAAGTATTTTTCAATCCTAAAAGCCAAAAATCTAAAAGAATGAATATGAAGAATGGATGAATCAATAAAGATAATATTGAGACGAAAAGACAAGAAAGACAAAGACAAAGACAAAGACTTTTATTTGCACAAATATGTGTGTTTACAAAAGTTTGTTTGTTTTGTACATTTGGTTCGCCATATTTACCTTCATGAGGTATGCAAATATTATAATAATTAAAAACTGAATTAATTGCAAAGTATAAAAATGAACTTTCAAGTACATTTATTAATTAAATTATACTTAAAGCCAAACTTATTTCTCGCATACGGTACTCAACATAATATAAAGTTCCTTAATAATTGTCAAAAGTTACAAATTTTTGTACTTTACAGCTTGCGATTTCAGTGAAACATGAAAAGTGAAATATTAAAAATTTTCTCCCGAACCATTCTTTAAGACCAAGCCGTCTTAAATCTTTCTTCTCGTACAGTAATAATAGCAAAACGTTAAAACTTTTCTCATAAAACGATTTCTAATAACCATCACTACCAAAGAACCCTCGAAAAACCTCCGACTATCACAAAAGAAAACTAATTAAGCTCTAGAACTAACACCGTCGCTAAATTTCTTTAGGGTCCATAAATACTCCGAAGTGATAGCGCAAGTGAAATACGACCTTTGACTCTGGTAATAGGCTTCAATTTCCTGTGTGGTTCAGCTTTCATTACCTGTAACGACTGGTCGTAAGGCCCACGATTTAATTCGATCGGTCATACGGACCCGTATTTTTTTACGGGCGTATAAAAACCTTGAACACGGTCGAGTTGGCTGCAACCCTTTTAGCAGGCAGCTACCACGCTGCTCCATATCTATTTGATGTAGATCTGGCTTAGTAGAGGACCCGCTATCGGATGTTTTCATACCGCCACTATGTTCTTCTAGCGCTTTCTGAAGCAATGAAACAAAAAAACAAGGAACAAATTTCTAAGCCATTTTAATGGGTTTGTATTCCGTCTTGCATGACCCATCTTCTCCTGTGTACCTCAAGGAAAATTTTCAGTACCTCTGCTCCGCCCATAACAGAGGATTACGTTCCTCCAAAAATCTTAGTATTATTCTTCCTCCACATAATAGTGGATTTTTCCATCACTCCTTCACAGTTCAGGCCATACAGCTCTGGAACACCCTAGTGACCCTACCCGAAAATATAAGAATGGCACCCAGCAAATTGGCATTTAAGAAATTAGTCCGAGAGCACTTCTTGAGTATCCCTAGCACCATCTAGTATTTTTATTAACGAGAGTCCTATTTAATGTACATTTTATCGTCATTACATCCTTTCAATATGCTTATGTATATGTATGTATGTATGTATGTGTGTATGTATGTATATATATATATATATGTATGTATGTATGTATGTTAGTATGTATGTATGTATGAATATGAATATATTTTTTTTTGGTATACGTATTTTATTATGTTCCAGTTATTATTATTTTTTTTAATCTTGTATCTTTTAGCTTGTTTATTTTAGAAGCCTACCTCGCATTCTCAACATCACCCAGGGTCGACTGGTAGACAATGCCAATAGGCATTAGGTTTAACCCTTTGTGAACCTTAGTTTTAGGTTTTTCACATAAATATAAATAAATAAAAAAATAAAATAAAAAAACACGCATGAAATTTGCAACTAACGCTCACCCATTTCACATCTGACCGCGCCCGTTTTGCTTAGCTGCGTAGATCGCTTGGTTTCAATGCCCACCGCAGGGCCATCCGTGCTTCAGTAGAGTTACACAATGTAAAATTACTGGAGTAAATTACTTGTAAGAGTTCATACAATTTCCTTTGCCTTCTTACTCAAATTTTCTTAGAAGCAGCGGTCGTTTTTGTATTATCACGTTGAAAGGAAATCTCCTTTTAAAGTAAAGAGATCCGATTCCTTTCAAGTTAGAAACCTTATGTGCTCATTTCAAAGAAATAGATCTCGAACTTAACTTTCTAAAAGTTTTGTTACAACACTGGTTTGTCTAAAAGATATCCGTATTACTTGCTACACTCAAAGATTTAGTTTAAAATATTGTGTTAGTTAAATAATGATGTTCAAGATTGTTTATGAATAAACCCACACTAATATTATAAATGCGAAAGTTTGTATGTATGTTTCGATGATGTCCTATGTTGTACAAAAACGGCTAAGCGGGTCGGGAAGAAAGGCAGATTGAAGTCTGGAGTCTTTTTCGGGATAAAAAAGTAGCCTATGTGATACAGGCTACTTTATATCCCTAAAAAATATTTGTCCCGTCGGTTAGATTAGTATAATCATATTTATAAACTCAAAGAAGTCACTTATACATACAATATTACACTACCAATATTTATTTGTTGGTGTAATGTTGTATGTATATGTGATTGCTTCGTTGGTGCAACTAAATAAATAAATAAAAAAAGAGATAAATAAATTTTACAGCAAACACAGTACAGCCTCAGTAAATTTTTTACGAAGCACTACCATCACTGAATATTATTAAAAACGCAGGAATGCACAAAATTGATAACTGGATTAATATTTAAAAAATCCAATTTGTAAGTGGAGAGCGCTAACCATATTAACTGGTCGGACGTCAGTTACAATGACCATTAAAGGATCGATGTCGATTTTTATTAAATTCCTGCGGAGAGGGTTTTGACAGCGTATAAATTGACGGCCGGTTCGTTACAATGGTATTTTAGAAGATACGACACGATTTTACATGATTGAGATCGTTTACGACATGCTCCAGCATGCAAAAGTAGAGTTTTTTGTTTACTGTGAACTTTATCGATTTATTGAGTAATAATTATTTATTTATTTATTTTATTAATATAAAAACAGCATCACATACAACATTACATAATTAAACTTACTTTTAGACATAATATACTAAGTAGTATTGAAGCCACTTACTGGCGCGTACATCATTCATTCATTCATCATTCATTCATTAATGATTATAATTATAGCTGTCTTTACTCTGATCATCTGTTCCATCATATCACCCAAACTACTTGTCAATATGAATTTATTTCGTTATTGAGAGAATGATATTATTTTTAGTCGGTATATTTTATCCTACTTAGTTGGGTTTTAGGTTTTAACTTTCTTTTCTACTGTTGCTTCTAGTTAGTTGAAACTCTGTATACGTACCAATTCAGTTTTCACTGCTACGTTAATTTATTTTCATTAGCTTCTATGATTATTTGGCTCAGTAACTAATCCGTTGCTGATACTTGTTCGTAACGTGGATTTTTATATTTATTTGTCAACGTCGTGAGTTATAAAGAGGTTCTACTGAACAAGCCACGAGGCATGTAGTCGGGAATATATGATGTCATCGCTCATAGTCCACCTGAGCGCGGGACGAGGACAGGCATTGTGCGGCTGCTTTATTGCTACAGCATATCATCCCGGCATTGCTTCAGTATCACAATGAATCAAGTCTGGAAGAAGGACCTGATCCTTTCAGTCAAGTAAGAATTATGAGATCGAAGGAAGAAAATTCAAACGCTCAAGAAAATATTTTATAGAAGACTTTTTATACCTTTAAACATTTTCATTTCATGAAAACCAACGATTTTCATTAAATTTAGTATGCAGGGCGTTTCGGGGGCGATAAATCAATAGAATTTCACTTTTAGAAAATGTCGTTTCATCAGTGTTTTCAGCGTTAATTTATTTAAACATAAACTGAAAAAAGTATCTTCCTGACATCTGTGTAACACTATTATATTTTTGTAAATGTAATTATATTGTTGTAAAATTAATTGTTTTTATTCTTGCAACGCTCGGTCATCCAGGTACTTTTTTATTTAAATAAAGTAGCTGACCATAAAAGCCCACGTGGTATTAGGTGGTCGATAGAGCCTATAGACATTTGCAACAACTTCAAGTAGAACTTTTTTGTATCGGGGGAAACCTTCAAAAGGTAGGTATCCGGCATCTTGGGAGCTGGGTTACGTGGGAATTGACTGCACTAAAACCCCCTCGGTGGCCTGCCTCTGCACTTGGGAAAGACTCCCGGATCTCCAGTAGAACGCACCGGTGTCCTCCACGCGCGTCGTCGTATGCTACAGTGCGCTGTTACTCCGGTGGCTGTTGGTGATCGCCTTATGTTATTTCTGCCTGCAACCGCACCTTTACATCGGAACACAACAGAATTGATTCACGGCAGAAATGAGTGCACCGACGATAGGTACTACATCCGTTGAACCATGCAAGTTCTATCATACACCGAAAGTCCTTGATACCTACTGCAAATAGTAGCAAATTGGTTTCATCAACATGTTTTTCATCAAACGAATTTGTGTATATAGTGAACCTTACAAATTCTATGGATCAAACCTATAAAGCTGACATGGCAGTAAAACAAAATCAATTACTTTTGTCAATAATGGCATAACCGTTAAGGAAATACACCATAGTTCCATTAAGGGTCACCAAATCATTACCAAAACACTAATGACTTTTTTGGCTACGTACAACCATTACATTATTACTATCGTGTCTCTAGGGTGGGTAATTTTCTTTGCAGACGACCCAAACTTTTACACATTTTTATTGACATCACATGAATCTAAACATTATGTGCCTAAAGCAGGATTGACGCTAACTCTCCAGAAAGCTTAAAAAATAATCAGTTTAACTTTAAATTGTTTATAAGTTGCCTCCTCAGCCACCTGTGGCTCTGTGGCAATCTAAGCTTGTCCTCTAATCCGTTTTCCTTAATTGTAAGTCGCGGGATTGCAAAACTTTAATTATGCTTCTGTAATGGCCGCGCTGTCTGTACGTCAGGTGAGATTTTGTGGTCCAAGAGATAAGCGGTTTCTTTGTTTGGTTTCATGGCTTACAAAGCGTCGACTTTAAAAATTTTAGAGACAATCTTTGCGGAAAAATAACAGTGTGGGATAAGTTGGCGGATTTCAGATGCCTTTCACATAACACTAAATGCTTCGCCTTAAACTTACACCAATAGCATAAGAATAAATTTTATAAAACAAATAGTACATAAAAAATCCTTCACACTCAAAGCTCCACAGCTTGGATCTTGGATGCCATGGACATACACATAGACAAGGACACGAACACATAGGCCTAAACTTAAATTCATCATTTAAATATCTCCCTCGTTGAGTTAAGCCCTGGGTCTACTATCCGGCGAGGTGACCACTACGGTGATACGGGTCGATAAGTTTAAAGTTTGATAAAGATATCGGGATTAAATCTGAACGCTCAATTTCAAGCTTTCTTTGTTTTAATTACAATGTAAAAATCCTAATATTTTTGACATTTTTATTTATTTTCCAAAACTTTCTGTGCACGGGTCTCCCAAAATTGAAGAAGATTTATAGTTCATAAGACTAGCCAAGTCGAGATCGGTGGATGTCTAAGAAATTTTTTAAAACTCTCAGGTCCATTTCCATTACCATTAGAGCGGTTTCAAACAAGCCTATTTTTTGGCGCGTGAATGCACTTTCAACAAACGCGGTTACACGCGTATTACTTTTGTACCGCAAAATGTTATATCTCTCCGTATCGCGCGTACACGCGCTTCAGAAAACAAATTTTACGAACGTAAAATACGCTGGTCTAAAACCGATCTTAAAGTAACTTTATTCACTGATCCTATCACCTCTTTCTTTACGCTTTGAAATTTCTTGCTTTGTATTTGATTTTAAAGGTTTTTCTCAAAAGTTCGACTGCAATAACAGGTACTTCAAATGTTTTTTGAATTCGAAGATATTTATTTACCAAACTTGTGACTTGGACCACAAAAATAATTGTTTACCCCGTCTGAAAAGGGTTTTGCTTAAATTTCAATTTAGAAACCGCTGGACGAGAGGTGAGCAAACAAAGCCGTTATTACGCGACTTTCATATCTAGCCGCAAAATATCGTCTTTTCTTTCTCGGTTCGCTTCTAATCTGTCTCGTTATGAATTATATAACAGTAAATTTTCTGCTTTCGGGCGACAGATTAAATTTGAATGCTTTTAAAGAAAATTTAAGAGGCTTATAATTCTGGGAAATTATAGTACAATTAATATTCTGTATTGAAGGTTAAAGTTGTTGGTATTTAGGTATCGTACCAACAATTATTATATTATTCAACTCATAAGAAATAAGTCTAGGCGAAACTCAAAATCTAACCTTCTAGTATGCTAAAATGTATAGAGCATAGTACTTTCTGTATGATTTCATAAAGTCTTTTTCACTTGAGAGGAGATCCGTACGCAGTAGATGGGAAATTTAATTCTAGTGTAGGGTAGTGGAGCAACTATTGATCATAATTCGTCGATTGCAATCGAGTTTTATGAGCTGAAAGGCAGAAATGGGTGCAGCATTTGTACTTGTACCCAGATGAACTATGCAGTACTAACATCACCGAAACATATAATTTAATGACGTTCATATATTTTCTAAGTATTAACTTTAACAAAACCCAGCTCTTATACGTTGTTATTCGTCATGATTTTTTTTATACAGATCATGTCGTAGCCCCACGTTGGGCGCCATCATTTCGTGAACTCAAATTATTTTTCTCTTACAGAGTGTGGCAAACGTCGGGTTGTGGGCGGAGGATCTAAACGTATCGTTGGCGGAGTGGAGGCCTCTCCTGGCGACTGGCCGTTCCTGGCCGCCATCCTCGGAGGCCCGGAGGAAGTGTTCTACTGCGCTGGCGTGCTGGTGGCCGACCAGTGGGTGCTGACCGCATCGCATTGTGTTGGCAAGTAAGTAAACGTAAATATAACATTATTATTACTGTTTTTCTTGCAGAGGTACGCACTGAGATCCTTTCTCTTAATGGAAGTTTTGTAGTCATATCTACAAGCCTATAAAAAGTTTTTATGTAGTTATTAATTAACCACTAAATTCTGCCACGGTTGCACTAAAGTCTTGTATAATTGACACACAACCTAGGAGAGTAGTCAAGCTTAATTTAAGATACCATAACTTTTACAGATTCCACTTTTCACTGTACTACCACAAAACAAATAAGTAGTCTTGTGGTTCTACCTATGTACATATGTAGGTATATAGTTCTTTTATCCCGACAATGCGGCTTTATCTCTTTATTCATATGAATGAGTACTCACTCACTTTTATGAATGTAAATGGGCACACACCCACAACCATGGTAAACTGGCACCAAAAGTACCGATAGAAGAGCTATTACTAATCGTACTATGTCTGCAGGTAGCAACTACAATTCAAGGTCATATGTTAAATACATGTGACACACTATGCAGCTTTCAAGTACGTAACTAACCTCAAAACTCGTTCCAGTCACTCAGACGTGAACGGCTGGACCATACAACTGGGCATCACGCGGCGTCGCTCGCACGCGTACTACGGGCAGAAGGTGAAGGTGAAGAGGGTGGTGCCTCATCCGCAGTACAACATCGGCGTGGCACATGATAATGATATAGCGCTGTTTCAGGTATGTGAGTCAATGAACAATAAACAAACTGATAACCAAATATTGTGTAGTTATTGTTGAGAAAATCTTGCCAGTTGTGTCTTATAAATTAAATTAAAACGTCTCTGATTTTGATGGTGTAGATAATAAACTACTTATTTTACACTACATTTGGAAGTGTTTATAGTCTGAGAATAACATATTTAATAATTAACTAATAAAAATAACAGTGCAAATAGCTGGACGTCTTGAAACCTGAAACCTCACACGAAAAAAATATTTTGTGAAATAAGTCATACAACTGCTTTTTAAGTCAGCGCACCAGCTTTCGATAAATCAGCCTATAGTAATTATAGTTTGCGTAGCATAAAGCTGAAAGAAAAATAGCCGAAAACCATAGTATTCAGGCAAGGGCGTTTGTGTTTCGGTCTTTGTTTGTCACCATGGTACTCACGATACTGGGCATCATAATGTGAAGCTGTGAGTGTGACGATAATTATGAGGCATATATCCTACAAGGGAATCCTTTTCTCCTTATAACTTAGTGTGTTTAATGAATGAAGTTTAATCTTTTCCTCCTTTCCAGCTGAACGTCCGAGTGAGGTACCACGAACAACTATCCCCGGTCTGCTTGCCGCCAGCGCAACGCGCGCTCACACCTGGCACCATCTGCACTGTCATTGGATGGGGCAAGAGGGACGACAAGGACAGTAAGTGCATTGAATATTCAAGTGGTTCATTGCAAGGAATCTATCTATTGTTTTTGGGTGGAAAAGAGCTGTTAGACTACCAGGAGGCGATCATCAAGGCTTTGCTTGCGGTTGTAAGTCCATGAGCTGCAGCGACCACAAAACACTACAGGACCTGCTTGCTCGCATTTTCCATTTAAATAAAAATATATTTTATAGTGAACTAGCCTTCCGTCAGCATAAGCAAAGTCCGATAAAAACCACCCTATGTCCTTTCCCAAGGTCCGCTCTATCTGTGTTCTAAATTTCATAAAAATTAGTTCAGTAGTTTAAGCGGCAAAGCGTAGCAGACAGACAGACAGACAGAGTTACTTTCGAATTTATAATATTAGTAAGATTTATTTCAACTTATATATTTATGGTGTTTATACGAGTTGATCTTACACTAACAACTAACTCGGTCGCCTCTCACTTCCACAATCCTTATGTAGTACTTATTGTGAGATCTTTCTCAATCCGCGATGGATCGATCGCACTTCCTTTCAAAGCGAAGTTCTCCAAATTATGCGTCGTAACCGAGTCGTTAATCTGTAATGCTTTGACATAATACTTACTAGACAAATATAGATAATGGTTCATTGTATTAGTTTTGTCTAAGTAATTGTCCGACGTATATTTGTTACTAGTCTTACGCCAGCGGCTTCGTCCGCGTGGACCCGTTTTAAAGGTTCCCGTAGGATAAAAACCATCCTATGTCCTTTCCCAAGGTACACTCTCTGTGTTCCAAATTTCATTAAAATCGGTTCAGTGGTATAAACGGGAAAGCGTAGCAGACAGAAAGACGGACAGACAGAGTTACTTTCGAATTAGTAATTAGTAATAATAGTAACTATCTTTGGTCAATTCACACAACACCATCTGATTCCAAACTAAGCAGAGCTTGTACTATGGTAATCAGACAGCTGATAAACATACTTATATAATTCTGTCCGGCCAACGAGACGAGATAAAGAATGTAAACAAACGGACCGTTACCAAGTTACTATTGCGAGAGCGAGCAATTATTATCTCTATCCTTATCACACGTATGCAGTACTGGCGTCAGTTAGTCAACGACAGCTTTTGTTGCCTGTTTCGTGGTACAGGAAAGCAGTCAGTACCACAGTTGTCAACATTTGGTCGCGTTATGACGGGAAGTTGAAAAAGACATTATGTTGTGCTCTTGTTTTATTTTCATGTTATTGGTATAATTTTGAGTAATATTCGATAAATTTGATGGCATTTGGTTCGATATAGGTTAATTACTGTGCATGAGTGTTGTAAAATAAAATAACAGTGCGAAAATATGTTTATACAGCTTGCCTCCAAAATTCCATTGGTCACGTTCTAGTAAAAAAAGCCATCGTTTTACTTGAATGTATGACTGACTTGACTGACTGATTACTGACGACTTACTGACTTTACCTATTATTACTCGTCCAGTTATAACGAACCTGGCAAAAACGTGATGTAAATATTGTTACGCCCTATGGGTAATAAAATGCCGACATATGCCGAATTATACAAAAATCCACTCAACAGAATCCAAATCACCAAGCACAATCACTACAGTCATTACGGGTAACTTTGAATTTACGTTTAACTTTGAACAAAGTTGAAAAAAAGATTTAACAATTTATTACATCGAAACTTTTTGATATTTCAATATAATAACTGTGTTAAATGGATTGCCAAAATGTTTTTGTACCAAATGAAAATTAAAGAAATAAACTGTCAATGCCATAATTCTGAAAATTCCCGCCTTTTTCGTGGTTAAGTTGCTGGAAGTTTTTGAGCTCTGATTTGGAATCGTAAACTAGTCCACTTTGATTCATATGGCAAAACCAAGCTATTTGTTACTTTTTTACGTCAGTGTAGATGTCATTTTTATAGATAAGGTTTTTAAATTTAATAATACCCTCCTTTTGTTTTACCTAAACCTTAAAATATTAAGGCTTTTTACATTCTAAAAAATATATTCAAAGTTACCCAAAACTCATGATAACTTTGAATTCGAGTTTTAGGGGAAATTATGGGTAGTTCTGTTGTTTCTTCCGCAAATTTATTTTGTTAGACAGAAAAACCAACTCAAAAGGACAGTATTCATTCAATTAAATAAAGGTGTCATAAATAGAAATCAGTTTTAATAATACAAATAATGTAAAAAATGTTCAAAGTTACCCTAACTGTACGTATAGTCAAATATCTTCGCTGTAGTCGTCGAAATAATTCTTCCTTGTTACTTGGAGTGATCGCTTTGATTTCCCTTCCGGAACTAAACTATGTCCTGTCGCGGCCCGGTGCGTGCCTTACATTCTTACATACGGCTACCCACGGTTCTCTAGAATTTTCCCGAACTGCCTAATACAATAGGCCCGTCCCGAACCTTCCTTTATGTTACTAACGCAATTATAGTTATGTACAGTCATAAATAATAGCCGCGGCCCGCGATGTAGACAACCTATACATGTACGCATGTATCAATCCTTATCTAAATAAAAACGTTAATTAGCTTCGTCACTTCAGATTAAAATTGTACAAAATGTAATCAAATAAATACTTTAGAAGATGATATTTTGTTTTACCATAAATCATAACATCCCCCGGCGCGCATTCTCATCGCGCATCTATTTTTTGCCTTTAGTACTTAAATGGGTTTTTGTAAAATAAATTTTAATGTATATCACTTAATCGCTCGAGCGAAGCTGGGCCGGGTCGCTAGTATATGCTATGTATATAATTTATTCAAATAAAAATGTTTTGAACCCCTGAAACTGTGTTTACATTTTTTATCACGTCTCGTTGGCCGGACTATAAATACATACTTAAATAGATAAATTAACACCCAGACACAGAACAAATAGTCATGTTCATCACACAAATATTTGTCCTGGGTGGGAATCGAACCCACGACCTCACGCTTTGCAGTCGGCTCATCACCCATTACGCCACGGAGGCTGTCTTCCTTTCGAATTTATAATATTAATATGAATTTAGCACGTGATAGAAAGTGAAGACGTTTTTACTGTAAGTAAATATTTTCTATTTTGATAGAAAAGTTTGTCGTTTAGTAAGTTTCTCCTTACAGGCCACCGTATTGGATTAAAGACGAATAAATACACAAGATTGTGCTAGACTTTGATGGATTGATTTGCAACAAAAGTTGCGAATAAAAAAACTTTTTAGTACTCTTTGGTACTGTTAACAGGTTAATAGAATAGAATTAATAGAATCAGGCGTTAATTTGCGGAACTCCATTGTTATAAAATTAGGTAAATACTACTTTGCAACAATCCGCAATCAGAACGTACGATGATGTATACCTACTTTTTTTCATGCAATAGCACCTCCCTCCCTCCCACATAGGACACATGCACATGCAACAACAAAAAATATACACCAACATACGTACCACCACGTACGAATAGAGATCGTCTCGTGTAAAAAAACAAGAAACATTGCCCTATATGAAGCAACAAAACTATTAACTAATGTGTAGTTTACTAACATATCACCAATAGTTCATTTCGTTCGTCTAATTCCGCACTGCTTAAAAAAAACAAAAAAAGATTTTCGTTTCCAAGTATTTCCCCTTTAAAATGTCGGCTGTTTCATTGTTTCCCGATATTAACTTCGCATGCGTGTTCCCAACTGATATTTTGACGAGGGATTCCGCCAAATCCAGAAGTTATTAGCGCGTGAGATTTCAACAAGTAAGCTATCACAACTTTCAGTGTGCCGTAAAGTTTGTTGTGTTTTCGATATACGAGTAGATGAAAAATTAAGGTTTTACAAATAAAACCATAAATATAATGTTGTATTTGTGTAATTCAGATTGGTGGCCTTTTTCGCTTTTGTTAACTTGGAAACTTTGCCATCAGTGTCAGAATACGAACCAGCAGTGAATGAGGTGGAAGTGCCGGTTTTGAACCGGGACCTGTGCAACGAGTGGCTAGAGCATCGAGACCTGAACGTCACCGAGGGCATGATCTGCGCCGGTTACCCTGAAGGCGGGAAGGACGCTTGCCAGGTATGAATTACTTCTCTTATTAAGTAGGTACACAAATATTAATAGTTTGTCCCTAAGGATTATGTGCGAATTCAGTAGTGGCTGGCAAAAGCCGAATTTGTGATAATTTGACTTAGTAGGTAATCAAAAATGTAGCTTCAGGATTAAGAATAGAGCTACGATATCCCCTCCCTGATCGTAAGAGGCGACTTAAAGGGGGTTTCCAGGGTTGTGGGCGGTGAGAGTGGGAGCTTGATCCCCGCAGCCAGCAGCCACGGGAAGGACGTGGTGTGTGCGTGGCCGCATGTCGCATACCGCCATAAGCATCGGAAAATGCAGAAGAGCATATTTGCCATTCTGGGCGCCGCGCGTGGAGGTCACCGGTGCGTTCCACCGGAGATCCTCTCCCCAAGAGCAGAGGCAGGCCACCGAGGGGGTTTTAGTGCGGTCGAATCCCACATAACCCGGTATCCTCTCCCAAGGAGCCGTACCTATTGAAGGTTTCCCCCCGATACAAAAAAAGGTAATCAATAAAAACTTCATAGTTCATAAACTGAAACAGGTAGCCTATGAACTATGGACTTGTTTTTAATGCATACAGTAAGTAACTGATTTAGAACAAGAATTAATTATTAACTCAAAATGTCACAACTTCGACTTGTATCTATCGTCCCTATAGAATTCAGCGGACGACATGATGAAATGAAATGAAATGAAAATATTTTATTTGCACAAATATGGGTGAAAAAGGTTTTACAAAATATTTAGAGCTCCATATTTACCCCTTAGGTGTACAAATTTTATTATATTAAATAAAATAATTATTTTAATGACTTAACATAATGTAAACATAAATTCTTAAAATAACTATTACAGAAGGGTACATAAGAAACATTAAAGTAGTTTTAAATTTTACAGTTTTAATTAATTAGACTTAAACCCAATTTTGTGCTTTTTATAATAATTTATTTTATTTGAACCATACGGGGTTCGCCGTCATCAGCTTTAGGCACCCACCAGGATGGGTTTTGTACACTGAGAGGAAAAAAAGCTGGCGAAAAAAAAACCTCCCAGGTTTTTATGCCGCGGACAAAATTATTTGTTAGTCATTTTATTTTATTTATGTTATTTTATTTTCTTATATTTTATTAATTTATTTATTTATCGTTAATAAACTCAGTGACCGAATAGTACGCTTTTTCATTGTTCTGTTTCATTTGCATGTTAATTATTATTCGTGTTGCGACGGCCGGTTACGTTACACATTATTCGCCTGTGTTGCGTGAATTGTGCTTCACACAACGCCACCCCCATTTGTGAATATGTTGCATGTTTCAGTATGTAGTCAGTAACAGACCCTTTGATATTAAGAAAGAAGACTACATTTTGTACTGTGGCTACGTTCCTCAAATGTTACCTTAGTTGTGACATCTGTCATGTGACATGTCTACTAAACAAATAGCTTCTTCATATCACATGCATTGAAACAGCGAGTTTTGATCTCTGTTTTGCCAGTCGAAATAAGACAATTTCAAACCAATGCGAATGTGTCAGGCACCTTCATATATTTATTATTTACGTCTTTATTTCAAGTCAGTCAGAATCGCATTGACAACTGTCGTCAAATCGTTGTCAAAAGATATTACTGCGCTATTTGTCTGAAATAGTCTTACTTCGACTGGCTACAGAAATCAAAATTAAGTTTTTAACAAAAAAATAGAACCGACTTCAAACGGTAAAAAATAAAATTGTTCAGTACCTACTTCTTCTTGCTTATGGTAATGACTCTTAAAACTATTTCTGGAGTCGGGCCCTTAGTAAATGTCGTACCATTCGTTCTAAATTGGCACCGACAGTACAGACAGTGGGACAGTACCTACTTCTTCTTGCTTATGGTAATGACTGTTAAAACTATATTGGAGTCGGTGCCCATTCAGAAAGAAAGGTACACTATATTTACTAAGACAGGACATTTCACTAAGGGCCCGACTTCAAAAATAGTTTTAAGAGTCATTACCATAAGCAAGAAGAAGTAGGTACTGAACAATTTTATTTTTTACCGTTTGAAGTCGGTTCTATTTTTTTGTTAAAAACTTAATTTATTTCACTCTTTTTAGTAATTTTAATAATTCTGTATGTATTAGCATAATTGGAAAATTTTTCACTTAACTTCTAAACTTTAAACAGATTTACCTTTTATAATCATGTTTATCTAATAGCCATCTAAAAGTCTGAAAGACATACTATCAGTCCACCTGAACGTATAAATTAAAAAAAGAATTAGCTCTCAGCTCCTAAACGTTGAGGAGTTGTACCTTCAATCATCAGTTAAGCAACAGCAGGTGATAATTACCAGACATAAATATTTGTATTATGTTAAAAATATGACTAAAAGCATGTGTGTGCCTATTAAGTTTCAGTGTTTCCCTCGATTTCCCTAATATCACATCATCAGATTTTGACATGGTGACAGTTGGACCACCTCAGGAATGTAAGATTTCGAACAAAGAACCATTTATTGAAAGAATTTACTCTCAACTCCTAACCGTCATAGTACCTTCCATCATCAGTTCAGCAACATGATATGACGATAATTATACACAAATGTCTGTTTTGCTTTGTAAAAATATGAAAATCATTTGTTGTGCTATAAAATTTGAATGTTCCCTTCGATTTCTCTGGGATCCCCTCATCAGACTTTGACTTGGTGACGGTTGGACCATCTCGGGAATATAAGATTTCGAATAAAAAACTATTTATTGAAAGAATTTGCTCTCAACTCCTCGCTGTCGCAGTACCTTCCATCATCAGCTCAGCAACATGAGATGATGATTTCTATGCGTAAATATCTCTTATGCTTCAGAAACTATAAGAAAATCAATGTGTGTGCCTATAAAATTTGAGAGTTCCCCTCGATTTCCCTGGGATCCCATCATCAGATCCTGATTTGGTGACAATGGGACCACCTCGGGAGTATAAGCATACGAACAAAAAAAGAATTTTGAAAATCGGTCCACAAACGGCGGAGTAATCGGTGAACATATATAAAAAAAAAAATACATACAGCCGAATACAGTACCTCCTTCTTTTGGAAGTCGGTAAAAACTCGTTGTTTCATTACATATTGTGATATGAAAAATACAGTGTGTGGCACGGGGTGAAACAAGACGATTTCTGATGAGGGCGAGTTACTATCATACGTATCGTTACCAGATTATTTTCCTCTACAACAACATACTTAGCGTTAAACACAGGTCTCTTCTCAGAGAAAGATCGAGTTTCGATTTAATAGATCTTTAGAACGGTTTCAGATCACCGTAATTAGATATTTTACACTCGTGATCTTACAATTTGTAAGATCTGACATTTTCGGGTGCAAAAAAAGCGCGTGTGTAAGCGCGTTTGCTGAAACGACCGTACACACGCAGAAAAATACGCTAGCTTGAAACCGTCTAAACTTAATATTCAAAAACCAAGTACTTACCAAAACGAGTACAAATTAAAAGCAAAGTAAATAACAGCAAATTTCCCTTTTGATAAAGTTTTGATTGATTTATACCGAATTAATTATTAAGACCGATACCACAACCTGTTCTCTTATTGAAAAAAATATTTATCCTCTTATTTTCTTTTCAATTTAACAGAAATCCGATTAAATAAAGAAAAATATTTGCTCATCCCTGTTCTCCCGATTTTTGCGATTACGATTGAAGCACCCTCATCTGTTTGTCTGTCCTTGCTAAGCAAACTTACTAATGGGCGGGCACTGACTACCTTACCTATAGAGAAGTACCGTAGCGTTTCTTATTATGTCTGTTTTTTGTTTCAATCTAATGTTATCAATCTAAGCACATCAGAAGGGTATGTTATAGTAAAAAATTTCTCAGGTTATAAAAATTCTAAAACTGTTTCTAGCGTAATTTGTCATTTAAAATGTCTATGGCATTCATTTCAAGGAATATTCTTTTTCTTAATCATCGGCTCTCGTATTCACGCCCTCTTAAAATTTTACTACCTATTAGGTACTAAAATAAAATGGAACTATTAAAATAAATATTATTAGTTTACTATTGTTTTAATAGAAATTTGAGAATCATCAAAATGGTCAAAAATTTTTCGCATTTGGTTAGCTTGGTGTCAATGACAAATCAGAAGGAATGTTTTTTTAAAAGCACAGATCTACAACAGAAGGACGAAGTTACGCCTCTAGACGGTTCGATTCTCGTTTAAGACGGATCACGGCTTATTAAATCCCGGTTCAAAGATCTGCCTATGATCTGTTAATACTGTCTCTGTTTACTGAGAGCTGTACGCTACGAGTATTTTGGTTGTCTATAATTAGGGACACATTCAGGGAATAATTGTAGAGCATTTTTGTTCAGCGGAAAATAATTGTTGTTCATGTCTGAAATTCATGCGAATGCGATGAAGATATGAATAACTTATGTAATATACTCATTAAGAATGTAATTTTCAAACGTCTATATGGTTGTATTTACTGTAAACAAGTAAATAAGGCAGAAGCAGAAAAGTGAAATAGTCAACAAGGAAACTACTTAATTTAGTTTCCTAAAGGCGATGACCGGGAAAAATGCCATTCATTAAGCAAATATTTTGTATTCCTATTATGAGATGAATATTTTTCTTTTCTTTTTTCATTTCAGTAATCGTAGAAAATTGTTCGTTGGAACCCCAGACACTTTCGATTATGTGTGAAATGAAAAATTATTTCATCACTTGACCCGACCAATATTAGCTTCTCTTTGTTCCGAATAAACAAACAAATACTTATTCGTTCAGTTTTCGAGCGAAACGTCATACATATAACGTGTATTATACGAATTTTCTACTTGTAATGACACTGTTTTTAATAAGTTCATTTAACACTCCACGGATTGAGTAGCGATGGCCGAGTGGTAAAAAACCTTCGAAGCGATCGATCCCAGGTTCAAATTCTCGGCGCGCACCTCTGACAAAGAAATTTGTAATGTGCGCATTTATTGCTGCTCCACGGTGATGGAAAATATTGTTATATTTCATTGATTACGATGTTCTCCATCGCCGTGCATGCCTGAGATAAATTCATTATTTCTCGAAAGCATGACGTCCACCAATCTGCACTTGTCCAGCGGACTATGGCCTAAATCCCTGTCACTTGTGAGGAGACCTGTGCCCAGCAGTGGGACATAAAAAAAAGGTTGATAAAAAAAAAACACTCCATGCGACCAATCCATACTAATATTATAAATTCGAAAGTAACTCTGTCTGTCTGTCTGCTACTCTTTCACGCTTAAACCACTGAACCGATTTTGATGAAATTTGGCATAAACATAGAAAGGACGTTGAGAAAGAACATAGGCTACTTTTTGCCGCGTGAAAATATCTCATTCCCACGGGAAGCAAATGGAATGAATGAAATGCGCCGTGTACTGTTATAAATACACTACATGTTATTACTTACTTCATTCACGTCCATTATCAATATTATCATATTTTATAACTTATACTTATTCTGTTGTTTTATTCTTATACTTTACTTTTCCTTTATTATTTCTTTACAAAATTATTTAATTTCGGTGTTTGATAATTTATATTTTCCAAAGACCAATAATCCTAAAGACAGCGGATCCGTGTAACCACTTTGTTGGCATCTCTTTTTCGCAGCCGCCCCACCCACCACCCACTTATCATATTTTCCCCCAAATTTGGTAATCTACAATATCAAGCAAGTAAACTATAAACATTGGCAGACCAAACTGTGAAAGGATTTATATGCTTGTGCATTATGGTTGGTTGTTTGTGAGTTTAGATTGGTTGACTGGCATAAAGTTAATTGGGTCAGCAAATTACAGGACATACATATAGGAGAAAATAAAAGACAAATACAAAGATTTTTAATGGCACCAATATGGGTGTTTACAAAAGCTGTTAATACATATTTAGTACGTCATATTTACCTTAATGAGGTATGCAAATATTACAAAGATAAAAGTAAACACTTAGTTACAACGCAATATATAAAAATGTACATTTATATCAATTTTATTATTATTTTTCTTCTCTTTATCCTTTTGGTCAATAAATGGCTTTCAAAATAGACCGAACAAATTCGGAATTATATTGATGGTTGCCAGTCAATACGTCCAGTGGCCTGAATCTGAAAACTGAAAAAATATGACAGCAACATGAGATGAAATTCGTCTGGTAAACTTCTCATAATGTCTAATACCAAATACCAAATGTATGGAGTACCTTTTTATAGTCTGTCTGAGTGAAATTTAATATGTCGGGAAAATGCTCATAATGTCCACCAAGCCTATAACATTTTACTGGTCTCCACTTAAATAGTTATATATAAACAGGTGGGATTTGAGCCTCCCGCTTGAAATGTAACTAACTACCTACTAATGAGGTAACACATAATCTTTGATTTTATTATTTATGGTCACTGTTTTTGTTAAAAATTATTATATTTCCATAAGATGGTTATTTTTTTTAGTAATACGGGCAGGATATTTTGATTCGAGATCTGACAACACAATTTCGAATTTGACAATGTTTGAAATGAACAAATATAAGTTTATTTTCACGAATTTCACTATATTTACGTTGAATGACTAGTAATAAGACAAAAGTAATTAAATATCTATATATAAACAATACATATTTAGTACATGTTTAAAAAGAAATATTGAACTTACGCGTAAATTGTAATGCCTTCCGGCAGCCTTCCTGTTTACGCTCACTGCGGCTCTTACAACCTAAAATACTGCAGCTCACCATATTGTGAAACACGAAAAATGTTATTTGCTTTTAATACAACACAATTTACAGCAGAGAGAATCGATTTTAACACATAAATATGATAAAACAACAATGTCACCCCGACTTCCACAGTTTGTCTGCCACTTAATTAAAGGGCAATGTCAAAAAAACTGGTTACACCGAAAAGGACAGAAAATCTCGCTCCCATCTCTTTCTAAAAAGTTCAATAAGTGTATTTCAATCTCGCTTTAGCGTGCCGTAATGAAAAATAGGACTCTGTCTATAGTACGTAAGTACATTATTCTTAGTCTAAGATATTTTCACACAGCTATCAAAATTGTCACGTCTGACTTTTATGTTACGTACTTATTTTTTTAATTCATTTTAAAGTATTGTATAAAAATCCTTTTAGCCATTCAATATTAAATGAAAAGAAAATTTTTATGTTTCTTATTTCATTTCATAGATTAATAAAGTATAGTATTGTCTTTGGCTTATTCATGTTTTTTATATTATAATTATTATAAATTGTTATTTTTAAATAATAAATCAATATAATGTTCTTCGAATACATATTTAAATGAATTGCTGTTCGTTAGTCTCGCGAAAACTCAAGAACGTCTGAACCGATATGGCTTATTTTGGTCTTGAAATAATAGTAGAAGTCATGGGAAGGTTTAAACGGTGAGAAAATTTGGGAGCATTGTGAAATTAATTACTATTAACTATTTTACTAAACTACTAACTTTACTAAATAACTTATTTTATTTTATAAACAGTTAGTAACAGTAATTGTCAAACATTGTTTCTTCGCGCCATCGTCCAAAAGTTTGACATAGTCTGAATAACAGTTCATCTGTCACTGTTCGTTTTTAATTTTTTATTTGACAGTAATATTAAAACCCTTTGAGATGATAAAGAAACTAATCCTCTTACAAAACTTTTAAGGCAGGACAACGTCTGCGGAATCAACTAGTATTACATAAAACTGGTTACTTACATACATTTGCGTTCACCCGGATATTGATTTTTTTCTAGTAGCTTATAAGCTTATTCAACAAATATTTTAAGAACATTCCTACATTCTTAAAAGATTATTGCGTTAAAAATATTTTTTAACATTTTTTTAATGAATAAATACGAATATAATGGTAATTTTAGTTTTAAAATGCGCTGAAGTAAGCCGCAAAACGGTAGCACTGATTTTCAGTGTGACAAGTTGCTTTAAATTCGTAAGCATTTTGGCCATTCTAAGGTTGTCTAATTTTCGATAGAAAATTACTTTTCTGTTTTTTATCTGTGCAAAATTACTTTTCTTTAATTACTTTATACTTAAAGAAAATTCATTTCATCGCTTGACACCACCAATATTAGCCCCACTTCGTTCCGGCTACACAAATACCCGCTCACCCGGATATTGGCTCTCTGGCTATAGACGGATATTATGTTTTTCTACAAGCTTATTAGAGGCTACGACAAATATTTTAAGAGTGTTCCCCACCCTTTATCGTAGATAATTGCGTTGGAAAAGTTTTCTATTTTCGAAGCTCTTTTTTGAAGTTCAGTTTATTAAAACTAGTGAACAGAAGCCGTAGCATAAAATGGTGATTGTCTTGTTAGTAATTATAAATAAAATAATAAATATCTTTGGACAATTCACACAACGCCACCTGATTCCAAACTAAGCAGAGCTTGTGCTATGGTAATCAGAAAGCTGATAAACATACTTACTTATATAATTCTAAATACATACTTAAAAAGATAAATTAACACCCAGACACAGAACAAATAGTCATGTTCATCACACAAATATTTGTCCTGGGTGGGAGTCGAACCCACGACCTCACGCTTCGCAGTCGGCTCATCACCCACTACGCCACGGAGGCTGTCTGAATTATGACTAGAACTCTGTTACCTACATACTTATTTCATTATTTGCTGGGGTGGATGAAGATATTCGCATAGTTCTCATTATAATATAATATTTCGTTACGCTACTTTACATTACCGTGTATGGCTGTAACATAATATCCATTAACCCGCACTTTCTATGATCTAAATCCATCTCTATTTAAGGGAAAATCTGTTCGCAGTAGTGGGACACTAAGGAAGCTTGAAAAAACATAACTTACTAATAGGATATTTCTTTTGCTTCAGGGAGATTCCGGCGGTCCTCTACTCTGCAAAGACCCAGACGATTCTTCGCGTTGGTACGTAGGAGGAATAGTCTCGTGGGGTATCAAGTGTGCGCACCCCCGCCTGCCCGGAGTTTACGCATACGTGCCGAAGTACATCCCATGGATCCTCCAGCAGATCGAGCAGTACAACGACGACGATGCCAAGTCGGACTCTGATCTCTGAGACCAGCTGTACCTCTACCACCTCGGGCACGCCCGTCAGCGACCCGCGGGAAACGATATTTATTAGACTGACGTGTTTTGTGTCATCGTAATCGCGTGAGACCACCGCGGCATATTTTCGTGCTGAGTTTTATAGCGCAGAAATTCTCGTGGCATATTTTTGTACGTAAAGACTAACCCGGTATAACTAAGTACTTACTTAGTTAAAATGAATAGTATTTATTATAAAGTAACAATGTGAGATGATAAGACAATAACAATATTCATTTATATTAAGATAACTTTTGTGGTTAGGGTGACACAAGTTAACACTAAAAACTTTATATCGATATAAATATAAATAATACTAACAACTTAAATTTGAGTTGTTAGTTTTTTACTCGGACTATACAAATGATTTTGAATATTAATTCAAATTAATATTGACTTTATACGAAATTAAACTGACAATAAAGTTATAATTAATGACAATAAATGTCGTAGGAATGACAATATATTAAGAATAATGACAATAAAATTCTACGGACACTTTAGTCCTCTTAAATGTAGAGAACACTTAGATATTGACTAAAGACAATAAGCGGTGGATTTCTAAGGTAAATCGGAAAAATGGCTAAATATTTTTACACGTCACTCTTTCTTGGGTGAAGTAAATTATTTGAAGCTGTGATACTATGCAACCCTATATTATGAACTGGTGGATCGATTGTATAAAGAAGTTTACCCCTGACGTATTAAGGTTGATCTTTTTTAAAACTTTGTACGTTTATTTCGTCTCTCGATACTTTTTCTCGGGATAACTAGTGGCATAGTATTGAATTTGTGTTTATAATATATATTATACGATGTGTAAGGTGTAAGGGCTTATACATAAGTGACGTAGGGTCTGAAGCTTTAGCCTAACTTTTAGGAGATTTTTATATGAAAAATCATTATTTCCTTTCCATTCTTTGTTGTTGTACGTCTAGAGACGGTAGCTCCCGTGTATTTGTTTGCTGTTTGGTGTTAGTAGTACTAGATAAAAGTGCTTTTATAGAAATAATATATGTATGTGTAATATTTCGTCTCAGTGGTGAAGTCTATATGTTTCAACATTAAGGAGGACGCATAAGCTTTAGAAATAAGCTGCGTGTTCGAAGATAGCTCTTTTAAAGACAATGTACCGTCTTAGTGTGACCTACTTGGAATAATTTAAACCCTATTAGATAAATTTATTCTAATTTCTTTCTATTGCTTTGGAACATTCAGTAGTTAACTATTTGAGGTCGACAATAAAACACTTTCGTAAAAATTAGTAACATAGCTTTAATAGTCGGTAAGAATCTCGACGTGTACTAGTTACAAGAAAGTGTAGATAGATAGTTGTAGTTTTTTAACACTTGTCTAGATTAAGAACATGTTATAAAAATTTTCTTTTTCCTCACTTAGATATATAAACTTAAGAAAGTTTTACGAAATATTATTTGAATGTTAAAATATTTTAGTATTGCGGACGGGTGCAATAGGAATATGTTTTGTCAACATAAGCAAAAATTACTATTTACTTTTATATTAACTATGTAAAAAATCAAATACCTACTTAGTTCATACTACAGTTTAAATGTTTATTCAAATGTTACGCAAATATAATAAAGCCTGTTAAACGATTTGTATAGTTTCACAAAGTATTGCTTTATTCTGATTGTATCTACATATATTAACTTTTTATTAAATATTTGTCTTATTTTTACACAAATATACAAAATTATTCTCTGCTCAAAGTAATTGTAATAGTTATCTATTATAAAGTATAGTATATTTCATAGATATATTATGTATAATGGCATCTGAACGACAACGTAGCTTTTGTTATGTACCAATATCCCCAAATGTCTATTAAAATATTAAACTGCATCGTTTACGTATACAAAATATTTAAGTGACAAGAGGAGATTTTATGCCTTAATATATTTTTCTATATTATTTTAGTAATAAAAGGTACGTTGTCGCATGCCCAGTAAAGGTTGTTGACTTCTTATGAGTCCCTTCTCAATTCGAGCTTTTCTACTAGTGTTAAAAGTTGAAATTGAAATTTTTATATAGCTCCTTAAGTCAAAGAGTAATTTATACATGAGATTAACATTTATAGTCACAAATCAAAAAAGAAATACAATTTATTGAAATATTAATACTAGATACTCTGTTGAGTAGATGACAATAAAACTATTTCTTTTAGAAAAGTGTTTAACACTAAATGTTATGTAATTTCAAAATTTTCTATTCTGAGACGTAGTGACTGACATATTAGGTACTGAATTCAAACAAAAACTAATTTTAATGGCAATATACTTACCTAGCCGACTTTTTGTGGAAGGTACTTATAAGTAATGAAATTGAGACGTTATGTAGAAAAGTTTTGCTTACTTTGAAATAGTTTTTTTATATCTTATCCTTTTTATTAAAAAAAGACAATTATTACCTACCTTATTGATCTCACAATAATGTCATTTTACCAAAGTTTATTGCCATTTTAATACAATGATAGGATAAGAGTAGCTTAGGAAGTTTTGATTGTAATAAAATAATTTACTTGTGTAGATCCGCTTTAGCGTTTTGTAACTATTAACCTCTCCTTCACACTATTTTTTATGAATAGTTTTACCCCTTAATTTACTTTACGTAAGATATGATAATATATACTGGTGAGTAACGTGAGATTTTAGATGTTTTAATTACTTTAAATTTTTACGATCGCCATGTTATGAGAGGAAATGCTTAGCAAAGTTATTCAAAAATATCTAAGAATATAATACTAGGTACATCATAACTATAATACTCTATTGACTATAAGCATGACGATAAAAATGTCTTGATGTAAAGATAAATGTATGACATCTTGAGTAGTATTCCGAAACCTAAAGAGCATAATCATTGTATGCCATTCAGGTCTCAACTATCTCGTTAATGATGTACCTAAACGTTAATGATGTACCAGTATATGATAATGGAAAAAATTGGAACTGAAAGAACTAACATTATATAAACATATTTTAAATACTCACTAAGAACCTACATGACATACGATGCTAGTCAATTTATTATTCAAGTATGGCATTGTAATGTTTTATAATCCTAACTTCCCACAACTGTATTAGTGACGCTTCGTTTGGTTAATAGTGACTGTTTTGTGTGGAAACACTAGGACAATTATAAATAACATGAGATGCATTGGTATTTGGCTTTATTCGGACATGTTACATGTTCAGCTCTAAGTATTTATACATAAACATGTAGACGTACATGTAATATTAAATGTCGTATACACTGTAGATATTGCTGTTGATATATAAGTAGAAGAATGTTAAGTGTTCAGGACATATCCTTCGAGTCAGCCGGTTTGACTCTCTCGTAAGTCGTTTAAATTTTATATGTAACGCGATACATGTACCTATAAGTGATCGATCATGTTTTGATATAAAACCTCTAAATGTCATTTGGAAAATGTTTTCTCATACTTATAAATAATGGTGGAATGCTGATTGTATTAATATTTTTAAGACAGATTTATTTTCCTAATGGTAAAGTTGATATAGGTACCTTTTACATTTATAATCGCCGAAAAGAACAATTCATAGAATGTTTTCTTGGCGTAATCCATAAACATGAAAAAAGTAAGTATAAAAAGTTTTTGTGACTTATTCGCACATAAATTAATTTAATTTCGCAAACCTATCTATTCAGTACCAGTTAATTAATGTGACGTGTCATTAATTGTGGCATGATATTAATTGTGACATGTTGGTTTTCAATAAAGTCCTTTAATAAAGTCGCTTAGTAATTCAAATTTACTTTACTGTTTTATAAGTATACTGGTTTACGACTATATCACTTAGACATATCTGTATTTGATCGTATCAACATACCTACTTATTTATACTTTGTGTAAAGAGCGTGGTCAATTTTAAGTCCAAGACTACAAATTTAATGTATGTATCAGATACTTTGACATACATTCAGTAAAACAAATATTTAAGAACAAAATTGTTACCATTTTTGCGTTGAATGTTTGAGGATAAAATACGCAAAAAAACTTACTGTTACGACAATAATGTGGCCAAAAAATAACTACGACAATAATAAATCTTGTAGAACTCTTCTAGTGTAATTAGATATTCTAGAAATGGTTTTGATATAAAAGATTCTTATATATTTCAAGTCAATACAAATGACAATAAAGCTTTAGATCAGATTTTACAGTTCGCATCATAGATTTAAGTACCTAGCGCATTGAATGTACACCGCGTGTATTTATAAATGCTATTATTTATGTATTTACCAAACGAGATGTTCTAGATATTCTAAAATAATATACGTGTTAGAATAACTTCCGAATCTCATTCAATTACTACATGCCTCTGGTGTAGTTTAGGTAATTATGTAATTAGTGCATGGAATGTGTAATAAATGTCGCATAGTTAAACTATTTTAAATAGAATGTTATACGAAAGATGAACAGTGATATTTAGAAAAACTACGATCAAATAAAAAATAGTAGTGAGGATAAATTAAATTTTGTATACATAGCACGTTTATTACTCATTCCTGAAATGTTTTTCACTGTAAATGTAGACATGTAATAGACACGCACAAAGTATTCTACTGAAGCCAGATTTCTCGTCGCGGACTCTATATACGAAAGGTCTGTGGAGTATAAATTTATATCGGTGTTAAATGTTGTAGATTACATGTTGCTTTGTCTCCTTGTCGTTTTATATGAAACCTGATTGTTTGATAATGTGAGTTTAGAGCTATCTGAAGACAATATATAACAGATACATATTTGCTACTGTTAAAAGTATTATCCACAAAAAACATACAACAAACGTATAGTTGACAATTAAACAAAAATAACAAATATGGTTCCTTTTAGCAAGATTGCCCTCGTAAAATTTATAGACTAAGCATGTACCTACATCATGATATATATAGTACTCACATATACAAATTATATCCAATATTCTGAGAAGTTTGTATCAAAATTTCATCAGACTTTTTTAGATAGTAATCTGAGGGCAGTCCATGATTTTAACTAAATGATATTTTTCTATCTTAGCAGTATGTTAAATTATAAGGCAACGTTGAGCCTTTTCTTTCATTTCTGTAAATAGCAGCAAGTGGGAAGTACTCTGGTTTGAAATATCCCTATAGCCCTATATGAGAGCGAAGCCTTTCATCTGAGTTTGACGATAGTTTTATTTCAAGGATAAACATTATCACGTCCTTGATATAAATTCAGATTATGGTAAAATGAACTTTACGTATGGTAAATTTTGTTAAAAACATATGAAGGTACCACTTGCTGTCTATATAGTATAAGTTATTTGATGTCCCTGATGTCTTAATTGCTGTACCATAGAAATACTTGGGTGTTAGTTTCTATGTCGACAGCCGGAGCGGCGAATGTCACTTCATAGTTTTCATTCTGTAGCTTTACTTTTTTCCTGAAGCTTCAATTAAATATTACAAATAACATATGACTTTTATTGTGCCCTCCTTCACCCAATACCTCTAAACGAGCAATTCTTGTATATCTATACATATAATAAATACTTAAATATATATATACATATTTGAATCTCGGAAACGGCTCCTATGATTTTCATAAAATTTAGTGTGCAGGGGTTTTCGAGGGCACCAAATAGATCTAGCTAGGTTTCATTTTTAGAAAATACCGTTCAATCCGTGTTTGAAACATAAACTGAAAAATATGACTCTTCCTGCCATCTATCGGCGAGTATATGTAATTTTATTTGTTTTAAATTAGATCCTGAAATAGATGGCGATGTTACGTTATTTTTTTAATCAGAAGTGAAGTAAGCCAATAATGGTTATTAAGCCAGTGAGTCTGAAAAATGAATTGTTTTAATTTATTTTCATCCGAGATTCCGAGCAACGTTCGGTCATCCAGGCACTTTATAACTAAATGTTATCTGACAGTATTTTTAAAAGGCGCGGATTAACGACCAAATCGTATTTTGTGTATGTATTTTATCCATACATGTTACTTACTAGAAGTTGAAAAAATATTTGTTATATTATATTTAGCATTTGATTAAGGGACTTTATGTATATTAATAAACAATAATCTTTATTTCACTGCAATAAAAAAAATGCAAAAATCGTCTGACCAACTGTAAAAATCTTATTTCAAATATATTTTTTTAATACAGTTGCTCAAAAAGTGACGTATTGCAGGGACGTTTAGCGTGCGGGAAGTGGGCTATTACACACTCGTGCTTTTTCTTTACCTTTTCCGCACTCGTGCGTTCTCTTTCCCAACTGTCAAAATAATGTCTATTAAAAAGAAAAAAAAACCAACTACGAAGTTTTAGAAATTTTTATGATTCATGCAAATATTTCTAAAAAGAAGCTACTTACGAATTTGTTTCAATATCAGATTTAATGATTTGATTCAATGAGTTAGGTTAGGTTGCATTTCATTTCATCTCATTAACATTTTCATTTCATATCAATAAAAAAATTCTACTGAAGACTTGGCTGTATGGGCATAGTTCCCTTTGCCTACCCAGAATGGGTGAAGAAAACAAAAAAAAATATCTCTGCATATAGGTATTCTTTTACGGTTGGCGCCATTTTTCAAAAATGTTCTTTGCGAGTTTTTATTATTTTATTAAATTGCTTCATTTTTTCGCAACTGTATTAAAAATAGTCGTTCAGTACACGTGCGGAACCGTCATTGGAAGGAGTTCAGACTGTCAACCCTCACCTTCGGCTGCGCCTCGGCTCGGGTAGACATTTTGTCGGAGCTCCTTGCAATGACAGCCTTTCCGCACTTGTAATGAAATATACTATTTCAGGCGTCGGTACTTGAAAAATGTGTGACAAGTCTTATTGTTATGGACATTTGAAATTAAACCACAAGCGAGTTTCATTTACATTTTACTAATGGATACATTATAGTTACATAATCAACAATACGTATAAATAACTAGGCGTTAACAACTAACTAATTATAATCGTGGTACAATATCATTTATACTCGAGTATACTCGCATTAAGTTTCGAGGGGCGAGGCAAAGTTATGTTTAATGTATCTGCAAACAATACAATACTTCAGTTATGTCTTTCATTTGGTTCTTAAAAACACGTGTATTGTCACAGCACATTATTAGTCCTAAATCGTCATTAGGCATTTAATAATTAATAATAAATGTCACAGATGAATACCATTTCATATACTGCCACAAATCTTTATACTATAAACAATGAAAACTTTAAACTACCATTTGCTATACGTTTTTATTTCACCAAACTCTTTCACCTCGACCCCAATACAATTAAATATTCAAATAGTTTATTATAAACGAAAGAATAGAATTTGAAGTATTTAAGCTCACGATAAGACATTTTCAGACATTCAACAAAACACGCACCAGAGGTCACTACATAGAATAACAATAGGTTTTGACATTCGTTGGTTCAGCGTGAAAACGTAAAAATATTTCCATATATTTATTATATATTTCCGTAATAACGATTCACAATCATAGCTTCACATAACTCCCTGATCGTAGTTACCATGAACTTACACATAGAAAAGGAAACAGGTACCTAGATGATGATGATTTTTCCTGGACATAGATTTAAACTCATCAGTTAAGTTTTGCCTTGCCGGGAACCCCCACCGGTCAAATGGTAAACATTGCGCCACCTGGGTCGTCAATTCATATATATATGTACACATATTTCGAAGAACTTTGAGCATTTATGGTGAATTGGATTTCTCGGCATAATCCATAGGTAAGTACCTACTGGTCTCGCCGCTGCAGCATCACAACTCCACCCCAGTTCAAGCTCAACTTCAATTTTTAGTTTTTTACGTTTTCACGCGAGTACAACCGTTTATTAAAGTTCTACGACACTATTCGATTCAGTGATTATTTACAAATGATTGATCACATTGCGAATGTATGCTCTATTTCTATTAGATTAGATGTTAAAATGCCTTGAAGATAATTATGCAAGAGAAAAAGCGACCTCTGCTACATGCTTCCAAATTATGTAAACACTTAAATGTACGCTACAGTAATTGTAGCGTACATTTAAGCATAAAGTTATCCATAACATAGATTATGTCGGAAATATTTCGATGTCCTAAGAAATAACCTTTTTACAATCATGTCTCCTAAGGTGGTGCACACTACGAATACATGGGTTACATACAGAATTCCCTGCTGTATATTCATCCTTAAAATGAAACAAAACGATGAATCCAAACAAATAAATGGAATCGAATGAGACGACATATCGATGACAATAATCGAGATATTTTTTTCTTACATTACCTACTACAAGTAATACCATAATGTCTAATATATCCTGTAACATGTACATATGTCAACTCGTATCAGTTCACCTACATGTCACCCGTAGTAATGAGATTCATGTTTACAAGTGCAACGATTTATGAAAAAAAAAACTGCTGCGTTTAATAGCGACTCGCTACAGTCCACAGTGGACTTCTTTAGTCAAAGAAATCGGTTAAAACAACAACACACATTCTAGTTCAGTCTTGAGTATTTTCTCTAAATTGACTAATTGGTCGGCCCTTCGTTCCGCTGGTGACGAACGCAACTTCAACTAATTTATTTAGCTACTACTGTTTTAATATTAAAAATTGCGATGGAAACCGATCCAAAATATTGTTAAACTCTTCTGCACAAAATGGCGGCAAACTTTTCAATTGTCAAAATGACAAGGACGAGAAATAAGTGGTCCCTTTGGGTAAAGCAGCTTTTTTCTTGTTATTTTATCGCCAAGAGTGCTTAGGCCATACGAGTTATGGTGGTTTCGATCCCGCTTATGCCTGCTATACACCTAACGATATATCGTCGTGATTTACCTGCACAAACCGATTTTCTAAGTAATAATAATCTATATAAGTAATAATAAAGCTATGTCACAATAATCTGCAATGATTCGATTGCGATAAAACTGTATATGCGCGGTATGCAGCGGTATGCACAGTTAAATCCCTACGATATACCGTTACGTGTGTTTCAGGCATCAGAGTTTGTACCAAAGAGAAAAGTCATAGATTTGGGGAAGCTGTAAGATATTTTTGATCATTTAATGCGGAGTTACACCGCTTTTCGGCGTCACGACCAGTCGCCACGCGTTAAACGCTGAGGGTTAAAAAGATATAATGTGCTTATTTATTTTAGCACTTTCATCTTTGGTGCATCAGACTGAAAGAAAAAATTTCGTTAATTTCATTAAATGTTAATCGATGCTGCCAAGTTCCATGTCTATTCTCTTTTGAACACAAACTCTTAGAAAATTAGGCCTGAATACACATGTATGTTGCTAGCTATAAAATAAAATTTGGACCGATAAATGACGCCACCTACACAAACTTACAAAACGCTAAAAGAGTCTATTAATTAATTTACCGTAGTTTTTTCAATACTGCCAGTTAAATATGTAGATTTAAAAATTGATAGAAAAACTATTGCCATTGAAAAAAAATACTATTACATCTATTGCATTTATTTCTACGTAGATAAAAGTCATAATGGTGAAGTTTTTTAAGAGAAAATGCTACGTTTAGAAGAATAGAAACACCGATTTACAGCTAAGTAAACTATGGAAGGTCCTATTTATATTTTAGACGGAACAGGGCCCCGAAGTCAAGTACGACAGCCAGCAAGATGGACACATTTCTTTAATTACGTATTTTGCTACAAAATATGTAAAGTCATAAATATTATCAAGCAAAGAACATTGCTCGGGATGTATTAAAAAACTCAGGTCCAGCGCAAATGAAATGTAACTAAAATCATAGATACGAATCAGTTAATAAACAACTCATAGAGGGTAACATCCGAATCTATGGCCAATGGCTTACATCTTTAAGGCCTACTCCACACGTTGGCCCCAACGCCACTCGTCCAACGTCACGTTGGCAACATATCGATCTAGAAGATGGCATTGGCCTCATGGTTGAGGCGAGTGTTGGTGTAGGTGGGGTCGTGTAGGCTTCATTGAAGAAATCTACGCCAAAACTCGCAATCTGTCAACACGTTGGCCCCAACGTCGCTCGTCCAACGGCTAAAAATAGCATTCCCCTCAACGTTGGGGCGAACGTTGGTCTGCTTCGATTCGATTCGATCGATTTTCTCAAAACAATCAAAAATGCGGCGATACTCGCGATCGTTCTATATGTTGGTATCAACGCATGGAACCGGTATGAAACTGGTGTCCCATTTTCACCACAGAACATTATTAAGAGAGGTAGAACGGCAATAATGCGCCGTTCGTATGAACACTGGTGTCGCCGATCAAGCCTCACCTTTCACCTCCATTACATCTGTACTTAAATAAATACGAAGCTTACGAACATATTTGCAATTTCAATTCTAGCCAATCTTAGCGCGGCACAATCACGCGATTTCAAATGAACGAATCACGCCCAAGCACGCACACAAGCACGCATATCGTAGCACGATCGCGTGTTTCTGTAGAGATACGAGCGTTTGCTCAAAATCCTTGGCGCGTCTGCCCCGCCCACATTTCCATTCTAACCTCTTTTAATACCTATGTTCTGTGATTTTCACGAAGAGACCTGTACTTCATGTTTAAAGTAACTCGATGGAATTTTAAAACATCCTCCATAAAAAATTGCTATCGATTTACTATGATTTGAATTACAAATGATTGCGCCAAAGTTGGCTTTTATCCAGCATTATACTTATTTTTATTTTGTAGCAAAATATATAATCCCATAACAATTGACGATACAAGGCAATCATACAATTTTACTACAACTATGATTATTCAGAACAATATAAAAACTAAAGCCTCGAGACTGACCCAACATTAATAGAGAAAGACTCCCTAAAGTAATTACAATCATAATTTATAACTAATATAGTAAATTATTCATATTGAATGTCTGTAATTACAAAATTATGTTAGACCCAATCTACTATCTAAAAATGTAAACATTTGATAATAGCACAATATTAATTATAATAAGTACTACCTAATCATATATTTTGAGATTTACAGATATCTACATTAGACAATTTTCGTTTAAAATTATAGTCGAGTACATACTATATTCATTCTACATATAAAGATAAATACAGACATTCAATCAATATTATTTATAAATGTATAAATAAAGATATATCAACACATGCCTAAATCTATGAACACTACGATAATATACTTTATATTATTACATTTATGAAGTAAATCACTACAGTTGTATTAAGGACCAGAGACGCAACATTGGTAATTAATTCAAAAATATGTTTTGGGATTTGTGAGATGTCGTTTATGATGATTTACCTTTAACATTGGCTTTACTAAATAAATATGATTTGCAAACGTTAATATTACATCTTGCTCAAAAGTATAAATAATTTCACAGGCACTGGACCTTAATACAACTATACAAGAGCCATTTTGCATCGGGCAGATAGAATAGAATATGAAAAATTTCATTAACAAACGAATATAAGTAATACGATCGTACTAATAATATAAAAAGTTCTACATTTTTGTAACACATCAATGATTCATTTAAATATATAGAATTTGACTTAAATTTAATGATATGACGCAAGCGCAAAGTTATTATAATAATATTATGCTACATAATTTTCAAAAATTATTTTTATCTTTCTATTTCATTTAAATCGTTTAAGCAATTGGGAGCCGCCATATTGATATTTCTATTAATAAGTGCACTTTCTAAATGAATTGTCAGAATACTCCAAAACTCCTTAATATAGTGCATAAACAAACGTAACTAACGTTCTAAGGAAAAAAATAAATATTATTGATAAAATATTAAACATAGTTATAAAAAAAACAATAAAAATGTCTCCGTAAAATTTTTAAAAGCTTTCTTACTTAAAATATCTTGACCGATTAAAAATAATAATAAATAAAGATATTCATACACAATTACCTTATCAATTATCTAATTGACTGTGATTTTTTTTAATTGACAGAACTTACAACTTTGTTGTATATTTTTCCATACAGAATTCTGTCCAATGTAAAATCTTAATATAATTGTATTATACATACATTTATGTTAAGATACAAAAAGTAAATATTCATGCTAAAACTTCAAAGTTTCGTAAACTAATTTCTTATTAGAAAATATTCTTGTGGAGTCTCAAGAAATAATATAAAATTTTCATAAAATATTTTACTCACAATCCAGCGTTCTCAGAATAATCTCTTAACAATCATAATAATATAAAACACGACGGCTCCCATTGCTGTACACACAAAAATACATCTATTGGGGTTATGTGAGCTAATTTAGACAAGCTCTTGATTAAAAAATATCTTTTAATTAGCAGACATACAAAATAATGAGACTACACTAAATCAAAGTTTACCTACTTAAAATATTAATGACCCAATTTTTTAACCAAGCCTTACTTACATACTTAATTTCAATTTATGAGGGTCGATTTTACAGTCTCCGAATAAAACTACTCATCGGATAAATGGTCACTCGTGACATTTAAAAAGGATAGCAATAACTAATAAATTTACATGGGGATTAAAAAATCAGCCCTCAAAATATTTAATAAATAACGACATAAGTGTAGCGCCTCTTTAAAAATCAATTAGCCTCTAATAATCGAGTTAATGGCCTTTTGTTAAATGTATCGATCGAATACAGTATAATGTTGCGTTATAGTTTCCGATGAAAAAGAAAGACCAAAAACTAAGTAGCTTGAGAAAATAAAATTGACGATGTCAATTAAGAATGGGTTTCTTGGTGTACTACTTACTCGTAACTTAATTCGTTTACTTTTAACCGATGTCAGAATTTAACCTTGTATTGTTCGAGTCAATAACTTGACTTCCAAATTCTGCTTCAGTTTTAAACGTTTTCTGCTTTTCTTAAATAAAATAATATTCAATTATGTAACTTTTCTACCTACACAGTTAAAGTTAGCCACTTAAATCTTAGTAACAATTCTTACGGTGGGGCTACCTCGGCACTGGCCAATTTTAATAAACTTTATAAGTAGAAACTTTAAAGGATGTCCTCAAATTATGTTTTAACGAACACAAACAAGGCTCTTTGTTTTTATCGACTAAAGTTTATCTATTTACCAACTAATAAATATAAGCATGGCTTATCTATCATAACCCAAATGAATTGAGATTCGTTGACAAGGGAAAATATAGTTTATGTAAAAAGCGGTTTTGATATTTTCGTAATCATTAATTCTTCGACCTAACACTGACTTGCGGCCACCACTCACTCAAATACATTATGTTCCGCACGCCGATGACGTCAAGCTTATAGCACGTGCGTTGTGCAACAACCTCGCATACATGAATGCTTTGTAAGTGTCAGCTTTCCTCAAGTTCACCCTAATCGTTCTTCGTATTTTTATTTATTCCAACTAATTATTTGAACAGAAATATTAAAAACATCGACGCAGTCAATTTAAGGTATTTTTTTCCGCGGTCACTTCAGTTATTGTTACCTATAATACTGACCAACAGTCACTAAAATAACATCGACACAGTCAAGTCGTAGGGACAAGGTAATTTTTTCCGTGGTCACTTTAGTTACTGTTACCTATAATAGTGACCAATAGTCACTAAAATACTATCACCTATAGTAACCAGTAGCAACGTTAAATGACGCAAAGCGATAGAACGAAAAAAATAAAATTTCATGACATGAAAAACTTTCCGTTATCGTCGGCCCCTTTGCCGTAAGTCACTATTCATCATCTTCCAGGGACATTAAAATTAAAATACCATAAGTGTGATACCCTCATCAGATTAGAGTTTACGTCTCCATTAGAATATACAAAATATTATATATTATACTTAAAATAACTAAGCTAAAAGAACTAAATATAGTTTGTTGGTAATGTACGACTGGCATGAAGGTACAATTGAGATTGAATGAATGGAATGATGTGAACATTATGTAACGTAAGTTAAAGACACTTACAAACTATTAAATGCATATAAAAATGATGAGTATTAAACCCCTCTTCAATAAGACTACTGCGATTGTCAAGTTAATATCGAAGTAATTTATATCAAATTAAAATCAGAAAACAGTCTCGCATTAAAATAATACTGAACATGGTATAATATATTTTACAGATCGTTAAAAGATAAAAGATAAGAGATTCAATTCAAAGAGAAGTATCTAAGTGAAAGGAAGACAAAAGTTACCGCTATCTTCAACCCTATTACGATAGTAACAAGTTTAAAATTGTAAATCACTAGCGGTATAATAAGCTAGATTTACCTTATAGAATTAGGAGGGACAAGGTAGAAAATAGATCTGCTGTTAAAGGTTTCAACGCTAAGCCTAGTCTTAAAATTCGCTGTAACGTTAATAATTTTATAGGCCGGAAGGTTCTAGAGTAACACTATTTTATCGTTATATTCATAATCTCTAGATTGTTGGAAAGAATTCACTCACACACACACACACACACACACACACACACACACGATTACAAAATTAGTCATACAACACACCTCTTTAAAACAGATAAAATCTTAAATAATAGTTTAGAATATTTTTCAGGTTTTTAAACTTATGCTATTAAAAAAATGTACACGTAATCTATTATCTAGAGATTGCAAATACAAGACATTTAATTATAAAGATATTGGAAGATATGAAAATGTATTTTTTTTATCGAGAGTTGAAAGCATTTCAAAAACAAATTATTTTAAACTCATGAATACAAGGTTTAAATTTGATTACGAGAATACAACAAGAGTAGTATTAATACAAAACTATTCCTCAGATCTAACATACATTTGAGCAGTTACATCGTTCATTCCTCACAGTACACATCGTTTCATCCCAACGCGATTACTATTCCCTACAAAATCTTGTTCTAATTTAGAACATATTTATTTTAACTCTTTATATTAAAATTTAAACTAAACTTTCACATTATTATAATGTGTTTTATGTTAAGATCAGTTTGTCAGTAGCTTTGACCGTGTTTAAATGTATTATTAGGGATTTTTTTGTAAATAAGACTCTGTTTCAGTATCCTGTACATGTCCTGAAATAAGCGATACGTTTTCGAACTTATTGCTTTGAAAATAGAATTTAAAATTACAATTATGGTTTCATCTATCTAGTTTACCAGTCTGCTGCAAATTAAACAGTATCGCCACTTAGAATGAGGATCAGTAAAGTTATAGCAAATTCAATCAAACTACAACACACTTTATTCTATATGACATAAGAATGATATATCTTTTTGAATTATCAAAATCGGTCCATAACTTACGAAGATATTAAGTAATAAAGTTGTACCGTTCCTCTCGCTAAAAAGTACACGTGTGACGTCACAATTACCGAACCGAGCGCAGTCGGCATACGATTCGACGAGACGGATGTTTGAGATTCGAGTGTAAAGTGTAGTTCGAATGTAATTTTGTAATAAAAGTATAAAACTTACCTTAATACTTAATATTAGTGCTAATAAAGTAGAAGTTTTGTACAAGCTCAATCAGATAAACGTCCGAAATACCTATATAGGTACACCTACTCGTACATATTGTACTGATCCTTTAGAGAAATTCACGTATTTTTAGCGTTTTTGAAACTAGTTGAGACTTAAAATCACTCATCTCTTTTTAATTTTGATTACCTACCCACGGAAGGTTGTGGAAGTAAAACTTTATAAAAGAAACGAAAGCATTTTTATTTTTACACTTTTAGGCTAGATCATAATAAAAATAAAGTATTACCTTATACATAACAAAAAATCCTGTAAATTAACTAAACCACAGGCTATCGTTACAATATTATCCAAAAAATATTCATACATACCTCACACCTATATTTTTTTATCGAGACGAGACCCGTGACGGTGACGACCGACCCGTGTGGCGTAATGGTTACCATACCGATTGGAGAGCCCGGGGTTCTATTCCCGGCGTGGCAGAAATTTGAATGTTGAGTTTATATTTCTGTTCTCGGTTTGGGTGTTTGTTTTTCTGTCTTTGTATGTGTCCATGTGAAAACGACCTCTGCACCTGGCTACATACAACTCCAGGACACTGAGGACCGACGAAAAGATACATGAGCTGGAAGCAGAGATAGATAAGTTACGCTGGAGTATCATAGGATTATCTGAAGTCCGAAGAGAGGGGGAGGACACGATAATCCTTAAATCCGGTAACTTATTCTATCACCGGGAGGGCGAACATCTGTCCCAAGGTGGTGTCGGGTTTCTCGTCCACAGGTCCCTCGTCAACAATGTGACGAAAGTCGAATGTGTTTGCAAGGGCAAGGGTATCTTATACTCAGAATATCAAAACGGTATTCGCTGAAGGTCATACAGGTATATGCGCCGACGGCGACACACCCAGACGATGAGGTTGAGGCTATGTATGAGGACGTAAGTAGAAACATACATGCCTCTAAGACTCATTTCACGGTGGTGGTCCCCCATGGATTTCAATGCAAGACTGGGCACGCGAGACGGCGACGAGCAGAAAGTAGGGCTCTTTGGATTTGGTCAACCGGGAAAAAATGACATTCATTAAGCGAATATTTTGTATTCCTAATATGAAATAAATATTTTTTCTTTCTTTCTTTCTTTCTTGCTAACTTCTTGGAGAAGGAGAACCTCTTCATGACTAACTCCTTCTTCAAGAAGAATCCTCATCGCAAGTGGACTTGGATAACCGTTGGGTTCCACGAAAAGCGAGATAGTAGACAAACGGCACATATTTAATGTCTCCGTGATCAACAGGTATGGTACGAGGCACATTAAATATCAACATCAAACTGGAACGGTCATGCCTAATGAAGTCTACGCTCCGACCAACACCTGTCCAAATCCAGGGTTCCGAGAACTTTCAGCTTGACTTGCGAAATCGTTTCGCGGGCCTAGAAAAATGCGAGTCTGTGGACGAATACCACACCAGGATGGTACAAACCGTCCACGAGGTAGTGTCCAAGTTCTTTAAGGCACCCTCCAATAGCAGACCCCAAGTGCTCTCTGAACATACCCTCGGTCTTATAAAGGAAAGGCGTGAACTATGCGTTCGGTTCCCGTCTTCAATGTCGAAGTTGAGCCGCCTGGGCTCAACAAACAGATCTCTTGCTGCAGACGACGCGATCTGCGTGCTCACAACACACAGTGCGTCAAAAACACTATTGAGCGCAACCAAGGCACAAAAGTGTTCACAAGAGATCTGAGTGTAGGGCAAAGCCAGTTAATGTGATTGAGGACGGAGTCTGGCGCTATAGTTTCGTCTAAGCCTGAAGTTCAGAGAGAAATTGAGAGGTACTACGGACGGTTGTACAGCTCCTCAAAAGCTCCCGTTACCGATGTGGTAAACGATAAGAGAGCCAAATTGACCCGACACTATACCGAAGATATCACGGACGTTAGCCTGTACGAAATTAGAAGGGCCCTTAATCAGCTTAAAACAACAAAGCACCGGGAGATGACGGTATCACATCAGAGCTGCTGAAGACTGGATGGAAACCCCTCCAAGTGGCGCTCCAAAAACTGTTCGATAAAGTCATCAGTAGCGGAACTGTCCCGGAGGCGTGGAGCGGAAGCGTGGTGGTTTTGTTCTTCAAAAAGGGTGACAGAGCCCTTTTGAAGAACTATAGACCCATCGCGCTTCTGAGCCACGTCTATAAGCTGATTTCAAGGGTTCTTACTAATAGTAGTGCGCGCAGGCTAGACGACTTCTAGCCTCCCGAACAAGCCGGATTCCGAAAAGGCTATAGTACCATGGACCACATACACACGCTGCGACAGGTTATACAAAAGAGTATAATCTGCCGCTATGTATTGCGTATGTGGACTATGAGAAAGCCTTCGATTCTATCGAGACCTGGGCGGTGCTAGAGTCTCTCCAGCGATGCCAGATTGACTATCGGTACATCGAGGTGTTGAAGTGTTTGTACAAAGCCGCAACTATGACAGTCCGAGTCCACGACGGAAGCACTGGACCTATTCCATTGCAGCGTGGAGTACGACAAGGGGATGTTATATCCCCGAAGCTGTTTACCACTGCACTGGAAGACGTGTTCAAGCTGATGGAGTGGAACGGACTGGGTATTAACATCAATGGCGAACACCTCACATACCTTCGATTTGCCGATGATATAGTAATCTTGGCGGAGAACCTGGAAGAGCTCAGCACTATGCTAGGTGACCTCCATAGCGCCTCACAAAGGGTGGGTCTTAAGATGAATAAATGAACATGGACAAGACGAAGATCATGTCTAACGTCCATGTCACACCTATACCGGTCGTTGTTGATGGCGCTACTCTCGAAGTTGTCGACGAGTACATATACCTAGGACAAGCTATCTGTATGGGTAAGTCCAGCTTCGAGAGAGAGGTAACTCGTAGAATCCAACTCGGTTGGGCAGCGTTCGGGAAATTACAAAGTGTCTTCTTCGTCCAGAATACCTCAGTGCCTGAAGTCGAAAGTTTTCGAGCAGTGTGTGAGTACAGGCCGCCCTCCAACCAGGTGGACTGATGACCTGAAGACGACAGCGGGTAGTCGCTGGATTCAGAAGGCCCAGGATCGGGAGGAGTGGCGAACATTAGGGGAGGCCTATGTCCAGCAGTGGACTATAAAAGGCTGATGGATGGATGGTATGTGTCCATGGTACCCACGATACACCCGACCGTTGATCGGCAGTCCGATGGTAACCATTGCATCACACGGGGTCGTCTAATATAATACCTAGTTCCGAAGTCCATAAAGGGATCCACCGGGAGTGTCCGGGAGGGCCCAAGGTGGTTTCTTGTTCACAGATCTCATGAACACAACGTTACGCAAGTCGTAAGCGTAATGTATTTTTTATTCATAATATCAAAACGGTATTCATTGACACTGATTCACTAGACAGCCATTTTTTTTTATTTGAATGGAGTAGCAGACGAGCATGCAGGCCACGTTGTGTTATGTGGTCGCTTCAGCTCATGGACATCTACATACAACCTCTAGCAAGCATAGGTAAGTCTTGTCTGAGGTCGTATGCAGTTACGCTGCTACTCCGGAGGCTGGTGTCGCCTCATGCAAGTGTAGCCGGCAACTGCACCTTTCCACCGAAACATAATAGTTCTAACACCGACAAATATATTTATTGAGTATAATCTATGGGGAAGAAAGGTCATCGAATGGCGACCACGTCTCGGCAAAATGAGCACAAGCCGCCTTCCAAGCAGTTGGACTGACTACCTGAAGAAGACAGGGGGAAGCCGCTGGATTCAGAGGGCGCAGGACCGGTCGGACGTAGTGACGAATATTAAGAAGCCTATGTACAGCAGTGGGCTAAAGTACATTAAAATAATCTTTACAACAGTGTCTTGTAGCCTGGGTAGAGGCTGTAGTTTTATCATCTCTTTTTACAGCAGAAACAATTTTTTTACGAAGTTTTGGGTCTCTCGGCACGTTAACAAATATTTTTCTGGCATTTTAACGAGCGTATTTTTAAATTTGACACTATACAATATTAATACATAGTTGAAAATGTGAATTAGATACCAATCGGACACTTATTTGTTTTTAAAGTCAAAATTAACCACACAAAACACTGCGCGCCTAACCGCTGCTAAAGGCTAACGGTAATTGTGACGTCACAGCTATCGCGGCGGCCCTCAATGTATTTTCGTTAGTAATTTGGTCATAACTTCGTCAATTTTTGTCGTAGAACAAAAAATTTTGCACTGTACGTTAAGGATTTCATAGCTCTACAAATCTGCATTCTCAACTAAAAACGTTACTGATCCTCATTAACTATTGGCAACATACTTTTGCCTAGAAAGTTAAATAATGATGGTAACATATCTCTGATGTAACAACAACAATGTAATTCCAACCTTATTGCCTTGAAATTATAGTTCTAATTGGACTGCTGTATGGAGGCGAGGAAGGCCGGGTCGACGGACGCCACTTTCGCTGTTAGGAAGGCGTGCATGCAGAACAGTAGGCTTTGTAGGATTTGACACTCTAGCTCCTGGAAATAAAGTACATAATTATATTTTCATTGAGTTTGAAAGTTTTATGATGCCGGTTTGCCATGGTTCTACATACATCTCCGTATGCATGTGTAAATTATTGTTTCTAAATACCTATGAAGTTGTCAAGCGGTCAGTCACACCCGTAACCAGTCTGTCAGGTTACTAAAGTTACCAGCAGGCTTCTAAAAGTACCAGCAAACAGGTTACCATAGTAACGGCTTTCGTTAATTTTTTAAGTATTCGTGAAATAAAAGAACTACTATACTAATTTCATAAAAAACGAATGTGTGCTTAGATATGTGAATCGACTGAGCACGATAGTACAAAACTTTTATGTTTATTTGTAAATATTAAATAATGCTTACTATACATATAGCTAATTACCTTTGTTTCAATAACTTTGGTTTCAGTGTCCTGAAAGTGCAATTTCAGCTTGGATTTGCCGTCGTCACTTGACCCGCGTAGTTGCGAAAACCTAGAACCAACGCATTTAATTATGTTGTTAGATTTACACTTGAAATCCTACCCGTAATTAGTTATATTAATACAGTTTTAGCACCTGTTCCTTGTGTAACAAATCGTAATATTTGCGTCGTATAAAAACTGTTTTTTTTTTTTTTTTACTATATACTATATATTGTATAAGGCAAATAGAAAGTATCTCACTAAAGCCGACTTCGTGGCACATAAAGAACACAACAAATATTGAATTTTTTGGGCAAACATTTTGGTTTACTTTTGCAATACATATTAGGTTTATTTCCACTTAATTGCAGCAGAATTGTAGTAAACTGCAGGCTTTTCTAATAATGGTGTTCCGTGACCAGCAGTGATAATGTATTATTCTTTATGAATTATGATCAATAAATATTACTATTATTATTATTGCACGATTTTTTTCACTATTCTGCAAGTGTTTAAAGATTGCAATGTACATAATACATATCGAATCAGCATTATAAGCTTTATTATTAACACCGTCGTTACGCCTTTTGTGGGCGGGCGAGGGTGATCGAGCAAAGAGAAACGGCCATTACACACTATTAAACACTTATAACCACCGTTTTACAGTTAATTGGCAAAGTACTAAACAATTATAACCGCATAGATAAAACAAAACGTATTAGAGTTCCTAGAGTGGAGGGTCCGAACTTTACGACGGCAGGACAGTATGCGAGGCCTCCGGTCACCGGCCGGCAGCTACAGCAAGAGCTAGGCTCTGTTGTAGCACGAAGCTAGCCGCGCATGGACCTCATTGCGGCGGTGCTGCTATCGCTTGGTTATCGTGGTGCCTTTCGTTTAGCGACTGTACCAATGATCGCCTCCGACATATATATTTCTTTTAAACATAATTGCTTGAGACTCTTTAAATGATGGTTGGGGATGAGCAATCCGTGTTGCATTATGCGACATAGATAGATGGTGTAGGTGGTAGAACTATTATGGTTCGCCCGGGGAAGTACCACCGCTGCACCCACTTCTGTTGTGAACCAATTTTATTGTGTTTCGATGGAAAGGTGCAGTTGCCGGCCACTTACATGAGGCAACCACCAGCCTCCGGAGTAGCAGCGCAACTGCATACGACCTTAGACAAGACTTATCTATGCTTGCTGGGGTTGTATATCCATGTGTTCATGGGCTGCAGCGATCACTTAACATTTGGTTTGCATGCTCGTCTGTACTCCATTCAAATAAAAAAAGAGGTAAATGCTTCGAATAATATAGAACTAGTGTCTTTATATAAGCGCACTGTCAAAATTGAAGCAGTAAATAGATTCACACATATGTTACATCTGAGTAACAAAATATTTTTATTTTCACCAAATTAAGTATAAATAAAATACTACAAAATAATGAATACTATGCTGTGAAAAGTTATGTTATTAGATCTCTTTTATTTTTCAAAAGTGTTATGATGCATTTTAACACCACAAACTGTCTTACTTTTTTTTCGGTAGATATGTACGTTCGGCGTGCTTTAATCTTGAATACTACGATGTTTGGTGCCGTTAATGGCACTAATTAAAATGCTTCAATTTGGCAGATGCGATGGTAGAGTGGTAATAAAACCGCGGTCGTCGACGCGACCGATTCCAGGTTCAAATCCTCGGCTCGCACCTCTGACAAAGAAATTTGTAATGTGCGAATTTATCGCTGCTCCACGGTGATGGAAAATATCGTTACATCTTATTGATTACGATGTTCTCCATCGCCGTGCATGCCTGAGAGAATTTCACTAAATTTTTCATCAATCCACCTCTCAGTTGTGTGAGAGGGAGACCTGTGCCCAGCAGTGGGACATAAAAATAGTTAGGGTCGCGCACCTGTAGGCCCAGAGCGGCGCGCCGGCGCCCTCGCACAGCGAGAAGCCGCCCGCCCAGTCCAGCGTCAGCCCCGCCGCGCGCCCGCCGTGCACCACCGTGAACGTCTTCTTCTGGAACGCACGAACTCACTTTATTTTCAATGCTTCCAAGTGCTCAAGGGTTGGGCACTAGTTTTGGCGGGAAGTTGAAATAGTATATTTCATTACAAGTGCGGAAAGGCTGTCATTGCAAGGAGGAACCGAAGGTGAGGGTTGACAGTCGGAACTCCTTCCAATGACGGTTCCGCACGTGTACTGAACAACTTTTTTTAATACAGTTGCGAAAAAATGAAGCAATTTATAAAATAATAAAAACTCGCAAAGAACATTTTTGAAAAATGGCGCCAGCCGTAAAAAATTTTTTTTTAATTCTTTTTACGGCATTGGATAAAATCCTTGCAGCCATTCAATATTTTCGTTTCAATATTAAATAATGGCATCGCGCTCTGTGCATATTGCCAGTGTCAAGTATAATTTCTGCATCTATTATTCTATATAAAACAGTAAGTCGTCAGGTATCAGTCAGTCTAGTCAGTCAGATGTTCAAGTAAAGCGATGGCTACTTTACGAGAACATGTCCGAAGGAGTTTTGGAGTCAAGCCGAAAAAACATGTTTTCGCACTGTTATTCTATTTCACAACACTCGTGCACTGTTATTAACCTATATCGAAAAAAACGCCATCAACTTTATCCGATATAACTCAAAAATACACCAAGAAAATTAAAATAAAACAAGAGCACAACTTGTCCCTTCAGACTTCCCGCCAAAACTCCAAGCCGTAAAAGAATACCTATATGCAGAGTTTTTTTTTGTTTTCTTCACCCATTCTGGGTAGGCAAAAGGGAACTATGCCCATACAGCCAAGTCTTCAGTAGAATTTTTTTATTGATATGAAATGAAAATGTTAATGAGATGATATGAAATAAAACCTAACTCATTGAATCAAATCATTAAATCTGATATTGAAACAAATTAGTAGCTTCTTTTTAGAAATATTTGCATGAATCATATAAACTTCTAAAACTTCGTGGTTGTTTTTTTAACCTTTCCGCGACACGGCCGCTTTCGCGCCAAAACACGCTGTCGACACGGGGTCTAGAGATTTTTTGCCGCGATACGCACTACGAGTGTTATTTATGTTCGTGCGACCAGATGTTTACACTTACAACGACTCCAGTTACATTTCTCGGAAGGGAATGAAACAAGCTTACACCTTATAGCTATTTAGTACTTCTACAGTGTGTTTTGTTTTTATAATCATCGTTCAAAGCCAAACAAAGAGTCCGCATGTTTAGATTGTTGTTCCGCTTGGTATAAAACGAATGTAACATATAATCAAAGAAAAAATGTGGCACATTATTTATATATTCAGAATCTACATGAAAAGACCTTTCTAATAAAGTATAATACAAGTATGTGTTCATACAAAAAAATTAACAAATTTGAGGTTGAAGTTACGTAATGTTTTTTTCGCGCGCCGTTATAAATTGCACATGACGGTGTATTGAAAATTTAATTGCAATGATAGTATTAGTCGTATTCATTTAGTTATTCCTTTATTCTTTAGGTAAAGTATCTCGAAACGTTGTATATTTTTTTCAGGTTCATTGAATGAAAAACATACTTCGTAGAAGATGAAAAACGAAAAGTCGGAAAAAATAGGAAAAAAATTCGAGGTCACGTTAAAATTCATTTAACGAATTTTATAATTAATCTAATTAAAATCAGGGGGCACACTCATAAAGAATAAGAAATTGCCTTTCCTGCAATATAATTTTCATTGACACTTTTCATACACTAATAGACGTAAAAATGCCAAGAAAAGTAATGAAATTTTTTTTCATTACTTTTCAAATCACGCAAGCAAACACGCAAGCAACAGAGTTTGTCAGTGCGCATTACTTATTGTAAAATTAACCTTATTGCGTACTCCATAAGGCGTCGACGGATGCACGGTAAAGTCTGTATTCGTTTGATTTTATATTCAAATTATAAAGAAAACTAATTACTAATCGAATAATATAAATAAAAAATATAGATTCCCTGATAAATTATCTTTATACTATTAGTGATTGTCATGGTTTTGTAACGTAATAATAGCAGAAAAAAATATAACTTCAATGCGCAAAATTCACACACAGAATTGATCTTGATTCATTTGTATAACAATGATAAAATATAGCAAAAGATACAGAAACGGATTCCTTATAAAATAACCTTTCTACATATGTATGACAGTAATCGTTTTTAACCACTAAATTGTGTAATAATTGAGCTAAAACCAAAACAGCGCCATTGTTGTGGCGCCGCGCAATTCCACTTCATTTTGAAAACCTATTTTACCAAAAATTATGACGCGCATCAAACTTCTGGATATTTGTTATTACTAAAAACACTATAAATGAAATAATTATAACACTTTACTTACGTTTTCAGTAGAAAAATCCACATAAATCAGGAAAAAACCGGCACTAGCACAAACTGTCACTGAGTATTACCAAGCAAATTTGACGACTGAAGGAGTGTCGATTTTGCAACAGAGATTTCTTTTTATTTCACTACCAACCTACAGATAATAAATGACCGAATGAACGGAGAATTTATTCCTCTATGAATTTAAAAATACGCCAGACTAAATAGAGACTTATTTTTAAAACTATAGAGCCGAAAACAGCGCGAGGTCGAGATGTCATTACCTAATGCCATGTGTCGTAGACGGTAATTTTTATGATGTCATGAGGTAATGACATGTGTCGGTCAAAGGTAGACATTATTTTGACAGTTGGGAAAAAGAACGCACAGGTACGGAAAAGGTAAAGAAAACGCACGAGTGTGTAATAGCCCACTTCCCGAACGCTATACGTCCCTGCAATACGCCACTTTTTGAGCAACTGTATTAAAAAATACATATTGTGCTCTTTTTGGACGTGACAACGTCTTATAATTCGACGGAGCCGGCTGCACGCACGAAAAAGCATGACTCATGCGGCGTCACCTCGCTCTGAGGCGTTCCATTTAAAGCTTGAAGTGCAAGCGAGAGTGCGGAACGAGCGACAAAGAGGCACAATCGGCCTCCGCGTTCGGCAGCATTCGACATCTGTCTCTCTACTACTTGAGTGAGCGATGCGTCCGCGTGGGCAGCTGCTATACAATAATACATTTACATGTTTTCGTCAAGTATGAAGTGCAGTGAAAAGTGAATGTGGTGTCAATTGTTTATAGCAACAAATATTTTCTTATAACGTTGTCACGTTCAACTATCGTCAATAAACCGACTATACAGACAACCGTTTCTTTTTTGCTTCTTTGGCGAATTTTTAAGTTATATTATAAATTTAATGGCATTTTGTTCGATATAAGTTAATTATAGTACAAGAGTGTTGTGAATTCAAATATCAGTGCGAAAATATGTGTTTTCGACTTGCCTCCAAAATTCCATCGGTCACGTTCTGGTAAAGTAGCCATCACTTTACTTGAACATTTGACTGACTAGACTGACTGACACATGACGACTAACTGATTTTTTTCTACGACTACAAAGTGATTTACTTGACGCTGGCAATATGCACAGAGTTTGCGACGCCATTGACTCACACTGAGCCGAATGACAGAATTGACGATATTTGTTCGCGCCAATTAAGTCATTTCACCTTCATCCTCCCTCTCTTTCCCGCAAGCGTACTATTATATAATATCGGCATCATTCGCACCCGAGCGAATGTATATGGATCAGGAAGGCCTATTAATCAGTCTGTCTTCGTCCGGCCGCCGACGCGCACGCAAGTCCTTTCGTGACAACCGCACCGCAAGCCACCACATGCGTGGTTAGACTCGCCGCATCGCCGCCATCACCGCTGTTAATAGTTTATTATTTAACTGACTCAAAGTGATGAATAGGTACCTATAGTGTATTGTGAAGGACAACACCAGTTCCCGGGCAAGAGAAATTTGATCGAGGCTTCATCAGAGCACGAGCATACCATCTGCTCCAGCCCCTGTGATAATCCAGGTTAGTGCGCTTGCTCCCTTTATCAATCCTTCTAGTTTCCACCTTTGATTCGACACGCAACTTACAGTCCACAATTCCTGCACCCGCAGCGGGGGATCATCTTCAGATCCACCAATATTAACAAGCTGTTTCCATTCTTAACAAGCCCTTTCATTTCCGCTGAAGTAGCGGAGTTCCTCAGTACACCCTCCTATGGCAAAGTCCCTGTTTGACTGTAGACACTTACCCCAAGCCGTATAACGGAGTTGACGATGTTAGCAGTCCACGCAGCCTCCACCCTCAACAGATCTTGCCGTGTCTCCGCACTGAAGTACCGCGGTCCCCCCGCTCCCCCCGCGCCCCCAGGTCCAGCGCCGCTACTTTGCACAAGGAAGCAGTGTTGACGCCAGTCCACGGTCTCGCTTTCCTTCACTGTACGGAACATCGTCTGATACACCTTTAGGGTTTCTGGACACTTAGCCAGCTCCGTGATGTTCATCTGGAAGGAATGAAGATGATTGATCATCATTGACTATAACAATTTTGCGTAGCTTTCATAAACATACTTTGAACTACAGTTGTCACAACGAATCTTTGTCTCTAAATTAGGTGCAGGAAACAACTGCGCACGTACTGTGGTGCGAAAACATGTTTTCATTGGTAAAGAAGCATTCTTGCCGTCTGCGCAGCTACTCGCACGAAGTTCCGACAGACAAAGATCTGTTAACAGCACATAGTCAGTCAAAGAGTACAAATATTATGAATGTTGCACATGCTAGCATCCAGTAATCGATCGGAGCAGCGATGGCCGAGTGGTCAAAATCGCGGTCTTCAACGCGACTGATCCCGGGTTCAAAACCTCGGCGTGCACCTCTGACAAATAAATTTGTAATGTGCGCATTATCGCTGCTCCACGTTGATGGAAAATATCGTGATATTTAATCGGTTACGATGTTCTCCATCGCTGTGCATGCCTGAAAGAAATTCATAATTTCTCGAAAGCATGACGTCCGATCACGGGTTCAAATCGTTAGCGTGCATCTTTGACTAAGAAATTTGTAATGTGCGCATTTATCGTTGCTGGTGAACGGTAACAGTGATGGAAAATATCGTGATGTTAAATTGATTACGATGTTCTCCATCGCCGTGTATGCCTGAGAGAAATTCATGATTTCTCGAAAGCATGACGTCCACCCATCCGCATTCCGCACTTGGCCAGCGTGGTGGACTATGGCCCGAATACGTCTCACTTGTGAGAGGAGATCTCTGCTCAGCAGTGGGACATCAAAATGTTGAAAAAAAAGTAGTCTATGTCAGTCGCCAACCCTCAAAGTAAAACGAAAAATCTAGTCAATCCGTAATATTGGTACGACGTAGAAAGAACACAATGAAAGAAACTTTAACATTTATAATATTGTTGGAATTGAAAGTATGAATGTTTTGTACACATCTTCATCCTTAATATTTTGTTTCTCTCACATTTAAAATCCTACTTCCAGCTAATATTATATCCTACTAATATTATAAACGCGAAAGTTTGTAAGTATGGATGTTTGTTACTCTTTTACGTAAAAACTACTGAATGGATTTTAGTGAAACTTTACAATAATAAAGCTTTTATATCAGAACTAGTCTTTCGCCAGCGGCTTCGCCCGCGTGGACCCGTTTTAAAGGTTCCTGTAGGATAAAAATCATCCTATGTCCTTTCCCAAGGTCCACTCTATCTGTGTTCTAAATTTCATTAAAATCAGTTCAGTAGTTTAAACGGGAAAGCGTAGCAGACAGACAGACAGACAGAGTTACTTTTGAATTTATAATATTAGTATGGATAATACATAGGCTACAATTTATAAACATATTGTGTGAACTGTCAAAAATATGACTATAAGTGTCAAGTACGAATAAATTTACCATCTACGAGCTATTCTGGTATGCGCTGCCAAAACCGCTAGAGTTACACATATGATTGTAATGTATGATGGAAATGTTTAACTTAAAGAGTCCTACAAAAAAGCCGGTCCAGTGGCACTTCAGATGGGACTTCACTTTATGCTAATGATCCTCTCTAATGCGGGTGAAATCGCGGGGCACAGCTAGTTAAATAAAAAGTGAGTTTGCACAGTAACTGACCGGAGGAACGTCGAACAGCATCACGTCGGTCCCCTTGAGCACCAAGAACTTGGGCCGGTAGGTCTGCCAGGGCTGCGCCGCGGACACCACGCCCTCGTGCACCCAGCCCATGTACTCGATGCGCTCCCCGCCCGCTAGGTGCCGGTTGAACAGCTTCATCTGTCAAAAAATTTACTTTACACTGACATGTAGGAAGAATGTTAAGAGGAAACGCGGCTTCAGCCGAATTAGAAAAATAGGTATTTTGGAGTGACTATTGCTATCGCGCTGCGCCCTCTACTATCCGCTGCGTGCGATAGGGACAGATGCAGCTCAGAACGATTATACCTCCAAACTTTCTGACTAAATCGAGGTTTCGTATTCTCCTGTTTCCTCCTTCAAAATTGAATTTATTAAAAATATTTTTTCACAAATATCAAGAAATAGAATAAGTCTATGCCTCTATGTTTTTATTTGGTTGTAAAAACCTTTCAAATTTGTTTGGCAGTAGTTGGATTAGGGCTGTATGAAAGAGGCATTTTCTACGATTTTTGAACAGTCATATTTTCTGATCTAATTAGTTGATTGAAAAAAACAAAACATAGGGGCTTTAGTAGCTTTAGTAGACTTAGATATTGTCACAAAAATCATTCCTCTAGAAGCATTATCCAGGGAGAAAATAGTAAAATACATTTGTATGGAAATACGTGTGATTTGGAAACGCGTCCTTAAGAGGAAACGCTAACTCTTAAGGACGCGTTTCCAAATCACACGAAAACTTTCAAAAATAAGCAGTTTGTCTGTATATTTTCCGGCAAAATGAAAGTAAACCAAATGTAACTAATAATTACCACAGATAGATTACTTCTTCATCTACAAATGGTCTTAACTTTTATTCGCAAATATTGGTCAATTAAATTGTAAAAAATAATTTCCGGTGCCTCTCAACGCAAAATTAACGATATCGTGTTGAGTTTAGAAACATTTCTCTTCTATTTAATAACATAAATTTATGTATTAAAAAATATTTTATGTAAATAGACATGTTAAACTCAAAAAGGTGTTAAAAAAAACTACCAAAATGGTACAAAAAGTCTCAGAAAAAAAATAAAATCACGTCTAGTTTTTCCACAAATTTTGCTATAACGCATGAATCATAATGGCTTGAATATAAGGGTTATTTTACTTGTCACTGTCTTGATTTATAGCACAAAATATTTGCAGCAATGAAATATTAGTCTGCGCTCGGCCGCCGTCGTGAGTGGACACTGTGTCGCTTGTAAGCAGGAGCTCGTGTTGAAAAAGATCGCTGTACGAATACAACATATTTGACATACCAAACTTGATACTAAAACAAAACAATATCAATGTTTTGTTTTCCCAGTTTATTTTTGCTTTTATTTTCCCAGTTTATTTTTGCTAAAATTGGATTATTTACATTTCGTTTCGGACTTGATGGAGTGACCTGAAGGTATACTTCGATGACTGCTACTGGAACTAATAAACGAGTAGAGCTAGGTGCGCCGAGTTTGGGCTCATTTTGTTAGTAACGTTGAGATCTTACCTCCGGACTTGATGGAGTGACCTGAAGGTATACTTCGATGACTTCTACTGGACCTAATAAACGAGAAGAGCTAGGTGTGCCGAGTTTGGGCTCATTTTATTAGTTACATTGAGATCTTACCTCCGGACTTGATGGAGTGACCTGAAGGTATACTTCGATGACTTCTACTGGAACTAATAAACGAGCAGAGCTAGGTGTGCCGAGTTTGGGCTCGTTTTGTTAGTTACGTTGAGATCTTACCTCCGGACTTGATGGAGTGACCTGAAGGTATACCTCGATGACTGCTACTGGAACTAATAAACGAGTAGAGCTAGGTGTGCCGAGTTTGGACTCATTTTGTTAGTTACGTTGAGATCGTACCTCCGGACTTGATGGAGTGACCTGAAGGTATACTTCGATGACTTCTACTGGAACTAATAAACGAGAAGAGCTAGGTGTGCCGAGTTCGGGGTCGTTTTGTTAGTTACGTTGAGATCTTACCTCCGGACTAGATAGAGTGACCTGAAGGTATACCTCGATGACTGCTACTGGTACTAATAAACGAGTAGAGCTAGGTGTGCCGAGTTTGGGCTTGTTTTGTTAGTTACGTTGAGATCTTACCTCCGGACTTGATGAAGTGACCTGAAGGTATACTTCGATGACTTCTACTGGAACTAATAAACGAGCAGAGCTAGGTGTGCCGAGTTTGGGCTCGTTTTGTTAGTTACGTTGAGATCTTACCTCCGGACTTGATGGAGTGACCTGAAGGTATACCTCGATGACTGCTACTGGAACTAATAAACGAGTAGAGCTAGGTGTGCCGAGTTTGGACTCATTTTGTTAGTTACGTTGAGATCTTACCTCCGGACTTGATGGAGTGACCTGAAGGTATACTTCGATGACTTCTACTTCGTATACTTCGACTTCGTCTTTGCAATAAAAAAAATAAGATCACTTACAAATGTCGATACAGCCAGACTGGTCTATTTTAGTTATTTCCATAGTATAATGTCGTATGGTATTTTACTGTGGGGAAATGCTGCTAATATCGACACAATATTTATTTTGCAGAAGAGGGCTATTCGCGCAATTTATAAATTAAATTCTAGGAAACTAATATACTAACATTTGCATCGCAATATATTTATGAAAATATAATGTATGTTCGTAAAAATAAACACGAATTTATGACCTTTTTGGATTTACATAGTTCGAACTGTGTTTCGACAAGGAATGGCCACAAACTTGCATTCCCCAAGTGTAGGCTCCGCAAAAAGAGCCACTCTTTTATCGGGATGTCGATCAGAATATATAATAAAATCCCGGAAAGTGTTCAATCCCTTCCTTTGCACAGATTTAAAAAGAAAGTCAAACAAGTCCTGTGCCGCAAGGCTTATTACGATCTTAAGGACTATTTCATTGATAATAAAGCTTGGGATTGAGCTGTAGTCCCACAAGGTTGTTTCTATAACTGATGTAATAGATTTAAATCAATCAAACTGCCAATGTTAACAGATAGCTGTGGGACGACATTGACACATGCGGTAGCTGTCACGTATGTTCCTTATCTGCCCATAGCTACTCTGTAAGAAAGCTTATTATTGTATACCTCATATTTTAAAACAGGGCTGAAGTTTTTCTCCGTCTGCTCTTTTCTTCAGCTCAGCATTGCCTAAGCGCACCCAGAGCAGACAGAACAAAAAAAATAACGTGCACTAAGAGTTTGTAAATGAACCGTACAGTGAATAAAGAATATTTCATTTCATTTCATTTCTACTGGAACTAATAAACGAGCAGAGCTAGGTGTGCCGAGTTTGGGCTCGTTTTGTTAGTTACGTTGAGATCTTACCTCCGGACTTGATGGAGTGACCTGAAGGTATACTTCGATGACTTCTACTGGAACTAATAAACGAGTAGAGCTAGGTGTGCCGAGTTTGGACTAATTTTGTTAGTTACGTTGAGATCTTACCTCCGGACTTGATGGAGTGACCTGAAGGTATACTTCGATGACTTCTACTGGAACTAATAAACGAGAAGAGCTAGGTGTGCCGAGTTCGGGGTCGTTTTGTTAGTTACGTTGAGATCTTACCTCCGGACTAGATAGAGTGACCTGAAGGTATACCTCGATGACTGCTACTGGTACTAATAAACGAGTAGAGCTAGGTGTGCCGAGTTTGGGCTCGTTTTGTTAGTTACGTTGAGATCTTACCTCCGGACTTGATGAAGTGACCTGAAGGTATACCTCGATGACTGCTTCTGGAACTAATAAAAGAGTAGAGCTAGCTAATAAAAATGTATTTAGTTTATATCTCTTATAATTGTTGTTTTAGATGCCAAGGCTTATGACGTTTGGGAAAAGCTCCGGTAAGAAACTTCATGCCACTAGACATAATGTAGAAAAGGCAAGACGGTTAGTAGGTTCCTATATGAATAATTAAAAATACATATATTTTAGTGACCATTGATTACCATACCATCCTTTTTTCGCAGGCAAAAGGACAAAGACAAAGACATTTATTTGCACAAATATGGGTGTTTACAAAGTTGTTTATATATATTTAGTTCAAAGTTTAGTTTAGTAAAAGGACGGAGGTAGTCGTGATACGAGTATCCTATTCGGGGTCAGCTAAGAATTACAGGGGAAAACACGTTTGTTTTTGCTATTTGGATGGGCCCAGGAAAAATTAAATATGAATTTATAGCCAAAGACGATCAATTCTGGAAGGAGAATATGAAAACACAATACAAGAACTTCCTCCTTCCAGAATTGATCGATCCAAGATTCAAAAGAAATATGGAAGTACGAGAACATTCTTCACATAGTCATAGTAATATAATGACAACTAAGAATGATTAATTATTTTTTGTTAGTTTTATTCAACTTTGGAAAAAAAAGTGTCTCCGTCCTTTTGTCTGCGAAAAAAGGATGGTATGGTAATCAATGTTCACTAAAATATATATATTTTTAATTATTCGTATAGGAACCTACTAACCGTCTTACCTTTTCTACATTATGTCTAGTGGCATGAAGTTTCTTACGGGAGCTTTTCCCAAACGTCATAAGCCTTGGCATCTAAAACAACAATTATAAGAGATATAAACTAAATACATTTTTATTAGCTAGCTCTACTCGTTTGTCCAGCGATGGCCGAGTGGTAAAAGCCGCGGTCTTCTACGCGACCGAACCCGGGTTCAAATCCTCGGCGCGCACCTCTGACAAAGAAACTTGTAATGTGCGCATTAATCGCTGCTCCACGGTGATGGAAAATATCGTGATTTGATTACGATGTTCTCCATCGCCGTGCATGCCTGAGAGAAATTCATTATTTCTCGAAAGCATGACGTCCACCAATCCGCACTTGGCCAGCGTGGTGGACTATAGCCTAAATCCCTCTCACTTGTGAGAAGGAGACCTGTGCCCAGCAGTGGGACATAAAAAAAGGTTGAAAAAAAATTCAACATTAGCATAGTTTACTAGCTCCTGGACTGACTTGGTACGGCATCCTAATTGCGTAGTAACACACTAGAAATGACAATCCGTTCCAATTCGACAGTTCAACAGTTTTTGCTGTCGTAAAAATGAATTTTTAAACAATTATGAAGCAATGAATATTGTTTAGATATATCTCTCAGTATTATTTCTCCCTCTTCCTCTAATCCATCCATAGGTTGTCTTGTAAATATTGCTTTTAGCGATAAGACCATCTATTGTGTCACGCACGCTATGTGAAATGTTTTTCTTTGACGTTTGTATGGTGTACATAATAAAGAGTTTTTCTTTGACATTTGTATGGTGTACGTAATGAATATCTATATATTAGTAATGTGGTCTGCTAATTTTCGAGAACTTGCATTTGATACCCATAACAAAATTATAAGAAACTAGTGGAGCCTGCAAACTTCGTCTTGCCCGGGAAAGCAGCCCCACCTAACGGGTCCAATTGTGATATCAATCGATCCAGAAACCCATTGAAATATAAACACAAAATATCATCTAAATCAGCCCAGCCGTTTTAGGAGGTCAGTGACATACCGACAGCAGCGCCACCTATCAAGTCTAATTGTGTTTTCAAGCCATCCAGAAACTCGTTGAAATATACACACAAAATATCATCTAAATCGACCCAGCCGTTTTAGGAGTAGTCGGTGACATACCGGCAGCAGCGCCACATACCAGATCCAATTTAAACCATCAAGAAACCCATTGAAATATTCAATCGTCTCTGCCATTTAGGAGAAGTCGTTGACATACCGACAGCAGCGCCACCTACCGGGTCTAATTGTGTTTTCAAACAATCCAGAAACCCATTGAAATATACTCACAAAATATCATCCAAATCGGCCCAGCCGTTTTAGGAGAAGTCAGTGACATACCAACAACAGCGCCACCTACCGAGTCCAATTGTATTTTCAAACCTTCCAGGAACCTATTGAAATATACACACAAAATTTCATCCAAATCATCAAATCAAAAATACACAGCAAAAAAGAAATAATAAAACTTGGCTCAAGTATCCAGCCGTGTCAGTTCACTCATAATTTCGCCGCTTCGCACAAGTCGCTGTGTGTGTGAGCCGTGCACGTGTAGTAGTAAGTCTCAATACCTAGAATAGAAGCGCGACAATTCGGAAATGCGTCCTTAAGAACGGTTCAAACCAGCGCATTTTACAAAAGCGCGTGTACGCTTGAATTTTCGAAATCCGGTCTCGGACTACCAAATCAATTGAGATACTTTTAATGAGCTGTCAAAACGAGTCATCCTCATACATTTAATATATATGTATGAGAAAATGATTTGTGACGTCACTGCTCATTTGTAGTCAGTTGACTAATTTTTTATTGTTTACAAAGGTAATAAAAAATCATGTTTAAAAATAAATTAACAATTATCTTGCTTTCCAATCGTGCTTTAACGCCACCTTTTTACGATGATGTTTTTTTGACCATTTATAAACATTTTTTTATGCGTAGTGTCCAAGACCCTATTTTACATATTTACGTTCAAAAAGTAGCGCGCGCATTATACACAAGACAAAAATAAGTTTAAAACTACTTTTATAGTTGCCGGCCGATCACATGAGCCGGTCATCATCGTTCGGATTGTCCATCATCTCATGTAGTGCAACAGCATAACAACTCAAACTAAGTTGTATATAGATTTACCGATTACCCACTCAACAGTACGTAGCTCGCTTGCTACTCAATACAAATAAAAATTCTTACCATCGTAATTGTTACTAAGACTTGTTAGGGTATGATAAAAATTTGGTAAAGTACATAAATATCGAAGATGTAATTAGCGGCGCTATGTGTTTATATTTTACTGTCCACTAGCGTACCGCCAGCGACTTTGCCCGCGTGAACCCGTTTTATAGGTTCCCGTAGGATAAAAACCATCCTATGTCCTTTCCCAAGGTCCACTCTATCTGTGTTCCTTTCATTAAAATTTGTTCAGAAGTTTAAGCGGGAAAGCGTAGCAAACAGACAGACAGAGTTACTTTCGAATTTATAATATAAGGATATGGCGCTATAGTAAATCATGCTGGACGACCGTACGAGAATTCCGGGATCGATCTCCAGTGAGACATAAATTTGAATAAGTATTCAAATGATTTAAAATGTTTTTGTTTTCGGTTTTGTTGTGATTCTGTCTTTATGATATCCATAACATACGAAATCTTTACGTAGGACTATGAGTGTGTAGTGCTGTTAAAAAAAAATAACAAGTGCTATGTTTTTGTGATGAATTCAATCATTACGTCTGGACGTCTTCTCCGGACGGACAACAAAATGATCCTATACGGGTTTGTTTTTTTTTCTTTAGAAGTACGAAACCTTAAAAAGTGAAATCCTCCTTACCTGAAGATTGGTCAAGCCGACAATATTATCGGATATGCTCTTGAGCCAGTGCGACAAGGCTGCGGGGTCCTCCGCGTGGATCACCCCCGTCGTCATGTGAGGACGCGCTCCTCGTACCTGAAATATACGAAACATTCACGTTTTTTATAATTGTCAAATAAAATATTAAAACAGTATGTAATGGCATCACATTTTTAACATTGGCAAAATGGTCGAAAGGCCGAGACACCTGTGGAGGAAAAGGGGAGATCTCCCGCCAGGCGATGACACTGCCTGGGGACCGCGGTCCGAATGCTAACTTCGGATCATTTGTATATATACTGAGAATCTAAGAAACTTCGATAGCGTGATTCAGGATAAGTCTTCTGATTGGCCAGTTCAGTATGACGCGTATGACGTAGTACTCTATTGTTTACAATGTTCGCTGCTTGCGTCGTCTTGCATGGTCAGCATTTCATGTGAGGCGCGGGTCATGTTGCTGTAGGTATCGCCACAGGGTATCGCGCCGCTACACACCATTAAAAAAAACTTCATAAGTTTTGAATGAAGAACGAATTTACAACAAATTTTAATATCTGACAGTTCGGAACCGGGAATATACAACTGTTTTTTTTTAAATTAAGTAATTAATATGATTTACTGATAAAATGTTTACTTTTTTGCATATCTGGCTGGAGCTCTTCAAAATGAGACTAACAGTTTTTTATGTGCCGCGATCGTCCCGTAATCGCTGGGACAAAAATTGGCTTGCGCTATTTACACAATAGGATTTTTTTACATGACTATTACAACATGCAATTCTGTAACAATCGTAACATCATTATATTGTACCATTGTGAAGTTTCTCGTTTATAAATATTACGTAGCTAAGGGCCGATTTTTCAAGCCCCGGAAAATTATTCGTAGAATAAATGTTAGCGCTTTCATTGTTACTCCTATTACTTACATATGAAAAGGATAGCGATAATTTTAACTGACTCATAACTTTATCTTGTGGTTGGAATCAGCCCAATATATTAGAACGTGAAAACGTAGAAAATCGTCGCTAAACATTGACGCAGTGACTCAATCGCCGATCATCGATAATAAAAGTAAGACCCTAAAGGCAAGTTATTAAAGTTATTTCCAGATTTAATAAATTAAAGTTGCTAAAAAGTTTCATAAACTTGTTACAACTAACCTCGAAAGCCCCTGGTCGTAACTTATCAGTTCCAAACACATATCGCGTTACATATCCCATCATTAGAGGCACTGAAACAAAAAAATGTCAAATAACAATAATGAAAGTGCAACAGTGACGAAGATGATGAAGGATTTAATGTATTGTCCACCACACTTCAGTACCTAAAGGATCGGCCTCAGCCAGGGTGAAATCAGCGAGTCGAGACATCACTTAATGAATATTTTTTTTAACTCGATTTGTGAGTTACATAATTAAACTAACCTTTTTATTAATATCAGCGACACATATTAAGGATTATCTTAAATATCCTAAACCTAGAGTAGGAACGGGAATGCACGTTCGTGGGAACGATGCGCGACATCACGGCATCAGATGTCGCCAACGTCAGAACTTATCTACATTCTCAGAGTCACTTTGTCCGTTCGTAACACTTGGCAAATTTTAGTTGGTAGTAGAAAGAAAGAAATAAATAAAAATTAATGTTCATAGAATGTTTGGAAAATCCGTAGGCATAAGCTGAAAAGATTAGCAAACTCACCAGACACAACGTCGACCCACTCCTTGCCCCCCTCGGGCAGGCGGTCGGAGGCCACGGAGGGAGGCCTCGAGCCGCGCGCGGACCCTGCGGCGCTGCCTGGCCTGCTCTCATCGTCACCCCACGCACTCTGGACCGTTGCAAATTGTTGTAACGTTGTTGTAAAAAATAAAATGCATTCAGCTTCATGTGGGATGTAACTAATAGGCTCAGAGCTCACAAAAACTTCAAATATCCTTTTGCTGGCCAAGTGCAGATCGCTAGACCTGTTTGTTTTAAATTATTTTGGCGCAGTAATATTTCACAAATCTTTAAAAAAGAGCTGCCGAAATATCAATCACTGTCTTCCAATTAAAAACCGAGTAACAGACGAAGCTAAAAAGTCGCTGCAACGCTTTCAGAAAACACAACTACACAGCTTTTTTTTATTTGTAACACTATTTTACTGTTCACCACTGGTATGAACTGCGCGAGAATGAGGTCCGCACTGAAAACCAGCAGTTGTTTCTGCCGCGACACAGGCTGAGTATGGTTCTATTCCATCTTGTAGTTCTGCAGCAATTCACCTTTTTCTGTATTCATATTTTCTACCTATCACTGCTCTATTCGAATTGTATTACACTTATTACATCTTTTGTTAAGCTGTATGATTATTGCAGAGAGCTACGCTGCTATTCTAAAAACGGACGGTTGCCTCATAGCAGTCTGACGGGCACACTAAAACCCCCTCGGTGGCTGCCTTCGCGCTTGGGGAGGACTCCGGGATCTCCAGCGGAACGCACCGGTGTCCTCCACGCGCGACGCCCCAGTACGGTCCCATCCTCGGGAGAGCAGATGTGCTCTCCTGCACCTTCAGATGCTTACGGTGGTATGCGGCCACGCACACACCGCCGTCGCTCCCGGGGCTGCTGGCTGGAGGGTTCGAGCTCCCACTCTCACCGCCCGCAACCCCGGAAGCCCCCTTTCAGTCGCCTCTTACGATCAGGCAGGGGATATCGTAGCTCTATTCTTAATCTCGAAGCTACCTAGCAGTAGTGGTACTACTTCTTCAATCCAATCATGCACCTACAATTTTTGAAGTGAAAACTTCTTTAGCGGCGTTGAGCACTTTTTGTGGGATGGGTAAAAACTGTGAAACTCGCGCGAGGTCACGTGTGCTGATCGAAAATTTTCGTAAGATAGTAGAGGAGACGAGGAAGATCGACCTTCACCGATCTGATAATTCGATGAGACATATTTTTTACCAAATATAATTTATAAACATATATGATATATATATGGCCTATGATAATTTGACTGTCGAAAAGTGTTCATAGCTATTTTTAATTTAATTAATTTTAATCAATTTTCTTTCATATCACCTTCACTCTTGTAACAACCGAACGAGTGAATATCTTCACCGGCTCTTAGACCAAGATGGAGGGGTGACAGCTGATGACGGCTGTCTATACTTTTTTTTCTTCAATTATGGCATTGCAAACTCTGCATATTGCCAGCGTCAATATAAATTTATCTTAAAATTCGTTTATATCAAGTATTTAAAACATGGACATTGAACAAAGTGCATCTATTAATGAAAAAGTGACGAAGAAATAGTGAAAGAAAATGAGAGAGTACTTTGTAAAAATACTAGATAGAAATTAATAGGAACTGATAATTCAAGCAATTCGTGCGGAATTATTCCCTAACGATTCCAAGACATCAAAAATGCACAACGTTAATGTTTTCACTTCTGCCGGCACTCCCGGAGTGCAACCCATTTTTTTTAAAGGATAGGTTGACTACCCCAAGCAGTTTATACCAATATTGTACACATAAAGAGACTAGGAGAAGGAACCCACCTGCCAACCTCCATTGGTTTCGGCAGACTTCTCGGAGTTGCAGTTGGCGTCTACTTTGTTGTGAAGAGATGGGTGTTCGTCTCCCGTACTGCTGTCAGTGTCTGAAGCGCCATCAGCTGAAACAGATAAGCGTGACACAAAGCTTAGTGAATTTAACTTTCTGACAAAAATGTTTTATGTCGGCAACTTGGAAGAGGCAAATCATAGTCATAAAGACTGAAAGAAATAAAATAAATGGTGTGTATCCAAAATTAATTTAATGTGATTTATTAAAGGATATGATAATAATATATTATTATTTATTTGACGATATTAGATAATCTGGATTGTTTTTGCATTTGAAGTTGCGATGACATCGACTGCATTTCACTTAAGCATCAGCTTGATGATAATGATGATGGTCATCATGACAGTATATGTATTTGTCAGACGTTAAATGCATGGATGCACTTTATAGTAAGCTCCACGATAATGGCCGCATTCTACAAGACGATGATCGTTTTTATGTACTTTTCTAAAATGTTTTTTTTTTATTTGAATGGAGTAGCAAACGATCATACAGGCCACGTGGTGTTAAGTGGTCGCTGCAGCCCATGGACATCTACATACAACCTCAACCAAATATATAAACATAGGTAAGTCTTATTTGAGGTCGTATGCAGTTGCAATGCTACTCCGGAGGCTGGTGGTCGCCTCATGTAAGTGTGGCAACTGCACCTTTCCGCCGAAACACAATAGAATTGCTCAAGGCAGAAGTGAATGCAACGGTGGTGCTTCCCCGGGCGAATCATAATAGTTCTACCACCTACCAACTTTTTATTTTTGCGTTTTTTCGGATTATTCGGATTTATTCACTTACTATTTTTCTGTAAGAAAGGCGTCGCGGCCCGATAGTGCTTCACTGTCAACACGACAATATCACCCGCATTTCGCAAGATATTGACAGCATCGTCGTGCTTACATGCGGTGATGTATTCGCCGTTTACTGAAAAAAAAATTAAATTGTGAAAAGTAAACTCCTCTTAGATTCCTTATAGGTGAACTACCATTAAAAGTGTAAGTTTGCTGATAAGGCTTAAAAAACAATTATCCTGAATGGTAAATTCGGAGTTTGGCTACAAAATAACAGCATTTAGAAAACTTAACCTCTAGAGATCAAAAGTATTGGTAGGTAAATACTGTTCATTTTATTTACGCTACGCTTAAAAGTAGCGGGCTCAAATCAGAGTAAATCCACTGGATTTTGTATTTTGATAATATTTAGCTATTCACAAAATAAAACCCGCCGAAATCAAAAGTACTTAATGATAACGTTAATCTTATTACACTTTATTACACTCGCGGGGCACTCAAACCAGTGTAAATATTTAAACAAGGCCTTACACTGACGACTTCACTTCACAACGACTGACGTACACTTTTACGTAAGTGAAATTAATTACGGGACTCTAAAAATAGCAAATTGTAGGCAGGTTGCGTCGCGGGGCTCGAGTGCAATTGGCTTTTTCAGAATTGCAACGGAAATGTAAAATGGATTTTAATAATTTATATTTTATAAATTCTTTGAGTGTCGTAGAGTTGGTGAGATGCGGAATGGATTCCTCGTTTTATACAGATGTTGAAAGGTCAACAAGCTATTGAGAAGCAATATAGTGTCTCATACGATCAGCTGTCACGTGTGCCCATTATGGACCCATAGCCATACTGTTATCTCGATTACCTATATATGTACTTTCTTTTTAAAAAGAGTGCTGCTGGGTGTTTTTTCCGCCGCCTTTTTTCTCTCAGCTCAACATCTAGCCCAAACGGGCACCTAAAGGCGATGACCGGGGCAAAATGACATTCATTAAGCGAACATTGTGTATTCCTAATATATATTTTTTTTTGATAATATTATTATTTAGAAGCATCGTTATTTCTTCAGTTCTCTGCTTATTCAAGAAAAATCAAATCAGAGTTACAGTTTCGAAGGTTCATTTGGGGATTATTGACTGACATTGGAATATTGCTATACTATATATATACTCCTTTTTTCAAATCATGGTCCCAAATTATGGATATATTCAGTTAATTTTGCCTGCTTCAATAATAGGGATAACGCAAGCTGCTACGAGTACTAAGTCAGTAGAAGCAGGTGGCACTGATGTGTCCTTCAAGAAGATACAGGACAGAGGATACAGACAATCCAGGAAGGGATTACTTAAGGGATATAGGGATACTCAAACAGCTTTACCACTATCAAATAAAAGGGTACAATATGTTACCCACGAATTGATAATACAACATATTAGCGTTTGAAGGATAGAAATTTCTAATATGCCATACATGAGATACCACTTGACATTCCAGACAAGATCGTTCGGAATTATATCCAGAGTTTTGGCCGAAAAATCTTGCTTTATAAAGTTTCTTTCTTTCTTTCTAATAAGAAAATTCATCCAACGACTCATGAAATAAAACATATGATCGATTTATGAGCCATTTGGTAAATGGCGATAATTATATCGACTCAAAGAGAATAAAAGAACTTTCTTTGTGTAAACAGAAACAGTGAAAGGTCGTGAGTATTAATCTATTCTCGGCGCACGTATGTCACGCTAGTTTTAAGTAATCGCGTGACATTTTAAAATTAGATTTAAATGGACCTTTGTTCTTTATTTCGAGAAACTATAAAGAAAACTATAGTAGAGCCAAGGACTTCTATGAAAAATAATAACAAGTAAACAAAGTCATAGTAAGCCAGTATACGTACATTTTTAAATGTTATTATCAAATATAATATAACACAAGACACAGACATACTCCCGCAAAATATCTAAGCTATAAGGGTATGACTGAAAAACATCGCAGCACAGGGCCTCAATCCTGTGGCAGCAAGGGCTAAAAAGGTATGACTTATCTTTTGCCTTAATTTATTTAATTGGTATTATACCGCTGTTGCACTTTTGTATGTTACTTGTTTTAGGCAATAAATGATTTATTATTATTATTAATAATAATAATATTTTAAACAACATTCAAAAGTTCTGTGAATTCAAGAACAGTACAATACCATAAATACCTTCACAACACACAAAAATAATAAGTTAGATAATCGTTGTAACATAAAGTGCAAACATCACTAGTTTCCAAAGTTATTTAAATTTTAACATTGTGAGAAGTTTTGTCTTTCGATTGTACCTATAGACCCAAAAGTTATCAACATTTGGAACAGTTTTTGAAAAGACCCACAAAAAGCCCATAAATTCACTCGTAACACACAATCTCATGCTTACTCTCCAAAACAGTATCCACAATCCCGCTAGCGAACTTAATTATAAAATCTACGTGAACCAAACTACAGCGATCCGCTCCTGAATAATATAATAACGCAGAATGCTTAATCAGAATACATTTTCATACTGACACCGCACTTCATTATCTCCACAATAGTGCCCCCAATACTAAAGTATGCTTCAACAGTAAGAACAGTTGGAAAACTCCACAATACACAGAAATAATAACTTAGATCATCGTTGTCGGAACATAAAGAGCACACATCACTCGGCCTAGAAAAACGCGGAAATTATGAAGCAAGTCTCTTCACATTAACATTTGCAGAGTTGCATTCAATTCTAGCATTGTGACTATTGTGTGAGAAGTGTTTTCGATCAAGGCATTGTATAGAACAATACGCTATCAATAAGATGAGTAAGTAAGTAATATTTGAACAGAGCCTCTTCCGTGCATGGTATTTGCATTTATAAGAAATAATAATTTCACGATGGTAACCATGTTCGTTGACAATTTGACAATCGTAGGTCTCGAGTTAGTTACTCGGACCCAGTAGCTTAAATTTACGTTCTTGGTTTGTGTTCCTGTTTTAACGTGTCCAATGTCCATAGTACTTGATAGTATCCACGACACAGGGAATTCTGTATCCGAGTAAGAAGCTTTATTTAATTTATTAACTGTTTATTTAGCTATTATCTGACAGCTTGTATGGCCCGGCGGTTAGCGTAGAACGCTTGCGATCTATGCGACTGAGCCAAACGGGCGCGGTGGGGTGTGAGATGGGTGACCGCTAGTGGCCAAAAAATTCATGCGCGTTTCCGTGGTTCGGAAGGCACGTTAAGCCGTCGGTCCCGGTTGTTGTCAATAGATCGGAGGCCTTATGAACTGTTTGATAACATCTGGCAGCGGGTCCACCAACCCGCATTGCAGCAGCGTGGTGGAGTAAGCTCCAGGCCTCCCCAATAATCGGGAGAGACCCGCGCCCAGCAGTGGAACGCAAAAAGGGTTGCAGCCAAGCAGCCTGTAGCCATTTGACAGATAAAATTGGTTTTGGCTTCCACAATCTTTCGAGACCCATTGCTAGACACGGGTCTCATTATTGTCGTGGTTACTCCACTACGCTGATACAATACGGATTGGTGGAGATGCGGGTAAATAATGGGCAACCCACTGTAGCATGTTTTATAAACCGGCCATAAAGCGTATGACAAGGTTTAACGACTGCTATTTATCGATAGTAACAGGGGTCGACGGCTTAACGTGCGCTACGATGTACGCAATGTACTTAATGCACGTAATACGAGTAGATGTAATTTGGCACTATCAGTCCCTCATCTCACACCTGATCGCAAATATTTTTAGCTGCATAGATCGCTCGCAATCAACATCAGCCGCGAGGCCATGCATTTATTCTTAAAGTGGTTTAAAGAATGAGTTACTATCGCAAACTAGCCTACTCGACAATGTCTCAATTTAGAACTGCAGCTAACCATAATTGGCCCCAATTAAGTACGGACCGCGCCGCGACGGACGTTGCGGACGTCACTTGAATGCAAAACAGAAAAGTATCTCAACGATACGCTTTCATTGTCGTCGGAAACTACATTGTTTTATACTGAAGTGCCATCTCTCCTTTTAAGTCCAACATGAGTTGAGGACATAGTTCCATTACAATATGAGTTGAATTTTCGGAGAAGTACCGTATTGACATTGCTTTATACAAATGCCTTCATCATGTAGCTCAGGAGACTCACTCATTTATTAATTTTCTCTACGCCCGGTCAGGTTGTACAATAAAAATGTAAATAAATAATAACCAAAACGAAATAACCAAAATATACCGTGTAAAGATTTGTGATATATACCATTATTTTTACGTGTATTTCAAAAAACAGGAACGTTCACTTTAGCCTTCCCAAATTTTATTTATACCAATTTAGCCGATAACTGTTAAACAAATACTTAATAAACGTTACACACTCATGGCCCACAGTAAGGTAATTAATACCCTGTGTCCTGGATACCATGGACACAAACAAAGACAGGAACGCAAACACCCAGACCGAGAACAGAAAAAACTCATCATTCAAATTTCTGTTTCGCCGGGGATAGAACCCGGGATCCCTCGATTTGCAGTCCGGCATGGTATACATTGTGCCACGTGAGTCGTCATGTTTAAACTTTTCAAACTTTAATATTTGCCTGATAGTTATTAGCTGTTTTAGTGAATAAAAACTGAATCGCTTACTTTGTGCTATTTTAAAGATTCTATAAATAATTAAAATTAGGTTTAATTATTTATAGATTTAACAGCATAGATTTAGCAGCAATTTTAAATATATACATACATTTTCATAAACCAAGATCACAAGTAAATTTTCCTCAATAGAACTGTCTACGAAAACAAATTGTTTCAATACAATACAAGAAATGTACCTTCGAAGACAAATTATTTCCACACAATACTACAACCTATTCACGGGCATATAAACTTTTCCCATTCAGCAAGTATCGAGCTGGCTTCGCTCCAAGTTGCTTGGTTGACGACAATTCATCCAATATTTATTGTTTAACTACACCGAGATAATTTATCGAAATGAGCACCAACGATATCAAACTGGCTGTTGTGTTTATTGAGTATGAATTGAGTCGTAAACTTTCGTGAATATAAATAAATAAATAAATATCTTTGGACAATTCACACAACACCATCTGTGTTATACCACGTAAATAATAAGTACAAGTAGGATGTGTAGTTAGTAATTAATTAATACAAAACTACAATATATTTTAAACTTTTTATTTTGCACTAACATAATGTGTCAAAATACCATAACCAAGACATTGTTCCATTCCATCGACAACCAGTCTATACCACAGATTACCACACTTCTCCCCCACTTAAAAGAAAAAAAAACCAAACATATTACTTATCTAAACACTCCATTAATGGAACTGAAATATTATCTAGAAAAAATAACATACAACACATTTTATTTCAAAAACTTACTAAACATTTTTATTTTAACATAAATGTTACTCTAAACTTTGGTTACATTTGAGGAGTTGGTTGACATGTCGTTTCCACCGTTGGCCATCCACTTCTACAATGTAGGTGACACCTGGCACCATTGTCTCACAAATTTTACCTAATGACCACTTCTTTTTATTTTTCCTGTAATCTTTTACCATAACCATTTCCCCCACTGAAAATGTTTTAAAATAATCCTTGCTATTTATGGTTAATTTAACCTGTTCAACATCTACTGTATCCTTTACGGGATTTGGTCTTAGTAAAGAAAAACGACATCTCAACTCTCTTCCAAACATTAATGTAGCTGGACTGTAACCTGTTGTTTTGTGAACAGTGCATCTATAATCAAATAGGAATAAATTACAAGCATATTCCAGTTTCTTACCACTTTCTACAATTTTTATAATATGTGATTTGAACGATTCTACAAAACGTTCAGCTAGCCCATTAGTTGCTGGATAGTATAGAGGGGTAAATGTTTGTTTAATCCCAATCCTATTGCAAAAACTCTTAAATTCGCTACTAGTCCATGTAGGACCATTGTCAGTGACCAAATGTAATGGGTACCCATATCTAATAAAAATACTTTTAAATATTTCAATTGTCTTTTGTGCAGTTATGTTACTCATAACAAAAACTTCAGGCCACTTAGAATAAGCATCTACTATGACTAAAAACATTTTAGAATATAAAGGACCCAAAAAATCAGCATGTAATCTATGCCAAACTGCGGGAGGCTGAGGCCATACTGTTAATTTAACTTTATCTGGATTTTTATGATTTTGTAAACAGTTAATGCAACTTTTTGTTATATTTTCTATTTCTTTATCTACCCCTGGCCACCAAAAATATGATCTTGCTATTTCTTTCATACGTGTTACACCTAAATGACTGGCATGCAACTCACACATTACATTATCTTTAATACTCATTGGTATTATAACTCTATAACCCCATAACAGACAATCTTTCTCCATACTCACTTCGTTTTTTCTTCTAAAGTAGGGCTCATAATCCTCGCCTAAATCATTTTTAACAGGCCAGCCATCTCTACAGTATCTTAAAATATTACATAACACTTTATCTTTTTTAGTTTCATTTTGAACTATGTGCCAATCCAATGTTTTTAAGTTTGAATTATTTATATAGTTAATTGTATTGAATTCAAAACTTTTATTAATTATTTCAGTATTTCTATCTTTATTTTCACAATTAGTTGTGACCCGAGATAAATAATCGGCTGGATTATTTCTTGACTTTATGTGCTGCACCTCATAATTGAAACCACTTAAGAAGATTGACCAATATTGTAGTCGCCTTGCAGCCATTTTTGGAATACCATATTTTGGTCCTAAAATTTTAGCTAATGCTTCATTATCAGTTTGCAAAATGAATTTGTGGCCAAACAAAAATTCATAAAATTTGTTTACACCAAAAATAATAGCATAAGCCTCTTTTTCTAAGATTGGGTATTTTAATTGAGTATCATTTAATTTTTTGCTTGCGAATGCTACGAGTCTAATGACATTATTGGGATCTGTTATTGATAATACAGCAGCTACCCCACTGTCCGCTGAATCACAAGTTAAGATAATTATTGAATTTTCATCAAAATGTGATAAAGGAGGTGTATTTGCTAGAGCCCTTTTAATTTCTATAAATGATTTATTGCATGATTCAGTCCACTCAAACTTATCTTTCCTTAAACAATCATAAAGCGGCTTTAAAATGATTGCCATATTTTGTAGAAATCTATTATAATAATTAACTTTTCCAAGGAATGATTTCAACATTTTTGTATTTTCTGGCCTTGGTAGTGACAAAATTGGTTCTATTTTACTTTTAATAATTTTGACACCCATTTTGTTAACTTCAAAACCAAAAATTTCTAACTTTTCTTCAAAAAATTTACACTTACTCATTTTTAACTTTAATCCTGACTCACTAAGCCTATCAAGTACCTGTTTTAATTTCTCATTTGTGGCTGTCAACGTTCTACCATATACATATATATTATCTATGTAGACAATTATATCCAATCCATTAAGTTTTTGTGTCATTAATCTCTGAAATGAACCTGGGCCAGTACTGACACCAAAAGGTAAATATAAGTATTTATATATACCTTCTTCAGTTACTATTGAAACTAATTCCTGAGATTCCTTATCTAATGGAGCCTGTAAATATGCCTCCTGTAAGTCTAATTCACAATAATAGTTATTTCCTTGCATTTTCATTAATATATTATTAATTGTAGGTAATGGGTAATGATCAACTTGTAAGTATTTATTTATTGTTATACGGAAATCTCCACATAGCCGGACAGTCCCATCAGACTTTAAAACAGGTACTACTGGGGTACCCCATTTTGAGTACTCCACTGGTTCAATTCGCATACTGGCAAGCAATCTTTGAATTTCTTGTTTTACTTTATTTTTTAAAGCAAATGGGACAGTCCTTGCTGCCATAAAAATGGGCTTGACATGAGGTTCAATTGACAAGTGTATTGGCTCTCCCTTGAAATTGCCCATGCCAGGCTCAAATAAGGGAGCATATTTACATTTTATGTTATTTATCAAATCATCTTTAGACAATTTTTCATAAACCTTCTGTTCAAACCTTGGAGGCCATAAATGCAACAAAAAGAGCCACTCCTTACCTAATATTCTAGGCAATTCATCTTTGACAACAAACAATCTCTGTTTACTTACATTAATAGACCCATAATTGATGTTTAAGTTCTCAATTACACCCAATGGTGTTGAAGTTGACTGATCAAAATTTGTAAAGATAACATTGCATTGTTTAATTTTTAAATCCGGGAAATAATATTGCTTATCAGACAAAGTAATAGTACTCACGTCAGCTCCAGTATCTACTACAAACTGAATAACCTTGTCATTTACCCTGACATTTAAAGTAGTCGACGGAACCTTGTTCTTGTCACTGAAATAAAAAAATTCAAATGTTTCTGCTTCACCTATCATGTTTTTGTTTTCTTCAGTTTCTTCATTCTTTACTGTTGTTTCTATCACATTCACATTTTTCAGTTTGACTTCTCTATTTTTTTTACAAACCTTGAATATATGTCCTTTGGTACCACACTCACTGCAGAATTTATCTTTTAACGAACATTGTGATTTCATGTGCCCATTCTTTCCGCAACAATAGCATGTTACATTCTGTTGATTCATAGAAGTATTGGAGTAAAAACCACTCATTTTGTTCTTATTAATTTTTTTCCTCTGTAACTGAAACATCTGAGTGTTGTCCTGAACTTTATCGTGATTAAATGCTAACTTATAAGCAATTTCAGTTGTTTTTCCAATTGTAGTTAATATTTCCAATGACTGATCCGCTTGCTTCAATAATTCGAATTTTACAGCATCGCAATAAGTACCGTTTAATAATCTTTCTTTAATCTCTTCATTTAAATTCTTAAACCCACAATCTTTAGATAATTTTTTTAGTTCAACAATATATTCTTCTATGGATTCATTAGATTTTTGGCATCTTTTTCGAAATTCTGCTTGATGTAACGCATTATTCTTTACGGGATGGTAATATTTTTCCAATTTATCGCATATACTTTCGTAAGTTTCATTTACAGGTGACTTCGGGACACATAGTGTCGTTAACAATTCGTAAACATCTGTGCTCAACTTCGTAATTAGCAATGGCACCCTTTTTTCTTCCGCTATTCCATTTATTAGCATAAAACATTCAAATTGCTGTCTATAAGCCTTCCAATTTAAGCCTTTAAATACCTCTAATCCCGTAACCGCGTTCATGATGACAGTGACGCCACGTGCACAGTCTTTTGTTTTTTCCTTTTCAACATATACCCGTAAATAATTTCTTACCTCTTCAATGGTGTGAGTTTGGGTGAAAATAATTTCATTCGCCAATTTATTAGCAATGGATATCAGCTCAGCTTTTGACTTCTCTTGAATCCACGACTTTTTCCCTTGTTTTATTTGATCAAAAACATCCATTTATGTATCGTTTCGTGAGGTGAACTATCTTATACATTGCATAACGAAGTTCGTTTCTTTCCTCGTCGCCAATGTTATACCACGTAAATAATAAGTACAAGTAGGATGTGTAGTTAGTAATTAATTAATACAAAACTACAATATATTTTAAACTTTTTATTTTGCACTAACATGATGTGTCAAAATACCATAACCAAGACATTGTTCCATTCCATCGACAACCAGTCTATACCACAGATTACCACAATCTGATTCTAAACTAAGCAGAGCTTGTACTTTGGTAATCAGAAAGCTGATAAACACCCAGACACAGAACAAAATAAAATAGTCATGTTCATCACAAAAATATTTGTCCTGGGTGGGAATCGAACCCACGACCTCACGCTTCACAATCGGCTCATCACGCACTACGCCACGGAGGCTGTCAACAAAATATATCTTATAAACGGCTCTATCTTCTCATCTGTGGCCATAGTCCACCACGCTGGCCAAGTTCGGATTGGTGGGCGTCATGCTTTCGAGAAATTATGAATTTCTCTCAGGCATGCACGGCGATGGAGAACATCGTAATTAATTAAATAACACGATATTTTCCATCACCGTGGAGCAGCGATAAATGCGCACATTACAAATTTCTTTGTCAGAGGTGCGCGCCGAGGATTTGAACCCAGGATCGGTCGCGTAGAAGACCGCGGCTTTTACCACTAGGCTATCGCTGCTCTGTAGTTTACTGAAGAATAATTTCAGAATTATGACTATAGTAACAATTTAGGACTGCTGATCGAAGTCGTAAGCATTTCATTGATGAGGAAGAAATTTGAGTGACGAGTTTAAAGTTCTGTTCTTGGTTGGGTGTTTGTGTCTTTGTGTTTTCTATATTACTCACGATGTGCGAAACCCTGGAATTAGCTATCAATACAAATATATATTACTGAGATTATTACTTGTGCAGTGTATCGTACGTTTGATACACATCTGGTATTTAGATCTGAATGCTCTTACATATTCAGAAAGCACGTTTCGGTCGTCAGATATGACATCCGGTGCGTGTTTGCGGTCAATCCTTTTACAGAGAACATTCCTACAGACAAATGTCTAATCTATTAAGTCAAGTTACATCTGCGATTTTTATCTTAATCATCTCACACGTGCAGAAAACTCGTTGCCGATGTCAGGTATTAGTACTATGACGTCACAACTTGTGCCTATTACAGGGTCTACTATTAATCCTTGAATAATGAAAATAATTTATTCACAAACAGGATAGGTAACAGTCTGGTTTATCCCACTATTTCAAACACTACGCGGACATCAGGTATGACATTGAGCCGGTATCCGGAAAATTGATTTGTGGTTTTAAAACATACAGAGTAACTTATATTCTGTTTGAACCTGTTATTGCTATCTAAAAACTATGTCACGTAGGAATGGCGTTGCATACGTTACGTATGACGTCAGGCGCGGTCAGTGATGTCCATTCTGTAAAATCAAGTAACATTTGCTATTAGAAACTGAACGCTGTCATCAGTGCGTTATGGGAGTCGGGAATGTGTGTGGGAATGACATACGGCACGTATCTGCGGAGCCATGTACGATGGCATTTTGTCATTATTGGCCTCAAATATTATTTTTTTCCAAACCTTTTATATCTTTTCTCTCACACTGCATAAACCACGTTGCGGACAACAGGAAGAGTATCCATATTGTATGTAAGCCGATATATATTGGACTGTTTTCATTTAAATAATACTTCTATAATGACAATTTTCTCCAAGTCCGAGCTCGTATCTGGGGTAAGCCCTTGTGTTGACTGGTTGTCAGAATTTATTTATAATGTTTCTTACACATACAGTGTAACTTGAATTATGTTAAAATTGTTATTTCAAACTTAAAGCTCGGGCACGTTCAGGAACCACGTTGCGGACGTCAAATATGACGTCCAACGCGTGTCTGTGCAAGTCCTTGTACGGAGAATTGTAAAATGATTTTCATTCGTATATTCAGTTTATTCTGTAAAATTATGTAACATCTGCGATTTCAATCTAAATGATCTACATATGCAGGAAACACGTTATGGATGTCAGATATGACATTAGATGAGTTTTTTTACAAGCTTTTATTCTAAGAAAGGCGCTCTTTATATTGTGCTTTTATTTAGTTTCACCTGTCCCGTTGTCTGTAATAAAATATATCATATTTTTTAAATTATTATCAGGATAAATTGTTTTTAACTTTTTAGTTCTTTTTTAAAATAAAAGCTTGTTTTAAAAAAATCTTATAACTTTTTTCTTGTCTATATTCTTAGCGTATGTGCTCATGGAAGGTCATATGATCGATCAACAATTTCAAAGATTTGTGAAAATGCAGTACGACTTCTGCACATTACGTGCATACCGTTCAAATGCACTTTAAATTTCTATCTAAACGTTCTCACACGTGCAGGAAGCACATGTCGGACGTTAGGTACCTATGTCTGCGGTCAGAATTGTATAATGGCTTTCGTTCGCATAACGTACGGTACCTGAGGTTAAGTCCACAATATCAATCTGAACGCTCTCATACGTGCAGAAATGATATAATTTACAAAGACAAAGACAAATGATTTATTTGCACAAATATGGGTATTACAAAAGTTGTTTTATACATTTAATAGTCCGCCATATTTACCTCAGTAAGGTATGCAAATATTATTAATAAATAAAAGTAAAATCTAACTTAGAAATTTATTTAAGTATTAAATTTACTAATCATATTATTGATTTATATTTATCCCATATTTGCGATTTATTTTTTATTTCATTGTTTTTGGTAATTATTTATACGGTATTTTATCAGCGTCATCGGCTTTGGGTACCCAATTAACTGGGTTTTTATACACTGAGAGAAAAAAAAACCCGTAACTCCCGTACTCAAGCACGTTTTGTAATTCTAGTTGAAAGCTTACGACTCCTAAGAGTCAAAATCTGCATTAGATATACAAAATCCTTTACAATTTTTTAGTCAGGCAGTTTAATTCAACCCAGGAAACAGGGTTCAAATTTTCAAACAGTAACCAATTGCAATAATTTTTCATACTATAGCGTCTGGCTGGAATAACATCTGGCGCGTGTCTGCGGTCATTCGTTGCATGGGGATCTAAGCATTTCTAGTTTATGAAGTGTCTATAATGTATTCCAATAGGAAACAATTGTCGAATGAAAATAAAAATCTGACTTTTAATTGAAACTTTTTATGTTTTTTTTTTTTGTAAAAATTTAAATTAAATGTAAAAATTTAAATAAAAAATTTAAAACGAAGAAAATAGTACAAGTGTTCCAAGTTGTGACACAATTTTTCATGAAATCGGATTAAATAAAAGGAACTTAATGAGTAGCCTAAGGCATTATTTTAATTTCGTCTAATGAAAACTGCGAAGCGTCTCAATTAATATTTCTGAAAAGATGTTTCAGAAAAAATCCATTAAGTACTTATATTACATAATTGAGTAAATAAGTAGGACAGTATAAAGATAAAGCTTATGTAATACATATATGTAACGCACCATTACATATTATTTCACAA